>CM056496.1:6681676-9081676 GCA_029783415.1 Anisodus acutangulus
TATTGTACAGATCACAACATGCGATTCCCTTCATTAAATCAAAAAATTGTATTCACACAAAATAGTCGAAATCAAATATAACAGCACAACCACACATATGACGTTAATATCACAAGAAGATCTATCATTCGTTGTTGTGCTGCAGAATGTGGAACAAGAGATGATACAAATGGTAGTGAAATATCAAATAATAATGATTGAAACAAAGTAAAAATTCTGTTTGAAAATTATCGAAAATAGTATTTGAATAATCAAACAAAGAAGAAATTTAGAACCCTATAGATGACCATCCCAAGTAACAATCAGTGTCGACATTGATCGCCTTCAAAGAATAATATAGTAGAACTATTATAATGTACAAACGGATAATAAAGAAAAATATTTTTATTTTTCATAAATATGTTGGGTTTTATTTCACTTGATATTTCTATTATAAAGTAGTTGTATTTCTATTTCTATTTCTCACAAATACATAAATGCCTCTCACGATTACATTTAGATATGATGATTTCAATTAAACCATAAATTGCATTATTCTCGGTTATACAAATTAATCAAAATAGTAATATTAGAGTATCAGGAATAAATACTTTGTAAAGTTCCATAAATTTTATATTTAATTCGAGCTAATTACGACCTTAATGGAGTGTTTAAAATGTTTTTGGAGTGTTTGAAATTGAATAAGAAACAAATTGCGGAAAAGAAAATCAATAACTTAAAAGAGGGATATCATGAGTAAAAGGGGATACATAAGTGAAAGGAGGTGCCATGAGTAAAATGTGGTTATGTTTGAAGCGGGAGAAAATTATGGAAACCGTAAGAACAATGGGGTACCCCGGAAAGTTTCATTTTTTTAAAGGCCATTTAAGAATTTGGCCTTTGAAAAAGAAAAAATAATACCGTATGGCAATTTGAAGAAAATATTTACCCAGTTTAGTCTATATTTCTTAAATTACCCCAAATGTTGATTTTGGTCAACTCTTAATTTATATTTTCTCAAAGCCTTTAGTTGTTGGTTTTCTTCTTCGATACGCATCCGGGTGCCTTGGGGCTTATGACATCTGTTCCCGCAAGTTATAATCCCCATTTTGAACCTATGAAAAGCGTCATTTAGCGAAAAAAGGTTAAAACATAAAATATTTTTAAAAATACATTATCCTCAAATACAATAATTAAAAATAACATAATACATAAATAATTAAATATTTTAACAATTAATAATTCTTGAATGTATAAAGATACACAATTAAAGGTGCACATTTTAATTAATTAAAAGCTAAATATTATCAACCAAAATAACACAATGACCAAAATCAGAACTCCTCGATATCTCATGAACCAAAGGCACAAATCCCTTTTACGTTAGTAACAATATCTACTTATATTACCGGAAAGGCCATATTACACACCCACACGAGATGGATAGCCAACCATGGATTAAGTTAATATGTGTTGCCTCACCATATATATTAAAAGTGCACGCTTCAATATTCTTTGTTTGGATGGCTATTACATATCGTTTCATAATGTATCGTATTATATTATATTATATTATATTATATTATATTATATTATATTATATTATATTATATTATATTATATTATATTATATTATATTATATTATATTATATTATATTATATTATATTATATTATATTATATTATATTATATTATATTATATTATATTATATTATATTATATTATATTATATTATTTTATATTATATTATTTTTGTGAGTATAACGTTTGAATAATTTGTATCATCTTATATAGTTACATAATGTCACACATCAGCAATTTTAAGAATAAACCTGCAAAAAAAGTAGGTACGAGATTTAGAGCAATTATAAAAGATAATGAAGGATAAAATATGATTATTAGATGATAAGTGAAAATAAAATGAGAAAAAAAAAATAACTATGTGAACACATCAAATCGATCCTTATATAAAATGAAACAATACAATAGGTAACAACCATTTAATCTAATTGTTTGTTTGAGAAAAACAAAAAACCATATATACACCCACAAGATATGGATAGCCGGCCGTGGATTAAGTTAATCTGTCTTGCCTCAACAAGAAAATAGAATATCAATCCACAGACGTTCAAGTCTATCTTATAATTTATGTCGATGATCTCGTCATTTCTTTGAAAACTAAATCGAAACTCAAATCCAAATTCTTTGTTCGAGAGAAGATACGAAGAAAGAGAAGAATGGATCTAGTCGATAAGGCAAAGAATTATGTGTCGGAGAAGGTGGCGGAAAAAGTGGCTAACATGGAGAAGCCAGAAGCAACAATTATGGATGTGGAAGTGAAGAAGATTAGTTTTGATAGCATTTCCTATCATGCTAAGGTTTCTGTTAGCAATCCTTACCATGTTCCAATTCCTATCATGGAGATCGCTTATGTTGTCAAAAGTGCCGCCAGGTTAACTCCCATTTCCATTTCCTCCTCTTTTTCAATACTTAGGGGTCGTTTAGTACGATGGATAAGCAAAAATAGTCTCGGAATAAAATTTTAGTACCTTCTTATCCCATATTTAGTTGGAATAAAATTCCGAAATAAGTAATTCCAGAATTAGTTATCCGGGATTGTAGTGTTATTTTATCCCACATTGAGGGTGGAATAACTAATCCAGGAATAACTTGTTCCCCAACAATCCCGGGATAACTTGTTTCCCAACCAAGCTTAATATTAAATTGTGTTTCATATTTTCAAATCTTACCCTATGTAGCCAATTTTGAATATAATTGAAATATCTATGGAAAAGATAATAATTCATTAATTTGTAATTATGATTTTCATTTTTGGATGCTTAGAAACTGATTGAGAGTGATATTCGTGTTTATCATCACAGATTTGAACATTGTTAGGTGAATTAATGTGAAAAACAAAATTAAAACTCCATTTTCTCGATTTTACTTGAAAACTCACAAATGGATTTTGTGATTCTTAGATTTTTTTTGACAAATTGATGATTGGGGTTCGTTAGGGTGTCATTTTGAAGTTGTGATTAAAATTTAAAGCTATTTGATGAAAATTGGAGCTATTTGGTGATTTTTTGAACCATCTCGAATGGGGTTTCGTCAGTTGAAGTTCGTACGATACGACATTTAGTTTTTGTATAAATTTATATAATATTATATAATTTTGTATAATAGTATAAAAGTGTGAATAAATACTTCTTATATACTATTATAGACTTTATACAAGGTTAACACATTACTTAGTAAATGTATAAAATTGTATAATTGGCTTGTTGGATTATATAGTAGTATGTTCCTATACATCCTTCCATCATGTTTTATGATACTGTTAAGAGTTCCACATCGGAAATGGAATGGTAACATGGATTTCTTATATGGACTTGGACAATCCTCACCCTACAAGCTAGCTTTTGAGGTTGAGTTAGGCACAAGATCGATTCTTTATATGGTATCAGAGTCAGGCTCATTCCAATTCTTTGTTCACCGATGTTGGGCCCCCAGATTATACTTTCCACGCTCCAGTTAACGAGGTTTAACGAGGTCTAGGCGCGCGGGGGAGTGTTAAGTGTTCCACATCGAAAATGGAATGGGAATATGAACTCCTTATATGGACTTGGACAATTCTCACCCTACAAGCTAGTCTTTGGGGTTGAGTTGGCTTAATATTCATTCTTTACCTATAGGAAAACAGTCTCTGGTATGTCATTTAGATGCCATTTAGATTAAGTTTAGATTTGGAAAGAAAATGTTATTTCAAAAAAATTGTGTGAGTTTAGTTTCGGTTTTGGAATAATTTGTTTTGGGAAATAGTGATGTTACGATTTGATTGCTTCTCAAAATAAGGCATCGTTCAAACTTTACAAAGAAATTACTAAAAATAAATGTTAAACTATTCATGAAGGGCATATTCAATTCAATTGTGCATACTTATACAGTATATTTGGCCCTTTTTTGCTTAGTAATCGGCTAAATAGGTTGATCGGTGGCTCCAGTTAATTAGGGGTATGTGTGGATTGTGGACCAACAATTGAACAATAAAGGCATATGTGAATTAGAGTATTAACTAATGACATATCTTCTCAATTTTCAATTACTTTGGACTTTTACCATAATATATAATTGACTAAACATACTTTAAGGACATATTTGAACATATTTGAGTTCATTTTCATATGTTTGAGGATGTTTTGCAAGTGTCTCATTCTGACTGACTGCAGGATAGTTGCGTCAGGTACAATTCCAGACCCGGGGTCACTGAAGGAAAAAAGCACAACCTTGGTAGACGTGCCAGCAAAGGTTCCCCACAACTCAATAGTGAGTTTAGTGAGGGACATAGCAGCAGATTGGGACATTGATTATACACTTGAATTGGGCTTCATTATTGACCTTCCCGTCATTGGCAACTACACCATTCCCCTCACTTATAGTGGTGAGTATAAGCTTCCTACATTGTCTGATTTATGGCGAGGTGACAAAGCAGAAGAAGACAAAGAAGGTCATGAAAAGAAAGAAGATAAAGAGAAGAAGTAACAAGATTTGTTGTATTATGGTATGAGTTTAACTTTTATAATTTACACTATCAAGTCAGCTAAAAAATATGAGTCTTGAAAGAAAAGTAGTAGTAGTATAAGTTGTTGTGTTGTATATGTTGTGGCATTATGAGTCTTTTTCTTTTGCCACAATATTTATGAGACTTTTCCTTTTAGTTTTCTTTTTTTTTCGATGTTAAAAGTACAATTAGAGATATTTGATTTTCATCCTTTATCATGAAAACATCAAGTTATACTCTTTACAATAATAACAACAACAACATATTTAATGAAATCCGAAAAAGTTATACTCTTTGAAAGATCATATTTCTTTATGCATGTGTGGCTTTTGATTACATTTAGGTAAAATATGGCAGGTGTTATGGTGGTTAATTGATTAGTCGTTGGCAACCTTCGTCTTCAACTTCGTAACCGTTAACTCATAGATTAGATAGGTTCTCGATATCTCTCTTGAATGTTGTTTCTTGGGATAATCTTTTCCTAAGTTGAATTATAGATGTTCCTGTGACATAGGGTAGCTAGATAACTTTTTTGTTTAACAAAAAATAGTTTTCTCTCATAAATTATGTTGTTTGCGTTCCTAATTTATACTAGAAAAGCTTGTTGTATTTTCGAGACACACCTATACTGGTGAAATACCTTTAAGGATAATATCATGACATGCCTCAATCTAGAAGAGAAGCCCAATTGTACCCCTCAAGGAAGTAGCATTTTATGTGGAAATATTTAATCAACATGATTATATTGAGATGTATTGTATGAAAACGAGTTTCAAGTTAAATCTAATAGATGTTTTTGCTAAATTTTTAAAGCATTGTTTTTGTTATATTTTCGAAAAAAGTCAGATTTTGAAAATTCGGCCAGACATACTCTAAATAAAGCCAATACTTGAGAATCTCAACAATTCCTCTTTCAGAGCATTTTAAATGGTCCTATTTGTCCAACATGGTGACCGAGATATGTATTGCATTAAAAATGATTTTGAAAATTTTGCCACACATGCTATAAATAAAGCCAATACTTGAGAAACCCAACAATTCCTCTTTCAGAGCATTTTAAATGGTTCTATTTGTCCAACATGGTGACCGAGATATGTATTGCATTAAAAATGAGATTACATTAAGTTGAGATCAAATTACTCTTTTGATATAGAGATAAATACATTGAAATATCACTTTTTTCACGAGTTTCATATCCCAATCATCAGTTGTTTCCTTTTGCTACATGAATTATCACCATTTATGTATTAAAACACACCTAGTTGAATAGATAGTGATAGCTCGAGTAGGAAAAGGGAACAATTGTAGTTGGCTTAGTCAACTTCAAGGTGTGTTTTAATACATAGATGGTGATAGTTTAGGTAAGGAAAAAGGAACAACTGATAATTGGGATGTGAATAGTTCAGATATATTTTTGACCGTTAACTCTTTGATATATTTCGAAGTATCCCAATAGATTGAACAAAAATATACTAACAACAACAAATGACAGGAAACATGTATCTCCTATAAAATTCATTACTTCTTAAGCATAAAGTGTAACACAACACATTGTTCCTAGCTCATTAAGACTCAGAAAAACCTACAGTAGTTGGGAATGGCACTTATTAAGCCATCTAGTTCCTTCTTACTATTTCCTCTGTTAATTCTAGCATCAGTGGCCCTTTTAGATGCTGGTGGAATTGCAATATATTGGGGTCAGATTACAAATGAAGGCACCCTAGCAGAAACTTGTGCCAGTGGGATTTACAAATTTGTTAATTTAGGTTTTCTTAACACTTTCGGAACTGGCCAAAATCCCATGATCAATCTAGCAGGACATTGTGATCCAACTCTTGGTGGTTGTACTAACTTAAGCTCTGACATAGTCCTCCTCTCTATTGGAGGAGGGGTTGGTAGCTACAACGTTAACTCGACTGAGGATGCTCGAGAAGTTACCACTTATCTTTGGAACAACTTCTTGGGAAGGAAAGTCAAGCTCTTGCCGATGCTGTTTTGGATGGAATTGACTTTGATATCGAAGGTGGAATGGACGAGCACTGGGATGACCTTGCTGGTTTTCTCTCTTTATGGAGCAAAAGAGGTAAGAAGGTCTACTTTTGACCCATACTCAACATGTTGGATCAAAACTTTTAACTCATAGATTAACGGAGGATGACTTATAATTCTTGTTCATATTTCTATGAATAATGTATTTAAAGCAGTATATATGACGGATCTATATAAAACGGATGATCCATTTTTATGAGATTTTAACTAAGTTTTCAGATCTCTTATGAATAACCAGGTATGCGCTGTTAGGAATATAGTTGATATGCCCTAGATTCAATCTTGCATTTGATGATTTGAACATATTTTATGAAAATGATTTAATATAAATTTATGGCATTTGATATTCTTTTTCATACATTGTTATTATCAATTATTTGATTAAATATGATAAGATCCTTGATTAAAGTTTTGCGACTTGACATCATGACGTAGATTATGATAATGAGAGAGTCGTGTCTCTTATAACTTAATCTAAAATGTTCTTGATCATGGGATTACTAATTAGATATTAGTAACCCGGTTAGATCAATATGTATGTGGTGATCTTTATTGGATAAAGATCAGGTGATCTCATTAACTAAATTACATACATAGATGATGCATATAGAGATATGATCATTGAACCGACTTATTGAATAATTCCTAATGGTTAGAATTACCATAAACTGTCAATAGGATATTTTCTTGAAGAATGTAATGTACTATTTTTTTCCTTTGACCTGAGATCATAATAGTAATTGACATGTTGTTTATTGTACTTTGATACCGGACGTCTATGGCCCTAGGGCGATAGTCGAAAGGATATTGAGTATGATTAAACACTTGTAGAATTAGTGATTGATCGAGATGGAATCTGTCAACTCTTGGTAATGAGTTGAAGCTCTATGTTGTCATGAATTATAACTGAATAATTTAGGACCTTGTCCAGGGCATTCGATGAAAGAAGAAAAGAGTTTCTTAGATCATTCAATAGTTGGTTATATTTGACATGTAAGCATAGTTGATCACCTATTAGGATTTGACAGTTGAACCATATCCTAGGGTGATTCGGAGCTATAAAGACAGAAGGAAATAATACATTATTCTTGTACAAGTTCTTGAGAGTAAATTTGATACTTCATGCTATCCGGTCGTTAAGAAGTGTTGCTAGAGGTCACCCTTGATTAGTATATTGATCGAATCGATTTACTACCCGTTTAGTATCAAACCTATGGGGTCGCACATTAACAAGTGTTCTAATCTTTGCTAATGGATTAATTATTTGTATTTGATGATTAAATTAGGGAATTTAGTTAGTCAAATAATTAATATTTTAATCCAAATAGAATATTATTATATTTTTTGCTAGCACATAGAATATAACTAATATTGTGAACAAATTGAATCTTACTAATTGGAATAGCAAAATATTAATTAAGGGCTCATGTATGATCTCTAATTTAGAATTAGACCAACATGGGAGACCACGTGAATTGTGATCCCATTTTGAATGGGATTTGGTTCTTTAATAGAAAGTTTTTCAAATCCAAATTAGAATTGGAAAATAACTCCACAGCCACCAACATGTCCTACTAGAAAACTAACTACAAGTCGCCCCCGACGAATTGGTAAGTGGCAAGGTGATTGGGGTACAATCACTCTGACGTCGCGAGTTCGAATCCGGGTAGTGACAGTCTTTGCTTAAATATTGCAAGGGTTGTTGCTGGGTTCGTGTCCCTTTGGTCCTCTCCCTTGCAGGGGGGCTGCCACTCGCGCATATCCTTCGATTTACATCCCACCTGGCCAAGAGGCCTCTTGTACAGATGGGGTTCGAGACTTTTCCATTTACAAAGAAAACTAACTACAAGTCAGTAAGGGGGGCGCTCGTTAAGTAATTTTGCTCTATACGTGCATGTTAAGCTCTGTTTGCTAACTCATGCCTATCAGAGTAAATAGCTCGTAAACGTAACCCACCGACGACACAAACACACCAAAAAGGACCGACGAATACTAAATTCAAGCTCCACGAGTAGTACGATCGGAAGAGACAAGTAGAGTAGTGACCCCACCAACAGGAGTTCCCCAAACCCTAGCTCCATTGCAACTGGGTCAATGGATAACAGAGGCGAGCACTTCAAAGGTTCAACAAGCTCCAAGTAAAGGAGTATCGCAATACACTCATCTTCCTCCGGTGACGTTGACCCCAATTTCGATGGTAGAAATTGATGGCGGTGCAACTCAGGCAGCACGAAAGATCTTGTTCTCAACTGACAGTGCTACAAATGCTCAAGCTGAACCCAGACGTAACAATTGAGCTCCTAATCAAGGTAAGAAGCTTAGCTACTATCCTCTAATGCTTAAAGATGGAAACAAGTTTGTTAAACTGAATCTCTAGGAATTGGAATCACAAAAGATAAAATGAGATAGTGCTCTAATTGGATATGTAGTTGAGAAAAATCCTTTCGAAACATTGTTATATAATATAGGCGAACCAGACTCGAATCTAAGTTCTCGCACGGTTAAGGATTCTTCTGTCTTTGACCAGGTTGTCATTAGCTGACTCGGGATTGACTATGAATTCCAGCTGCATTTACCACGTGTATAGTCAAATAATCTTTGTGCCAATATACCAATACGCCAATCTCAACCAATTCATGTCCAAATACATACTTAAACCTCTTTTTTTTCTTCTAAATAAGTTGAAGTCTTTCTCAAAATGTAAACAAAGTACCAACTTTCTTGGCTTTGGGTTGACCATTCTAGACTAAAGACCAAATATCAAATATGGAGCAAAGTCATCACTCTATCATTTATTCTTCCAAGCTGGCCATTAAATGACTTTTCTCCATATTCAAACCACACTATTTAATGCAGCATCATTCCACTCACCCACTTTTCTTCCTTCTCTAAACCATTTCTCTTTCCTTTCATTTCCATTAATCTAATGGACTTTCTCTTAGTATTCTTCTCCCAATGTCCACCATTTCCTCCTCCATCTACGGCGGCCCACCACCACCTCAAGCGACCGTCACCACCAATACCGTCATTGAGAGACTCAACAAAGTCGGCCTTGGCTACGCGATCACGATTGTACTTGGCTTCCTCTTCCTTCTATCCACTTTTCTCCTTTCCACTTACCTCTGCTATCGCTCTGCTGCGGCCCGTTGTCGCAAGACTGTTGGATATGTAAAGCAGTACGAAAAGTAAATAAATATTACAAGTGTTTGAAAAGATAAACAAATAGCCAATATTCAAAACTGCCGCAAGGTTGTTGAGTCTTGAATCTTGATAACTTGAAATCAAGAAACACTAAATCTGAATTGTTACAACTGTGGCTGAGTCGAGAGATGGCTCTTTGTCTTTAAGACAATATTGCCTTGTATATATGCTTTTACGTTAATGGGCAATAGTCTCCCAAGATAAAACAACAACTAATCAACACTACAAAGCAAATAGGTTGATTCTGACGAAGAAAACAAACACGAAACGATTTGCTGAAGAATGGAAAAGGAAGGAAGAGTTTTCTGTTTGTCCACACGTTTCTGCTGCTCACGTTTTTGGACAGAATTTCAGTTGTTTTCTTTCTGTTTATCTCTGTGTATATATCTTGTGTCTCATTTCTGTCACACACAATTGAGCCAAAAGACTCCAATATATAGCATAAGGGGAGGGACTCCTCAACTTTCAAGTAATGGCAGTTTATGGCCATTAGTGAGGGAGTTAATCAGCCAAGTAATGACTGATTTAATGAGCAACATAAATGAGTTGTTAGGGAGGAGTTAAGGTGCAGATTAATGGAGTTTTAACGCTCCAAAAATCAACTCAAACTATAAAATCAACGCTCCAATTCCAGAAACTCCAGGGACCAAACTGTAAATATTAAGTAATTTGGGGTCCAAAGAGATAATATCAGAAGAAGCCCAAGTCCCACAACCCACGACCCACGACCCGAGCCCGGACGGGACGGGTGGGCGACGGCGACGCGCGTGTGGGCTTAACCTCGAACCCAAGCACACCTAGGTCCTCCCTCCTTCAAACACATGGGTTACCCCTTGTGGTCCCAAACCCTTAGCCAATTTTGAGACTTATAAAGAGAACAGTTCTTCCTTTTCCCACCGATGTGGTAGATTTGTCCCATGCCATATTTCAATGCCTCAAACACCTTACTTCGTTGACCAATATCTCTTTCATTTCTCAACAAAATTTGACGATGCTTGGCCCTACGGTCATCTACTCACTTAGTTGATTATGCACGTGTGAAGAGATAAAGCCTCCAACATGCGAAACCCTAGTGTTTAAGTCATTAAATATGGGTGGACGCACCTCCCCACTAAAGGCAAATTTCCAACAAAGACTAGGCCCAAGCCCGAACACCGAAAATAATGGAGTATATATTCCCTTAGTGATCTTCGTTGCTGAGGACGAAGAGAATGATTACGTTTCATCCCAGAATACCAAGCGTTGGGCCTTGATCAAAGCCGTAATAAACACGTACCCGAAGTTGGTTTACTAGAATAGAAACGGTAACGGAAACGACGTGGTGTGTTCTATATGTTTATGTGATTACAAGGATGCGGAGATGTTAAGGATGTTACCAGACTGTAAGCATTATTTTCATGTGATGTATATAGATGCGTGGCTGAATCTGAATGCTTCGTGTCTAGTCTGCCGAAATTCTCCACTGCAGACACTGTTATCTATGCCGTTGTCAAATGTGGTCCCACTTTCACAGTACTCCGATGGTCGGATGAGGCATTGAAGGTAAGGGTGGGCAAAAAATCCGGAGAACCGAAAAAAAATCAATTTTTTGAAAAACCGAACCGAATCTGGATTTAGTGATTCGTTCGATTTTTAAATTTTGGATACGAACCGAACCGAACCGAAAAATAGAATTAAATATGTAATTAATCTTATTTTTTATTTTAGGCTACTATTATCTCTAGAATCATAGTCATTGAAGCCAATCTATGAAACTTTTATGGAAGTCGAATGCGGCATGGACTTGATTAACATATCACGGAAGCATTGACATAAAATGTAGGGAGAGAAATTAGTTGTAAATTGGTAAAACTTTAAATGGTGATAACTCTGCGCTCGGATGTCCGTTTTATCCGATTTTTTTTCATTTTGCGTATTTTTTAGAGACGGGGCCGGCGGATTGGTGCAGCCAATTTTTAGAAAAACGGTTGTTTTCCCAATCAGTTTGTGTTTTTCCCCAAATCGATTTATAATTTTTCTTTTTCTTTAATAAACATCTCATGATACACAATAGATTTCAACGTCGAAATTTCATGATAGTGTAGGTGTAAATGTCAATTTCAGTTTTGGAAATTCAATTTTTTAAAAAAAAATTACCTGACCCGCCCCGCCCCGTTCTACTAGAAAAAATCGATACGTTCGACGATATAAACCGAACATATCGGTTTTTTTAAAAAAATAATTTTTATTTGGTTCATATTTTTCGAATACAAAATCGATATGAACCGATATATGTCCACCCCTAATTGAAGGGACGAAGTTTGTGTTAGGATTTGCCTGAATTTTCTACCTTATTTAAATTTTACCATAATTGTGTTTTATTTCAAAAAAGATTTCATGGTTGAAAAGATTTTATTTGTAGAAAAGAACTCTATCATATTTATAATTTCTTGGAGTAGAAGTTTTGAACTTCTATAAATAGAATATCTTTTTTTCTTATTCAATAACATCCGGAATGTAGTCCGTAATGAGTCTTGTTTATGAGGAGATTTCCACTGAATAGTTTTTAGGGTTTTTTTATATTTTTTTAATATGTAGGTCAATTGACCAAATCATATCAAAGTATTATGCATCTTTAGTATATTTTTCTTTGTCATCTGATTTATTGCCGTCAAAATTTGTAATTGTTAGCTTCCGCATGACGCCTTGGTTTTTTCAATCCCAACAGTTTGAAGCCCAGATATGAGTTTGTCGAAATTCAATAACTTTTATTCAAATTAGTGTATTTGTGTTAAAAAATTTACTATTAAATATGCATAATTATTAAATTTAGAACCCATCCAATTCGTACTTTTAAAATTCATAACTTATAAAATTAAAATTCTGACTTTGCCAACTGTGATGACTAATGGATGGGTCGGTAGAATCAGGGAATTTTGGAAGTGTGAAGAGATGTTTCTACTGTGTGGCGCTTGTAATTTTTTTGTTTTGTTTTTGGCTTTCTTTATATTTGAAACTGGAAATTCTGTTGAATATTGTATGCTGGAAGTTGCAGCGGGTTGTGATCATTTTTTGTTGATAAATGATATTATATTGAAGGGAGAATTGAAAAGCAATCTAACAATACAGTGACATGTGAAAGTTTCTCTACATTCTCACTTAAATTTATGAATAATTTAATTGATTTGATTCTATAATCGAATAAAAATCCACTGCTTCCTTGTATCAAAGAGCAAAAGAACAGAACAGCCAGCTAAGAAATAAGTCAAGAAATGCTCTACCTCTTAAGTTCGATTTAAACTATTGATTTATGTAATTTGATATTAGTATCAATTAAGATTATGATAAAACCTAAAAATTGATGATTAATTCAATTTGAGTAACTTTGCAGGAAAATCCTCAACAAATTTTTTGAAAAGTAACGGTAAGTGAATGAATTTAATAGTACCTCATAAGAAATTATTAATTCTAGAAATATAATAATACGAAGAAGATAGAATTATTTCTGAAGTGGAACGCATATTCGCATTTCATCTACATTATTAGAATGGAAACAATAAGGTTTACCTTTATAGTGTTAGAATATTATGTAAATCATAATATTATTATGTATTAATGTAGTATCATTTTATATATGGTAGATAGTAAAATATTAATTAGGAATATTATGTTAATTAGGTAGAAGATTATTAGGAATTGATTAGAAAGATTAGGCATGATTGACTCTTCCTAATTACATGTATATTGTGTATATATTGTTCCCTTTAAGGATGAATACATTGAGGAAAATATTTTTAAAGTCTTACATGGTATCAAGAGCTTAAGGAAAGATCCAAAATTAGTTTAATTTCTTTCAAATTTTCGGTCATCTTCCTCCCTAGAACCCTAGTGGCCGAAAATTTCTTCATTTTTTTACTCCATTATTGATTATCCTTCATCACAACCAATTATGTCTGAAACCAAATCATCATTTCACCCTGCCCTTGCTGTCTCAAACATCAAAACACATGTTTCCATCAAACTAGAAATGGAAACCGTTCATTATGCGACTTGGGTGAAATTATTCAAAATATGTTGTCGTGCTCACAAAATTCTTCATCATATAATTCCTCCAAAATATGGTAAAATGGAAAGACATAACAAACGATGCAGACAAGGAATTGTGGGATACACTTGATGCCACAGTCCTTGGTTGGATTTATGCAACAATCTCCACTGACTTGTTGCATACGATAATGGAACCGGATTTCACAGCCATGGCGGCGTGAGAACGCTTGCGAGATATTTTTCAAGATAACCAAAACTCTCGCGCTGTTACATTGGAACAGGAGTTCTCAACCATTGACATGGCGAATTTCCCTAATGTTTCTACATATTGTCAACGACTCAAAGTGTTGGCCGATCAATTAAGAAACGTTGGTTCCGGCATCACCGACGCGTATAGCGGCGTGGAAACTATAATCCGTCGAAGTAATCCTCTACCAGAATTTTATCAAGCAAGGTCCATGCTTGTACTTGAAGAGTCGGGCTTGGTGAAAAAGGCCTCAACTACTTCAAATTCCGCCATGATTGCCACTCCTTCAAATGATGGTAATCTTTTTGACCCTTCTCAACAAAATAAGGGACAAAAAGGACGTCATAACAATAAAAATAATAGTGGAAATCGCGGAAATCACAAAGGTGGAGGCCACCGAAATTCCGGTGGCGGCGGTAATGGCGGCAACACCAACTCCGGTGGTGGGCGATCGGCAAAGACGGCGGCAGGGGTGGCGGGCAAGGCAACACTGCGGCAAGGGTGGCGGACAATGGCGATGGCTCAATGGTCGGCGATGGCTTGGGCTATACCACCCAGCCCAACACCAACAAGCAATTGGGTCAGGCAGCCCCCAAGGCCCACTGGCCAGCCTCAGCAAAACAATGGGTATTATCCACCCTTTTGGCAGTAGCAGCAACAGGCCCAACATGCTCATTTCGCTGGGTCTGTGAACACAGGCAGTGGGCCTCAGCCGACCTAGTGGCATGAGGCCCATTCAACAGGGGCCCACCTCACAGAAATTGAGTCCACCATGCACACTCTTGGACTTAATCCACCGGATTCAAATTGGTATATGAACTTCGGAGCAACGTCTCATATGACGTTCTCCCAAGGTAATCTCTCGTCCTATTTTAATTTGAGCAATGATAATGGAATAATTGTCGAAAATGGCCATTCAATTCCAATAAAAGGTTATGGTTCTGGCAAATTGTCACCACCAAACCCACCCCTAATTTTAAAGAATGTCCTTCATGCTCCAAAATTAATTAAAACCTTGGTTTCTGTTGGAAAGTTTACAACTGATAATTGGGTATCTGTCAGTTTTGACGCCTTTGGCTTTTCCGTGCATGATTTTCAGACGGGGAAGCTTCTCATGAGATGTGATAGCAAGGGGGAGCTCTATCCAATAAATTCGTCAACACAACAATCTAAGTTTCCTTCTGTTTTTGCAGCCTTGGCACCATCTTTATGGCACCAACGTTTGGGACATCCGGGAGAGGCTGTTTTGGCTTCTCTTAAACAAAATAATTTTATTTCTTGTACCCAAACACAGACTCTAAATAAGTTTCATTCTTGCACACTTGGTAAACATGTTAAGTTGCCATTTATTTCCTCTACTTCATGCACCCTTTTAGCATTTGATATTTTACATTGTAATATTTGGACATCACCCGTTTTGAGTTCTTCTGGTCATAGATATTATTTGCTTATACTTGATGACTACTCTAATTATTTGTGGACATTCCCTTTGTCGAAAAAATCACAAGTGTTTTCCACTTTTCTCACTTTTAGAGCATTCACCCGAACTCAATTTGAATGTGATATAAAAAGTATTCAATGTGACAATGGGGAGAGTTTGACAATAAACAGTTTTGGAATTTTTTCAAAACAAATGGTCTTCAGTTTCCTCTGTCTTGTCCTCATACTTCATCACAAAATGGGAAGGCGGAACCCAAAATTAAAATCATAAATAATATTATTAGAACATCTTTTTCCCATGCTTCACTTCCCCCTGTATTTTGGCATCATGCACTCCAGATGGCTACTTACCTGTTGAATATCCTTCCTCATAAAAACCTATCATACCAAGCTCCTCTAAAAATGCTTTATTTACGAGAGCCCTCATATCATCACTTAAGAGTGTTTGGTTGTCTTTGCTACCCCCTCTTTCCATCTACCACAATCACAAAACTCCAAGCCCGATCTACCCCATGTGTTTTCTTGGGATATCCTACTCATCATCGCGGTTACCAATGTTATGACATTTCTTTCAAAAGAATATTTATAAGTCGTCATGTAATCTTTGATGAAACAATTTTTCCATTTGCTAAGATACATGCCACCGGGACCTATGATTTTTTGGATGATGATAAGATTTTGTATCTAACACATTTTTTTCACAGCTCGGTACCTATTGCTAGTGTTGAAAATCGTAATTCAGGCCCATTGGGCCAACGATCGATGGCCCAACTAACTGACATTTCAATGCAGCAGCTTGGGCCTTTGGTTCCGTGTCCTAGTCCCACTGCCGCACAATCTGCCCCGTCCAGCTGTTTGGGCCAGTCCACCACTACGAGCCCAATTCCAGCACAAGCAATACAGCCCACTGGACCCTCGATTTCCCACTTCTCGGTCAGTGGTGTCTAGTCCACTGGCCCAACAAATCATCCGGTCACCTGTAGTCAACATGAAATTGTCAAACCCAATACCAAATATAGTCTTTATACCCAGGTCTCGAAATCACCTTTGCCTCGTAATCCAGTGTCTGCTCTAAAAGACCCGAATTGGAAAATGTCCATGGATGATGAATATCATGCTCTAATTACAATAGGACATGGGATTTAATACCTCGTCCATCTAATGCTAATATAATTCGATCTATGTGGATTTTCAGCCATAAAGAAAAATTTGATGGAACTTTTGAGCGGCATAAAGCCCGTCTTGTAGGTGATGAGAAGACACAACAGGTTGGTGTATATTGCGGGGAGACATTCACCCCAGTCGTCAAACCAGCAACTATCAGAACAATTCTCAGTCTGTCTCTCTCAAAAGGATGGACACTTCATCAATTGGATGTCAAAAATGCCTTCCTCCATGGACATCTTAATGAAATTGTATACATGCACCAACCGTTGGGATACATAGATCCTAAATATCCCAATCATGTGTGTTTGCTCAACAAATCATTATATGGCCTCAAGCAGGCCCCCAGGACTTGGTATAAGCAGTTTGCAGATTTTGTGTCACACATGGGCTTTTCGCACAGCCGTTCAGATAATTCCCTGTTTATTTATCGTCAGGGTAATCATACTGCTCATCTCCTTCTATATGTGGATGATATTATTCTAATAACATTTTCAGACTCTCTTCGCAAAAATATCATGTCACAGCTTAGTTCTGAATTTGCTATGAAAGATTTTGGCCCACTACACTACTTTCTAGGAATTGCTGTGACACGACATACATGTGGATTATTTCTCTCCCAGAAGAAGTATGCATCAGAAATCGTGGAGCGAGCTGGAATGTCTTTCTGCAAACCTTCGGCAACTCCGGTCGACACAAAGTCAAAATTGAGTGCTATCTCTAGCAAACCTTTTGCTGATTCGACGTTATACCGCAGCCTAGAAGGAGCTTTACAGTATCTCACATTCACCAGGCCAGATATTACCTATGCAGTGCAACAAGTGTGTGTGTTCATGCATAATCCAATGGAGGAGCATCTGCATGCTCTGAAACGCATTGTGGGATATATTCAGGGCACTTTAGAGTATGGATTACATCTATACCCGTCATATGTTTCCAAACTTTTTACTTACACTGATGAAGATTGGGCAGGATGTACGGATACAAGACGATCCACCTCCGGGTATTGCGTCTTCCATGGTGACAATTTAATCTCATGGTTCTCAAAAAGGCAAGCCATGGTATCACGCTCAAGTGCTGAAGCAAAATATTGTGCTGTGGCCAATGTTGTATCTGACTCATATTAGATTCGGAACTTGTTACTTGAACTTCATTGCCCTATTCCGATTGCAACAATAGTATACTGTGATAATGTTAGTGCAATCTATCTCTCAAAAAATCCCATCCACCATCAACGCACTAAACATATTGAGTTAGATATTCATTTTGTACGCGAGAAGGTGGCTCACGGACAAGTGCGGGTGCTACATGTCCCAACGCGTCATCAAATCGCAGATATCTTCACAAAAGCACTTCCGCTGATATTATTTGAAAATTTTAGGGACAATCTCAGCATTCACCGCCCTCCAGCTTTGACTGCGGGGGAGTGTTAGAATATTATGTAAATCATAATATTATTATGTATTAATGTAGTATCATTTTATATATGGTAGGTAGTAAAATGTTAATTAAGAATATTATGTTAATTAGGTAGAATATTATTAGGGATTGATTAGAAAGATTAGACATGATTGACTCTTCCTAATTACATGTATATTGTGTAAATATAGTTCCCTTTAAGGATGAATACATTGAGGAAAATATTTTCAAAGTCTTACCTATAGGACCTTAGTGCGGTAGAAATATTCAAATTCAAGTCATTAGATTGAGAGTTAAGTGTCAAGATCAGAATAAAAAATAGTTTACAATTAGTATTTATTCTCTTAAGTCTCAGTCAACAACTATTAACAATTCTCTTTTGAGTTAAGGTTGGGTGGGTTGCTGGAGATGGATGCTAAAAATAACTTTGAAAAGAAAATCTACCAATTGAGAAATTCTGCTTTTTCACTTTAGTTGTTCATTCTCGACTTCTTATTTGCTGAGAACTTCTTGTTGGAAATTTGCCTTTGGCGGGAGTTGCGTCCGATCAACTTTAATGGCTTAAACACTAGTGTTCCGCATGTTGGAGAATCCGGTTCTTCACGCGTGCATAATCTACTAAGTAAGTAGATGAACGTAAGGCCAATGATCGTCAAATTTCGTTGAGAAATGAAAGAGATATTGATCAACGAAGTGAGGTGTTTGAAGCATGGAAAAGCGTGGTATTGAGATCAATTCTCCCTCATCGGTGGAGGAAGAAAGAATTGTTTTGTTTATAAGTCTCAAAGTTGGCTTGGGGTTTGGGACCCCAAGGGGTATCCCATGTGTTTAAAGGAGGGAGGACCTAGATGTGCTTCGGTTCGAGGAATGCCCACACGCGCGCCGCCGCCGCCCGCCCGCCCGTCCGGTCCGGGTCGTGGGCCGTGGGCTGTGCTTCTTCTGATATTATCTTTTTGGACCAGAATTCTTTCCAATGTACAGTTTGGTCCTTGAAGTTTCAAGAAAGTCAAATTCGACAGAGAACTTTTCTATATGTACAGTTTGGTCCCTGAAGTTTCAAGAAAGTCAATTGGGCAGATTTCTGGAACGTCAACCAGCAATCAAAATTCTTCATGGTAGCATTTGATTTTTCTTTTCTCATTTGTTAATTTTCTATTTTATCTTGGGAGATAATTGTCCAGGCCGTAGAAAGGATACATACGGGGCAATATTGTCTTAAAGACAGAGTGCAAACACTCGACTCAGCATACCAAAAACTGTTCCAGTTTATTTTCTTTAAGTTTATTGTAATTTCAGTTTCTTGTAATACTTAGCAGTTACTTATTTCCGTTTTCTGCATCATTGTAACCAACAAGTTTAAGACAATATTTTGCTTACTGTAACTGCTGCAACATGGTTGGAAACATGACTGATTCTGCTGTTGCTACTCAAGGCAACAATGTCGCTTTCCTCAGCATCGCCACTCATCGCCCAAGGCAAAGAACTCTCGCTTTCACTGCCGCTGCCGCTATCGTCTCAAGGCAAGAACTCGTTGCCTTCCCCGCTACTACCCAAGGCACGTCTGCTGCCTTTACTGCTCTATCCTCCACATTCCACCATGATCGCCCTGAAAAATTAATGGGCTCAAACTTTAAGAGATGGCAGCAGAAGATGCTATTCTACTTAACTGTTATGGGCATGGCCCGGTTCCTAACGGAAGATCCTCCACAAGCTGGAGATGAAATGATCCATTCGCCTTCTGAAACGGGTGAAGGGGGCCTTGGTATCCATGTCATTAATGGCATGAAGATGGTTCTTGATGCATGGAATCATAGTGATTTCATGTGTAAGAATTACATACTGAACTGCTTGGCATACCCTCTCTACACTGTCTATTGCACCGTTGGCACTGCCAAAGAGCTGTGGGAAAAACTGCAAAAGAAGTACAACGCACAAGATACGGGTACTAAGAAGTTCATCGTTGGGAAATTTCTAAAATTCCAAATGGCGGATAGTAAGACAGTGATGTCCCAAGTTCAGGAATTCCAAATGATTCTACATCACCTGGATTTGGAAGGAATGAAACCAAATGAGCAGTTTTTGGTTGCATCGCTGATTGAAAAGTTATTTCCTTCGTGGAATGAGTTACTTAAAACTCAAGACAAAGGAGATGACCTTTGAAGAGCTTATTATCAAACTCCAAATCCACGAAGATAATAAGAAGGACTTACCTAGGGGTAAACAACCTGCTAAGGCAAAGGCAAATCTGACTGAGGCCAAAGGGAACCCAAACAAGAAGCGAAAGTTCTAGAAAGACGGCAAGGCCCATGCAGCGGAGATGTTCAGAGGTAACTGTCACCACTGTGGAAAACCTGGTCATAAGATTAAGGAATGCCGCAAGCTCAAGACTGAGCAACAACAGAAAGCCAAGGCTAAAGGCAAGGCGCATGCTAACGTCATCAAGGACACGCTTCTGGATGACATGATTGAGGAGTTCTCGGCAGTGGTGCTAGAAGCAAACTTGGTTGAGAATCCGATGCAGTGGTGGATGGACACAGGTTCTACCAGACACATCTGTTCCAACAGAGATGCCTTCTCCACCTACACACCGGTCACCAATAAGAAGTTGTTCATGGGCAACAACGCTTCGTCTGACGTGCTGGGAGTAGGAAAGGTGGTCCTGAAGATGACTTCCGAAAAGGAGCTCACTCTTAAGGAAGTGATGCACGTCCCTGAGATTAGAAGAAATTTAATTTCAGGACCTTTATTGGTTAATGCTAGTTTTAAGCTAGTGTTTGAATCCAATAAGTTTGTACTCACTAAGAATGATACTTTTGTGGGGAGAGGCTTCGTCTGTGAAGGCCTCTTCAAAGTGAATGGCATGTCTGTAATGCGTCCAAGTAATAATGTTGAACCTTCTTCTTATTTGCTTGAGTCTTCTAATTTATGGCATCATAGATTAGGACATGTTAACTATAAGTCTATCCAAAGGCTGGTAAAGATGGAGTTGGTGCCGTCTATCAACGTAAATCCTCAATATAAGTGTGAGGTGTGCGTAGAGGCAAAACTCACCAAGCTTTCTTTTTGATCCGTCGAAAGGAATACCGCTCCTCTAGAACTTATTCACACAGATATATGTGATTTGAAGTTCGCACAAACTAGATGGGGGAACAAGTACTTTGTGACATTCATCGATGATAGCACAAGGTATTGTTACCTTTACTTGTTGAAAAGTAAGGATGAAGCCTTTGAAGCATTCCGACGTTACAAAGCAGAAGTTGAGAACCAACTAAGCCTACAGATTAAATCCATTCATAGCGATAGATGGGGAGAATGTATAGCGCCATTTGAGGAATACTGTGCCCAAAAAGGCATTGTTCATCAAACGACGGCTCCATACTCACCTCAATCGAACGGTGTGGCGGAACGTAAGAATCGCACATTGAAGGAAATAATGAATGCCTTGCTCATCAATTCCGGTCTTCCATAAAACATGTGGGGAGAAGCCGTCCTTACCGCTAATACGATTCTTAACAGAGTCCCACAGGGTAAGGACAAAACTCCATATGAATCATGGAAGGGAAAGAAACCCACCTACAAATATTTTAAGGTGTGGGGTTGTTTGGCAAAGGTTGAAGTACCAAGCCAAAGCAGGTCAAGATTGGATCTAAGACTGTAGATTGCATATTCATCGGATATGCAAATAACAGTAGCGCTTATCACTTCTTAGTGCATAAGTCAGATATTCCAGATATCCACCAGGGTACAATCATGGAATCAAGGAATGATCAATTATTTGAAGGTACCTTTCCTAGAAAGGAAAAAGACATAACCTCTCGCAAACGAAGTTATGAACAAGCTCTTAAGAATCGAGAGTCGTTGACGGCCCGGATCTAGATGGTTCAGATCTAGCGGATCTCGAGGTGGCTGAACATCCGGAATCTAGTGTTCCAGATTCTCAGAACTTGGAGACTCCAGAGATAGATCTAAGGCGAAGTAAAAGGGTCATGAAGGATAAATCCTTCGGTCCTGACTTTGTAGCTTATATGGTTAATGATGAACCAAGGACAATTGCTAAAGTGTTGTCAACTCCAGAAGCACCGCTCTGAAAAGAAGCTATTGAGAGTGAAATAGGCTCCATTCTGCATAACCATACTTGGGAGTTGGTTGATCTTCCTCCGGGAAATAAATCGTTGAGTTGTAAATGGATACTCAAACGGAAATATAAAGCAGATGGGTCTATAGACAAGTACAAGGCCAGGTTGGTTGTCAAGGGCTATCGCCAGATAGAAGGTCTTGACTACTTTGACACGTACTCCCGGTATCTCGAATGACATCCATACGGGTATTCATTGCGAACGCAGCTTTGCGTGACCTTGAGATACATCAAATGGATATCAAGAAAGCCTTTCTAAACGGTGATTTGGAAGAAGAAATTTATATGGACCAACCCGAGGGGTATGTGGTTCAAGGGCAAGAGAAGAAAGTTTGTCAGCTTGTCAAATTTCTGTACCGACTGAAACAAGCCCCGAAGCAATAGCACGAAAAATTTGATAGTACTCTACTATCGAAGGGTTTCGCCATTAATAAGTGTGATAAATGTGTCTACACGAAAGGTAACTCTGACTCATTTGTTATGATATGCTTGTATATAGTTGACATGTTGATCACAGGAAGCAGTCCTAGGGTAATCCTACAGACTAAGAACATGTTGAAACAATGCTTCGACATGAAGGATATGGGTATCGCAGATGTCATCTTAGGGATAAAAATCTCTAAGACATCTGACAGACTGGTCTTATCTCAGTCTCACTACATCGAGGATGTTTTGAGAAAGTTCAAGATGTTAGACAATTCACCGATAAAGTCACCAATGGATACAAATCAAAAGCTCGATAAAACTTGGTGCACATGTATACCAGGAGCGATATGTACAGGTGATCGGTAGTTTGATGTATATAAAAAACTGCACCCGACCTAATATTACTTATGCAGTCAATAAGTTGGCTAGGTTTACCCGTAATCCGAGTGATGATCATTGAAAGGCGTTGAATCGGGTATTACAATACCTGAAATGCACGTTAACTTTCGGGTTACATTATTCGAGATATCCAGCTGTACTAGAGGGGTACAGTGATGCAAACTGGATATCTGATGTAGAGAACACTAAGTCCACCAAAGGTTATGTATTTACAATTGGTGGTGGGGATGTGTCTTGGATATACTCTAAGCAAACTTGCATCGCCTGATCCACAATGGAATCGGAGTTTATCGCTTTAGACAAAGCAGGAGAAGAAACTGAGTGGCTTCATGACTTCTTAGAGGATGTTCCGTGTTGGAACAAACCCGTACCTTCGGTAATGATCCACTGCGACAGCCAGTCGGCTCTAGGAAGGGCACAGAATGCTATGTACAACGGCAAGTCTCGTCATATTCGACGGAGGCATAAGACCGTTAGGCAGCTGATCACCACGGGTATAATATCCATTAATTACATTAAGTCAAAGGATAATATAGCAGACCCGCTGACAAAGGGCTTACCCAAGGATCAGATGGTCTGTCTGTCTAGGAGAATGGGCTTAAAACCCAAAGTATAAGGACCAATACGGTGGTAACCCAACCTTACTAACTGGAGATCCCAGTAATTTGGTTCAATGGGAAAACTAAGCCGTAAAGGTTCAGTTGATTGCTTCAGTGGAAGCATGAGCACTTCAAATAGTGATTTCTATAAAGAAACACTAAATCCAAAGTCGTTCCCGCGATAGACGTTAAGTGCTATCTGCAGTATGGGTAAAGGTTAAGTTTTCAAAACCTTTAATGATCCTCAACACTTAAGGTTAGGTTTGGGAAAACTTTTAATGGTTCCAAACACTTGTGAAGTGGGGTATAGCAGGATACCTTATAGGAGACCACCTATTTAAGTGCGAGGACGGGCCGCCTCAAATGAACGCACTTAAGAATCCAAGAAGTTGTCCATGGCCACAACGGACAAAACATTACAAAGAAGAGAGTAAGAAAATTTGTTGTGTTGGTACTATTGACTTGGCTTACACTAAACACCGACGGTTCAAGACATCACGTTCACCGCGCAGTAAGTAAGTCCGATGGTATTTAACTATGGAAGGTTCAAAGATGAATCTACCTCTCCTTATGCAACATCGGTCCGCTGAAATATTGTTGGAAATGAAAAGGCACCATGTGAGTGCGCCAAAATCTCTTTCAAAAGGGGATTGTTGGAAATTTTCCTTTGGCGGGAGTTGCGTCCGACCAACTTTAACGGCTTAAACACTAGTGTTCCGCATGTTGGAGAATCCGGTTTTTTTCACGTGCATAATCTACTAAGTAAGTAGATGACCGTAGGGCCAATGATCGTCAAATTTCATTGAGAAATGAAAGAGATATTGGTCCACGAAGTGAGGTGTTTGAAGAATGGAAAAGCGTGGTATTGAGATCAATTCTCCCTCATCGGTGGAGGAAGAAAGAATTGTTTTATTTATAAGTCTCAAAGTTGGCTTGGGGTTTGGGACCCCAAGGGGTATCCCATGTGTTTAAAGGAGTGAGGACCTAGAAGTGCTTCGGTTCGATGATAGCCCACACGCGCGCCGTCGCCGCCCGCCCGTCCGGTCTGGGTCTCGGGTCGTGGGCTGTGCTTCTTCTGATATTATCTTTTTGGACCAGAATTCTTTCCAATATACAGTTTGGTTCCTGAAGTTTCAAGAAAGTCAAATTCGGCAGAGAACTTTTCTATATGTACAGTTTGGTCCCTGAAGTTTTAAGAAAGTCAAATTGGGCAGATTTCTGGACCGTCAACCAACACTCAATTCAGCCATTTATTTTGGATGAATTAATCTTCCTAAATGCCAATCCGTTGCACATCCATCAATTCACCATTTATTTTGGTGAATTACTACCTCCATAATTGTCATTACTTGGCCAGTAATGACACTTATATGGGCAGTTGGTAAGCCTCTCCTTCAACTATATAAAGGACCCTTTGGCCAGATTGTTGAGACACACATAACACAAAAATAGAAACAAAATCAGTTCTTCCTACTACCTTCCAGCATCATTTCATTACTCAAAACTCTTTACGGTAGCATTTGAGTTTCCTTTGCTCATTTGTTCATTTGCTGTTTTATCTTGGGAGACAATTGTCCAGGACGTAGAAATGATACATACGGAGCAATATTGTCTTAAAGACAGAGTGCAAACACTCTACTCACCATATCAAAAACTGTTCCAGTTTATTCTTCAAGTTTATTGTAATTTCAGTTTCTTGTAATACTTAGCAGTTACTTATTTTCGTTTCCTGCATCATTGTAACCAACACTTCTTGATGTTCCTTCTCTTAAGCTTAGTTGAGAAAGAAACCAAGAACCATTAGGTTATGCGCATGCCTACAATCTAACTCGAGTATGATTTTCACCAGGGCGGATTTATAGTAGCGTGTAACGACCCGTTTGATCGTTTTGTGCTTTTAGGGCCTTTTTCCAAAAAAAATGACTTTCTCTTTAGCTTTGTATTGCCATTCATTACTTGTGGGGATGTGTGGCACATTTTCTAAGGCGGTCGAGTGAGTTTCAGTTCGAATTTAGTGAAATTGGAAGTTTTTAAGTAAAGAAAATGAAGATGCTCGACCAAAGTCAACATCGGGGGTAAATGCGTCTCTTTTAAAGTTTCATCAATTCCATTAGCTCCGGAATGTTATGACTTAGTCGATTCATTTGTTCGAATCCCGAGGGATTCAAGTGTGATAGGGTCATTGGTTGAGAAACTGGTTAAATTAAGGATTTGGAGTTGACCACGATCAACATCGTTAATAAGACCTTTTTCAGGAATTTTGATTGTGTGAGTGGGTTCGTAGCATATTTTTTGATCAAAATGCATATATGGTTTGTGTCGTGAGATTTCAGATGAGTTTCGGGTGTTAGATCAAAGGTAGCATAGTCGAATTTTCTTATATCTAGTGCGAGCGCGATCGCGCACAAGGTGTACAATTGCGCAAGAGGAGGACATGCAAGGCAGTGCGATAGCGCAACAACGTGATCGCGCAAAAGGGATGTTGATGGGCAGCGCAATCGCACACAAGGATTTGACATGCGTATTTTGTTTTGCGCTATTGCGCTATAGGGGCGCGTTTGCGCTGAAGGATTGGAATTGGGCAGCACTATCGCAATTGCGAAGAGGAATTTTTCTGGGTTGACTGCTATCGTTTCTGCTCATCGCGATCACGCTAAAACGGCTTCGGGTGAATAAAAATGGCCAAAATCGAGAATTTAAGTTATTTTCACCATTGTTGGAGTTTTGGAGCTCAATTTTGGGCGATTTTGGAGGCTATTGACTCGTTTTGAAGAGGGGTAATATTCTAACTCTTATTTTGATGTTCTCTCTTAATTTATTATGCTGATTAGCGTTCTAATCCATGATGTTAGGTAGAAAAGTAGGGGTTTTAGCCTCAAATCTTAAGAGAGGGTTTTTCATGAAATTAGGGTCAAGATGATAACTTTTGAATGCATTTTCTGAATTTAGACTAACTAAGTTATGGGTAAATTAATTTTGAAATAAAATTTCAGTTTCTCCCTTGGGGCTCGGGTTTGACTATTTGGGGTTCGTTATTGGGTTCCGAATTAAAGTATGGCAATATGGGTATCATTGAACTCGTTTAACCTTGTAGAATAGTATTTTAACTATCTTGAACCCAATCTTTTGACAAAATTATAGTTTTGACCTTCAGAGTTTGGGATTGTCTTTTTGGGCTCGGAACATTAGTATAGTGATATGGGTGTCTACAGACTCTTATGTTACAGTAGAATTTATATTTGATATACTTTGTACATTCAGAGGCACTCCGAAAGGAAAAGCTATGGTTTGGAGTTCTTGGCTCCTGTTCGGCATTCGAGATAGGTTTTGGCTTACCTTTTTAGATTCCAATTGGAGCGCCGCATATATAATATAATTATTTTCGGGGTATGCATGTGAGCCTTTGGAAATTGTAGGTGGTAAATAAATCCACTTAGGTTGGTATGATTGTTGTTTATGTGAGTTGTGTTACCCATGTTTGAACTTATTTGTAAATTGGCTTTGACTCATATTCATCTCTCCATTGTTGATAATACCATGAGATAATGATCATTCTTGAACTGATTTCCTATCAAGAAAGACACAACAAATGCTTACCTTTCCGTACTCTTTGATATTGCGGGCTTATGACATTGTGCATGCTCCATTCTTTCAAACATACATATGGTTGAGATGAATTGTTGATTGTGGTATGGTATGATCCGATGAGGTCGAAAAAGGGTAAAATTGAGGTTACATATCCACGATAATTTATGGGATTGGTTTACACACTGCAACATGTACATATTATGGTATTGGGTTGCATGTCGCAACAAGTATATAGACCTTGCAGTCCCCATAGATCATGACTATGTGGAAAAACACCTAGCATGTGTATAGTGAGTCTGGTACTGGCTAGTTGTATTACATATCACTTGCATTTAGGGATGACAACAGATCGGATCTGGATCGGATTCTACTAGATTTAGATTTAGATCAGTTTTTCATACCTGGATCCAGATCCGATCCGTGGATCTGATGGATCTGGATCCACATGTAAAAAAAATTGCCTTGCTAAGAATTTTTTTTAACTGACAAATGATTTTTACTTAGCTAACAGCTTACTGTGTTTCAATTTTGAAATATTCATATGAGATATTTTGTTCGTTGTCTCATTTTGATTGTGAGCTATTAATTGAAAATGTTGGACAATGATAATAGTTGTGGAAAATGCTGACTAGTATTTTCACAATGCAGAACTTGCATGTGCTTGGAATCTTCACAAATGAAGTAAATATAATTTTAACTACTTGTCTATAGAGATGTTAGTCATTCACTAATATAACATTGATTTTATTATCGAAGTTACCTCTTTATTTTTTGGTTTTTGAGTTAACGCGGGGATAAATTAAACTTGTTTTGAGAATTAAACTTACAAGGATGTGCTTAGCAATTTTAAGAAAATACTTATAAAATTACATTCTAGGTTATGAATATATTTAATAAAAAATGGATCCACGGGTCGGATCTGGATCTCAAATACAAGATCCAAATCCAGATCCGATCCGTCAGAAATGGATCCGGGTCCGATCCGGATCTGTCGGGTCCAAATTTGAAGATCCATATCCTATAAAACGGATCTGGATCCACCAGATTCGGATCGGGTCCAGGATCCACTACCATCTCTACTTGCATTCACATCATTCTTATTTGACTATGTTGGTTTCAAATGATTTGATTAAAATACTTAAGATTTATGCTCGAATTTATGAAAACGTTTAATATTTACGCTTGAAGGTGACAAAGACTTGTTTTAAAGTTAATTTGGATCAGACGAACTTTTGAATGAAATTAAGAAGGAAGACCTAAGCTTTATGACCTGACTTGGATATGAATGTGATAAAATTATGATGTAAATAGCTTTATTCATTATGTGTGGTCCATCAACTTTTATATTATTTATGCGTGTTTCTTCATTGTTGGCATTTGATACTTACAGGGTACTTGTATTGTACTCATACTACATGTCACACCCCAACCTTGGGGGGTATGGTCGGTACCCGGCGCCTCAACGGACCGAGCGTACCACCTGTATATCATGACCTGTGCATACAACTGTTTGGGTCGACAAGGCCTCAGAAAGACAAATACAGTAAGGACTTGAATAAGACAACGTGTAGCAATAAACAACCAACCAACATATGTGTGTATAACAAGGCCATAACAAGCGTATCAACAACTGATAAGGAGGCTGACAAGGCCATACAAAACAAATATACACTGACTACTAGTCTGTAAGCCTCTAAGAGTACTACCATACGTCATCGGGTCAGAACATGGCCCCACTATATCCAAAATAGCCATGTACATAAGTAATAGTTCCTACTGACTCTGTGTAGAAACTTCGGGAAAACGGAGTGCGACAACCACAACTGAATCTGATAGCCTACTGATGAGGTGCATCTGTCTATCTACCTGCACCTGCGAGCATGAATACATCACCCCAGAAAATGGGACGTTAGTAAGAAAGAATGTACTGAATATGTAAGGTATAAGTAACTGTAAATAAGGGCATCAATGTTCAATGGAAATCACAAGAAATAACCTGTAACTGTGAAGTGTTACTGTGGACCATACTACATATAACTATGATATAATCGTGTATATAATGTCATAGGCCTATGTGGGCAATTTCATCAATATCATACCTGTATAAGCTGCGTATATAATGCCATAGACCTATGTGGGCAATAGTATCAATATAGTGTATCATGTATATAATGTCGTAGGCTTCTGTGGGAAATATCATCACTATAGTATATAGCATATATAACATCGTAGGCCTCTGTGGGCATCATAAGTACATAATACATATATGTAAGAATCACTCGATAAACGTAGAATGCTCTTTGAGCCTGTTGGAGTGACGTAAGGTTGTTACACCTCTGATAATCCTTATGCGAACAACATATCATTTCACCATTCTTCATGAATCACTGAGATGAGATAAGAGACACCAAATCCAGCTTTCAGGATCCCAACGAAGAACCATTCTTATGTCGGTATAGAAATGGTGTAAAAATATAGAAATTTCTTTCGATAAAGGACAAACAAGGGGCATATATGCTAATAGAATGGAAGGACATGATAGTTCAGGTTATCAAGAATCGGATCATTTAAAAGACATTTCGGTTCATTTACATTTTCTCAAGTCATGCCAAAGAAGAAATGAGCCTTAGATACCTCGTTGCCTTAGCTATATCGATTCCACAAGTTCTTGGGCATTCTACGAGTGATTACTTACATTATACAAATGATCGATATCAACAACTAATTCATAATTTATAAGAAAACTTATTTTAATATTTCATCAAACACCTTACGTTCATAGAATTTATATGATCTTCCATATCCAATCTTACATGAATTTCAACACTACAAGCATTTTCAGTTCTCCCTCCTTAACTTCTAAACATATACAATAGGTTTTGATTATCAACACCATCATTTACATCATATAAATAGCCCAAGATTAATACCATCCTAGCTTCATGGTTTCATAACGTGTTCTAAGATAATCCTCCAACAATCACTTTCCAAATACTTGTATAAGTATAAAACCAAGAAGATGCAGATGACACTTACCTTAAATCACAAGAACTGCCTCAAATCAGAGGTTACTTCAACCCTAAGAAGTCTCCAAAATCACCATAATGAAGTGAAAGACGATAAGACGATAAGACGATAATCACGGGCTTTCTTATATTGAATTCATTGGATTTGCCTTTGGTTATCATCTTGGATCATAAGAGACTTCTTAGAGAGTGTTTAGGAGCTACTAGGGTTGAGAAAGTGAGATACAATGACATTAGGGTCGACCAAAATGTAATATAAAGAAGCTGAAAATTTTCCACTGACTCAATGTACAACCAAAAGTACGGCCCATACAACAAATTGTACATATATAGCCCGCACAAATTGTACGGCCACATGTATGACCCGTACAAATTATACGACCACATGTACAGTCAGTACTTCACACACACCTGATAAAAGTTTATCAAACTTCGATGAAATGTATCTTCTTTGATTCACTTAACTTTCATACTTCCCGAAACCTCTATAAACAAGTCTTGAACCATAATTAACCTTTTGTAAGGTACTATACCTTCTCAGAGTACTTAGGTTAGTCGGTGACACAACTTTACGTAAATCTATGAGGTGTAACATCCTTCCCCCCTTAAGAATGTTCGTCCTTGAATGTTGGGGTAACGTATTATTAGGACCTTAACCTTCAAGGATTTTCTAGAAATTTCGACAGAGTTTTCACTGTAAATAGGACTATAAAAAACCTGTCAAGTAGCCTAAAATATATATCCAATGCATTATAGGGCCATAAAATACTTAATATAACAATATCAGCCCCACACGACCGTTTATTTATCCAGAAATCAAAACGGCTAGCCATAACTCACCTCAACTGTCCACTTCTGAAACTTGGGCTGCATCCGACACATTTGTATCAATAACATTGCCTATACAAGGCACACAAGATAAGCTTGATATATAAGAGGGAAATAAGGAAATCGTATCGCACGAGTATTAGCATAAACTTTCTAACTGGATGAGTGTGTCTAAATTTCATATTTTCCTTTAGTTTTCAAATCATCTCTTTTATCTTATTGCTATTTAATTATACCTTAATCAAATATTGTCTCTTAATTTGCAACTCTCATATTTGATGATCTAGGATAGTAATTGAAATATTTTCGTAAAATTCTCTACAACTCAAATATTGTCGATTAGTGACATATAAGAGGAGACTCCTATATATTTCCATAATATCGCTTCGTGGAAACTTGAATGAACTTCATTTAATCTCTAGAGATATCTTAAATTCATAGGTCACATGGTTGTTATCTGAGTAATTTTATACGGTTTGATGTATCTGGAGTTAGGTTTATTTTTCCGATCAACTCTCACTACATTGCTTAGGGGAAAAAACCTTCAAAAGTACCCAATCTTGAATGTTATCCTTTAAATTTTCGTAACACTTTAAGCATATGATCCCTGGAAATTATAAAGTAGGAATATACTTGTATCCCTTTATACTCCAAACATTTGCTTCCTCTTGCCTTTTTCTTCTACTTAACCACAATTCTTATTATACTGCTATACTCAGTCATACAAGATTTAGTCATTTCTCATATTTATTGTTGTCACATCATTTATATTACCAATCTTTTGCTAACTTCACCATCTCACCTTATTTTGGAGAATGACGTTCTTTTATTTTTAGTTTCTCCCTTCATTAATTGGATTAACCTTCGGTTGTTTAATATATTTACTTACTCCTCATCTTGCAGGACTAACACTGGCCCAATCAACTCCTTTCTTTTCACGTTGAATCAACTGATAAAGAGTATGTATTCCTAGCCATACAAAGTCTCATAAGGATCTACTTAAATGATATGGTGATAACTGCTATAATACACACTCGTTATGGGGGATATCCAAAACATGCCGACGAGCTTTTGAATTATGCGTTCGACCTGCATTTACTTAGGATAAAATCATAATAGGGTTCCATATTCCCCAAATCTGTTTGAATAAATCTTTAGAAGTTTGTTGCAATAGAGTTTCTCTATCTGAGGTGATAGACATTAGAATGTTCTGAAATCGTACGGTCTACTCATTATTTTCCTTGTATAATCCTCGATTATGCAGATAATATTATTCGACCAAAATGGACCAGTTTTGTAACTTGTCTATAATGAACCATTTGCAGTAATATTCTTCTGATGAGGATGGGGCAATTCTATAACAAACTTTATCCTTGAACCACTGTTCATTCCATTCAGGATTTTCTATCTCCCATGTTCGCCCTTCTAAACATGTGGTGCTTTTAGCCTTTTCGGTTAACCATTGGGGAACTACGCCAACTCGTCAATGCTCTTTTTTGCATTGTTATATCAACACCTGCCTCATGTACTATCGTATATTTTTCCTAATCTTGTTTCAGAAACCAGCCAGATCTAGGGCCAGCCAGATCTAGGGCCTACAATTGACCTGAGTATCGGAGAACTACATCTCCCTCATATCCAAATATTGTCTTCTTTTACTTTGTAATTTTTTCTTTCCAATCGTCTGACTCCAGATTCTTATATTGGTACTCTTTTACCTTGCCATAGGCGGCGCTAATACCTTTTATGCTATTACTTTACTGTCACTGGAGTCCTGAAATTAGACCCTTAAACTTGCTAATTGATGACATTCCTTGGTTAGCTTTCTTTTTTTTCCATGACCTATAGATAGGCATGTCTCATCTTACGCTATCCTGAAAGTTGTTACTTTGTTCTGTTGAACTTATTCTTTAAATGGTAATATTTTGGATACTAAAGGTGCTGCCACTGAGTTATGATTAATAGCTCTACGTAGAATTCTAGCTTCTAGACCATTTTCCTCTTGAAAAGGACCATAATCCACTATATTTCCTAAGCTCGCCTCTATCCACCTTTTAATCCCTGAACTGTTAATTTCTTCAAGGAGACTCATAGATCTATGTATCATAGTGACTCGCTCTGGAGGACGATGTTACTACTAATAAGAGGAGCTCGTCTTCAAATTTGACTGTTGTCATCTAAAGGTGTTGTTGAACTTCTTGTGATTATTAGGGATATCACGTCACATTCTTAATGCATGCGCTTTGCTAACGGTTCTAAGTCATAGATCCAAAATCCTTCTTGTCTTTCCCAACCGCTCTTTATGCGTAAATGACCTCATTCCCTAATCCATTCTGAACATGTGCATTACAATGCATTGAATTATCTCAAACTTCATTATATGTGAGTTTCTTATATATCTAGCTTTAAATTCCGCTCTGAGTCTCAATCTTAGTTCTTTAGTCAACCATCACAATTAACGATAAGTTGCTGGTGTATCACATTATTGAATACATACCCATATTCTGAAGGGATTCATACTACAAGTCAATCTTTCTGTAGTCTACACTCATCCATCATAATTAAAGTAAATTATTTTCCCTTGTCTCTTAGTTAACATTGTACAGTAATAACTGTAATCTCATCGTCATATATCCCTATAGGGTTTTTGGTATCTTTAATTACATGTGGTTATCCTTCTTATTCTCATTCCCACTTCCATTCTGACAGTACCAACTCTAAGTACAATATTTAATTATTCACCTTTATTTCTGTGCTTCATATCCCTTCAGCTTTTAATCCACTTTATACTAGCCCCTTGTGCCATTACTCTTTATTTGAAACACTTCTGAGAACTATGATCACTGACCATTAAAAGTTAACAATTCATGCTCAAAAATCATGTTATAATGTGAAATGTTATTTCGATTGACGGCTTGGTCGACCTCTGAACTAGCTTTTTTCTAGGTTTCATATACATCATGCCCCAATGTAACATCAAATTACTTTTTCATTCCTTAATTTGAATAGGGAAGCTTCAAGTACCTCAGGTCAATCATCCAAGAGAATGGAGAGATTGATGACGATGCCACACATTGTATTGGGGCAGAATGGATGAAATAAATGATCACATCTGGAGTCTTGTGCGTTAAAAAGGTGCCACAAAAACTTAAAGATAAGTTCTATAGGGTGGTGGTTAGACCGACTATGTTGTATGGGGTGGAGTGTTGGTTAGTCAAGACTTCACACATCTAGAAGATGAAAGTTGCGGAGATGAGTATGCTGAAATGGATGCGTGGGTATACAAGGAGGGACAAAATTAGAAATGATGATATTGGGACAGAGTGGGAGTGGCCTCGGTTGAGGATAAGATGCGGGAAGCGAGGTTGAGATAGTTCGGGCATGTGCAGAGGAGAGACACAAATGCCCCAGTGCGGAGGTGTGAGAGGTTGGATATGGAAAAGTTCAGGAGGGGTAGAGGTAGGCCGAAGAAGTATTGGGGAGAGATGATTAGGTGGGATATGGCACATGTGCAACTTACTGAGGACATGACCTTAGATAGGAGGTTCTGGAGGACACAGATTATGGTATAAAGGTAGTAGGTAGTCGAGCGTAGCCCTACTTATGCTTACAAACTGGTAGTTATAGTGTTATAGTGTTATTAGTGTAGGTCCGCTTAGCCTATCATACTAGTATGCACATTATTGCTTTATAGTAGTGTTTGATTTCTACTGCTATGTGTTCTTTAGTGTACTTTATTTATCTTATATACATGCATTAGTTACTGCTTTTTTTCCAGAATGCGCTAGCATGGCTTATTCGCATTTGATACCAGCATTTTCATACTACTTTAAATTTCTTGTCCGGGTCTGACCGTTTCTCTTACTTTTCTTGTGCTTATGCTTTGTCTTGAGCTAAGGGTCTCTTGGAAACAACTGCTCTACCTACCAAGGTAGAGGTAAGGTCTGCATGCACTCTACACTCATTAGACCCTATGTTGTGGGATTTCACTGAGTATGTTGTTGTTGTTGTTGTTGCCTCTTGGGCCTGCATATTCCTCTATCATTGATCATTCTTTACACTTTCTTTTTTTAGCCTCATGGGTCAGGCGGCTCTTGTCATTACTTAATTCCTTTAACCAGAAGGTCGCTACCATTCATTTCTTAGCAACAATACATGCATATCGTTTGATGGTTTTAACATACCCACAAAAATCTGGATAACATAATTTTATTCATTTTGGGATTCTTCGTTGTAATTCCCTTATCTACTTACTAAATCACCATATGAGTCCATGATGATTTGTTTATCGCATCATATCCCCTATGGGAGGAGGGCCACTCATTATATTAAGAGGTTTTACTTCATTCCAAGTCACATTGTTATTTCAACATCCTCCACGATTCTGCGACCTTTTAACAATTTATCGTTTGGTCCAGCATACTTTGTTCTTACTAGGGAATATTGAATCACTTACACGAATAGAAGTTTACAGGGTTATGATCGACATAATAAATTCTCAAAAGACACCTCTTTATCTCCTAACCACGTTAGCCTTTAGGGATTTATTTCTTAATAACCTTTAAAGCTCGCTCCTTTATTGTTTATACCTTTTCTGCTTGATTACTTACCTTGCAATTTCAAAATCTATAAAAAAATTCTCAAATCTTTGGCTCGTATTCCACTTAACTAAGGGAACTTTTCCAATGTCTATACCTCCTAATTTATGAGGGTAGATCGTCTCCTTGATATATTCTATTAACATCTGGTTGTTCGAATCCCATAGTAGGTACTTAGTTCCGTAACACATCCATCTTCATAACTTTAGTATTTACTTCTCCTTGTCTTTTGTTTTACTTGACTACGAACTTGTCACATTACCATACTTAATTGTATGACTCTCAGTCGTTCTTTATATTTGCTCAGGTGTCCCACTTATGTTGGTACCATTCCTTTATTGTCCGTCTCACTTCTTAACTTAGTTCAACTACTCATGATGGAATATTCCCTTGCTTATAACTTTTCTTTTCTTTAATTGGTTTCATCTCCTAGGCACTTACTATTTCTTCTTACTCCAGACAAAAGTCTTTTTGAGGGAGACAATTACATTACACATAAGGAATTCAATACTTGGCCCCCGGAGCTTCAAGATTCTTTAAAAGTCATATTTGTTTCACAATTTTGGGGTACGTTAGGTATACATGGTCCAAATAAGAGTACCTTCGACATGACTGTACTATTCTTCAATACTTCTCATACTAAGGATTATTCTAATCCTCTACTAAATCCCGAGATCCTTATAGGTTCTCCCCATTTTGGTTCTATCACTATGAAAAGTAGGATAACAATACTTACATCATTCCATCTGAATATCAATCTCCTTATAACCTCCTGCATTCAGGTACCTTGTACCCACTTTACCTTGCTTCTCTCACATCCTAAAACTAGCACTTTACCTTTCTAGGCGTTCATTATCTCCTTTGTATATCAAATGCTCATATTCTGGGTGTATAGTATAACACTCGCACCTCTGACGTATCAATAACTTGTTGGGGAGGGGGGTCTATCATTTACTTATCACGAATACGAATTAGCCGAAATCTTTCTAGTAACCGAAATTACTGGAATTGTATAACGCATGAGTTAAACTCAAATTCTTACAACTCATCTCTAGTGCACTATCTATGAGATAAAAGAATAAATCTCATCCCTAAATGTCATGTAGTCCCCTGTTTATAAGTGTGGTGCATAACACACTAATAAATAAGACTCTACTAGACACGACTTGCAGACTTCCTATGATGCTCTGATAGCAAGTTTGTCACACCCCAACCTTGGGGGGTATGGCCGGCACTCGGCGCCTCAACAGTCCGAGCATACCACCTATATATCATGACCCGTGCATATAACTGTCTGTGCCGACAAAACCTCAGAAAAACAAATACAATAAGGACTTGAATAAGACAACTTGTACCAATAAAGAACCAACCAACATATGTGTGTATAACAAGGCCGACTAGGCCATAACAAGTATATCAACAGCTGACAAGGACATACAAAACAAATATACACTGACCACTAGTTTGCAAGCCTCTAAGAGTACTACCATATGTCATCAAATTGGGACAAGGCCCCGCCATACCCAAAATAGCCGTGTACATAAGTAATAGTGCCTACCGACTTTGTATAGCAACTCCGTGAAAGCAGAATATGACAACCATAGCTGAACCCGATAGCCTACTGATGAGGTGCGTCCATCTGTCTACCTGCACCTGTGGACATGAACACCACACCCTAGAAAATGAGACGTCAGTAAGAAAAAATATATTGAATATGTAAGGTATAAATAACTATAAATAAGGGCATCAATGTTCAATGGAAATCACAAGAAATAACCTGTAACTGTGAAGTGTTATTGTGGACCATACTACATATAACTATGATATAATCGCATATATAATGTCGTAGGCCTCTGTGGGCAATATCATACCTGTATAAGCAGCGCATATAATGCTATAGACCTTTGTGGGAAATATTATCAATATAGTATATCGTGTATATAACGTTGTATGCCTCTATGTGCAATATCATTAATATAGTATATCGTGTATATAATATTGTAGGACTCTATGGGAAACATAAGTACATAATACATATATGTAAGAATCACTCGATAAACGTAGAATACTCACTGCGCCCATTGGAGTGACATACGGTCGTTACACCTCCGATAATCCTTATGCGGACAACATATCATTTCACCTTTCTTCATAAATCAACGAGATGAGATAAGACACATCAATTCTAGATTTCAGGATCCCATCAAAGAACCATTCTTATCTCGATATAGAAAGTGTGTAAAAAATAATAAATTTCTTTCGATAAAGGACAAAAAAGGAGAATATATGCTAATATATTGGAAGTACATGATAGTTCAGGTTATCAAGAATATGATCATTTAAAAGACGTTTTGGTTCGTTTACATTTTCTCAAGTCATGCCAAAGAAGAAATAAGTTTTACATACCTCGTCGCCTTAGCTATATCGATTCCACAAGTTCTCAGGCGTTCTACGAGTAATTATCTACATTATACAAATGATCGGTATCAACAACGGATTCACAATTTATAAGTTTGGATATTTTGTCGAACACCTTATGTTCATAGAGTTTATATGATCTTCCATATCCAATCTTACATGAATTTCAACACCACAAGCCTTTTCAATTCTCCCTCCTTGACTTCTCAACATATACAACAGGTTTTGATTATCAACACCATCCTTTACTTCATATAAAACATCCCAAGATCAATAACATCCTAGCTTCAAGGTTCCATAACTTGTTCTAAGAGAATCCTCCAACAATCACTTTCCAAATACTTGTATAAGTCTAAAACCAAGAAGCTGTAGATGGAATTTACCTTAAATCACAAGAGTTGCCTTAAATCAGAGGTTACTTCAACCTCAAGAAGTCTCCAAAATCACCACAATGAAGTGAAAGACGATAAGACAATGATCACGGGATTCCTTACGATGAATTCATTAGATTTTCCTTTGGTTATCACCTTGGATCATAAGAGACTTCTTAGAGAGTGTTTAGGAGCTGCTAGGGTTGAGAACATGAGATAAAATGACATTATGGTCGACCGAAATGTAATATAAAGAAGCTGAAATTTTTTTATCAACTCAATGTACGGTCAAAAGTATGGCCCATAAAAAATTGTACGGTCAGTACTTTACCTACCCTCGGTTAAAGCTTATCGATCTTCGACGAAATGTATCTTTATTGATTCTCTTAACTTTCATACTTCCCGACACCTCTATAAACAAGTCTTGAACTATCATTAACCTTTCGTAAGGTACTATACCTTTTCAAAGTATTTAGGTTAGTCGGCGACACTAATTGACGTAAAACTACGAGGTGTAACACTACACTTGATGCATTTTTGTGTAGATACATATCTAGGTTCTAGTTCGAAACCTCGTGACTGATCGCGAGGCAGTGCTTTCGAGACTTTCTGGGTGAGCTACATGGCTGACCTGTGGCCCCTGAATTTCTCCTCTTCATTTATTTCGGTACTTAGCTTCTATAGAGTTATATTTCATCCTACGATACTTCTACTCAGTGGTATTTAAGGCTCTTGTATGACTTAGATCAGATTTTGTGATATGGTTTGTACTTTGTTTTATTCTAGTGTTATACTTTTGAGGCTTAAGAGAATTTTGTTTATTTAACTTTTCTGCTTTTAAATTTAATTTATAAATTGTGATTTATGGATGGTTCGCCTCCCAGCGGGATAGTGTAGATGTCATCATGACCTGTGAATTAGGTCATGAAAAGTTGGTATCAGAGCTTCTAGGCTCATTGGTCTAATAAGTACAAGAACAATGTCTAGTAGAGTCTTGTGGATTGGTACTTAAACGTATGTACTCATCCTCAAGAGGCGATGAGACGTTTAGGGAACTTCCATTCTTTGATTATTATCGTGTGATTTTGTTCAAATTGATATCTGAATTTCCTTATTCCATTCTCTCACTAATTGTGGGAACACATTCTTTAATTCACATACGAGTGGGTTGATATGATGTCGTACGGTATGGTATGAGATGTGTCACTGTGATATTGACATGTGACCAAGTCCAATTTTAGATACGACTAGAAGATTTAGTTGAGTGGGGCTGTGATTAAGACTCTTTGGTTCAGTTATATCCCTAGGAGATTAGAGAGATAGTACGGAGGACTTCATGATTGACATGTCTTCAACAATTAGTTGCTCGGAAGTCGAGGAACTGCAATTATTTCTTAACAAGGATATTTTGCTCAAGGTGATTGGAGTGGGGGAGCTTTAGCATCGTCGAAGTTTAGTATGATAGTTTTGTTGCATGGGGGTATCAATGACAAATCAACAATTCAATGGTGGAAGAGTATAAATATCGATATTGGGAGGATAGTCTGATTTGGCAAGAGGATAGTGACCATGTTAAGACTATGAAGAGAAGTTGGGGATAATGACATGATAGGCAACCTCTGGTGACAAGGGTGAGGGAGTAACACTTCTTAATAAATGATTGTCAAGAGTCTTCTATTCTCCTATGGGGCGGATACGTAAGGAAGAGAATTTGAATAGATCAATCTTAGTTATATGAAGAGAACAATTGGTATCTGGCATACTCATCAGGGTAAGATTGTAAGATGCGCGAAGCTGACTGTTGGCTAGGGTTATGAGAAACTAAGTTGAACTTCGGCCTGATAAAGTTGTGGTGGCGGAGTAAGGACAAGTGGTTCTGTGAGGAGATGTCTATCGGCTTTAGGTCATGTGGGGAAGGTTAACCGCAATTAGTGGATCTTATGGGAACAAGAGATTGTACCTCTTTAGTAAAGAGAATGTTCGGAGGGTTGTTTGGTGTTTCGAGGTTGAGCTTAGAAGTGGAATAAATCCTTTAGGTAGTCCTAGAATGAGACTACTCCATTTATGAAGTGTATGTAAAGAAATATGAATAGGTTGCTATGTTTGACTACATCGTAGTCTACTGGGGAACAATGATTGACTAATGGAAATGATTCAAGTGATGGACAAGTGTGAAGTTTTATTTCTTAAGGAGCTACCGGCAGTTGCACCTAAGTTTGCACAAGGGAGACGGGCATTGTATCTGTTGTTTAAGATGGATATTTTAAACGTGGTGTTAATTTGTTCAGGTTTTCTAAGAAGATCTTAATCATGATACCTATAAGTAATTTGAATTTGTTTATTTAAAATTCTTTTTTTCAAAAAAGAAATAATAAACAATCGCTGTTAATAAAAAATGAAACTCTGTCAAAAATGTTTATACATGGGAAGCATCTCAAGACAAATTGAGCTAATTCGGCTTCTTCCCTATATTCTTATTTCCTTTTCATTTTTAACGTGACTTTTTCTTTTCCTTCACGGCACGGGCAATCTTTCTCCCTAAACCCCGTTCTTCTTTGCTTTCTCCTTTTACTTTTACTACTAACTTTTATAGGTAGTGAAAACACAAAAAGGAAAAAATAGAAAAGCAAAAAGATATGAGGAAATAAGAACAAAAAGGAAAACTATTACCCTGTCGTAATGTGAATCTCTATGCAACGTGGCCTAGCTTAGTATACTACTCCACTACGGACTCCGGAACGGATGCAGCTTATCCGTTATCTGATTCATATAAATTTAGTTTTATAGCATGGAATATAAATTTATATATAAGATTTACTAGAACTTTAACAATACATGAAACTTTTTATAAAAGCATTATTGAGTCCGGAATTTCTTTGGTTGTTTTAGAGAATGACTGTTATACACTATAACAACAGTTGACATTTAAATAATAGTAGGTTGTTATAGCAAAAACGATGCATACAATCTATCTTATTTTTATTTTTTAATGTTATAAAATAAATAAAATTATTTAAATTTTAAATATCAAGATATGCTTACTTCTATTAAACATTAAAGAAAGTTAATATAATTTCAATTAACTCATTAAAATTTACTTGAAAATTAAATTCTTTCAAGATCGATGGAAGACATTTATATGTAATATTCTATCATAAATATAGTATATTTGTTTACCCCAAAAAAGGTACAATGAAATTTGTAAGTGTTTTAAGGATAAGTGGACCGATTCGTACTATAAGATGATAATCAGTTAATAATAAGTAAGCAAACGAAAGAAACAAGTAAGAAATTAGTTTGGACAGCCTTTGAACTCGAATGAATTCTCTGAGCTAGGTTGGTCGGGGTCACAGTTAAACAACTTCGGTTATAACCTAAAAATGAGAGCAAGAAGAATGTTTATAAACTTTAGCGTAAAAGTACAAATCGTGAGAATTGCATGCCCTTCCAACATGAAAGTTGGGCTCCTTTTATAGTAAACCATAAATGTGAATTAAAACTTCTTAACAAACAAAGAGTAATGGTTGGTGCCATTTCCAGAACAGATTCATTTTGGATGCCTCCGAAACTCCACGGTTCCAACGGGCTCGACCGTATCCGAACTTGTCTCAACTGCTACACCACCTCAGTGCCAAATCATATCGGGCTCAGAACTTTATCCATCAACCTCGAATTCTCAATCTGACCTTGCCACGTGTTAGGTTGAATTTCACCGTGTACAGATAGTCCCTACACTTCTCGGATTAAAGTTTACCGAAGTGATGGGAAGTGGAAATAATTGTTTCGTTGCCTTCTTTTGGAAGTTTCTTTTCAAATTCTGAAATAGGTGGGAAAATGAAACATTTCCTCTTCTCCAAATTCTTACTCACGTCCGATCTCCCTGTAAACCCTGACACATGTCATCCTCTGATTAAACTGTCCCATCGGTTCGTATATCAAAGCATTTCACAATGATGACTGGAAATTCTATAAAACCCTTCCTCTATTTTGCCTTTCAACCTTCTGCAACAATTTCCTTCTCCAAATCATTTTCTCTTCCATTCAATCTTCAAAAGAAACTTCAACCTTGTTCTTCCATTTTTCGTTCACCTGAATCGCCGGAAAATCTCTTTTACCTTCATCAAAATGGCAAAAACTTCTACTCGTTCCACTTCAAAAAACTCTTCACCGTCACCTTCATCTCTGTCGAACACCGCCGAAGCTATCGGTGTCGATGAATCTCCTAAAGCTCAGGCTGCCCTAAGCCTAGAGCCTTTGATATGATCCCATCTACTTTCTATTTTGAAAATGAGTTCGCAGTTCATGTCGTTACTTTAAAAAGTGATCGAGGTGAAATAGCGAAAAACTATCCAACTTCTATAAACCCTTTCGTTGTGAACATAGTTCAGACTGACTGTGGCTGGACATATCTTTCTGGGATTATTATCCCCGATCCTGATGACGACATCACCACTCATAAGTCAGGATACCCCAACATTTACACCTACCCCTTCACTTTCAAGCTCAACCCTCCGATAGACAACATAATTCTAAAAATGTGCAGGACTTACAACTTGTGTCTTGCACAAATTGGTTCGTCCATCTGGAGGGTCATTATCTGCCTCCGGTTTTTGTCCAAGGAGGTTAATGAAAATTTTACCTGAGATCATTTAATCCGTTTATATGTTTCGAAGTCTTTCCGCGGCAGAACCGTCCAAATCTCCAATCGAGGAAAATTTCCCATTCTCTCCAGTCTTGATGAAGATTGAGAACAAGGCTAGATGGAGCATTTCATATCAGTTCATACTGCTGAAATTATTCCGGAGAGGTTCATGCCTTTACCGGAGAGATGAAACTTGAATCGTAAGTCCAAAAACCCTTCTCCTTGCTTTTCAATAATGCATTTGATTGGTGTTTTATTCTAAAATTTTATTTCATTACCTCTTCAGCTACCCCCTAGATTCCTGCCACTATCGAGACCTTCACGAATGGGTCCAAAAAATCATAAGTGTTTCTTCGTACAAAGATCGGACGTGGAAAACAATTTTCAATAACCGAGGGAAAGCTCAAAACCATAGTTAGTATGTTCCGAACTCCTTTTTTACTACTATCTCTTCACGTAAGCATATTTTCACCCTTTTTTATTTTTAATAATTAACTCTGCCAAAAGGCACCTCTCTCCCAAGGATAGCTCTTGCCGCTCCAGTTCTCACTAACCCGGTACTCGATTCGACTGCATCCGCTCACCGCATCGCCCAAGTACCAAAGAAAAAGAAATTTTTAAAACCTTCGAGGTCTTCCTCAGCTTTGTCAAAGAAAAAAATAACACCGGAAGAAGGTGACCCTTCCGAAGGAAGAATGTGATTCTTTCGGAGTCAAAGAAACCACCAATGAGGAAGCCATTGTGCCTCCCTCTAGAACCGCGCCAACTTTTGTCTCCATATGCTGATCAAATACCCATCATCATTGAAGACGACGATGAGGCAATGGATGAAGAAATCCCATTGTTGAAGAGGCAGAGGATTTCAACTCCTCCGCTTAAATCATCATCGAACTCGGCTACCAGCTTCGGGCAAGAGGACTTTGACCATCTTTTCAGTAAAGTTGGAACCTCTGCAAATCCAGTACCTCTAGTGAATACCTCTAGATTTGCACATTCGTCAATTTCCTAGAGGCTCTTCAAGTCATCTCGCCCTCCAAAGAATCATGCTACCTCATGAGCCAACATTGTGAGCGTGTTCCCGGACGTAAGCGTGGATCTGAATAGGATGAGGACTACAACCCTCTCCTTTCTCGAAGACATGAATTTCTTATCTCGGCCAGTTGGGGTCGCAGGATACCTAAGGCCTCTGATATCAGAGTCCGATAGGGAGAAGATGAAGAACGTCTCATGACATAGCCTCTTCAACAAAGGAATGCACGCATCCAATCGGGTACATTCACTAAACCTTCTTACTTGCATTCGTACCATATACCTTTCTTTTGATATATTCTAACTCGAGCTCAATATATTTTTTTGTAGTCATTGGTTCTAGTCGGGGAAGGTTTCCTATGTTGCCTTGAAGAGAATGAGGACTTGAGAGGTCAATCAGATGCCCAAGAAAGAGAAATTCTGCATCTAAAAGAAATCATCTGGCAGAAAGATGCTTAATTGTCCGGTGACTTGCCTATTGTTAAAGCAGAACTGGACCGAATAAGAGGTAACTACATTCGGGCCATGAATGGCCTCAAGCTTATCAATGAGGAAAATAAGACCTTGGATAAGGAGAATGATCAACTCTACAATGATCTCCAAAGTATTACCCAAGAGCTTGAAGAGTAAGAAGAAGTCCAATGCCGAGGTCGAACGCCTTACCATCGAGCTTGCCACGATTGATGCGGAGCGAGTTACTGAGTAGGTTGCTTTCAAGCAGAACTATGAACGAGACTTAAATATGTCAAAAGATCAAATCTGCCAGCAAGCTTAAAGCATCGAAGAGCTGAGAGCTAAGCTTGAGGCCTCTCCCTGGAGGAATGATGAGATTTCTACTCAACTAGTCCAAGCTTCAGCCGAACGAGACCGAGATCGTAATGACCTAGAGGCCGAAGAGGCCTAAATAGTGCTAAAAACCAAGGATATAACCTGAAATGTCCAGAGGTATACCTTGGAGCAAGCTCGGGATGGACTCTCGGACTTAGTTGACAAAATTACTGAGTAAAAGAACCTCGAGCTCAAAGCCCTCCGTAAGTTGAATAGATATAGCTCCGAGGAAGACCCCGAGGACTCCGACCCCGAATCCGACTGATCTGTAGTCTTACAAGCCGTTGTTTATTTTGTGCTTTTTTCTTGTATTTTTGTTCTGGCCATTTTCCGGCCTTGCCTATGAATGAAAATATATATCAAAATTCATTTTGACTTGATTGAAATTTTCCTAACTTTTGTATCTGTTATTGCCTTCTTGTTTTTGACAACTTAACAAGACAAATTTAATTCAATCCGGGATAATCACTTCCGACTTTGGATTTAAACTTAACAACAAACCATCACTTAGTTTGATTTGAATCAGGTAAAAGTTCTTCCGGTGTTTTAAATAAATTTTCAACAAACATTTACTTAGTTTGTTCTAGACCGGGCAAAAGTTCTTCCGGTGTTGGGTCGTTCAATGACTAGATATAAGGGCCTTATTTTTATACTTATGAACAAGACGTCTCTTATTCATTTTAGACATAAGTGTTGGAACTTTTATTCATTCACAATCTTTTAGATAACTCAAATGTCTGTAAAATATGTTGGATTCATTTGATCTGGTGCCTTAGAAACATGTCTCAGAATATTATTCCTTTTTTCGGCTGCTTTTGTTGACGACAGTCCCAAGTTAAGGACTTAACAATTTCTTAGCTCTTAAGCTTCCTTGACTTTGGCAATAGTCCGAAGAAACATAAAAAACACAAAGTCAAATTTTCGAGATAAAATCTCAGAGCAAAATCTTGGAAGAAGAATACTTTTATTCATGCTTTGTTTGGACAAATAACTGGACAAGATTCAATCAATATTTTTGTCTTTACATGAATTCTTTGTAAACGCTAAAGCTAATTGGGCAAGATTCATTCGATCTTTAGCCCTTACAAAATTTCTTACTAAAAATACCAAAAGCTTCAAATTCCTTCGCTTTCCATCCGAGTGTTTGTGGTTGAAGTATGATAACTCAAACACTATTTTAGTCTTCCACTGTCGGGCAATCCCCAGTTCTAACATCTGAAGATATTTCAATTCTTCTCTTTAGTAACACACTTTACATTGTTGCCTCATTAAAAACCTTCACAGAAAAAATATTTTTCAGGATAAAAATCGTGCCAAGGGAAAAAGAGTGCAACACGTGTTTTCAGACCTAATTCTAATTATCCAATCATCGCCTTATAACTCCTAATTCTTTCATGCAAAAGTTAATAATTCCGAAACAAATACAGTTCAAACAATTAACCAAACACATACCTTAGCAATAATACCGCTTCAAATGGCTGATGTTCCAATTGTTCAAAAACTTTTGTCCATCTTCGGCTTCCAATTGGTATGAGCCTTTTCCAGTTATTCCTGACACTTTGTAGGGTCCTCCTCAATATGAACCCAACTTCCCTTCATTTGGGGTTTTTAGTGTTTGGAGTTACTTTTCGTAGAACCAAGTCCCTTACTTAAAAGTGCCTCAGATTTGTCCGCTGGTTGTAATATCTTCCCATCCTTTGCTTTTGAGCTACCAGCCATAGCAATTCTAGCTCACGATGGTCCTTCGTTAAGTCGAGCTTGACCACCATAGCCTTATTGTTTGACTCCTCATTTGCGAGGCTAAATCTTAAGCTCGGTTCTCCAACTTCTACCGAAATAAGAGTCTCTGCCCCGTACACCAAAGAAAATGATGTTTCCTCAGTACTAGAATTCGGTGTCATCCTGTATGCCCATAATACCTCCGGTAGAATTTCTCTCCACTTGCCTTTTACCATTTTCAGTCTTTTCCTCAAGTTCTGAATAATTGTTTTATTTGTTGACTCTGCTTGCTCGTTTGCACTTGGGTGGTATGGAGCTGACATTATTCTTTTGATTTTCAATCTATCAACAAAATCTATCACCTTTTTTCCAATGAACTGACGACCATCATCGCAAGTTATTTTCTTCAATATTCTGAATCGATATATGATGTGGTCCCAAATGAAATTGATGACTTCGTTTTCTTTAACCTTCTTGAAAGTTGTTGCTTCAACCCACTTAGAAAAATAGTTAATCATAAATAAAATAAAACATACCTCTCCGGGTGCCCATGGCAATAGTCCCACGATGTCCATTCCCTATTTCATGAACGGCCACGGTGACAAGACCGAATGCATTAGTTCTACCGGTTGGTGAATTATAGGAGCATGTCTTTGGCACTCATCATATTTCTGAACAAAGTTCTTGGCATCCTCCTCCAGCTGTGACCAGTAATACCCGGCTCTGATCAACTTTTGGACCAACAACTCCGCTCCAGAGTGATTGCCACAAGTCCCTTCATGAACTTCACGCGTCACATAGTCCATTTCCCCAGGCCCTAAGCACCTCGCTAAAGGTCCATAGAAGGACCTTCGCTACAACTGGCCATTAATAATGCAATACCCTGCCGCCTTCATACGAAGGGCCCTTGCCTCCTTCAGATCACTAGGTAACTTTCCATCTCAAAGATAATCAATGTACTTGTTCAGCCAGTCCCAAGTCAAGCTCGTGGTGTTAACCTCGCCATGAACACCATCAATGGCTGAGTTAAAGAGATGTACCATTGTTCTGGAGTTAAATTCCTCAGCTTTCACGGAGGATCCCATGTTTTCCAAAGCATCCGCTTTATTATTTTGCTCACGTGACACATGCTTCATGATCCATTTTATGAACTGATGCAATAATACTTGAATTTTTTCTAAGTACTTTTGCGTTCTTTCCTCTTTTACTTCGAACACGCCGTTTGCTTGATTCACAACCATGAGTGAGTCACATTTTTCCTCGATGACTTCTGCTCCCAAACTCCTCGCAAATTCTGAACCTGCAATCATAGCCTCATACCCGACTTCATTGTTAGTTAATTTCACAATTCTTATTGACTGCCTAATAACATTCCCCACATGTGTCTTAAGTAACACCCATAATCCGGACCCTTTTACATTCGAAGCTTCATTCGTATATAAGGTCCAGACCCCGATGTTGTTCCCGAGGTTATTACAAGTTTTCTCTCCACTTTGGAAATCATCCCGAGAGTGAAATCTGCTACAAAGTCTACGAAAACCTGAGACTTTATAGCCATTCTAGGCTTATATTCTATGTCATATTCACTAATATATACTACCCATTTGGCTAGTTTACCTGATAGTTTCGGTTTATGCATTATGTTCTTTAACAAATACGTTGTTACTATGCAAATATGATGTCATTGAAAATGTGGCCTTAATTTTTTAGCAGCCGTTATTAGAGCCAATGTTAATTTTTCTAAATGAGGGTATCTAGATTTGGCACTAGCTAAAGTTCTACTTACATAATAAATAGGGAATTGTGTACCTTTCTATTCTCGAACCAAAACAACCCTTGCAGCTACTTCGGATACCGTCAGATACAAGAACAGTTGTTCATCCGCCTTTTGTTTATGCAACAATGGCGGATTGGACATGTACTCATTCAAATCCCTCACCGCTTGTTGAAATTCCAGAGTTGACTCAAAGTTATTCTTTTTTTTTCAATAGTGAAAAGAACCTGTGACTTTTCTCCGAAGACCGCGAGATGAATCTACTCAGGGCGGCCAGCCTTCCGGCGAGTCTTTATACCTCCTTCACATCTTCAAGCACCTCCAGTATTTCCTCGATAGCCTTGATTTTATCTGAATTAATCCTTATTCCCTGTTTTGAAACCAAGAAACCTAGAAACTTGCCCGAGCCAACTCCAAAAGTGCACTTCTCCGAATTCAACTTCATATTATACTTCCGAAGTATGTCAAATATTTCATGCAAATGCTTTAAATGGTCCTCTATCTCCAGGGACTTAACTAACATATCATCAATATAAATTTCCATCGTATTGCCTATTTGGTTTTCAAACATGCGATTAACTAGACGTTGATACGTTGCTACGACATTTTTAGACCAAAATGCATTATGGTATAACAGTAAATCCTGTATCTAGTTATAAAAGAAGTTTTCTCTTGATCTTCCGGATTCATCCTGATTTGGTTGTATCTGGAGTAAGCATCAAGAAAACATAGCATCTGATGCCCTACTGTAGCATCGATCATTCGATTAATGTGCGGTACGGGAAGAGAATCCTTCGGGCAAACTTTATTTAAATCTTTAAAATCAATGCACATTATTAGTTTATTACCTTTTTAGGCATAATAACTATGTTTGCTAGCTAATCTGGGTATTCTACTTCGCGGATTAAACCTATATTTAATAACTTTGTTACCTCTTCTTAACAAACGTGTGCTCGTATTCGGCCATAAACCTCCTTTTCTGTTTCACCGGAGGGAAATCTAGATCCAAATTTAGCTTGTGAGCTATGATCTCCGGTGGGATACCTGCCATATCAAAATGGGACTAAGCAAAACAATCGGCATTAACTTTAAGAAATTCAATTATTTTAAACCTGAGCTCCGGGGATAACCCAGTGCCCAAATATACCTTTCTGTCCAGCAGATGCACGAATAATATTACTTGCTCAATTTCTTCTGTGGTTGACTTCATGGCCTTTGAGTCATCCGACAACACAATGACCTCGGGATGCAATAATAATCTTCTTCTTCCTTTTCATTTTTCGGATTCGATGTGTCCGAATCCTGTAATTGCTATTTAACTTCTTTACCCTTCTTTTCATCCTTCACTTCTTTTTGTGTTTCCATCGACTCTTCTACCGCAAATATTTCTCTTGTTGTCGGTTGCTCTCCTCGAATTGTCTTAATTCCCTCTGGAGTTGGGAATTTTATCATCATGTGTAATGTCGAAAGCACGACCTTCATATCATGTATCGATGACCTACTGAACAGTGCATTGTACCTCATTTCTCATTCGATAACATAAAACTTCATTTGTTGAATTGTCCCGACTGCATTCACTGGAAGAGTGATCTCCCCCTTCGTAGTCTCACTAGCCATATTGAGCCCGTTAAGAACTCGGGACGACGGAACAATTTGATCTAGCAATCTCATTTGATTTACCACCTTCCACCAGATGATGTTAGTCGAGCTACCTGGATTAATCAAAAAATAATTAATAGAAACAGAGATTATCAGTACATCATTGTGAGGTTGAATGATGCCCTCCGCATCATCATCGTTGAAAGAAATCGCTTCTGCCGGCAAGAAACCCCTGGATATTTTTTCTTGAGTTATTAACACTTTTGTCTTTTTTGCGGTCATGAAGGATCCTTTTGGAACATCCATCCCTTCGATAATCATATATTTGATTTTTTGGGGTTCAATCAAATCTACCTGTTTATTTGTCTCTCTATTTTTGAAGTTTCCCTTTGCTCGATTGCTCAAATATTCACGCAGATAGCCATTCTTCAGCAACCGGGCCACTTCATCCCTCAGCCGTCGACAATCCTCCATCCGGTGACCATGTGTTTCCGTGATAATCACATAGAAAATTTGTATCTCTCTGAGTTGGATCTGTCCGGAGGGGCCTTGGCCATCTTGTCTCCTTGATGTGTCCAATAGCTGATACAAGTTCAGTTGCATTAACGTTAAAATTATATTCTGAGAGCCTTAGGCTTTCCACTCTTTTAGAAGACACACCATCAGTGTTGTTTTTAAACTGCAAGCCCCTATTGGTTGACCCTCGATCATTGCGCCTATCTCCGTTTCCTTTGTCCGATGAGGGTTATTGCGCCCTCGATCTAACTTCAAGTTTGATCTTTCAGGTTGTCCGTAGGGTTGGTACCTATTCTTTAGAGACCTTAGCTCTAATTCGACTACCCTTTTTGAGTTATCAAGACCTTTGTTCCATCTTGCCGATCCTGGTGTTAGTTCGAACTGATCATCTTCTACTCAAATTTTTGACTCGTACCTATTATGTACGTCTTCCCATGTTACCCCTGGAAATTCCAACAATTTCTCCTTTAATTTCAAAGATGCACTGGATCTCGTAGGATTTAACCTCTCAGTGAAAGCTTCAGCCGCCCATTCATTCGGTAACGATGGAAAGAGCATCCGTTCCTTTTGAAATCTCATTATGAACTCTCGGAACAACTTTGTATCCTTCTAAGCGATCTTAAATATGCCCGCTTTTCTTGTTTGGACCTTACTTGCTCAGGCATGTGCCTTTATAAATGCATCTACAAGCATTTCAAACGAGTTAATAGAGTGTTCGGGTATTAAAGACTACCATATCATTGCCTCTTTGGACAATGTTTTGCCAAATTTCTTCAGCAAAACCGATTCTATCTCGTCCGGATGCATGTCGTTGTTCTTCACCGTACAAGTGTATGATGTCACATTCTTTTGTGGATCTATAGTTCCATTGTACTTTGGGAGATTCAACATTTTGAACTTTTTTAGTATCAGCTTCAGAGACGCACTTGGTGGAAACAACAATTGGATATATCTCTTCTAGTCCGGACCCTCCAGGATTGGAGACGCTCCAACAATTTAATATATTCGTTAATTGAAGGTGTCAACCTTCTTTTCATTGCTATCCATACGTTTGTTCAGAGCATGGAGAAGCTTCAAAACTTCTGAGGAATCATTAGCCCCCGAACCATTGCCATTTCCTTCGGCTGGTTCTTCACTACAGACTTGATCTTCCTCACGGACAAGACGAGTTTCATTCGATGCGCTTGCTCCAATGTTCTTTTTCTGTAACTGAGTGATTGCCTCCTGCTATTTCTCCAACATGGTAAATATTTGAGCCAAATATGCCCCAGTTACCTGCAATCCATTATTCGCTTCGTCATCACCATTTAGAGTCTTTTTACCGATCTCCTAGATCCCTGGGGCGAAACCAAATGATGATTCTGATGCTCGCCAACCATTGGGTCAACGAACAAGGTGTTGTTGTTATTACCGGCATTGTCAGCGTTATTGATGTTGTTATTGTCGTTGTTGTTATTGATGTTGCCACTATTGTCGTGATTGTTGTGGCCGCTGTTGTTGTTGCTATTGTTATTGTTAACACCAACTTGACTCATCTTGCTATTGTATAGTTTTTAACATGTTCACAAAATCTCAAAAGAAACAAGTAAACACTGAACAAATCACCACAATTATCCTTAGTCCCACGGTGGGTGCCAAACTGTTTTCCACAAAAAAGTTACAATTGAATTTGTAAGTGGTAGGATACATGGATTGATTCAGACTATAAGATGATAATCAATTAACAATAAGTAAGCAAATGAAAGAAACAAGTAAGAAATTAGCTTGGACTACATTTGGACTCGGATGAATTCTCTGAGCTAGGTTGGTCTGGGTCTCAGTTAAACAGCTTCAGTTATAACCCAAAAATGAGAGCAAGACGAGTAGAATGTTTATAAACTTAAGCATAAAAGTACAAATCGTGAGAATTGGATTCCTTTCCAATATGAAAGTTGGGCTCCTTTTTATTGTAATGAAAGTAAGGCATTGATGCTCGTGAATCTCTCTACAACTAAGTGCCATAAATGCGAATTAAAATCTCTTAATGAATAAAGAGTAACGATTGATGCCACATCCGGAACAGATTCATTACGAATGCCTCCGAAACTCCACCCGGTTCCAACGAGCTCGACCGTATCCATACTCGTCTCAACTGCTACACCATCTCGGCGCTGAGCCATCTACCTCAAACTTTTCAATTCGACATTGCCACGTGTTATGTCGGATTTCACCGTATACATTATTAAAGTATCAAATTAAACATTTGATCAAGTTCAATACACTTATTATTGGTAATCATAGATATTCTATTTTTATAAAGATGACTAATTATTATATTACCAAAAGAAAAAGATAGTTATTATATTGTAGTAATTTTACAAAGAACGTGTTGTTATAAAGTTAGTTGTTGCTATTATAGGTAAAATATTGTTATAGAGAATTAAATTTAACATCAAAAAATGATTTCATTTTTTTAGCTATTATAGAGAAATATTATATGCGGATGTTGTTATAGAGGAGTCTGATTGTAGAAGATATTTATTCATAACTTTAAAAATTTGATAAAATTCATAAACATCTTTAAAAAAATAGACGTATAAAACTTATACTTGTACTTTTTTTTTCCGTACTGCCATAACTCACAACACTTTTCTATGAACAAATTGTCCTCACGTATCACGGTCGGTGACTCTCAAATAATATAATAAATTATTAAAACACAGATTCAAATAAAAGTATAAGAATTCTATAAACTCAAAAATAAATTTGTAGTATATAATTATATACACACCATAATTCATATAATGTAATAAATTATCAAAATAAATAATAAAATATTATGTATTTTAATTTGTGTGGTAAAAATCAAATATTGAATACTAAATGAAATTATCAATTTACAAAATCAAAATCCTAAATCACTTACCGAATTACCAAAACTGAAAATCAAAATGTTCAGGTTTAATTTGTTAGTGCCGAGTAATTTAAATCTCTTACACTCACAAAACTTCAATTATTATTTTTTAAAAAAGTATATCCAAATCCACTTCAACTTTCAATACCATTTTTCTTCTAACTTTAAATATTACTCCTACTTTTTCTCAAATATATATATGATACATCCGCAACACTTCCCGGTGGTAAAAATTTCAAAATTTTAAATCTTACTCCTTCATTCATCACCGCTCGCGCGAAGGCTTCTCTAAGGTGGAACGCTCCCCTATCGATGTATTTTTACATCCCACCGCAACACGAAAAGTAAATTAATTTTTCAGAACAAAAAAAATTCCTTCAGGCTCGGCTTATGACCCGCACCTAGCGGCTCGGATGTCATGTCCCTCCGACATATAAAACAAAAAATATCCCCTCACTTTAGTCTTCACTATTTCCATTTGGGTTTGTTTAGTAATCGAATCGGAGCTCCATACTTGAAAATGGCAGAGCAAGCTGAAAACAAAGAAGAATCGTTGATGGAAAAAATAGCTGACAAGATTCACTTCGACCATTCCTCGTCGTCGTCATCAGATTCCGACTCTGATACGAAGTCTGCGGCGGCGCCGGTCAAGCCGAATATTTGGCGGCTTTTCGGAAGAGAAAAGCCGGTTCACCATGTTTTTGGTGGAGGCAAACGTACAGTCGTGTACTTTACTTTGTTATCTGCTTCAATTTTGTGTATTTATTTGTGCAATAGTTCAAAGTTTTGGTTAAGTGATTGCTTGTTGAGTATAATGGGATTGGGGTTTAGGGTTTTGAAGTATCTTAAAACATTTGCCTCCAAAGGTGGAGTCAATTTGAAGCTTATGGGTTTGGGGTTCAGGGTTTAGGGTTATATATATATATATATATATCATGCTTGTATTCATATGTTTCATCTTATTTTAACTGTCATAGCGGGTGCTTTCCAAGTGTTTTAGGACTTGGATGAGGCTAATTTTGGACTTTTTGCATCTACTTGTAAGAGTGAAGTGATAAGTAATGGCTTTAGGCTATTGCAAACTGATGTTTGGTTGCTTTATGGGGTTGTTGGAGGTGGTTTGGTTGCTCGTTAGAGTTATGTAGGGTTTAGTTACTAATTCATGTATTAGTAATTTCATTTTAATCTTGAATAAAACAATACATAAATTGCCTCATACGTATACATGTTTTAGTTATGCGTGATTGTAAACCGAAAACCAATCACTCTACGTACTTGTGTTGAATTTTATATATAACAACTAACATGCTACCAAACATATTACTAGTATGATGGTTTTAATACATGAATAATCCACTTCCTAACTAGCAACCAAACGACCCCTTAGAGTTAAGTGAGGCATCTAACTAGTAATCTAGGTTATATGAAGGTTTACTATGAGTTTGTTTTTTGAGAAGAGAAAAGGTCTGTTTGATTTATCTCTGGTTTTATGCAGCTGCTGATGTATTCTTGTGGAGGAACAAGAAGATATCTGCTAGTGTACTTGGTGGAGCAACTGCAATATGGGTTCTTTTTGAATTGCTCGAGTACTACCTGCTTGGTCTAGTCTGCCACCTTTTGATCTTCACCCTTGCAATCTTATTCTTGTGGTCCAATGCGACAACCTTTATTAACAAGTGAGCTTCTATCTTTTTGCATTAACTAAAGCTTCAATTTTCTTAACCACTTGTTAAAAACATTTTTCTGCCTGTTGTTTGACAGGAAACGTCCACACATCCCACAAATTCACCTTCCAGAGGAGCCGATCCTTGAGATTGCTTCTGCTCTGAGTATTGAAATTAACCGTGCTTTTAGTGTGTTGCGAGAAATCGCATCTGGGAGAGATATGAAGAAGTTCCTTGCTGTAAGTTGCTTAGTTACTGTACTTTCCGTGTTTAAAGTTTACCTTTGAGACTCTGTTGTTCCTCCTTTTCCATCAGCCTTGCTAAAAAAGAAAATACTAGTGACTGTCTTGTTCATCCATATGAGATTTCAAGTCATGTGTGTTCTTAAAAGTCCTTGCTCCTTTGACTGATACTGGCTCATTAAAGAGTAGGCTTTCTTCTATAGGTAATGAAAATAATTGCTGTACCGCAACTCAAATTGGCTGCTTATTAACTTGTTGTTTGCGCCTTCCTAGCCGTTTGACCATGAAAATTATTCACTTTTCCGGAATAATTTTTCACTTTATTTCAAAATCAATGTTTGGTTATTAAATTTCCAAATCCAACTGGGATTTGGATTCATATTTGTAAAAGTGCTCCAAACCTGTTTTCCAACTCCATCTTTATAAATTCAAAATAAAGTGCACTCTTCTCTCCTTTGCAAAAAGTATAACCAAACACAACTTCATCATCAACTCCAACTCCAACTCCAACTTCATAAATCCCAAATAAAGTGAAAAATAATTGGAACCTATGGCCAAATGCCTACTAAATATTTCCTGCGAGTGATCATCTTTTGTCTTTTGAATTATCTATGTCCATCTAAATTGGCTGAGCTATCCTCTTTGCTGAAGTTTATCCTTCTTTTCCAATTATAATAGGTCCTTGGAATCACCAAGTATTTTTAGGTTTTTTAAATAGGTGCAGAAGTGCTTGTGAAATGTGATTAAGTAATGGCACTATGGTGCTCTATTTCTGTTAATTCACAGGAATCATCTTTGTTTACATAAATTACTCACTATCAGGTCGTTGCTGGTTTATGGGTCCTCTCAGTTATCGGCAATTGCTTCAACTTTCTGACATTGTTCTACATATGTAAGTGCAAATTTTCTAAATGAACATTGGTCCTTTTGTATTTGCTATCTGTTCTAAACTGATACTGATTGTATCTTTCCTCTGAATGCACCAGCATTCGTACTCCTCCATACAGTTCCGGTTCTGTACGATAAGTATGAAGATAAAGTGGATCCATTAGCTGAGAAAGCAATGCAGGAGATCAAGAAACAATACGCTGTCTTTGATGCCAAGGTTTTGAGTAAAATTCCCATAGGACCATTAAAAGATAAGAAAAAAGTGTAATTGTGCTGAGCTACTTGTCTGGTATAAATATTCTGGCTGCTGTGAGTTTTCAGAATTTTACTATACCATTTCTTGTGTTTACAATAGGCCTTTAGGCATCTCACTTATTTGCTTTTGGAACTTTTTAATGCCTACTGGGGTTTCTACTTGCCAATATATTGAAAGCCGGCAGGATTAATTTATGGACCTTGTATCATTGCATTGTTAGCTGCATTTTCTCAACATATTAAGGTAGTTTTTTTGAATGACATACTGCCCTTACCTCTGCAGTTACTCAATTTTATTGTTTTAATTTATGCACTATTTTATGACATTCAAGATTTATTTTTGATAGTCATTATATTCATCCAATTGCATGATATGATACTTATTAATGTAAAGCCTAAACTAAATGAGCGGTACATTCAAGACTAAACAATTGTGCTTCAGTCCAAGGGTTGGCCGTATGTGAAAGATAGAATAATTTCCCTTGGGGATTCCTTTCATTATTCACAATATATATAGTTGTACAAAGGTTGATTCCTAATATGGTACGAATCCTAACTTACCTTACAAAGGTTGATTCCTAATACAATTAGAATCCTAAGTTACCTTAAATATACATCTATCATAATTACAAAATATACAGAGAATATTCGGAGAATATTCGCTAATACTCCCTCGACGGAAGCGGGAGGAGGCCGAACGCTAATTTGGATCGGAAATCGGTGAAGAGTCGCGGAAGTCCGCTTTGTGAAGATGTCCGCATCTTGATAAGAGGAAGGCACGTAAAATTTTGACTGACCACGGGCAACCTTCTCTACGCAGACAAAGTGGATATCCATCTCAATTATGCTTAGTCCCCGATGTTGGACCTGATTATGAGACATATAGATGGCGTATATGTTGTCGCACATAGACTATAGGCGCTTGCGGGTGGACACTTTGGACCTCTAAAAGAAGATTTTGAGCCAAAGATCTCAAGAACTACATTAGCAACACCGCGATAATTCTGGCGGCACTTTCAAGAGCGGGATAGTGTGGCTGCCTCTTGGCGGCGTGAGATAAGATTATCCCCAAAGAAATACACGGTACTGAGGTGGAGCGGCGTGTGTCGGGGCATCCCGCCCAACTGCATCCGTGTAGGCAAGTAACTTGGTCAGGCAGAGGGTATAAGTGTAATCCAAAGTCTAGTATTGCCCACTTAACGTGTCGATAATACGTTTGAGGGGCGGCAAAATGGGACTACCTGGGGGTCGTGCATGAGCAGACACACTGCGTTTGAGCGGCATATGTAATATCGTGCCTAGTGAATGTAAAGATCAAGAGCACACCGCTAGACTCAGATATAGAGTGGGATCGAAACTGGCGTCATTGACACTAAGCTTGAATTTGGAGTCCACCGGAGTTGACATAATTTTACAATTTGCCATCTTGGCTCAGACACTATCTCTTACGCATACTTACGCCGACATAAGAACATAGTGGCTGACCGTTACCGATATACCTAAAAATAACTTAGCTTGCCCAAGTCAGTCATAGCAAATTCGATTTGAGTAGAGCAATGATTTCATTCTTCAAACCGCTGATGAGGCGGTAAGAACAATGTCATCGACATATAATAGCAAATATCAAAGATCGCTACCTCGGTGAAAAGTAAAGAGAGAGTTATCACACTGCTACATACAAAACCAATCTGCCAAAGATATCCGCAAAACGATCATGCCAAGCGGGTGCCTGTTTAGTCCATACAATGACTTTACGAGACGACACACAAATCATGAGTCGCGGATGAACAAAGCCGTGAGGGTCGATGCATGTACACGCCTCTTTCAAATCCCCATGAAGGAATGCATTCTTGACATCAACGATGAATTGGCCAATGCATGCCCATACAATCTTGAATACGATCGAATAGTGGCGGCTTTAACAACCGGATCAATGTCTCGCCTACAATCAATACCTCCTCGATTAGTGCCATTGGCGACTAGTCTTGCCTTATACCTCTCTAAGTCACCATCACTCAACTTGTGCCGAAATAGCCACATACACCGGATAATATTCACACCTTCTGCCCAGGTACCAAATCCCAAGTGTTCGCTTGGTTAAAGTAAGTTAAATTCTCGCACATGGCGTAGCGCATTCCAATTTGGGTCCGATTTTGCTAGTTTTGGATTTTGGAATGAGTGATAAGGTTTGTGTGGAGAGATTGAAGTGAACTCAGGTTTGAAGACCCGTGTTGTGCACGCAGTCTCATAATGAGACAGCGATGGCGGTGGATCGAACAGGAGGTTGCCGTCCATCGTTACGGACGATGAAGCGGCGCAGCTCACCGGCCCAGTTTCTCGTGACTCGACCGGGGTTGTAAAGGGTGAGCAGGAGTCAGTTGGGGTGGTGCCGAGACGATGGCGAGGTGGAGCAGTTTTGAACAAATGGTGTTGGTATAGATTTTGGATGATCGGGGACGGACTTGGTTCATCGAGAAAGATGCTGTCGGTGGTCTGAAATTTTCGGAGATTTGAAAAGGAAAGGTTGCTCATCCATCAAAGGTGACGTGGCCGGGGAGGCGATGATTTTGCAAATGCGATGTCATAGCACAAGTAGCCCCGATGATTAGGAGATAGACGAGAAGACACATGACAGAAAGCAGGTGCAAGTTTGTGAGGTGCGATGGAGGCCATGTTGGGTAGCATAAGCATCCAAAAATACGTGAGGTGATCATATGATGGTAGCCTACGGTATAAGATTCGGTAAAGGGTCTTGTTTTGGAGTGTGCTAGTTGGTAAAATATTAAGAAGGATTCTACCATTTTGACAAAGATAGACCCAAAAAGGCGGTGGTAGCGGGCGCATGAAAATGTCACGAACCGTATTGTTATTGATGGTACATATAATTCTTTCACCTTTTCCGCTTTTGGGAAGAAGTATAGGGACAAGAAAAAACGAAAAACCATACCTTGTTTAGAAGCGTAATTGTGAAATGCCGAGTTATTAAATTCACGTCCCATTATCACATTGGAATGATTTGATAGATTTTTCAAATTGTGTTTTAATGAATTTGTGAAACTCGAGAATTTTGTAAAAACTTGATTTGAATTTCGATTAGGTAAATCCAGACAAAATGTGAAAAATCATCCAAGAATACTAGATAGAATTTATGACCCAAAGAGCTAACCTGAGAGATGTCCACAAATCAAAGCATGAACAATATCAAAGGGAGAAAAAGTAATATATCGTTTGATGACATAAATGGAAAGACTTGTATGTTTGCCTAGTGGACAAGAAAAAGCGATGTTGGGCAATTTTTCCATTATTACATTGAATACGCTTAGAAGTCCTAAGAAAAGTAAAAATTGGGTCTCCTGGTGTCCAAGTCTGTTGTGCCAAGTGGAGGAGAGATTGCCGCAGGGATAGAGGTGCTTTGCGGTCCGGAAGATTGAGTGGAATGGGCAGAGGTCTCCACACTATTGTAGGCGTGTAAGAATTTTCCGTGTTGAGTTCTTTCACGGAAAAACCAAAAGGGTCAAATTCTACGCACACAGGTATTGCTAGTGAATTTTCTAACAGAGATTAAGTTTTTAATGATGTTAGGTGTGTATAGGGCGTGGTTTAGGGAGAAAGGTGGGTGTGTATGTTTGGTGTGCGTGTTACCGTAACGCTTCAATTGGAATGCGATGACCATTGCCGCAAGAATAAATTGAGGACACTTTAACCGACGTAGTTGAGATAAGTTACCCGTACAGCGAGGTGAGACGTGGCTCTGTCCGTGTACCAATTGTCGTCGTACATTGAAGGTTCACGGTGGTGTAGGCCTGGCCCCAAATCGGCCGGGGACAGGCCTGAGCTTCGCCTTCTTCCTTCTTTGCGATTCTTCTTCTTGCTCTTCTTCTTCTTTGATTTCTGTCAATCGTAGTCTTTCTTCTTCTTCTTTGGACATCGTGATGGTACGTTCTTCTTGGCGCGGTGTTGCCATCTCAGCCAATCCTTGCTAACGCCTTTGATTATGTTCCTCTTGTTTATACGTCTAGTTTCTTCCAACAATAGTTGTGAACGTGCCTTGTTGAAACTTGGGAGAGATTCGGCTTGTTGAATCATTGTTGCGAGTGTGTCATATTCACCTTTCGGTAAACCCGCAAGTTGAAGCACCCGTCTTGGTTTTCAAATGTAGTCAAGCGTTGGATAGTTGATCTATGAAGTTTCAAATACTTTACAATATTCGGACATGTTAAAATTCTCGGCGGGTATTGTTGAATTGCTCTCTTCCAAATACACAGTAGTATTTTTATTGTCCTGAAAGATTTCTTCTAGCTCTGACTCCAAAGTTCATGCGTAGTACTGTTTTCATGATAGTGCATAATGATCTTTGGAGATGGTGCCGTAGATCCATTGTTTGACGATGGCGTCGAGACGATGCAGTTGAGTCTGTAACATCTGGGGCGAGGAACAGATTCGTCAATGTGATCGAAACACGTTGTATGCGCACATGCATGAATGTAGAATAGTTCCATCCACATGGAATATTGGACATTCTTCTTGGTCAAGAATTATAGGATAAAATTCTTGATGTTGTTACTGGCGAATGCCTGATGAAAAGATATTGAACGCGTTGAGAGGGGTTTTCAAGTGTGCCAGTGGATGAAACGAAATTTGTGAGGGAAGACATGGTTGCCGCCTGTCGAGGGAAGGGAATTTTCTGGTTTGGCCGAAATATGGAGGAAGAAGCCAGAAATTTTTTTTTTCTGTGAAAGCAGAAAAAAAATTCTGATTTCGACCGGGAATGAAGATTTAGGTTTTAGGCTCTTGATACCATGAAAGATAGAATAATTTTCCTTGGGGATTCCTTTCATTATTCACAATATATATAGCTGTACAAATGTTGATTCCTAATATGGTACGAATCCTAACTTACCTTACAAAGGTTGATTTCTAATACAATTAGAATCCTAAGTTACCTTAAATATACATCTATCATAATTACAAAATATATAGAGAATATTCGGAGAATATTCGCTAATAGTATGAATCCCCACTTTTTTTTTTTAATTGAATTGACTATTGTGAGGATATATTATGAATTGGCTAGTTTAATGTTGGTTGTAATGTAATCCTACAACAACCCTCCTTTATTCGAGTCTGGAGCTGGCAATGTGAACAAAACTCATGTATACAGAATTATTGGTACACTCAAGGGTCACAAATTTATTTATTTTCAATTCTGACTAGTCTTAGCGTATTACTTGATATAACAATCGCAACATACACAGTGATCGAAAACACATGATCCACTTATTGAAAATCACAAAATACTTAACTAGCGTTTGATCATAGATTTTGGATCAAAATTTGAAAATTTATCTTCAAATATTTGTTTGGTCATAGATTTTGGAGCATATTTTGCAAAATCTGTCTTCAAAAAATTTTCAAGTTCCAAAGATCATTTTTTGGGTTTTTGGGACTTTCACTCACAAAACTCAAATATTTTAAAAGTAAAATGCATGTCCAAACAAAATTTCAAGTTCTAAAAATTACAATTTCAAAAACTTAAATTTTTAAATTTCAAGTTTCTAACTTCAAATTCTATGGCCAAACGGGAACTTAAATATAGTGTTGCTTATTAGGTTTACTTTTTATTTTATTAAGTTTGTTGATTTTAATGTGAGAAGTCATCAGGTTTTCTTTCTGTGATAAAGTTTGTTATTATCGTTTATAATTAATGAGACAGTGTCGTTATTTTTATATTATTATTCTAAAACGAAATTGTCGCAAGTTAATCGAGCTAATCGAAGCTGAAGAGAAACCGTATTTATATTTAATAAAGGCACTGTCAAAATTGCTACTATACACCTTACTTTTTCAGGGATCCTATTACCTTCCACACCCCTAACTTTTTTAAAACGGAATAGTTTTTTTTGGTAACTAAGCTTTTTATTAATCACCAAAAGTGAGTTACAATGAAAGAACCACAGCAATAGGCAACAGACTTTGCTGTCTCAATTTAGTGCTCTCCAAAACTATCTAACTCTACTGCCTCTCTCCTTTCAGCTATACATTCAAAATCATCCAGATAGATGGCAGAACTCTCTTCTATCACCTATACTAGAATGCACCAATCAAATAACACAACCAGCTAGATAGAAGTGTTTATTTAAAATAAAAACTGTTGAAAGGCCCCAATTGTCCTCCTGGAAGCTCGAATATTGCAGATGAAGGCTATATTTTTGGCTATGGCATCCCAATCTCTGCTTGTCTTCTAAAAAAATCTATTGTTTCTCTCAGTCCAGATAGCATGTACAACCTCAGTATACATCATTTTGAACATTTCAGCACCCTGAGTTTTGCCTTTTGCATTCTGAATACTCCACCTCATGTACTGTTCCCAATTCATGAGGTGCGGAGTTGTCCCCATTGTCCAGTGAAGAATTCTGCTCCATAGCTTCCTACTTTCATTATACAGCAGAAACAGATGATCTCTAATTTCTGGACAGGTCTGACAGAGCATACATATAGGGTCAACATTCATTCCCCACTTAGCCAATCGATCAACTGTTAGTAACCTATCCTGAAAGTGCAACCACATAATGAATGTGGCTTTTGGTCTTGCTTGGTTTCCAAACATATAACATTTCCATGGTGCCCTAGGTGCCGAACCAATTTTCTGCAGGTAGATTTGTCGAATGATACTTCTTCTTGGATTGATTGGCTTCTGCAGCTGTTCCACCATACTCTTGCCTCAAACACTTTCCTTACCATCCAACAAACCTGTTTAGGGGTTACTAGAATGGCAAGGGGTTGATTCTTTATATAATAATTGTGAATCCACATGATCCACAATTTGTCTTGCTTATGTGTAAGTTCCCAATAAGTTTTAACAAGAGTAGCCTTGTTTCAGATCTGCATATGGATAAGATTTAATCTCCCAGATGACTTGGGAAGACACATTTTTCCCATGATACATGAGCCTTTCTAGTGATCTCATTTGCTCCGGACCAAATATAACTTCTACAATAAGCTTCAATGACATTCATGACTTTTACATGAAGTAAGAACAATTGAGACCAGTAGGCCTACACCTCAAACAACACAGATTGGACTAATTGTACTCTACCAGCATAAGACAACTTCTTGGCTGTTCATGAAGAGATCCTTGCCACAATTTTCTCAATAAGGGGTGGGCATTGTAGAATGGTTAACTTCTTGGTGGAAAGAGGTATGCCCAAGTACTTGAAAGGAAGTCCCCCAAGAGAGAATCTCAGCTGTTGCATGATCAGGTTCTGAGTATTTTGATGTACACCACCAAAATACAGAGAACTTTATTTGCCTGCAAGCCAGAAGCTAAGGAGAATTGTTGATATCAGTTGTGTATGGTCTCTACAGATTCTATGTCACCTCTGGAGAACATTAGTAAATCATCTGAAAAACAAAGGTGGGTTAGTTTTAGCTTATAGTAAGCTCATTCAGACTTCTACTTAGATATTCCATAGCTATTGCAAAAAGGAAGGGAGAGAGTGGGTCTTCTTGTCTTAATCCTTTGGTTGCATTAAATGGTTCAGTAGGCTCTCAATTCATAAGGATTGTATAGTTGACAGACTGAACACAATCCATGACCCAAGAAATGAACTTGAGGGAATCCCAGTTCTTCAAGCACTTGTTGTAGAAGGACCCATTCCACTGAGTTATAAGTCTTTCTCAAGTCAATCTTGAGCATACATCTTGGGGATAAGTATTTCTACCATAAGCTAACTAGTGTGCTAGAATAACATTGTCTGCAATCCTCCTTCTAGGTATAAAACTAGTTTGGGCTTCACTTATTACACTTGCTATGACCTGTTGCAGTCTTGAGGTGAGGATCTTGGATATGACTTTGTACAACACTGTACATCATGCAATGGGCCTGAAGTCTTTTAATGTGTCTGGATTGCTCACTTTGGGGATTAGGGTGACTAAAGTACAATTCACTGCTCTAACTATTTTCCCAGTTATAAAGAAATCTAGCGCAGCTGCACACATATCATCTTTAATGGTTGGCTAGACTTTTTTGAAGAAATGGGCATTGTTGTAACGGCATGTTTCGTCGTTACGTGTATTTTGACTATTTTACCCCTATCGACTCGATTCCCGAAGATGTCGGACGATTCTAGTAGAAGTTGAGAAATTAGAACCTTAAATAGTGTAAGTGTTGACCAATAGTTGACGTTTGTGTAAATAGACCTTTTTCAAAATTCTGTCGATTCTGTGAGGTCCGGAGGGTCAATTAGAATTTGGTGGGATAGTTGGTTCCCGAGACACTCAGGAGCATTTTTGGTATTGAGTTGAAAAGTTAGTTTTGGCCGTTGGGGGTTGACTCGGTAAAATAGACCTCCGATGAAAAATTCGAGACCATGAGTGAGTTCGTAGCGTGTTTTTACGTGTGGTTGCATATTTGGTTTGTGTTATTTGTCTTTCGAATGATTTCTGTGGGTTGAGTCGAAGTTAGGGAGAAAAAAGAAAAAAATATGGTGTTACTGTTCTGGTTTCCTTCTTCACTATCGCGAGAAAGGGGGCGCGATCATGAGCCTTGATGAAATCAGGATCTCGCGATCGCGGTGGTGTTGGATGCGATCGCATGGACACGCGCTAGAGGAAGGGCGAGCCGCGGTGCTTCGCAGTCACGTGGTATCTCTCGCGATCGCGAAGTGTATTTATGGGCCTGGCCGGGTTAGCCCTTCGCGATCACGAGAAGGGTCTCGCGTCGAAGGCACTATAGCAGACAATGATAAAATCCTTGTACAATTTCTTTTGTCCCCATTTCGATTTTTCCAAGTTCCTAGCTCGATTTTGAGAGATTCATCTATGGTATACAACTATTTGATGCCTCAACATATCTAACGGGAAAACCTATTATAATATGCCAATTGTTCAAAACTGGAAGAAATACCAACGTTAGTAGAGATGATGAAGATCTCAAGATGAAAATACCATGTACCCTGAAAAAATTTCAAGAATGGCTGAGTGCCAAAAGAGCTATTGGACTATTAACATTAAAATAAAAAATTGAAGATATGTTAAGAGCAGATAAAGCTATCATTGTTGGAAATTCCAAAGGTGGACAAATTGAAAAATTATTACCCTATACTACAACGACGACGTATTATCTCAAGATACCATGCAGCTTACAAATACGCATGACCGGATCATAAACCTGAAACACAATCACTCCAGTGCAACTGTGGAATAATACAAGCTTCTGATAGGCCAGAGGAAAATGCATGTTATCAGTACAAAAAATGATACCAATACTACTCAAACTACTATGAAAAAAGAAGGATCCTCTAATCCTTTCGCCTGAAACGACCCAATGTAGTATAACTACAGAATGCCACAATGTAACAAATTGATACGGCCTAATGTAGTCTAACTACAACAAGCCCATATATTATCATATATTACCATCATATTACTAAAAGAGATATCGTTCCTATTCTATAGGAGTATCTATTGAAAAAATTGAAACGATACTGTTCCTATTCTATAGGAGTATCTATTGAAAAAATTGAAACGATACCGTTCCTATTCTATAGGAGTATCAAAGAAACAAATTTGTCTTATTATAAAAAAGACAGCTTGCAAAGATATTTGTGGAAGAAAGCAACCGGCCTCAATAAATTGCAAAAGCCGCCGAACCCACAAAGAATCAATGACAAGGATGATAGCTGACAACGTTGAAAAAATGGCAACAAAGACAAACAACTTTGAAGAAAAATCTGTAAATTACTATTTACTTTTAGACTTTTGTAACCAACTACTATTTGCTTTTAGACTTTTGCAGCATAGCAATAATGTAAGCAATCAAAGATTTTATCTATATAAAGAGCCTCATTGTAACTTCTGAAATCATCTTTCGAAATACAACAACTTCAGATCTTTGAAATACTCTCTTATGTCTAGCTAAACCCCCTTCTAGTCTTTAACCCATATCAAGAATAATATAATACCAGAGAATAGATACTTTGAAAGCTTATACTTAGAACCATACTAGTCCATAAAATACCATCTCTTAAAAGAAATTTTAAGAAAGAGTTTGTCGAGCAACTCCCAGCACCTAGGCCATTTATCCCGTCAAATCCGATGAGAAAAAGGGAGCCAGAGCCAGGGTGGGTTGAGTATCTCCGGTGATCTTGAAATTCTGCTAAGATGTATGTTTTCAGACTATGTGTTTTTAATTATGATCTTGATAAGTATACGTCTCTGCAATTATGATGTTAAATCTTGATAGAAGGTTATAGACTTTTATTTAAAAAATGAATTTTGAGTTGATAATACCTGCTTCCGTACTACATGCCATAAACTTCCATGTAACTATGTTAATATACCATCTATATTCCTACCCTCTTCAGGGTTGTTAGATGATGAAAAGATCCATCCGTAAAAATCTATTACAGGGAGACTTTTGAAATGTGTGGTCCAAAATAAATTTTAGATATTCATGTGTTTGTAAATGATTTTATAAAGTTAAATTATTTCTAAATATAGAAAGGAGTCGATCATTTTGGAACAAACTAATAAGGAAAATAGGCCAATTTTTTTTGGACGGGGGAGTAATAGCTAGTCTAGGGGTTGTAGTGGCTTTAGCTATGCAATAAAATTTTAGTAAAAGTTAGAATGCTACGTACCTTTAGGAGTGAACTACCTGTAATAGAGCTTTATAAGGACCAAAAGTTTGGTTAATTGAGAAAGGAACCAAATTATGTATGAACGGTATAAAAAAACTACACGGTTCGCAGTTGTTCTCACCCCGAATTATGCTATATGTTGTTTTATCGACTGATGAAATCGGGAGACAAATTGATTCCTTAACTTAAACGATTTGGTCTAGAAATGGAACTCTAATTTCCTGCAATGGGTTCCCCAACTACTCTAGAAAGCGTTAGGACGGTGGTATGAGTAAACTAAGAGGTAAGAAACATGAATACAATTGAGTACAGTAAAGGTAAAGGATAAAATGATAAAAAGATAGATAAAATTTGAGTTGTTTGATTGATTGTGTGTTTTATATATACAAAGAATGATCCTATTTATAGTACAAAAAGAAAAAGAAACTGTACAACGTGCCCCCCCCATGTCAGCCATCAAGTAATCCACTAAGTTCAACGGGCGACTATGGGGGAGGTGGTGCCAATTTTCTCGGCCTCTACTCCTCTTGCTCGGATAATGGCCCTGTTGTTAGCCGTTACCACTTTTTAGGGGTCTAGAAACCCTTTTGACTTGGTCGTTGAGCCGTCTTTATCTGAGTGGGTCACAGTCGTACCTATAACTAACAATTCGATTAAGATTTCTTAGTAGCCGATGAAGTTCTTATAGTCGAGGGCTAGGAGTAAATTCGGCTCTGGAATAGTTCGGATGTCACTGAATTCGGCTAAACACTTAAATTATTTTTGAGTGTTAACAATTACCCCCTCCCCTACATTAACTCGTGTGTGACTGTTGAGTTGATGTACCCAAAAGTAGTCATCGTTTCAGTCTGTCAGTCGCGTATGTCACTTCAATCTTCTCGTCTCCAGTGCATGCAATGATGATTACTTCTTGAGATGTGTTTCCTTTAACTGAGGCGTCTCTATGACCACGAATTGGCTCTGATGATTTTTGGTTGTGCTTTTGAAAATAATAAATTAATCTCAGTCGCGCCTCTGAAGTTTATTTAAGGAAAGGTATCCCTCTCATAGGTTTCTCACATAATCTTTGGCCCTTTTCTTAGTCGGAAACTATGGGCTCATTTTTTTAATCTCAGAAATCAAAAAAAATCACTCTAGCTAATAGTGACCTAACCCCTGCCTTGACCTTCGTTGATGAACAATTGGTTCTGACTCCGTGCGATGGACCGGAACAAGGTGATTCTCTCTTGTTTCAGTACCTCATCCCGATAAACCGTGGCTTTCTTTCTACTTGTGACTGGTTCACCGGCGGCCGTTGTTCGGCTAACCTTTCTACTTGGCCGGCTAAGGTCGCTCATTATTCGGGTTGGTTGGACCTAGTGAAGTTGGTTACCAAAGCTGAATGGAGGCACTGCGGTCCTTTCGATGCCGCTGCACTGTCGGAATTTGATTTCTGTTGTAACGCCGGGCTTGGGTATGTGCGGTGCCTCTATTTTTTGTGCTTGGTTTACTTGGATGTGGGAATCCATATCCCACCCTTTAATTTCAGCATTGCTCTCGGCATTCTTGAGAAAATTAGAATAAACTTTGCAGATTTGATGGGTCATTATCTTTGACCACTTAGGATGACATTTCTTCGCATAAGCAGTGCGACCAACCTTACGACACATGCTTGAGAAAGAAATGGCTTTATATTTTGTGACCAGACAGCCGGTCGGTGGCTGTCATTTAGCCATACATCTCCCGTCGGATGGAATTAGCTTATTTTGTGCGACCAGGCGTCTGGTCTGTGGCTGTTGTTTATTCATGCATGCCCTAAATAGAAGGATGGTATTTTTTTTAGATACTTGTCGTTTACATTCCTGTCTATCTCTTCGTCATGCATATTTATTAGCCGATATGTGTTGCCGGCGATCCATTGGCTTACTACAAAAGGTTCTTCCCAATTTGGTGACCATCAAGTGTTTCGAGGCAATTGCAAAAATTGTATCAAATTATGTGGCATCGAAATACAACGTCAAAAGTTATCTTAAAGAGTATGTCGGTCATTTCTACCCACTTGGTGATCAGGCTTATTGGCCAAACGAGCCATTTTCAATGATTGCTAACAATGAGTATATCCGTAAATTGCGTGTTAACGCACGAACTTGGATTCCCAATCAAATGGATATTTCAGATAGGGCATACTCTCGAAGGTGCTCGACGTGTAAGGAATTTGTCCATGATAAGCGTTTGTGTCACCTACGAGGTCATGGTAGTGCAAGTACTTCTGATGGTGGAAGAACCTGTCATAGTGAAAGAGCCTCTCGTGGTTGAAGAACCTCATGATTTTATGAATGTATTTTAATTCTTCTTGATGTATTCAAATTGTCTTGAATTATGAATCTTAAGTATTTTTCTTCTTGTAATGAATGATGTATTATTTTTTTTAATGAAGCATCTTGAATTAGGAATTTTATCATCAATAATATGGCACTCCATAATCTAATGTTTGTGGTAAATACTTTGAAAGACCTATCCATTCTTGAATTATTGGATAAAATGGATAAGAACAGGCTCGATGAAGATTTTTATTTTCTAATAGTTTCCAATGATTTTCTTTATCCGCTCCTAAAAAATTAAGATCGTCCAAAGCATGATACATATCTAGTGCTTTCTGCATTTTTGAAATTTATTTCATCAAATGTTGGATAATCAATGGTTCATCCTTGAATTTGGAGGTATGATATGTAGCAGACAATGTTTGTGGTACAACTAAACTATGTCAGCGACATAATACCTCATAATCACACATTTCCGAATTTAATTGAACTCATTGAAGCTTTTAACCCAAAATTATAGCTCCTTCGGATTTTGAGGAGAGTGGTTCACCCTCAATTATGTGTCCAACAACTTTTAAATCAACATTGATATAAATTGATTGATTTTCAAATAGACGAAGAACACCATACCATTTTCATCAGATAAATCTCTATAACATCCTAATATCTCTTTTTCAAAATATGATTCAATTATGTTTGTGTTTGTTTCTAACCTACCATGAGGCCTTCTTGAGCTACCCTCGCCTTTTTGTCTATTTTTGAACCAACTACTGAATGTATATTTTTTAGGCATTCTTAAAATGTGAGTTTTTTTTAACCGAATGAGTTATATAAAAGTTCTTAACCAAACGAGTTATATAAAAGTTTCGTTATATAAGTGTGTCATATATTGCTCATGTAAAAGTTGCGCAATATAAGTGTCATATAAAGAGGTAAACAAAAAATGAGCAGTGTTGTCAAATCAAGGATGTCATTTCGAAAACTCATATTTTGTGCATGTAAAAGTTGTGCAGTATAAGTGTCATATAAAGCGGTAAAAAATGAGCATAGTGTTGTCAAATCAATGATGTCATTCCAAAAACTCATATTTTGCGCATGTAAAAATTGCGTAATATAAGTGTGTCATATAAAACGGGTAAATACAAGCATAGTGTTGTCAAATCGAGGATGTCATTCCGAAAACTCATATTTTGCGCATGTAAAAGTTGCACAATATAAGTGTGTCATATAAAACGGTCAAAAGTGAGCATAGTGTTGTCAAATCAAGGATGTCATTCTGAAAATTCATATTATGCGCATGTAAAAGTTGCGGAATATAAATGTCATATAGAGCGTTCAAAAGCGAGCATAGTGTTGTCAAATCAAGGATGTCATTCCGAAAATTCATATTTTGCGCATGTAAAAGTTGCGGACTATAAGTGTGTCATATAGAGCGTTCAAAAGCGAGCATAGTGTTGTCAAATTAAGGATGTCATTCCGAAAACTCATATTTTGCGTATGTAAAAGTTGCGCAATATAATTGTGTCATATAAAGCGGTCAAAAGTGAGCATAGTGTTGTTAAATCAAGGATGTCATTTCAAAAACTCATATTTTGCGCATGTAAAAGTTGCGTAATATAAGTGTGGTATAAAGCTGTCAAAAGCGAGCATAGTATTGTCAAATCAAGGAGTAGTATATAACATGAATGACGAACAACTAGCATTCACATTAAAATAAGTTATTATGTCAATTTGGAATCAATTTTTTTTATATTGATTCTATTACATGTTTTATCCCAGCAAAACATATTCGAAGCAATGAGTAGGACATGAGAACTAGATGAGGATGATTTTAAATACTCATATAACCCGAACCACATATACTATAGAGAATATAATAATACAATGAGAGCTGAGTGGAATTGGCGTGTTAAGGAGACTGAAATGCTAGAACAAAACTTAAGTGCGCTTAGATTCAAACATCTAAAAAGTCATGCTACGTCAATGACTCGTGGTACACCATAAGAGTTCAATTGTGCATCGGATGAAAATATGTTGCCTCAGGATAGAATATGGTCAACATTGTTACGCCAGATTCAGATCCAAGTTGGATTTAGACTGTGAGATGTCCGATGAAAATGATTCCCCGTGATCATATTAATATTTTTTTATAATAAAGTAGGTAGGTAGGGTCATTATGACGACCCCAAAGGTACTTGGGGGTTCACAACTATATAAGTAGCCTTTCATTTATTATTAAACTACAACATATTCAATGTCGAGTGGTAGAAATGTAGATTGGTCGGTATTTCTTCCAAATGATTCAAATAATAGTGGTGATGATAGCTCAAATCATAGCAGTTATTTCGGTGATTCGAGTTTTCTTGATAACAATGAATTCAAGATAGACGATTTGAAACCCCACCTTCCTATAGAGCGTAATGATGATTTTTGCAATGTGAAATATTCAGATGCACGAGAATATTATTGTGGGTTACGCTGAGAATGGGCATATCGGCATGCCGAATCAGAACGTCTTGTTCATGACTTGGAAAATCTCAACGCTCAAATCCCAACAAGGTTCTCAATGGTCATGCCTCGAACTGATCAACATTCTTGGGAGGTTGTCGTACAGAGGATTAGAAAAGAAAACAACAGAATTCTAGCAAGACGTTGTAGATTTTACATGCTAAAGTTGACTGAAGAACAAGCATCATCAATGGATAGAGAACTAACATCGACAAAAAGAAGATATTTCTTAAGAAACCTAAAATATTGTTCTAAGGACGATAGGACTTCTATTCTAATGATGATTAGGGATTATTTTGGTTCACTTGCTTAGTTTTTTGGTCATTTAAGTTCCGAACTCATGATTTAATTTATATTTTTAATTTATGATGCAGTCATCAATTTAAAAAAATTAGTATGTTTTAATTTGCTTTGATTGTTATAGTCTATTATTAATTTATATAAGCTTCTTAGAGTTAATAATACATAAAAAGTTCAACAATTCACAATTTTAAAGAACGCATAAATAAATTAGTACATAAAAGGTGTCGATTACATAATACATTAAAAAACATAGAAAATACATAATACATGAAAACGTGCAACTAGTAACAATAACAAACTAAACCGAAAATACATAATAACAAAATACATAGAAATAACAAACTTAATAAACAAAATACATAGAAATAATAAACAACAACAAGATAGCACAAATAATCTTCCAAAATTTCATTTTTTCTTTCAAAGCATTTTTCTCGTGTTGAGTGTCTCTAAGGTTATCCTTGAAAAAACTTTGTTTTTCTTCGGATTCTTTTAGCAAGCCCTCCAGAAGGTCAATTTTTTCTTGAGCTTTCATAAGTCTAAACTGCAAGTCAAACTTCACTCTCTAGTGATACGTGAAGTCGCGGTATCTCTATCAACAAGATGCTTTTTAAATTTTACCGCCACCGTTTTATCAACGGGAATGTCATCTTCCCATCGAAAATGTTTGCAACCATTCATATCCTATAAACATTATATGAAAATCAGTTTTTGAAAGTAAAGTATGTAGATAATGTGAAAAAACTCTAAACCCTAAAAACTTCTAAAAACACTAACTTCGGGCACTTTACAATGCCAAAAACGATGATCCGGATTATCTTGGGTACTTGACGTTCTTAGCTTACAATAATAACCGCATTCACAAACATCAGGTTCTATAGCAAAGTTTGACGTTTCGGAGCTTTGAGAAATGATTTTCGGGGGGCTAAAGTATGGTAAAAGAGTGAACATGGAGAAGGTGAAGAGTGACTTGAAAATGGCCAAGCCTTTAGGGTTTATAATACTACCTATTGCGCAGAAAATTCGTGCGCAAAAGGTAGTATTGTAACGTTTTTTTAGCAGGTATTTATATTCAAAGTCCCACTTTGTAAGTTACTTAAGTTGCGGGTGTGCAATACTTTAAAAAACATATAATGAAAAATGACCTATTTCTCAAAGAGTTTAATTAAGCATTTTGTTGTAGATTAGTTGAAACTTAAAAAAAAGTTTTGAAATTGACGTTGAAAAATGATATTTGAAAGTTGAAGTTAGGTTTGAACATACTTTAAAAAAAAAATTTGAAATTTTGTAAGTGAAAAAAATATCACTTGGAAGACTGACCGTTAAACATGAAAACTCCATCTTAAAAAACTAATCAAAAAATCATTCCTACATATAATCAAATAATGTTTTTAAAATAAATTCTGTTTGAAAAAATATTTACATGTCCAAACAGGACCTTAGTAAAGAAATATTCTTTTATAAAAGGAGTGGTGTTGGGTTCGAGATTGCACTTTATTGCTCTGCAGAATGTTTCCTTATTCGTTTTTACTTAATTGGATATATATATATATATATATATATATATATATTTTTGTATTAATACAATGATAGAAATAATGTATTGGATAGAACCATTAAATTGAACTCGGCATATCTACATCAAGTTTTCAAATGCACTTGGAAAAATCTCTATAAAAAGTGTTCTAACGGATGAGACAGTAATAGGTTATCACCAGTTCACCACATGTTAATATCTTATTACAACCTCATATTTTGAACTTGGGCTCGTTTTAAATAATATTTTAATATTTATAAATATTAAATTCTATAATCAGTAAGTTGCTGTCATGTGACAGGAGGTTATAAGTTTAAGTTCAAGCCGTGGAAACAAGTCTCTTGCAGAAATATGAGGTAAGACTGCGTACATTAGACCCTTGTGGTCCGATCCTTCCCCGGACCCTGTGCATAGCGAAAACTTAGTGCACCGAGCTGCCCTTTTTAAATTCTATAATCAGTGTTTGTAAATACTAATTTAACTATTGGTCTTAGAAATGAATTTCAGTAATTAAAATATGAATGAAATATTAAAATACTTGTCTGAAAATTATTTCAATTGAATAAAAAAAATTAACTTATTAATTTTCAACTATTATTCAAATGAAATTTTATGCCACTTAGGATGTGTTTGGTGTAAAAAAAAATTTATTTTAAAAAAATAAGTAAATTTCTTATTTATTTTATAATTAATAAACATAAAATATTATCTTGGCAAAAACTATAAGGATGGGCCTGGAGTGTAGGTGTGTTAGGTGTGCATGGAGGTGTGATGTGTTAGAGAGGGTGGAGAATGGGAAAGAGTCGAGAAGACAATTAATGAAAAACGCCACTTATAGAATTTATTTTCCCAACATTCATTCAAAAAATTATTTTTCTCATTTTAAGAAATTTGTGTTCCTTAAGAAATATTTTTCAAATTATTTACCAATCAAGCATAAAAAAGAAAAAACTCCATACCATACACACCCTTAACTTTAAATATCTTTGCAACTTTAACTTCATACACTTCTTCGATTTCAATTTATATTTCATACTTTTTTAAAGTAATTTGTTTTGAAAAGAATTTATCTTTCTATATTTTTCTCTTTGTTTCAATCAATGTAACACTATTTAACTGCACAATGTTTAAGAGAAAAAGACTTTTTTTAAAACTTGTCGTCTAAAACAGGTTTAAGAAATTAGTGTGGCTATAAATCATCTCATTAAAAGTAATATGAAAATTTTAAAATATATAAAAGTGATATTCTTTTTGAGAAAGACTACAATTAAAAATATGCCACATAAATTAGGATAAAGATAGTAAGTTTTCTAATTTCGTATTTCCTAGGGTGTGTTTGGTACGAAGGAAAATGTTTTTTTGGAAAAACAAGTGAGTTTCTTACTTATTTTCTAGTCTTTTAAGTAAGCCAAAAAAACGTATTCCAAAAGAATTTATATATAATATTGCAAAATATTATGGGGTGGAGAGTCGGGGTTCAAGGTGGGATGATCAATGGGGGACGGGGAGGGGGCATTTGGTGGATGGGGAGAAGATAATGAACTTGAATATCACTCATGAAACTTGTTTTATCTACTTTCATTAGGGAAGTCATTGCCTCATTTTTTAAGGAACTTATTTTTCTATAGAAAATATTTTTCAAAATTTTTTGACTAATCAAACATGAGAAAATCAAAAAGATCCTCCATACAAAACTCACCCTTAATAACACTCTTTTATATGAATGATATATCATATTTAAGATCACAAATTTTAAAAAATATTTTTTAAATATATCGTGCACACTTTTAGTTTAAGATAAAAAAAAAGTCAAAAGTTTACTTTATTTTCTTGAATTTAATATTTAGCCAAGTTAAAATAAATGGAGGGAACATATTTTCTACACCCCAAAAAATTTATTCAAGCACCTATTTAGAGTAGGCCTGGCCAGTGGGCCGGGCTCGGGTTTGGCGGGTCGGGTCGGGTCGGGGCGGGCGAAGGGGGGGTCGGGGTCGGGTCTGGAGGGGTCTGGCGAGGTCGGGATTGGCGGGACTTGCTACAGTCCCGTCCCGATCCTAATCCCGTAGGAATCGGGTTGGGGCGGTGTCGAGGCGGGGTCGGGATCGGGGCGGGTTTTCCCTTTTTTATTTTTTTAATAACATATGTATAAAAAAAACTCAATAAACAAGACAAGATAGTGTAATAAAAACATCCCAAGGCTGTTTTTGTGCCTCTTATATTATTTAATAGACATATGATTTTTTTGTAATACAAATACAATTGTCTAAAATCTAAATTGCAACTTTGTGGTGTTGTCCAAAAGTTGCAAATTACATAATAAAATTGCAATTAAAAAAATTACATTCTCAAAAACACCTGTTCTAATTGCTTGATAATTTCTTGTGGTTCTTCGGTTGGAATTGGTATTTGTTGGTCAAATTGATCCATGTCGCTTCTACTACCTTCGGATAAGATTTCGTTGTAGTTTTCGTCTTCTTCTTCATTGATCTCCGGTTGACCGCACCTTCTCCGCTCCGCTCGTATCCAATCTCTGAATAATACTTGCAATTTCCAAGCTGTCTCCGGCTAATGAGTGTCTGTGGTCTCCTATTTGATATTTGCCGGCAGAAAAAATGCTTTCAGACGCAGTTGATGACGCTTGAATGTTCAAAACATCTCGGGCCATCATTGAAAGTGTCGGAAAGGTCTTCTCATTCCCCCTCCAGTATTTCAGCAAGTCTTCATGTTCATCTTCATTGATAACTTCTTGGTACGGTATAGAACCTTGCAAAACAAAAATATCCAACTCGCTAATTTGGTTAGTAGCGGTACGGCTGCACATTCTATTTCTGAGGCTTTCAATACTAGTAGCAGAAATAACATGTCTTTTGTGAGGTTGTGTTGAAGATAAAGAAGATGATATGGAAGCCGGTAAGTTACTAGCATTTTCTTGTTGATAAAACCTATATATTTTTTTGCATTGGTCTTCTACGCTAGACAACACTTCTTCTTTAGTTTGTTCAATAGGTGGGTGGTTTAGATTTTTGGGACTTGGAGGTGGTAGTACTTCTATACAATCGTAAATAGTTTCAATTAGTGATTTAGTACCGTCTATTTTAATAGTCGGATTTAATACAGTACCAATAATATAAATAGTGGGAATAGGAATAAAATATTTTTTTATTTTGATAAACATTTTTAATAGCTGCCATATAAGCTGGTTTTTTCATATATTCACTAAGTAATAAAAATATTAGAGTTATATAAAATAACATAATTGAAATAGTAGGATAATATATACCGGAAAATTCTTTTGTTGCTTGAAAAAATTTCTCTAAAAATACAATAAGTTCGGAAAATTTTATCCAATCACTATCTACAACCACCATATCAGTTGGATTTTAATTATGAGAGTTAAAAAATAAAGTTATAGGTTTTCTATAGTCATAAGCAACAATTAGTTGCTCGTATAAAGAATTTCACCTAGTGGATACTTCTTCTGGAATTTTTCTATAAGGTAATCCACAATCGTGATAAATTTTTTTATATTCTTTTCTTCGTTGTACTCTATTACTTTTTAAAATAAAGTTTATAGAAAATTGTATTTTACTAAGAATGTCTTGAAAAAGTGATAGATCATCCTTTACAATTAAGTTATATGTATGGCACGGGCATTTTATATGAAAATGATCTGGAAAAGATAGAGTTAAACTATTTTTTTAAATTGTAATAGCGTAATTGTTAGAAGAAGCGTTATCTAATGTAATAGTCATTATTTTATTGGTTATTCCATAATAATGGCACACTTGATAAATATTATCTGCAATAAAAGTATCAGTGTGCCTATCATCTATATATTTATACGCTAAGATACGTTTTTGCATAGACCATTTATAATCTATCCAATGACAAGTTACCGTTAAATAATCATGGTCGTTAGTACTACGACCTATATCAGACGTGATAGATACTTTGCCATTAAAATGATATAATGAATAACGTAAATATTGTTGATATTTATGTGCGAATTTAAATACATCTCTCTTAACAGTTGATCTAGGAAAACCGTTAAAAACAGGATTATATATATCTCTAATGTAATGAATAAAACCCGGAGACGAAGGAAATGAAAAAGGCAAACCCTCCACAACAACTAATTTTGATATTGCTTCCCTATCTCTATGTTTATTGTATTTAGGGCCTACAATTCCCCCCGTCATAGGGTTAATTTGACCTTGTACTTGGTCCGGGATAGTATCAGTATGTGAACCTTGTTCCGATGGAGCGGGCGTTTGCGCACCCGATTTTAAAGCCTGGTATTGGGCATACCTAGCTGGATGAGCACTTACTACGTGTCTAATTAAACCCCCCGTCCCACCGTGACCTTTTCCAGTTTTAAATTTTAAAATATTTTTATAAATTTTACATATAGCTACTTGATTCTCTACGTCCCTATAAAAAAATGTCAATGCATCTGATTTTAATGGTCGTTTTGCTGGACCTCGTCTCATACTAGGGGGAATATGATGCATTTCAGTTGAAGGTGCACTAGTGGGTGTGTTGTCATCAACATTAGTGGGTGTATCATCTAGATCATCGTCTAAATTAAAGTCTTCTTGAGTTCCAGAAAATAGCTCCTCGTCTAAATCTAATGGTTTGTAGGAAAATGTTGAGTATCAACAAAATCATCTTGTGTAGGAATAAGATGACTAGAAGAAGTACCCTTGTCCTGGTTGCCCCTACTAGAAGAAGCACCCTTACCCTTACCCTTAAACATACCTCTTAATCCTTCCATTTTAATTATGATAATAAATAATTAAAGATAATAAAATTAAGTGCGCTAAATAAAATAAACAGACAATAATAATTTAATGAAGGAACGAATGTACCAAACGCCGACGTAACGTTGGCGTGCAATCGAGAGGTTGAAAATTGAAACTTTGCTCGATGGAAGATCCTCAAGCTAGTTGCCAACTTCACTCCCAATTCCCAAATGAATAAATAAAATTGAATATTTAGTAAACAATGTAGACGTATAGAGAGATATATTGAGAGATTAGAGAGATTGTAGGAAGATTTGTGAGAAAGATGAAGAGAAAATGAGTTATTTATAGTTGAAAATTGGGTTAAAGTGTAAATATAATAACTTATGGGTTAAAAATAAATATAAGGGGTAGGGGGTTGGGGGAGGGCGGGGGGAGGCAAAAAATGATCGTTGCCCAACGGCCAAAATCTAAAATGGTCGTTGGTGCAACAATTATATTTGCAATGGGGGACTCTCGGGCAGGATCAGGGGCGGGCTCGGGACGGGCTCGGGGCAGGCTCGGGTTTGGCGGGCCTGGGGCGGGCTCGGGACGGGCGGGATGAGACATTGTCCCGTCCCGAGTTCGAGTCCCGCTATCATTTTTTTTTACTCGGGGTCGGGGCGGGGTCGGACCGTTCCGGCGCACTTGCCAGCCTTAACTTTAGAGGTAGAGGTGTAGAGCTAGCTTTTTAACGTATTAGCTTTGACTAAAATTTTATATTTGTGTGAAGGAATTAATTGAATAGGCATAAATAATTTATCAAAAATTAATAAGCTAACTTTTAGGGCACGTTTGGAAATACATTTTTTTTTGTTTTTTTATTTCAAAAAGTTTTTTGGTTATACATTATAGTTAATTTTTCACTCCAATTTGAAGTTGTCTTTCAAATTTTAACTACGTTTCAAGTAAAAAAAATCTTTTCCTTCGCAAAACTTAATACTTTTTCAAGTGAAATGCAAATTCAAATATAACTTTAATTTTTTTTAATAATGTATTATTTTTCAACTTAATGTCAAATATCATCGAATTCATATCTAAAGTCCGACATGTATTTAAAATTTAAAGTTCATAAGACTCAAAATTTTAAATTCGCCGCTATACCTAATTGAACATCAAAACTGCAAAAAAAAAAAATGGTAACAAGAGAAACCCCAAAATCAAGGTAAAAATAAGGAGTAGAAATTTCACGGGGTACATTGTTTGAAGTTGAACACAACTATTTAACATGTATTCATTTTTTAATTTTTTTTTGCATGTCTACTGCATGTCTACCAACTTTAAACATGTGATGTTTGTACATAGGGTTGAAGTTAAAACAAAAATAATTAAACTTTAGTCATATTTGTATGAATATTAGATTAAAATGGTTGAAATTTAGGTAAAAATAACTAAATTCAACCACATATAATTAGAATTCAGACAAAATGATCGAGCTTTAACTATATGAAATGTCAAATATTTTGTCTAAAGTTAGACATTAGACACTGCATATCTAAAAGAGTGAATAAGTTAAAACACACTACTTGCATATCTAAAAGAGTGAATAGGTTAAAACACACCTAAACTGTCATATTTTTTGCGAATTGCATACCTTAACTATTTAGTGTTCCCCTTTACCTATTTATACTATCACACTTATATTAAAACACACCTCTTTGCTCAATTGGTTATACAACTCCAAAATGAACTCTGGAATTTTATAAAATTCCACAATAAGTCCTAAAATTTTACACAATGATAGAATTTTATAGAATCCTAGATTCTTTTATAAAAAATCAGAAGCTAAACAACAATCCAAGCCGAAATTGAAGGTTACAAGATTGTGCACTTTCACCTTAATTCTACTTTTAGAACTCTAATTTTGATTTTGATTTTTAACACCCTTAACTTTTATCCATTTAATTAAAATTACTAATAAATATCCTATTAGATTAGGTGAACAAAATTAGCCCTGTGAAGTGTCACTTGACACGTTTTTAGGTTAAAATGGAGTGTGTATCAAACACACAAGTAACTAATCATCGAGATGTATTTTAATATAAGTGTGTTAGTTTAAATAAAAGAATACTGAACAGTTAAGATATGACATTCACAAAAATATGACAGTTAAGATATATTTTAACCTGTTCACTCTATCTAAAATTATTCTAAAATGAATAAACTCACAAATTTGTATGTACTACAAAAATAACTTAAATCGAGTATAAGTGCATTTCGGCCAAATAAGGAACACCCACATTTGTTTTTCCTTTAATTTAAAAATAATTACTATATGCCTCACACAACTGATATTAATTGTATAAGATTTAATTTTTGTGAAATAAAAAAATAAATCACATCTTACACTTTTGAAACTACAAATTTTAAATTTATTTTTTTGTTTCGTAAAAAGAATCTCACATAATTAATGTCATGTACACATTTTAAAAATTTTTGGGAGGCCCACTACAGCAAGTGGTGACAGACAACTAACATGTGAATATGAGTGTATATGTTCTTGACAGCTCCTCCCTTCTTTTTTTCTTTAATTTAGCGCTTGTTTGGAAAACAACTAATAATTGAAATTGAGAGTAATTGAAATTGGGTGTAATTGTATAGTTTAGCTTATTTCTTTCGTCAAGTAATTATATATGAGAATTGGTTGTAACTAGAAAGATATAATTACACTCTTTAATTCTCAAATGGATTAGAAATTAAGTGTATTTATAGTTTTATACCTTGTAATTACGAAGTTATTTTTTAGTTTCTTTCTTTTTTGTTTTATTTAACTTATTTTCTTTTTTAATTATTTTTATATCTATTATTTTAATTTCTTTTTAATTTTTACTTTTTAATTATTTTTATTTTTTAAAATATATTTTCTTTTTATATTATTTATCATTCATTTTCTTTCTTCTCATTCCCAACATTTACTTCTTGTAGTTCCATGTAATTGCTCATATTTTATATCAAATACGAGTAATTATATATATATCAAATATTTTTAATATATTTTCAAGAAACAATATGTTATTAAATAACTAATTTAATATCATTTATAAATATATATATTTTTTAAAATATGAATATTTTATTTTTAAAAAATTAAACTAATTATATAGTTATATTTGTGCCACCAAACAACACACTTATAGTTATATTATAGTTATATTATAACAAATAAATATATTGTTATAATTATAATATTATAACCCACCATTATTTGCACATTTATCTCTCCAAAAAAATATCTTATCACCGCATCGAGAGGAACTCCAAGACCCTAAAGTTAAATCTTTTCTTAGTTCTTTCCATTCAGAAATACAGCATATTCACAAACAGTTCTATAAAGAAGAACCCCATCTCATACTTTTTTTTCATTAATACATTAAGGGGTTGTTTTATTGTTAATGCTTAGATCTGTATTGCATTTTTATCGAATAGATTTATAGTTTGGTTGTTTTGTTTATATATATATAAGGAAAGAAAGATTCATAACTTGGTGGGTGTTTTCTTGTTACACAATGGGAGATTCTAAGAAGTATATAACGGCTGAGGAGTTAAAGAAGCATAACAAAAGAGAAGATTTATGGATCTCTGTACAGGGGAAAGTTTATAATGTGACTGATTGGATTAAGCAACACCCTGGTGGAGATATTCCTATTCTTAATCTTGCTGGTCAAGAGGCAACTGATGCATTCATTGCTTTCCATCCAGGTACTGCTTGGAAACACCTTGATCAGTTCTTTACTGGATATTATTTGGAAGATTATGAGGTTTCTGAGGTATCCAGAGATTATAGAAAGTTATGTGTTGAGTTTGCTAAAGCTGGATTATTTGAAAAGAAAGGTCATGGGGTGATTTATTCATTTTGTTTCATAGCTTTTTTGCTTTTCTTGACTTTCTATGGTGTACTTTTTAGTGATAGTTTCTTGATTCATATGCTTTCTGGGGCGTTTTTGGGGTTATCTTGGATGCAGATTTCTTACTTGGGTCATGATTCTGGTCATTATTTAATCATGACAACTCGGGGTTTCAACAAAATGGTACAAATTATGTCTGGCAATTGCCTAACTGGGATTAGTATTGCTTGGTGGAAATGGACTCATAATGCTCATCATGTCGCCTGTAATAGTCTTGATTATGACCCTGATCTCCAGCACTTGCCGGTTTTCGCTGTCTCTTCGAGTCTGTTTAAGTCATTGCAGTCCACTTTCTACGGAAGAGAGCTCACATTCGATTCCCTAGCTAAATTCTTTGTCAGCTATCAGCATTTTACGTTCTATCCGATCGTATGTGTTTCCAGGGTGAATCTATTTGTCCAGACGTTGTTGCTATTGTTCTCAAAAAGAAAAGTGCCTGATAGGTTTTTGAACATATTGGGGATCTTTGTTTTCTGGACTTGGTTTCCGCTTCTTGTTTCCACCTTGCCTAATTGGACAGAGAGGGTGTTATTTGTCCTCACAGCCTTTGCTGTGACCGGGATTCAGCACGTTCAATTCTGTCTGAACCATTTTGCTGCCGATGTCTATGTTGGACAGCCCAAGGGGAACGATTGGTTCGAAAAACAAACTGCTGGGACTATTGACATTGATTGTTCTCCTCAGATGGATTGGTTCTTTGGAGGATTGCAGTTCCAACTTGAGCATCATCTGTTTCCAAGGCTGCCTAGGTCCCAACTGAGGAATATTTCTCCTATTGTACAAGAGCTATGCAAAAAGCACAATTTGCCCTACAAGAGTTTGTCCTTCTTTGAGGCCAATAGGTGGACGATAAGGACACTCAGGACTGCAGCAATGCAGGCTAGAGGTCTGCTCTGGGAAGCTGTTAACACTCACGGCTAATATATTTTTTTGCACAATATTGGAGATTTTTGTAAGTTAATTATTTGTTTTCATTGCAATTGTATAATGTCTATTTACGAATGTGTTGCTGAATTGGAACAGAGAGGCAATGTTTATGCTGTCTCAGCAGCTTGCACAATTCGGGATTTTGTTCAGGAACATGCTTAAGATTGCTTCAGTGTACTTTTAATGTTAAAGATTATGTGCTCATATTTTTCTTTGATGAGGAGGTTATGTGCATATATTTTTGTTTTGAAATTGAAAACATGAAATATATAACGGGTTATGTGCATATATTATCTGGGCTTATGTAGTTATATCGGTGTATTTATAGTTTTGTTCTCTCTTTATGTTAATTGTTGCATCTCATGTTATGCCTAGTTAGTTTGTTCTGATTTCGTTTGGTCAAGGGATGATTGAGGAAAACTTTAAAAATTTAGCAAGCCAGATTGGTGTGATGGTTGCGCTTTTTGTTATAGCTATAATCCCACATCTGCTTCGTTTTTCTCTTATTCTTTTGGTATGTGCTTAATCATGTAATTTCTATCTGTTGCCTGCTAGGAAATACATTGGTATGAGTTAATGTCGCTGTAGCATGGAAAGAATTAGAGCTCAGAGACTAATTTCGAGTGTGCACATACAGAGTTTATTTAGAAAGGGAGTAAACATTTCTTGACATTGATCTCCGTGGGAGAATTATAGCCAGTTTGATCATCACAAGTTTTTGGATCATAGCATAATGCCGCCTTATTATTGCTTGGTACTTGTGAAGTTAAGTGTCTTGCACGTAACAAAGCAACTCTGATGCAGCTGTTGGAATCATGGGAGTTCCTCTTAGAAGGAATATATATGAATTTCCATCGCTTGCAAGAATCTTAGAGATTGACAGAAATCTTAGAAGTGCTGTAGAATAGTGTCCACAGTTAAACACTTCTCTTTTTAAGGCACCCCCAACCCAAGCATCAAGAAATGGGCAATTGCAGGGGTAGCTGCAGTTAAGTAATACCTTGTCTCTCTTTCATGTATATGGTGAAGCTACCTGCAAGATCAACCTTTTTATTGGTTTGTCCCCCTTTCAAACCGACTCACCAGGGGATGCATTGGGTTTTGGGGAGGAGGGGGGGAGGACAGTTTTCCTCGGAAGGAATTGTAGCCGAGATAAGTTGAGACTTGTCTGAGGGACATTTGAGGAAGTAGGGAAATCGCTTGGGTCCTCCTCCATTCTATGTCATTAACTTCACTTCTTGGCAAGATTTTAGATCAGAAGCTGAGACTTGTGTATCAGTCCAAGGGGTGTCCTTTGCTGGAAAATTACTGTGTAGATAGGTACTTATTATTTTTTAGGTATAAATATAAGATATGTACCATGTAGTAACTGGTAAAGTTGTTGTCATGTGATCAGGAGGTCATGAGTTCAAGCCGTAGAAACAACCTCTTGCAGGAATGCAAGAATGTGAGGTAAGACTGCCTACAATAGACCCTTGTGATCCGGCTCTTCCCCGAACCCCGCGCATAGCGGGAGCTTAGTGCACCGGCCTGCCTTTTATGTTGAATTCTCTTGGTTTCTCATTGTTTACTTCTTTATATTTTGATTTCCCTTGGTGAAAATCCTTGCTCATCGACACTAATGTGCATCCATTTGGACAAATGGATCACAAAGATCTTGTTAGTCTTAGGATGCTGACAGAAATGCTAGTTGAAAGAAATAATCCCCTTGATTATTTTCATTAATTGAATAGGTATTTATACAAGATACAAAATAGGAGAATCCTATTCCTATTCTAATCCTAAAATCTTATTCTACCATCATTCTAACTATACAATTATGGTAAGTGTATAATCCTAATTTAGGTAATAAATACACTACAATATACATCAAATATATATATCATATATAGAAGATTGGTACAAGATACCAATCCACCAATCCCATGATTTCAGTCCGAGAACTGCTGGTTGCTGGGCTTTTCGTGTTGGGCCAATGTCCTATTTTCGTGTTGGGCCATTGTTTAACACACCCTCGCAGTCATAGCGGGCGGTCTTCGAACGCTGAGATTGTTCCTAAAATCTTCAAAGAGTACCGAGGGAAGATCCTTTGTAAAGATGTCTGCAACTTGATATCTTGACGGGACATGACATACGCGTACCTGCCCCCGAGCAACCTTTTCACGGACAAAGTGAATGTCCATTTCGATATGTTTGGTGCATTGGTGCTGAACCGGATTACCTGAGAGGTAGATGTCACTAACATTATCACAATATACTAAGGTCGCCTTCTGAATGGGGCAATGAAGCTCTAAAAGCAAATTACGTAACCAACATGATTCTGAGACCACATTAGCTACCCCTCGATATTCTGCCTCTGCACTTGAGCGGGATAGAGTCGCCTGACGCTTTGCAGACCAGGAGACCAAGTTGTTGTCAAGGAACATATAATATCCTGACGTAGACCGTCTGGTGTTCGGACAACCACCCCAATTCGCATCTGTGTACGAGACAAGTGTGGATGTAGAAGAAGGATACAAGTGCAACCCATAGTCCAGTGTCCCCTGAATATATCGAATGATGCGTTTGATTGCATTCATATGCTCAACTCTAGGATCATGCATGAATAAACACACATGCTGAACATCATACGTAATATCCGATCTAGTAAAGGTAAGATACTGGAGGCCCTTGCAAGACTGCGATAGGGAGTCGGGTCCTCGTATGGTGCACCTGCCGCGACATTAAGCTTGGGTTTTGCATCAACTGGAGTGGAAGTGGACTTACAGGATGACATCCCAGCCCTCTCTATGATCTTAGCAGCATACTTTCGTTGAGACAAAAACAAACCACCTAAATGACGTTTGACGGCAATCCCCAAAAAATAACTCAAGGGCCCTAAGTCTTTCATAGCAAATTCAAAACTGAGCATGGTCATGATAGACTGGCGCAAGGCATCGGAAGAGGCAGTCAAGATGATATCATCCACATACAACAGAATGTAGGCCAGTGACGAACCACGACGGTAGATGAACAAAGAATTATCTGACCTGCTGTGAGTGAAACCCAATAGTCGAAACAAAGTCAACAAACCTCGTATACCAGGCCCGTGGAGACTGCTTAAGCCCATATAAGGACTTCTTCAATAAACAGACATGATGAGGACGGTTTGGATCCCTGAAATCCAACGGCTGATGCATATAGACATTTTCCTTGAGATCACCATGTAGGAAAGCATTCTTGACATCCAACTGATGAATAAGCCAAGTCTTCGAAAGAGCCAAGCTAAGCACAGTGCGAATAGTAGCCGGCTTGACCACCGGACTAAACGTCTTCCCACAATCTATCCCAACCTGCTGAGTCTTACCATCACCCACAAGGCGCGCCTTATGGCGAGCAAATGAACTATCTGAATTTTCCTTATGAGCAAAAATTCACATAGACCTGATAACATTAATACCATATGGACGGGGCACCAACTCCCACGTCTTATTATCAATAAGAGCATTATATTCATCAGTCAAAACAATGTTTCAATTAGGGTCATTTAAGGCGGACACCGGATTACGAGGCAAGGGGGATTTAGATACATCAGAATGTAAATTAAAATGTCTTTTAGGTGTAAAAATATCCCGCTGACTACGAGTGACCGGTCTATGACTCGAGGAAGAATTGAGTGAATTTTGAGAATTTCTTTGGGCTCGGGGCGGGTGGCGGCGTGACGATGGGCTTTCTTGGCCCAAATCGAAGTTGTGGCATGAAGCTGGATCGTTCGAAAATTGGGTGGGCGCCCAATTGATGGAAACTATTCGATGGCTAAACGCAGGATAGTGGGGCCGGCCGGACGATGGGCATTGGAGAGTTTTGGGTGCGGGAGATGTTCGAAAAATTCTGAATAATATACGGGGATATTTGGTCATCCAAAAAATTATACGACCTAGGCTCGGGAGTATGAACTTTCACAAAAGGAAATTGGGTTTTATAAAAAATGACATGGCGATTAATTATGATTTTCTTGGAGGATAAATCAAAGCATTTATAGCCACGATGATTCGACGGATAACCCAAAAATACACATGGGGTAGATCGAGCCTGAAGTTTGTTAATTGTGGTGGATGAGAATAACGGATAACACAAGCACCCAAAAATCCTAAGATGAGAATAAGAAGGGTTCTTATTATATAGGATTTGGAGGGGGGAAAATATGTCAGACCTTTTGACGGAATTATGTTAAGTAAATATGTTGCCATTTTCAGAGCATGATGCAAAAAATACGGGGGTACGGAAGCATAAAGTAAGATAGTGCGGACAATGTTATTGATGGAACAAGTTTTGCATTCGGCTTTCCCATTTTGAGAAGATGTATGAGGGCACGAAAAATGAAAATTTATCCCATTATTATCACAGAACTCCCGAAACACCATATTGTCATACTCTTTCCCATTATTACATTGAATATTCTTTATTTCTCTTTCGAATTGTGTTCTAATGAATGCTCTAAATTTTATGAAGACAGAAAACACTTGAGATTTATTGGCAATTGAAAACGTCCACAAAAATTTAGAGTAATCATCTAAAAACAAAACATAATATCGATGACCTAACGAACTTAGAACAGGAGACGTCCATAAGTCGCTATGGATAATATCAAAAGACTGTGAAGTATGAGAATTTGAGTCCACAAATGGCAATTTAACACTTTTTCCTAACGAACAAGATCGACAAATTTGAGTACGACTCGTACCCTTACAAGAAATGAAGCTATTTTTATCTAAAACTGATAAAATAGAAGAACCCGGATGACCAAGGCGGGCATGCCAGACGGAAGGAGAAATGGCTGCAAAAGCTGACGGCAAGGCTTGACTCGATGGACTGAAATCGGGCATGATAGGATAAAGCTCCCCCTACTATCACACCTCATGAGATGACTCATTGTCTTGAAATCCTTCACAGAGAAACCAAAAGGATCAAATTCAACAGAAATCAAATTGTCAGTGGTGAACTTTCTGACAGACACTAAATTTTTAATCAATTTGGGGGCATGTACAATATTTTTCAAGATAAGGGGTGGATTGGGGGGAGACAACGTTTTCTGACCATAACCCTGAATTGGAATAGAGTTGCCATTATCAACAATTATACCCCGGTGCTCAAATTGGAATAAAATGAGAGAGTACCTGATTCGGAAGTCATGTGAGTAGTGGCCCCGGTGTCCATATACCAATTTGGATCCGGTTGAGTCAACCCCAACGTATGCATCGCGGCCTCGATATCGGTTTGAGTGGGGCCTGCTGCATGATGGGCTTGCGGAGGTCGGGGCCCAAGAATTCCGCATCGCGGGCCGGGCCATACCGTTGAATCGCTCTTTGGGCCACCGCCACGACCCATCGCCGCCATGGGCCCCATCTGGGACCATGAGGTGGGTCATCGTTTCCTGGATGGGACCCACCGCCGCTTGTCGACCACCGAACCGCCAGCCGGTTTGCCCCGCAGATTTTATTATTATTCTTGCGATTATTCTTGCCGCCACCATGATTATGGTTTTGGCCCGAATTATTAACAAAACCCGAAGAACTTGGGGAGGACGCCATCATGATGACGGGGCTTGCACCGGTAGCCGCCTTTTTAGCCAAACCGGCTTCTTCCAAAGTAAGCATGGAGCGGGCTTGATAAAAGGCAGGAAGAGGGTTGCTTTGACGTAGGAGAGTTTCAACGCCATTATATGCCTCCGAAAGGCCGACAACCAATTGTAGAACCAGACGATTATTGGTGACAGGTGCGCCCACATTACGGAGTTGATCTGCCAACTCCTTAAGTTTCTTGCAATAGGCAGATACATTAGGAAATTCTTCCATGCGAACGAGGGAGAATTCCTGCTCAAGTGTGACGACACGTAAATGTTGGTTATCTTGGAATATGTCACGCAATCTATTTCAAGTAGCCATAGCCATGGTATCCGGCTCAATAATCGTTTGTAGAAGGTCAACTGAAATAGTGGAATAGATCCACTGGAGAACGGTAGCATCAAGCGTAATCCATAATTGAGGATCCTCCTCGGGAAGAGGTGTAGTGGGAGGAGATATGATGGATAACTTGGTGGGAGATAGCTTGTATTTTAAACAACTCCGCCCACGTCGCATATTGGACGTTTTCTATCTCAAGCACAATCGGGATACTGTTCTTGATGTTGGAAACCATGAGGGCATGATGATAATTGTTCTTAGACATATTGAAAGAACAAAGAAGGAGGGGAAATTTAAGAAAGGTTTTTGAGAGCGGAAGACGAAATTTGGGAAAGAAACCCGAGGGGGGGGGTTCTCGGCCGAGATGGGTCAAAAATATTGGGAGAGAATTTTTTTTGTATAACCTAGTCTCTTGATACAATGAAAGAAATAATCCCCTTGATTATTTTCATTAATTGAATATGTATTTATACAAGATACAAAATAGGAGAATCATATTTCTATTCTAATCCTAAAACCTTATTCTACCATAATTCTAACTATACAATTATGGTAAGTGTATAATCCTAATTTAGGTAATAAATACACTACAATATACATCAAATATATATACCATATATACAAGATTGGTACAAGATACCAATCCACCAATCCCATGATTTCAGTCCGAGAACTGCTGGTTGCTGGGCTTTCCGTGTTGGGCCAATGTCCCATTTCCGTGTTGTGCATTTCCGTGTTGGGCCATTGTTTAACACTAGTGTAGTTGAATCGTATTTTCATTTTCTCACACAGCTGATAGTTATTCCTGCTGCAGCAAAACCAATCACTAGCATTTACTATTGGCCAAACCAGAAACATGTCACTACTTTTTTATTCTTTAGTTAGATGTTAGCTGGTTAGATATCTATTCTATCATTGTACATGAGAAGAGTTTACCTTGTGCGCCCGAAGAGTAGCGGGTGTTGGTTCCCCTCTTATCAAAAAGATTTCTATCCTATCAGTTGTTGTGTACCTTTTTTTTTCTATCAAGTGTGCGGTACCCGCATTGGGGCCCGATTAAATTCGGATTCGCGTCGGAAAGTCCCAATGTGCAGGGTAAAGTGTTCCCTAATAAAAGCGATGTTGGAAATTTGCCTTTGGCGGGAGTTGCGACCGACCAACTTTAACGGCTTAAACACTAGTGTTACGTATGTTGGAGAATCCGGTTCTTCACACATGCATGATCTACTAAGTACGTAGATAACCGTAGGGCCAAGAATAAATCAAATTTCATTGAAATGAAAGAGATATTGATCACAGTAAGGTGTTTGAAGCATGGAAAGTGTGGTATTGTGTTCAATTCTCCCTCATCGGTAGGAAGAAAGAGGTATTGTTGTGTATATAAGACTCGAAAGTGGTTTGGGGTTTGGGACCCCAGGGGTATCCATGTGTTTAAAGGAGGGAGGACCTGGGTAATGCCAGTTCAAGGAAAGACCACCACCTTGCCTTGCCCACCGTCGATGGGTTCAGGGTTCTCAAAGTCCACGGGTCACCAGGTCACAGACCTTTGATATTATCTTTGGGCGGAAAACTTTGCGGAAAGTGCAGTTTGGACGATTCTTTCAGATGTACAATTTGGTCCCTGAAGTTTCAAGATGTCTGATTTGGTCCTGAAGTTTTTGGAAAGTTGGAATTCGGCGAAAGCGTCAAGCTCTCAATTGACCATTTATTTTGGCTGGAATTCTCCTCTATAATGGCCAAATCCGTTGGTCTTTCTCCCATTAATGTTGGTGGCTTTACTATCCATAATGGCCATTATTTGGTATGGAGGCGATATCGGCCCCGCTTCCCTCACCTATTTAAACACCCCCTTACACCATTGTTGAGGAAACAAAGAATGACTAAGAACACCATGTAATATACACGAAATTGAGAAGCTTACACAAGCGAAACTTTTCTTCTTCCTCTGACTTCCAGCGCATCATTTAGTTACTCAATATTCTTCCACGGTAGCTCTTGAGTTTCCTTTGCTCAAGTGTTCCATTCTTTATTTTATCTTGGAGACAAATTGTCCAGGGCGTATAAAGGATACATACTGAGGCAATATTGTCTTAAGGAATGATGCCACACTCAACTCAATAAAACCAGTTTCATTTTCCGTCTTGACAAAATTGTAATTTCAGTTTTGTGATTATATTGTAATTTCAGTTACTAGTTGAATTATTGATTCTTTGTTTATCCTTTGAATACTTGTAATAGTTATATACTTCCCGTCTTGCTTTATAAAAGTACAATGAGCAAAAACTCCCGACAACTTAAGACAATATTTGTATAGTATTACTATTAGTGTTCGAAAGATGTCGGTCAAAAGTTGTGTGACCAAATCGGGATATGGAAATGGTTTTTCGGTAGAAGAGAGTGATGATGATGAGCGTATTCATCTTGTCACCGCTAAGTGGTGGGAACAAAGCGCTCTCGAGCACGAGGATGTCAAGCTGGGACAAGAGGAGAAGAGGCGAAGATGTACTTCTATCTTGCAGCGAAGGCACTGTATCTATTCGGACAAAAGATCAGAATAATGGTAGAAGGAAATGGACACTCGATCCGATGAAGTGGCGAAGTGAGCGAGAATCCCAGAATTAGGATAAGTAGTTTTCTTACTTGTCAGAATAAAAGATTAAATGAGTGCGATTAAAAATTGATTAAAGTAAGGAGGAATATGAAAATAATTTATATTCCTTACGCTTTAAAAATCGAAAGTTTAATCTCATCTTCTTTTCCGTTTAAAGATTGGATTGTAAGCGACTTAAAAAGATCCGTTCTTTTAAGTGTAATTGTTAAAGTATATGAAAGTATGTTACATACGATGGAGAAAGATCCACTAAGCGTCGAAAACTTGCCACTCTTAAGTAAGCGCTAAAATTATCAGGCACCAATCTTAACGGAAGAGTCTAAAAAGTTAAAGGCGTAGAACTGTCATACTATTTGGCGGAAGATCCTTCATAGGATGATATTGGACACTTTCAGTCATACAAAGCCTCACGAGGCGTGGGTGGGCCAGCATTCGCTGATATGATGATATTGGACACTCGGTCATACAAAGCCTCCGGGTATTTGGAGTGTGGCGAGTCATTTCATAGGAAAAGTAATGGACACTAACAAGGTGGGCGAGTGTCAGTCTTAATGATCTGAAGGCCTAAAAAGAAAGCGATAAAAGAAATTGGACACTCGGTCTGCCAAAGCAGCGAAGTGGGCGAATGTCGAGATCACATATGATCGGTTAAGCCTAACCACGGGCAAAGAGGTTGTTCATGTGACAGCGCCATACCTCTAAAATCAAAGAGTTTGGAGGTTGTCCTCAGTAAGTAGGACTTGAGGGAATGAGATCACTCTAAAAGAGGTGATACATGTTCCTAACTTGGTTTAAGGGGACGTTGTTGGTCAAGTTGGTTTGAGACTAGTCCAGCATATGCAGTAATAACTAAGAATGGTACAATGTCTATAGCCAAATGAATGATATATTTGTAATCAGGTGCATCTATGTCATCATAGATTAAGACACGTTAAATAGTAAGTCATTCAAAAGCTAACGATGTTGAGATTGTTGCCTCCTTTCGAGCATAAACCCTCAAAATGAATGTGAGGTAGGCGAGAGGCAAAATCACCTTTCCAAATTCGTCAAGGAATAGCGAAGAAACACCAGCTCCTCCAAGAACTTAGTCACACCTACTTGGGTGATTTGAAGTTTATACAAAATAGAGGGAGACAAAGTGCGTTGTGATCTTCATTGATGATGGTACAACGTGTGGAATCCTTGTTTGTTAAAAAGCAAAGATGAAGTTGTTGAAGCAGATAAAGCGCTACAAAGCGAAGTTGAACATCAACTAAGCCTATGGATTGCGAAATTCATAGCGATAGAGGAGAATGTGAAGCGGTGTTCATTAAAGCGGCATTTGTTCATTACTCACCTCAGTCTAACGGTGTTATGGCGCAAACCCGTCGCCTAAATTATGTGAGGCAAGGCGATCCTTGCAGCTAATCACGATTCTCAGCAGAACTCGCATAAAGGATAATGATAACTCTCAGTGTGAGACATGAAAATGATCTCACATACAAAAGAGTTGTGATGTGGGGTGGCTTGGTAGAAGTTGGACTACGAAAGCGAGGTCAAGTTCGACTGGCGTAGATTACATATCCCCTTTGGATGCGTAAATAGCTTGATGAGTACTTATCGCCTCTTTGGCGTCAAAGAATGTTGAATTCTTATAAAGATAACTTTCCTTGAAGAGGAAAAAGAGTAGTACTCGAGGTTAACAAGAATCGCGAGAGGCTGGCTGTCCAGAACTAGGCGTTCCGTATCTACGAGGACTCGAGAGTTCTTTGGCTATCCGAAACTTAATATTCCAGTCTGCGAACTTCAGGAGATTCTAGATGTTGAACCAAAGGCCAAGGAGCAAAGAGGGGACAAGGACTTGTTCCGATCCTTACTAACTTGTATGGTTAAGAACGAACCATGGAAAATTAACAAACAATTGTTATCTCCAAAGCTACTGCTTTGGAAAGAAGCTAAAGAGAAATATATTCCATCATATAGAACCATACTTGCGTAAGGTTGATCTTCCTCGGAAAAGAACCTTTGGGTTGTGAAAAAGAATACTCAAAAGTGAGTACAAAGTAGATGGATCTCTTGGCGAGTTCAAAAGCCTCGGCTACTTGTACATGTGCTCACAGGAGTAGCTTAACATCATGGGCCATTGCGTGCTTGCGTGTCTTGAATGTTAAAACAACCTTCCCAACCTAGGAGAGTTGGAAGAAGAGAATCGAGTTGATTTTACGAATTTGTTGAGCTTCTTCTGAACTTTCATCTTGGTTCTGAAAATGTTTACATTTTGGTCTGAAAGTTTGGATAAAGCGAAACAATGAATCTGAGCACGAAACATTGAATCTGAAGTTAGAAAAGCAGTTAGGAGAATCAACGTCGAAAGAAATAAAAGTCATATTGAAACAAAGTCTCGATATGAAAGATATGGATATCACGGATGACATATTAGGAATTGAATTTCTAAAGACATCTAGCAGTTGGTCGATAGTTGTGATCTCGTTGAAGTCATCAATGGATATGAATCATGCTGATTGGAATCGCATGATGCACCCCATAGACAAGGAAGCGTCGCGCAGATCACGTGTAGTTGATGTATTGTACACACTACAACCGACGTATCGTCCTACAAAGCAGATCGATTGAACTAAGTTTCACTGATGATCTTAATACATGATCAATAGAAGTGTTAAGTCGGATATGGCGATATACGAATTATTAAACTTATCTTCGGATTATAGTATTCTAGATGTCCAGCGGTTACGAGAGAACATGATGATGCAAAGTGGACATCGATTAAAGAACACAACACCGCCACAGTAAATGTGTATGGTGGTTCTTGGAAAATCCTCAAGCAAACTTGCATGGCGATTCATGATGGAATCGGACTTTATCGCTTTATACAAAGCATGAAAGAAGTTGAGTAACTTACGACTCCTTAGAGGCGTCACCGTGGGAGAAACCCGTACGCCGGCGGATTATAAAGCGTGGCTGGCCGTCGGCTTTAGGAAGGACACGGATGGCGTCTGGACATATCTGTCCGAGGATTTGTCGGGAGACATAAGGCAATGTATGGTAGTTGATCACGGGTGTCACTTCCTTGTTTACTAACTAAGGGACTACCCGGAGATCAAGTATTCTGCGTGTCTAGGGAATGAGCTTAAAACCCAAATATACTCGGACCAATACGGTGGTAGCAACGCTTCTGACTGGAAGATCCGGTAATTTTGGTTCAATGGGAAAACTAAGTTGTAAAGGTTCAGTTGATCGCCGGTGGAGCATGAGCACTTCGGATAGTGATTTCTAAAAGAAACACCAAATCCAGCCGTTCCCGATAGACTTTAAGTGCTATCTGCATGTGGAGTAAAGGTTAAGTTTTCAAAACCTGTAATGCTCCTCAGCAGTTGAGGTTAGGTTTTTGGGAAACTTTAATGGTTCCTAACACTTGTGAAGTGGGGTATAGCGAGATACCTTGTAGGAGACCACCTATTTAAGTCACGAGGGCGGAGTCATTCAAAATGAGCGCCAGTCAGGCGTTGTCCATGGCCAAAGCGGACAAAACATTACGAAGAAGAGAGTAAAGGGAATTTGTTGTGTTGGTATCATTGTCTTAGCTTACACTAAACACTCAGCGGTTCAAGACATCACGTTAAGCGTGATAAGTAAGTCAGATGGTATTCAATATGGAAGGTTCAAAGTGAGGCTACCTCTCCTTATGCAACATCGGTCCGCTGAAATATTCTGAAATGAAAAAGACACCATGTGAGTGCGCCAAAATCTCTTTCAGAGGGATTGTTGGAAATTTGCCTTTGGCGGGAGTTGCGACCGACCAACTAGCGGCTTAAACACTAGTGTTCACGTGTATGTTGGAGAATCGATTCTTCACATGCATGATGCACTAAATGCGTAGATAACCGTAGGGCCAAGAATCGTCAAATTTCATTGAGAAATAAAAGAGATATTGGTCCACGAAGTAAGGTGTTTGAAGCATGGAAAGTGTGGTATTGTGTTCAATTCTCCTCATCGGTAGAGGAAGAAAGAATTGTTGTGTATAAGACTCGAAATTGGTTTGGGGTTTGGGACCCAAAGGGTATCCCATGTGTTTAAAGGAGGAGGACCTAGATGTGCTTCGGTTCAAGGAAAGACCACCACATGTGCCCGCCCTTGCCACTTGTCCGATCAGGTTCAGGATTCAAGGTTCGGCCATGAGCGTAGCGTGGGCATCGATATTATCTTTTGGGCAGAAAACTTTGCCGAGTACAGTTTGATCCCGAAGTTTAGGAAATCTGATTTGGACCAGAATTCTTTGGATGTACAGTTTGGTCACGAAGTTTCAAGATGTCTGATTTGGTCCCTGAAGTTTTCGAAAGTTGGAATTTCGGCGGTCCAGAGCGAAGCGTCAAGCTCTCAATTGACCATTTATTCTTTTTGAATTACTCCTCTATAATGGCCAAATCAGTTGGTCTTTCTCCATTAATGTTGGTGGCTTTACTACCTCCATAATGACCATTATTTGGGTATTATGGAGGCGATATCGACCCCCTCCTCACCTATTTAAACACCCCTTACACCATTGTTGAGGAAATAAAGAATGACTAAGAACACGTATAATACCACGAAATTGAGCTTACACAAGCGACTTTTCTTCTTCCTACAACTTCCAAGGCATCATTTAGTTACTCAATGTTCTTCACGGTAGCTCTTGAGTTTCCTTTGCTCAAGTGTTCCATTCTTGTTTATCTTGGGAGACAAATTGTCCAGGGCGATATAAAGGATACATACGGGCAATATTGTCTTAAGAACAGTGCCACACTGGGCTCAACAAAACCGAGTTTTCATTTTCCGACTTCAACAAAATTGTAATTTCAGTTTTGTGATTATATTGTAATTTCAGATTACTAGTTGAATTATTGATTCTTTGTTTATCCTTTCGAATACTTGTAATAGTTATATACTTCCCGTACTGCTTTATAAAGTACCATAGAGCAAAAACTCCCAACAAGCGATTCCGTATTCAGGTATTTTTCATTTTCATTGTAGTCCCATCCAAGATGTCTGTTTAGACGGTGGTTTGTACATTGTCAATACTACCTAATGTCGAATTAGTATCGCCAAGTATTGATTTCTTAGCTGGTGTTCGGACAAGAAAAAGACTGTTTTGTGAAATTAAGAGCCTGTTTGGATTGGCTTATTTTAAGCGTTTTTAAGTCAAAATAGCTTTTAAGTACTTTTATGGTGTTTGAGTAAAATAAAAAAAGTGCTTTTAAGCATTTGTTTTTAAGCCAAAATAACAAAAATAAATCAAAAGTCATAACTTAGAATTTCTAACTTGTGGCTTTCGACTTATAAGTCAAAAACTATAAGCCCATCCAAACTTGGGCACGCCTTACTTTTCTTTTTTAAATAAGCTCGTTATGCACCCTTTGTATATGTGATTGGTTTTATCTTTTCATTATTAAGGTTAAAGAAGTTTTTGGTTCGTGTTTTCGGATCTTTTTGGTTGAAGCATTGTTTTATTTGTTAAAATTAGGGAAATTTTAGTGCCAAATGCCTACAAGTAAGAAATGAAGGAAGAAATATCTAGCATGGAATGTTTCTGTAGAGAAGTTTTTGAATATAAATCCAAAGAGCTGAAGTGAGAACATGCCTAGAAATATTAGTAGTTTAAAGTGTAAATCGCGAAGTAGCTAAATAGTTTAGACAAAAAAAGAAAGAATTTACTTCTGCTCTTAAAGATGCAAAACAGAGTACAGACTGAGATAATATATAATGAAGTTCTTGTTTTAAATGGATTACAAATTTGGCAAGGCAAATTCTGAATTTAAAGCTAATGGAATCACAAGAAGTCAACAAGTATGACACACACACATATGCATGTTTTGTTATTGTTTTATTTTGAGCCGAGGGTTTATCAAAACAACATCTCTACCTCTCAAGGTTGAGGTAAGGTTTGCGTACACTCTATCCTCTCCAGATGTCACTTGTAGGATTACACTTGATATGTTGTTGTCATTATATATATATATATATATATATATATATATATATATATATATATATATATGAAACAAAAGTAATAAATTTAGTTGATGAACTTAAGGAACTTGACCTAAATTCGCCTTTGAAATAAAGGAAAGGAGAAAGGGAGGACGTGAAATTATAATCCATCTTATATGGTCATTCTATTGAATTAACAATTCTTTGTTATCATGAAATTCTTGACGTGGATGTATATAAATATATATATTTATAGTATTTCTCTTCAAACCAAATTTGGAAAAGAAAATAGTTGCAATCAAATGACATATAATTTCTATATTAGTAATGAAAAAATAATTATAAGTCATGTCAAAATATTCCAAATGATGCAATGCTTAGTAAGGTGCTAGACCAATAACCTCATGTAGCAATTCTTACGACAAGTAACGTTACTTATAACAAAAACATCAAAACTTTACTTAGGCAAGAAGACGACCTATAATTTGTGTCCTTATCGTAGAATTGTATTAATCTCCGTTGGGGAGTCTTTCTCATTAATACAAATATGTATAGTGTGTACAATGGGAAATTCTATTACAATAAAGATCCTATATTTATCATAATTATACAATACTAAATATGGCTAAATAATACACAGTATACACGTTAACACACACCCTCAGTCGGAGCGGGAGGAGGTCGGACGCTAAGACTGGATCGTCTGGGAAGGCCTTTCGTGATATATCTGCATACTGATATGAAGAAGGCACATGCAACACCTTAACATGACCAATAACATCCTTCTCACGAACAAAGTGTATAGCCATCTCAATATGCTTGATTCACTGATGCTGAACCGGATTATGAGATAAATATATGGCGGATATGTTATCACAATAAACCAAAGACGTCTTACGCATGGGACACTGAAGCTCCAAAAGAAGGTTTCGAAGCCAACAGATCTCAGCAACAACATTCGCAACGCCTCTATACTCGGCTTCTGCATTTGAACGAGATAAGGTGGCTTGCAGCTTGGCAGACCATGAAATGAGGTTATCTCATATGAACATGCAGTAGCCGGAGGTGGAGCATCGCGTGTCCGGACAGCATGCCTAATAAGCATCCGTATATGATAATAATCTGGTCTGTGGTGAGGGGTATAGGTGCAAGCCATAATCAAGTGTGATGTTAACGTATCAAATGATACGCTTAAGGGCAGTAAAATGAGGCTCCTAGGGGCGTGCATGAATAAGAACACATGCTGAAAAACATAAGCAATGTCAGGCCTAGTAAATGTAAGATACTAGAGTGCACATGCAAGACTCCTATAAAGAGGGGTCGGATACATGAGCACTATCAACAACACTAAGCTTTGACTTAGAGTCAACTGGAGTGGACATGATCTTCCAATTTGCCATTTTAGCCTTATACATTATATCCTCTGCATACTTGCGCTGACACAAGAACATAGTATCTGCAGAACGAGTCACTGATATCCCGAAAAAATAGTTCAACTTCCCCAAGTCAGTCATAGCAAATTCGGATTTAAGCAATGCAATAATCTCATTTTTCAATAAATCATAGGAGGCAGTAAGCACTATGTCATACACATATAACAATATATATGCAATGCTACTACCACAATGAAAAATAAATAGAGAGGTATCATATTTGCTGCATACGAACCCAATCTGCATAATGTATTGTGCAAAACGTTCATACTACGCTCGAGGGGCCTGTTTCAAACCATAAAAGGACTTACACAGACGGCATAAATACTGACGGGCTGCTGGTTGTACAAAACCAGGTGGCTGATGCATGTAAACAGTTTCTTTCAGATCCCCACGAAGAAACACATTTTTCACATCAAGCTGATGAATCGGCCAATGCTTACCCAAGGCAATGCTAAGAACTATCCTAATGGTAGCCGGTTTAACAACCAGACTGAATGTCTTACCACAATCAATGCCCTCTTGTTGATTAGTGTCATTTGCCACAAGTCTCGCCTTATATCTCTGCAAGTCACCACTGTCTTTGTATTTATGACGAAAAAGCCACATGCAACGGATCACATTCACCCCCTCTGGTTTAGGAACTAAATCTCAAGTGTGCTATTTTGTTAAATCGTTAAATTCCTCGCGCATGGCCGCATTTCAATTAGGGTCTTGTTTGGCTAATTTAGGGTTTTGGGTATTGAGAAAATGGTTTGGGTGGATAGGTTAAATTAGACTTTGGGTTTGAAAATTCCGTGTTGGGCTCGGGTTTCCATATGGTGTGTGGGTTTAAGTGTAGGATGGGTATTTGGGTGAATGTGTGGTGGCCGGTTACTGGTGGTAGAACCTGGATTGCGGTTTCCATCAGATTGGCCGACGATAAAGGGAACTATGTGGTTGTTATCTGATGTTGACATCGAGGGAGGTAAGGGTGGCGATCTGAGTACAACGACGGGGGCTGAGGGCTGAGGGCTGAGGCTGGTGTTGTCGGGTACGGCAACGATGGTGGGGTGGGTTTATTTGGTCGGGTGTCGGTGACTGGTATAGTGGTGGTGTTGGTATTGGTGGCGATCGGTGACTGGGACACAATGGGCGTCGATTGGGTGTCGGAGATGGTGACCAAAATCGATGGAGAGACAACGAAAGCATATGGTGGTGACTGGTTTGGAACAAAGACACTACCGGCTGCAACATCGTCGTGAAACTGAGACAGTGGCAATGCAAGAGACAACGACGGGAGGAGAAGCGGTGTCACTATTGAGGGATCTGCCGGTGGTGGCAACGACGTGAGTCAGTGACGGTGACAGAGTGTTGACTGAGGCCGAAACAGTGGTAGCATATCAGAGAGCTTGGTGGACAAGCGGTGATGTGTCTGAATCATCAATAAATTTGTAATCAGTGACTCAAAATTTTTTAATGTTGTCAAACGGGAAAACATACTCGACAAAAGTGATGTGGCGTGAGATTATGATTTTGTCAGTGGATAGTTCATAGCACAGGTACCCTCTATGGTTCGATATGAAGCTTAGGAAGGCACACGGAGTAGATCTGGGTGCCAATTTGTGGGGGGCCGTGGATGCCAGATTAGGGTAACACAGACAACCGAAAATTCTAAGATGGTCATAAGTAGGGATCCGACGGTAGAGAATTTTGGTGGGTGTCCTATTTTAAATCGCATGGGTTGTAGAATGTTGAGAATGCGTTCTACAATTTTTAGTGCATATACCCAAAAAGTAAGGGAGAGAGACGCATGAAAAAAGAGGGTACGAATCATATTATTAATGGTTCGAAGAATTCTTTTGGCTTTTCCATTTTAAGGGGAGGTGTGAGGGCACGAGAAACGAAAGATCATGCCATTAACAACACAAATTTTATGAAATAGGGGATTATTAAACTCTCGACCATTATCACATTGAAATGATTTTATGTCTTTTTCAAATTGCGTTATAACCAGTGTACAAAACTCAACAAATTTGAAGAACAGATGAGATTTGGGTTTGAGTGGATAGACCCAAAGAAAGTGAGAGAAATCATCCAAAAATACCAGATAGTATTTGTGGCCTAAGTTGCTAGTTATGGGAGATGTCTATAAATCAGCGTGAATAATATCAAAGGGGGAGAAAGTAGTACTCATAGAAGTCGTAAATGGTAGTCTAACGTGTTTCCCTAACTGACACGAGGAGCAACGAAAGGTTCCCTTTGTTACATTGGATTAAATTTCGGTTTCTAAGAGAATAAAAATGTGAGAACCCGGATGACCAAGTCTACTATGCCACGTAGAGGGAGATATGATTGTTAAAACGGTGTGAGGAGTGACACTAGTAGCGGATGTGGGTAGGAACGGTTATAGGCCCCCCTCACTATTTCATCTCGTAAGGAGTTTTTCGGTACAGAGGTCCGTTACAGAAAATCCAGACGGGTCAAAGTTAATTGAGACAGAATTATCGGTGGCAAATTTTCTAACAGAAATTAGATTTTTATGATGTTTGGGTCATAAAAGACGTTTTTGAGTGAGAAGTGGGGATGTGGTGGTGGGGTAAGGGTGTAGCCGATCCTTGAATTGGAATGTGATAACCATTACCGACCATAATAGGTTGCGAAGTATTTAAATTTCGCAGTTGAGTGAGATTACCAAAATTGTTGGTGAGGTGAGATATGGCACCCGTATCCATATACCACGCATTATCGGGTTGTCGAGGAGTCAATGTGGCGAAAGTGGCCCAAAGTGGATTGGATAGGGCCTGGAGCGGACTGTTGGGCTCCAATTAATTGGGCCTGAGGACGCTGGACTCCCTGCTGGGGCTGAGGAAGCTGGACCGTCTGCTGGAGGCCCATCGACTAGGCTGGACCGTCTGCTGGAGGCCCATCAATTGGGTTGGTCCGTTCTGTTGGGCACCATGTCTGATGGTCCACTGTTGGGCCTCAAGTAGCTGGATCGATTAGTGAAAGCCCATCAATTGGGCTGGTCCAGTTTTCTTGGTTGCCTGAGGGTGGTCCTACTGGATGTGGCCCATTTTCGGTGTGTCCAGGTAGTGAACTATTGCCTGAGACCTTCTGCCACCACTGCCGCGGTGGCTGCTGCCACGACTAAGGTCGTTCTCTACATTGGTGTCTGATAGAGAGGAGGTGAAAGAAAGGACAAAAAATTTGGCGGGGTCGAGACGTATAGATTAGAGGTAGTATCGGCCGTATACGAGGTGTATAGCGGCTTAAGATAGATGTATACGGGTAGTATACAGTGGCTGGAGAAGTATATCATCCGTATACATGTGTATACCGGCGTGTATTGGCTGTATACGAGGGGTATACGACCTGTTGAAGAGATATGGAGGGAAATAGGGCGGTATATCAATGATATATCGGGTGTATATGAGGTTGTTTGTAGAATATAAAGGCTGGACAACAGTATATCAGCGTTTATCAGATGTATAACGGTTGTATAAGGGAAGTTTGGTGCCGGAAAAAAATGGGAATGGCGGCCAAATATTAGGTTTTAGGTCGGGAAGGATTATTGACTCTTGATACTATGTAGAATTGTATTAATCTCCCTTGGAAATCTTTCTCATTAATACAAAATATATAGTTTGTACAATGGAGAATCTCATATTTACCATAATTATATAATATGACTAAATAATACTCATTATACACGCTAACACTTATTAATATTTGGACATGTGACGCGCAATGCATTTTTAATTGGTGTGAAGGTAAGTCAATTAATGGTGACAGCTAGGGATGGCAACGGATCAGATCTGGACCGGATCTTACTAGATCCAAATCCAGATCCATCGGGTCCATAAAAATCATATTCAAATCCGGATCCACCGGGTCCACGGATCGGATCTGGATCCACATGTAAAAAAATTTGCCTTGCTAAGAATTTTTTTTTTGAACTGACAAATGATTTTTACTTAGCTAACAGTTTACTGTGTTTCATTTTTGAAATGTTCATATGAGATATTTTGTTCGTTGTCTCGTTTTTATTGTGAGCTATTAATTGAAAATGTTGAACAATGACAATAGTTGTGAAAAATGCTGACTAGTATTTCCACAATGCAGAACTTGCATGTGCTTGGAATCTTCGCAAATGAAGTGAATATAATTCTAACTACTTGTCTATGGAGATGTTAGTCATTCACTAATATAACATTGATTTTATTATCGAAGTTACCTCTTTATTTTGTAGTTTTTGAGTTAACGCGGGGATAAATTAAACTTGTTTTGAGAATTAAACTTGCAAGGATGTGATTAGCAATTTTAAGAAAATACTTATAAAATTACATTCTAGGTTATGAATATATTTAATAAAAAATGGATCCACGGATCGGATCTAGATCGGATACGGATCTCAAATACAAGATCCAGATCTAGATCCGATCCGTCAGAAATGGATCCGGGTCCGATCCGGATCCGTCGGGTTCAAATTTTAAAGATTCATATCCTATAAAACGGATCTGGATCCACCGGATCCGGATCGGGTCCAGGATCCACTGCCATCTCTAGTGACAACCACTTTTTTTCTCTCCCAAAACGAGTCAGACTTTTTGCTTATTGCCATTTTACTGCCACAACTTATCAAATAATAATTCAATTTGTAAGAGTTTGTTTGAAACTTTAGAAGTTAAAGACTTAATTTTTGCCTGATATTTTTTTTTCAATCTATATATATAAAAGAAAATATTATTTATATATATTCGTGAAAAGTAACTTTTCTTTGAAAAATATCCCCTCTTTGGATGGAAAGTAACTTCAAATAAACTTTTCATTTTGACACTCTAACTAACCATGTTTCACTTAAACAATCAACTCCTAATAAAGTGTTCAAATTAAACATTCGATTCAAATTTTAAATAACTTTTTGCATGTATTTTCATTCGTCTATTATGTAGTAAATTAATCACATAAAATATGTATCTCCTTTAATTATATGTATTCACCTCAATAAGTCGTAAAACTTCAAGCATTTTCTACTTGAGGTGGATGCGTATAATTAAAGCAGATGACATATTTTATGTGATTAGTTTAACTTATTAATAACAAATGAAAATACACGCAATTATTTTTACAAAATTTGAATCGAAAATGTCTAATTGAAACACTTTATCAGGAGTTGCAGTGTTCAATTGAAACATGACTTAATTCGAGTATCTAAATGGAATATCCTGACAAGTTTAAGAGGTTGATTATATATTAAGCCAACTTTAAAAGTACGAACAATACACAAAACTCTAATTTTTTTCTTAGGTAATTCCATTCATTCATAAATTACTTTGTTTGGATCCTGAATTATCCAAAGTTGTAGTAAGCTTTATATTCCTTTATCCTGAGGTCTACCTAAATCCAGAAAAACACTTCATAGCTTACGATCATCGGCTTTGATCATGCCACTAGGCATTTGATTAAGACATAAGTAACCTGCAAACATGTGATTCTCCGGCTGAGTTATTAAAATTTTGAGTACCTTCAAGTGCACCTCTTCGACTAAATCATCTTGTAAAAAGATATTATACACATCCATTTGTTAGAAATATTACGACAGGTGCACAACTCAGCCTACTAACACATACACATACTGGACTTTGGGTATCCTTTTGAAATTAAATCCAATCCACTAAAGGCCCAAAGTCCAGTGGCCAATTTTTTTTATATATTTGAAACATAATGTATAAAATGTATTTTATAGATGAAATCTAACATATTTATTAATATATAAAATATATTTCATACATGTAAGGCTGTTCGGCTCAGCTCGGGATTTTTTCCATTTTTTTTTAATAAATTATAAAGATCACCCTAATTGTTCGGGACATGTATAAGCTTAAATAAAAATCCATGTTATTATTAAAAATAAACTGAAAAAAATTCTGAGCTGAGCCGAACAGACTTACATGTATGAAATATATTTTGACACCCCTAACTATTCTAACCCAATTTTGAGAAAATTACTGCTCCAACATAATAAGATTCGCTTCCTATTTAAGTAATTTAAAAACAATGCCAAAAATTTATGGGAATATGCCAATCACCACATGTTGCTAATTACGACTACATTACTTTGAAGTTTAAAGTTTAATTGCAATTGGAAAGTGGGGCATGTAGCATCAAAGCACCTTCTAATGACGAAAAAGTCTCGAAACGCCTGCGGAATTTAATCTTTTTTTTTTCAAAACGAGTCAAATTATTTTAGACCACTGCTCATTTCTGTCTTAAATAATCTTCTCTAGGCATCTAAACTTCTTCTCTAAGCAATAAACATCGAGACTAAGGGTGTATTTTGTACGAAGAAAATAAGAAAAATATGTCCGTTCTTATATGTTATTTGGTGATTGATAAATAAGCATAAAATATTATTTCAAAAAATATTTATATATAATTTAGGCAGGCTATGAAGGTGGGGTAAGAATGTGGGGATGGTGGAAGTGGGGGCTATTGGGGGGAGGGGGATTGGGTGTGTTGGATGATGGAGAGGAATAAAATGTCGTTTATATAATTTTCTAATTTTATTAGGGAAAATATTTTTCTCATTTTAAGCAACTTATTTTTCTAGTGAAAATATTTTTCAAATTAAGATTGAACCAGGAAAATTCTTTATGTAACAAAACAAACCTTTTAGTTTTGTCAAAGACCTTTTTTGAGCTATGAACCTGTAAGTCAGTATAATTACACGTTATTTTCCTACACTATTAGCTGTTCCGAATTGAAGGAATGCAAAGCGATTTAATTTAACTTTAGTAAGGAACAATATTTAAAAGAAAAATAAAGAACATCTCCAACCAAAATAATATTCGCGTTACGTCCAATTACCGGATCTATCTCCACGAAAAGTAAGAAAGTTCGCATATTTTGATCAGTTCAAGATGAAAAATGCTAATTAAAAAATAATTGCACGTCATGCCAAACTATTTAACTCCTATAATGATGTGCCGACCAATACATGTGGCAGCAAGTTAAGTTAAAAGTTAAAACTATTAATTAGTCCAAAAGTAGACGAAAAAAGTCTCATAACGTGTACTGAATTAATCTTAATTTATGTGAAACTGAGTCAACAGGTGGTGAGGTTTTTTTTTCCTCAGGAACGAGTCAAACTAAGACTAAAATAAAATCAAACTATATTACTTAAAAGAATAAGTATTACTTAGTAGCAATATTTTAGACCCTCCATTCTCGGCAACATTTCCCTCCCCTGAAATATCTTCTCTAACCATCGAAACTTCTTCTCTAAGGGGTAGTTTGGTATAGAGATAAGTTATGCAGGGATCACCGGTCCGTTTGATCATGCAATTTGAATTTTAAATTTTAAATTTGTGTTTATTTATAAAATTTGAACAAAACTTTAACTTTAACTTCAATTTAAAATTTTAATTTCTAATCCCAAATTTACCTAAAAGATAGAATTTCAAATTCAAGTTTGTGATTAAATTTTTTTAATAATTAAAACTTGAACCATATAGTTTGCAAAAAAAAAAAAAAGATCTATAATTTCAAATTTTATAGAAAAATACCCATGCTCGATGTGAATAGATTCTATGTGCCATGTGGGAGAATTATATTAAAGAATAATTAGTTACTACTATTGTTGATTTACAGGACCAATGTCTATAAAATTATGTAAATTTGAAAGTTTGTAATAAAATGTAACCACAAGTATTTATTTATAAAAAGAATATGGAGATCATATGTGATGTATTAATATTGTGTCTTATGATATTCAAATACCTTATTTATGAATTATGTTTGCTCATTTGCTAAGATTGTATAAGAGTTGAAGTTTTGATAGCTTTCACAAATTGTGTGATTTCATGTTTATAAGAAAAAATACAACTTTTAAAATTTAAATTGCATGTCTAAATAAAAATTTAACTTCAAATCAACTTCTACCCAAAATCAATGATTTCAAATAATAATTTCAAATTCATATCCAAACGCCTACTAATAGTGTACGATTAGAAATGTGTAGATTAGTTGTGTAGAGAATAATTATGCAGAGATTATCTTTTTATAGAATATTGTCTAGTTTGAAATATTTCAAATTAGTATACAATGTATAATTTTAAATACTTTTTTTATTTAAGTAAAAAAAAATCTTACTATATATTATGAGGATTACTTTTATCATATCGGTAATTTTAATTCATGTATTATTAATACATATATTCTTATTATAAATTTTATCTTGCATAAAATAATACATTCATTTATACAAAACGTATACATATATTATTTTATACCAAGAAATAAGAAGCAACTAAACAAGGTATTGTTAGTGTTTGAATTTTAATGATGACAAACTTATTTGGGCAAATATGACCACGAAGAAAAACAAGGCACACCTGACTAATAAAGCCTAAGCTCATCTCAGGAGGAGAACCATCGGTCCAGCGAACTACTAAAATCCAAAGTGCAGAAGTCAAAGGAAGCCGTCACAGGTCCAAGGAAATAAATAAGTAATAACTTATTTATGGAGTTAACGGTAGCAAATTCATCAGGCTATGGAAGAAATCAATCAAGTACCAAGGAAGATCTCGGCATATCAATCAACATAATTTAACAAGGAAACTAGTACCAAGTATCTTGGTGCACCAATCAAGTGGATTCCAACAAGGAAACAAGTACCAAACAGTTAAGGAAGCTATCCAATCATGAAGTACACAAGGAAGGAAGATCAAGCAGCATAAAAGAGCTCTAGCCTTATTCTTGGAAAATATGATTTGTGATTCCTTTTTCCAAAGATCAAATCTCTTGTGTTGTCATCTCTGCAAGAGCCTACTGTTTATCCCTGCAAACTATAAAGGACGGCTCTAAAGACGAAGAACATATACTTTCGTCTCAACTTCTTTAGCTCTCTACTTTACTTTAAATAAACATTATAATTCTAAGTGATTTATAGTGTATACAAAAATGTGAGAAGAGATATAATATAGTTGGTGAGGCATTGTAGCAAAAGATTAAGAGTGTTTGAGTGTAGACATAGGAACTTCATTCAAACCATCACTGTACCGAACCAAATTTTAAAAAGCTGCAGAGAACACGCTTGCAACCCAAGGGGACTGCATTATGATTCACATTGAATTCAAACCAGTATATAAACATCTGGTGTCATTTACTTTAAGCTTTTAATTTCTGTCAGGTCTAACCAATCGACTCGTAACTACAAGTTAACTGAGAAAAAGCCTTTAAGTGACAAATAAGCTACTAGAAACTCAACAGATAAGTCTATTGCTTACCCTAAGACAAATCAGTTGACTAGGTATACCAAGTCAACTGACAGAAAGTCTATTAAAAAATTTAATGCAAGCAAGTCAACTAATCAGTATGTCACTGAAAAAACATTTTTCTTATACTTGCTCTTGTTGTGGTAAACTTGGGCACAAATCATATAACTGTAGATTTCGCTATTCCACTATCCCAAGATGGATATGGAAACCCAAGAATGATAGAACTAATCCTCAAGAATCCAATAAAACTTGGGTATCTAAAATAAAGTAACTACTTTATTTTGCAGGAACATCACAAGGAGAAATCAAAAGAAAAATGGTACTTAGATAGTCCGTGTTCAAGCCATATGACTGGGATAGAAGCTTATTTAAGTTAGTTGTGGACTTTGATGGAGAACTAGTAGCTTTTGGAGATCACTCAATTGGAACTGTAATTGGTATAGGAACAATTGCCTTCAATAATTCTTGTGATATTACTAAAGTGTATTTGGTGAAAGGTCTTAGATATAACATGTTGAGCATAAATCAACTATGTGACTCCGATCTAGAGGTAAGACTTAGAAAAACTGGCTGCATCATTGAAGACATATCTGGAAAAGCCATGTCACCTGGAAGTAGAAACAAAAATGTGTATGTACTAGACTCAATTAAAAGTCTAGTAGGACACATCTGTCTGACATCAATCGGGGAAGATCCATGATTATGACACAAGAAGCTGGGACATACAAGTATGCAATTAATAGAAAAACTTGTAAGGCGTGAACTAGTTCTAAGATTGTCCAAACTAAACTATTCCAAGGATCACATCTGTGATGCATGCCAAAAAGGTAAGCAAACTATAAACTCTTTTAATTCAAAAGATATTGTGTCTACATCGAAACCATTGCAGCTACTTTGTATAGACCTCGTTGGTCCTACTATAACTGTAAGTATTAGAGGAAAAATGTGTGCTTTTATTATAATAGATGATTTCTCTCATTTTACATGGGTTATATTTAGTACTCATAAAGATGATACTCTAAAGAATTTTAAGATTTTTTGTGAGAAAGTATAGCTTGAAAAGAGACACTACATCTCCTAATCAGAAGTGATCATGGATGAGAATTTGAAAACAAAGCCTTTGAAATTATTTTTACAATGAACATGGATATACTCACAAATTCTCTTCAGCACGATCTCCTCAACAAAATTGGGTCGTTGAACGGAATAACATAACTTTGCAAGATATTGCAAGAATAATGATTGTGGAAAATGAGGTTTCACATCACTTTTGGGTCGAGGCTATGAGTACAGCCTATCATGTTTTAAATGTATGCTTGATCAGGCCAATTTTGAAAAAAAAAACCTTAGAATTATGGACGGATAAGAAGTTAAATGTAAGTTACTTTCATCCATTTGGGTGGAAATATTTTGTTCATAATAATGAAGAGGATAACCTTGATAAGTTTGATCCACGTAGCGATGAAGGTATTTTTCTTGGCTACTAAACTAATAGTAGATCGTATAGAGTATTCAAGAAACATACATTAACTGTTGAAGAATCTATTCACGTGATTTTTGATTATACTAATCGCTTGATCGAGAAAGGTAAAATTGCAGATGAGAAAGATAGTAGACTTCCAAACACAACAATTACTCCCACCATTGATCCAAACAATGAAAAAACATCGACTACTGAAGCTATCAAGTCGACTAATTTAATAGTTGGATCAGTTCTAAATGAGTGAAGAAGCAAACCCGAATATCAAAAGAAGTTCGTTATAGGAGACATGAATGAAGGAATGAAGACAAGGGCCTCAAATAAAAATAATACAAACTTGGCTTTTATATTACAACTAGAGCCAACAAAAGTTGATGAAGCCTTAAAGGATGATCACTGGGTTAAAGATATGAAAGATGAACTAGATCAATTTGAGAAAAATAAAGTACAAACCTTGATTCCTAAGCCTGAAAATGCTTCAGTTGTTGGGACTAAATGAGTGTTCAGAAACAAGCTAAATGAAGCAGGAGAAGTGATAAGAAATAAGGACAGACTAATTTCTCAAGGATACTCACAACAAGAGGGAGTCAACTATGATGAAACATTTACTCCAATTGCCTGGTTAGAATCCATTCGAATGTTACTTGCTTATGCTGCTTTTAAAGGTTTCAAACCTTTTTCAAATGGATGTTAAAAGTGCTTTTTTAAATGTTTTCATTGATGAAGAAGTTTTTGTTAAACAACCACATAGTTTTAATAATTCAAAATTTCCTTACCATGTGTTAAAACTATCAAAATCTCTATATGGTCTCAAATAAGCTCCAGAAGATTGGTATGATAGACTAAGTGCCTTCTTAATTGAACATGATTTTTTCTAGAGAAAAAATTGATTCATATCAACTCTGACCACTCTGCTCCTGCGTCAATAACAAGGGAAAATTCTCCTCCTATGTTCATATCAACTCTGACCACTCTGCTCACTCTTCTTCGTCTAATGCCACTGACTCTATTCCCAAAGGCCTGTTGATCATGATGCATGTTCAAACTCTGCCAAGAAAAGTAACTCTAACTAAGAGAGCCTTCTTGATCTCAAGCGGAAATTTTGGGATCTTCCAAATGGAGATTTTTTTCTCTCTTAAAGACAAATCCATCGTCACTAATCGCATTGTTGATCTAGATCTCATGTAATCTCAATCTTGAAAGATAAAACATCTCTTCACTTATCAATGATAGGGAATATTTTTTCAAAATCCTACTCGTATTTATCAAAACCCCTATGTGCATGTTCTATGCAAATCTCTGCTCTTCTAAACCTAATGAACTTGAAACTCTGGTCTTTGGGACTCGTATTGTGTTAGATTGTGCATTTTTTACTCTATTCTTGGCTGTTCTTACTCTATTTTTTTATGACTTGTTCAAAACCTCTTGTTCGAGTCTCTAAATGTCTTCTTTGATCAAGCCAAAAAGGTCTTGTCAAATTCCTCTATTGTTCCTGCTCAATTTGGTCCTTCTTGATATAACCTTTGAAGCCCGTGTTCTCTGCCACATTGTGTCAACCACCATTGTTCCTCGTGCTGGTTTTTATTTCAACATCACCCATTGTGATGCTCTTGTTGCTTATTGTTTAATGTCAAAAAAAGCTAAATCTATCCACTATTATCATCAATTACATGATAGAATGTGCTTCTAATTCCTCTAGTATTTCCTATGGCATGCTCATTACTCGCATTCTTGAAGCTCACCATATCAATCGTGATGACTATCCTAGTACCCTCATCAAACAATGCTAAAACTCTAGATCTTTTGATAGTATGAAGTATGTTCTCACTGGGGATACTTGGCTTGACAAAGATGTCCCTAAAGAACCACACTCAGACTCTCCTTCTAAGACCAAAACCTCTGTTCTATCTCCTGTCATACCTGAATGTTCTGTGGACGTCCTCTCCAAACTCAATGCTCTTGATGCTAAAGTTGAGTCTCTGAAAGACTTGATGACATCCTCTTTCTTATGCATTGAGAAAATTTAGGAGTTCCCAAAAAAAACAAGAAGAGATGGTGCTCGCTTGAGGATTAAATTGGAGCTAATACTGAAGCAAGCTGCAAAATTGTCTGCATAATTGTAGACAAGTATGGTTGACTTGCCTGGAAAGTTCTCTATACTCTTGAGGACACTAAGAATGCCATTGTCAATGCTTTGGTCTACTTGCTTCGACCTTTTTCCCAATAACACTAGGAGCAACAATAGCAACAACAACAACAACAACAATAGAAGGGGGAGGGTGAGCATCAACAGCAGGAGGATGTGGAGGAACTTTAACTTTTACTTGCCTAACCTCTTATGTTTTGTTAAAACTATTTCTATGTTTTGGTGATTTGTATTGAAACAATGTGATCTGTATGGGACATAAGTCCCTTTGCTATGTGGTGTCTTGTAGACTGTTATGTTTTGCAGTACATAAGCCTTATATATTTTATGTGGTGTTTCTTGTCACTCTATTTGTTTTTATTGATGCCAAAGGGGGGAGAAAAAAGAGAGACAATATAGTCAACTATTCAAGGGGAGCACAACATAGTCAACTACTCAAAGGGAGCACAACAAATCAACTACTCAGAGAAGTTGACTATATTTTGTTTGTCATCATAAAAAGGGGGGAGATTGTTAGTGTTTGAATTTAAATAATGACAAACTTGTTTGTGTTGGTATTCTCACGAAGAAAAACAAGGCCTAATTGACTAATAAAACACAAGCTCACCTCATGAGGGGAGCCACCCGTCCAACTAACTACTAAGGCCCAAAGTGCAAAAGTCAAAGGAAGCCGCCACAAGTCCAAGCAAATAAATAAGTAATAACTTATTTATGGAGATAACGGCTATCAAATTCATCAGGCTATGGAAGGAATCAATCAAATACCATAGAAGATCTCGGCGTATCAATTAGCAGATTTCAACAAGGAAACTAGTACCAAGTATCTTGGTGCATCTATCAAGCGGATTCCAACAAGGAAACAAGTACCAAACAGTTAAGGAAGCTATCCAATCATGAAGTACACAAGGAAGTAAGATCAAGCAGCATTAAAGAGCTCTATCCTTATTCTTGGAAAATAGGATTCATGATTCCTTTTTCCAAAGATCAAATCTCTTGGGTTTCCATCTCTACAAGAGTCTAATGTTCATCCCTACAACTTATAAAGGACGACTCTAAAGACGAAGAACATATACTTTCGTCTCAACTTCTCAAGCTCTCTATTTTACTTTTAATAAGCATTGTAATTCTGAGAGATTTATAGTGTATACAAAAAAATGAGAAGAGATATAGTATAGTTGGTGAGGCATTGTATCAAAGCATTACGAGTGTTTGAGTGTAGACGTAGGAACTCCATCCAAACTATCATTGTGTCGAATCCAATTTTAAAGCTGCAGAGAACACCCTTGCAATCCAAGGGGACTGAATTAAGATTCACATTGAATCTGAATCAGTATAAAAACATATGGTGTCATTTACTTTCAGCTTTTAATTTCTGCATTTCGACTTTTAATTTCTGCACTATATCTGTTAACAGTTGACTAATACTTCGAGGTAGTCGACTAAGAAAAGAAAATTTATAATTCATCCTCCTTGCACTTTCAGATATAACTAATACGAAGTTTTATACAAGTAGACAATATACCACCAAATAATGTACAAATCAATACTACATTGTATGCAGGTATTACTACATGCCAAAAGCAGGTATCACTACATGCCAAAAGACTAATTCCAGCCAACGATATAGAAAAAAGAACAAGACAATAAAGTTTGAAGTTTTTTATTAGGTAGTCCCATTCAGACACATCAGTTACAAGAACTAGATCAAAGCAACCCATAAAAAATTAACCCTCATTTGTTTGCACTTAATGGAGGTCTGAATCTGAATGGTTGAGACCTTAGATCATTAAATGCATTTATTCTTAATCATTAAAATCTTGAACAAAGTCTTGATGTCATTAAGAGGTATTTTTGCATTAATAATTTTTAACATTATTTTGTCCATAACCACAATCCACCCCCACACACCACCCCCTCTACCCCACCCTACCACCATCCACCCCTACTACCCCACCCACCACCACACTCCCCACCCCAATCCCTACCTTACCCCCACCCCTACCCCACCCTACCACCATCCCACACTACCACCCCACCCACTCACCGCCCGACCCCACCACAACACACCGCACTCCTCACCCTCCCACTCCCACTCCCACCACACTCCCACCCCCACCATACTCCCGCCTCCACTAACCATCGCCATTGGCAATTCAACTACCAGCCACTAGCCATATTTACCATATCAACCACCACTGACAATCATCATCGCTGACAATCACTACTATCAGTCACTATCACGCCTACCACCTCTATCATTATAATTATATCAACAACCACCGTCGTCACCACAATCACTACCGCCGCCGCAAAATCAACCAACTCCACCATCACAACTATCACTACCACCATAACAAGCGACTAGCATCAACCACCACCACTATAAAACATCTACACCATCACTAGCAAACATAAACATTTTTATTTTTTTATCAAATAATAATTTTATTTTATTACAATTATATTTATTTTCTAATATTTAGTTATTTTTATTTGGATTGTATATGTATTATGTTTGAGTAAATTCATTATGCATATTCAGATGTTGATTCATTCAGTATTTAGATCTACAGACATCATCTTAATAATTCAGATATGCATTCAGATTCAAACGTCTTAATATTAATAAAAAAAATAAATTGGGCCTTAATACCCCATGTTATACTTTTGTTTCATTAGAACATGAGGGAAATTGCAATGGGTGGTTAGCACCTCTTTTTCCATAGATATTTTTTTAAAATATATAGAAAAATTAATATTTGAAGGATTATTTTATTTAAATATTTATGTACTAAAGTGATCCCCTATTTCAACTTTAAAGTTTAAACTTGAAATAAGAAATTTAATGTCTGAAAAATAAGTTTTAAGAGTTTTTCAAATTTTAACTTACAAAACTTTAATATTTTTATGTCTAAATACAAACTCAATTTTGAAATACACCTTATTTTAACTTACCTTAAATATAGTTTTCCTTAGAAATATTTACTAATTTGTTGCCCAAACATCTATACATTACACTTGAAGAGGTAAAGAGGCATAACAAGCCAACAAATACGTGGAATTTCTTTTACAATGTGACAAATTTGTTTGTCCTTATCAATATTTGGACCAAGTAACATGACACGCGCCATTATTAGTTAGTAATATAAAATAGTAGTATCAAATTCCTAACGCCGGCCAATATAATGCAACATTAATTAATGCGAAAGTGAGTCAACAAATGATGACAGCCATTTCTTTTTCTCAAAACGAGTCAAGACTTCTCGTCAATTACCATTTTACGACTTATTAGTACACCTCTATTTTAGGGTTTTACATGCAGATGTAGATTCAAAATTTAATTTTATGAGTTCCTACATTGTTATTAAGTTAATATACGATAAAAGTTGGATTTACTTCTAAAATTTTATATATATTTTAGTGATTTTAATGCATATTCAAGAGTTTGAACAAAATGTGTTGATTGTGTTCCTATGAACTCTCACGTAGCATTCTGAATCAGTCGTTGTTTACAGGTCTTAAGATTTTGCTTATTTTCTCTCCTATTGATGTTTTCTTTGCATTAAATCTTATACATAGACAATCTTTTAAAATTGGCATGATATTTCCTATAAATATCCCAATTGATCAATTACTTATTACAAGAATAATAAAAATACACCCAGTATAGTCTCACAAAGTGGGATCTGAAAATGGTGAAGTGTTCGCAGATCTTACCACTACCTTTATGGGGTAGAGAGGTTATTTCCGATAGATCCCCGGTTAAAAAAATTATTTTTAACAAAATAGTTTGTAATAAATGCATGAGTAAAAAGCGATGATGAAAATATTGAAGAAAGAAAAGTACCATCAATAAAATATTAAAGCTAGCCAAAGTTAAGAAAATAACAATAGTGAATAGAATCGAAACGTAAGATAATGCTGGCATAGTAGTACTACTACTGATATAGGGAACAAATAAATGCTCTAGACTAGAACCTTACTCTATCACAGTGAAGAGAGAAAATGCTCTGCTACATATGATCCGTTTACCCTAATTCTCGATCTCCATCCTCTCCTATTAGGGTCATGTTATTGGTAAGCTGAAGATGTGTCATGTTCTGTTTAATCACCTCTCCCAATTCTTTCTCAGTCTATCATTACCTCTCCTCAAACCTATGAACGCCAACCTCTCGCACCTTCTCACTGGAGTATTTGTGTTCTTCCTCTTCACATGCCCGAATCATCTCATCCTCAATTTTCACATGTAATTCACCACGATGGTTACACCCACCTTACCTCGTATATCTCCGTTTCTAATCTTGTCTCTCCTAGTATGCCCACACATCCATCTAAGCATCTTTCTTTCTACTACCTTTATCTTCTGAACGTACGAGTTATTGACTGGCTAGCGCTCTACCCCATACAACATAGTCGGTTTAACAATCACCCTATAAAACTTATATTTAGGTCTCGATGACACGTTCTTATCACATAGGACACCAGATGCGTGCATCCATTTCATTCTCCTCATTCCAATACGATGTGTGAATCTTCGTTAATCTCCCATTTCCTTTAGTTATAGACCCACGATATATACATATACTTGAAGCCTCCTCTCTTGGGATGAATTGTGTATCAATCCTCACTTTCCCATCCTTTTCATGTAATGTGACACTGAACTTGCACTTCATGTACTCTATTTTAGTCTGCTCAGCCTGAAGCCTTTAGCTCTAGGGTCTGTCTCTATATCTCCGATCTATCGTTAAGTCAATTACTTATTCGACACCCTAATATGTCTAGTAATATATATTTAGCTTAAAATGATAAGATTTAAAATTCTTCTTTATTTTCTTAAATTTTATATCCAATCAATTTATTCACTTAAAAATGAACGGGTGGTGGCTCCTGGGGTGGGAGATTCCACCTTTTGGAGCAAAAATGAACGGGTGGAATATTTAAATACAAGTTTAGTAATAAACAAAAGACACGTTCATGAGTAACATTTCCCTAGAATAAAACTATTCTAACCTAATTTGGACAAAATGAGTTGTTCCAACCAATGAGATTCCTTTTTATGTTACTCATTCATTAGAAAATAATCATGGTTCACGTGTCAAGATATTTATAAGAGATACTTTTAAACACCTTCCGCCCATTTTGTAACATATGAGAACTTTCTTCTATTAATTGTTTTCGAAATGCCGATTTTTCTGTCTGCGCTAAGGCGATAAGGAAAAAGAGAGGGGTCCTTAGTATGTGGAAAAAAAGGCAAAGCTGTAGGAGAGACCCCGCTTAACATTCTTTGAAATCTCCGATATTATATTTACCTTTTCTATTTTTATGAAATAATAACTTTAATATACATAATTAATGAAGAATAATTAGAATAAGATCAATTTTCCCTTTGTAATATTATACTATTTTGATTAGTTGAAATTTTATGGATACATCTTTAAAGAAATCAAATGAATAATTTGAAAGAAAAATGTAAAGAACCCATAAGAGCTTAAACGATCTGACACTAAAAGTGACATTACTTTGAACTTTACGTAAGCAAGACCTTGTTTACCCAAAAAATCTACCGTTGAATTTGTAACTGGTTCTAAGAATACGTGGATCGATTTGAAATAAAAAGTAATAAACAAATAATAATGAGCAAGCAAATAAAAACAATAAGTAAGAAACAAATCTTGTAACGTGTAACCAAAGTGAATTCCTCCAGCCAGATTGGTCCGGGCCTTAGCTTAACAACTTCGGTTCTGAATCAACAATGAGAAAATTATGATTAAAATTATAATGAACAAAAACGTACAAGTGTAGAGTGAAAATGAGATGTCCTTCCAACATGAAGGTTAGCTCTTTTTATATCTGTTAGTACAAGGAATTAATGCTCGAGAATCATTCTCCAATTAAATGCAATTAAATGATAATAATGGTCTCTTAATGAACAATGAGTAACGGCTAGCGTCATATATCGAACGGGTATGCACTAGGCTTCTCTGGTTCTTCACCCGACGTCAGCTAGTTCGGTCACTACCCGGCCTTATCTTGATACCCGAACTTACCTCGACGCAACTTCATCCAATACGGAACTATGCCGCCTCCCTCGAATTTTATATCTAAACCTTGCCATGTGTCGTGTCGTGCCTAATTTTATTGTATACAGATAGGCCCCACACTTTTCGGATAAAAAATTTACCAAAGTTATGGGAAGTGGAAATAATTTCTTCGTTGTCTTCTCATACAAGCTTATTTTTAAATTATTCCGAAATAGGCGAAAAAACAAAATGCTTCTAATTCTCCAAAATCTAACTCACGTCCTATCACTCTGAAACTTCAGACACGTGTCACTCTCTGATTGAACTGTCACTTCGGTTCGTGAACCGAAACATTTCGCAATGATGACAACTTCCCCTATGAATAATCCCCATTTTTCTTCTATTTTCCACTTCAGCAAATTTCCTCCTCAAACCTACACATTTCTTCTTCATTTTCCCAACTTCAATCTTCAAACCATCAACCTTCAAATTTTCATATCATTAAACCTTTATACCTTCATACTCATGGCTAAAACCACCCGATATTCTTCAAGACAATCCTCTCTAGCAACTTCACCACCGCTGATTACTGACAAAGCCATCGGTGCCGGTGATACCTTCGAAGCTCAAGCCGCCGCCAAACCTAGAGCATATGACATGTTCCCATCCACTTTCTGCTTTGACATCAATTTTTTTGTTTCAATTGCCTCTTCAAAATTCGACTGAGGTGAAAAAGCTAAAACTTGACCAACCCCCATTAGTGCCTCCGAACTAAACACAGTCCGAGATGACTATGGTTGGATCGATATCTCTGGGATCATTATACTCGGCCCGGACGAGGACATTACTACCTACAGATTCGGGTACTCCAACGTATACACATATCCTTTCACCTTCAAGCTTTTCCCTCCGATTGACATCGTGATTCTCGAGATGTGCATGACTTATAATTTATATCTTACACAAATTGGTTCGTCTGTTTGGAGGGTCGTTACTTGCCTCCTGGTTTTGGCCAACTAGGTAAATGAAATCTTCAATTTGGATCATTTGATCCATTTGTACGTAACAAGGTTTTTCCGTGGCGGGATCGATCAGATCTTAAAACGAGGAAAATTTCCCATCATCTCCAGCATCGACGAAGACCGAGATCGAGGTTGGATGGAGTGATTTGTCGCGGTTCCTACTGTCGAAGAAATTCCAGCAAGGTTCATGCCTTTCCCGGAGAAATAAAATTTGCACCATAAGTTCCAAAAAACCTTTTCCTTTTCTTTTGTTTGATCTTTAATTTTGATGACTTGCTCTAAGCATTTTTTTTTGCCACCTTTTCAGTTGTTCACTAGACTCCGGCCCATATTGAGGACCTCCACACATGAATCAAAAAACATCATAAGCACCATTCTGCACAGAAAGCAGACATGGAAAGTTCTCTCCAAAAACCGATGAAAAGCTCAGAACCACGGTTAGTATCTTCCGAACCCTTTTTTTCACTACTATTTTTTATAAACATTTTTACTTCCTCTTTTTTCAAACACCCAGGTTTACCGAAGGGCACTACAATCGCAAGGACCAACCCTTAGACTACTCTAACTGTCTCCAATTCGGTACTAGATCCGGCCGCATCAACTCACCGTATGGACGAGGTATCAAAGAAAAAGAAATAAACCAAATCCAAATCCTCAAAGCCTCCGAAGTCACCATCGGTTGCTTCAAAAGAGGAAAAGAACTCCGAAAGTGGGTGGTCCTTCTGGAGTTCAGAACACTAGCATCTCCCAGACAATGTTTGGGTGAGAAAAACTTCCACCACTCTGGTAGAGGATATTCCTACCGGATATAAACAAAATATTGTTTCTGAAGTTCCTACGCCAATATCCGATGCCGCACCAACTTCTACCACCACGCCACCCGCCGCTGAGCTATTTTTCACCACCATCGAGGATGGCGATGAAGCCACTGATAAGGAGTTGTTGGCTAAGAAACCAAGAACTTCAACACTCTTAGGTGAGGCTGGAACTTCTGAAAACCCGGCACCGCCGGTGAACAACTCCAGGTTTGCGCACTTAACCACCTCCCCTAAAACTTTCCAAATCCTCCTTAACTCCAAAGAATCACGCCAGCTCTTGATTCAAGCTTGTGAGTGTCTTCCTGATCCCGAGTGCGGATCCGAGGAGAATGAGAACTACAATCATCTATTTTCTTGAGAACACAAATTTCCTATCCCTACCAGTCGGGGTTGCCAACTATTTGAGGCCTCTGATGTCGGAGTCCGATAGGGAGAAGATGAAGAATGTATGATGGCAGTGCCTCTTCAACGAGGTCATGCATGCTTCCAACCGGGTATGTAATCTCTTTTCTTATTTTCTCTTACACTTGTGATTTTTTTCCTTTGCATATCCTAACTCGGACTTGGAACACATTTTTGCAGTCATCTGTTTTAGTCAGCGAAGGCTTCATCTGATGTATGGAAGAGAATAAAGACCTCAGGGGAAAATTGATGCCCAAGACCAAGAGATTCGACACCTCAAAGGGATCCTTCAACAGAAATAAGCCCAACTGCTACAAGCCGGTGATCTGCCCGCTATTAAGGCAGAATTGTATCGGGTTAAAGGAGATTACCTCCAGGATGTGAATGACCTTGAGCTCAGCAACAAAGAAAATAAGGTTTTGGACAGGGAAAATGATAAACTCTACAACAATGTCTAGGCCTTAACCCAAGAACTCTAGGATCAAGAAAATGTACGACATTACCTTGTGCAAAAGATAGATTTTCTTAATCCTGAGATCGATTGCCTCAACACCGATCTTGCCGAGATTGACGCGGAGTGAGCTTTCGAATAGGCTGCTCTGAAGGTGGCTCAGGATCAGGCCAACCAACCTCAAACCATCGAAGATCTGGGAAATGAGCTCGATGCCTCTACTCAAAGGAATGTTGAAACTTTGGCCCAAATCACTCAAGCCTTGGCCGAACGAGACCAAGTTTTAGCCGATGTGGCCCAGACAATGCTAAAGACTGAGCACATAACTTGGAATTTCCGGAGGTACACTTTACAACAGGCTTGAAATAGGATCTCAGAGATAGATTATAGGATTGCCGAGGTGAAATGCCTCGAGCTCAGAGCCTACCGCAAACTGAATGGAAACAGTTCCAAAGATTACCCGAGAACTCTGAATCTAAGTCTGACTGAACTTCAGCTTACATGCCTTTGTTTTTTTTTCTTTTTGTGTAACTTTGACATGGCTGTTTTCCCAGCCTTGTTTATGAATGAATATATTTCAATATTCCTTTAGTCTCAATTATATATTTTTTTATCTTTCCACATCTGTTATTGCTTTCTTGTTTTTAATAACTTAGCTAAATAAACATTTAACCCAATTCGGGATAACTGCCTCCAATTTCAGAGCTTAAAACAAACCATCCCTTAGTTTGTATCGATTTGGTTGAAAGTTCTCCCGATCAGAAAAATAACTTACTCAATTGTTGAATACAAACCTTTACTTTAGTTTTCTTCCTACCGGGCAATTCCTTCCAATTTTGGGTCATTTAATGACTAAATATAAGGACCTTATTCTTATGATTATGAATAAGATGTATTTTTGAATGTTGGATCTTCACTTATTCTCAAGTTTTAGACAACTCAAAGGTCTTTAAGAATAGGCTAGATTCATTTGATATGATGCCTTAGAAGCATGCTTTTGGAACATTACTTAATTTTATTCCGGATGTTTTATGACGACAGTCCCTAATTAAGGACTTAACAAATTTGTTAGCTCGTAATCCCAACAACTTTATCAATTGTCTGGAGACAAGTATATGTAGATAAATTTTCGAGGCAAATTTTGGATAAAGTGTAATTTCATTCAAACTTCGCTTCGGTCAAACAACTAGGCAAGATTCATTCGATCTTTTTGCCTTTACATGATTTGTCGTAACATTAACACTACTTGGACAAGATTCATTCGATCTTTTAATCCTTACAAATGTTCGCAATCCTAAAAACTTAAAAAAATCTTCAAATTTATTCATTCTAAACTTCTTTACCGAAGGTATGACACCCTAGTGTTTGTATCCAAAGCATGAGAATTCAAACACTATTTTCTTTTCACTACTGGGCAGTCGCCAGTGTCCTTGTCTGGTCCTTAACTTCTTAGTAACATGCTTTACATTGTTGTCTCATTAAAAACCTTGCCGGAAAAACCCTTTTCGGGATAAAACCGTGTTAAGAGAAAAAGAGCGTCACATGTATTTTCAGACCTAATTCTAACTCTCTGGTCTTTGCATGATGACTCAGACTTTTTTCCTGCAAAAGTTAGAAATATCGAAACGAATAAAGTTTAAATAATTAATCGAATACATACCTTAGCAATAATATCGCTTCAAGTGTACAATGTTCCAGTTGTTTGGCAACTTCTGACCATTTTTGTCTTCCAACTGGTACAAGCCTTTATCGGTTATTCCTGACACTTTGTAGGGACCTTCCCAGTTCGGGCCCAATTTCCCTTTGTTGGGATTTTTGGTGTTAAGGCTTACTTTTCGTATAACCAATTTTCCTAAATTGTCTAAGATTAGTCTTTTGGTTGTACTATCTTTCCATCCTTCGCTTTTGAGCCACTAACCGTAGCAATGCTAACTCACAATGTGTATCTGTTAAGTCAAGCTTGACAACAATAACTTAGTTGTTTGATACTTCGGTTGCAAGACTAAACCGTAAACTCGGCTCATCTATTTCCATCGGAATTAGAGCTTCTACACGATAAACCAAAGAGAATGGCGTCTCACCGGTGCTGGATTTCGGTGTTGTTCTGTATGCCCACAACACCTCTGGTAAAATTTCTCTCCACTTGCCTTTTGACTCTTTAAGTCTTTTCCTCAGGTTCCAAATGATTGTTTTGTTTGTTGACTCCGTTTGTTCATTTACACTCGGGTGATACGGAGTTGACATTATCTTCTTGATTTTCAATCTTTCAAGAAAATCGGTCACCTTCTTCCTAATGAACTGACGACTATTATTGCAAGTGATCTCCGTTGGTATGTCGAACAGGCAAATGATGTGGTCCCAAATGAAATTGATGACTTTCTTTTCCCTAACCTTCTTGAAGACCTTTGATTCAACTCACATAGAAAAATAGTCAGTCATAAACAAAACAAAATGTACCTTTCCGGGTGTCCATGGGAGTGGCCCCACAATATTCATCCCCCACTTCATGAACGACCATGACGACAAAATTGGATGCATTAATTCTACCGGTTGGTGAATCATTGGTGCTTTCCTTTGGCATTCATCACACTTTCAGAAAAAGTTCTTTGTATCTTCTTCCATCTAAGACCAATAATATCCGTCCCTGATCAATTTTCGGGATTTTCATAAGTCCCCTAATGGACCTCGCGCATCATATAATTAGTTTCCCCAAGTCCTATGCATCTCGCTAAAGGACCATAAAAGGACATTCGGTACAACTAGCCATCAACCAATCAAAACCTAACCGCCTTCGTTCGAAGAGCCATTGACTCCTTCGGATTCATAGGAAAATTTCCATCTCGAAGGTAATCAATGTATTTACTGCGCCATTTCTAAATCAAGCTTATTGTATTCACCTCAGCATGACCACCATCAATTATGGAGTTTAGTAGTTACACAATTGTTCTAGAATTAAACTCCTCAACTTCCACAGATGACCCAAAATTTGCTAATGCATCCGCCTCATTGTTTTGCTCTCGAGAAACATGTTCCATGGTCTACTCTTTGAACCGGTGCAATAACACTTGAATTTTCTCTAAGTATTTTTGCATTCTTTCTTCTTTTACTTCGAACACATCGTTCACTTGATTACCAACCAGAAGCGAGTCACATTTTTCTTTAATGACCTCTACTCCCAAACTTCTTGCCAATTCTAAACCTAAAATCATAGCCTTATACTCGACTTCATTGTTAGTCAATTTCACAATTCTTATTGACTGCCTAATAACATCTCCCGCAGGCATACCCCGAGTCTGGACCCTTTCACGTTCGAAGCTCCATCCGTATATAAAGTCCAGACCCCCGACGCTGCTCCCGAGGTAAATATAAGATCTCTTTCCACCTCGAGAATCATTTTGGGTTTAAAATCTGCTACGAGGTTTGCTAAAACCTGATACTTTATAGCTATTCTTGGCTTATATTTTATGTCATACCCACTAATTTATACTACCTATTTGGCTAACCTGCCGGACAATTCCGATTTATGTATTACATTCTTTAGCGGATAAGTTGTTACCACACATATAGGGTGACATTGAAAATATGGCCTCAATTTTCTAGCAGTCGTTATTAATGCTAATGCTAATTTTTTTTCCACACTAGATAGTGTTTTACTCACTTTATAAATAGGAAATTGTATACCCTTCTCTTCTCGAACCAAAACTGCACTTACGACTACCTCGGACACTGCTAGATACAGGAACAACTGCTCATCTGCCTTCAATTTATGCAGTAACGACGGACTAGAAAAGTACTTCTTCAAATTCCTCAGAGCTTGCTGACACTCCGATGTCCACTCAAAGTCGTTCTTCTTTTTTAATAAAGAGATGAACCTATGACGTTTCTTCGAAGACCGAGAGATAACCCTACTCAGAGCAGTTATCCTTCCGATGAGTCTTTGCACCACCTTCACATGTTCAAGCACCTCCTGAATTTCTTCAATAGCCTTGATCTTATCCTGATTGATCTCTATTCCCCAGCTTGAAACTAAGAAACCCAGAAACTTGCCTGACCCAACTCCAAAAGCGCATTTCTCAGGATTTAGCTTCATGTTGTACTTTTGGAGAATGTCAAATGCTTTAAATGATCCTCTGCTTCTAGGGACTTAACTAACATATCATCAATATATACCTTCATTGTGTTACCTATTTGGTCCTCAAACATGCGATTAACTAGGCGTTGATACATAGCTCTAACATTTTTTAAATCAAATGGCATTACGTTATAGCAGTAAGTCTCGTACATGGTTATAAAAAAAGTTTTCTCTTGATCCTCCAGATTCATCCTGATTTGGTTGTATTCGGAGTATGCGTAAAAAAAACTCAACATCTCATTCCCTGTCGTAGCATCAATCATTCGATCGATGTGCGGCAAAGAAAAAGAATCTTTTAGGCACGCTTTATTTAATTCTTTAAAATCTATGCACATTCTCAATTTATTTCCTTTTTAGGTACGGCCATTACGTTTGCTAACCAATCTGGATACCCTACCTCCCAAATGGAACTTATATTTAAAAGTTTTATTACCTCCTTCTTGACAAATTTATGTTTGAAGTCGGCCATCGGCCTCCTATTTTGCTTTACTGGGGAAAACTTGAGTCCAAACTCAATTTATGAGTCGTAATCTCTGGTGGATTACCTGACATGTCTAAGTGGAACCAGGAAAAACAATTGATGTTAGCTTTAATAAATTCAATAAATTTAAGTCTGAGCTTCGGGGATAGTTCGGTGCCCAAGTATAACTTTCTATCCGACAGGTGCACGAATAAGATAACTTGCTTTATTTCCTCTATGGTTGATTTTGTGGCATTCGAATCATCCGGCAGCACAAATGACCTCGGGATGATGTAGTAATCTTCTCCTTCCTCATAATTTATCTTTCATTCCTCTTCTTTCTTTGGACTCGACGGGCCCGAATCCTGTAATTGCTATTTAACTTCTTTGCCTTTACTCATATCCTTTACTTCTTTCGGTGTTTGCACCGACTTCTATACCATGAATATCTCCCTTGCTACTCGTTGCTCTCATCGGATTGTCTTAGTTCCCTTCGGAGTTGAGAATTTTAGCATCATGTGCAATGTCGAAGGTACGACCTTCATGTCATGTATCCAAAGACCAGAGGGAGTTCGAGCTGATCATCCTTCACCCGAATTTTGCACTCGTACCTATTATGTACGTCTGTCCATATTACTGCCGGGAATTCCAACAAGTTTTCCTTTAATTTAAATAAGGCTCTAGAGCTCCTAGGATTCAACCCCTTGGTGAACGCTTCAGCTGCCCATTCATCAGGTACCGGAGGAAGGAGCATCCATTCCTTTTGAAACCTTGTCACAAACTCACGCAACAATTTCGTATCCTTCTGAGCAATTTGGATATGTCCGTTTTTCTAGCTTAGACCTTCCGTGCTCTGGCATGCACCTTTATAAAAGCATCTACAAGCATTTCAAATGAATTAATAGAGTGTTCACGCAACATAGAATACCATGTCATTGCTCATTTGGATAGTGTTTCACCAAATCTTTTCAACAACATTGATTCAATCTCATCCGGGTGCATGTCATTACCCTTCAGCTCACAGGTGTACGACGTTATGTGATACTGAGGATCCGTAGTTCCATCGTACTTTGGAAGATCCTGCATTTTAAACCTTTTTGGTATCAACTTTTGAGCCGCACTTGGGACAACTGAATGTATCTCTTTGAGTCTGGTTCCTTCAAGATTAGAGGCGCTGCAAGAATCTGGTCTACTCGTGAATTGTAGATTTCAACCTTCTTCTCATTAGTATCGACCCGCTTGATCAAGCTTGGAGCAACCTCAAAACTTCTGAAAACTCATTAGTCCTCGATCCATTGCCATTTTCATCAACCCGATCCTTTTCTCAGCCCGGATCTTCAATGCGGACGGGACGAGCCTCATCTGCCGCACTTGCTCTGTTGCTTTTCTTCTGCAACTGATTTATAGCCTCTTGTTGCTCCTTCAACATGTTAAAGATTCGAGCCAAATTTATTTCGCCATCCATATCATCGTTCGGTGTATTTTAACGTGACCTTCTAGACTCCTAAGGTGAAATCACAAGGTTATTCCTATGCTCGCCAGTTATTGGATCAACGGGTGGACCGTCGTTGTTGTTATTGATATTGTTAGCTCCATTGATGTCGTTGTTGTTGTCATCATGGATGGTAACCTCAACTTGGATATCATTGGTCATTCGGCAAGTACTTAGTATTGGCATATTTTCACAAAATCTCAGAAGAAACAAGTGCCCCACGGTGGGAGCCAAACTATTTACCCCCAAAAATATACAATTAAATTTGTAAGTGGTTCTAAGAATACACAGATCGATTTGAAATAAAGAGTAATAAGCAATTAACAATGAGTAAGCAAATGTAAACAATAAGTAAGAAAAAAAACATGTAACATGTAACCAAAGTGAATTCATTCAGCCAGATTGGTTTGGGACTTAGCTTAACTGCTTTGATTCCGAACCAACAGTGAGAACTTTATGATTAAAATTATAATGAACAAAAGCGTACAAGTGTAGAGTGAAAATGAGATGCCCTTCCAACATGAATGTTGAGCTCCTTTTATAAGTGTGAGTACAAGGAATTAATGCTCGAGAACCATTCTCCAATTAAATGCAATTAAATGACAATAATGGTCTCTTAATAAACAAGGAGTAACAACTGGCGTCATATTCGGAATAGGTACACGCTAGGCTCCTCAGGTTCTTCATCCGATGTCAACTAGTTCGGTCACTACCCAGCCTTATCTTGATACCCGAACTTACCTCGACTCAACTAAGGAACTCTGCCGCCTCCCTCAACTTTCATTTTTAAATCTTGCCACACGTCGTGCCGGTTTTTACTGTATACAAAACTCTTATATGTTTATAATTTTACTAACATATTTTGCAATTGGCATGTAGGAATGTAGCATCAATGCGCCTTTTTAATCCTAGTTATTCCTAAATGGACGGAAAAAGTTTCAGCAAATGGAATTTAACAATATTCCATCCTCATTTTATGTGAGAGGGTTTGCTGGAGACATAACTTAACATTTTTTTTAAAATTTCTAATCTAAAATAATCTACTGTGTAATAATTTATTTTGTTAAATATAAAAATATTTTTAAATTTAACGAGATATCACTATTTCTTTGGAACAAATTTAAAAGTGAAGTATTGATAAAATTGACCGGAACGTATGGATAAATATGAAACCGAGTCAACAAAGTGGTGACACCCACTTTTTTCCCTTCAAAAACGAGTCAAATTATCCAAATATTCCACCATTTTAGAGTTCTTTGACCCACCGTTATTTTCTCCCCACATTTCTCTTTCCTAAAATATCTCCTCCTAAGGCATCGAAACTTCTTCTCTGAGGGTCGTTTGGTTCCAAAATAAATTAGTTAAATTAATTATATTAATATTAATTATTCTGAAATTATTTTTATGATTATTTGTATATTATATTAAAAATAACATATATTAAATCATTTCTAAAAAGAAAAGTTTCGTTACAATTTTGCGATAACTTATTCTCATCCTATGACATATATAAGTTATCCCAGTATTATTCTTATTCATGGAATAAGGAATTACTCCCTCCGGATCTAAAAGAGTGTCCACTTAAAAATTTACATACTACTTAAAAAATATTAACTTCTAGACAAAAATAGATAATTCGACTAAGATATCTTTAATTAAATGTGTATTAGAATTTGGTCATTTAACACTTAATAAGGATAAATCTAAAAAAGTAAGATTAATTCTTTCTTGATTTGATAAATAGATAATCTTTGATTAAAAAAATAAAAATTAAATCGACACTCTTTTTAATCCGGAGAAATTACTGAATTCTTATCCTAGAATTATTTTTCGCTTATCCTTGCTACCCCTAAGTATCAAAACTAAAATCCAAACACGACTTTCGGCACCAACTTCAAAACTTCTCTTAGTAGTTTACTCCATTTACACACAGTACGTTACAGTACAAACCAGATCGAAAAAACAACCTTATAAAGAAGAACCCCATCTCATACTTTTTTTTCATTAATAGATTAAGGGGTTGTTTTATTGTTAATGCTTAGATCTGTACTGCATTTTTATCGAATAGATTTATAGTTTGGTTGTTTTGTTTATATATATAAAGAAAGAAAGATTCATAACTTGGTGGGTGTTTTCTTGTTACACAATGGGAGATTCTAAGAAGTATATAACGGCTGAGGAGTTAAAGAAGCATAACAAAAGAGAAGATTTATGGATCTCTGTACAGGGGAAAGTTTATAATGTGACTGATTGGATTAAGAAACACCCTGGTGGAGATATTCCTATTCTTAATCTTGCTGGTCAAGAAGCAACTGATGCATTCATTGCTTTCCATCCAGGTACTGCTTGGAAACACCTTGATCAGTTCTTTACTGGATATTATTTGGAAGATTATGAGGTTTCTGAGGTATCCAGAGATTATAGAAAGTTATGTGTTGAGTTTGCTAAAGCTGGATTATTTGAAAAGAAAGGTCATGGGGTGATTTATTCATTTTGTTTCATAGCTTTTTTGCTTTTCTTGACTTTCTATGGTGTACTTTTTAGTGATAGTTTCTTGATTCATATGCTTTCTGGGGCGTTTTTGGGGTTATCTTGGATGCAGATTTCTTACTTGGGTCATGATTCTGGTCATTATTTAATCATGACAACTCGGGGTTTCAACAAAATGGTACAAATTATGTCTGGCAATTGCCTAACTGGGATTAGTATTGCTTGGTGGAAATGGACTCATAATGCTCATCATGTGGCCTGTAATAGTCTTGATTATGACCCTGATCTCCAGCACTTGCCGGTTTTCGCTGTCTCTTCGAGTCTGTTTAAGTCATTGCAGTCCACTTTCTACGGAAGAGAGCTCACATTCGATTCCCTAGCTAAATTCTTTGTCAGCTATCAGCATTTTACGTTCTATCCGATCGTATGTGTTTCCAGGGTGAATCTATTTGTCCAGACGTTGTTGCTATTGTTCTCAAAAAGAAAAGTGCCTGATAGGTTTTTGAACATATTGGGGATCTTTGTTTTCTGGACTTGGTTTCCGCTTCTTGTTTCCACCTTGCCTAATTGGACAGAGAGGGTGTTATTTGTCCTCACAGCCTTTGCTGTGACCGGGATTCAGCACGTTCAATTCTGTCTGAACCATTTTGCTGCCGATGTCTATGTTGGACAGCCCAAGGGGAACGATTGGTTCGAAAAACAAACTGCTGGGACTATTGACATTGATTGTTCTCCTCAGATGGATTGGTTCTTTGGAGGATTGCAGTTCCAACTTGAGCATCATCTGTTTCCAAGGCTGCCTAGGTCCCAACTGAGGAATATTTCTCCTATTGTACAAGAGCTATGCAAAAAGCACAATTTGCCCTACAAGAGTTTGTCCTTCTTTGAGGCCAATAGGTGGACGATAAGGACACTCAGGACTGCAGCAATGCAGGCTAGAGGTCTGCTCTGGGAAGCTGTTAACACTCACGGCTAATATATTTTTTTGCACAATATTGGAGATTTTTGTAAGTTAATTATTTGTTTTCATTGCAATTGGATAATGTCTATTTTAATTCCTGAATTGGTTGGAACAAAGAGGAAATGGTTCTGCTTTCTCAGCTACTTGCAATACGATTTGTGATTTTATCCAGGAATATCCTTAACATTGGTTCAGCATTAATTTAGTGCAAAAACTACTTAATCGATATATGCATATATTTCTGCAGTTGTATACTTAATCTCATTATATCTATAGATAATCTCCCTTTTCTATTGATTTGTCATGTCATTAGTTATTCAATTATGTTCGATCTTGTTAATTATCTGACAGATGAGGCTTTTGGCTATAACATCATGATTCAGGTCAAACTTGATGGGCAGATTGAACCAAATTTTTATGTGGTTTCTACCATCATTGAGTCTCACATTTTGACTTCATTATTTCTTCTTCCTTTCGCACAAGTTTTTTCTGATTGCATTATCATACATTTTGCGATGGCGAGGGTGGAAACAGAAGATTAACCCTCCCCATGGAAATGTTAGGCAATGAGTAATTATTCTAATGCTGCCTTGCTTCCTTGGTCGAACTCGAATGGTGCAAGTGTATGCACGCAACAGTGTCTCTAAGTGTGCTTAATGACTTACTCTTTAATCGCGAGCTAGGTAATGCATTGGAAAGTTTCTAATGCTAGGTAATAAGGGTCGTTTGGTATGATGCATTAGATAAAATAATGCATGCATTAGTTTTATGTATTAATAATACCTTGTTTGGTCGCATTAGTTATACACCATATTTGGTGTTATCCTATGCATAATTAATGCATAGGAAACCATGGTCTTAACAATGCAATGGGCCAGCATTACTAATACATCCTATTTAGCATTATTCTTATACGCTCTACCAAACGACTCCTTACTCTTTAATCGCTAGCTAGGTAATTGCATTGGAAAGTTTCAGCTTACTACTAAAATGACTTGGTGATATGCTAGCACAGGATGAATATGAGTCGGACACTAATTTGGAGTGGCTATCTGCAGTGTGCTTATTTACAACCAAAATGACGTAATGATATGTTAGCACAGAATGAAATGGAGTGAGACTTTTGTGGACTGTCATCATTAAGATCAAGTATAATTGAGTGAACATTTCTAACATGGCTTTCAATGCAGAATTAAAGTCCTTTTGATCATCATAATTCATGGACCCTAGCATGACTGTACTGTTAGAATCAGAATAGCTGGTAGTACTTTTGAAGTTAAATCACCCACAGCAGTAAATCAACTTCCAACGGGAAATCCATAGAAATTTTGGTTAGCAGTAGTAGGTGGACTCTATTATTTTTCCTACCTTCAAGATTCACAGGAACTCTTAGTAGGATCGACATGGATGATTATTGTAGAACCGTATTTATAGTAAAAAGGGCCTGTTTTAAGGCACCTCCAAGCCAAGCATCAAAAAATGGCCATTGTGAGACTGCACTAAAAAAATCTTCTTGCCCCCTTGCTGTTTGCCTGGCAAGATCAACTCAATATTGATTTTTTTCCGTTCCTTGATGTCGAAGTCAATTCCATCCAAAATAATCTCATCGCGAGGGCAAGAGGACAATTCCAGGTCCTTTTCCATTCGTGATCATAACTACACTCCATCTCGTGGCAAGATTATAGGGAAGCTGAGACTGTTACACCAATTAGGACTAACTGATATGTATTATGACTATCTAGGTTGATCAAAGGACTCTGACCGTTGCCAAATGTTTGAGGAAATGCTATGTTCACATGGTCATTTCCTGGTAACAATAAGGCTCAGCTAGTGTCATACATTGCCTTTCTGTCTCCAGCTAGTGTCAAAGAAAAGTTAGTGCAACCAATTTCTTAATTTCCACTCTGTTTTCTTTGAGATAATATCTTGTTTAAACTTAAAGATTAAGCTAAGGCTCCTACTGGGATGATGAGAATGAAAATACCAGTAAGTGAGCTAAAGTTATATTTACTAGGTAAAAACAGTATCTCATGTGACATGGTATTTTCTTTTTCTCGATTGCACTGATGTTGTCATCGACTGAACTATCCATAAATTTGAGTAAATTATAATAGTAATGAAATCATATATGTTTTGCATCTGTAAAATAAATGGCTCAACACAACAAAGAACCAAAGAAGAACTGTAAAATTTACAAGTTCTACTTGTTCATGCAAGTTTTACTTAGAACATGCCTGAAAGATGCAAATAAGATGAAGATGGTACCATGTTTAAATTTAAGTGGCTCTTCTTTCCAGCAATGGGAATTTTTCTTAGCAGGACCAGATGAAGCTCGCTCCCATGCATCTTGGAGATTGATAGGGCTTCTTAGGAATGTATTGACATGGAGGATTGTTATAGAATCGTATCCTTCGCGAGTTGACCTGTTTTTAAGGCACCTCCAACCAAAACATTAGGAAATATGCAATGTGGGGGCTGCACATTGTCAAGAATTCTACTGAAAATGTATTGACAGGGAGGATTACTGTATGATTGTATCTTAGTTAAAGTAACCTGTTTTTAAAACACCTACAACCCCTGCACTGGAACAAATCATTAGCAATTGGATATGAAAGGTTAGTGCAACCAATTTCTTAAGAATGATTACTAAGCTATATTTCATTTTAGGACACCCCGTGGCAACGATTGCAAGGCTTTTAATAGGGAAATATAGCTACAAATATAAATCATCCATAAAGAGAGTTCTGTTTTTTGAGCATTCAGTTAACAATTAGCAATTCTCTTTTGCTTTATTCTTACTCTCTGTAAGCTATACCTTTAAGAATTTGACATTTTGGATCTTTCCCCATTAATTTATATCAGATGCCAAGCCGAATTTTACCTGAATCAACACAATTTGCTAGGTAGATTATGATTAGTTTGATGTCATACATGTTTTTGCATCTGTAAATTCATCTTCTTGAATTAAGATAACATGAAAGAGAAGGAAAATCATAGTGTGTTCATATGCTGGTTAAAATTTCACATGAGATGATTATACATTGACACACTGTGAAGATTTAAGACTCATACATACATAAACACACTATGAGCATTCAACACTGATAATCACATCGATCCATCTATTTTAATCTTACAGCCTTTAATGGAAGCACTGTATCCAGTTTGATCATCATAGTACTTAGACTAAAGCATACACCACCATATTTAGCAGATCCCTTAATCTCAGGAAGTACTTGTTTAGTTAAATCATCTGAGAAATGAAGCCACTTTCTGCTGCAGCAGCAGGCAATCCTAAAAAAATCCTCTTGGCTGGAATTGAAGTCCATTGCTCGCATGCACTTTCAAGGCTCCTGAGATCTCCTGAACTGTACTGGCAAGGAGGGTTATTGTAAAATTGCATTCCAACATATAACCTGTTTGGCTAAACTTTTAAAATCTGCTTACTTTGAAAAGTGTTTTTTTATCAGAAGTGTTTTTCGAAAAGGTATTTCTCGAGAGTAGCAATTTGTGTTTGACTAATCAATTTGAAAAACACTTATGCCAATATTAGAACAATACTTTGCACTTGGTCAATGTTCCAAAAGTGTTTTCGGGAAAAACTACTTTTTAGCTTCCAGTACTGCTAGCATAACTAAGTAATAAATTAAAGTGCTAATTTATTCCATATACTCCCTCAATTTTGTGGCTTTATTTGGAGTACGAAGGTTAAACTAACTAAAGCATGAAGGTTAAACTAACTAACGTTTGGTGTGAATTCAGACATAGAATTTTAATTAATTTGAAATAAAATTTACTTATATAGAAACTACATAAAAAGTACAAATATTAAGAAAGTATTTGAAAAAAATTATGGTCCAAGAATTTTTTTAACTGTCCAAATAGTAATTAAGACAAACAAATTGAAATCGGGGAGTAATATATTATTGAGCAGTTATTTCTCTCTCTCTATATATATATATGTAAAATTTTCTTTTATGAATATGAGAGAAAAAAATCAATATCTCTACTACTCCCTTTGTACCAATTTATGTGGGCATTGTTTGACTAGACAAAGTTTAAAAAAGAAAAGAAGATTTTTTAAATTTGTGGTCTAAATAAATATTAGATGTAGGCATTTATGTGGCTATAAATAATTTAATTAAGGATAAAAGGGAAATTTTAAGTTTTCTAATTATAGAAAGATGACATCTTTTTCTGACAAATTAAAAAAAAAAGTGTAACACATAAATTGGGATGGAGCGAGTAATACCTCTGCCCCGTTTGCTGGACTATCACGAATTTCCAAGCCAGGTTTCATCATTAAATGCGAAATGTTTTGTATTAGCGAATATTCACCGTATATTTTGTAATTATGATAGTTGTATATTTAAGGTAACTTAGGATTCTAATTGTATTAGAAATCAACCATTTAAGGTAAGTTAGAATTCGTACCATATTAGGAATCAACCTTTGTACAACTATATATATTGTGAATAATGAAAGGAATCCCTAAGGAAAATTATTCTATCTTACATGGTATCAAGAGCCTAAAACCTAAACCATACTCTTCTCATTTCTCCCTCTCTTTCTCGGCCAAACCAGAAAATTCTCGGCCAGAAAATTCCCTTCCCTCGGCCAGTGGCAACCATGTCTTCCCCCACAAATTCCGGTTCATCCACTGGCACACTTGACAACCCCTTTCAACGTTCAATATCTTCTTTTCATCCGGCATTCGCCGTTAACAACATCAAGAATTTTATCCCTATAATTCTTGACCAAGAAGACTGTCAATATTCCATGTGGATGGAACTATTCTACATTCATGCATGTGCATACAACGTGCTCGATCATATTGACGAATCTGTTCCTCGTCCCACCGATGTTACAGACTCAATCTGGCATCGCCTTGACGTCATCGTCAAATAATGGATCTACGACACCATCTCCAAAGACATGTTGTGCACTATCATGAAAATAGGTGCTACGACACGTGAACTTTGGGTCCGGGTAGAAGAAATCTTTCAAGACAATAATAATACTCGGGCCGTGTATTTGGAAGAGCAATTCAACAATACCCGTCTCGAGAATTTTAACAATATGTCTGAATATTGTAAGCAACTGAAACTCATAACCGATCAACTATCCAACGTCGGGACTTCAGTTTCAGAAATCAAGATGGTGCTTCAACTTATTGTTGGTTTACCGAAAGGTGAATATGACACACTCGCAACAATGATTCAACAAGCCGACCCTATCCCAAGTTTCAATAAGGCGCGTTCACAACTATTGTTGGAAGAAACTCGACGTGCTAAACAAGAGGAGCATAATCAAAAGACGCTAGCCGTTGAAGGAATGACATCATCGGCAACCAACACCACCCCGCCACCACCGCATGATCACCAACAGCAGTAGTCTCACGGCTGAGGTCTTAGCGACAGAGGTCGCGGCAACAATAACAAAGGCAAGGGCCGCGGAAAGGGCCAACGCAACTGGATCGGATGACAGCCAGTTCAATCAAAGAAATTTATCCAAAGGGATAACAACAACAAGATGGCCCAAACAGCAGAATTGGGTCTCGCCTGCAAGCCCATACCCAATCGCAGCCCCAGCCCAGCCCTTGGTCGATCGCCTCTTGGCCCTCGCCTCACCACGGCCGCCCACCAAAGCAGCGGCAAGCCCACTGACAAGGTCCAAGAAGAAGAAGCCAACACTGCCCCGACTGATTTGGGCCAGGCCTACAACACAGTGAACCTTCAACAGCCCGACGAAAATTGGTACATGGACACCGGAGCCACATCTCACCTCACCCGATCGTCAGGTAACCTATCTCAACTACGTCGGTTAAAGTGTCCTCAATTTATTACTGTCGGCAATGGTCATCGCATTCCAATTGAAGGTTACAGTAACACACACACAAAACATCCACACCCGCCTTTCTCCCTAAACCACGTCCTATACACTCCTTACATTATTAAAAACTTAATCTCTGTTAGAAAATTCACTAGCAATAATTCTGTGTCTATCGAATTTGACCCTTTTGGTTTTTCTGTGAAGGAACTCAATACAGGGAAAATTATTACACGCTGCAATAGTGTGGGAGACCTCTACCCATTTACTCACTCTTCCGCTATCAGACCGCAAACACCTCTATCCCTTGCGGCGATCTCTCCCTCAACTTGACACAACAGACTCGGACACCCCGGAGACCCAGTTTTTACTTTTCTTAGGACCTCTAAGCGTATTCAATGTAATAATGGGAAAATTGCCCAACACTATTTTTCTTGCCCACTAGGCAAACATACTCGTCTTCCATCTATGTCATCAAACAGTGTTACGTTTTCTCCTTTCGATATTGTTCATGCTGACTTGTGGACATCTCCGATTGTTAGCTCTTTGGGTCACAAATTCTATCTAGTATTCTTGGATGATTTTTCACATTTTGTCTGGATTTACCCGCTAAAATTCAAATCTGAAGTTTTTGCAAAATTCCTTGAGTTTCAAAATTCATTAAAACACAATTTGAAAAATCCATCAAATCATTCCAATGTGATAATGGACGTGAATTTAATAACTCGGTATTTCACAATTTATGTTCTAAACAAGGCATGGTTTTCTGTTTTTCTTGTCCCTAAACCTCCTCTCAAAATGAAAAGGCTGAACGAATTATACGTACTATCAATAACATGGTTAGCACCCTTCTGTTTCATGCATGTCTACCACCGCCTTTTTGGGTCTATACTGTCAAAATAGTAGAATTCCTTCTTAATATTTTACCAACTAGCACACTCCAAAATAAGATACCTACCGAAATCTTATACCGTAGGCTACCATCATATTATGACCTACGTATTTTTGGATGCTTATGCTACCCCAACTTAGCCTCCACTGCACCTCACAAACTTGCCCCTCGCACTCTACCATGTGTCTTCCTTGGTCTATCTCCTAATCATCGGAGCTACTTGTGCTATGACATTGTTACTCGCAAAATCATCGTCTCCCGTCATGTCACCTTTGACGAGACAATATTTCCTTTTTCGAATCTCCAAAAATTTCAGACCACCGATTACTTCTTTCTCGATGAACCAAGTCTGTCCCCAGTCATCCAATCTATGTACCAACAACATCCTACTGTTCCGATAGACCACCATGTCCTGTCCTCGCCACTGTCCGGCACCTTACCAACACCCTCACTGCCCTCTGCCCGTGTCTCCTGTAACCACAACATCACTGCTTCCAACAGCCGCAAACCTGCAACCACCCAGTCCGACAGCACTGCTGCCTATCAGCCTTTAAACTATGACCATGCAGCCTCTAAATCCGGCAGAACTGCTGCCTCCCAATCCCGACACAGCAGCCCTGCAACCCCCCAGTCCAGACCCCCCACTGTTGCTCTCTCACCGCATGGAGACTCGTGCACAACACGAGATCTTCAAACCCAAGGTTCACTTCAACATCTCCACACAAACCTTATCACTCATTCTAAAAAATCCAAAACTAGCAAAATTGGACCCTAATTAGATGCGGTCATGTGCGAGGAGTTTAACGCTTTAACCAAGCAGAACACTTGGGATTTGGTACCTAGACCAGATGGTGTGAATGTTATCCGGTGTATGTACCTATTTCGTCATAAGTTCAGAGACAGTGGTGACGTAGAGAGGTATAAGGCAAGACTAGTTGCCAATGACACTAATCAACATGAGGGTATTGATTGTGGTGAGACATTCAGTCCGGTTGTTAAATCTGCCACTATTCGGACAATTCTCAGTATTGCTATGGGCATGAATTGGTCGATTCATCAGCTAGATGTCAATAATACATTTCTTCATGGGGATTTGAAAGAAACTGTGTACATGCATCAGCCCCCTAGCTTTGTTAATCCGGCAGTTCCGCAATTTGTATGTCGTCTCAGGAAATCATTGTATGGATTAAAACAGGCACCCCGCGCTTAGTATGATCATTTTGTCAAGTATCTTCTGCAGATTGGTTTTCTATATAGCAGGTGTGATAACTCTCTCTTCACTTTTCACCGAGGTAGCAGCACTGCATATTTGCTACTATATGTCGATGACATCGTTCTTACTGCATCGTCTGAGGATTTGAAGAATGAAATCATTGCTCTACTCAAAACTGAATTTGCTATGACTGACTTGGGCAAGCTGAGTTACTTTTTGGGTATATCGGTGACCAGATCTGCAGCCACCATGTTCCTGTGTCAGTGTAAGTATGCAGAAGAGATAGTGTACAGGGCCAAGATGGCAAATTGTAAAATTATGCCAACTCCGGTGGACTCAAAATCTAAGCTTAGTGCCACTGACGATGCGCCAGTTTCTGATCCCACTCTATATCAGAGTCTTGCAGGTGCTTTTCAGTAACTTACATTCACTAGGCCTGATATTGCATATGTCGTTCAGCAAGTGTGTCTGTTTATGCACGGCCCCCGAGAGTCCCATTTTGCCGCCCTCAAATGTATTATCAGATACATTAAGGGCACACTAGACTTTGGATTACATATATACCCCTCTGCCCTAATTAAGTTGCTAGCCTACACGGATGCAGATTGGGCAGGATGCCCCGACACACGTCGCTCCACCTCAGGGTACTGTGCATTTCTTGGGGATAATCTTATCTCATAGTCCACCAAGCGGCAGGCCACGCTATCCCGTTCGAGTGCTGAAGTAGAATATCGCGGAGTTGCTAATATCGTCGCTGAGATCTGTTGGCTCCGAAATATTCTTTTAGAGCTCCAGTGTCCATTACGCAAGGCGTCTATAATCTATTGTGACAACATATCTGCTATCTATATGTCTCATAATCTAGTCCAACATCAGCGGACTAGGCATATTGAGATGGATATCCACTTTGTGCGAGAGAAGGTTGCCCGTGGTCAGGTCAAAATTTTACACGTGCCTTCCTCTTATCAGTATACAGACATTTTCACAAAGGGACTACCGCGACAACTCTTCACCTACTTCCAATCCAGCCTTAGCATTCGGCCTCCTCCCGCTTCGTCTGAGGGGGAGTATTAGCGAATATTCACTGTATATTTTGTAATTATGATAGTTGTATATTGAAGGTAACTTAGGATTCTAATTGTATTAAAATCAACCATTTAAGGTAAGTTAGGATTCGTACCATATTAGAAATCAACCTTTGTACATCTATATATATTGTAAATAATGAAAGGAATCCCTAAGGGAAATTATTCTATCTTACACTTTGTGCCAACCCAACAAGTCCCTGACTGTGAATTCAGGTAAAGAGAAACATACTCTACCACATCTTTCTTAATCTCTTTTCACAGATACAATTCTCTATGGTCTTAGATGCATCTTTGTGGAGCTTGTGCACCTTATCAGGTAACAAGCGCTTCAAACTATCAACATTAGGAACACAAAGTCAATCACCACATCGGAGAACCACATCAGCATCAAGGAAAAATCAGTGAATCTTCCTTACAAAACACGCTCTCGGAGCTCAGCTAAATGAGGATCCTCACACTGTCTCTCCTTAATCTACATGACTAAAATAGTCATAGATCTCCTCTCAACCACCAATCTAGTAAAATTATTCATAGATTCGCGACTTAAAGCATCCGCTACCACATTAACTTTAACTAAATGATACAAAATAGAGATATCATAATCTTTCAACGACTCAAAGCTATCTATACTGCCTCAGATTCAAGTTATTTGATTGAATGTGTACTACAAACTTTTATGATTGATTTTCATATGGCTCACCTTATAGGTAGTGCCGCTTTCAAAGCAAAAACCACCGCATCCAAATCCAAATCATGTGAAGAGTGGTTTTTTTTATGGTTTCTCAACTGTCGTGAAGCATAGGTTATCACTTTGTTGTTTTGCATCAATATACTACCAAAATCAATGTGTGGAGCATCACAATATACCACATAATCTCTTGGCCCTATAAAAAGTTTTTAAAAATGGAGTTGTGGTCAAGGTTAACCTTAAGCTTCTAAAAGCTCGCCTCACAATTACCATAACACTAAAGCAGGACTCCTTTTGAGTAAATCTTGGCAGTGGCACTATCAAAAATAAAAATATTCTACAAACCACCTGTAATAGCCTAATAAGTCTAAGAAATTGCAGATCTCGGTAAGAGAAATAGGTCTTGGTCAATTTTAAACTACCTCATTCTTATTTGAGTCTACTAAATCTCATCTCTAGTAACCTCATGACACAAAATGGATATTATGTCAAGCCAAAGTGTTTATAAAATAATCCTCAAGTGTTTCGTCCCCTAAGTGTTTATAAAATAATCCTCAAGTGTTGCTCGTGTTCCACCTCACTAGAGGAATAGACTAACATGTCATCAATGAACACGTGAACATACCACTTGAACACTAATTCATCATATCTATAAAAGAAGTTGGGTCATTTGTAAGTCCGAAAGACATGACCAGAAATTCATAACTATCTACTATCTAGTATGTAATGCAGTCTTTGAGATATCCTCTTTCATGATCCCCGACTGGTGATACCTCGACCTTAAGTCAACATTAGAAAAATAAATGACACCCTGTAATTGGTTAACCAAGTCATTACTGTGATGTAGAGGATACTTGTTTCTTGATTATCACATTGTTCAAATGTCTATATTCAATGCACATGTGTATAGTATCATCCTTCTTAAAATACAATACAAGAGTATGCGAAGCACTAGGATAGATAAAGCTTTTGTAACACCTCGTACCATTAGGCTAAGTAATTTTCATGATTCAGGGACTTAAGACCCAATGGGAAGTGTTAGAATAAGAAATTTGACGACAACAACATTCCTCAGTTTTACGCCCTGAAATACGGACCGTAAAATGTTTTACGAACCATCAAATCACATTGTAAAACGGACCCCAGAAATACAAGTCATTATTAAGAATTACAATAGGAATCATGGGCCGTGAAAGTTTTACGAGTCGTAAAGCCCACCGTAATTATTTTACAGACCGTAAAAGGACCCGATGACTGAACATTATAAATACACAGACTTAGTCCCAAAAATTATTTTTTTTACTTTTCTCAAGCCCTAGAACGAAGGCTCTATCTTCCCAATCATCTCCTACATCAAGGTAAGTCATTTTCACGTATTTCCATGCAATCCTAATGTAGTATTATCAATTCCTAAGCGAAATTCACTACTCTAAACCTAGGGTTTTCAAGATAAACTCAATTCAAGGTTTCAAGGTGCAATCTTTGGTGTTCTTTTTCAAAGTCCGGATTTTTATACAAGTGTGGGAGCGAGTAAGGTATGTAGAGCTTCTATATACGTGTGGGGATATATGTTCCTCCCACATGCCACATTTCTATGAAATCATGAAAATTCCATAACTTAGGGTTTTTGTTCTAATATCATGATAACCCTAACTATATGAATATTATGTCATGTTTATATTATTTTTCATCAATTGTATTCATGATTGGTCAATTGTGATTGTCATGAACCTGTCCGTAATTCATGAACTCATGTCTTGATTTCCATAAGTTCATAAATACAAGTTATGGTCATTATTATGCAGTTCCATGAGGTCATATATGTTTTTCATGATTTATATAAGTTATATTATGTATTTATTCACATGTTAAAACTATGAATTTACAAGATTATATTTACAAGCTATTTCATGAATTTCATGGGCTTACAAGCCACAATTTTCAAGAACATGTTTTTGGGAGTTGCATAGTTTACCGAGAAGGCTCTAGTAGCCTGAAACTACGCATTCCATTGTAGGATAAGAGTCACTCTTCCAAGAGGATGATACCTTCAGATTTGCAGATTTGATCCTTTCTTACCATGTTCATGTCTTATACCCCGGCAAGGTATGGAAAAGCTCTGCTGGTCGGGCCAGGTACCAGACTCCATGTACCCACATGGTGATTCATATTGTCGGTTATGCTACTGCTCTCCTCACAGATATACAAGTTTACAAGTTTATAGATATATAGATTTAATAATTTCTTTATGCTCATGTCATATCATGTTCATACTCATGTTTGGTTTCAGTTTCATATCCTATTATTTCATGTGCCTGGTTATTCCTTCCGTTGCTTTACATATAGTATAATTCAAATGTACTAGCGTCCCTTTGCATGGGGCGTGAAGTGCATGTGCTGAGTTTCATAGAGGTAGATTTGCTTAATAAGATTGCCTCAGTGTCAGCTTTTGGTGAGCCCTTCTCATTTAGGGCGCTAGTCATTTATTTTCACATGTCATGATTATTAGTAAAGGTATGCCAGGGCCTTGTCCTGGTAAACAGTTTTGCAGACTCAGGTTGTCAGAGATTTCATAGACTAGTTTAGTATCATGTCATGTCAGTTTTTCAGTTATTCATACTTATGATATTTTCAGACTATTTCCGCAATATATTTTCAGACCATGTTTCCAGCATATGTTTTATGTGTTAAAAAGTTATTATGCTAGTATGTTTTGATTCCTATGTTGACAAGCAAATCATGTGGTTCGCTCGGTCACATGTAGTCAGACACCGAGTGTCGTGTTTCATCTATGACATAGTTCGGGGTGTGGTAAATCTTGGTATCAGAGTACTAGGTTCAAGTGTCTTAAGGAGTCTATTAAACCGTGTCCATTGGGGTAACTTTTATGTGTGTGAGGGCCCCACACATATAAACAGTTGACTACCAAGACATCTAAGACAGTTTCACTTCCTTCATACTCTAGATCGTATTGTTAGAGCTATACTTTTAGGATATCCTTCTAACTCATGCGTATTACGTATTTCTAAAAATGCTTGCGAAAAGAAAGTACACCAAAAGGAATTCAGCCAACAGCTAGAGAGCTATGGATAATGCTTTTCGCGATGAGAATACTCAAGCTTATGGAGCCAATTCGGGTACAGCACCCCCACCCAATGCTACAGGACCTGCAGAGATCCCAGTTCCCCTACCTAGTTCTACTGACTCAGATGTTAGGGGAGCTATTCAGCTGCTCACCCAGCTTGTGGCTGCCCAAGCCCAATAACAAGGAACGAATCCAAGTATCGTAACTAATGGGGAGTCATCCAGCTTAAGGACTCGGGAATTTCTATGAATGGACCCTCCAGTATTCACAGGGTCAAGAAAGATAGAAGATCTGTAGAATTTAATAGTTGGGCTCTAGAAAATCTTCCATGTTATGCATGCTAATGAGGTAGAGGCAGTAGAGTTGGGAGTTTATCAGTTGCAGGATGTTGCCAACATTTGATATGAGTCATAAGAATAGTCTCGCGAGGTAGATACATCTCCAACAACTTGGGATTAGTTTGATGATGCTTTCATTGAGCATTTTCTGCCAGTTAAGGTCAAAGAGGCAAAGATTGTGGAATTTAAAAAGCTTATGCATAATGGCAGAACTGTACAGGAATACTATCTTTAGTTTGTCTCTTTGGCAAAGTATGTTCCACATATGGTCCCAGACACGAGGGCCAGAATTAGATGATTCGTGTATGGTCTTGATCTTTATTTGTACGATGCAACCAATATTACAACTCATAATATGGAGATGACTATTATAAAGATGGTTTCATTTGTGTAAGGTAACGAGAATAAGTTGAAGAAAGAGAAGGATAGGGAATTTAATAAGAGAGCCAAGTCTTCATGTCACTTCAGTCATGGAGGTGATGGAGGCATGCAGTTCTTTAAAAATAGGTCATCAGGACCTGCTCCATCTTCAGCTAGTGCTCTAGCCCCAAAGTTCAGGAATGATAACAGGAAGCAAAACTTCAAAGCATCATGCACCCAGTCACAAGCCAGTGTGGGTTAAAGTTCCTTCATCCACCCAGTTTATGGCAAGTGTTGTAAGAGGCATCTAGGGGAGTGCCATTTTGGAATGAACATCTATTATGGATGTGGTCAGCAATGTCATTTACAGAAGGATTGTATCAGCGAGGCATGGTACAAGAGGTAATATGGCTCAGTCCACAAATTTTATAGTTCCTTGTAATTCTCAGGCTCAGTCATGGCATAGTCCAGCTAAGTCCGGTAACATAGGCGGAGGTCCAAACTGCTAGTATGCACTAATAGGTCATCAGTAAACAAAGGCTCGTACAGATGTGATCACATGTATATTAACCATTTTCACTTTTGATGTTTATGCCCTTACTGATCCTGGATCCACTCTATCATATGTAATCCCTTTTATTACTAAGAAATTTAGGATAGAATAAGAAAAGTTGCATGAACCCTTTGCGGTATCCACTCCAGTTAATGAGTCAGTCATAGCTAGGTGAATATGTAGGGGTTGTCCAGTTAAATTCTATCACCGCATTACAGTAGCTGACTTAGTAGAGTTATAAATGGTAGACTTCGATGCAATCATGTTTATGGATTGGTTGTCCTCATGTTATGCCACAGTAGGTTGTAGAACCAAAATTGTAACGACCCGCTTATTCGTTTCTTGCTAAAGAACCTTATTTGCTTATTTGACCTTTCCCGTAAACTCTTTGTGGGGTTTGTGATGCATGGGGATGGATGGCACATATTCCGAGGTCTATTTATATGGGTTTCCGATAAAAAGCTTAAGTTTGAAAACTTAGAGTTGGTTTGTTTGACTCAAAGTTGACTTTCAGCTAGATGAGTTCCTCTCCGGGTTCCTTCACTTCCGGTAGTTCTGGAGGGTCATTTATGGCTTAGTCAAGCCATTGGTTTGCTTTCCTAGGCAGTCATATGTATTATGTGGTTATATTGGTAAAGTGTGGATTATGGTGTTACCCCGAATGATTCTTTAGAAAAGTATTCCCTGGCTCGATTATTTGTGAAATCCAAGGGTACAAGCAAGTTTTTAGCTCTGTTTACCATAAACGAGCATATTTGGTTTGTGATTGGGAGGTTTCGGGAGTGTTTCAGGTATTGGATGGGAGTTTTTGGTTATATTTCTCTACTGGTGTCTGCCACAGCAGAACCAGCAGCCGCTCCAGTGGGTCTTCCTCGGTGGAAGGTTGGCTCGCTGAAGTAGAAGGTAGGGAAATAGGAAGTTCCCCCAAGGCAGAGTCGGGTCCGTTGTGGAAAGGTATGATGTGTCAAGTGACATCCGCTATGGTGAAGGCTTTTCCTCCGCACGGGTCCTCTCTAGCGGAGTCGATTCTCCTGGGCGGATTATTATTCATGTGTCCTATATATAATTCTAGGTCAGATTTTCTTTCCCAAAATAGTGTGTCCTCAAAACCAGTGTCGTATTAGGGTTTATTAAGAGCCTTAGGAGCATTTCCCACCTTGAGGTAATATATTCTTTCCCTTTTGGTTTAAGATTATGATTATAAGCTTATTAATGGTGGATTAGCTTATTGTTTGAATAGTGGAAGATGGGTTATGCATATTATGAGATTAAGAGATTTGTATGGTTGATTTTAATGGGGGTTTATGGATTAAATTATGTTAATATCATGAATTAGGATTAGAATATAATATAATATCTTATTATAACTTTTAATTTTGTTATAGAAACATGTTTTCAATTGGGGGAAATTTCTAGGGTTTCAAATTGGGGCTTTCGATTATTGTCCAATTGAGAGATCAAATGTGAATAGATTTTTAATTAACTTAAGGATATGATTATCTAGTATGTAATCTTGAGTTTTGTGTATTAAAGTTCAAGTCTTGGTGGCGTAGGCCCGAGATGGATATTTAAAGTCTTGTTTTTGTTGTGTTAAGCTTATTATTAACTATGTAATACGCGTGAATAGACTTCGATCATCACGAGGCAAGAAGAAAGGGCAAGGCTATATTTGAGACTTGATTTGGTAGCGCTCCCGCTTGGATTTGAGGTAGGCTACGGTTTAGATTTTTTAAGACTCTAATAGAAATACGTAATTAGTTATAAATATTGAGGGGTATTGGGCGTGTTTGGGGGTCCCACTCATCCGGTTGTGATGATCAATTACCAATGTAGAATTGTGATGATGGGGTTTGGGGAACCAATCTTGTGTTGGTTCCGACTGTTGTTTATTTGGACTCGTCGCCATATGTGGGCTTGTCGCCATGTTTACTATTGTTTGTTTACTTATCACACATGCTTTAGATTGATATCCTAATTTGACTGGATTTGCTTATTTGTTGTTGAATTCTTGAAAGAAAGTGTATATCATCTCTATACTTGATTGCATCTCATTATATCATGATAGATTGCCTTGTATTATCATTACATACCTACACTCAAGGTTCTGTGATTTGACGTGAGAGTGAAATGGATATGATGTGGTCCAAGAGACCAGAAAAATAAGAGATATGAGATTATGGCACTTGAGATGATATTGATACTCCAGGAACGGAGTTGCACGCCTGCAACATGATTAAGACTCGACAAATGAGTCGTGGGCTCTAGTCAGATTCGTGTGTGGAATTTCGGCTGGCTAGGAGCGGTATATGGACTTTACGGGTCCCCTATAGGTGTACTGATCGTAATAAAACCTTGATGTACTGTATACCAAGTTGGGAAAGGTACCTTTCATATGCATTGCATTCATATCATACATACTTATGCCTTATCTTGATATACTGTGAATGGAAGCTGTCATTTTTTTATGCTGACTAACTTGGTTGAATTGTGAACTTGAAAGGGATTACTCTTGCTAATTGAGATACTGTGGATGTTATGAACATCTTGGTGATTATGTGATATACATGGTTATTGAAATGCTAGTGTAGGATTATTTGGTATCCACTTGGTATTTATCTCTGATTATGTATTTTCATCGTTGTCGGCCTATAATGTCTATAGGGGTACGTCGTGTACTCATGCTACACTTGTTGTATTCTTTTTGGATGCAGATTCAGTACCATCCACCTCCACAACATCGCGTGGCTGAGAGTTCGAGTTGTTGATGATGTTATCTCCAGCATATCCTTGGATACTCTTTCTCTATTTTACTGTCTTTTCTTCGCATTTGTGAGATATATAACAATGACCCACTTCTTTTTCCCTTCTTTTACGGTTTTGTTTTTGGATTGTTAAAATTTATGGGTGCATTTTATGGTCCTTAAAAGAATTACTGGCACTTGAATTATTGCAGCTTTTCTTCCCCTTGTTCCCCCAAATCTCATGCTCTTTCAATTCCTAGCACACAAACAAACATCAAAACAGTACACGAATAAAATATCACACAATATAAAAATAAACTTGGGGTTGCCTCCCAAGAAGTGCTTGATTTAACATCGTAGTATGACAATTTTACAATTTTTTTCATGAGTCATTGAGGTAGAGCACCTCGAGTATCTTCACTTCACTGGGCTTGCCCAAGTAGTGCCTAACCCTTTGCTCATTCACCTTAACTCGATATCCACTCGGACATTCAACTTCAATCACCCCATGGGGAAACACTTGAGTGACTTTGAATACCTCGGACCATTTTGACCTCAATTTTCTGGGAAATAATCATAGCCTCGAGTTAAACAACAAGACTTGGTCCAATGGGCTGAATTCTCTCTTCAAAATCTTCTTTCCATGGAAATGTTTCATGTGGGCCTAGTAAAGTGAAGAGCTCACATAAGCCCGAAGTTGTAATTCATACAACTCGTTCAATTGATCCATTCTAAAGTGTGAGACATCACCCCAATCAAGATTCAACATTTTCAAAGCTCACATCGCCTTATGTTCAAGTTCTATCGGAAGATGACACGCTTTACCAAACACCAACCAGTACAGAGACATGCCAATTGGTGTCTTATGTGCCGTACGATATGCCCCTAGTGTATCATACAACTTTCTTGACCAATCAGTCCAATTAGCATTCACCGTTTTGCACAAGATGCTCTTGATTTCTCGATTTGACACTTCAACTTGCCCATTTGTTTGAGGATGATAGGGTGTTGAAACCTTATTTTTGACTCTGTATTTTTTAAGAAGAGCCCCACTCATCCGGTTACAAAAGTGAGAACTCATACTATAATTACAAGTTGTACGTGACATATAATGGATTGCTTTGATTAGTTTATATATATATATATATATATATCATTTATTTATAATTTTGTTGTATTTTTATGTAATTTTAGCTATTTATAAATATTTATTGTAATTGTATTATTTTATGAAATACTAAAAATTAAATACCCATGGGGCTTACACCATGTGCCTCTGGGCTTACGCCTCGCTGAGGCATATATAAAATGTCCCACATTACGTCCCCACCTTTAAAATACTGGTATTAAATAAAATATTAAAAGATTATTAAAAGAGTTTAAACGTTTACTTATTTTATAAGGTACTTCTGATGTTGTTCATAGCATCGGATGCATGTTGAGTCAAGAATGAATTTTGGGGCATGACACAACTTCTAAACAAATTTGGGATGCTCTAGTAAATGAGCATGAAGGAACAACTCAGGTTAGAAAGTTTAGAAATGTCATGCTTGCCACTGAATTTGAAAACTTCAAGATAGGAGAAACAGTCTTTGAAATGTTCACCAGGTACACATATATTGTGAATCAGCTGACATCACTTGGTAAAAATATCTCCACAGTGGACAAAATTTTGGAGACTTTACTTGAGTCATTCCAGATGAAAGTTACTGCTATAAGAGATATGTCACTGGCTGAGCTAGTTGGGAATCTCAAGACCTATGAAATGGACATGGTGAATTCCAAAACTGAGAAAACAATTGTTGACAAGTTTTTTGCTCTTAAAGATACTGAGAGTGATGGCTCTGACATAGATGAGGATAAAATGGACAAGAGAATTTCCTGTGGAAAGGAAAGAAACTTTGACAGTTCTCAAACTGATGAATGCTTCAAAATGTGACAAGACTGAATGATTAAGAACTTCCCATTATGGGAGGTTGAATGGAAAAGAAAAAGAAGGAACAAAGGAACATCAAAAGCTTTGATAAATGATATGTAATTCTATCGGAAGATGATCCCGGTGTGAGAGTGAGACTAGCATGTGAAAAAGTAAAGTATGAAAGAGGGAAGAAGAGCAAGTTTGTAGACTCTAGGTTAACTTATGTGTCAAGAGGAAGAGTCTATTTAAATATTCATTACGTACAAGGAAAAGGATTGATACAAATCCTATATACAGTTTAATCTACAATTTTAAAATATGTATAGCAAATTATAATAAATATTTAAAATATATCAGTGATTCAAAATAAGAAAGAAAGTAGGAACAAATAAGACTTAACAGAAAATTTCTGTTGCTTTCTATCTACACGGCACTCTTAGTGCTGAAATTTGAGAAGGATTCTTAATCGTCCGAGTACGACACTTATACGTGCACACCATCGAAGTTAGGTATAATATTACCGTGTCCTACTATGGTCGGGTACGATATGATGACATCCGCCCCACAGAAAGGCTGATATGATATTATATGGCCCCATACAGTTTTCCAATTTTACTACTATGCATATGATCATGATTATGTCAGTAGCACGCCCTCAGTGGCAATTCTGAGTTTCAGGTTGACTTTTGTACCATCCTCTTATATTACATTCTTATCTATATGCTTTATATTCTTTATATGCCTTGCATATTCAGTAAAGTCTTTCGTACTGACGTCCTTTGCTAGGGCACTGTGTTTCATGCCCGCAGGTATAGGTTAGATAGACAGACGCACCTCCATAGTAGGTTGCTCAATTCAGCAGTTAGTCGTCGCACTCCTCTTTTTCTCGAGTTGATGTATAGAGAGTGGTAGGCTATGCCGCTTATGTTTATAGCCATTTTTGGTATGGCGGGGCCCTGTCCCGACTTGACTACATGTTGTATTACTCTTAGAGGCTTGCACATTAGTGGCCATTGTATATTTATTTTGTATGGCCTTGTCGACCTCTTTGTCAACTATTGGTACTTTTGTTATGGCCTTGCCGACCCTGTTATATATGTATGTTGGTTAGTTGTCTATCATTACATGTTGTTCTATCCAGATTTATATTGTGTTTGTCATTCTAAGGCATTTTCGACCCAGAAGATTATATGTTCAGGTCATGATACACAGGTATTACACTCGGGCCGTTCAGGCACCGGGTGCCGGCCACACCCCGAAGTTGGGGTGTGACAAATTGTGTCTATAAAAATTCTAGATAAATTGCATAATCACTAACCTATAATTTATTACTGAAGTATTGTGGTACCTAAAAGGAACAAGTAATAAATGTTTATGTATATATATCCAATATAAAATCGGATATTCAGATTCAGATTTTATCAAATAATTTGACAGTTAAATTTCACACTTAAATGTTTCTACCTATTATATGAAGGGGGTGGTGATATGGAATAATTGTATCTTATCAATTGTGAAAGTGAAGATTTGTGACGTTATGTTTGTAGTCACTGTCCACGCATTATGACTATCTCAGGAGTTGGGATTGTCGATGGCATTACCAAGAAACTTTTAATGGTTATTATATAGAAGTGTTCTTTTCTAAGAATGACAAATATTTTAAAGGTATCAAACTTATGAAATAGAAGTATTTTGTCGTCAATGAAAAGATTCAAAAATAGAGGGTGTCAACTAAAACGATCTCATGATTGTAGATCTATTAATGAAAGTTTGCAACTAAAAATATTTAAAGAATATATACATAGAATGAGTCTTGGTTGTACTTATAATTGACGTGCTTATGATGTTTTGACACCCTAACTTAATTATGTGTTTCTGATATAAACTAATTAATTCCTGTTCACATAAGGGTGTGCATATTATTATTCTGAGATATTATAGGATAAGTCTCAATGAGACATTGTTGTAGACCATAATGTTAAATTTTTTATAGCTTTCGAATCTAGTATGATAAGTTTCTAATGTTGTAGAATATGGAAGAAAATATGTAGCGCAAAATTATGTATAGCCGACATAGCTCGCATTATTGATTTGTCATATTATGGTATATATGATGGACATTATAAAAGAGATTTGTTTTATGCTCAACTAATGAATATGTCATTAATATTAGTGTTATGTGGTCATTGGGCCAAGTGAAAGAATGTTAGACTTTTTTTATTTTGTGTTGCTTAATAAATGTAAAACCAATAACTAATATTTCATGAAGAACAAATCTCGTCCATCAGATCGGTTACTAGATGGACGTACCAGATTAAGTCTCTACACAACTCTAACAATGTCGGCTGTGGTAACTTAAGGCTAGGACAAAGAGGTAGAAATCAATTTCTACTAACGCTTCCGCTTTTGTAAGAATATTCCGCTTCAGGTATGTTCTCTATAACGTGTTCTTATAATATTATCATGTCCAAGATCATAATATTATTAATCATCCATGACATATCATAATTATATATACATTAAAGTTTATGTTTACAAATACTCCAAATACATTAGTAAGTTTCAATTCCTTTTGACTGCTATCTCCTTTTTAGTTTTCATTTATGCGTGGTTTTATTTTTCCTTTGTTGCTTTATCATGCATTTGTTTAATTTTTTTAATCATTAATTAATTATTGCTTTTACATGGAGAGTTGGAGATATTCTTATTTTGGATACTTGTTTCTAAGGAAAAGCCGAGATTGATAGTTAGATATTTAATTTTATGCTTTTCAGTTGAGTAATCTCATGAGAGGCTCTTTTTGAATAGAGTTTTGATAAATTTTGTGCATTCTTTCTATGGAGATTAGATAAATATTTAAGTTTTTGTTTTTCTTTCATGATTTTTCTACGATATGAAAATAATTGAGCCATTACGTGTTAAAATATGGAGGAAAACTTAAAGCCTTCTACTAAACCAACTAATTCATCTTCAATGCTTAAAAGTTCTTGGGTTCGAGTCATGCTGGGTACGAAATAGCTTTTATCATGGAGTGTTTTACTAGGACTTTTCGGCGCGAATCAAATTTAGTTGGACTCCAATGCGAATATCGAGCACCGAATGAGAAACTAAAAGAATGCTTAAAAGTTCATATAAAACCAATTATTTAGAATTCGAAGGTCGATCAACATGCAATTAAGTTATACCTCCATAGTTGATGAATTCTTATACCTTTTAGAAAATAAACAATTCCCTAAAGTAAATAATATATGAATTTTTTTTATTATGTTTGATATTCAAGTGATTGACTCACTGAAGAAAAGAAGACACTTTAGTCACACAAATAACTCAAGTTAGGATTATAGTAAAAATTAAAGAGACCTACTATCTTGTACGAATTATAAAAAAAAACAAAAACAAAAACAAATTAAAGAGACATACATCTTCGTGATGTTTCATTTAATGATATTCCACTTATTTCATAAATAAGAAAAAAACTAAGAGACCTACTATTTTTATAAGTCTTTCTAAAATCAGCAGTAGATTTTTCTATCTCTTTTATTGAACTTTGCACTAGAACGAAGTTGGAGAGGATATAAGTCCGCATACTTTTTATGAAATTAGATTTGTACTACTTTGATTTTTATTTATACCTCAACTACGTGTTTATTAAATTTTGATGCAGTTAAAATTTATAATATTTTACACAATTTTTTTAATAAATGACAAAATTAAAAACTGACGTGGTAACGCAAATCTATAAAAACTAGTACTACTAAAAGTCCCTCTAAGTTTATTAGGGATTTATTAGTGGCCGGTACCACAATTAGTTTAATAATGAAAGAAAATGATGAAGACAAATATAAGGAGTTTGTGGCCAAATAAAAGAAACATTAATATGAGCTGACCAGTTCTTGTTCCATATTCGTTTTTAATGGTTGTTAAGCATTGACTCTCTTTATAATGAAGACGAGAATTTTCATCAAGTACATGACCCCTTCTTGGATTTTTCTTATTATTTTGTTTCGTTTCTTTCAAGTTTGACCTAAAAAATGAAGAAACAATAAAAAAAAATCGCTCTATCAATAGCCTATTTATTAATAATTGTCCGTTATCACTATTTATCGGCCTAAAATGAAAAAAATTAAACAGAAATTCAAATTTTTTTTAATTAGAAAATTTCATATATTAAATGATTAAAACAATCTTTGTCACTCTCATTTGGAATATACGAACGATGATGATGATGATGATGATGATGAGTTGGTTGGGGGAGGGGGATAGTAGATGTTGAATCAAGTGTCAACTCCTCTTATTCAGTTCATCAAGAAGAGATCAATGAAGAACACTATTATGGTAACGAAAGTGGTTATGAAAAGGGTATTGAAGATAATGATCAATTAGTTGAGGAAAATGAAAGTATATTTATGTCATAGAGATAATTTGTATTAGGACAAATGTACTTTATACACATTCATATTATTATTAATGGAGATTAATATTTTGGCATTTGCAATTATTAAATTATTATTTGATTGTTTGTAATTATTAATATATGTGTGTTCCTTGAGCTTACGTTGTCATTAATAGAGTGAGATATTTTATGATAGAGTGTAACTCTTAAAATAGCCTCGACTGATGATCATCGAGAATGGATATCGATGATATGTGATAAGTCGACATGTGGTCTGCATCACATCCTTAGAGGATGTAGTATGTCTCACCTGCTACGAGTAATGGTAACTCGTGATGGACACATGGATACTTTGGAAGTATTGTTATACCCTGCTGATATAATGTTTGTTATACTTGTCTAACGTATGATCAACGTGTGGAATTTAGAAGTCCTTAGACTTGAGGTCAATACGCGCCTTATCTACAAAGTAATGTACTTTGATCCCGTCCTAAGCTCAAATGTCTTGTAGGTTGAGATACGACTTGTATTGGGTACATTACGATGTGGATTGAAGGTGGTAGTTGAGCCAAGATTAGGATTCATTCCTCGAATGTATGTTCGAGAGAACACTCGAATTCTCAGTGATATTAGGTTGATTAAAGTCGTTGGCCAACGCAATAGACATATTTAGAATATGGTCTAGTCGTCGACTAATATAGATGAGATACAATGATTAAGCCATTTGGATAGACACTTGACAAATCCTAAACTTGATCGGGTGTGTCGTGAATGAAAGGATTTTATCTTACCACATAAAGGTTAAGTTTACTGGATTCGCGTAAACGTACTTCACATATTGAGTTCGTCTTCCGGCGCCGTCTAGGAGTTCCGCGTAGACCTTAATTTGATTAATGTCAATATGAGAAGGTCTGTAGGTCACACTATGTCGATTGTCCGTTTCGATGTAAGGATGTATTGAGAGAGTAATTAAAATGTTCGATTCGGAATTGAGACATTTAAATAAATAATTATTACATTAATTAAGTCAAAATTGGATTTGGATTTAATTAAGAGTGCACGGAAATTAAGTCGGCGATTACAGGCACGTCGGCCATGCGCCCATTCCTAGGGTCGCGACGCCTCTGCGTCGATTTTGGGCCAGGCCCAAGGTCAAACCCTAATCCGGTTTTTTGACCTAATTTTCAACTATAAATAGAGGCATTCAATTTCATTGTTCTACACCAATTCTGAAAACATTCTAAGCCTTAGAGACTTAGAATCAAATACTCTCGAACCTCTGCTGGATTTCCTAGCTTTCCGAAAGAGAAGTACATTGAAGCTTGGAGCTTGCAATCGGAAGGGCAACCGCGTGTGCACCTTATAGTAGATAAAGATTCCAGATAATACTAACTTGTAAGTAAATGTTTTATGTTACAAGTTTCATTGTTGTATAACCATACCAGAATTATTGTTGGGATAAGTAAGAAACAAATATTTTAAACTTCCGATGTGCCTTACTTATATGTTTTGTACCCAACAAAACCTACAGTGGTATTAGAGCTTAGGCAGGTTTAATGGTTATATAACAATTGAATAGAATAATAATATGAGTTAAACATAAAATTGGATTAAAATGAGGTTCTTTGAAATCCTATATGTCTTGAATGAATGTTGACCTTTTGGAATCACCATAAATTATCTCCTACGCTAACTCAAGGAAGTCATTCCGCTCTAACTCGAACTAAGCCTATTGCTTTGTCCGGCTCATTGCACGGTGCACGGCTAATAACGAGTAAAGAACGGATGATGGTCGATATGGGCGTTATTGATAATGGTGGGTGATGATAAAGGACCTGTGAATTGATCCTTAAATTAGATTTGGGGGTTGAACGATTTTTTGAAAATCAACACAGAAACATTTGTAAGGACGTTGGCGCCGCGACCTTATGATAGGGCGCCGCGGCGCTGAATAGGGTTTCAAGGAGGCGTCGGGGCTCCATGGTGGAGCATCGCGGTGCTAAAGCTTCGCTTCAAAATTTTGAACTCACTGGACAACAGGCGTCGCGACTCCATGATGGAGCGCCGCGGCGCTAATGCATTTTTCAGAAACAAAAATGTTACTGCCTCTGAAGCGTCGCGGCTCCATGGTGGAGCGCCGCGGCGCTAGTGCAATTTTTCAGAGATTTTGGGTTACTGCCTCAGTGGCGCCGCGGCACTAATCATTAGCGTCGCGGCCCCACCTGTCCAGAAACAAAAAAAAATCTGAGTTCAGAATGTTTAACACAATATTATTATTATACAGTATATTATTTGATAAGTATACTGTTTATGTGCTAAATGTCAAAATGTTTGTCATTTATATTTCTAGAATAGTGTCCGCTATAACTGTCTGGGCATGCGGCATCCAGTGTTTGTTTAAACCATCTTCTATCATGCGTATTGGGTTGACGATTCCCAAACTATAAGTGTATTTAGTTTGCATGATGTAAAGATGGCATATTGGATATGGCGTAAAAGAGTTGATCTTAGTTAGAACCCTGAATTAAAATGTTCCCCAAACTTTAAATACAAGTCTAAATTAAACGCGTCGTCCATTATAATTGTTAGAGTGCAAAATCCTCTTCGGCTATACGAGTATTTATGCCAAAGCATTTGCTCTAAGTCTACGAGGACTCAGACTCTTTCATAGATGTGTTTTAACGTAAAAGCAAATGATAAACTTTTGTGGGTATTTACACCAAAGTGTTTGCTCACAAATGCCAAGTTTGCTTAGATACATAAACACAGTCATGTAATGGGTTGACTTGCTTAGACAAATCTTGACGCTAAAGTGTCGGAGTTGATTGCATCTCTTAATAGCTTTTATATCATTGCATTATTTATACTTGTAAAATCATGTTAGAAATTTTATTTTCTATGATTTTCTTTAATCATGTATTTAATTTTAGACTATTAATGTAATTTTTTTTTACAATTTTGTGTTATTATACTATTTTACTAAATTTTAAATTAAAAAATTAAAGATTCATGGGGCTTACGCCCCATGTCTCGAGTCTTACGTCTCGCCCCATACTAAATAAAATGTCCCGCCTCACACCCTACCTTTAAAAACACTGCTATTTACAACTGACTAATATTTTGGGGCATATAAAATAATTTGGATAGATAATTTATTTTTAAAATATCACGTAATTTCAAAATATCCCACTACGAAAGGGTGATCTGAACAAATAGAACAAGTAGAATAGAAATAAACTATCATGTAAGTATAAATAAGGATTATGGTGAAATGGATAGGGTACCTCACTCTTAATGAGAGATTTTATGGTCGAGCCGGGTATGAGAATAATTCCGTTATAGAGCGCTTCCCCCTTAAAAGGGTCTTACATGATGTAAATCCGAATTAATTGGAGCTCTAATGTGAATGTCTAACATAATGGAAAAAAAACTTGTTAAGGAGCCCTTCCCTCTTAAATAAGACTTAAACATCGTAAATCCGAATTATCGAGACTCCAGTGAAGATATCAAATACCGAATGAAAAACCAACAAAATAAATTATCATCATGTAAGTCTTATTAGCAACAATAACTATCAGTGTAACCCTATATAGTGAGGTCTGAAAATGATAAGATATACGCAGATGTTATCTCTATATTTGTGGCATAGAGAGGATGTGTAACTCTTATTAGCAATTAACTTACTATTTCTAAACAACTTAAAAAAATGCATTTGCTTAAAACACACATAAATCTATTTTAAGACATTCTAGAAAGAAAAAAAAAGCCCTATGCTTTAATAAATACTTAAATATCTCTTCTTCCTTAAACGATATAATCATGAACCCACCATATGCTTGTATTCTCATCAAATTAACCTTTTCTCATTTTTTCTCTCACTTAGTTTAAATTAAATTAAATTCATCTTCAACGACTCGAATACCAAATATCTTATCTCCAACAATATTCAAACCACCTTAAGGTTTTGTTTTCCATTATGAAGGACCAGAATTTAGACCTATTCGACCCGAGAACAGCTATAATGGACCCGGAATACTCCCCAACCCGTACCCGAGAACCCGATTTCGCTTTCGCCTTTAACGATAGCAACTTCTCCGATCGTGTTCTAAAGATTGAGATCCTCGGCGATTTAATCGACGGTGGTTCTGAATCCAACTGTTGTAATAGCCTCGCTGATTGGGCGCGTAATCGTAAACGCCGTCGTGAAGATTTTAGGAAGGAAAATGGTTAGTTTTTAAATCCATGGTATCTCTAATTGGATATTTTTGTATTTTGTGCTATTGTGGTTTTTATATCATGTGATTTATCTGTCAGCAATTTTTGGGTAATTAGTTGTATTTGGCTTAAGTTTCTAATTTGGTTAATGTTGTGTTATTGTGGTTTTTATATGTTAGCTATTTTTGGGTAATTAGTTGTAATTGGCTTCTCAAGTGTCTAATTTGGTTAAGGTGGTGCTATTGTGAAGATTTTAGGAAGGAAAATGGTTAGTTTTAAAATCCATGGTAGCTGTAATTGGATTTTTAAGTGTCTAATTTTGTCAATAGAGCTAGTATTGTGCTATTGTGGTTTTTATGTTCCACGATTTATCAGTCTAAGTGTCATATTGCTGAAATGAAGCATTCACAAATTCTCATTTACTCAAAAAAGAAGAAGAATGCTTTCACAAATTCTTCATTTCTGGTTTGAAATCGTGGCGGAGTTAAAAATAACACTTGTTACCTATTCTTACAATGAGATTTCAGCTGCTACTATTTTCCTTCCATATTCATTTCATTTTAGATGTCTGGCTGCAAGGGATGAACAATATACACTTTCTTCCCTTTCTATAAATGTTATGCATAGTGATTAGACTTTTGCTCTTTCTTATGCTGGTATGGGTTTTTCTGATGATAACCAGACATGTACCACTCGTTTGCAGCTTTGGATATCACAGAATGCCCTGAAGAACAGATAATTAGCTGTAATCAAATTGATAGTGAAGATGCTGATATCGAAAATCAAGATGAATCAGTTGTTGCAATGATTGAAGAGCCGAACTCAGGTATTATAATACAACTGCTTTCTAGATTTCTTTTCCTTAGGCCCTTTTTCCTTGAGAACTCTTATGTTTCTTAAATGCTCTTTTATATTCTTGAATTCTGTATGACTCCCAAATGTGGGACTATCTGGGTATGTGGTTGTTGTTATAATTCTGTATGACTCCCAAATGCTATTCTGATAAATTTTCAAAATAGAAAGGGTACAAAATATGAAACATGATTGCAATTTTGTGAGATATAGAAGGCTTGGCGATGGCTAACCTCTCAACAAATATCACCCCAAACTGGGTCTGGGTGCCTTGCCCATTTTTCATGGTTCAGTTTGGCTCTTAAGGTGGTAGGTTTAAAAGGGACTTTGTTCCCATCATGTATATAGTCTTTATCATGCTAAGGCAACTTCCATTTAGAGGGAATTTAAGCAAGAGATTTAAAACTGTTTATTCTGGCATGCATAAGGAAATCAGATTGCTCATAAGCCAAAACCCAGTTATTTGAGTTGTATGTTAGAACTTAGAACTAGGAAATTCTATAAGATGGCGAGGAAAAAGGCAAAGCTAGCAGTTACGGCGGTGAAAACAGCGGCTTTTGAACGCATGTATGTGGAATTAGAGGAAAAAGACAGGGATAAGAAGTTGTACAGACTAGTCAAGGAGAGGGAGAGGAGTACCCGTGACTTGGATCATGTGAGGTGCATCAAGGAAGAGGACGACAAAGTACTAGTGGAGGATGTGCGTATTAGACGGAGGTGGCAGTCTTACTTCCATAAACTCTTGAACGAAAAAGGGGATAAAGATATTGTGCTGGGAGATCCGGAACAATCCGGAAGGTACCGAGATTTTGGATATTGTAGGGTGAGAAGAGGCGTGTCTATTTTCTAGAACCAGTTTGGATTCATGCCGGGGCATTCGACTACAGAAGCCATTCATCTTATTAAGAGGTTGGTGGAATAGTATAGGGAGTGGTGGAGAGACTTACATATGATTTTCATCGACCTCGAGAAGACATATTACAAAGTCCTTAGAGAGGTTCTATGGAGATCTTTAGAGGTTAGAGGTGTACTTGTGGCATACACGATCAAAGATATGTATGATGGAGCCAAAATCAAGGTACAGATAGTAAGAAGAGACTCTGGAACACTTTTCAGTGATGATGGAGCTGCATCAGGGATCAACTCTTAGCCCATTCGTATTTGCTTTGGTGATGGATGGGCTGATGCGATAAATTCAAGGGGATGTGCCATATTGTATGTTATTCGCAGATGGCATAGTCCTGATTAATGAGACTCGCAGCGAAGTGAACGCTAAGCTGGAGGCTTTGAGACAGGGAGTCTAAAGGGTTTAAGCTGAGTAGGACCAAGATAGAATACTTGGAGTGCAAGTTCAGTAACGGGAGCGATCATGAAACTGGCGTGGAGGTGAGGCTTGTTACTCAGGTCATTTCAAAGAAAGGAAGCTTCCAGTATCTCGGGTCTATTATCCAAGGGAATTGAGAGATTGATGACGATGTTACACATCGTATTGATACAGGGTGGATGAAATGGTGGCTTGCATCTGGAGTCTTGTACGATAAAAAGATGTCACCAAAACTTAAAAGCAAGTTCTATAGGGTGGTGGTTAGATCGACTATGTTGTATGGGGCGGAGTGTTGGCCAGTCAAGACTTCGCACATCTAAAAGATGAAAGTTGCGGAGATGAGGATGCTAAGATGAATGTATGGGCATACAAGGAGGGATAGAATTAGAAATTATGATATCCGGGACAGAGTAGGAGTGGCCTTGGTGTAGGATAAGATGCGGGAAGTGAGGTTGAGATGATTCGGGCATGTGTAGAGGAGAGGCACAAATGCTCCAGTGCGGAGGTGTGAGAGGGTGGCTATGGACGGGTTCAGGAGGGGTAGAAGTAGCCGAAGAAGTATTGAGGAGAGGTGATTAGACGGGATATGGCGTAGGTGCAACTTACTGAGGACATGACCTTAGATAGGGGGTTGTGGAGGATACGGATTAGGATAGAAGGGTAGTAGGTAGTTGAGTGTAGTCCTACTTACGCTCACATACTGGTAGTTGTAGTGTTATTATTATTGCTCTGCTTAGCCTATCATACTAGTAGGCGCAATATTATTTTATAGTCCCCGTGTCAGTTGATTTCTACTGTTGTATGTTCTTTCGTATACTTTGTTTATCTTATTTACCTGCGTTAGTTACTGCTTTTTTTCAGAATGTTTTTTCATGGCTTATTCGTTTTTGTTATTATCATTTTCATACTGCTTTAAATTTCTTGTCCGGGTCTGACCGTTTCTCTTGCTTTACTTGTGCTTATGCTTTGTCTTGAGCCGAGGGTCTTTCGAAAACCTCTCTACTTACCAAGGTAGAGATAAGGTCCGCGTACACTCTATCCTCCCCAGACCCCACGTTGTGGGACTTCACTGGGTATATTGTTGTTGTTGTATCCTTTTGTTACCATCATTTTCATACTGCTTTAAACTTCTTATTCAGGTCTGACCGTTTCTCTTACTTTGCTTGTGCTTATGCTTTGTCTTGAGCCGAGGGTCTTTCGGAAACAACCTCTCTACCTACCAAGGTAGAGGTAAGGTCTGCGTACACTTTACCCTCCCCGGACCCCACGTTGTGGGTATGTTGTTGTTAATGTCTTGCTTTTGTGCTCAGATTTCTTTTATCACGTATGAGCCTTAATTTCCTGATGGAATTTCCCTCTGCGCCAGCATGAAAGGGAAAGACAAAAGAGTAAACCTAAAGAATATTTCGGTAATGGTCTTCGTATTAGTGCCTCGTGGTTACAGAATGCAGTTTTATCATCCTCTGCCCTCATTGCAGTCGTGAAGAAAGGTAGTGTGACACGGGCCGAAAAAGATAAACCATGTTATGTATTTTTTTGCAGGAGATGAAGCTGCTAATAGTGACGATTCAACTTGGAATTGTGATTCTCCAAGGGTTGTAAAAGTTAAAACACTACATATTAGCTCCCCTATTTTAGCAGCAAAGAGTCCATTCTTCTACAAGGTAAACATTTTTTCATGTGTGAGCTGCTTATGCACTGTCTAGAATCGGTTTTTGAAGTTTGAGCATGCTTTATCATACAATTTATGCAGCTCTTCTCAAACGGGATGAGGGAGTCTGAGCAAAGACAAGTAACTCTACGGATTAATGCTTCAGGTATTGTCATATTTGTGCTGTAGGTTGACTTTGATTACATTATGATCAATGAACTTTAGTTGAAATTAACGTGGACAAGGTCTATCAAGTATGAATGCAGTTTCCCATTCATCGTGAATGTGAGGAATTTGCAAACTATACGGAATTGAAATGCTTGTTCTGTCATATTTTAAGTGTTTTATAGTATCGATCTACCGGATGTATGGATTTGAAAATTGTGGAAAAATAATGTTACTTCATCTGAAGTGGCTTGAAAGTCAGTATCCTTTTATCATGAAAGTGATTTCTCTATATTTGTTCCCATGGAGCAGAGGAAGCTGCGTTGATGGAGCTCCTGAATTTTATGTATAGCAATACATTGACCACAAATACAGCGCCTGCTTTGCTGGATGTGCTCATGGCTGCTGACAAGTTTGAGGTTGCTTCTTGCATGAGGTATTGCAGCCGGCTACTGCGTAATTTGCCTATGACTCCGGAGTCAGCTTTGCTGTATTTGGAGCTTCCTTCTAGTGTCTTGATGGCCTATGCAGTTCAGTCGTTGATTGATGCAGCAAAACAATTCCTAGCTGCAAGATACAAAGATATAACCAAGTTAGTTCCATTTATGCCTACCCTTTTTCTTTTGTTTTTGTTTGTTTTTTAATCCAAAACAGCTGTAAGTGCAGCAATTACTTTTAAATCCATAGAACCATTGTTTAGTATGTTTTTTTTTCTTTCTTTTGAGGATAATTTCTGCTACCAGAATTTATTTCGGTCAATTTCAGCAGATGGTTCAAATTTTTGTATAAGTAAAACTGGAAACTTTTCTATAACATTTAGGTAACATATTGGGAACTTTGGAATTTCTTAAAACCTAAAAGTTGTAACATAAGAATTCGACATAAGCAATTATAAAGAAGAATATACCGAGACCCACACCATAGTTGAACTTGTGCATAAAAATTCATTTAATTTTCAACATCAGAAGGTTCTCAATAAAATAAATTGCATAATGGTTTTAATGCATAACCGTTAAAGTAATGTAAGTCACTTCAATTTGATAAGAGTAATATATCATGAATTTTATACCATGTTGCCTTTTCATCTTGTGTGAAGGATTGTTAGTGAAAGGCTTTATTGAAGCATCTGGTACTTGCCTGTGCTTGTTAATCAGCTCATTCATCTTTGGACAGGTTTCAAGAAGAGGTCATGAAGTTGCCTCTTGCTGGTATTGAGGCAATTTTGTCCAGTGATGACCTCCAGGTGGCATCAGAAGATGCAGTATATGACTTTGTCTTGAAGTGGACAAGGGCTCATTATCCCCTGATAGAGGAACGCCGAGAAATTCTTAGCTCGAGACTCGGTCGTTGCATCCGTTTTCCTTTCATGAGCTGCCGAAAGCTTCGGAAGGTTCTCACATATAATGACTTCGAACATGAGTTTGCATCCAAGCTTGTGCTTGAGGCCCTCTTTTTTAAAGCTGAGGCCCCGCACCGCCAACGAACTCAAGCTGCAGAAGAATCAGTCTCGACCAGTCGTCGTCTTGTGGAGCGTGCATACAAGTATCGGCCTGTTAAGGTGGTTGAGTTTGAACTTCCACGACAACAATGTGTAGTCTACTTAGATCTTAAGCGGGACGAATGTGCTAATCTGTTTCCATCTGGGAGAGTATATTCTCAAGCTTTTCATTTGGGTGGGCAAGGGTTTTTCCTGTCTGCACATTGCAACATGGATCAGCAAAGCTCTTTCCATTGTTTTGGTCTCTTTCTGGGAATGCAGGAAAAGGGTTCAGTGACATTTGCAGTCGATTATGAATTTGCTGCAAGGACAAAACCAGCAGAGGAGTATGTCAGCAAATACAAGGGGAACTACACTTTTACTGGGGGTAAGGCAGTTGGCTATCGCAATTTATTTGCCATACCCTGGACTTCTTTCATGGCCGACGATAGTCTCTATTTCATTAACGGCGTACTCCATCTCAGGGCTGAACTTACTATCAGGCACTGATTTTCTTATCTCCATGTCAATTACTACCGTTGTTTTGCTTATTAGCTGAACCGAAGTCCCAGTCTTTCCTTGGCTTTGATCAAGCAAAGAAGTAAAGGTTTAGGTGTCAATACTAACTTGTCATAGGTATTGAAACATTTTGTAATGTTATCATTTTGACCATAGTTCATCTCTGTGCTCTCAAAACAAGGGAGAGGATGTAAATGGAAAATTCAGGGAGTGAGATGTCGATTGTTCTGACCTGTTTTAATGCAATACAAGCATGGAGGTTCTCCAGTTCTTCTGAACAGTATGAATAGGTTAACTTTCTTATGACCCGGTTGATAAATATATAATCTATATGTAGCTGTGTATCAAGCATGGTAGCTAAATCTTTCTGCTGATTAATGAATTCCGTAGCAATGTGCAGGAGGTGAAGCCAGTGAGAGTGGTGTGGTATGGTAAATGTTACGGTTGCTAAGCTTTTTAGCATTTCAAAAGTTCTTTCTTTTTTGGAATATTGGGTAAATACAATGTATTTATTTAATATTAAAAAGTACTCTTATACGAATTAATCAAAGACAACGTGGTACTTTCTAAACGTATTTAATTAATAAACTTTTCAAAATAAGTTGCGTACTCGGCCAAATATGAAAATACTTAAGCTCATGTTTGGCCATAGATAATTTTACTTTTTTCAGAATTGTTTTTCAGAATTATATTTGAATATAAAATTGTTACAATTTTTAGAAATTTAAAAAAATTCAAATATATGTTTTCACATTTTTCACTCTAAATCAGTTATACTAAAATTCAACATTTTCCAAATTGTATCCATGTCCAAACATAACTTTAATTTTTAAATATCACTACTTTTTAACTTTATAAAAATAATCACATTTTTTTTATGTCCAAACACCCTTTTTTTATTATTAAACTACAGCCAAAGAAGCCAGCGAATCCCTTACGATAAAGGATTTTTAATTCCTAGTTCTAATTGTTTTGTGGCAGGAAAAAGAAATCAACCACTCCTTCCTAAAACAAAAACCGGTCCCTTTCTTTGTGAAGGGGAAAGTCCCGAAGGCGAAACCCCCCATCTGTACCAGAGGCCCCTTGGCCACGTGGGATGTAAATCAGGGATATGCGCGAGTGGCAGCCCTACAAGGGAGAGGACCAACGGGACACGAACCCAGCAACATCCCTTGCAATATTTCAGCAAAGACTGTCACCACACGGATTCGAACCCGGGACGTCGGAGTGGTTGTACCCCAATCACCTTACCACTTACCAACTCGCATATGACCCTGGGGAAAAACCGATCCCTTTCTTGTATGGTTTCATTTCTGTCTCTTTCTCTTCCATCAAAACAATTACAACCAAATCAAACATCATGCCTAAGAACAGGGGAAAGGGAGGTAAGAACAGGAAGAGAGGAAAGAACGAAGCTGATGATGAGAAAAGAGAGTTAATATTCAAAGAAGATGGACAAGTACAACGTATGTTACCTGGTTTACCACATAGCCTATATTTTGAGTTTGTTACCTGGTTTAGCCCATATTTGCGTATACTCAAGGTCATCTTGTGGGATTACACTAGTATGTTGTTGTGGTTGTTGTACCTTCTATACACTTTTATATAAGGTTGATACATTATGTATAATGATTCGCCCATGTATAATGTATAATGTATAATGTTGTATATTGGGCTACATGGCGTAATATTTTATGTTGGGTTGTATATTTTGAAAATTTCCCCCTTTTTTGTTGTTTTTTCAGATTTGTTCTTTTTTTATTGAGAATCTTTACGCCACATAGACCTTATTTTGAGTTTCTTACCTGGCTTAACCTATATTTGTGTATAAACATCGTTTATATACTTTTATACAAGGTTGATACATTATGTATAATGTTTTTTCTCCCAGATATAATGTTGTATAATATTGTATATTGGTCTACGTGGCGTAATGTTTTATGTTGGGTTTTATATTTTTTGAAAATTTCCCCTTTTTTGTTTTTTTCAGATTTGTTCTTTTTTTGAAAATATTTACGCCACATAGCTCATTTTGTTGTTTTTTGGGAATATTTACGTGGCATAATATTTTATGTTGGATTGTTATTTACACCACATATTTATGTGGCTTAATATTTTATGTTAATTTCCCCCTTTTTTATTTTTTTCAGATGTGCTTTTTGTTTACATATGAATCCCTACATCGTTACATTCCATTTAGGATTAGGAATAAGTGTAATCAGAATCGGACTTGATTTTTATATATCTCTATTGGGACCCTATTCACCTAGAATCGAGATTTGATTTTTGCCTTTACATGAATTTTGGATTAGGAGTACATGATTTGTGTTATTCGTCGGGAATTTTTCAAAAATATATAGCCCAACAACTACAACGTACCCATTGTAATCCCACGAGGTCTGGAGAGAGTAGGATGTATGCAGACATTACCCCTACGATGAGAGGTAGGGAGGCTCTTTTCAATAAACCTAGGCAAAAATATACAGCCCAACATAAAATATTATGTCACGTAGCCCGATATACAATATTATAGCTGGGAAAGTATTATACATAGTGTATCAATCTTATATAAAAGGTGTATACACAAATATGGGCTAAATCGGGTAACAAACTCAAAATATGGGCAACGTGGTGTAAATATTTTTCTCCCGGTAGACATTGAGCATAATTTTCCCTTTTCGCTCCCTTTGATGTATGATTTTTGGAAAATTGCATGTAAACTTTTATGAACTAATGAATTACAGATTAGGAACAATGAAAGTCACCAATCAATCGAAACTAGTTTGGTGGGCTATTGTGAATTGTCTATATTCAATTTCAGTGTTTACATGATTGATTATCAGGATTTGAAACCAGCTATGCAAAGCTTATACTCTATATAAGTGTAGTTTAATAGCCATCTGTGTATATAAACAAAATTGTTCGCCTCCGTTGTCCTTTAATTCAATATTTAAATTAGTTCATTTATTCAGTTGTGGTTCCAATGGATAGCTAATTGTAACAACAAAAATTGGGATCTTTGTGCTGTTGAGCTATGTGAATCTGCTCGTGTGTCTCTTTAGTGAGAAAATAAATTGTTTTTGGGAATTACTTTTGCTTGTGCAATCAATTGCATTATTGTGTTGTTGCTGCTATCTTAGTGCTGGTAGAATATTGGATATATATTTACAATCACACAAATATCTAAGATTTGTTTTATTCACACATTTCAAAAGTCTTCCATATTTTCTTAAACTCCGTGTCAAGTCAAACTAGGTCAATCTTTTTGGAACGGAGGAGTACCTCTTTAAAACGAATCTCAGGTTATGATTCATTGAACCATTCCTGGAGAAATATTCAGTATTCCTTGTACTAAAAAATTCAGCCTAATTTTTAAGTACAGATCAAGGATATCTAGGTCTAAAATTCAATCAATTCCTTGATGTACTTTTAAAGGTAACTGGAGTTATCACACAGCAATCTCAACTAAATACCCCAGGGCAGAAATATAGAATAATTACTTGACCTAAAATGAAATGTCAAAAAACCAGGGTCTTTTGCATGGCTGATTTGTCATGAAAAAATAGTTTGTTTTCTGTCAAGAAGACATGCTTAACACAGCCTTGAAGAGTAGCCATTTTATCCTAGGACCTTAACTTAATAAAGGAAAACGACGACGACTTTCTGAAAAATAGAAACAACGGTAGCTAGAAATGAGAAGTGCTGGGAGAGACACCGGCTACATTTCCTACTGATAGCACAACTAGATGCTAGCACTCAATTAGTGGTGATGGCAATTGGCTTCATCAGGACCAATAGCGGGTAGGATATGTATGGAAAAACTGAAAAGCCCTGTTGCAAATTGCAACATTGATTGGATCTTTGGCAAATGGCAATAACCATGTGCTGCATTTCAAAAACTTATATGCCTTGTGCACTAAACTGAGTCTTATTTACAGAACAATGTGGTGTAACAATATGCAGAAACAGATAATGAGTTATAACACTAATAAATGAAAGTGAAACATAGAATCTTCTTTGAAGATGTGCTAAGATAAAAAAAAAATTACATCAAAACCTACTCTTACGTCACGTGAACATATGCCTCTTGTACAAGAAACTAACAGCCCATTTGCATTGGTGCTGGAATTCGTTCAAGGTGAATTTGACATCAAATTACATGCATTTATTAAGTTCCTGCAATCTTCTTCTTCAATTCCTCAACGTCTTCTGCTAATTCTTTTCTACTCAACTGTCCGCGAGAACAAGAAAATCACATCTCTTGTAAGCCATTATCATCTCTATGCAAACAATAAGCCTATTCTACAGTAGTCTAAGTACTTTCTTGTGCAGTTTTCAAGACTCCAACTGGTCAACTAAGGGGCCGATGTAGGCTTTAAGGCATGGGGTCGGCATAACTCATTAGTTTTGGCACAAACCTTGTGTATGTGTTACGAAATTTACTAAATATGCAAAAAAAAAAGATCAGAACCCAATAACTAACACTTGAGGTTGTTGTCCTACACTAGAACCTATAAAGTTCAGATAGGGTATCCACTTATGGGTCAACTTAAAGAACATCTACCCTTCTTGGGAATAGGCAAGATAATGACAGGCTGACTGAAAGATTGGAAGTTCTATATGACATTTTTAAAATTATTTTTGCTTAGATTCAGTGTATAAAAAAGTTGATACAGAAATCCACTAGTTTATAGAAATTCAAGCTTTCAAATATTTACATAATAAGCCTATTTTAACATATGGGGGAAAGAAAAACAAGCCGTTAGTTTGTTTTAGAAAAATTGACATAAATAACCGTCCACCAAATAATGGCCAACAAATATATACTTTTTGTATATTAATGTTTAATATACATAAAAATACATTTTTGATACATAATGGTGTATGATTTTTGTATATTTGGCTAGCGAATTTTTGGCCAAACGGCAAAAAGTGCAACTTGCCCGCTGTTTTAAGCCACAATCCCTTCCATACCTCAAGTGAAAATCTACGGCACATGCGATTCAACAGGAAAACATTTATTTAAATATTTTTTTGTGGTATAATTTGAAATGTTGAGAGATATGTAACCTACTCCCACAATCTTACCTTGAAGAGAAGGTAGCGGTAGACAAACCATCCAGTATATCCAAGTCCTACCAAGTACCAACTCCAAGACTTTCGGTAGCTACAGAAAGGGGAGAAAGATTAGTAACTCTGATGGTTGGACCAAACCACAGAAGAGATACGAAAGACTCAGAACATTCTTAAAGCAGTTCCTTAAGTAAAACAATTATCTTATTCCATCAATCTACTTACCAGAGGAACTGAGTTGATGGCACCAACAACAATTGAAGACAGCCAAATTGCAACAATTGCCCCACCACCGTAAAGTAGCACTGTCGACTTGTCTTCAACAGCATCCCACTGTAAGCAATAAGCAGATCAATGTGAGTTAGACATAAACAAATCGTTCATAAAACATGAAAAGGATAAAAATAGATAAATCCTAATCTCATATTAAAATGAAAAGCTATCTATTCCAATTCAGACAAATTATCAATCTTTTCTTTCACCTCGGGAGGAATATGATCAGAAGGAGCTAATTCAAACCTCTTCGATAAAATAAGAACACCCCCACGTTCAACACACGCACACACACCACCACCCTTTTTACCATTACCAAGAACCTTCGAGAGTCATGATGATATTACTGTGGAACGTCTTTATCAAAATATATTTGCTTCTAACTTCAGTCAATTAACAATAATTTTGCAGTGGATTTCCAGAAATCTGTTTCATGTAGCTTTTAGAAATATAGCATCCCACTTTCTTTTACTACCAAGGCTAGGTATTTGACCAAACAAGATCGTTCAGTTCCTACAGAACCTATCACTAAAATACCCCTAGAGGGGGATATGGCTAAGCGGAGCTCCCAATTAGTGGGAGGAGCCAGGGCTCTGACTGCATGCTTGTTGAAGAATGAGCCGGCGACTCATAGGCAGTGGCTTGGTTAAGGGAACCGTCACACTATGAGAGTTAGCCATGCCCGAAATCCTTACCTTAACCGTAAGGAGGGGGATGCCGAAGGCAGGGCTAGTGACTGAAGTCGTAACAAAGTAGCCGTAGTGGAAGGTTTGACTATTCAGCTTTAAAGAAATTCGAAATTTCATCTTTGATGACACTTTTTAGTTAGTTATAGGAATGGAAACAGTTATTCCATCTATTTCGATATTGAAAATCAACAAATTTGATTGATTGATAGAAGTTGATTCTATTATGGTAAATTGATGAAATAATAGTCAGTCATTGGACTGCTTCATCCGCTAAAATTTGTTCCTTTTTAGTGCATTTACCCCGAGGAACCTGGAGTTTGTAGTAAACTAAAATGCATCTCTAATATTCTTTAATTCAATTTTTAGGGACTCTCACATGGTCTCGTTTAGAAAAAATGCCAATTTAGCAAAATGTGTATTATGTACCCGATTAGAGAGCATTTAGCAGATAAAAACTACAAAGAGAACTCTAATGAAGGTAAAAAGAACAAGAATCTATGGTTGCACTGAATGCTAATGTCAGTTATTGTGACAAGGTATTATTTTTAACTATTAGAGTTAGGTTATATAATTTCACTTCAATGATCTACTCCTATTATTAAATTGAAGAAAATCTATGACATTATAAATGTAACAAACTAACAAGTACTGCTCTATAAGTATTTGCAGGAATAAGTAACTCACACTCTATAGTGATGTACTACCGCGTACAAAACAAGGTTTAGATTTCTGATAAACCTCAAAGAGATGCAACTAAAGAGACTACCAAATGACTTGATAATATGCAGCAAGCCATCCAGTTTACCTTTTCTTTTAGCTCTGTTAGGAATTCGTTAGTATCAACAGAAGTTTCTTCAGATGAAGAGGCTTTAGCCTGGAGTAGCGAAGACCTTTTGGACTCTGTTACAGAACATCAACATAAACCGTGAGCACAGCAACAGGAACAAATATTATCTTTGAAAACCAGAAAACAGCATACTAATACAATGCTCGTCACTTGTATTTAAGATTTAATGTAACTGCATAAGTAACAGCGTTAAGCCAGCAACAAGAGGTTCTCCGTTATCTGCTCTGGACCTTATCTGCATAAGACCTTTATAATCTAGGTAGAAAAAAGTCCAGCTTTGGCCAGGATTTACTGCAAAACTTTGGTTTTAATATACACATTATTATCATAATGTCCATTGTCCGTCAAACATGATTGTTATTATTGGTCCTCTAAACTTTAAAGTACTAAAATATCAAGATTTCCTCACAAATGTGCATTAGAATAAAGACTGGGATGTGTTGGAAATTTGCCTTTGGCGGGGAGATGCGTCCACCCATCTTTGATGAATTAAACACTAGTGTTCCGCATGTTGGAGACCTTGCCTCTTCGCACATGCATGATCTACGAAGTGAGTAGATGACCGTAGGGCCAAGAATCGTCAAATTTCGTTGAGAAATGAAAGAGATATTGGTCTCACAGTAAGGTGTTGAGGCATGAAAATGTGGTGTGGGACAAATCTACCACATCGGTGGGAATAGGAAGAATTGCTCTCTATATAAGTCTCTAATGTGGTAAAGGGTTTGGATCCCAAGGGTATCCCATGTGTTTAAAGGAGGAAAGACCAGATGTGCTTGGGTTCAAGGCTGCAGCCCCAGCACCTTGCCGCCCGTCCGTCAAGGGCTCGGGGTATTATCTTTTTGGACCGAGAAAACTACCTTCCAGTTCTGCATTTAGTCCCCAAAGTTTCTGGAAGGTGATGATGAAAGCTCTACCGTTGGGAATTTGTTTTGAGGCATTAATCACCATTACTTGGCGATTAACTCCTCAGTGCTTGACCCATTACTGGGCGATTAGGCTGACCTTTCAATGGCCATTAACAACCGTTACTTGGCTGTTTTAATGCCCTCCTAATGGCCATTAACAACCATGTTTTGGCGATTAGACAGCCCTTCTCCTTGCTATATATTGAGCTTCATTTGGCTCGATTCGATTGGCAGAAAATGAAGCGAAAATACTGACAAGAAATAGGCGAAAGCAGACGAAAAGACTCACAAAACCGGTGAAAAAGCGGCATAAAAATAGTCACGAAAATACCACAAAGCGATGAGTAAAGCGTGAGGAAAAACAGTGAGTAAACACCTCATTATACCACAAGATATACACTCTGAGAGACACTATATACCACGGAGACAAAGAGAAGAGTGAGAGAAACTCTTCCCTTCTATTCCATATCTTGACCAAGTCAGTCATATTTATTTTCTTCAACAGCTCAACCTATTGGCTTTGTAGTGTTGAGATTAAAGTGTTGTTTTATCTTGGGAGACTATTGCCCGCTAACGTAAGCATATATATCGGGTCAATCTTGTCTTAAGGATGAGGCTATCCTCGACTCGACACACAATGTTGTAACCATCCGGGAGTTTAGTTGTTTCTTGATTTGAGTTATCAAGATTCAAGACACAACAAACTTACGTGATCCTCGACATTGGCTTTGCAAGGTGATCAAGATTCAAGACACAACACACATGCTTGTGATTTGAAGATTGACCATTTATTTATCCTTCGAACATTTGTAATAGTTATTACTTCCCATCGCTCTATAAAGTACCATAGAAATACCAACAATTTAAGACAAGATTGTATTGTAATACTATTATTGTTGAAAGATGTCGGTCAAAAAGTTGTGTGACCAAATCTGGATATGGCAATGGTTTTTACGGTAGAAGAGTGATGATGATGAGACGTGTTCATGGTGTCACCGCTTCAAGATCGTTGGAACAAGCGCTCACGGTAGCTTGAGGATGTCAAGTGGGACAAGAGGAGAAGGCGAAGATGTACTTCTATCTTCTTGGCGAAGGCTTTGTATCTATCCGGACAAAGATCCAGGAATAATGGTAAGAGGAAATGGACACTCGATCATTGAAGTAGGCCAGTGAGCTAGAATCCGAAATTGGGATAAGTAGTTTTTCTTACTTGTCAAGGATAAAGATTAAATGATGTCTGATTAAAAATGGATTAAAGTAAGGAGGAATATGAAAATAATTTATATTCCTTACGCTTTAAAAATCAGAAGTTTAATCTCATCTTCTTTTCCGTTTAAAGGTTGGATTGTAAAGCAACTTAAAAAGATCCGTTCTTTTAAGTGTAATTATTAAAAGTGAGTAAAGTATGTTCGCACATAGGATGATATTTGACACTCAGTCATATAAAGCCTCCGGGCGACTGGAGTGGGCCAAAATTCCTTTGATATGATGATATTGGACACTCAGTCATATAAAGCCTCCGGGCGACTAGAGTGGGGCCAGAATCCATTTCATAGGAAAAGTAACGGACACCTATTAGGGTGGGCCAGATTTTTGAGGTCTTAAATGATCTGAAGGCCTAAAGAAAGGCAGAAAAGAAATTGGACACTCGCGCCCCGCTTATTTGGAGTGGGCGAGTATCCAGATCACATATGATCAGGTTACGCCTAACCGCAGAACAGAGGTTGTTCATGTGAAGCAATGCCACCTCTAAAGTAGAAGGGGTTGGAGAGGTTGTCCTCAATAGGACTTGAGGAATGAGATCATTCTAAGATGAGGTGATACATATCCCTAACTTGGTTTAAGGAATTTTGTTGGTCAAAGTTTGGTTTGAGACTAGTCCAGCAGTGCAGAATAACTAAGAATGGCATTACGTCTGCAGCCAAATGAATGATATATTTGTAATCATGAATCTATGCCATCATAGATTAAGACACGTTAAATAGCATGTCATTCAAAAGCTAACGATGTTGAGATTGTTGCCTTATGTCGACATAAACCCTCAAAATGAATGTGAGGTGAGCCAGATAGGCAAAATCACCTTTTCAAATTCCAGTCAAAGGAATAGCGAAAGAAGCACCGGCTCCTCTACAGAACTTAGTCACGCCTCTCATGGGTGATTTGAAGTTTATACAAAATAGAGGGGAGACAAATGCGTTGTGATCTTCATTGATGATGGTACACGTATGGAATCCTTTGTTTGTTAAAAAGCAAAGATGAAGTTGTTGAAGCGGATAAGCGCTACAGCAAAGCGTTGAAAATCAACTAAGCCTCACGGATTGAGAAATTAGAAGTGAGTGATAGAGGAGAAAGTGAAGCATCGTTCATTAAGCGATTGTTCATTTCTCACCTCGATCCAACAGTGTTAGCCAGCGCCAAGCTCGTGCGCCAAATTATGTGGGGTGGCTTGATAAAAGTTGGAATCTTGAAGCAGTCAAGTTGTACCTAAGGCAGAATTGCATATCCGTAAGGATACGCGCAAATACTTGATAGTGTTGATCGCCTCTTGGCGTCAAGAGATGTTGAATTCTTTGAAGATAGCTTTCCTTGAAAAGAAAAAATGAGTAATTGCTCAAGGTTAACAAGAACCCATGAGGGCTGATCCGAAACTAGGCGTTGTATCTACAGGACTCGAAAGTTGTTGGCTATCCTGAACTTAATATTCCAAATCTGCGGAGCTTCGGGGATTCTAGATGTAGAACCTAGAAGGAGCAAAAAGGGACAAAGACTTGTTCCATACCTTCTAGCTTATATAGTTGAGAACGAACCATGGATAATTAACAAAAATTGTCATCTCCAAAAGCACTACATTGGAAAGAAGCTAAAGAAAGAAATAGATTACTATCATATAGAACCATACTTGCGTAATGGTTGATCTTACATCCTGGAAAAGAACCTTTGGGTTGTAAGATGTGCTCACACCTGAGTAGCTCCACATCCGGGGCCATTGGTCTTCGTGGCATGAATGTTGAATTAGCCTTCCCGATCGAAAAGTTGGAAGAAGAGAATCGAGTTGGTTTTACAGAATTTGTTGGGCTTCTACGAACTTTCATCTTGGTCCTGAAATGTTTACATTTTGGTCCCTGAAAGTTTCGAGATAAAGCGAAATAATAAATCGACCACGAAACATTGACTCTGAATTAAGCCAATGAGAATCAACGATGCGAAAGTAAAGTCATATTGAAATAAAGTCTCGATATGAAAGATATGGGTATCATAGATGTCATCTTATGAATTAGATTTCTAAGACATCTAATTTGGTCGAGAGTTGACAGGCCTCGTTGAAGCCACCAATGGATATGAATCAGCCGATTGGAATCATGGTGCACCCATAGACAAGGAGCGATATGCACAGGTCATGTGTAGTTCAATGTATTGTACACACTACAACCGACTTGGTATCGTCCTACGAACAGATCAGTTGAACTAAGGTTCACTAATGATTTTAATACATGATCGGTAGAAGGCGTTAAATCTGATATGACGATATCTGAATTAATGCTTATCTACAAATTATAGTAATTACGGATGTCCAGCGGTTGCGGGAGAACACGATGATGCAATACGACATCGGTCAAGAACACCAAAGCCACAAGTAAATGTGTATGGTGGGTCTTGGAAAATCCTCTAAGCAAACTTTGCGCCGACCAATTCGCATGATGGTATCGGAGTTTATCGCTTTATACAAAGCATGAAAGAAATTGAGTAACTTCACGGCTCCTTAGAGGGCGTCCCTTATTGGGAGAAACCGTGTCTTCAGCAGCTTATACCGTGGCTAGTCGGTCGGCTTTAGGAAGGACACTGGATGGATCTGGACATATCGCCGAGATCACATCGGAGATATAGATCGTATGGCGAGTTGATCATTCTGGTGTCACATGTGTACTAACTAAAGCGGACTGGCCAGGAGATCAAGTATTCACTGCTCTAGGGAATTGGCTTAAAACCGGACAATACGAACCTTTGCGGTGGAAACCCAACCATACCGATTGGAGATCCCAAGAATTTGGTTCAATGGAAAACTAAGCGGCAAAAGGCTTAGTTGGCGCGGTGGAAGCAAGAAACACTTCGGATGATGATTTATATGCAAAAAACTTATGAATCCAAATTTGTTCGCGATAGACATTAAAGTGCTACTGCATGGTGGGTAAGGTTAAGCTTCCAAACCTTTTAAAAGATCCTCGAATGGTTGAGGTTAAGGTTGAGAGAAAATTTTAATGATTCCTAACACTTGAGAAGTGGGGTATAGCAGGATACCTTGTAGGAGATCACCTATTTAAGTGCGAGGATGGCCGCCTCAAATGAGCACTTAAGAATCCAAGTGTGTCCATGGCCACAGACAGAAGCGTAAGAAGGAAAATGAATAAGAAGAGTTATTATGTTGATATCATTGTCTTGGCTTATACTAAACACGGCGGTTCAAGACATCACGTTCACCGCGATGAAAGTAAGTCAGATGGTTTCAATTAGGGAAGGTTCAAAGCGGCTACCACTCTTGATGCAATATCTTTTATTTGAAAGATTGCTGAAATGTAGGCACTCATGCGTCGCCAATCTCTCTTTCATAGAGGGGATTGTTGGAAATTTGCCTTTGGCGGGGAGATGCGTCCACCCATCTTTGATGAATTAAACACTAGTGTTCCGCATGTTGGAGACCTTGTCTCTTCGCACATGCATGATCTACGAAGTGAGTAGATGACCGTAGGGCTAAGAATCGTCAAAATTTCGTTGAGAAATGAAAGAGATATTGGTCTATGAAGTAAGGTGTTTGAGGCATGGAAATGTGGTGTGGGACAAATCTACCACATCGGTGGGAGTATGAAGAATTGCTCTCTATATAAGTCTCTAATGTGGTAAAGGGTTTGGATCCCCAAGAGGTATCCCATGTGTTTAAAAGAGGAAAGACCTAGATGTGCTTGGGTTCAAGGCTAAGCCCACACGCGTTCCGCCGCTGCCCGCCTGTCCCGTCCGGTCTCGGGCTCGAGCTCGGGCTTGGGTCACGGGCTGTGGGGCTGTGGGGCTTTCTGATATTATCTTTTTGGACTAGAAAACTCTGCCAGATGTACAGTTTGATCCCTGAAGTTTCATATGTACAGTTTGGACCATAATTCTTTTATATGTACAGTTTGGTCCCTAAAGTTTCAATATTTACAGTTTGGTCCCCAAAGTTTCTGGGAAGGTGATGGAAGGCAGAAAGCCTACCGTTGGGACTGTTTTTTGAGGCATTAATCAACCATTACTTGGCTGATTAACTCCTCCATTAATAATGTTACTTACGATTGGGCGACGCATGGCATTACGCCATTACTTGCTGTTTTAATGCCCTCTTATGGCCATTAACAGCCATGTTTTGGCGCAGTTAGACAACCCCCTTCTCCTTGCTATATATTGAGCTTCATTTGGCTCAATTCAAGTGGCAGAAATAGGCGAAAATACAAGCAGGCGAAAAGCAGGCGAAAAAGACTCAAAAGACTCAGCGAAACTACTGAAAAATAGCATAAAAGCAGTCACAAAATACCACAAAGCAGTGAGTAAAAGCGTGTGGAAAAACAGTGAGTAAACACTCTCATATACACAAGATATACACTCTGAGAGACACACCTATATACCCAGAGACAAAGAGAAGAGTAGAGAGAAACTCTTCCCTTCTATTCCATATCTTGACAAAAGTCTAATCATATTTGTTTTCTTGACGATGCTCAACCTATTGGCTTTGTAGTATTGAGATTAAAGTGTTGTTTTATCTTGGGAGACTATTGCCCGCTAACGTAAAAGCATATATCACGGGCAATCTTGTCTTAAGGATGAGGGCTATCCTCGACTCGACCACAACGCGTTGTAACCATCCAGATTTAGTTGTTTCTTGATTTCAGGTTATCAAGATTCAAGACACAACAAACTTGCGGCAGTTCTCAACATTGGCTTTGCAAGGTGATCAAGATTCAAGACACAACACACATGCGACAGTTTTAAAGATTGACCATTTATTTATCCTTTCGAACATTTGTAATAGTTATTACTTTCCGTACTGCTCTATAAAGTACCATAGAAATACCAACAGGATGTACTCTCAACTTTAAGCCATTGAATAGAAAGTCATTCATCATAGTGTATGGGTTTCTCCTTTGTATTACATGGGAATTTTTTGAAACTCCATTAACAATTGAAAGCGCAAATGAAAAGAACTTTGTGAATCTTCCAGAACTAGGTTAAATTGACAATTCCAAGTTTAATATGGGATACTGGAAAATAGAAAAAGCTATCTCTAAAATGAGAAGAGTCACTAGCATCAAACTGGGTCGATCCCTTTTAATAATGAGCCAAAGGATAAGACATCGTCCCCAAAAAATTGAACAAGCTAATCTCATAGTAATTTAGATTGCAAAAGGTAAGGAAAAATATTTTAAGCCAAGGCATAATAGTAGAAGGCCTGGTATACGGCGATGCGTGATTTGATCAAAATTCTGGTTTTACGATCATAAGGAGAAACTCTCTTAGCTTCTCAAACACTTTCCCAGTCAAAGGTATAACCGTTTTTAGTTTAAAAACCAAATGGTTTAAGCTTCTACTCAAGTCATCACAAATGTGGAAGTAATTTATCCATCAATGTAGAAGAATAGCAACAAGCACATCAATTCTTTTTAGTGTACAAGTTAGCACCTTTTCAGATGGATATTACAGTTTGAAAGGAATATACCATGAATCCAAGCTTTTAAAGTAGTTAAAAAAAGAGAGGATATTTGCAGGAAAGAAATCATAAAATAAAACACACTGACTACAATCTACTAAGGAAATAGATCTAAAGAATTGACACATTCAGATTCAGTGTATAAATGTTGGTTCTCGGGAGGCTCGCGTTATAAGAATGGAGTAGGAATTTTAGTAGAGGAGGAGCTAAGGAGCAAGTAGTAGAGGTGAGATGGGTCAATGATGATGACGATTAAGTTAGTCATTGGGGGTTCACTTTGAACATTATTAGTGCTTACGCGGCGCAAACGGGCTTGGGTGTGAAGGACAAGGTGCGATTTTGGGAGGATTTGGATGAGGTGGTGAGAGGTATACCGAATACTGAGAAGCTATTCATAGGAGGATATTTCAATGGACACATCGGGTCAACTCCGGGGGGTATGACGATGTGCATGGTGGATTTGGTTTCGAGGACAAGATCGAATGAGGAGTCTCGCTGTTGGATTTTGCAAGCGCTTTTGGGTTGGTTGTAGCGAATTCGAGTTTCCCGAAGAAAGAGGAGCACTTGGTAACCTTCCATAGTGCGGTGGTAAGGAACCAAATATACTATTTGCTCCTTAGAAAGGATGATAAAGGTATTTGTAAGGACTGCAACGTCATCCCGAGTGAGAGTCGTACGACCCAGCAAGAGCTTTTGGTGATGGATTTGGAGATTAAGAGGAAGAAGAATATGGTTATGACCGACTAAGGATCAAAATGGTATAACTTGACTAAGGTCAGTGCCCATGAGATGGAGTAGAAGGAGGAGAAGTTGGTGGCTATGAGGGCTTGGGGGAGTAGCGGGGATGTGAGCAGTATGTGGGATAGGACTGCGAGTTGCATTAATGAAGCAGCTAGAGAGGTGCTAGGAGTCTCCAGAGGTAGATTTGGTAGGCATCGAGGGGACTGGTGGTGGAATGGTGAAGTCAAAGGGAAGGTGGAGGCAAAGAAGGTAGCGTATGAGCAGTTGGTGGAAAGTAAGGATGAGAAGGAAAAGTGGGCGAATAGGAAAAGGTATAAAATCGCGAGGAAGGAAGCAAAGATAAAGGTTAAGGGCAGCCCGGTGCACTAAGCTCCCGCTATGCGCGGGGTCCGGGGAAGGGCCGAACTATAAGGGTCTGTTGTACGCAGTGTTACCTTGCATTTCTGCCAGAGGTTGTTTCCACGGCTTGAACCCATGGCCTCGTGGTCACATAGCAACAACTTTACCAGTTACTCCAAGGCTCCCCTTTAAAGCAAAGTTAAAGGTTATGACGGCAAAAAGCGACAGCTTTTGAACGCTTGTATGCCAAATTAGAGGACAAATGCAGAGATAAGAAGTTGTACATGCTAGCCAAGGCGACAGAGAAGGGTGCCTATAGCCTGGACCAAGTGAAGTGCATCAAGGACGAGAACGATGAAGTATTGGTAGAGAAGGCACTTATTAGACAGAGATGACGGTCATACTTTCATAAACTCTTGAACGAAGAGGGGGACATAGACATTGTGTTGGTTGATCTGGAACTCTCTGAAAGGCGTTGCAATTTTGGGTATTGTAGATGTATAAAGGTTGAGGAGGTTAGATGTGCTATTTGTAGAATGCATAGGGGAAGAGCGACCCGGCCAGATGAGATTCCAGTGGATTTTTGGAAGAGCGCAGGTAAGGCACGTCTGGAGTGACTGACTAGGCTGTTTAATGTCGTTTTTAAAAAGGCAAAAATGGCCGAAGAATATAGGGGGAACATAATGATCCCGTTGTACAAGAACAAAGGTGACATTCAGAGTTGTAACAACTATACAGGTATTGAAAAAGTTGGTTTTGGTTTAGTCAACAATGTCTTGCCAATTGGAAAAGTTGGTGTGAAAAAAAAAGACGAGGAAAAGTAAAAAATAACTACTAGCATGAGGAAGCAAAATTGATGTTTCCTTCCTTTGATGTCACCAATAACATAAAGAGGAGGTTAAGGTGTTATTCGTAGGATGCATAGGGGAAGACTGACCCGGCCAGATGAGATTCCAACGGATTTTTGGAAGAGCGCGGGTAAGGTAGGCCTGGAGTGGCTGACTAGGTTGTTTAATATTGGTTTTATGACGACAAAAATGGTCGAAGAATGTAGGGGGAGCATAATGATCTCGTTGTATAAGAACAAAGGTGACAGTCAGAGTTATAACAACCATACAGGTATTGAAAAGGTTGGTTTTGGTTTAGTCAACAATGTCATGCCAATTGTTAGGGTTGGTGTGGAAAAAAAAAGACAATAGGAAAAGTCAAAAAATGACTACTAGCATGAGGAAGCAAAGTTGATGTTTTCTTCCTTTGATGTCACCAAAAACATCAAGAGGAGGTAGAAGCAAAATTGATATTTGCTTCCTTTGATGTCATCAATGACATAAAGATGAGGTTTTACCTCTATAAATAGATGCACTCCTTCTTTTGTAGAAACCATCCCAAAATCATAAATCCTTTGTAATAGTAGGGAGTTAAGAGAGCAATTCTCTTAGATGTAATTGCGATCCCTCCCCTTTCTTTGTTAATAATATAAAGACAGTTGTTCTCTGGTGGATGTAGGATCATTTTATTCCAAACCACGTTAAATCTTGTGTTCTTTCTTTTACGTTTCTGCTAACAATTGGTATCAGAGCTCAGGGTTCTTTGAAGATCCAAGAAGGAAGAACAAGCAAAGATGAGTTCCATGAAGTTTGAAATGGATAAATTCAGTGGGCACAACAACTTCAATAGCTGGAAGATTCAGATGACGGTGTTACTGTGGAGGGAAGGTTCAATCCATGCTATTGACGGAAAGTAGTCTGATGGTACATCGAATTCCTACAAGGAGAAGATTGAACGAGATACATTGAGTGTAATCCAACTGTCCCTTGCACACGTGCTTTGTGAAGTGAGTACAAGTACCGAAGTGACGGCCAAACAATTATGGGACAAGCTGCAAGGTCTTTACTAGGACCGGCCGGTGACAACAAGGATGTTGTTACAACGGTGTCTTAACACATTTAAAATGGGGCCAGGTAGAGCATTTAGACGCATTCAATAAACTTGTTATAGATTTACAGATTGCAAGAATTAAAAAGGATGAGGAGACACTTGCATATGCTCTACTATTTTTATTGACTTCAGGATATCATGATATCGAGAATTCAATTATGTATAGCAAGAAGCCTACCACCCTTGAGCAAGTGTAGAAGGCACTCAACTCTAGTGATATGCGGAGGTATTTTAAAGGAGACAGAGATGATCAGGCAAGTGGGTTATTTGTGAGAAGCCGGACTAGCCAATAGAGAAGGAGAAAATCAAAACACAGATCAAAGTCTCATGTGAACAAGAAGAATATAGAGTGTTGGGGTTGCAGAAAGAGGGGGCACTATGACCGAGATTGCCCAACGTCAAAGTCCAAGTAAAAGGCGAGTGCATCCACAGTTAAACAAGTACATGACTTTGATAATGAATATGTATTTGCAACATCATACAATAACGAAAGTTATAGCAACAAATAGGTGTTAGACTCTGCTTGTACTCTGCATATGGCGTTCCAAAGAGATTGGTTTAGTAGTTATGAGAAAAGTGGAGGAATCGTAGTAATGGGCGATAATGCAACTTGTGCAATAGTTGGCATTGGCTCAGTTCGGGTTTGCTGCCATGATGGAGTCATAAGGACTATTACACAAGTCTGTCATGTTCCAAATATGAAGAAGAATTTGATCTCTCTGGTACTCTGGATAAACAAGCTACAAGTACATGAGCGAGGGAGGAACTATGAAGGTGACTAAAGGTTCTTTAGTTATGTTGGAGGAACTATGAAGGTGACTAAAGGCAAGTTGGAGGATGACCTCTACACACTGGCCGGTAGCACCGTTGTTGGCTCTGCAAATGCATCTACAGTGCAACTATCTAACCATGACAAAGCAAGATTATGGCACATGAGACTGGGTCATATGAGCACACGTGGACCGGAGATGTTGAGCAACCGTAACCTTTTGGAAAGTGAGAAGATCAGCACACTTGAATTTTGTGAGCACTGTGTTCTAGGGAAGCAGAAGAAGGTCAGCTTCAGCACTGGCAAGCACAAGACGGGAGGGGTGCTAGACTACATCCATTCAGATTTATGGAGTCCCTCTAAACTCCCATTGAAGGGTGAAAACAGGTATCTTCTCACATCCATTCATGATTTTTCATGAAAGGGTTGGGTGCATTTTTTGAAGGCGAAAGGTGATGCTTTTGAAGCATTTAAAGAGTGGAAGATTTTGGTTAAAATAAAATGGAGCGGATATCAAGTATCTTCGCACAAATAATGGCTTAGAGTTTTGCAGTAAACAATTTTATGATTTCTGCAAGGTTCACGGGATCTCAAGACACAAGACTATCAGGCACACCCCACAACAAAATGGGGTTGCCGAAAGGAAGAACAAAACTCTTCTTGAAAAGGCTCGTTGTATGCTCCTACAAGCCAAAATGTCCAAAATGTTTTGGGTTGAAGCAGTTCACGCTGCTTCTCATATTGTTAATTGATCTCCAGCATCGGCGATTGACTTTAAGACTCCGAATGAGGTATGGTCAGGTGAACCCTCTAACTATTCATACTTGCGAGTATTTAGGTGTCCAGCTTATTATTATTTTAATGAAAGAAAGCTAGAACCAAGGGCTAAGAAAGCCATATTCGTAGGGTATGTAGATGGAGTAAAAGGGTACACACTTTGGTGTTTGTCTTTACTCAAATTTGTAGTTAGTAGAGATGTCACCTTTGATGAATCCTCTATACTTGATCCTCGTAAATTTTCTGTGAAGTTTTCAAGAAACAAGATCGAGCAGATGGAGCTTACCAAGGAAAAGAATTAAGAGACTAAGGTTGAAAATGAGTCGAAAGATGTAGATCTTGAAGAACTTGTTATCAATGAACCATACACAATTGTGAAGGGAAGGGAGAAAAGGCAGACATGAAGACCGGAACATCTTATAGATCAAGCAAATCAGATTGCATATGCGTTCGTAGCTGTAGAAGAAGAGATTAAAGATCTTGAGCCCTCCTCGTATATTGAAGCAACTTCTTTCAAGGATGAAGCACAACAGTTAGCCATGACTGAAGAGATGGAGTCTCTTCACAAGAATCAGACATGGTCTTAGTGAAAAGGCAAAATGGATATAGAACAGTTGGATGTAAATAGGTCTATAAAAAAGAAAGTAGGAATTTTTGAAGTGGAAGATGCAAGACGAGATTGGTTGCAAAGGGTTTCAGCCAGAAGGGGGAATTGACTACAATGAGATTTTCTCTGGTTATGAAGCATAGCTCAATTCGCGTGCTCCTAGAATTGGTGGCACAATTTGACTTGGAGCTTCAACAGCTTGATATCAAAACTGCTTTCTTGCATGGTGATCTAGAAGAGACAATCTATATGGAACAACCTGAAGGTTTCCTAGCTGAGGGAAAAGAAGATCATGTATGCCAACTAAAGAAATCTTTGTATGGTTTGAAGCAATCCCCTAGACAGTGGTACAAGAGGTTTGATGCATTCATGACTACACATGGATTCTCAAGGAGTGCATTTAATAGTTGTGTGTATCACAAGAAGATGTCTGGTAACTTGATGATTTATTTATTGTTGTATGTTGATGATACGCTTATTGCTGCTAACAACATAAAAATGGCAGCCCGGTGCACTAAGCTCCCGCTATGCACGGGGTCCTGGGAAGGGTCGGACCATAAGAGTCTGTTATACGGCCTTACCTTGCATTTCTGTCAGAGGTTAACAACATAACATAGATAAATGCTTTGAAGAAAATGTTAAGGAATTTGACATGAAAAATTTGGGAGCTGCAAAGAAAATCCTAGGTATGGAGATTTCAACAGAAGACGGTGTTGTACATTGTTCTCATAAGAGGTACATCGAAAGGGTTCTTGAGAGATTCAAAATGCTCAAGTTCAAGCCAATAAGTACATCATTAGCTCCTCATTTCAAACTTTCAGAGTTACAAATACCCCAGGATGAGGTGGAGCATATGTCAAAAGTTAATTATGCCAACACAGTTGGTAGCATTATGCTATGGTGTGTACACGTCCAGATATTACTCAATCTGTAAGTGTGGTAAGTAGATACATGTCCAACCCAGGAAAGAGGCATTGGGAAACTGTCAAGTGGTTATTGAGATATCTCAAGGGAGCTTCTGATGTTGGTCTGACTTTTCGGAAAGTCGTATTTTAGTTCTCAGTTATGTGGATTCTGACTATGCAAGGGATCTTGACAGAAGGAGGTCCACGACTGGATACATCTTAACTCTTGTTGATAGTGCGGTTAGTTGGAAGTCGACTCTGCAGTCAATTGTTGCTTTGTCTACAACAGAAGCAGAATACATGGCAGTAAAAGAAGCTATCTGGTTGAAAGGTTTGGTGGCAGAATTGAGTTTGGTCCAGCAGGAATCAACTCTTAGATGTGATAGTCAAAGTGCTATTCATTTGTTTAAAATCAGAGATTTCATGAATGCATTAAACATATTGATGTCAGGTTCCATTTTATTCGAGATGTCGTTGAAGAGAACTATCAAGGCCGTGAAGGTTGTCACAGACGATAGCGCTGCAAATATGTTGACCAAGATAGTCCCGCTCGCTAAGTTTGCACACTACAAGGACTTCGCGGGAGTACGCATCAATTGATGCAACTCTAAAGAAACCAATTGTTAGGTGGAGATGGTATGTTCAACAAGGGTTTGATCCTTCTTGTTTCTTACAATAGGATTGCCTAGTATGCTTAGAAGTTTTGGCCTAAGTTGTTCACACGCACGCTCGAAATGCAAACCAATGTGGAGATTGAAAAGGTTGATTCTGGTTTAGTCAACAATGTCGTGTTAATTGGAAGAGTTGTTGTTTACAGAAATAAAAAAACAAGAAGAGGAAAAGTAAAAAATGACTACTAGAATGAGGAAGCAAAGTTGATGTTTTCTTCCTTTGATGTCAATGACATCAAGAGAAGGTAGAGCAAAATTGATTTTTGCTTCCTTTGATGTCAATAATGACATCAAGAGGAGGTTTTACCTCTATAAATAGATATACTCATTCTCTTGTAGAAACCATCCCAAAATCATAATACTTTGTAACAGTAGAGAGAGCAATTCTCTTAGATGTAATTGGGATCTCTCCCCTTTCTTTGTTAATAATATAAAGGCAATTGTTTTCTGGTGGACGTAGGATCATTTTAATCAGAACCATATTAAATCTTGTGTTTTTTCTTTTATGTTTTCACTAACAGGTATCAAACTGCTAATCCACACTATAAAAGTGTGGGAGAGGGTAGTGGAGTTGCAGGTGAGGGTGTCTATTTTTGAAAACCAGTTTGGATTCATATCGGGACGCTCAATTACAGAAGTCATCCATTTTATTCAGAGGCTGGTGGAGCAGTACATAGAGAGAAATGACCTTCACATAGTGTTCATCGACCTAGAAATGACATATGACAAAGTCCCAAGAGAGGTTCTTTGGAGATGCTTGGAGGCTAAAAGTGTGTTGATGGCGTATACTAGGGCGATCAAGGACATATACGATGGATCCAAGACCCGAATAAGGATAGCGGAAGGAGATTCAAAGCACTTTCCTGTTGTGATGGGGTTGAATCAGGGATAAACTCTTAGCCCATTTTTATTTGCCTTAGTGATGGATGAACTGACGTGAAAAATCCAAGGTGAAGCCCCATGGTGTATGTTATTTGCGGATGACATAGTTCTGATTGAAAAGACTCGCGACGGAGTTAATGCTAAGCTAGAGGAGGTTTGGAGACAAACCCTAGAGTCCAAAGAGTTCAAGTTGAGCAAAACCAAGACAAAATACTTGGAGTGCAAGTTCAGTGATGTAGCGCATGAGGAGAGCATGAAAGTGAGGCTTGAGACACAGACCATCCAAAAGCGAGGAAGTTTTAAGTATCTTAGGTCCATTATCCAAGGAATGAAGGAAATGGAGAGATTGATGATGATGATGTCACACATTGTATTGGGGTAGGGTGGATGAAATTGAGGCTCGCCTCCGTAGTCTTGTGTGGTAAGAAGGTGCGACCAAAACTTAAAAGCAAGTTATACAGAGAGGTAGTGGGAGCTACTATGTTGTATGGAGCTGTGTGTTGGCCAGTCAAGAAATCTCACGTCCAGAAGATGAAGGTGGCGAAAATGAGGATGTTGCCATGGATGTGTGGGAATACTAGGAAAGATGGGATTAGAAATGAAGTTATCTGTGACAAGGTGGGAGTGGCCTCAATAGAGGACAAAATGCGAGAAGTGAGACTGATATGGTTCAGGCATGTACAGAGGAGAGGCATGGAGGCCCCAGTGCGGAGGTGTGAGAGGTTGGCTATAGACGATTTCAGAAGAGATCGAGGTAGGCCGAAAAAATATTAGGAAAAAGTGATTAGGCAGGACATGGCACAATTGCAGCTTACCAAGGACATGATCTTAGATAAAAGGTTGTGGAGGACGCGAATTAGGGTAGAAGGAACGTGTCTCGTGTATCCTTCCATACTAGTAGGCGTAGTGTTACCTTTGTAGTTTCTTATTCTTCGATTTCCTGTTACTATCTGTTATCACTTGTACTTCAATTATCGTATTAGTGTGATGCATTTACTGTTACTTTTCTTCATTAATGCTTATCTATAGTATTTTGTCATGACTTCTTTACTTTCTTCAATCCTTGTCTGATTTTTTTATCATGCTTTCTCTTGAGACGAGGGTCTTTCCAAAATAGTTTTTCTACCTCCTAAAGTAGGGGTAAGGTCTGCGTACACTCTACCCTCTCCAGACTCAGACCCCACTTGTGAGATTATACTAGGTTGATGTTGATGTTGTTATTGTCCCAATTTATGTGACACTTTTTCACTTCTCAAAATTTAAATTATGTGAACTTTGACCAATATTTTAAAATGCATTTTTTCATCACATTGACATGACAAAGAATTGCAACTTATAGTCTTTCTCATATAGTTTTTGAATATTCAAATTTTAGTAAAATATTGAGTTCATCAAATCCAATTTGGCTTCAAAGATTAGTCAAATTGAATCTCGAGAAGCGAAAACTGTCATTGAGATGGGGTAATCGAAAAATTTATGAACATCAAAGTCTAGAATTGGAACAATTTAATGAAAAGTTACAAAACTCAAATTGGCAGCAAACATTTTGAAACATCTCAAAAAACAGTGTCATATAAATTGAAACGGATACAAACAAAACTAGTTCGAAAAAATAAATGACTAGAAAGAATACCTGAAAATTTGAAGGAAGTGGAAAAGGGTGTGGAAGAAACACGTGGTGGAAGAAGATAAGGTAAGGCAGAGCAGCTAAATGGGGCGGCTTTAAGTGTAGTAAAGAGGGCAGTAGCAGCTATGGAAGTAGAAGCTGCTGCAATCGCTGCCATTTTTGGATGGGCTGTGGCCGTGGATGTGTATACTTAATTTTGCCTTTGCGAAATTGGTTATGGTGAGTGAGTGAGTGCCACGTTGATCCTTAAAGCTTTCTTATTCGTCCATCCTATATCTTCAAATAACACTATGTTTGGATGATCATTACCTATCGTTTCATGATATACAGTAGTATTGTATTGTATTGTATTGTATTGTATTGTATTGTATTGTATTGTATTGTATTGTATTGTATTGTATTGTATTGTATTGTATTGTATTGTATTGTATTGTATTGTATTGTATTGTATTATATTATATTATACTATATTAATGAATATAATGTTTGGATAGATTGTATGATTTATTGTGGTTTAATAATATTTTTATTATTTGATTCGACTGTATGGTATTGTATAATAACATGTACGTTTGCTACAATACCTTAACACTTAATTATAAACTAGTTTATATAGAGAGATAATGGTCAAGAACACACCTCAAGTATCACTTTTTTGTGAGTTTACTACATGAACTATCATGTGTTTTGTGTTTCCTGCCTAAACTATTATCAACTTTTTATCAAAATGCATATGAACTATCAAGTATTTGTGTTTCCTACTTGAACTATCACCAACTATTTATCAAAACACACCTCGATTAGCATCTGGTGGTGCTGGAAACTCGCAAAAAATATAATACCTCATATGTGTTTTTGACCATTATCTCTTATTTTTTTTATTTTTTAATTAATTCCTTTAATTATCCTATTTGACACCATTTAAAAGAGAGAGAATCTACACCACACACCATCAGATACTAGTCAACATGTGTTTTGATAAATGATTGGTGATAGATAGTTCAGGTAGAAAACTCACAAAAATGTGATGCTTGAGGTGTGTTTTTTTTATCATTCTATATATATATATATATATATATATATATATATATATATATATATAAATGATAAGATAGAAACTTTAAAAAAAAGTGGGTGGTGGATGGTTAGTTTGACTTCTTGTCTTCTCCCTACTTACTATCCTTGCCAACAATAGGTTCAACATTTTGTTCGTTCGGATTTGATTATGTCGTAGCTCTATAATTTGGTGGTGGGTGGGTGGTGGGGTGGGTGGTGGAGGAGTAGGGGGTAATGGGTGGTGGGTGGGGATAGATGGCGGAGGTGGTAGGGGTGGATGGGTGTGATGAAGGGGAGTGGGGTGGGGTAGGTGGTGGAGGAGTGAGGGTATAATGGTAGATGAAATAAGTAATGCAAAAACCATCAAATCCGTAGTTACAAAATTGAGTTTTTTTCGGATTATATAACAACAGAGTTACTACGGGTTTATAATATCATAGAATATAAATTTAAAAATAATGGAAACAAACATGATATCAATGAAAACAATACAATAATGAACCATTGAAAACAATCATCCAAACAGGGGGTAAAAGTTATGCAAATTTTGTGTTTATATCAAACCAATGAAAGATAGATACAATTAAATCTCTCTATAATAATATTGTTTGTTTGAATATATTTTGACTGCTATAATAAAATGTTGTTAGAGAATGTATAATATAACAAAACATAAAAATTGATTCTTAGAAAAATTTAATTGTTATATTTAAATGTTATTATAAAATATGATTGTTATAAATAGGTTTGATTGTATTTTTCTTTTATACACATATTTATCCCTTAATCGTAGTTAAGTTAGATATATTACAACAACAACATATTTATCCCTTAATTATAGTTAAGTTAGATATATTATTACTTAAATTTTTAACTACTAAAATTAAATTATTTAAATTGATGTGAACACCGATCGAATACATGTAAATATTTACCTTTCAAAAGTTTGAGTGACTCGTCTCTTTTTTTAACTTTAAACTTTTGTTACCTTTTAAATCTCGAGAGAAAAAACAAATAGTGAAATAAGGCAATAGATGACAAGGCAAAAGGCTTGAAAGGATAAGCACTCCAACTTACTTTTGTGACATATTCTAGATATCTTAGATATTGAATTCCGAGTAACACTATTATTTGAAAGACATTAGGGGATACAAGTAAGAAACACTTTCAAAACTTGCAGTTCAAAAAAAATAATAGACATTTCTATAATGTGGCTAAAAATCATTTCATTATGAGTATTACAATATACTCAGTGTAATTTTACAAGTAAGGTCTGAAAATGGTATAGTGTACACAGACCTGTTCCTACCTCGGGAGGAAGAGATGTTGTTTCCAATAGACTCTCGGCTCAAGGCACACAAATGAAATCAGTTAAAAAACCCAGAAATAATTAAAGTGAAGAAGTCAAGGCAAAATACTATAACATGCATGGAAAAAATATTCTGAAAAATAAACAGTAACTACAAGAAACAATAGATAAGTAATTAGTAACGAGGATAAGAAACTACAACAGTAACACTACAACTACTAGTATGAAAGGAAAAGTGACACAACTCTCTACTATCTACTAACCTTCTACTCCAATTTGTGTCCTCCACAACCTCCTATCTAAGGTCATGTCCTCGATAAGCTGGGACTGCGCCAAGTCATATCTAATCAACTCTCCCCAATACTTTTTGATGTGTCTCTACCTCTCCAGATATCATCCATAGCTAACTTCTCACCTTCGCACTGGGGCATTCGTGTCTCTCATCTTCACATGTCTGAACTACCTCAGCTCGCTTCCCGCATCTTGTCCTCCACTTAGACCATTCCCATCTTGTCCCGAATATCGTCATTCATAATTCTATCTCTCCTAGCATGCCCACACATCCATCGCATCATTCTCATTTCCACAACCTTCATCTTCTGAACGTGCTAGTTCTTGACTGGCCAACACTTCACCACATACAACATAGTTGGTCTAACCACCACTCTGTAAAATTGTCTTACGACACCTTCTTATTGCACAAGACTCCGGATACGAGCCTCCATTTCATCCATCCATCACTAATACGATGTGTGACATCATCATCAATCTCTCCATTTTCTTGGATAATAAACCCAAGATACTTGAAACTTCCTTTCTTATGAATGGTCTGAGCGTCAAGCCTCACTTCCACGTTAGCCTCATGAATTACATTACTGAACTGACACTTATTGCATTACGAGTAAAATAAAAAAAATAGATTAAATTATTTCTAAATATAAAAAAAATTGAAACAAACAAAAAGAGATGACATGTCACATCAAATGGGATAGAAGAGGGAGTATTTCCATTACAATATTGAAAAGTTAGGGGTTAGCTCTGTAAATGTGTAAAGCCAAGTGTAGTGTGGTGTAGTAGTAGGCACTTCTAGGCCGGAATGATTTTGAAAGTAATGGGCTGCTTATGCCTAGAATATTAGCACATATAAATATTGTGAAAGCACTTGCTGAATCACAAACAAAAAAAAAAGAAAAAATAAACATATAAAGCAACGAAGCCCAGTCAGATGTCTCAGAAAGGGTAGTGATCTCCCCCTATCACGACCATTTTTTTGGGTTAACTAATATTTCAAAAGTTGGAGCAGCACTTTCTTACTACTATTGTTTTAAGATTTTTATAACGGGCAAAGTGTAATTTATCATACCAATAAGATTTAATACAAATTATTTCGGTGAAACATCACCGTTATTAAAAAAAAATATAGACAACCTTCCTCTTTCATGTATTTCTCTAGCTTATGGTCTAAGTATACTGTTAAGTGAAAGCTCATTTTCTTTTACCCTACATGAGAAAGTATTAGGAAAAATGCATTGTAGTGGACTTCATTTCGTTTTCCACTTTACTTCCAAATCATAATTGTCGTTTTGATCAACTTAACTATGAAGCACAAAATTTGACCTATGCTTAAATTGTGGAATATCTAGGAATTAGACCTAAACCAAACTAATTAAACTTTTATTCAATCACTGTGTGATCTTGCGAACTGCTCATTTCATCAGTAAACTGTCTAAGCTAAGAGATGACTATCTGTATTGGTTAAACTATATCCGAAGCAAAAATTATTTGACCAGACACATGATAGTATAGAGAAGACTATAGTTAACCATGTTGGAAATTTGCCTTTGGCGGGGAGGTGCGTCCACCCATATTTAATGAATTAAACACTAGTGTTCCGCATGTTGGAGGCTTTGTCTCTTCGCACATGCATGATCTACGAAGTGAGTAGATGACCGTAGGGCCAAGAATCGTCAAATTTCGTTGAGAAATGAAAGAGATATTGGTCCACGAAGTAAGGTGTTTGAGGCATGGAAATATGGTGTGGGACAAATCTACCACATCGGTGGAAATAGGAAGAATTGCTCTCTATATAAGTCTCTAATGTGGTAAAGGGTTTGGGACCCCAAGGGGTATTCCATGTGTTTAAAGGAGGGAGGACCTAGATGTGCTTACGTTCAAGGCTAAGCCCACACGCGCGCCGCCGCCGCCCGCCGGTCACGGGCTGTGGGAACTTTCTGATATTATCTTTTTGGACCCCAAATTGCTTAATATTTACAGTTTGGTCCCTAGAGTTTCTGAAAAGTTGATTTTGGGAGTGACGGAAGGCAGAAACTTTCTGCCTACCGTTTGGACTGTTTTTGGAGCATTAAATAACCATTACTTGGCTGTTAACTACTCCATTAACAACCCTCCTTAAATGACCATCATCAACCTCCTTCAAGACCTTAAATCAGCCTCACTAATGACATTAAACATGTCCATTTACAGCCCTCCTAATGGCCATTAACAGCCATGTTTGGCCAGTTGATCAGCCCCTCCTCATGCTATATATTGATGCCTCCTTTGGCTCAATGTGTGATAGCAATATAGCACAGAAAAATAGAAAAACACAGCACTAAACAGTGATCAAAACAGTGGCTTAAAAATCGCTCAAACCGGATTTAAAATCGGTGAAATTGTGGATCGAAAACAAATGACCAAACCCTCACATATACACAAGATATACACAACAGAGACAAAACAGAAGAGAAGATAGAATCTCTTCCTTCCTTTTCCATATCTTCAGCAAGTCTATTCATATTTGTTTTATTCGGCAGGCTCAACCTATTGGCTTTGTAGCGTTGAGATTAAAGTGTTGTTTTATCTTGGGAGACTATTGCCCGCTAACGTAAAATCATATATACGGGGCAATCTTGTCTTAATGACAGAGGGCAATCACTCGATTCAACACACAATGTTGTAACCATCCAGATTTAGTTGTTTCTTGATTTCAGGTTATCAAGATTTAAGAGACAACAAGCTTGCAGCAGTTTTGAAGATAGGCATATTTGTTCAACAAGATTCAATTTCTGAATATTGAATATTTGTTTATCCTCTCGAATACTTGTAATAGTTATTTACTTCTCGTACTGCTTTATAAAGTACAATAGAATACCAACAAACCATCGAGCTGATCAACGTCAGTCAACTCATAGACTTGTTTTACCATCCAAGAATCAGCTCTCACATCCGGCTTCGGCCAAGAGTCGACGACTAGCTCATTCATCTATATTTTAGTTCGACTCGACTCAATTAAGTTATCGTTAAAGTTTGACTTAGTTCAACTCGATGATGGTTTTTAACATATCTGTTAAATATACACAATTATGTGTAATTTATGGTAAATATTTAGTATCCTAGTTTAGGTAAGATTGTAATATAATTAGTATTATATTACCATAATTAGTGTATTACCATAAATGTATAGAATAAGGTTTTAGGAATAGAATAGGAATATGATTCTCCTATTATGTAACTTGTATATATAGCCTTTCAATTAATGAAAATAATCAAGGGATTATTTCTTTCATGGTATCAAGAGTCTAGGTCTTAAAATCATCTCTCTACTCTCCTAAATTTTCCGTCTACTTCCTTCCACTTCCGAGACGTTTTGCTCTCGGTTTGTGTGCCGACGGGATCTCTTTTCTTCCCAAAATTTTCTCCCTAATCCCTCAATCACATATTGTTCTATCAATATGTCTACATCCCGGAACATGTTTCATCCGACCCTTACAGTTTCTAACATCAAGAATAACATCCCTCTCGTTCTTGAAATAGAAAACGTCCGATATGCGACGTGGGCCGAATTGTTCAAAATTCACGCACGATCGCATCAAATCATCCACCACATAATCCCCGCGGCTCCTGAGGATACGAAGGTGCCAAAACGCGAGGATGATCCTAAGTTGTGGACGACTGTTGATGCTACCGTCCTTCAGTGGATATATTCCACAATATCTATCGACCTTTTGCAAACAATTATTGACCCTTACGCTACGGCACATGCGACTTGGGATAGACTGCATGATATATTCCAAGATAATCAAAATTTTAGAGTCGTTACCCTTGAGCAGGATTTCTCCCACGTCAATATGGAAGATTTCCCTAATGTTTCAGCTTATTGCACATGATTAAAGAAATTGGCGGACCAACTTCGCAACGTTGGCGCGCCGGTTTCGAATGATCGTTTGGTCCTCCAAATGGTTTCCGGCCTCTCTGAGGCCTATAGTGGTATGGGAACGCTTCTTCGGCAAAGCAATCCGCTTCCGCAATTTTATCAGGCGCGTTCTATGCTTACACTAGAAGAAGCAGGCATAGCAAAACGAGCGGCTACCGGTACTAGTCCCGTAGTCATGATGACCGAGTCCAAGGTATATCCTACCGGTTCCAACAACTCGAGCCAAAACCGAAATAACGGTGGCGGCAAAAAGGGTGGAAATAATAAAAATGGCAAAAACGGCGGCAGCCGGCAGAATGGTGGTGGCAGTGGGGGTCCTCACGGTGGTCAGCAGCAGCAACAACAGCCTGGGCCCACAAAGGCTCCCAATACAAAGGCGATGGGCCCCATAACGGCAGCTGGGCTAGCTGGCCACCTCCCAAGTGGCGGCCAATTGGCAGCCCAGCCCACCCGGCCTGGTCGATTCTGATCGGTCAACAGTAGTCTGGGCCGAGACCGCAAGCGAGGGTTCTTGGGCCTCGGCCCTTGCAAGCCCATCACGCAACAGGCCCCACTCGGACAGATATCGAGGCTGCTATGCACACACTGGGTTTGACTCAACCAGACTCGAATTGGTATATGGACACCGGTGCCACTACCCATATGACATCCGATTCAGGTACTCTCTCATCTTATTCCAATTTGAGCAACCCTCGCGGTATAATTGTTGGTAATGGCAATTCTGTTCCAATTCGTGGTTATGGTCATAAAATATTGTCTCCCCCTCTTATCTTGAAAAATACCCTACACTCCCCCAAATTGATTAAAAACTTAGTCTATGTCCGTAAATTCACTACTAACAATTCAGTTTCTATTGAATTTGATCCATTTGGTTTCTCTGTAAAGGATTTCAAGACGGGGAGTCTTCTCATGAGGTGTGATAGTAGGGGAGATCTTTATCCGATCACACCCAGTCTCGGTCCATCGAGTCAAACCCTGCCATCAGTTTTTGCAGCCATCTTCCCTTCCTTGTGGCATGCTCGTCTTGGTCATCCGGGGTCCTCTATTTTGTCAGCTTTAGATAAAAATAGTTTTATTTCATGTAAGGGTACGAGTCGTATTCCAATTTGTCAATCTTGTTCTTTAGGAAAAATTGTTAAGTTGCCATTTGTAGACTCAAAATCTCATACTTTAATGCCATTTGATATTATTCATAGCGACTTATGGACGTCTCCTGTTCCTAGTTCTATGAGTCATCGGTATTATGTTCTTTTTTTGGATGATTATTCTAAATTTTTATGGACATTTCCAATAGCGAAGAAATCTCAAGTTTTTTCCATCTTCCTAAAATTTAGAGCATTCATCAGAACCCAATTCGACCGTGAAATCAAAAATATTCAGTGTGATAATGGAAAAGAGTATGACAATGGGGTATTTCGGAAATTCTGTGCTACTAATGGGATAAATTTTCATTTTTCTTGTCCCCGTACATCTTCACAAAATGGGAAAGCCGAACGTAAAATTCGTTCCATAAATAACATTATCCGCACTCTATTAATTCATGCTTAGCATTCCCAATATTTTTGGCATCACGCTCTTCAAATGGCTACATATCTACTTAACATAACTCCTTCCAAAGGTTTGACATATTCTTCCCCTCTTCAGATTTATATAATAAATCTCCTTCTTATTCTCATCTTCGGGTTTTTAGGTGTTTATGTTATCCATTATTTCCATCCACCACAATTAACAAACTTCAGGCCCGATCTACTCCATGTGTGTTTTTGGGTTTTCCTGCTAATCATCGTGGCTACAAATGCTTTGATTTATCCTTCAATAAAATCATCATTAATCGTCATGTAATTTTTTATGAATCCCAATTTCCATTTGCTAAAAGTCATTCTCCCGTGCCTAGTTCGTATAATTTTTTGGATGAACAAATATCCCCGTATATTATTCAGCATGTTTCGGACATATCCCGCACCCAAAATTCTCCAGCGGGCCCACTGCCTGCTGGTCCCACTAGCCCGTCACAATCCTCTCTGCCCAGTTTTGTCACTGGGCCAATTTCAGCAATTGGGCCTATCCAACCCAATCGAATCTGGTCCGGTCTGCTTCCGCCATCGTACTACTTCCGAGTTGGGCCAAGAGCCCATCGTCACGGGTCACCCGTCCCGAACCTAGCAAATTCCCGACATCCACTCAATTCTTCCTCGAGTCATAGACCAGTCACTCGTAGTTAGCGGGGTATTGTTACACCTAAAAGATATTTTAATTTACATTCTAATGTCTGTAAATCCCCCTTGCCCCGTAATCATATGTCTGCCTTAAACGACCCGAATTGGAAAATTGTTATGACTGATGAATATAATGCTCTTATTGATAATAAGACGTGGGAGTTGGTGCCCCGTCCATATGGTATTAATGTTATCAGGTCTATGTGGAGTTTTGCTCATGAGGAGAATTCAGATGGTTCATTTGCTCGACATAAGGCGCGGCTTATGGGTGATGATAAGACTCAGCAGGTTGGTATAGATTATGGGGAGACGTTTAGTCCGGTGGTCAAGCCAGCTACCATTCACACTGTGCTTAGCTTGGCTCTTTCGAAGACATGGCCTATTCATCAGTTGGATGTCAAAAATGATTTCCTACATGGTGATATCAAGGAAACTGTCTATATGCATCAGCCGATAGGATTCAGGGATCCCAACCATCCTCATCATGCCTGTATGTTGAAGAAGTCCTTATATGGGCTTAAGCAGTCTCCACGGGCCTGATATACAAGGTTTACTGACTATGTTTCAACTATTGGGTTCACTCACAGCAGGTCGGATAATTCCTTGTTCATCTACCATCGTGGTTCGTCCGTAGCCTACATTCTGTTATATGTGAACGATATTATCTTGACTGCCTCTTCCGATGCCTTGCACCAATCCATCATGACCATGCTCAGCTCCGAGTTTGCTATGAAAGACTTGGGGCCCTTGAGTTATTTTTTGGGGATTGCTGTCACTCGTCATTCCGATGGGTTGTTCTTGTCACAATGGAAGTATGCCACCGAGATCATCGAGAGGGCTGGGATGTCATCCATTAAGTCCACTTCCACTCCAGTTGTACCAAGCCCAAGCTTGGTGCCGCAGTCGGAGTCCCTTACGAGGATCCAACCCGCTATCGCAGTCTTGTAGGGGCCCTTCAGTATCTTACCTTTACCAGACCGGATATTACGTATGCTGTCCAGCATGTGTGTTTATTCATGCATGATCCCCGAATTGATCACATGAATGCACTCAAACGCATCATCCGATATATTTATGGTACACTGGACTATGGGTTGCATTTGTATCCTTCATCGACATTCACACTTGTCTCATACATGGATGCTGATTGGGGTGGGTGTCCAGACACCAGACAGTCTACGTCTGGCTACTGTATGTTCCTTGGCAGAAACTTGGTCTCCTAGTCTGCGAAGCGTCAGGCGACTCTATCTCGCTCAAGTGATGAGGCTGAATATAGAGGGGTAGCCAATGTGGTCTCAGAATCATGTTGGTTACGTAATTTGCTTTTGGAGCTTCATTGTCTCATTCAGAAGGCAATATTGGTATATTGCGATAATATTAGTGCCATCTACCTTTCTGGTAATCCGGTTCAGCACCAACGCACTAAATATATCGAGATGGACATTCACTTTGTCCGTGAAAAGGTTGCTCGTGGTCAAGTTCGCGTATGTCATGTCCCGTCGAGATATCAAATTACCGACATATTTACAAAGGGTCTTCCCTCAGTCCTTTTTGAAGATTTTAGGGACAGTCTCAGCGTTCAAAGACCGCCCGCTATGACTGCGGGGGTGTGTTAAATATACACAATTATGTGTAATTTATGATAAATATTTAGTATCCTAGTTTAGGTAAGGTTGTAATATAACTAGTATTGTATTACCATAATTAGTGTATTACCATAAATGTATAGAATAAGGTTTTAGGAATAGAATAGGAATATGATTCTCCTATTATGTAACTTGTATATATAGCCTTTCAATTAATGAAAATAATCAAGGAATTATTTCTTTCAATATCCTTGAATAAAAAGCCAATCCTTACAAAATGAGGAAATATAATCGTAAAATTGGATTTCAGTTAAAGTTTTGCTCGGCTCGACTAGATCAAAGCTTAGGACGAACTCATTAAGCTAGCTTAGCTTACTTCGATGGGGTCGATTAGGTCATCTAATGATTACTTTTAAATTAATTAAAATTCACCCATTAAGTTTACTTTCTAAATAAATTAGTACTATGTTAATTTAATAATTAAAAATTACTAACAAACTTGTAATTTCGTACAACAACAACCTACCCAGTGATATGCAATAAAGTGGAGTCTAGAGATGGTAGAGTGTACACAAACCTTACCTCTAATCCAAAGCAGTACAAAAAAGAGTAACGGAAGCGAATATGACATGACAAAATACCATAAAAGCATAATATAACATGACTTAAAAAAAAGGAACAATAACTACCAAAAATTACAATAATCGAAGTATAAAAATAGCAGATAATAGAATAAATCGAAGGATAATAACTTATAATTTTGTAGTTCTTTAATATATTCGATTAATTAAAATTTGAAGACACATCGTTACTTAAAACTACTTTAAGGGTAATGTAATTAAACATTGAAATTTAAGAATTTGAATATTAAGGAAACTTAATATTTAAAAATTCCATTGATTCAAGATGTAATTGAAGCTGAAATTGTGAGTGCTATAGAGACTGTGCCTCCTGATAAGGCCCCTTGTATTGATGGGTACCCTATAGAGTTCTTCAAACATCAGTGGGGTGTCATAAAAGACTCTATCATCCACTGTTGTAACCTTGATCCCAAAAGTTAACAATCCAACTCTAGTGAAGGACTATAGACCAATAGCATGTTGTTCAACTATCTACAAAATTATAACCAAAATCCTTACTAACAGGTTAAAGACATTTATCAGCACCATTATTAGTCCTTCACAATCTACTTTTGTTGAGGGATGAAGTATTATAGATAACATTTTGTTCATTCATGAGGTTTTCAAATGGTACACAAGGAAAGGGCAATCTCTTAGGTGTGTCATGGAAGTGGATTTGAGGAAATCATATGACTCAATAGAAGGGTGATTCTTGAGGATGATGCTAATTGATTTAGGTTTTTTCTTCAAATTTATACAGTGGGTGATGGAGTGCATATCTACTGTCTCTTATTCACTGGTCCTAAATGGAGGCTTTAAAAAGCCTTTTCAGGGGAAAAGAGGAATCAGACATGGTGATCCTATGTCACCCTATTTGTTTGTGATTGCAATGGAGTACTTACAGAGGGAATTGAATATTGTTGCTGCTAATAGACTCTTCAAGTTTCATCCTAGGTGTAAGAAACTGAATGTGATGCATATTTGTTTTGTTGATGACCTCATGATGTTCTGTAAAGTTGATTTACAATCTATTAGACTCAACCAAGGGGCTTTCCTAAAATTATCATCCGCCTTAGGGCTTCAAGCTAATGTTGATAAGAGTTTCATCTATTTTGTTGGTACTAAGGATCATGTAAAGCAGGAGATATTGCAGGAATTGGGTTTCTGTGAAGGGGCCTTACCTTTCAAATATCTATGAAATAATCCCTTGATTATTTACATTAATGAATTAGTATATTGTAACAGCCCGTATTTTTGGTCAATGGTTTGAGCATCTATATATACGCAAATCAAGAACTTATTCTATAAAAGGATAAAACCCCAAAATAATTTAAGATTTTAATAACGTGGCGACGATGACTCGTAATAATATTTTAGTATTTCAATAAGTGGGTCCCACCAATAGGAGGTGGTTACTACTAGTAATAATTGGATAAGAACCAATATGGGGTCAATAATCTATTACATATACATATAATGTACACACACTGAGAGATTATGTGTCTCATACCTAGGATTTAGGATTTAGATGGTGCCAACAAAGTAATTCGTCTGGGAGGCATTCATTTTGTTATATAGTAGTAATAATGTGACCAGCTAACCCACTTTAGGATAAACTCTTAAATTGTTGATTTCACTTGAAAAAGAGAAAACATCCTGCAAATATTGTTTCAAGGCAACATTCCAGCAAGTAGTTATTAAAAGGGGTTGGTTCCGTTACTATTTAAGGTTAACTAGTAAAGAAGGTTGATTTTATCACCATCGTGAAGGGTCGATTCTAAGGTATGTTAAGATAAATTATTTCTTCTTTTGGCATGTTTCATGTAACGAAACGTAACCGTAATATTGTTCCATAAATTGTTCTACTCTTAGTAGTTAATGATGTTCATGTTATTGATTCCTATACCGAAAGCATGTCTAAATATGTTATTAAAATCCCTATTGAGGTATATGGGAAAGATGTTGATATTCCCAATGTTAGTCGAAGGTAGATGTTAATATTTCCAATGTTAGCCGAAGGTACAAGGATACTATGTCATCCGATAAGTTCAGAATGTTTAATTGTCATTCATGTATTTTCATTAGCATTATATTCATGTATTACCCTGGACCTACATGTGTTATATACACTACTATATGGTATGAATTATATATATGTAGGGGATGAGGAAAAGGGAATGGCGTTATATACGCGTCACCACCTGCAGTTGGTACAGATATCACGAAAATGAATATGCCCAATGATGCCATTATGACAATGATTATGCCCACAGAGGCTGTTATGGGAAGGAAGATGCCCATGTGTGGCCAATATATATATATATGTATACCGCATTTTCATTGTGCATGACATTTAGGCATATTATGACCCTCAGAGGCATTCACTATTGGTCGGCTGTTTCTGTTTCAGTTTATTATCATATCCTTGTTGTGCTACTATTTATGTCTGACATACTCAGTACATCAGTCGTACTGACATCCCTTTTATCAGGGGACGTTGCGTTTCATACCGGCAGGTTCACATAGACAGGGCGATGATCCACGTTAGTAGGTTGCTGACTCAGCGAATTTTGGAGCACACCTCTTATTTCGGAGTGTCGGTCTAATCTCGATATAGTATATTTTTGCATGTACATATGGGTATGGTGGGACCCTATCCCGACCTTTTGATGTCGCGTACTCGTTAGAGGCTTGCAGATAGGTGTCCTGTGTGTAGTAGTCATGTATGGCCTTGTTGGCCTTGATATGTACATATATATAAGTTGGGGCTTTATGGTTAAGACTTTACATAGTCTAGCTCTTTTTCCGCTTATTATTTTCATATGTCAGTAAAGTATTGGGTGACGGCCCTTGTGGCCTGTGTTTAATTATGATTAAATTTTAACTATATGATTGGTGGTACCCGGCAGGTGAGGTCCGATGCCCGTCATAGCTCTCCGGTTTGGGTCATGACAAACTTGATATCAGAGCATGTCTATCGTAGGGAGTCTACAAGTCGTGTCTAGTAGAGTCTTGTTTATGGGTGTGTTATGCACCACACTTATAAGAAGGAGGCTACTTGGCATTTAGGGATGATTTCCATTCTTTCATCTTATAAATCGTGTAGTAGAACCGAATTATAAGCATTCCACTCCTAATATGTCTCGTGTTTATGATTCCAGCAATGCCTACAGCAAGGAAGAAGTTCAAGAGTGTGAGGGCGTTGGATACGGCTGCAGGCGAAGGTACTAGCCGATTGCCACCCACCACCGAGGGCCAGAGTGAGACACACGGTGCGACTCCTTCGTATGATTCCCCGACTTCACCACCTCCATAGAAGATTAGTGGGGCTGCAGTACCCCCAGTTCCTCCACCTGATACTCCAGATGTGGATCTTGATATGCGAAGTGTGGTATAATTATTGACACGATTGGTAGCCGCTCAGGACCAACGACAGATTCCCAGTCCTTCTGATAGAACTGCTAGCGCGAGAGCCTGGAATTTCATCAACCTAGACCCTCCGGTATTCACAGGATCGGACCTGAACATAGACCCGCAGAATTTTCTGGATCAGATACAGCGTACCTTATGGGTAATGGATGCTACCGATACTGAGTCAGTAAAGTTTGTTTCTTATAGATTGTGGGATGTCGCGGTGACTTGGTATGAGACATGGGAGCAATCTAGGGGACCTTGTGGTCCACCAGTAGGATGTAGAGAGTTTTCAGAGGCCTTCTTACAACATTTTCTGTCGGTGGAGCTTCGACGGGCCAGGTAGGATAAATTTCTACGTCTTGAGCAGGGCAACATGAGTGTTCGAGAATATAGCTTGCAGTTTAATTCATTTGCCAGATATGCTCCTACGATTAGAGATGGCAATGGATCTTGGACCCGGTCTGGATCCGGTGGATCCATATTCATTTTATAGGATAGGGATCTTTAAAATGTGGACCTGACGAATCCGGATTGGACCCGGATTCATTTCTGACGAATTGGATCTGGATCTGGATCTTGTATTTGAGATCCGTATCCGGTACAGATCCGATCCGTGGATCCATTTTTTATTAAATATATTTATAACATAGAATGTAATTTTATAAGTATTTTCTTAATTGTTTTTCATAATTTATGTATTGGGTAAAGGGTTGAACCAGGACAAGGCACAAGTCACACCACCATGTAATTTATCTTTGAAATTTCATTTCTTTTACCTATATGCTCACTGCAGTTTCTCATATTTTCATTTCAAAAAAGAAAAATTATCACTCTTCTTTAAATTTTCCTTTCTTGAATCTGTTAGCCGTAAGCTTTAAGTATCTTTCTCTCATTTGTTTGATCAGTAAAAAAAACTGAGACTTTTGATATATGACTGACATTATTTTATGTTGTTTAATGCAGTCAATCGGTAGAACTACAAGTGGAGCATCACTAAAGCCTCCAAAAATTAGCTCAAAGTTGCAACATGTTCAACATCACTAATGAAGTCAATTGTCTTTATTTTCTTGTGATACTAAAACTTTGTTCAGTATTTTGAAAGAATGGTGTCATGTTTGTGTAGGTTGATTGAATGAACTCAATTATTTTTTTCAATCAGATTGCATTTTATTTTGTCATAAAAGTTTCAACATGTGGGAATATTATTCAAGCCAAAAAAATTTACATGTAGATCCAGATCCGATCCGTGGACCCGGTGAATCCAATGGATCTGGATCTGATTTTTATGGACCCGATGGATATGGATCTGGATCCCGGTATGAAAAATGGATCTGGATCTAGATCCAGTAGGATCAGGTCCAGATCTGATCTGTTGCCATCCCTACCTACGATTATAGCTGAGATGAGTGACCAGGTACATAAGTTTGTCATTGGCTTGGGGCCGCACTTGGTCAATGAGTGTACTACAACTTCTCTGAATTCGAATATAGATATTGCTTTCATTCAGGCTTATGCACATAATTACTTGGATCGTAAAAGACAACAATGGGTAGATCGAGAGTGTGATAAGGGCCAACATAAGAGGGCTCGATCCGTAGGTGACGTAAAAGAATTCAGAGGTGGGCCTAGATCATAGTCTTATAGACGCCCATCTTACCCAGTAGCTAGCGCATCATTACCATTTTTAAGGTTGAGGGTTGATCGATTTGTTCAATCGGGACCAGGTCAGAGTTCACGAGCGTCAAGGTCTTATAATAGAGGGGATTTTATTTAGATGAGGCCACCGTTGGCTCGATGCGAACAGTGTGGTAAGGCCCATACATAGACGTGCTGACAAGGATCAAATATGTGTTATTCTTGTGGTGAACCTGGTCATATTAGGCGAGAATGTCTGATAAGAGGCGACGGTGTTAGGGCCCAACCAATCGGATCTGCAGCAACTTCATCACATTCAGTACGCCGGTCAGGGCAAAGTCAATAAACATTACCGGTCGAGGAAGAGGTAAGGGCCAGAACCACACTTATGCATTGATGGGACGACAAGATTATGAGTCCTCACCTAATGTTATTACAGGTATATTATCAGTCTTTTCACATAATATGTATGCGTTGTTAGATCTAGGCACCAATCTATCATATATCACCCATTTCATTGCCTGTAAATTTGGTATGAAGCCTGAGTTGATAAGAGATCCATTTGTGGTATCTACACCAGTTGGTGAGTCGGTAGTTGCTAGACGGGTCTATCGAAATTGTGCAGTATTAATTTGTAGCCGTCAGACCTTAGAAGATTTGGTAGAGTTAGTAATAATTGATTTCAATGTTATTATGGGAATGTATTGGATGGCATCGTGTTACGCTAATGTTGATTGCCGAACAAAGATTGTTAAATTTCAATTTCCAGGTGAGCCAGTCCTTGAATGGAAGGGTAATACGGGGTCGCCAAAAGGTAAGTTTATTTCATACTTTAAGAAAAGAAAGATGATCTCCAAAGGTTGTATATACTATCTTATTCAGGCTAGAGATGTCGACGCCGAACCACCTACTTCTTAATCAATTCCAGTGGTTAGTAAGTTTCTTGATGTATTTCCAGATGAACTTCCAGGCCTTTCACCCGAAAGGTAAATTGAATTCGGTATAGATGTGTTGCCAGACACTCAACCGATATCTATTCCTCCTTATAGAATGACTCCAGCCGAATTGAAAGAATTAAAGGAGCAATTAAAGGATCTGCTGGAAAAGGGCTTTATTAGGCCCAACATATCTCATTGGGGTGCGCCGATATTGTTTGTACGAAAGAAAGATGGCTCGTTACGGATGTGTAGTGACTATCGGCAGTTGAACAAAGTCACTATCAAGAACAAGTACCCTCTTCCCCGAATTGACGATTTGTTTGACTAGTTACAAGGTGCAAGACATTTCTCAAAGATCGACCTAAGGCCGGGGTACCATCAGCTAAGGGTTAAATGGAAGGATATTCCGAAAACGGCTTTCAGAATAAGGTATAGGCACTTCGAGTTCTTGGTAATATCATTTGGACTCACAAACGCACCAACAACATTTATGGATCTAATGAACAACGTGTTTTGCCCATTTCTGGATGTATTTGTGATTATAGATGATATTCTGGTTTACTCTCACTCGGAAGCAGAGCATGCAGATCATTTGTGAATATTATAAGTTGTATGCAAAGCACTCCTAGTGTGAATTTTGGTTGAATTCAGTAGCTTTCCTTGGTCATATAGTGTCAGAAGAGGGTATAAGAGTTGACACTCAGAAGATTGAAGCGGTGAAGAATTGGCTGAGGCCTACGACCCCATTAGAGGTTCACAACTTTTTGGCCTAGCCGGCTATTATAGGAGGTTTGTAGAAGGGTTTTCTACCAGATCAGCACCATTAACAAAGTTGACACAAAAGGCCATAAAAATTCCAGTGGTCCGATGCTTGTGAGCGGAGTTTCCAAGAGTTAAAAGACAGACTAAAGTGATTGCCAGAGGGTCCAGAAGGCTATGTTGTGTATTGTGATGCCTCGGGAACATGTTTAGGATGTGTGCTGATGCAACATGGTAAAGTGATTGCCTATGCTTCAAGGCGATTGAGGAAATATGAGAAAAACTATCCGACACACGATTTGGAGTTGGCCGCAGTGGTCTATGCACTGAAGATTTGGCGGCACTACTTGTATGGTGTTCATGTAGACATTTTCACGGATTATAAAAGTCTGCAATACCTATTTAAACAGAAAGAATTGAACTTGAGACAAAGGAGTGGCTCGAATTATTGAAGGATTATGATGTGGACATCTTATACCATCCCGGTAAAGCTAATGTTGTAGCAGACACACTCAGTCGTAAGTCGATGGTTAGCTCGATTCTGGTGCAGATCGAGAAGAAGGAATTAGTAAGAGAGCTCCATCAATTAGCTAGTTTGGGAGTCCGACTAATGGATTCAGAGGATGGTGGTTTTGTGATTCAGAATGTGTTAGAATCGTCGCTCATATTGGAAGTTAAGGAACGTCAGTGGGAAGACCCCAGTTTGAGGAAGATCAGAGAGGACATTCAACAGAAGAAGACCACAATCTTTGAGATTGACGAAAATGGGGTTCTCAAGCACCAGGGCCGCTTATGTGTTCCAAATGTAGCGGGATTACGAGATAGAATTTTGACAGAGGTCCATTGCTCACGATACTCTATTCACCCTAGATCTACTAAAATGTATCATGATCTCAAGGGTATCTATTGGTGGAAGAACATAAAGAGGAGCGTTGCTAAATTTGTAGCTTAGTGTCCTAATTGTCAGCAAGTAAAAATATAGCACCAAAAGCCCGGTGGCTTGACTCAGAATATTGAGATTCCGATGTGGAAATGGGAAATGATTAATATGGACTTCATTACGTGTTTACCTCGTTCTTATCGTAAGTTTGATTCTATTTGGGTAATTGTTGACAGACTGACCAAATCAGCTCATTTCTTGTTGGTCAAAACTACATACACAACAGAGGACTATGCAAGATTATATGTTAAGGAAATTGGTCGCCTCCATGGTGTGCCTATTTCGATTATATCTGACCGAGGTGCACAATTTACAGCTAACTTCTGGAAATCTTTTCAAAAAGATTTAGGCACCCAAGTTAATCTTAACACAGTTTTCTATCCTCAGATAGACGGACAGGCTGAACGTACAATTCAGACGCTTGAGGACATGCTATGAGCTTGTGTATTGGATTTTAAGGGAAGTTAGGATGATCATTTACCCCTTATTGAGTTTGCGTATAATAACAGTTATTATGCTAGCATTAAAATGGCTCCGTACGAGGCTTTGTACGGATGAAGATGTAGATCACCTATCGGATGGTTCGAGGTAGGAGAATTAGAGTTGTTTGGGCCGGATTTAGTACACCAAGCCATAGAGAAGGTTAAGCTTATCCAAGAATGGCTGTTAACCGCTCAGAGTTGTCAGAAATCGTATTCAGTTATGTGACGACGAGACTTAGAATTCTAGGTGGATGATTGGGTCTTCTTGAAGATTTCGCCTATGAAGGGTGTGATGAGGTTCAGGAAGAAAGGAAATCTTAGTCCAAGGTACATTAAACCATATCGGATAATTCGACGAATCGGCCAAGTAGCTTTTGAATTGGACTTGCTCACGGAGTTGGAGTTTGTTCATTCAATTTTCCATGTTTCCATGTTGAGAGCATATATTGGAGATTCTTCCCGGATTGTACCGATTAATGATATGAAGATTAGAGAGGACTTATCATATGAAGAGGTTCCTATTGCTATCTTAGATCGAAAAGTCCGCAAGTTGAGGACTAAAGAAGTAACCTGCGTGAAAGTTCTTTGGCGGAATAAGAATGTGGAGGAAATGACATGTGAGGCGGAAGAGGAAATGATGCACAAATATTCATACCTATTCCAGACCAACGCCGAAGTTGCAGGAGAAGCATAAGATGAGTTCTAATTCTTGATATTATAATTAATGCTTAAGGGCCATGAGAAGTCTGATGTAGATGTAATGATATATGTTATATTATATAGCCCTATGAAAAAATAATTGTATTTCCGGGTTACGTGACGGGGATTAGAGATGTCACCCCAACATTCGAGGCCGAATGTTTCTAAGGGCGAAAAAATGTAACACCCATATTTTTTGACAATAGTTTGAGCATATGTATATACACAAATCAAGAACTTAGTATATAAAAGGATAAAACTCCAAAATAATTTAAGATTTTTAATAACGTGACGATGATGACTCGTAATAATATTTTAGTATTTCAATAAGTGGGTCCCACCAATTGGAGGTGGTTACTACTAGTAACAATTGGATAAAAACCAATATGTGGTCAATAATCTATTACATGTACATATCATGTACACACACTAAGAGACTATGTGTCTCATACCTAGGATTTAGGATTTAGATGGTGCCAACAAAGTAATTCATCTGGGAGGCATTCATTATGTTATATAGTAGTAATATTGTGACCAACTAACCCATTTTAGGATAAGCTCTTAAATTATTTATTTCACTTGAAGAAGAGAAAACGCCCTGCAAATATTGTTTCAAGGCAACGTTCTAGCAAGTAGTTATTAAAAGGGGCTGATTCCATTACTAATTAAGGTTAACTAGTAAACAAGGTTGATTTTATCACCATTGTGAAGGGTCGGTTCAAAGGTATGTTAAGGTAAATTATTTCTTCTTTTGGCATGTTCCATGTAACGAAACGTAACCATAATATTGTTCCATAAATTGTTCTACTCTTAGTAGTTAAGGATGTTCATGTTATTGATTCTTATATCGAAAGCATGTCTAAATATGTTCTTAAATTCCTATTGAGGTATATGAGAAAGATGTTGATATTCCAAATGTTAGTCGAAGGTACATGTTAATATTCCCAATGTTAGACGAAGGTACAAGGATATTATGCCATCCGATAAGTTCAGAATGTTTCATTGTCATTCATGCATTTTCATTCGCATTATATTTATGTATTACCCTGGACCCATATGTGTTATATACACTACAATATGGTATGACTTATATATATGTAGGGGATGGAGAAAAGGGAATGGCGTTATATACGCGTCACCACCTGCAGCTGGTACAGATATCACGAAAAGAAATATGCCCAATGAGGCCAATATGGCAATGATTATGCCCACGGAGGCTGAAATGATATGATGCCCACAGAAGTTGTTATGGGAAGGAAGATGCCCATGTGTGGCCAATATATATATGTATACCGCATTTGCATTGTGCATGACATTTAGTCATATTATGGCCCTCAGAGACATTCACTACTGATCGGCTATTTCTATTTCAGTTTATTATTATATCCCTATTGTGCTACTATTTATGTCTGACATACTCGGTACATCAGTCGTACTGACGTCCCTTTTGTCGGGGGACGCTGCATTTCATACCGGCAGGTTCACATAAACAGGGCGATGATCCACGTTAGTAGGTTGTTGACTCAATGGATTTTGGAGCACTCCCTTTGTTTTGCGGTGTCTGTCTAATCTCGGTATGGTATATTTTTGCATGTACATATGGGTATGGCAGGGCCCTGTCCAGACCTTTTGATGTCGTGTACTAGTTATAGGCTTGCAGACAGGTGTCCTGTGTGTAGTAGTCATGTATGGCCTTGTTGGCCTTGATATGTACATATATATAAGTTGGGGCTTTATGGTTAAGACTTTACATAGTCTAGCTCTTTTTCCGCTTATTATTTTAATATGTCAGTAAAGTATTGGGTGACGACCCTTGTGGCATGTGTTTAATTACGATTAGATGTTGACTGTATGATTGGTGGTATCCGGCAGGTGAGGTCTGGTGCCCGTCATGGCCCTCCGGTTTGGGTCATGACATATATATACAATTTACAATTTCCATAATATGGAAAATCCTATTCCTATTCTACTCCCAAAATCCTATTCTATTTGTACAAGAATTATATAATTATGGTAAGTGTACAATGCTAATTATATACAAAAACTATTACCAAAAACTATGATATACACGGTGGGTATACTGTGTATATCACGGTCTCCTAATTGCCTTGGATTTCCGTGATATACACGATATACTTAAGATAGTATACACCATGTATATCATGTATGTATAATATGATATACTTTCACAACCCCTTCAGTCATAGCGGGCAGTCTTCATATGCTGAGACTGTCCCTAAAATATTCAAATAGGACCGAGAGAAGACCCTTAGTGAAGATATCTGCAATTTGATACATGGAAGGAACATGTAAGACGCGTACTTGTCCACGAGCTACCTTTTCACGAACAAAATGGATATCCATCTCAATATGTTAAGTGCGCTGGTGTTGAACCGAATTTCCAGAAAGATATACGACACTAATATTATCACAATATACCAAGGTAGCTTTTTGAATGGGAAAGTGAAGCTCCAAGAGAAAATTACATAACCAACATGATTCAGAAACCACATTGGCTACCCCTCGATACTCGACCTCTGCACTAGAGCATGATAAGGTAGCATGTCGTTTGCAGACTATGAGACCAAGTTATCACCAAGAAACATGTAATAACTAGACGTGGAGCGTCTGGTATCTGGACAACCACCTCGATCAGCATCGGTATACGAGACAAGTGTAGAGGCCGATGATGGATATAGATGCAAGCTATAGTCATGTGTCCATTAGATGTATTGGATAATGTGTTTAGCGCATTCATGTGCTCTACCCTTGGATCATGCATAAACAAACAAACCTGTTGTACGACATACGTGATATCCGATCTCGTGAAAGTAAGATACTGAAGAGCTCCAGCAAGACTGCGATAGTGAGTGGGATCCTCGTAAGGTGAGCCAGCCGCAACACCCAGCTTGGGCTTAGTATCAACTGAAGTGGAAATAGACTTACACAAGGACATACCAGCCCTGTCAATTATCTCAGCGGCATACTTCCATTGTGATAAGAATAACCACCTGCATGACGAGAGACAACAATCCCCAAAAAGTAACTCAAGGGCTCCAAGTCTTTCATAGCAAACTCAGAACCGATCATTGTCATGACAGACTTGCGCAAAGTATCAGAAGCGGCAGTCAAGATAATATCATCCACATATAATAGAATATAAGCCATGGAAGAACCATGATGATATATGAATAATAAATTATCAGACCTGCTGTGAGAAAACCCAATAGACGAAACATAGTCTGCAAATCTCTTATACCAAGCCCGTGGGGCCTGCTTAAGCCCATACAAGGACTTCTTCAATAAACAGACATGATGAGGATATTTGGGGTCTCGAAACCCAAGGGTTGATGCATGCAAATGATCTCCTTAAGATCACCATGTAAGAAAATATTTTTCACATCTAATTGATGAATGTTCCATGCCTTTGAAAAAGTCAGATTGAGAACAGTGCGAATGGTAGCCGATTTGACCACCGGACTAAATGTCTCACCACAATCCACGCCAACCTGCTGAGTCTTACCATCACCTACAATACGAGCCTTATGTCTCGCAAAAGAACCATAAGATATATCTTTATGAATAAAAATTCACATAGACCGAATAATATTAATACTAGAGGGATGGGGCACCAGCTCCCGCGTCTTATTTGCAATAAGAGCATCATATTCGTCGTTCATAACCAATTTCTAATTTGGGTCATTTAAGGCAGACACTAGGTTGTGAGGTAGTGGAGATTTAAGAACATTAGAATTCAGATTAAGATGTCTCTTTGGTTTAAAAATACCCCGTTGACTACGAGTGACATGTCTGTGACTCGGGGGAGAATTTGGTGGATTTTGGGAAAAATTCAGATGGGAGATGATCGCCAGCAGCGGTGGGCCTCTAGCCCAAAGCGAAACAATAGATGGCTCGGTAGAAATAGAGAGCGGCGGGGTGAATATATTCGGCCTAGTTCTTTGGACCCGTGACGGATGATCAAGCGTAGGCGACAAGATCTTGTAGGTCCAGCGGGCAGTGGGCCCGCTGATCGATTTTAGGTGCGGGACAAGTCCGATAAATGGTGGATAATATACGAGAAGACGCCGTCATCCAAAAAATTATACGAACTAGGCACGGGACTACTCACTTTAGCAAACGGAAATTGAGTTTCATAACACGACGACTAATGATGATTTTATTAGAGGATAAATCAAAATATTTATAACCACGATAATTAGACGGATAACTCAAAAAACGCAAGGGATAGAACATACCTGAAGTTTGTTAATTATAACTGACGAAAATAGTGGATAACATAAGCACCCAAAGACCCTAAGATGTGAATACGAATGAGTCTTATTATATTGGTTTTGAAGAGGGAATGAATATGCCAAACTTTTGGTAGGAAGTATGTTAAGAAGATAAGTAGTCATTTGTAGAGCATGATGCCAAAAGGAAGGGGGTATAGAAGCATGGACCAATAAAGTTCGGACAATATTATTTATGGTACGAATTTTTCGTTCGGCTTTCCCATTTTGTGAGGACGTATGAGGACAAGAGAAACGAAAAACTATGCCATTATTTGCATAAAATTCCTGAAATAACTCATTATCATATTCTTTGCTATTATCACATTGAATATTTTTTATTTTTCGTTTGAATTGAGTACGGATGAATGCTCAAAAATTTAAGAATGTGGAAAAAACTTGAAATTTTTTCGCTAACGGAAAGGTCCATAAAAATTAGAATAATCATCCAAAAATCGAACATAATAACGATGGTCCACAAAACTGAGAACAGAAGAAGTCCATATAATATTAAAAGGCATCAAAGTACGAGCCGTAGAGGCTATAAATGGTAATCTAACATGTTTACCTAAAGGACATGAATGACAACTTGGAGTAATATGCGTACCCTTACAAGATATAAAATTGGTTTTATGTAAAGAAGAAACAATGGACGACCCATGGTAACCCAAACGTGCATGCCACAAGGAAGGAGCTAGAGTTGCAAAAGTAGATGGCAATGCTTGACTCGAGGGACTGGATGCGGGCGTGATAGGATAAAAATCTCCCCTACTATCACATCTCATGAGAGGTATCCCCATCTTGAAATCTTTCACAGAAAACCCAAAAGGATCAAAATCAACAGAAACCCAATTATCAGTGGTGAATTTACGGACATACACCAAATTTTTAATTAAGTTAGGGGCATGAAGGGCATTTTTCAAGACAAGAGGTGGATGGGGGGGGAGACAAAGTTTTATGACCGTAACCACGAATTGGAATTGAGTTGCCATTACCAACAATTATGCCACAATTTTTTATCAAATTTGAATAAGACGAAAGAGTACCTTGGTCTGTCATGTGAGAAGTGGCTCTGGTGTCCATATACCAAGTCGGGCCTGGAGGATTTAATCCAAATGTATGCACGACATCAATATCCATAGGTGTCGGAATCAATGTGGGGCCCGCAATATGATGGGCCTGGGGAGGCCGAGGCCCAAGCACACCTGCTCGCTGCCCCCGCCCAGAAAATTGCTTACCGCCTGAAGCTGGACTCGAGAAACTGGGCCTGGCCAATTTCTGGAATTGGGCCTAGTTACTCGGGTAAGGGCTGCCAGGAAAATACCCACTGTTGGGCCACGGCCTACTGCCCCAGTTCCACTGCCATGAGGCATACTGTGGAGACCAATTGAGTTGCTGCCCCGAGGCCCACCTCCGGTGCCACTACTGTTTCGGCCACCGCCGGTGCCACCACTGTTTTCGGCCATCGCCGGTGCCACCACTGTTTCGGCCACCGCCATTGTTGTTGTCGTGATTCTTGCCATTATATTTACGGTTTTGACCCTTTTTGCCGCCACCATTGTTGTTGTCGCGATTCTTGCCATTATATTTACGGTTTTGACCCTTCTTGCCGCCACTATTGTTGCGGTTTTGACCCAAATTTTCAACAAAATCGTGAGAGTTATCGGATGAGGTCATCATCACCACAGAACTTGCACCAGTAGCCGCCTTTTTTGCCAAGTCGACTTCTTCTAAAGTGAGCATCGAACGGGCTTGATAAAAAAAGAAAAGTGGATTACTTTGTCGGAGTAGAGTCTCAACTCCATTATAGGCCTCAGATAGGCCTACAACCATTTGTAGGACAAGATGATTATTAGTAACAGGCGCCCCAATATTACGAAGTTGGTCCGCCAATTTCTTGAGTCGTTTACAATAAGCTGAAACATTCGGAAAATCCTCCATGCGAACTTGCGATAATTCCCGCTCAAAGGTGACAACGCGGGAATGTTGGTTATCCTGGAATATATCACACAATATATTCCATGTAGTCATAGCCCTAGTATCCGGCTCAATAATTGTCCGTAAAAGGTCGGTAGAAATAGTGGAATAAATCCACTGAAAGATGGTAGCATCAAGAGTAATCCATAACTGAGGATCATCTGCGGGAGTAGGGGTAGCAGGAGGAATTATGTGATAGAGAACTTGATGTGAGATGGCGTGAATTTTGAACAACTCCGCCCACGTCGCGTATTGGACGTTTTCCATCTTAAGAACAATAGGGATGTAGTTCTTGATGTTGGAAATAATAGTAAGGGCAGGATGAAATATGTTCTTTGACGTAGACATAACGAAATAATAATAGGTGATTTGATGGATTTGGAAGAAAATTTGGGAAGAGAGGAGGAAGAACTCGACACGAAAACTGAGGAAGACCTCAAAACTCGAGAAACCGAGACAATCAAAAGCTTTAGAGAAGGAGGTATGTGAAACCTAGACTTCTGATACCATGAAAGAAATAATCCTTTGATTATTTTCATTAATGACTGAGTATATATACAATTTACAATTTCCATAATATGGAAAATCATATTCCTATTCTACTCCTAAAACCCTATTCTATTTGTACAAGAATTCTATAATTATGGTAAGTGTACAATGCTAATTATATACAAAAATTATTATAAAAAACCATGATATACACGGTGGGTATACCGTGTATATCACGGTCTCCAAATTGCCTTGGATTTCCGTAATATACACGGTATACTCAAGATAGTATACACCGTGTATATCATATATGTATAATATGATATACTTTCAATATAGGTGTACCTATGTCTTCAAAGAAACTTATTATTCCATAATGCATGCCCCTTGTGGAGGGAATAACTGAAAGAATCAGGTGTTGGACTGCAAAAATTCTTTCATATGCAGGAAGATTGCAACTTATAAAATTTGTAGTCTTTGAAATTCAAACATATTGGGCCCATATCTTCATTTTTCCAAAAAGAATCTTGAAGTTAATAGAGAGTGTGTTGGATATGTAAAGCAGTATGTAAAGTAAATAAATATTACAAGTGTTTGAAAGGATAACTAAATAGCCAATATTCAGATTTGCCGCAAGCTTGTTGAATGTTGAATCTTGATAACCTGAAATCAAGAAATACTAAATCTGAATTGTTACAACTGTGGTTGAGTCGAGAGATGACTCTCTGTCTTTAAGACAAGATTGCCCCGTATATATGCTTTTACGTTAACGGGCAATAGTCTCCCAAGATAAAAAAATAACTAATCAACACTACAAAGCAAATAGGTTGATTCCGACAAAGAAAACAAATACGAAACGACTTGCTGAAGAATAGAAAATGAAGGAAGAGTTTTATGTTTGTGTTCACTATTTCTGGTCACGTTTTGGACATAATTTGTGTTGTGCTCTCTTCTGTTTGTCTCTGTGTTGTGTTGTATATATTCTTGTCAGCAATTGAGCCAAAAGCTCCAATATATAACATAAAGGGAGGGACTCCTCAACTGCCAAGTAATGACAGTTTATGGCCATTAGTGAGGGAGTTAATCAACCAAATAATGACTGATTTAATGTGAAATCATAAATGAGCTGTTAGGGAGGTTTAAGGTGGAGATTAATGGAGTTTTAACGCTCCAAAAATCAACTCCAACGGCAAGCAGAAACTTTCTGCCTTCCGTCGTTCCTAATTTCAGCTTTCCAGAAACTCCAGGGACCAAACTATAAATATTAAGCAATTTGGGGTCCAAAGAGATAATATCAGAAGAAGCCCCAAGCCCCAAGCCCGGACGGGACGGCGCGGGCGTGTGGGCTTAGCCTTGAACCCAAGCACATCTAGGTCCTCCCTTCTTCAAACACATGGGTTACCCCTTGGGGTCCCAAATGCTTAGCCAATTTTGAGACTTATATAGAGAACAATTTTTCATTTTCCCACCGATGTGGTAGATTTGTCCCACACCATATTTTCATGCCTCAAACACCTTACTTCGTGGACCAACATCTCTTTCATTTCTCAATGAAATTTGACGATTTTTGGCCTTACGGTCATCTACTCACTTAGTAGATTATGCACGTGTGAAGAGACAAAGCCTCCAACATACAAAACCTTAGTGTTTAAGTCATTAAATACGGGTGGACGCACCTCCCCACCAAAGAAAAATTTCCAATAGAGTGTGTGCGGAACTTTCTTATAGATTGGGGATGTTATTACTTCCAAGAGGGCCCTTGTATCCCGGGAGAAAGTATGTTGTCCTAAGTCTGCTGGTGGGCTAAATATACTGCATCTAGGCAATTGGAACAAGGCCGCTGTATTGAAGCAGTTATGGGCATTGGCTGAGAAAAAAGACTGCTTATGGGTGAAATGGGTAAATGAGTATTATATGAAATAAGATACAATAGAAACTTTCCAAACACTTGGGAATACAATCTGGATTGTGAGAAAGATTATTGAGTCAAGGAAGTATATAATGAGCGTGCCTAATCTCCAAGGTGGTGTTCATACAACTCTACAAACTATACTGGTGAACAATAAATACTCTATTCAGAAGATGTACACAACTTTGATCCCATATCATCCAAAGGCCCCTTGAAAGAATCTGCTACCACACCATAATATCCACCCACAACACAAGTTCATACTATGGCTAGCATTGCTAAGAAGGCTGGCTACAGTTGAGAGGTTGCAAAAATTTGACATCCAGGTACCACCAACTTGTGTGTTTTGCAATGGTGCTAATGAAATAATGGACCACTTGTTCTTTACTTGCAGCAGTACTAGAGCATTGTGGCAGTGGTTACTGGGTTGGATTGATGCTACTGTCCTGCTTCATGCTGTGTTTAGTTTTCTAAGTTTCAATTGTACTGTGTTCTTCATTTGAAGTGTTTTTAGATAAGTAGTTAGTATGTGATTTGCTTTGTATAAATGATGAGATAGATGCTCCAGGTCTGTTTGTAATCATTCTTAGGAGTCTGTTTGTTTTTATCTTTAAAAAATAGGTGGTCTGTCCTGTTTGATCTTGTAAATCTCACTTTTGATATTAATAAAATTCATTATTTATCAAAAAAATATTTAACAATTCTTTGAATTTATTGTTGCTTTAGGTTTTTTCCTTGCAAGTTCTATTTATTGTTCAATATTAAGTTAACCTCATTAGAACTTAAGCTCTATTTCAAACTAATAATGTTATATAATTTAAATACCTATATTTGAATGTGATTACTAATTTAAACTAGTAATACTTGTATTTTTCTCAGTCCACTAATTTACTATGAATTTTCTAATGGAGTAGCACTGTGAAAGGAAGAAAATATTAAAAAGTTGACTTAAGCTCGGTTTGAGCACGATTATATTTTAACAGAGCTCAGTTAAGCTCATCTCGGGCTCAGTACATACCAAGCTTGGTTAATATAAACTTGTAATGTTTATATTTTCTTAATCAATTAATTTATTATGAATTTGATTTTTCTAATGGCGCAATATTATGCGCCGAAGAAAATATTAAATAGTCTAACTCAGATTCGGCTCGACCTTAATTATACTTTAATAAAGATCAGTAATTCAATTAGATAGTTTCGGGTGCGTTCTAACTAGGGGTGTCAATGGTACGGTTCCGCCGTTTTTTTTGTAAAAATTATACCATACCAATATGTTTTGGTTAATTTACTAATATAATCAAAATTATACCAATCATCTTGGTTTCTTTTCGGTATCGTACGGTTCAGTTAATTTTCTGTAATTTATTTATAAAACGTCAGCTTTATAATATTATAAAAAAATTATTGATTCATATAATATAGAACGAGTAATCTAACTTTTTGGCATCATATCTCGATCCTTAAGCTCTACGTAACCCTTTTTGTTTCCTCTAAAAAAATATACTTAGCATAAAGTTATTAAAGGCTATATAAATTAATGGGATACAAATGTAACTAGCAACTAGAAGGTAGAAAGCCAGCACAACAACAAATGACAAATCAACAATAATTATATTTTACGCCATGAAATTATAAAAACTGCATTATAATTTTACATATGTAAAGAACAAAAAAAATGAAGTTGCCATTATTTTATATAAAGAAAATTAATTAACGAAAAATCAAATAGTGTGATTATAAATAAAATATGATTCGAAATATGATTATATTGGAGGAAGAGTATAAGATTAGATTTGACTAAATATCACAAAATATAAAAGAGAAGAAAAGGAAGAAGAATAAAAATTGACCTTTGTACATTTACCTTCTTCTTGAACACTAAACAAGTATGTTGATAAAAAAAACTAAACAAATATAATTGAAATTTAAAAAAATACATAATCTCAAATTTTAAGCAGCAAACACAAATAACATATAATTCCTTTGCTTTAGAGTGGTAGTGTAGGTTTTCTATCTTATTGTAATCCACACAAAAGTCCAAGGCCCAAAGTAAAAAATTTAATGCTTTGTAAATTGAAATTTTAAACTTAACATATGAAATATTATATATATATATATATATATATATATATATGGTTTGGTTCGGTATTTTTTATAAAATAAAAAATCAACCTAATTATTTGGTACAATTATAAGTTAATATTAGGAACCTCGGTTTTATTTTAAAAAAATCTTAATATATGTTCAATTAGGTTCGATTCGGTCAGTTTTTGAAATATGTTTTACACCCCTAGTTCTAACTTGCATTTTGTTTTCCCCTCATTTTCTTGCCACTGCCGCGGCGACTTGGGCCCTCTCTGCCTGTCATTTCTCTTCAACCAGTTGAGTCCCGCTTTTGCTCAATATTAGATCAAATTCAGTTGAGCTCCACTCAAACTCAATTTAACTCAACATTGTAGTAAGCTCGACTTTTTCGGCCCGACCCCGGGCCTTGAGGCCTACATTCAATGTGGTACTTTTTTTGTTTTGAAATTTGTTGGGAATGTAGCTATAATTTGTGTATTTATAAAATGTAGCTATAATTGATGTATCAGACGAAAGAGTCGTGTCAGGCCTATATCAGACGGATATCAGCTAGGTATCAGGTGGGTATCAGACAGAGCATACTGTATCAACGATGATAGCTACATTTTATAATTTTTTGAAACTATAGCTATATTTCGTAAATACAATTAAAATATTTACCACACCGTGTAACTTTTTCTATTTTTTCCCTCGAGCGTAATAGTGATTTGGAGTAACTAGTAAAATTGTCGTCATGTGATCAGGAGGTCATGGTTCAAGCCGTGGAAACAATCTTTTGCAAAAATATAGGATAAGACGGTGATAATGCGTACAATAGACTCTTGTGATCCAACTCTTCGCCGGACCCGCTCATAATGAAAGTTTAATGTACCAGACTTTTTTTTTTTGTAATAATAATTTAGCACAACAAATTTCTATACATCATAAATAAACCTCGGAGAAAAAGAAAGAAAAAAAAAACACAACACCCACGCACACCCACAACACCCCTGCCAGTGCCACTTCTCTCAACATCAAGCAGTATGAAGAATTTAAAACTGAAGTGTCACAATCCCCAAATATCCCTTTCTACCAAATCTTGAATCAAATTATACTTCCTCTATCCAACAAATAATTAAAAAAAAATTAATTTTTCCACATTACATTTAAGTGAATATTATTCTACAGCATTTTCCCTGCAAAACCCAGGTTTTATTTTTCAATTCTTGTTAAAAACAATTAATCTTTATTACCATTAATTAATGCAACATTAACTTCTTTTTTCTAGTTTGTTTGCATTACACTCCAGTTTCTACACTTCCACTTTGAATGCATTGCATAAAGTTCATATTTTTCTTCTTCCTCTATATATTTATAATGTTTTCTTGCTTTCTTGAACTGGGGTATTCTTGAAAGTTAATTGCTTACTGAAATTTCTGGAATTTATAGGTATATTTACACATTTTCTCAAATGGGGTTTCCTAAAATTTGAGGTATTATGGAGTAATAAGGAAGACATTGCTTGATCATTTTTGAAATTCAAGATTTGAGTTGGGACATGAAAATCTTGAATATTTTTAGCTCAACTTATATTATATTAGCTGAGGGTCTATCAGAAACAACCTCTCTACCCCGCAAAAGGTAGAGGTAAGGTCTGCGTACATCATCCCCTCCCCGGACCCCACTTGTGGGATTACACTAGGTATGTTGTTGTTGTTGTAATTTATAGTATATTAGGAAGTCATAGAAGTTTGTTTGTAGAATTGTAGTGCAGTTAAAGTTCCCTTCTATATTTGTTTACAAGATTTTTAGCTGGCTTTTTCTTAGGTAAATGTCACATTCTCTTGCCTTGAATTTAGGCTTGGACTATAGAGTACTTTTGAGTATTTTTGCCAAATGTCATATTTTGTATGTTTTGCTTCTTTTGTTGCTGATGTTGCTTTTATGTTATTGTTACAAATTATAAGTCTGATTTGAGTAAAAATGTACTACATTGAATTTGAGGGATAGTGATAAGGTATAGTATAAGAGTTTTGGATTACATTTTAAAGGTTTATTTTGAGTTCACTAGATTACAAGTTTTTCCAGAGAGGATTGTGTTTTGAGGTAGTAGATACAAACCGAATAAAGTGAGGCTTTTGTCCCCATCCAATTTACTGGCATTTACGGTTCTCGGGTTCAAATAGCATATATAAGGGTTATTGAGAGCCAATGGGACAGTATGCACCTGTCTGGGATCATAGAGCGTCGGTCAAAGTAACAAAAGATATGAGTGGGACGAATCAGGTCACGCTTCGCAACCCTCAGGGTGCCTCTGTGAAGGTTAGAATCTCTAAACCGATCTGTTCGTTTAATTAGAAATGTAATGAATTAATGGTTCTAAATCGTCTGTTAGATCTCCGATAGATTAAAGAGGACTGTCATTGATGTTATTACTTAACTTGTGTTGTGAATGAAGAGAATTTCCTTGTATGGCTATTTGACCCCTTTTCTCAAATTCAGGTTAGTTTGCATGGAGGACAAGTTACTTCTTGGCGGAATGATCGAGGTGAAGAACTCCTGTTCAGCAGCAGTAAGGTATAGGTTTCCGTTTCAATACTAGTTAATTCTTACATTGGCTAATCTGACAAATGATACGAGTGTCTTGCCTGTCGATTCAGATCTTTTTTGTTGTACGGTTGATATCATGTGAATTGAAAATCGGAATTTGGATTAAAGATCTCTAATATCATAGTAGAAGATTTGGCGAAAACTTGGCAAAATTTACTCTTTCAGATGCGCTTAGCTGTGCAAGTCAATCATCTCCGTGCAGATATGAAATGCTAATTAAAGTGAATTTCAGTGATTATTTTCTTGTAGATTAGAGGTAAAGTGAACTGGTAGTGGAATCACTAGTTCACATTGCTTTAGAGATTCCAAATGTCGAGGTGAATTCCTTGTATATGAGGTGGTCATTCCAATGGGTAGATAATGGAGAGACCTTATTTTTCCTTTTTTTTAATAACCGTGGTGTTCGGGCCAGCTTGCGCACACCTAGACCAATTCTGCTACTTCCCACCAACAACAGGTAGCAGGTAACTCTATTCACCTAGACTTAGACAGATGAAAGAATCAAGTAACATAGGTTTATAAAAAGAAAAAAAAAATCCTGTTTTTTTGATAATTTTTTTCTTTCTTTTATAAATCTATGTTATTTGATTGGTGGAGAGTGAGGGTTGCTCATGTGAACCTTTTTCGGAACTTGTCGTATCTCTCTTTTTTTTGTCATAGTACTCTCATAATCACCTTAGTAGCAAGAAAAGGAAAAGGGTATCATCACATTGAACTTGAAATAGCTTTCTCTTCTTTTTGTAATCCACTCACCCACTCTCTACAACTCTACCCGACCACCTTGTATCCTAGGTCTTTCGTTCTTTTCAATCTCTTTCATGTCCCGCTTTTTATAAGAAAAGGATGAATGATAAAAGTTGTTTTAGTTCAGCACAAACTAGAAGTGTGCCTCATTGTCTAGTTTAAAATCTCAGAGGGATGCTGATGGAGCAAATGGCACAACCTTACAGCCCTAAACTTAGAGTTACTTCACATAGTTTATTGCTTGGAGATTCTTTCAGGAACTTGCTGCATTTAAGCTTGGACATTGTTCTAGCTATTGCAATTGCTGAAAGATGACAATAATTTCTTTTAATTTTGCACTCCCAAAAGCTGATGGAAACGCATTTTATTTGTCCATTTTCACTCTGTCCATTTTTATCAATGTACTTTCTATTTTAGCCGGTCCCATAAAGATATCTTTTGCAAGATGGTAAATCCTTTTCCCATCCAACAATTTAAGTAATACCATAAACTATTACTACTATTTTACAAATTTTATGTGACTTCTTTTGAACACTTCTTCAATTCTTGTCATTACAAAATAAATACTTGAGACACTTATTGACCAAGTTCATCTTAACAATCTATGCAAAAAATTTGCGCATAATCTGTCTAAGTCAAAGTGAGTCCATCAGAATAGAACTGGATGACTGCTAGATTTGAAGTTGAATTGAAAATTACGTACTAAAACTTGCCCTTTTCTTGTTTAAACAAAGTTTCTCTTATAACTGTGTTCTAGAATTTTAGATGACTTAAAGTTAGAATTTTAGTTTCTTTTTTTTTCTTCGTCTAACTGGACAATTCAAATCTTGGAGCTTTACCCCTTGAAAATCAATAACCTTCTTCGATATATCTCAATTGCAATGGTGGGATATGGTGGGACATATGAGGAATTTTATGGTTGAAGTTGGGGCAGAGGTCTTAAAACCTTTTCACTTAAAAGATTTTAAGAACTGTACTAACTTGTCTAAACAGTTGGCATTTGATGATAAAATTAGTAAAAATGATTCATCTAAATTATTTTGGCAGCATTAGAGATACTTTTAGTTATGTAAAAACGACTGTAAATCTAAATATGTCATTGTAGTGGCATTATAATTAAAGATCTTTGACATACATTTGCGTTTACATTTTAGGCCATCTCCAAATCTTTGAAATCTACACGAGGAGGAATTTCTGTTTTCTTTCCCCAGGTATGATTAGCGGTACACATCTTTGATAAATTATTCCTGTCTAATACTTTAGAACAGATCACGTGATTATCCTACTTATGCTGCAGTATGGAAACGGTGGATCAGTTGAGCAACATGGATTTGCCAGAAACAAAATTTGGACCATTGAAGACAACCCTCCATCTCTAAAATCATTTGATACCCAAGGAAAATCTTTCATTGACTTGCTGCTCAAACCGTCTGAAGATGATCTGAAGTTCTGGCCTCATGCGTATGACCTTCACTTGTAGCAAATTCTAATTGGTTTTCTTACAAGTTTAGGTCACCGAATTAAGAACGCTTAATTTGGTTTAGCAAATTTTTCCATGGGTTTAACTTGCATGATAGTAAATATCTTTCTTTTAATTGTTTCAGCTTTGAGTTTCGCCTTCGGGTTTCTCTTGCATCAGATGGAAGCTTGTCCCTGACATCTCGTATAAGAAACATCAATGGCAAGCCGTTCAAATTCTCCTTTGCTTACCAAACATATTTTTCTGTTTCTAACATAAGGTATGCTATTTCTCTATGTGGGTTCCTACTCGTTTTCATATTCATGAATTTTCTTACTTATTGCTATCAGCAATTTTGTTAAAATCTAGAGAAGAAAGAAGAGGAAGCAGTTTCTTTGTACATTATTGTTCATTTAAATGTTCTTAACATTGCTTAAGAGTGATGATTTTATTCCTTTTAATTTCTTTTAAAACTTAACATGAATCTTATCCTCAGTGAAGTGCGTCTAGAAGGTTTAGAAACACTGGACTATCGTGACAACCTGTGCCAGAAAGAACTCTTTACCGAACAAGGAGATGCCATAACATTTGAGGCTGAGGTATAGATGTTCAATTAGTTAAAATCTCAAATTTAGTAGAACCCTTGATTTCTCATTTTTTGGGGCAATGACATTTAACATCATATATATGTGTTTTTTATATCAAGAACATCATATATATGTGTGTTTTGATCAAGTACATCATCATAGATGTGTTTTTTGATCGAGAACATCATCATAGATGTGTTTTTTGATCAAGAACATCATCATATATGTGTGTTTTGAGCTAGAACATCATCATATATGTGGTTTTTGATCAAGTGCATCATATATATGTGGTTTTTGATCAGGAACATCATATATATGTGTTTTTTGATCAAGCCTTTAGGTCTACTTTGGTAAATTGGTTGAGTGTTAATCCGTCTGTTTATTTAGTTTGCGCTTAGAAAATCATTTCTTTTTCTTTCAGATGGACCGCGTCTACCATCTTTCTCCTAATTGCATTGCTGTTCTTGATCATGAAAAGAAGCGGACATATCTGATAAAAAAGGAAGGGCTACCAGATATTGGTAAGTTGCTTCTGTTCAAGACCATTCTTTAAAAGTATTTTGATATGATGAGGTGGGGTGGGGGGTGGGGGTAAATCCACTGCTGGGGAGTATCAAATTGACACCAAGTCTGCTCTTAGTAAGGCTTAATTGCTACCTCAGGGACTAGAAGGAGAGGACCATTTCTGTATTTTGCTTTAGCATCTATATCTCATGATTTTTCTCTTAACATACCTGGAAATGTTCGATTTATCTGGAATGACATTATTTAATTATCGAAAACTCGGGCACCCAAGGGGCCTAGTGGTCAATGAAGTGGGTTGAGAACCATGGGGTCTCAAGTTCATCCCAGTAGAGACAAAAGCACTAGGTGATTTCTTCCCGTCTGTCCTAGCCTTGGTGGATAGAGTTATTCCCATTTGTCCTAGCTTTGGTGGATAGAGTTACCTGGTACCTCTTGCCGGTGGAAGGTGACAGGTCTCCCATGAAATTAGTCGAGGTGCGTACAAGCTGACCCGGACACCACGGTTGTAAAAAAACAAAAAAAATATTGGAAACTCGGCAAGGAACAAAGTGTAATTGTGACTTGACTTCAGTCTTTCACCATTTATTTCTAGTGCTCGAGAAACTTTTTTGTATTCTATCATGATCCTAGAAGTTGGCCTCGTGGAAGCATGATAGTATACCACCTATGAGTCTAGTGGCGGACTAGGAATCCTAACAAGGGATTCAAAAAAATGCTAGAAGGCCATACTTGGGTTTTGAACTTGACCAATTTCTGAGCCACCTTTATGTCAAGGGGAGTCAATAAAAGTCGGGAATTTTCCTTATATCAAGGGGATTCAATAATTTTTATATGTACAAAATGAATTGGTTTTATTCCTATGACTAAACCTAGTGTACCTGTCGCGTCTTCTCTCTTCTTCAGTGTTATGGAATCCCTGGCAAAAGAAATCCAAAGCAATGGTGGATCTTGGCGACGAAGAGTACAAGAAGATGCTTTGTGTTGATGGTGCAGCAATAGAAAAACCCATCACTTTGAAGCCGGGAAAGGAATGGACAGGTCGCGTAGAGCTTGTGATGGTACCATCAACCCATTGGAATGACGATCTTTAGTCCCTCAAATTCTGGCCAAAAGCATTTTAGAATTGGCTCAATAGCTTAGCGAGGGAGAGAGTAGTTTTTATTTTCTAGGGTCATTAAAATATTGTCATTGGACAGCTAAAGTTTGTCAATGGTTGTTCCATTGTTATATGTTTTGAAAGAGGGGAGTTTTTTTTAAACTAAAATTGTTCCATTTTGGTACAATATTTATGTTTGGTGCAATTGAAAAGAGAAAGTGAAGGATTGATATATTTTCCTTATTTGTATATCTTGGAACGCATCCGTTAAAAGGTTATTTACAATAGGTAAATGGTTGATATAGTCGACCAATCCTCAAGTAGGATAAATTTGGTTTTGACCACCAAAGGATGTGATGCAGTAGATGGGTTGCTTAATCAGAGGTCTCGGGTTCGAGTCATGGATATGAAAAAGTCTTTGCTAGGGAGTGCTTTCCCTGAATGAGTCCTACGCGGCGTGAATTCGAATTAATCAGGTTCCATTCGAACACCGAATGAGAAAAAAAAAGGATCAATTGGTTTGTAGTTTTTATAAATTCGTTTTTATTTTTATTTCTTCTTTACCAGAGATATCAAACCTTACTAGTGGAACTACATCTTTATGTTTACACATAAAGATACGAAGATAACACACGAGATCTTAAAACAAGCATTTTTTCTATCCAAATTATAATTGGCCATAGAAGACCTTTTCCTCAAGTCTCTTTGTGGAAATAAATAAGAATTAAAACCACTATACAGCTATCTAAGGTTAACATCATTAATCACAAAATGATAGCATTAGCTTCAGCTATGTTATCGCTACACGCTCCATAAGTTTCAGCATAGGCAAGCATGAAACTTCCATCATTGCTTCTGATGATTCCACCTCCTCATGCACTACCTGGATTGCCCTTGCTGCAACCATCTGTATTGACTTTGTGAAAGAGAATAAATCCCTGATTATTTTTATTAATGAAAATGTCTATTTATACCATACACAATCTCTAATTATGGAAAATCTTATTTCTACTATAATACTAATTTCTTAATTATATTTGTACAAGAATTCTATAAAACCTAAATATATACAATTTAGGTGCATACACGGTCGGTTTCTATCACACCCCCGCAGTCATAGCGGACGGTTGTCGTACGTTGAGGCTGTCCCTAAAATCTTCAAACAGAACCAAGGGAAGACCCTTAGTAAAGATGTCAGCAATTTGGTACAGTGAAGGGACATGCAAGACACGTACTTGTCCACGAGCTACCTTTTCGCGAACAAAATGAACATCCATCTCGATATGTTTAGTGCGTTGATATTGGACCGGATTCCCAGAGAGATAGACGACACTAACATTATCACAGTAGACTAAGGTAGCTTTCTGAATAGGAAAGTGAAGCTCTAATAACAGAGTACGCAGCCAACATGACTCAGACAACATTGGCTACTCCTCGATACTCGGCCTCCGCACCGGATCGCAATAAAGTAGCCAGACATTTTGCCAACCAAGAGACCAAGTTATCACCAAGAAACATACAATAACCAGAAGTTGAACATCTGGTATCTGGACATCCACCCCAATCAACATCTGTATACGACACGAGAGTAGAGACGGAGGATGGATATAAATGCAACCCATAATCAAGTATGCCTTCTATGTATCGTATAATGCGTTTGAGCGCATGCATGTGCTCAATCCGTGGATCATGCATAAATAAACACACCTGCTGAACTGCATAAGTAATATCTGGTCTCGTGCATGTAAGATACTGAAGAGTCCCTGCAAGACTACGATAGTGGGTTGGATCTTCATATGGCGTGCTAGACGTAGCACTCAGCTTCAGTTTGGTATCAACCGGAGTAGAATAGGACTGACAAGATGACATGCCAGCTCTCTCAATAATCTCAGCTGCATACTTCTTCTGTGATAAAAATAGACCACCTCCATGATGAGTGATAGATATTCCCAAAAAATAACTCAAGGGCCCCAAGTCTTTCATAGCAAATTCTGAATTGGGAAGTGTCATGATAGACTTGCGCAAATTATCAGAGGAGGCATTGAAAATAATATCATCCATATATAACATAGTGTATGCTAGAGAAGTACCACAACGATAGATGAACAGAGAATGATCAGACCTGCTGAGAAAACCCAATAGTAGACACATAATCTGCAAACCTCTTATACCAAGCCCGTGGGGCCTGCTTAAGCCCATATAAGGACTTTTTCAGCAAACAGACATGATGAGGATAATTGGGGTCCCTAAATTCCAAGGGCTGATGCATGTAGACGGTCTCCTTAAGATCACCGTTTAAGAAAGCATTTTTTCACATCCAGCTGATGAATGAGCCATGCTTTCGAGAGATCCAGACTGAGAACCGTGCGAATGGTAGCCGGTTTCACCACCGGACTAAATGTCTCATCACAATCCATGTCAACCTATTGAGTTTTATGATCACCTATAAGAAGGGCCTTATGCCGCTCAAAAGAACCGTTAGAATTTTCTTTATGAGTAAATATCCACATAGAACGAGTAATATTAACACCAGACGGACGGGGCACCAACTCCCACGTCTTATTTTCAATAAGAGTATTATATTCATCATTCATGGCCATTTTCCAATTCGGGTCATGAAGGGTAGACACTGAGTTACGTGGTAGAGGTGATTTAGTGACATTAGAATTTAAATTAAAATATCGTTTAGGTTTAAAAATAACCTTTTTTATGAGTAACAGGCCATTGACTCGGAATAGAAACAGATTGAACCTGGGATGTCAGGGGACTGTCGCGGATGGGCCAGCAGGCAATGGGCTTGCTGAGCGTGAAATTGGGTCAGGTTGGGTATTTACGGGGCTAGCAGGCAGTGGGCCTGCTGGCCTGGAAAATTCGAGGGATCTGGAGGGTATGAAATATTAGGCCGTCGAGCGGGTACTCTTGGCGGAGAAGCAGAGGCACATCCGGACTGAGTCACGGGGCGGGTGATTGAGTATTATTTGGGCGGAAAGCGATTGGGCTTTCTTTGGCATGTGAATCCCACCGGGTAGTGTGGGCCTATTGTTGGAGAATATACGGGGAGAGAGCATCGTCCAAAAAATTATAATTACTCGACACGAATTACACACTTTAGCAAACGGAAATTGAGTTTCATAAAAAATAACATGACGACTAATGATGATTTTATTGGAAGATAAATCAAAATATTTGTAACCACGATGATTAGACGGAAAGCCCAAAAATACACAACAGTAGACCGAGCTTGAAGTTTATTAATTGTAGTGGACGGAAAAAGTGGATAGCACAAGCACCAAACACCCTAAGATGAGAATACAAGGGATCTTTATTGTAAATAATTCTAAGTGGGAATTGATAAGCTAAACCTTTGTTAGGGAGAATGTTAAGGAGGTAAGTAGCTATTTGTAACGCATGATGCCAAAAAGAAGGGGGTACGGAAGCATGGGCCAATAATGTTCGGACAATATTATTGATGGAACGAATTTTTCTTTCGGCTTTCCTATTTTGTGAGGATGTATAAGGACAAGAAAACAGAAAAGATATACCATTAGTGTCACAAAACTCTCGAAACGGCCCATTATCATATTCCCTCCCATTATCATATTGAATATTTTTAGTTTTCCGTTCAAATTGGGTATGGATGAAAGATCTAAATTTTAAGAAAGTTGAAAAAACTTGAGACTTTTTCGACAAAGGAAAGGTCCATAAAAAATTAGAATAATCATCCAAGAATAACACATAATAACGATGACCCAAAGAACTTAAAACGAGAGATGTCCACAAATCACTATGAATAATGTCAAAAGGCATTGACGTATGAGAGAAGAGGCTACAAAATGTAAGCTAACATGTTTCCCTAAAGGACAAGACAGACAAATTTGAGTACTACGCGTACTCTTACAATCAATAAAATTTCTATTTTGAAGAGAATAAATAATAGACGACCCCAGATGACCTAAACGTGCATGCCACAAAGAAGGAGCAAGGGCGGCAAACGTTGACGGAGTGGGTTGACTCGTGAAAATGGTGGTGGTGGTGATTGGATACAACTCCCCCAGACTATTACATCTCATTAGAGGTATCTCCGTCCTGAAATCCTTCACAGAAAAACCAATGGGGTCAAAGCTAACTGAAACCCAATTATCAGTGGTGAATTTTCAGACCGACATCAAATTTTTAATTAAGTGGGGGGCATTAAGGACATTTTTTAGGACTAGAGGTGGATGTGTGGGGGGGGGGGTAAATTTGTGTGACGATAATCACGAATTGGAATTGAATTGCCTTACCAATCATTATGCCATGATTATTGCTCAAATTGAAATAAGACGAGAGGTTACCTTGTGCGGACATCATATGAGAAGTGGCGCTGGTGTCCATATACCAATTTGTCTCCAGGGGATTTACCCCAAGTGTGTGCATCGCGACCTCAATATTCGTAGGTGTTGGATCGGAAACTAGGCCGGCATCAACGAAGGCCTGCTGAGGTTAAGACCCAAGCAGGCCTGCCTACTGCCTAGGTTGGGACGACGGGAACATGAAATTGGGCCTCTCGCCACGGTCGGCTGAGCCGAACGTGGGTTAGAGCCGTGTTGGGCCGCAACTCTGGCAGTAGCCCCGACCCGATGGCATTGAGCCAAGGCTGCAGCCAGTGGTGTTGTGGCTCAACCGACCCACTGCCACCACGTCCGCCACTAGTACGACCACCACCACTGCCACCGCTACTGCCACTTCCACCGCCACGGCCGTCGCCATTATTTCTTCGATTTTGACCCTTTTTTCTGCCACCGTTGTTACGATTTTGGCTAGAATTATCTGATAACGAGTAAGGGTCATTGAATGTGGCCATCATCATGACGGAATTAGCTCCGGTAGCCGCCTTTTTGGCCAAACCGGCCTCTTCCAATGTGCGATGTAACGGCCTGGTAGAGCGGCGAAGTGGTTACTTTTGTGAAGTGTCCCGACGCCATTATAAGCCTCAGATAGGCCTGCAACCATCTGAAGAACAAGACGATCATTTGTGACGGGCGCACCAACGTTCCTGAGTTGATCTGCCAATTCCTTCAGCCTTTTACAATAGGCTGAGACATTCAGAAAATCCTCCATATTGACATGGGAAAATTCTTGTTCAAGAGTGACGACACGATAATTTTTGTTATCTTGGAAGATATCACACACCCTATTCCAAGTTTCCATTGTCGTAGCTTCGGGTTCAATAATCGTCTGCAAGAGGTCCGTAGAGATAGTAGAATAAATCCATTGGAGAACCATGGCATCAAGAGTCATCCATAACGTAGGGTCGTCCTCGGGGGTAGGCACCTTCTCCTTGCCTGTTACCGAGGGAATAATCTGATGATGGACTTGATGCGAGCGTGTGTAAACTTTAAATAATTTGGCCCACGTCGCGTATTAGATATTTTTCATCTCAAGAACAATAGGGATATGGTTCTTGATGTTGGAAACTGCAAGGGCGGGATGAAACGTGTTCTTTGAGGTAGACATGACGAAAGAACAAGAGGAGAATGAGGGATTTGGAAGATAAATTTTGGAGAGAAAACGAAAAGAAAAAAATTATTTGGCCGACAGCTTGTCTCGGTAACCGAGGAGGAAGGGGGGGAGGAGCGGAAGGGTTTTGGGAGAAGGTATTTTGCCCTAGAGTTCTGATACCATGAAAGAGAATAATCCCTTGATTATTTTCATTAATGAAGAGGTCTATATATACAATATACAATCTCTAAATATGGAAAATCATGTTCCTATTATAATACTAATATCCTAATTATACTTGTACAAGAATTCTACAAAACCTAAATATATATCATTTAGGTGCATACACAGTCGGTTTCTATCAGTTTGTGCCAACAACTATCTCGTTTCTTTCATATAACCCTCTTGTTGTTGATCACCTGCTTAGCTCTTTCAACAATGCTACAGAGTTCATGCCATTCAAGAGGAGTGGTAATGACAGGAAATAGGCAATTGATGAGCATATTCTTTGTGTTAGTCACCTGTTTAATAATGAAGTTAGAAGACATTTTAATATTATCAAATCTAGCACTACATCTGTTCTTCCAGATTTGACCGCTAATAATAGTAGCCAGAATGTAAAGAATAGATATTGAGCCTAATCAAATTCAAAGTCCATGTTTTCATTTCATTTCCGATGTGGGACTCTTAACACTCCTCGCACGCCCAGATCTTGTTAACTGAAGCGTGGACAATATAATTTAAGGGCCAAACATCGATGAGCAAAGAATTAGAATGAGCATGACTCTGATACCATGTAAAGAATGGATCTTGGACCTAATTCAAACCCAAAAGCAAGCCCAAGATCCATTCTTTACCCAGACAATTGTATGAAAGCTTTGTGAATCTTATTCTTGGTTTTGACAAGCCACCAAGACATAACAATTTGTCTAATATCACCAAATCTCATAGGAATGACACAACTCAAACAGAAGTAAGACCAAACTTGATTAGCAATTTGACTCTCACCAAAGAGATGCATAGTAGTTTCTCCCAGTTTCAATGGTAACTTCTCATACTTACTTGATTCTAATCATTACACCATCCTCGTGTATATCATGAGCTTTTAATTATACCACTATTTGTTGTCTTCCTTCTTTTTTTCCTCTTTCTCTTTCATCGCTTTTATTCAATTTTGCTCTAATTTTTTTTATCTTTACACCGCTTTATATCTACACAATAAAATATAATATTAAGCACAAATTACTATAATTAATACTCAAATAACAATTAAGAATATTAAAATATGAGATAATAATAGATAAATATATACATTTTTGGTTGAACATTAGTGTTACTTTACACATTGACCAGAATCAATGATGTATATGTTGGATGGCTTCTGCAAAATTAAAAACACAAATCATATGAAACAAAAGTTGTTTAATTCAGTCAGCGAACAACAAAATAACTAAAAGATACAAACTTCAATACTACAACAACTAGAAATAAGGAAAACATTTGAAAATATTGAAGATGAAACGAAGAAGTTATCTGACTTGAGGGAAAGAATCCTCAAATTGCTCTTCCTCACAGAAGAGTGAGATTCAAGATTGAATTTTGCTATATATTTTGTGCTTGTAAATGTAAAATAGTAACTTGACTTATTATTTTTCTGAAATTTGAGAGGAATTTTTGAAACCCAAAGGAATATATTATTTATACATTTTTATTTAATGTTTATATATTATTATACACAACATATATATTTATACATCATATATAGTGTATAAGTATGTATATGTTATGTATAATAGTGTATAAGGATGTATATGTAAAGTTACAAAAAAAAGTTGAGCAATTCATATATAGCTATACATTAATATACATTATCTATAAACTAATGATACATTGGGTTATATGGATATAAACTAGATATGTGGGCGGTATATATGAGTTATTTCTCCCACAAAAAATACATATTGTGGGGAAGAAAAGACACTCGTGTATAGAAACATTACACAAGTTATTACATTGACAAATACAATGGACTATTTTAAATATGACTCTCATTATAGGTTAGTGACCAAATCGTCTAACTAGTAATAACAAGGTGATACATGTAGGGTGTGTTTGGTACGAAGAAATTTTTTTTTTAATTTTTTATGTTTGATTGGTTAAAATATTTTTTAAAATATATTTATTTTTGAAAAATAAGTTCGTTAAAAATCAGGAAAATGATATTGTTGATGGAAGTAGGGAAAATAAACTTCATAAATATCATTCCACATTAATTATCTCTTCCCACCTACGTCCCATTCCCAGATCCCACACATGTCCTTGACCCATCGACGCCGACCCTACGCCAACTCTCACTCCCACCCCATAGTTCTTTTTAGATTATATATATAAATATTCTCCGATCAATATTTTTACTTACTTACTAAATACCAAAAATAAGTAAAAAACTTATTTTTCAAAAAACATTTCATGAAAAATATTTTCGTTCATATCAAAAACACCCGTAATCTACAAGAGAAGTGAAGACTAGTTGCGTTCGAAATAAACAACACTACTAGCCTGTTTGGCCAAGCTTATTGATGACTAAAAACACTTTTGAAAAAATTACTTATTTTAAAATTTGAGGTGTTGGCCAATAAAATATGTGTTGTTGAGTAGCAATAGAAATAACTTTTTAGTTGTTGCTAATAAGCTATAAATTTCTATTTTTTTTCAAGAAGCAAAAGCAAAAGCAGACAAAAATATCATTACCTCAATTTAATACATCTATCTTTCGATTAAGCATACAGTAATTTTTTCTCCTTTTTTTTTGTTTCTACGGTATATTTTCCTTTTCTTCTATCTCTGTTCATTTCCTCTTCCTATTTGGAATAGTTTGTCAACTATAAGTACGAGTTGAATTGCTTCTCCCTTTTTCCTATCATCTCTTTCCTCTATCTTTCCACTTCCTCTTTGGAATAACAACATCAACGCTATAAAAAATACGACCTAATATTATTTTTTCATAATTTTAATGTCTTCCACAATAAATATTTAAACAACTTCTTTGTTTAAATAATCATAATGGTAAAACGTGTCTTGCTACTTGTTTTTTTTGCGTAATTTGACAGTTACTTTTTAAAATAATTGGTCAAACACAATTTACTTATCAAATAGTAAAAAAAAAAAATTCAAAACGAATTGGCTAAACACAAATTATTTCTTTTCAAAAACATTTTTTTAATATCATTTCAACAAAAGTGCTTCTTAAATAAACAATTTTTAATGGCTTGGTAAAACAAACTCGTCAAGGAAATATAGATAAGACGGTTGTAAATATAAGATGACAGATTATTTATACGAGATTGTGAATTATCTATGAGACAAGTGTTGGAAATTTACTAATGTGGAATTAAGTATATCCCATTATTTATGACTCAAACAATTGGAGCCCCGCACGTCGAAAACGTCATTTCCACACATGTGCACACGTAGTGCCAAGTATCACAAATTTAATTAGTGAAAGAGATATTGGTGCGTATGTAATACATTTGATACATAGAATGATGGACAGTTATTGGTCAAATGACAAAGTATTCCACGTTGGTAAATGAAGGAAGAAGTGTACGAAGTGTAAGATGAAACGAGTTGGAAATTGCCGCGGAGCCGTGAAGGGCCGCCACGCAACACCGTCGGAGCCGCATCGCTAATTCACAGAGCCGCAGCGCTTCGGAGGCAGAATGCTGCGACATGAAGCTGGAAAGTTCTGATCTTCGGGCTAGTTTTGGAGCATTGAATCTCCATTACTTGGCACATGAATTCAGCCATTATTTGGCTGAATGTAACCCCTCTCAATAAGTGTCATTACATGGCTATTGAAGATCATTAGCTGGATAGTTGAAGGGACATCTCACTACACTATAAATTGAGGCCTTTGGCTCAATTGTTCACTACACTTAGAAATATTTACATAATTTTCTAACATCTTTTTCTTCCTCTCTAGCAAGTTTACCACGCTCAAAGTTCTTCAAGAGTAACACTTGAGTTTCCTTTGCTTAGTTGTTAAGTTGATGTTGTATCTTGGGAGACTATTGCCCGACAACGTAAAAGGAGATATACAGGACAATCTTGTCTTAAAGACAGAGTGTCATCACTCGACTCAGCAAATCATACAAGGAGTTTGTTTCGTTCTTAATTCCTGTTTGTTGTAATCTTTAGTTATCCTTTTTAGCAAATTGTAATATTTACTTACTTCCCGTTTTCTGCAATTGTTGTAACCCACAATTTTAAGACAAGATTCGTTGTAAGTGCTTAGAAAGATGACTGAAAGAGAACAACTCGCTTCTGATTCTGCTGCTGCTACTACTCAAGGCAACCCCTCTGCCTTCCCCACTGCTTAAGTCACACCTAATGCCTACACTACTGCTCAAGGCTCATCCAAAGCCTTTTCTGCTGCTCAAGGGGACGTTGCCGTTCCTCCACCCGCTGGATTCCACCATGAACGGCCTGAAAAGTTCATGGGCTCCAACTTCAAGAGATGGCAATATAAGATGTTATTCTATCTGACTATTATGAGAATGACTCGTTTCCAAGATCCTCCACAAGCTGGAGATAAAGTGGACCCTTCGCCTACTGAAACGGATAAAAGGGGCCAAGGTATCCATGTCATTAATGGCATAAAGATGGTTCTTGATGCATGGAGTCATAGTGATTTCATGTGTAAGAACTATATTTTGAACTGCTTATTAGACCCACTATACACGGTGTATTGTACCGTAGGCACTGCCAAAGAGTTATGGGAAAAACTGCAAAAGAAATACAACGCACAAGATGCAGGTACTAAGAAATTCATCATTGGGAAATTTCTGAAATTTCAAATGGTGGTTAGCAAAATAGTGATGTCCCAAGTCCAAGAATTTCAAATGATTCTACATCACCTGAATTTGGAAGGTATGAAACCAAATGAGCAGTTTTTGATTGCATCACTGATTGAAAAGTTACCTCCCTCGTGGAATGAGTTTATGAGTTACTTAAAACTCAAGACAAAGGAGATGACCTTTGAAGAACTTATTATCAAACTCCAGATTCAGGAAGATAATAAGAAGGCCTTGCCTAGGGAAAAATAACTCGCTAAGGCAAAGACAAATCTGGTTGAAGACAAAGGGAACCCAAGCAAGAAGCGTAATTTCCAAAAAGACGGCAAGACCCAAGCGGCGGAGAAGTTCAAAGAAAACTGTCACCACAGTGGAAAACCTGGTCACATGATTAAGGAGTACCGAAAGCTCAAGACTGGGCAACAAGAGAAGGCCAAGGCCAAAGGCAAGGCTCAGGCTAACGTCAACAAAGACAGGCATCTGGACGACATGATTCAGGAGTTCTTAGCGGTGGTGCTTGAAGCAAACCATGTTGAGAATCTCATGCAATGGTGGATGGGCACGGGTGCTACAAGACACATCTGTTTCAATAGAGATGCCTTCTCCACTTATACACCAGTTATAAACAAGAAGTTGTTCATGGGTAACAACGCTTCCTCTAACGTGTTGGGGGTAGGACATGTAGTCCTGAAGATGACTTCTAGAAAGGAGCTCACTCTGAAGGAGGTGATGCATGTTCCTAAGATTAGAAGAAATTTAATTTCAGGTCATTTATTGGTTAATGCTAATTTTAGGCTTGTATTTGAGTCCAATAAGTTTGTAACACCAAGAATTGAACCTTTGTGGGAAGATGCTTCATCTTTGAAGGCCTCTTCAAAGTTAACACCATGTATGTAATACATGCAAGCAATAATATTGAAGCTTTTTCTTACTTGCTTGGGTTCTCTAATTTATGGCATCATAGATTAGGACATGTCAACTATAAATCCAACCAAAGATTGGTAAAGTTGGAGTTGTTGCCATCTATCGACGTAAACCCTCAACATAAGTGTGAGGTGTGCGTAGAGGCAAAACTCACAAAGCTTCATTTTTTATCCGGCGAAAGGAATACCGCTCCTCTAGAACTTATTCACACATATATATGTGATTTGAAGTTTGTACAAACTAGAGGGGGAATAAGTACTTTGTGACATTCATTGATCATAGCACAAGGTATTGTTACCTTTACTTGTTGAAAAGTAAAGATGAAGCCTTTGAAGCGTTCCGACGTTACAAAGCAGAAGTTGAGAACCAACTACGCATACAGATTAAATCCATTCGTAGCGATAGAGGGGGAGAATACGTAGCGTCATTTGAGGAATATTGTGCCCAATCAGGCATTGTTCATCAAATAACGGCTCCATACTCACCTCAGTCGAACGGTGTGATGGAATGTAAGAACTGCACATTGAAGAAAATGATGAATGTCTTGCTTATCAATTCCGATCTTCCCCAAAATATGTGGGGAGAAGCCGTCCTTACCGCTAATACGATTCTTAACAAAGTCCCACATAAGGGTAAGGACAAAACTCCATATGAATCATGGAAGGAAAAGAAACCCACCTATAAATATTTAAAGGTGGGGTTGTTTGGCAAAGATCAAAGTACCCAAGCCAAAACAGGTCAAGATTGGGCCTAAGTTGTAGATTACATTTTCATAGGATATGCAAATAACAATAGTGCTTATCGCTTCTTAGTGCATAAGTCAGACATTTCATATATATATGGGGGTACAATCATGGAATCAAGGAATGCTTAATTCTTTCAAGATATTTTTCCTAGAAAGGAAAAAGACATAACCTCTCGCAAACGAAGTTATGAACAAAGCTCTCAGAAACCGGGAGTCGTTGACTGCCCGGATCTAGATGGTTCATATCTAGTGGACTTCGAAGTGGCTGAATATCTGAAATCTAGTGTTCCAGATTCTCAGAACTTGGAGACTCCAGAGATGGAACCAAGGCGAAGTAAAAGGGACATGAAGGATAAATCCTTCGGTCCTGACTTTGTAGCTTATATGGTTGATGACGAACCAAGGACAATTGCTGAAGCATTGTCAACTCCAGAGGCACCGCTCTGGAAAGAAGCTATTAAGAGTGAAATAGACTCCATCCTCCATAATCATACTTGGGAGTTGATTGATCTTCCTCCGGCAAATAAACCGTTGGGTTGTAAGTGGATACTTAAACGGAAGTATAAAGCAGATGGGTCTATAGATAAGTACAAGGCTATGTTGGTAGTCAAGGGCTATCGACAGAAGGAAGGCCTTGACTATTTTGACACGTACTCCCCGGTGTCTGGGATGACGTCCATACGAGTATTCATTGCGATCGCAGCATTGTGTAACCTTGAGATACATTAAATGGATGTCAAGACAGCCTTCTTAAATGGTGATTTGGAATAAGAAATTTATATGGAACAACCCGAGGGGTATGTGGTTCCAGGGCAAGAGAATAAAGTCTGCCGGCTTGTCAAATCTCTGTACGGGCTGAAACAAGCTTCGAATCAATGACACGAAAAATTTGATAGCACTTTACTATCGAAGGGTTTCTCCATTAATGAGTGTGACAAATGTGTCTACATGACAGGTAATTCTGCCTCGTTCGTCATGATATGTCTGTACGTAGATGACATGTTGATCACATGGAGCAGTCCTAGCTTGATTCAAGAGACTAAGAACATGTAGAAACAATGTTTCGACATGAAGAATATGGGTATCACATATGTCATCTTAGGGATAAAGATCTCTAAGACGTCTGACAGACTGGTCTTATCTCAGTCTCACTACATCGAAGATGTGTTGAAAAAGTTTGAGATGTTTGACAGTTCGCCTATGAAGTCACCAATAGATAGAAATCAAAAGCTTGATAAAAATTATGGTGCACCCGTATGCCAGGAGCAATATGCACAGGTGATTGGGAGTTTGATGTACATATAAACTGCACCCGATCTGATATTGCTTATGCAGTCAACAAGTTGGCTAGATTTACCCGTAATCCGAGTAATGATAATTGGAAGGCGTTGAATTGGGTACTACGATACCTGAAATACACGCTAACTTACGGGTTGCATTATTCGAGATATCCAGTTGTACTAGAGGGGTACAGTGATGCAAACTGGATATCTGATATATAGAACACCAAGTCCACCAGTGGGTATGTATTTACAATTGGTGGTGGGGCTGTGACTTGGAAATCCTCTATGCAAACTTGCATCGCCCGATCCCCGATGCAATCGGAGTTTATCATTTTAGATAAAGTAGGAGAAAATTTGAGTGGCTTCATGACTTCTTAGAGGATGTTCCTTGTTGGGACAAACCCGTACCTTCTGTAATGATCCACTGTGACAGTCAGTCGTCTCTAGAAAGAGCACGGAGCTCTATGTACAATGGCAAGTCTCGTCATATTCGACGGAGACATAAGACCGTTAGGCAGCTGATCACCACGGGTATAATATCCATTGATTACATAAAATCAAAGAATAACATAATGGACCCACTGACAAAGGGCTTACCCAAAGATCAGATGTTCTGTCTGTCTAGGGGAATAAGCTTAAAACCCAAGGTATAAGGACCAATATGGTGGTAACCCAACCTTACTGACTGGAGATCCCAGGAATTAGGTTCAATGGGAAAACTAAGCTGTAAAGGTTCAGTTGAGCGCTTCAGTGGAAGCATGAGCACTTCAGATAGTGTTTTCTGTAAAGAAACACCAAATCCAAAGTCGTTCCCACGATAGACTATAAGTGCTATCTGCAGTGTGGGTAAAGGTTATGTTTCCAAAACCTTTAATGATCCTCACCGATTGAGGTTAGGTTTGGGAAAACTTTTAATGGTTCCTAACACTTGTAAAGTGGGGTATATCAGGATAACTTATAGGAGACTACCTAGTTAAGTGCAAGGACATGACGCCTAAAATGAACGCACTTAAGAATCCAAGAAGTGTCCACGGCCACAACGGATAAAACATTTCGAAGAATAGAGTAAGGAAAGTTGTTGTGTTGGTACCGTTGACTTGGATTACACTAAACACTGACGGTTCAAGACATCACGTTCACCGCACAATAAGTAAGTCCGATGGTAATCAACTATGGAAGGTTCAAAGCGGAAGCTACCTATCCAGATGCAACATCGGTCTGCTGGAAGATTGCTGGAAAAGGCACCATGTGAGTGCGCCAAAATCTCTTTCAAGAGGGGATATTTGGAAATTTACTAATGTGGAATTAAGTATATCCCATTATTTATGACTCAAACAATTGGAGCCCCGCACGTTGGAAACGTCGTTTCCACAGACGTGCACACGTAGTGCCAAGTATCGCAAATTTCATTAGTGAAAGAGATATTGCTACGTATGTAATACGTTTGAGACATAGAATGATGGATGGTTATTGGCCAGATGACAAAGTATTCCACGTTGGTAAACGAAGAAGAAGTGTAAAATGAAACGAGTCAAAAATCACCGCGGAGCCGTGAAGGGTCGTGGCGCAACACCGTCGGAGTCGCAGCGCTAATTGGGTGGCCAGTCACTGGAGCTGCGGTGCTAATTCACAGAGTCGCGATGCTTCAGAGGCAGAATGCTGCGACGGAAAGTTTGAAAGTTCTGACCTTTGGGCTGGTTTTGGAGCATTGAATCTCCATTACTTGGCACATGAATTCAGCCATTATTTGGCTGAATGTAACTCCTCTCAATAAGTGTCATTACATGGCTATTGAAGGCCATTAGTTGGCTAGTTGAAGGGACATTTCACTACACTATAAATTGAGGCCTTTGGCTCAATTGTTCACTACACTTAGAAATATTTACATAATTTTCTAACATCTTCTTCTTCCTCTTCCTCTCTAGCAAGTTTACCACACTCAAAGTTCTTCAAGAGTAACACTTGAGTTTTCTTTTCTCAATTGTTAAGTTGTTGTTGTATCTTGGGAGAGTATTGCCCGACAACGTAAAAGGAGATATACGGGCAATCTTGTCTTAAAGACAGAGTGTCATCACTCGACTCAACAAATCACACAAGGAGTTTGTTTCGTTCTTGATTCATGTTTGTTGTAATCTTTAGTTATCCTTTCTAGCAAATTATAATATTTACTTACTTTTCGTTTTCTGTAATTATTGTAACCCACAATAATTACATGAAATGCAGATTGTATTAAGGGGAAAATACAACACATGTCAAAAGAAATTATAGAAGATTTTCTGGCTGTATAGATAAATAAACGTGCATATAAGTTAAACACGAAATGTCTCTCCTAAAATAAAATTTAGATGCTGAAAGGATTTTGAAAACTCATTTTCATTTAAGATCATAGTATTTTGAGATATGAGCCAAATAGAAATAATTCAACAACAAACTAAAGCATGAAGGTGAGACAGTTGTTCTTTTGTCACCTCTAATTTGCACTAAAAACCAAATAGAAAATAACTTATATATCTCTTTCCATAGTGGGAAAAGTTTTATAAATCTGGCGTTAGATTAGTGTGATTTCCCTCCTCCAATAGCACCTCTTTTTTTTTTCCTCTTCTTTTTACAATTTTGGCCAGACATTATCACAATTGTTTTTACGTTATAAGAATTTAGAGATTTTAAAAATCCAAGCATTACAATAAATTATATTCCTATATATAATAGAAGAAGAGGCGTTAAGAGAGGGGAATTCGTGTTAAATTATATTCCTATATATAATAGAAGAAGACATGTCACCCATTTTTTATTTAAAATTTTTAAATAGAGAAGAGTAGTCCTTTTTGCTTGTGAAAGAGGGAGTGCTATTTGAGTTTTAGGTAAGAAGAAGTATCCATTGCTATATTCATCTTACCTTTTAGTTCTACTTTGATTAACGTAGCACTAAAACTTAATAAAAATTTTGGCTTCCTCCTTTGAGAACCCAAAACTGAAAAATCTAATCCTAGGTAAATTTAATTATAAATCCTAACTAGACATGAATGTAAATATCAAATTCTAATTAATTTGGTTTAATTTTGAATTATTATTTCCCAATATTCTTCCGTAATTCAAAGTTGTATATCCAATATTTTGTTTGATGCACTTGTCACCATCTTTCAATTTGTTGAAGCACTTGTCACCAATCACCAATCACCAATTTTGTTGAAACACTTGTCTTCAACCCCGATGATGCACTTGTCGCCAACACCAAATTTTGTTGAAGCACTTGTCTCCAACCCCGTCGATACACTTGTCACTAACACTAAATTTTGTTAAAGCACTTGTCTCCAACCCCATTGATGCATTTTATCACCAACACTCAATTTTGTTGAAGCACTTGTCTCCAACCCTGTAGATGCACTTTGTCACCAACATCAAATTTTGTTGAAGCACTTGTCTTCAACCCTGTTGATATACTTGTCACCAACACCAAAATTTTATTGAAGCACTTTTCACCAACACTCGATTTTATTGAAGCACTTATGTCCAATCCTGTTGATGAACTTTGTCACCAACACCATAACTTTGTATTAACTCATTTCTCTAACTTTGAGAGAAAATTATTCCTCCCCCTGTACATATTTGTTTGCACCTCTTTAAACTTGATATTTTAATCAGTCCTTCTCATTATGATTATTTTTCATGCATATATCATTGGCCCGACATTTGTCAACTTATATAATTATTGGCTAGATGGGCGACATATATGTGTTATAGCCATCAGCCGACAACGGAAACTCTTTAATTTTTTATCAAGATCGTAAAAGATATGATATCAATTTGAAGGAGAATATTTTATTTATGAACTCTATGAATGTCTGAATGCTCTCTACAATCTCCACACTATCTTTTCTTCTTATAAAAATAGCTAACATCACTCCTAATTATAATTGTATGAAACTTAGTTAGACTATAAATTGAAAAATCTATTCCTATATAAATTTGATTATAAATTCTAAATAGACGTGAATTAAAATATCAAATTCTAACTAATTTTGGTTTCCTACAACTTTGGATCATTATTTCCCAACATTGGCCCTTCTCAGTTAAATCAGTTATAATATTTATCATGTTAGCTAGTTCAAGGTCCGCTCGATTAGCAATTAGTATCTGATGTCAATCACGTCCCTCCCTAACGTTGGGACGTGACATTACTAATCCTACATTATAATTCATGCATTACAATTTTTATATTTATCACACCCTAACTTGGGGGATGTGGCCGACACCCGGTATTTTACTGGCCCATGCGAACCACATCTGAAGCCATATTCTGAGCATACAGGAAGTCTGGGCCGACAAGGCCGTGACGTATCAAATTCATAGTCAGAACGGTAACAACTTATAGGGACGACAAGGCCACAAAATGACCATCATAAGGCCATCTGAATATACAAGCTGAAGGGGATGAGCAACCCAAATCATATATATATACACACACACACATAAGGCAGACAAGGTCACAATATGAGTCAACCGACCAACAAAGAGGCTGGCATGATCATGCATGACAACTGTACATACAATCCAAGTCTACAAGCCTCTAAGAGTATCATATCTGACAAGAAGGTCGGGACAGGACCCCGCCATACCTAAGATGCATATATACATAGATCTCATAACATGTCGACACACTACAATAACTCCAGTAAGAATGGAGTGTGTCACACTATCGTTAAGCTGGATATCTTACTGAGGAGGTCTGTCAACCTGTCTACTTAAACCTGCGGGCATGAAATACAGCGTTCCCGACAAAGGAACGTCAATACGAAAAAATGTACTGGTATGTAAGGCAGATAAAGCACATGTAAAGGCATCAATGTAAAAGAGAGATCAGAAGGATCAACCTTTAACACGTAAGTGTCACTGTGGGCCATGATATACATAAATGCAATATATTCACGTATATAATGTCGTAGAGATACATAATGCGTATATAACGCCATAGGCATCTACGAAAAACATCATATATATATAACGTTGTGATATACATAATACGTATATAATGCTATAGACCTTTGTGGGCATCATCATCATCACTATCATAACCAACTGATCAGTGGTTTTATATATATATAATGCCGTAGAGGTACATAATGTGTATATAACACTCTTTCCATCTGAGATATATATATATATATATATATATATATATATATATATATATATATATGCATGAGAATGATGAGGAATATTCTGAGCTCGTCGGAGTGACATAAGGTCATTACGCCTCCGACTATCGTTATGTAGCTAACATGCCATCATACGTTTCATTATCATACAGAACAACACAGTACAAGAGAATATAATTTTGATGACATGAAAAGTACTCTCGAAAAGGGAAACAACAATCAAGAAACATATTTATAGAATGAAATACATGAATATTTATAACATAGCAAGAATAAAGTCATATTGGCGGGACGTTCGTTTACGTTCAATTTCATTGGATTCATGCCAAAAGAAAGGAAAGGGATATCCTTAACATACCTTTGTCGACTACTCAACAACACGACGACATACTCAGCCCGAATAACACTTTGATCTACAACAAGCGACAAGGAAACTATCATCAAACTAGGGGGAAACTAGCATATGAAACATCGAGCGACAAGATCATCTTGTAGTTTAGCAACAACACACATCTAACTCCCTTTCCCCCTTCAATACATATTGCAACAATAACAACAACAACGTTCCCACCCCATTCCTATCAATTTCCATTCACAGAATAACATAAAACAACTCCAAACAACCCAAAACATCGAACAAGTCGATAGCCAATTCCGCAAGTTATTACCCCAACAACTTATCCAAGACTTAGATAGAACTAAACACATGTAGAAAGAGAAAATTCTCACCTCAAATAACTTAGAACAACTCTGAATCCATCTTGCTTCAACTTGCAATAACTTTCACATCAACAACAAGATAAAAAGATGAACCATAGAATTGCTATGAGTTTCCCGAGGGTGAAATCATGTCACAAGCTTACGGATCTTGGTCTAGATGATATGGGAACTTGTGGAGAGGGTTTGGGAGCTCAAGGGGTTGAAAAAGGTTGGAAATGAAGTGAAAAATGGGTTCCACCGCTTTAAATAGGACTTAGGAATTTCCAACGCCTTACTTTGGCTCGTTGAGCGAATCCCAAAGCTAGCAACACCCTCGCTTTGGAGCTCGCTCGGCGAGCTACTCCACTGTCTGCCCGGCAGTCTGGCGAAAATACGAATATCTCTCTACTACGACGTTGTATCGATGAACGGTTTAATAATCTGAAAATTAGACTCATCAGCCTTCAATTTTGTGGGTGGATCACCCCATAACTCCAAGTAGATTGAGAGAAAAGCTCGGAGACATTTGGCCCAAATTTCAGCGAACTTATGAACGTAACTTGCGATGACTTTTAACAACTTTTATTTTACAACTTGCTTGACTTCAAAGCTTAACATACGACTATTGTGTGATTCAAATACCTCATAACACAACCTTCTTAGCATATTAAGCACTCTTTTTCTTACCCTGAAAGTACAGGCTATTACAATCCACTTTCGTTTCGCGAACTTCGCCGAAAGGTGTTTTTTTTATTCGTTTATGCCTCAACCTCCCACGACTCTTACTTAACACTTGTTTTATACCATCCTTATCCATATAAAGGATCTTAACCTTTTCAGATTTACATTACTTAACTCGCGATGCCATCGACATGAAAAGTACGTGGTGTAACAATATTTACTCCCTCCGTCCCAATTTAACTGTCTTATTTTCCTTTTTGGTCTGTCTAAAAAAGAATATTTCTTTCTATATTTAGTAAGTTTTTCAACTACGATGCAAGTTTAAGACCACAAGATTTAAAAGATCTCATACGTCTTTAATTTAAGATCACAAGATTAAAAAAAATTCATTATTTTTTAAACTTCGTGTCAAGTCAAACTAAGAAAATTCAATTGGAACGGAGGGGGTACTAATTTTTGTATAACTTATATTCGAACCAAACAACCCCTTAGTATTTCACTTATTCTGGTATGCTAATTGAAACATTCCCGTTATGCCAGCACATAAGACCTGATCATAGATCTCATCACTCCAACTTTTTTCGGTGATCAGATTTCTCTCTCTACTTGGTGTCTTGACCATACACAAACACTTCCAAATTCCACCTCCATCACCTCTTCGTCTCCCTCTTTTCTTCCCCCACAAAAGATCTCTCTTATTTTTCCAACTCAAAAATCCTTTCTTTAATTCCTAATTCATCACACTTCACATTCACATCTGATCTAATCTCTCACATTCATACCATCAAGATTCAAACCTTACACCCATCTTATGCACATAAACATGTTTGATTCAATGTAACACTCCCTTTTCATAAAGATTTGCTAATTTATATCAACAAAAGAAAAAGAAAAAGGGTCTTTCTGGTCTTGAAGAATCAAGAATGTCACAAATGAAACCTCTAAAGAAGCCACCAGGTTTCAAAGATCCTACAATACCAATCCAAATGCCACCTCAACCGCGAAAAGTTAACCTTCCACCATCACTCTACCCACAAAAGAAAAAACGAAGAAGTTGTTGTCGTCGTCGTCGTTGTTGTTGTTGTTTGATTATACTAATCTTGTTACTCTTTTTAGTAGCTGCTTGTGGTTTTCTCTACCTCTGGTTTGATCCGAAACTCCCCGTGTTTCATTTAAGGTCCCTCGACTTCACCAAATTCAATGTCACTGAAAGCCAAGACGGGCCTAAATTGAATGCACAATCAACACTTGGGGTGGAGTTAAAAAACCCAAACAGGGAGTTAAAGATTGTGTATGGTGAAACAAGAGTTGAATTGAAAGGCGAAAACGACGTTAACATGGGTGAAGGGAAAGTTTCTGGTTTTGTTCAAGAGAAGAAGAGTGTTAAAGTTGTTAAATTTGGTTTGAAGTCGAATGAGATGTTGTTGTATGGTGAGAGTGTTGGGAAAATGATGAAGATTGGATTCAAGAATAAGAATTTGAGAGTTTCTGCTGATGTTAGTGGTGCTATTGGTATTGGATATAAGGGGTGGAAGAGTTGGAAAATTGGAGTTAGAGTTTCTTGTGGATTTTTGAGGTTAAAGCAGATTGAAAATGGTGCTACACCAAAATGTCGCATTACCCTGTTTAACTGGTAAGTTCATACTACAATCAAACCTCCCTATAGCAACGTTATACTTTTTTACTGCTATAGGAAAATGTTGTTATAGAAAACTTATAAAATAAAATAACATTGAAATAGGTTCCAAAGAAAAATTGGATGTTATAGTGAAATGTTGTTACAGAGGAGGACGGTCATAGAAAGATAGGTCTAATTGTATATATTAGTATATATTAATTAGGAAGCTTGGGCTTAACCTGCGTTGCTCGGACCTTCCAAAATATTGCCACACTTGTGTCGGATTGGAGGATCCGGCACACTTTTTAAAGAGTCCGAGCAACTAGGTTATAACTGAAGTGATCATAATTAAAGCCATCACTGATAGTAGTACAAAGAGGTAGATAAATGTAGCATGGCCTTTTTTTGCATTTGAATTTTCTGGTTCATGTGAAGTCACTAATCATGTTATTGCTTATTTCCTGACAAGAATACATTGAATTAGGGATTGAACAATGCACATGGGGAGCAGTTATAGAGAACTTATAACATGTTATCATTTCACATTGTTTACAATTTAGCTATTATTAGTTTTAGGTGATACAGACACAAAAAGAAAGTTCCAAGAACATGCCATCATAACTTGAACTGTAATGAAAAAGGAACTAATGATTCATGCCATGATTCAATTTGTCTTAACTCCTCTGCTGTACTTTGAGAAGCATAAAGCATATGAAACTATACATGAAGCATTCTAATTCTTGAATTGCACTTACATTACTGGAGATATGTTTTAGCTTAACATAACTTTGTGTGTTTGATTTGCAGGTTTCATTTAAACTGATTGATTCAAGGCCTATTCACATATATAACTGGGAAAAAAGAATGAAGGCATAGCTATCGTCTTAGGATGAGAAGAATGAAATGTTATTTGCCTAAATTCATACATGAAGTCCATAATACTCACCATTTGGATATAATTAAAATCTTGTCTAAGTTAATTCAAGAAGTTCCATCTTATAGCTGGTGTTTTATAGCAGGTTGTACTAGGTAGAGTTGCAAGTTTACCTACGAATAATTTCAACTTGTAACTAAACTATTAACACCTGTACTGTATAGCATAGATGTTGGAGCATGGAAAGGAGGAAAGAGTAGATATAAGTATTATATGTAATAGAAGCATAGCTAAGAGATACATATTACTTGTAAAGGCGCTGGGTACTACTGCCGTATGGGATGGGACATATCATAAAGTTATTGAAAACGTGAAAGTATACAAACCTCAAAGAGGACAATGAGTCCCTATGGAAGATGTCTGTACATCATGTGAAAATCTTGCATAGATAAACATGGAAAAGATGTGAATATATAAGGAAAAGCACTGTTAAAACAATGTGAACTTAGACTCAAAAGCGAACAATATCACTAGAAGGAAATAGGAGAAAAGGAAGGTGCAACAGGAAAAATCCATCTAGTAATTGTTTTTAAGGGCAACCTCATTAGTAATTAGTTAACTTGAAATATAGCACATTTAAGATCTTATTTTTCTACCAAAAGTACAGTCTTAACAAAAGCTGTTTAACATGATCCAAGAAACTAGTTCCCCTCCCTGAATGTACTCACATGAAAAATGGCTCTCAATTCTCAATTGGACAAGCTTCGTCAATTTACAACAACAACATACCCAGTGTAGATCGTGGAGGCCGTTTGAGAATATATCGGTCTGACTCACTGCTATCTGGAGTGGGAAAATAGATCGGGGAGGCCGTTTGCGAGGGCAACCGAGTAACATTCTTGGGCTATCCTTTGGTATCCCCTGATCTCTCTAATTCCCCACTTAGAGGGGAACTTCAATACTTGATGTAATGTAGATGGTAAATTGGTACTGCTTCCATTGCGTGAATCCAAGGCCTCCTCATGATGATGTTGTAGACCATATCTCCGGATATTACTTGGAACTGTGTGTCTTTGATAACACCCTCTGCAAAAGTTGGCAGTGTAATTTCACTGGTTGTTTTTTTGCTGGTGTTGTTGAAGCCGGAGAATACACGAGATGACCTTGTTTCCTAGTCGTATATCCTCTATGATCCGTGATTGAATATTATTCATGGAGCTACCTGGGTCAATTAGAACACGTTTAACATCAGTATCAAATACACGAAGTGTAATTACCTGAGTGTCGTGGTGTGGAACATCAGTGCATCTGTATCTGCATCGTCAAAGGTTATGTTGTCTCCGTAGACTGCTTCTCAAGACCAACAAATATCTAGGCGTACATTTTGGAGGCTGTGAATGTGATTCCGCTAACTTCCGCCACTCTGTAGATGACATTAACCACACGCTTGGGTGAGGGAGCTCGGGGTGGCTCGCCATGTTCAGGTTCTTCGAATATATTTATTTTCCTTTGTCACTAAGCAACTCTTTTCTGAAGGATATAAGCTACTTCATGCCGTAAGGATTTGCACTTCTTGGTGGTATTCCCGTGATCGTAGACTGGTAGATAGACATGTAAAGTCTTGTAGAACACTATAAAATATGACTAACAAGTTGTTAGAAGTAACATCTCATCCATGGACCACAAGTTCTGTAGTTAGTGATGTAGCTCATTTTCTCTCCATTTATGTCAAAGTTGGACAAGAAAAATATATTGTATAATTGGTACTAGCAACTAAGACCTTAAGAATAGAGTATTTCTGGAAATTGACTTAACATTTAAGAGGAATTATTCACAATCATAAATTAGTTAGTGCTAGTTGGAGCAAGTACCACATTTTATTTGTCGGAATGTTTTTCTTTCCTTTCATTAATTTATACCACCCGAGTCCTATAGACAAGTCAATTTCTAGAAATTCTACTCGTTCGAATTTCGACCGAAAGTGATAGAATTTCGAGTCCGAACCATGAAGTTAGAATCATCGTTCCACCTCTGTAACAACGTATAAGCTTGAAATAAACATGTATAATAGACAACTACAAATATTGTGCACCTTCAACTTTAAATCATTCAATTGTATAACAGAGGATGGTCTAGCACAAAACAACATTATTGACCTTTAAACTAGGGCTGTCCAACGGGGGCTGGTCCAGGCGGGAAGGGGGAAGGTCGGGACGCGGGCTCCGGCTGGCCGGGATAGGCAGGACGGGAAGAGGTCCCATCTCGTCCCACATCCCGCCGGAAGAGGGGCCGAAATTTGGGGGACGGGTCCGGATCGGGATTTGTAGTTTTTTTTTGCCACTTAATTTAAAAAATAATATATATAAACACTTCAATAATTGAACAAGATAGTGTAATGAAAATATCCCAAGACTGTTTTTGTGCCTCTTATATTATTTAATAGAAATATGATTTTTTTGTAATACAATTTCAAAATCGCAACTTTGTGGTGTTGTTCAAAAGTTGCAAATCACATAATAAAATTGCAATTAAAAAAATTACATAGTTAACCATACTTTTTCTAATTTCCTCACAATGTCTTGAGGATCTTCGGTTAGAATTGGAATTTGTATGTCAAATTGTTCGACGTCACTTCATGTTCCCTCGGACAAGATTTTATTGTAGTTGTTGTCTTCTTCTTCGTTGATCTCCGGTTGACCGCACCTTCTACGCTCCGGTCGAATCCAATCTCTGAATAGAACTGCAATCTCCAATGCATCTCCCGCCAATGAATGTCTATGCTCTCATATTTGAAATCTTCCAGCAGAAAAAACGCTTTCAGACGCTGTTGATGATGCTTGAATGTTCAACACATCTCAGGCCATCTTTGCTAGTGTAGGAAATGTCTTCTCATTCTGCCTCCAATATTTCAGCAAGTCTTCATGTCCTTCATCATTGACAATTAATTTGTACGGTACAACACCCTGCAAAACATAAACATCAAATTCACTAACTTGTGAAGAAGTTGAACCACTAAACATTTTATTTCTAAGGCCTTAAATACTAGTAGCAGAAACCACATGTTTTTTATAAGGTTGCAGCAAAGTAGTAGAAGATGGTACAAAAGTCGATTGATTATTGAACCTTGTCCCGACTCAGATGGAATTGGCACACCCGATTTTTTAGCCTAGTATTGATTCCACCAAGTTGTGTGCTCGCCTTGTACATGTCTCAATAAATCTCCCGTCCCACCTTGACCTTTTTTGGTTTTAAATTTATAAACATTTTTACAACTTTAAAATCTAGCTAGTTTATTTTCTTGGTCCCTATCAAAAAATCCCATGCAATTGATTTTAATTTTTGTTGTGTGGAGCCTCGACTCATACTAGGGGGAATATGAGGCATTCCGGTTTCAGTTTCAGGCTGAGACTCAGTCTGAGCCTGAGGTTGAGGTACACTAGTGGGTGTGTCATCTAGATTATCATCTAAATTAAAGCTTGGTTCATCTACCTCATCATATAATGATATATCATTAAAAATGCAATTTCATCTATATGAGTGAAATCATGAAATCACCGGGACTAGGAATAGGATTACTAGAAGAAGTACCCCTGCCCTTGTTACCCGTACTAGAAGAAGCACCCTCACCCTTACCCTTAAACATACTTCTTAATCCTTCCATTTTAATTATGCAAATAAATAATTAAAGATAATGAAATTAAATGCGATAATTAAAATAAAGTAACAATAATAATTTAAAGAAGGAACGAAGGTACCAAACGCCGACGTAACGTTGGTGTGTAATCGAGGTTGAAAATTGAAATTTTGCTCGATGGATGATCCTTAAGCTAGTTGCCAACTTCACTCCCAATTTTTTAACTTTGATATAAATGAGCAAAAAAATATAATATTTAGTAGGTAATGTAAAATTGTAGAGAGATAAATTGAGAGATTGTAGGAAGATTTGTGAGAAAAATAAGATATTTATAGTTGAGAAATAGGGTTAAAGTGTAAATATATTAAGGGGTAGGGGGGTTTATGGGGTGGGGTGGGGAATGGGGGGCAAAAATTGCCGTTATAGCAGTTGTACAACGGCCAATATCAAAATTTGGTCGTTGTTGCAACGACTATTTTTGCAAAGGGGGAGGGGGGCTGGTGGATTGAAGCTACAACTTATACAAAGCTCCGGGATAAGGAGGTGATCGACTTTATTTGAAAGCATTTCATCTGTCATTTTGGCATCCCAAAGGAGATAGTTTGTGACAACAACCATAATTTTATTGGAGCCAAAGTTACAAAGTTCCTGGATGACTTGAACATCAAATGTATCACCTCCACTCCCTATCATCCCAGTGTGATTGGTCAAGCGGAGTCGACAAACAAAACTATAATCCAGAAGAAATTGAAAGCGACAAAGGGAAACTAACCTTCCATGCTACTGAAGATATTATGGGCGTACAGGACCACGACAAAAATGAGTATCGGAGAAACTCCTTTTCCTTGGTGTATGGTGCATAAGCCTTGATCCCGGTGGAGGTCGATACTCCAAGCTTGAGGTACCTCCGGGCAGAGGAGCAATCTAACTCAGAATCAATGTCTGTACATCTACATTTACTTGAAGAACATCGAGATCTTGCGTACGTCCGGATGGTAGCCCAGAAGAAAAGAATGAAGCGCTACTATAACCAGCACACAAATTTCTGACATTTCAAAATCGGGGACTTGGTGCTCCGGAGGGTAACTCAAAGCACACGAGAACATAATGTAGGAAAACTAGGCGCAAACTGGGAAGGTCCGTATACCGTTACCGGGATCGCCGACAAAGAAGCTTATCAATTGACAGACCAAGAAGGAAATAAACTTCCTAGTAATTGGAACGTACGCCATTACAAACATGCGTTGCACTCTTCCGGTTTTCATCTCAATCGGATTTTTTCGGCAAGGCTTTTAATAAGGAAGCATCGTTAAAATCATTTTATGAGTCTTGCTACATAAGAAGGTTATCCAGTATTCGGGTCTCCATGGTATGAACACCCAAACAATGGGGCCATATATACACATACCAAGAGGGTAAATCAAAGCTTCAAAGTAAAAAACGCACATTACTGGGGACTTCTCGAATTTTTAGACTAATACATAAATGTAACCAAACTAACCACACTAGATGATAGCCAGATTGTTCTTGCACTTGTCTTTACAATTGTAAGTTAAAGAAATCAGTAAAATTTTTTTTTTATGATTGAATAAATCTTTGCCATCAAAAGCATAAAAGTGTATGATGTTATAAACATGTCAAAATTTTCATGCCATAATGAACATGATACGTGCTCTTCTACAACACCATTAAAAATAAGGGCCCTCTCTTATTAAAAACCTTAACAAAAAATAAAAAAATAAGGCTCTGGTTAGTCAAAGCACCGGAGTTAAAAGTTGATCGGAACCAAGGCAAGCCCGGGACCAACTGTAAAGGCCACGTGAAGTCCTAGTAGAAGATGAAAAATACATCTTTCGAAATAAATTCAAGTTTGATGAAAAATGGTCAAAAAAACTTCAAGACTTAAAATTTATTAAGTATAAAACGACCTTCAAATTATTGCTTGAATTATTAATAACGGTGAAGTTGCAATCATCAGATAAATCTTTAGGAGGAATAGAAATTTGCTCCTATAAATAAAAGTATGAAATTAAAACCTTGAGAAATTTGCGAAAAAGGGAAATTATTCATTAATAATTTTTCGGGCTGATATCAACCCGGTTACAATAAGAACTACCAGGCCCGAAAGTGATCCGGTTTCATAGAAAAATAAAGAAAAAAATAAATCCGCATAAAAGGTTACGATATGCGTGCTCCATGGTCCGCCAGGGGTGTTTCAATGAAAGCATCAAAATAAAAAGATCAAAATGTCAGGAAGGGGAGGGCATCATTAGCTTCCACATTGGAATCATCCCTATCTCCACGCAGCTGTTTTAGGGATAATTTCGCATCATAAAGATCGATCTCCACATTCAAGATTTCAGAAAGGATGTCAATCTCTGTCTTGCTGGCTTCCTCAAGGCTATCTACGGGAGTGTTTAAAATGACCAAATTCCTACGGAGCTTCCACCTTTGACATTTGTCCTAGAGCTCAGTTATGATATTCTCATAAGCAATAAAATGCTCCCGGGCCATGGCCAATCTGTTTCCAGCCTAGCTATTTTTCCTACTATAATATTGAAAAGGTTGATCCAAACAAATTTCAAGCAAATTACCCCCTCTGTCCACTAATATATTTACTATTCCCTCTGTTTCAATTTATGTGATACAATTTAACTAGGCACATAAATTAAAAAAAAATTGAAACTTGTGGTCTAAACTGTATCACATAAATTGAGACAGAGGAAATAGTAAATATATTAGTGGACAAAGGGGGGTAATTTGCTTGAAATTTGTTTGGATCAACCTTTTCAATTTTACAGTATAGACACTTACGATCTTCTCCTCTCTATACTTTGTGGTAGTGATTCTTCTAGCATTACGACTTTTACCACTATGATATTGTTTATAAATCAAATTGTTTTGTGGAGTGAATTTCATTTGACAGCTTCGAGCTGTGGACAGACGCGGATCCAAGATTTTAAGAGGCTCGGTGCACTATTAGGGGCGGAAAGGTGTTCACCCGAACCCCCTCGATAAAAAATTACACACTATATATATGGTAATATTTTTATTTTTTATGCACATATATAAATTTTGAATTCCATAAGCCCAAGACTAGAAGTTGGTTCATGGTTTAGAGGGTTCAAAATTTAGTTCCAAGTTCAAATCTCAAGCACTACATTTTTATTGGCATTAGAAGAAGGGAAATGAAGAAATAAAAAGAACAGAACGTGCAACAAAAGGTCAGCAGGGATTCGATCCCTCCACCTTGAGCACTTGAGCCTGGCACCTAACCATTGCTCATTCAGTCTAGTTTGACCATGTGTTCCTTCAATTAATATTAGATATATTTATAAGAATTATACACATAATATACCGTGTTTAGTCGGGTGATCATGGGTTCACGTGATCCATTTTTTACACATAAATTCACCCCTGGCCGCGGAGGGTTATGAGGTGAAATCTACTTGCTATATAATGATAAGGCGTGAGATTGACGCTAACTCTCACTCTTAGAGTTAAAACTTGATTGGCGCAATCCAAATTAATATGGATGAAATAATAGGACATAGTTGGCCTAATTCAAACTTATTATGATTTATTTTTTTATTTATTCTTTTATAATTTATTTAATTATCAAGCAATTACTAATTATTTTTATTTATTATTATAACTGTATTTAACTAACCAAAAGAGTATTTTCTTATAAATAAATTTATGCTTCATAAAATGTCCAAATTGACCTAATCTTTTAGCTGTGCGGTGGAAGTGCACCACTAGCAATTTTTAAATATACTAATATTTATAAAGTATTTAAAGTATATATAGTAAAAAAATAAATGACGGCACGAATGTTGCTTTTTCTTTTTCCTGCTGCGTGGTGCAATTTATTCTTCTCCCCTATTGCAGTAGCTGAAGGACAAAACCAGTGTTATTGCATTTCCTCTTTTTCTTTTCCGCCAAAAACAATTAGATCAAGGGTGTGTTTGATACGGAGGAAAACCTTTTTTTACGGAATTATTTTCTTAAAAAATATTTTTCTGAAAAATAAATTGCATTCTTACTTATTTCTTAATGTTTGATAAATAATTTAAAAATATTATTTTAAAAATATTTGTATATAATCTAGACAAATATTATCGGGTTTGACATGAAATGCTAGGGGTGTGGGGGTGGGCGCAAGGGGTTTGGGTGGGTGTTTTGGAGGGTGGTATTACACAATTAGTGTGAAATGTCATTTATGAAACTTATTTATCTACTTTTATTTGAAAATTTATTTTTTTCATTTTTAAGAAACTTGTTTTTCTATATAATAATTTTTTAAAATATTATGACAACCTAACATAAAAGAAATTGAAAAATCCATACCAAACACACTAGAGTTGGGACATTTTTATGATTTGTTAGGCTGGGTCAAATCACAAGAACTAAGAGTAATTAAAGTGAGCTTAACTATTTTGGTCAAAGTTTTACTCTTGATTGAGAGTCATGATGATTGAGACTAAACTAGGATTATGCTTATTTATTTGCTAACTCCAATTATTGATGTTGCAAGGAGATTAAAGTTAGTATCTTAAAGTTTGAATAGAAAAAAATAATCTTCAGAATATAGTATTCTGAAATTATGAAGTGTAAAATAATAAAATTAAAATAGATATATATCGATTTTTAAAATTTGTTTTTACATACATTGCAAATGTTATATATTTATAAACAACAGCCCTCAACGTGGAACTTTCCCCTATTTTCCAGATGTGCTAACTTGGATTTATCTAAATTGTGTCGCCAATAAAAATATGAAAAAAACTCAACCCCTTAAGTTTGGGTGAGTTATATTTTTGTGGGTCACATTTGAGACACAAAATCAAAATAAGTAATTTGACTTTGAAATTGAAAAATAAAATACTAATTCAAATTAAGGGTGTGAATTATTTACAACCATAACTTTGCTTTAAAAATCAAATTCCTCCCTTTCAACTATGAACAATAAACATTCCAACCCTCCCCACCCCCACCCGGCCTCTCCTTATCCGAAGCAATGTCTATTTTACCTTTGACATTTTCAATTCTCCATCTATGTAACACATTTTTGTATTATATATAATATTTATTTTATTAACCTAGGTATTTAACTATTTATTGATTCTTATTTAAGTTCATTAACATTATAAGTAGAATAATATTTTTATTAATTTTTCTTAAAATACAATGTTATTTTTTTTTAATATTACCCGCTTAAGTATGTATGTATGTACATGCGTGTGTCAGCATATATTTAAATTTCACTTCTCTCGTATTTTCTATTGTTTATATAGATAAGCGAGTTTATTTTTCGGTAACTAAGGACTTGTATTAATTACGAGTGAAGAATTACAAAATAAGCAGCCAACACAGCATGGTTTGATCTCATTGTATCTCATGTAGACTCGAGCTCTAACATATGTCCTAAGCTCAAAACGTAAAAGTAGACATTAAAGGTACACTTAAAAGACAACTAAAAGTATAATGAGAGAGTGCTAATAATCCAAAACTCACGACTTATCAACACTCCAACTTAACCTTTTGCGTGTCCTCAAGAAAACTAAGACTCGAGACAAAAAAGACTAGACTCACACAAGACTCGACCACTAACATGATAGATGCATATGATTGTCAGTTGGTACCAATGATGAGAATACAAGCATGTTTCTTCCATTTTCACAACGACCTCTCCTTTTCACCGAATTGCATTGAATAGAATGATAAGGCACACACAAGCCTCAAAGTGTGACTAGAGGTTACCACTCTGTTGTTCATACTCCTTTTGGCAAGTAAGGAAAGCACAATTGTCACCCCTTTTTCACAACATATCTCTCTCTCTCTCTCTCTCTCTCACACACACACACACACACACACACACACACATACACACACACGCACACATATATATATATATATATATATATATATATATATATATGAAGTAAACAAGGGACAATAATCACTCACTCTCAACAAAGAATCTTAAGTGCAACAAGTATCAAACCATAGGCTTGCCGTTACTTTCTTTCAATTCTAAGTCAAGAGTAATCTTTTGGAGATATTGAAGGACTTTTCCGGTTGTAATATAGGCTTATGGTAGGGTAGGATACTCATTTTGGTATGAAGTGATTATACCCTCCTTGAACTCTACACATATTTCCATTTTGGGGCCATTTCTTTTGATTTCTCTTTGCTTCTTTCCTTATTTTCACCTTTGCAAACGTATACCTCCCTTATGATGCCACTTTTATTTCAAACTTCGGTTCAACAATTCTCCCATTCTTTTATCACAACTCCTAAAAACAAACACCTTCTTTTTGTTTCTTTTGTACTTCTTTTCATTCTTTTTCTCCTTTTTAGGGACCTTGTGAATAACTACACCACACTATTTCTGTCACACACTTGGCATCTCACCAACTTAGGCTTTACTAAAAGCCTAAGTTGACCTTTTCACATTATTTACATGATTTCTCACCCTCAACTTAGGCTAAGATCCTAAGTTGAAACTTCAAGATCAAGGAAGGACAGATTCAAAAGCGGTAAGATGTCAAAAAGGTTACGGCTTGTAATGTGGTTACAAAGAAAGGATAAAGGATCAAAAGGGCTATCTAGGGATACACTTTATGCTTTGTAGGCTCGAAAAGTTAGAAGGGTTGTATTTTGAACAAACAAAGAATGCCTAAGTTCATTTATCCAACAACCAACCTCAAGCTTAGATTTGTTAGACCGACTGGGCAAGTTCTAGTAGACACAAGCAAGCACAAAAGCCAATTTGAACAAAGCTCGCCACACATGGCACATGCATTATTAGAAGATGCGCAATTGACTTCAATACAAACTCAATCAATGTAAACTTATACAAATGATATCCAAAAGTCACACAATGAGACAAATGTTGCCAATTGATCATTCTTATTCTTTAAAAATCCAATTTTTGAGACTTTTGAAATTTTTTGAAGGGGTATCAATCTTACATGCGCACATCTCAATGTATTGGTACCAAAAAAGTCATAATGTCATAAAAAGTCTTAATTTCCTTAAGAAATTGCCCAATTATCCATCATTGGGGAAAGCGACTCAATACTACCTAAAAATACCGGGTTAAAAAACTATTAGCATCCTTGGGAAAAGAACCACAACTAAGAAAAAAAGGATATAGATAATATCACGACATATGGGCAAAATCATCACACAAAAAAAATAAAAATACAAACGAGAAACACAAGACAAGTGTCAACATACTAATAAAACAATAAAACATCAAACATTTGAATAAATATTTACAAACCACAGTATCAGAATCTAACTCCCGCCCACGAATGTACAAGTCACCCACCCCCAACTAAAAAGATTGTTCATTGTCCTCAATGCACAAAAATTAAAACAAGAAGAGGTGAGCACTCCCTAAACGCATCAAGCGTCATATCGAGCCACATCAGAATGAGCTAAAACAGGCTCGGTGGATGGAGTGGCATCAATATGTGGCGTGGCTCCAAAAGTATGGGAGTGAGATGAGCTAGCACCCCCTGTCAATGGAAGAGGGGCCTCAGTACATTTCTTCCGTTGTGTAGTTAAGTCTATCAAAGAGTTGGTTTCCTAGACGTCTCACCTCCTCAATCTGTGCAATAGGAAATTGTGTTTGAAACGAAGCAGCAATACCTGTCTGAAGTGTCTCATCTAGTGTGTCTGGAAGTGGCTCAAAGTCATCCAAATTGGCATAAACCTCGTGCTCATCACCCACGACATCTCCCACATCATTACCATCATCCTCGGGAGTATCTTTCTCATAGCTACTCTCTACGATCTCCATCGGGACACTCTCATTTGAGAATCTCAAATTTGTACCCATAGCTGTATATAGTGGAGCATGGGAAGTACAAAGCTCTGTCTAAAGTTGGGCAAGGTCCCTCTTGACGCTTGTTATAATCTGTCTCACCAACCTCGACCTTCTCAACCCACTGCTCATGCCCATCTACCCGCTCTCTCAGCTCTTTGTTTTCCTCAACTACTGCCTTTTTGATCATGTATGGAATGACTTTGATGAAGTTCGTGACTTTGGAATAAACCGCACCTACAGTGCAGGCCATATTCCAAATATTGGCTACAGAAGGGGGGTCTGACGCCCTAAGGTGGTGTTGTGAAAGTGGTAGGAAGGGCACCAATGGAGGTGGACCCTGCAGCTGTGTTAGATGAAAAAGCACCAGAAGAAACACCAGATGGTGCAGGATGGCAGTGGCGGCAGGCTAGGCTATCACCTTGAAACTAATAGTCAAATCAACCGACTGCACACTCGCTTTCTTCTTCTTATTTATTGGATTCTCATCATCCTCCAACTTAAGGATATCAACAAAACCTGTGGGGGTGCAATCCTTGTCTACCCATAAGAAAACAGGAACCTTGTGCTTCTAGCATATGGTGGTGATCAAATAGGGGAATGGTATGAATCTCGTCGTTTGCCAAGCTTGGTCCATAATATAGTAGTATATAATACTACCCACATTGATGTGAACCTCTATCATGAGACATCCAAGGAGTGCTGCCTTTTGTAGGCCCACCAAAGTCTCATTCTATGAAGGCCAGAACTGGCTACTGATGAAGGTCAGCCAAAATTTGGCCTCAATGTTTAGGCTCGCCTTCTGAATATGTGCTCGGGGTGTATCCATGGTGGGGTGGTACCCAGATCTACTATAACCTCGGCAAATCATGCTCGTTGGCTCTCAATCTTCTTTCGTTGAATCTTGTCTTCGTATTCAAGGTGCAGGGTACCATTATTTCCAAAATAAATGGAATTGATACCCTTATGGAAGATCGACACCATAATCCCCCGGATGTGGCAACCACCAAAATATTGCTTCTTTTCCCCATTGTGACCTTCAAGCTCTCACAAAACTCCCTCACCATAATGGGCACGAAATCCCCGGGCAGTTTGCTGAAGACCATCAAATTCCTCATCTTCATTTGCTTGAGGACTTTGGGGAATGGGTCTTCTAATCCATGGAGGCTCATTTGCTTTTTAACATTGAAGGTCCACTTATTGTCAAAGCGTTCATTCACCCTCTCATCCTTGAACCGGATGGCATCTTCTAACCGAACCCTTGTTTCCAACTCTTTTCTCATAGATTCGACAGTCATGCTACCATCTCCACAACCTGAGATGTTGTTTGAGCCTGGGAGGGTGTAGTGGACTTCCTTTCCACGTAGGTTTACTCCTCTTGGTCCTCCCAGAGAGTGGGCTCTTTTCGCTACTTCCCCGTCCGGGGTACATCTTTGCAAGTGTTTTTCTTGGCAATAACTTTTCCACGAACCATTCTATAAAGAAAGTCATATTAAAAACCAAAATGACAAAAGAAAATCATAAAATCTTTTTGTTGTTTTTATATTACCACAAGCATTTGAAAATAAACTATAATTACACAAAGAAACAGAAGAAATTCAGTGAAAATGCTAAGTTTTGACAGTATGCGATGCACGATGCCTCATAAAGAGTATGTGGCGCTACCATGAGTGAAATGCGGTCGCATTCAATGAGTTCAGCACCGCATACACAATATGCGGTGTCACATAGTCTGATATTTTTCTGACTTCACTGCCTAATTGGTCATGAAGTATGTGACATAGAATGTGGTAGCATTCTACGAATGCGGCTCCGCAATCTGTCTGCGTACTACTACAATTAGGTGAGTGGACTGCCAGTCCTATAATGGGAATGTGATGCAAATTCGGTCACATACAAAGTATGCGATGTCGCATTTCTATCACATTTTTATCGTCTTCTTTAGTTCAACAATGGCAAAATTTTCAGAGGTTTTTCAGAGTACTTATTATGGCAATCAACAACTAATACTACCCCAACTAGTTATCTACCTTAAATAGGGCCCTACAATACACTTACTATACTGATTTAACACCCAATCACAATCAAACACAAGAAATACACAAACCCCGACCAATTTTCCCTTAAGAAAGTGGTCAACCATCTATCATCGAGGAAATCAAGTCGTCCTAAAAATACATATGGTTCATACGCACACAATCAACAACCAAAAACCAATAATCAATGTAAAAGTTAAGCAAATCAAAGGAAACCCCTTTTTTCCTACCAGCCCTAGAAAACCCACAACCCTTTTGGAGAAATTCATAATCAAAACTTAAACAAATTATGGGCAAATCTTAAGGATAGAGGGAAATACTTCTTGAAGAATTCTTCAGTTAACTCCGCCCATTTTGCTATTGAACCGGCGGGAAGATCATCTAACTAAGTGGTGGCCTCTCCCGTGAGAGAAAATGGGAAAAGCCTCAACTTCACGGTCTCACTTGAGACGTTGGGTTGGACATTTGTTGAGCAAACCCCAAGGAAATTTTGAAGGTGTCTATTTGGGTCATCGGTTGCAAGACCACCAAATAGACCATTGGTGTTGAGTAGGTGTAGTAGGGTGGTATTGAGATGTAAACTTGCATTTCCTTGAAGTGGTGGGGGTTGAATAGCAGCGGCTCGAGCCCCCACAAACTCATCATCAGAATCGAAATCCGAAGCCATCACACCTACACACAATAAACAACAAAAAGTGATATGAGAAATATAGACTAAGGTAGAGAATTACACTAAATTGCAAATTTTTAAACCGTATTCCCAGCAACGACTCTAAAATTTAGTACGTCCAAATTACACCTCTGAAAAGGATGTAAAGCGGTCGAATACAAATATAGAACCCAACAAAAGTTGGGATTGAATCCCACAGGGAATACGACAAGAAACATACACTTTAAATGTAAGTCTAAATGGTTAGTCAATATTTCAAAGTGAAAGAAATAATTTTTTATTTTTGTAAACTAGATTCTACAATTAAGTAACAAGTATTTGAATTAAAGGCAACAAATCAACAAATCATCTAGCAATTATGTTTTTAGTATCAATTTGAGAGGACTAGGGTTGTAGTGCTTCCGGAGTTAGTATGCAATCACAAATTAATCAATTCAAACAAGGCATAGTCATATTCTAATTCATTGGGTACAAATGGGTATCAAGAGATTTCCCAATCCAATTGATACATTTCATCCAAGGCTTTCCCAAACCCTAGGATGTATAATTAAGATCACCCAATTAGAATTCAAGTTAACTAGGTTATTCCTATCCCTAACTATTAGATGGGGTTAAATCCCCAAATCCTTGTCAATAACTCTTTTCCTAATCTCTACCCACATTTCCAAGCTAGAGAGAGAATTTAGGCATTATCAATGTTGGCCACCATTAATACACATTATAAAGCTAATGTTTATTGAAGAATAATCATACACCTAATGAATTAATTATAGACCCGATTGCATACTAAACCCCTTTCCCCCACAACCCTAGCTAAAGATTTAGCTACTCATGCACAATGTAAAACAACCAAAAGCTTTAATTAAATTAAAGGTAAACATGTCCTTACAATGATTAAAGAGGAAGAAGACAAAGGAATGTCTTGAATTGTATACTCCCAAGGCTCCTTTTCCAATGCAAAAGTAGATTTGTTCAGATAATAAAATTTGGAATGGAATAAAAATTCAGCTAAAAAATCTATGCCTAGTATTTATATTGAAGGGACAAGAAAGTACAAACTAACTGCTGACGTGGCGCTATGCGATGCCAGAATGCGGCCGCATATGGGTTTGCGGTCGCATTTTGATCGCATTCTCATGACCCATTTTTCTTCCCGCTTGTTATGCTGCGTGTTTGTGGTCGCATTCTGAAGTTTGTGATGTCGCATTTGCATCGCATTTCTCCCTTTTCCGTTCAGCTCACTAGTTGATTTTCTTGAGACTATGCGACCACATCTGAGAGTTTGCGGCGTCGCATACAACTTAAATCTGTCAACCTTTCTGTTTCAGTTTGCCGACCGGTAAGCGGCCTCATACATAGTATGCATCGTCACATTCTCTTTGTATTCTATGCTTTTATGGGCCTTTTTCTACTCTTTTGTTCCCTTTTATTTCTTGAGCTTTAAATACCTGAAAACACATGAAAATACTATAAATAAAGAGAAAACTCACTTAAAAGGCATCTAAAAATATAAGGAGTGAGTGCTAATAATTCAAAAACTCACGACCTATCAACTGCCTCAGATGTATTGCTCTGTGTTGGTTCATCATTCCGTGTCACACATTCAATTTATTCTTCTAAATCGAATTGACAAAGGTTGCTAGAGGGACCTTGCAAGACCGGCCCTTACCACGCCCTTGCCTTTGTACAAGTGCCTGAGCTTGTCCTCATCCTTTTGCTTTCCCTCTCGCCATGGATTTACCCGGCGACACACGTTAACTAACGAGAGTCGTCACCCTGAGATAGAAACTTGGTATATTGAGTTAGATAAGCGAGTTTTAGTTATCATTAATAGAATATTTCTAAATTATAACTTAAAATTCATTTATAATATAAATAGGAATTTTTTTAGATTTTTTAAAATAAAATATACCTCTAATTTTTATTACTTGCATTGAAATATGTTTATAAAGTTATTATTCCCTATTATTTTCACTTCTATAAATAAGTATTAGAGTTTTGATTATTATTAAATTATTTTTTATTCTACTCGATTATTTCATTATAAAACATCATTAATTTATATACTCAAGTAATACTTCTTTTTCCGTCTCAAAAAAAATATTTCTTTTTCTATAAGAAATTTGTTATGCAAATTAAAAAGACAAAAAATATCATCATTTAAAGAAGTAAAAAGAAAAGATAAAGTTGATAATGTAAGAGTAAAATAGATATTTAAAAAATTCAAATAGGATAAAGAGGGAAGAATATCTACCATTCAAATTTGAAGGAAAGTTTTATTATTAAAGAAAAATCGGGGGGTGTAGATAATTTTAACCCTTCAAATTAATTGATTCTTGTTAATAAAATAAGTGTTATTTAAAAATACTTGTCATGCATGTACTTAGATTAGATACAACTATTACAGTAAATAACTTATTAGGCATCTGGGTACTATTTGACTTGAACTTGAAAAAACATGTATATAAATAGAAAAAGAGTTAAAGACTCCTTCCGTACTAAATATTCATCACGTTTCGCTTTTTAATATTTAACTAATCTTTAAAGTTAAATTATATTAAATTAATTTAATATTTTAAACTTAAAATTTAAATATTTAAAAACTATATAAAAGTACTATAAGTTGCAATGTTTTTCATATTAATATGGTAAAAATACAACTTAAATATTAATTAAAGTTTGTATAATTTAACTATCGAGAAACGAAACATGACGGTATTTTAAGAATGGAGGATTATGTTTCAATAGAGCTTATTTGGCTAAGCTTCTAAAATTATCTTATGTGAAGAGTATTTTTTGCAAAAAACGTTTTTCAAACAGTTTGCGTTTGATTAATTAAATTAAAAACACTTCTAAGCAGCAATTAGTGACTGATCAAACTTTTAAAAAGTACTTATAGGTGTATTTTCTCAAAAGTGCTTTTCAGAAAATGAAAAAAGCTCAAATATAACATCGAACTATCGAAAATAACTCATTTATGTCACTTGTTAATAGTTTAGCTCATTTATGTCATTGTCGTTATCAAAATGGCTCATTTATGCTATTATCCTTGTCAAAATGACTCTTCAATGTCATTTTTCATTAACGCCAACGTTATGCGTTAATGAAAAATGATATTGTAAAATTGACGTTAATAGAAAACAACTCTACTACTCTAAAAACATTTATTTTCTCATAAAAATTTATTCGAAAATTTCACTTTTAAAAATAAATATTTTTGCGCAGCAAAAAACTTAATCAAACATGCTAGCAGTCAATATTTTATCTAAAGTATACCTTTCAAATTACATAATCAAATTGTAAATATTTATCATTCACGACTATAGAAATAGGACTAATATATTTTTCCGGTAAAGTATCCCCATCAAACCCAAAAGCCATTAAGTAGGGTCCACCCCATTTTTCTTCATTCCTTCGTTTCCGCGTTAAAGAACCAAAGCACTGAAATATTGAAAAGAATCATTCTTCTATTCTTTTTTCTGTCAATATTCACGCGTCTATTTCTTTCTCTATATATTCCATTGTTTTTCCTGCATTAATTATTTCATTTCATTTGCTTCTTCATTGATTTATTGTTTTATTTATATCTCTTGAATTCAAGCTAGTGTTATTGTTGTGTCATGGCTTCGAAACGGATATTGAAGGAACTCAAGGACCTCCAGAAAGATCCTCCTACCTCTTGCAGTGCCGGTATACCTTCCTTCTTCTGCTTAATTATATATATATATATATATATATATAGATATATGCGTGTGTGTGTTCAGATTAGAGAATAGTATGTATGTGAAGGACCTTGATAACTGGTAAAGTTGTTGTCATGTGACCAGGAGGTTACGGGTTCAAACGGTGAAAACAATCTCTTGCAGAAATGCAGGATAAGACTGCGTACAATATACCCTTGTGGTCCGGCCCTTCTCCGGACTCCCATAGCGAGAGCTTAGGGCACCAGCCTGCCTTTTTTAGAGTCTTAATTTTATAGAATTTTAATATATCTAAAAAGATTGATGATATAATATTGGCATGAAATGGACCTGAATAGAGTGGGGCTAATATAAAGGATTCACATAGTCAGCCCTAACTAATAAATTATATTCTGCTATTTTTATTTTGTAATTTTCCTTTGGTTTGCTAGTTGATCTTTGGTATCTCAATGCACATGGATCTGTTGTTGTCTATAGGTGTCTGATCTTACATGTGCAATACAATTATGATTTTATGTTCTTTTTTTTTTTTGGTGAGAAAAGGGAAATGAACAATTAAGGTTTTCTGTATCTGAGATTATTTTAAAAGTTTACGGTGCTTTCTTATGGCGCATTTGTGATGTGGAAGGTCGTTTTTGTTCCAAGGGTGTTTGTGGTATAAAGGAAAATATACAACAACAACAACATAACAACATACCCAGTGTAATCTCACAAGTGGGGTTTGGGAGGGTAGGATGTACGCAGACCTTATTCCTACCTTTGTGAGGTAGAGAGATTGTTTCTGATAGACCCTCGGCTAAAAAGAAATGTACCCGATGCATGAATATAGGAAAGAAAAAGAGATAATAAAATAACAAACGTGCAAAACAAATATAGTAACAGATATTAATACACATTGGCAAAAACAAAACTACGCAACTACCTAAATCATACAACTACAAGTACGATAACCCTATGTTACCTACTAACTATGATGCAAGTAAGGAGAGGTGATGATGGGTAAGTGGGTCGGGTGTTGGATATATTTGGATCGACCCGAAAATAGGACTCAAAAGGTGGTTCTCGGATTCTCGATTTGGCCGGATAGGGTGGTGTTTGGTGGCTGTTTCGGGTAACTGTGCTTGGAAATGGACTTGGGTGTTTTGTGGGGTTGTCACGGGTGGGTTGAGGGTTGTAGTGAAGGTCGGGGCTCGGTGGTTTGGCAGTGGCAAGGCCACGAAACAGACCTAAACCAGTGAGGTTCTAGGCAGGTGTGTTATGGTCGGGCAGCATGGTGTTGATGACTGTTTCAGGTAGTTGTATAGGGAAATGGGTCAAGGCATTTTATGGAGTTGTTTTGGGTACGTTGAGGGTGACTAGGGTAATCGGGGTTTGGTGGTTTGACAATGGCAAGGTCTCAGGAACAATCTGAAACAGTGAGGTTCTCAGTTAGTGTTTGTAGTGGACTGTTTGATGTTGTCGAGATTGGACGGTTGTTTACGAGTGGTTTTGGTTAACAGCCTTTGGAGGGGATGTTTGTGAAGTACTGTGGGGGTTGAAGATGGTCAGTATATAGTGGGTTGGATAAGGATTGAACACGAGTTGCAAGATGTAAGCTCGAGTGAAGGATGGTTGATTTGGTTAAGTGTTGGTTCGGTTGTTATGGTTTAACTGAGGTGCGATCGATGAGCCCAAGGATAGAGACACGGGGGTTTTACTGCCCGAGTCGACACCATGGTTAAGGTGACCAATTCCACAAGGTCAATTGCTAAGTGCAATGCCTGTGAACTAGCCAAGTGAGGGTGATCGGAAGCCCTTTTAGTAACCCGAAGCTTAGGCTAGGTTGCTCCACACAGTTCTAACGTTCACTTACCACTAAGGGGGTTCCTCGAGCTTGGATATTGATTAGGCCACACAGTCCTAACCAAGACTTACACCAAAGGGAAACCTTAGCTTGGGTTTAACTAGGTCACACAATCCTAGCTTCAACTTACACCAAGGGGTTTGGCTCACACAAGACCCAACTAAGATAAACAACACACAAGTTGAATAACTTAGCAAATGAGTAAAACTCAGGTTTATATCTCAATCAACTCTGAATATTTACAAGGTCCTATTATAGTAGCAAATGGACCATTCTAGAAGGAAAACTAAAGGACACAAACTACATGACAATTTCTGCCTAGTGGGAACAAACTCTGAATATTTACATTCATCTTCTGAACGTGGACATTCTTGACTGGCCAACAATCTGCCCTATACAATAGTGTTGGTCTAACCACCACTCTGTAGAATTTACCTTTAAGCCTAGGCGACACTTTCTTATCGCACAGTATCCAGAGCCGAGCCTCCATTTCGCCCATCCCGAAATTATTGAAGGAAAATAAGTGGGTTTCTTACTTATTTTCAGGTGTTTGGTAAATAAGTAAAAATATTATCCCAAAAGCATTTGTATATGATCCAGACAAACACAATGGGTGATGCGGTAGGGGTAGGGGGTGGTGGGGGATTAGGGATATGAGGGTGGGGTGGGATGTGTGGAAGGTTGGAAGAGACAACCAATGCGGAATGTCACTATAGAACTTATTTTCCCTTACTTCCACTAGGAAAGTCATTTTCCTTTTTTTTAAGGAACTTATTTTCCAAGATAATGTTTTCCAAAAATTTTGGTCAACCAAACATGAGAAAATTGGAAAATATCTTCTGGAAAATGTTTCTGTCCATACCAATGACACCCTAAGCTAATTTATCTTAGGTAATTAACCTGGATGGATATGATGGTTTTTCAATCGAATATGTTTTCTTGGGAAATACCCTTTGAAGAATATCAGGCATCCAGAAACCTGCATGGATTTGATGGTAATATTTGTGGGTTTCTAGATGCCTTTATGTTCTTGGATCTACATACCAACTGTTGAATAATGATATTTTTGAATATTTGATGCAACAATTCTGAAAAACATGTGTATGGTGTTATTGGATTGTGTTGTAAAATAGAAGGAAATGTTAGTTGTGAAAAAGGAGGGAATCTTGGAGGAAATATAAGTCACATAATCTGTTTATGTTGTACTTTCTCTGTTGAGTATATCCTTATTCTGAAAATGTGATTGTAAACTAAACAGTTTAATCTTCAAATTTTTGGTCTAGTACCTTCAATAACACAGATGAAATATCACTTTCTTATATCTTGCGCTGATACAATCCTAAGCTACCAACCAGAGTTTTGGTTTTAGTGTCAAAGGCAGTATTCTTATTGCCATCAGCCTGTCATGAGATCAACTAATACCAAAGTGTGAAGCTGTCCGATTTGTAGCCTTATTTAGAGGATCACTTGTGATGTGTATTATCGTGTCTGAGTGGCAATGTAGTATCATGCGGTTACTGATTGGGTATTTGTAACATGTAAACTTGGTTCAATAACCCATCTTGCTTCAGTCAGATGCTTCCAATCCCCAAAAGAGCTATTCTGATTCCAGGGGTCAAGACCTTGTCTCTAGTTGGCTCCTTATTGCGGGTTCCTTTTACTTCTCAAAATATTTTATGGATATTAGCTCTTCTATCTTGTGCAAAGCAAAGATATTTTGGCAGACTGCACTCTCTGAATTTAATAGAGATGCTAAAGCTTTTCTAGTGGCTTTGTCTTGTCCATCATCTATGCTTCTTGTAGGTTACTCTTTTTATAATTATTTCAAACACATGTCAATAGTGAGAACTTGTGGCGTAGTGGTAAATGAAGGGGGTTGAGAAATATGAGGTCTCAGGTTCAATCTAGCAGAGGCAAAACCACTAGGTAATTTTCCCATTTGTCCAATTCTTGGTGAACAAAGTTACCCGATACTTGTGTTGGTGGAAGGTAGCAGGTACCATGTGGAATTAGTCTAGGTGTGCGCAAGTTGGTCCGGACCCCACTATTATCAAAACAAGATAGTGAGAACTTGTGGCACAAAAAGGTTTAGACATGCGAACGTTTCTTTGTAGAACTTATGCAATGACCTGATTAATTTGGCCACTGGTTTGAAGTATTGGTGGATGATATAGAATGTTATTTCATCATGCTTTCTGTTCACTCCTCCAAGTTTTCCTAGTGCTGGTACCTAATGTCATCTAGTCAGTGCTTTTAGAAGATGCTTTTTGGGATCCTTCTATTTCGGAAACAGTCTCTCTACCTCCCAAGATAGGGGTAAGGTCTGTGTACACTCTACCCTCCCCAGACCCCACGTTGTGAGATTTCTCTGGATATGTTGTTGTTCTATTTGAATCTGAGTCTTGTGATAATAGATGGTCCCTGACACCCTATCATGTTTCTTTGCCTATGTTGTGATTCCATTAAGTCTGTTGTACTTCCTTGTAGTTTTCCTGAGATGTGATTTTAGTTGTCAGTTGGTTCCAAGTTTGTGCTAAGGAAATAAGTGCATGCTACATATTCCATTATAGGAGGCTGTAGTTTCTTTTAAGTCTTAGTAGGATATTTTAGCAATTGTATGCACATGTCCTTGCATCTTTTATAAAGAGCATAAGCTACGTCATTCATCATTTCATTTTTTTAACTTCCTGAAGTTTTTGTACCATGTTACAGGCCCTGTCGGAGAGGACATGTTTCACTGGCAAGCTACAATAATGGGCCCTCCAGATAGTCCTTACGCTGGGGGTGTATTTTTAGTCACTATTCATTTTCCTCCTGATTATCCATTTAAACCTCCTAAGGTATGAGATGGTTGCAAATTTTGTGAGTTGATGCCTCCATTGATCGAAATGTGCTATTAGCAAATACTGCTCTATCTATTTTTATTGGAGCATAATGTTGAACTGTTGGATGTCTTCCAATCTAGCTTTGGATGAATATATTCAAGTTGCCAAGTAAAATGAAACAGGGAGTAAATTGTATTGTCCTAGTAGATGTGATTGCCTTACATTTTTGGTTAAATCTTTGCAGGTTGCATTTAGGACAAAAGTTTTCCATCCAAATATTAATAGCAATGGCAGTATATGCTTGGACATATTGAAGGAGCAGTGGAGCCCTGCCTTGACTATTTCCAAGGTAGGATCTTAACCTAGTTTTCTGTTAAAATAAAAATAATAGGAGCAAATAAGCAAAACTTAGGTAAGTCTTTTGACTGTCATGGTATGATAAGAGTCTGTAATCAAATATAAATGCCTTCAGCTAATTATACATATCTGAAGGATTAGGACAAATAAAATCACTGACTGATTAAAAGAGGAAACATTTAATTTTTGGAGTCCTAAATAATAGGTGAGTTATTCCTTTGCCTGTTGCTTAGTAAAGCCCTTCAGCTGGATTGCTAAGAATATGTTCCTGTCTCCGTTCCTTGATTGTACTATTAGTTGTTTCCATGAAAGTATGCTTTTCTCCAAAATGGATCTTGTCATGTCTGACTTTCACAAAGTATGTGTACATGTATATGTTTCTTTATTACCTTCAGGTTTTGCTTTCGATCTGCTCACTTTTGACCGATCCAAACCCTGATGATCCCCTGGTACCTGAGATCGCTCATATGTACAAGACAGACAGGGCCAAATACGAATCAACTGCCCGGAATTGGACCCAGAAGTACGCCATGGGATAATGTTATCTCTCAATACTCAAAGTTTCATATCTGAAGCGAGTTTTCAAGAAACTGCTCAAGTTTTAGCAAAAGCAGCTCTCCGGGGTCGTATCGATTGGTTGAAAGGGAACATTTTCTATGACGCTTGAATTTATGTATAAAGAATTTGTCTGTCCTCTATCTTCCATCAACATAAGTGTAGAATAGCATTAAACAATACCTCTGGAAGAAAGACCAATGCTTTGAATTTGTTTATATAGATACTAATATTTGAAGAAATCTTGGAAGTGTTGATTTATATGGTTTAGGATTGTACCATTTGGTTTCACCAATCTATTTCATGTAAAACTGTTCACTACTTAATGCCTTTATAAATTCCATACCGTCTTCATTATTTTGGATAATTGAAGTTTTAGAAGTTTGAATTGAAGCTTGAAACATATTACGTGCTGCTGTTGCTGCTGCTTTGTAATAATTAGATGGGATGGTCAGTTTTCCGGTGTGCTACTATAAGTTTTTAGCCACAGGGAAATACGCACACTTTAATGCGGAAATAAAATTTCGACGAAAATATTCCTACTTAAAACAAGGAAAGGTTTGAACCTCATGAATCATTTTTTGAATTTAATTTATAAAGGTTTGAATCTCATGAATGGTTCATGGGGTTTGATATTTCAACAAATTTTTGAGCGTTTTTGAACTCATAAACGTTTGAACCCAATGAATTGTTTATTGGTTTTCACTTGTATCCTTCGAATTCCAAGCCTTTCCTAATTATTTACGTAAACTAACCGTGAGCCATAAAATATTTACCCCACCGTTCTATTCCGCTAGAAACTAGAAAGGAGGCCCCAAGTCCTCCAGGACATAGCCGAATGGCAAAGGAGGGAACTTAAAATTCAACTGGGGCATGCAGCATGGGTTCGAATTCTAGTGGAAGGCAATTTGCTCTCTTCTGGAGTAGGACCTTGTAGGTGATATAAGTTGTTCTGTTCTCAAACCCTGGTCATTTAGGCACATCCCTCGATTTACTGGTAGTAGTGCTGAGGAACCGGAATTACTATCTCCAGAAATAGTTTGGCGTAAACTGAGAAAATATATAAAAAAAGAGGCCCCAACTCCACTTTCTTTCCACGTTACATGACATCCATCAATGGGCCCCTTTCGTCACTGTTAATGGATTCTCTTTCGGATAGGAAGGCTGGAATGCCAACAGCCTCTTTTAAGCTTTGTTTTCTTTTCCTTTTTTTGTCTTTTTTAGTTTTGTCTTTTTTTAGTTTTGTTTTTGTTTTTGTTTTCTTTTAATATAAAAATTATGAAATAATAATAAACTAAAAAATTAAATAATTAGACCACTACAAGAAGTAATTAAGATAAATGCTAAAGTTACTAATTTATTTATTAAAATCTAAATTAATAAAAAATATATTTTTATGAATTTTTTCTTTTAAAATAAAATAAAACTGGTATTTAATTTTGACTTTATTTTTTGTAAAAATTAGCTTCATAAAATTAAGCTTAAACTCAATTTGTTATATTTTTTTGAAATCTTTTTTTTTCTCTTGGAAGGAATGAATTTGTCATTTATGATACCATGTCTATATATGATATATATCATGATACAAGTATGTATCGTAGAGGATAGAATTGTATTTTTTTTAAAGAATGGATCATTACTCTAGATACCCTGTCAGTATATAGTATATAACATATATCATCTCAGTATATTTTTATATCATGATGATATTATGTGCATTGTTGAAGAATGTTTGAAAGACTGCAACAGTCCTGCATAATACCATCTTAGCATATTTTTATACCATGGTATTATAGAGGACTGTTGAAGAGTGTTTCATTGAAGGACTGCATCAGTCATGCATGATACAATCTTAGTATATTTTTATACCATGATGGTATTATAGAGGACTGTTGAAGAGTGTTTCATTGAAGGACTGCATCAGTCATGCATGATACAATCTTAGTATATTTTTATACCATGATGGTATTATGTAGGACTGGAGACTTTTATTCAAGGACTTCAACAATCTTTCATGATACCATCATGGTATATACCATCTTAATATATTTTTATATCATAATGATAACATGGAGGATTGTTGAAGAGTGTTTCACTGCAGGACTGCAGCAACCCTGCATGATACCATCTCAGTATATTTTTATATCATGACGGTATCATGGAGGACTAGGGACTGTTTTATTCAAGGACTTCATCAGTTCTGCATGATACCATCTCAGTATATTTTTATACCATGATGATATCATGGAGGACTGTTGAAAAGTGTTTCATTAAAGGATTGCAGCAGTCCTGCATGATATCATCTCAATATATTTTTATACCATGATGGTATCATGGAGGACTAGGGACTTTTATTCAAGGACTTCAGCAGTCCTTCATGATACCATCATAGTATATACCATCTTAGTATATTTTTATATCATAATGGTATCATGGAGGACTATTGAAGAGTGTTTCATTGAAGGACTGCAACAGTCCTGCATGATACCATCTCAGTATATTTTTATACCATGACGGTATCATGGAGGACTGGGGATTGTTTCATTCAAGGACTTCAACAGTCATTCATGATACCATCATAGTATATATCATGCACGTCATTCATTCAAGATACCCTATTAGTAGGTGATATCTACCATGTGAATATCATAGATGATTGAGTTTTATTTTTCTTGAAGGAATGAATCAGTCCTCTATGATACTCTGTTAGTATATGTTATATACCAGGTTGGTATCATAGAGGACTGAGTGTTTTTTGAAGGAATGAACCGTCAGTCCTATATGATACCATGTGGGTCTCAAAGTACATTGAAACAATATACTTCAACTGCTATTAATTTGATTAACTATATGCTAGAAAAAAGTAAATGAAATCAACATATATTTAAAAAGATTAAATAAAAACAACAAAAAATGAATGAAATTAGATTATGGAGATAAAAAATAAAATAAAAAAAGCTAAAAAATTTGTAGAATTAGATTATGAAGAAAAATTGAAATTGAAATTAGAAAAAGGAGAAAAAAGTAAGTGAAAATCAACAAAAAAATTAAAAATAAGAATAAATAAAAATAACAAAAATGGTTTTAAATTATGAAGAAAAGAACAGAAAAGTTGAAATGAGAAAAGGAAAAAAAAGAAAATTTTGATCTATAAAAATATATTTTCTATTAATTTAGGATTTTAATAAATAATCTAGTGATTTTAGTTTTTTTAATTACTTCTTGTTGTAGTATAATTATTTATTTTTTAAATATTTTTATTAATCTAAAAAATGGTTAGCTACTATATTTATTTGTATTTTTAAAAAGTAAAACAAGAAGACAAAAAAAAAAGAACAAATTAACAAAAAGTTAAAATAATAAAAATAAAGAACAAAAAAATTACAATGAAATGGACAAAAAGTAACAAGTACTGGTGAATAAGAGAAAGCAACCAAGTACATTGCGACGATGGGGTAAATATTTTGAGGAGCACCAAATTAAAAGAAGTATGGATGTGCTTTTGGGGTAATCATGTTATTTTGCCTGAAAAGATATCAGCCAAATAAAATCTAATTTTCCAACTGAGAATTCTAGAGCTAAACTAAATATGACTTTATATTACTGATTGATTCCAATCTCATAAAAGATTTTGTCACAGTTATTCCTTTTGGTGGTTTTCTTTTTTAAAATATCAACGTGACACAACTCAGACATTGTCTTTCTTGCCCCTCTCTTCTTTGTTGGTCTCATGCAATGCACAAAATTTGTGATGGCCACCACAATTAGACCTACACAGGGTCGCACACAGGAAACAACTTAATATATGTTAAGAGAAATAAGAGCCTGTTTGGATTAGTTGATGGTAAATAGTTGATAAATTTTAAGTGTTGAAATTGATTTTATAAATAAACAATTATGAGTTTGGATAAAAGTGTTGAAACTGTTAATAAGCAATCGACGTGTTCAGTAAAAAGGCGTTGATAAGTTGTTCATTTATTTAAAATGACTAAAATACGCTTGAATTTTTTTGCGAAAAATTGTAAATTAAGAAGTGTCCTTGTAAAAAAAGGAGGAACGATGGATACAGAGTGAAGAGGAAGTTAGCATTTTTGTTTTGGAAAAGATATTTTGAGAACTAGAAAAACTATTAAGGATAAAATAGTAAAATGCTAGGTTAAACCAAAAAAGATTATGAGTTGAAAAGCCATAAGTTGGAGATACACAAACTTATATCTTTTGGCTAATTTTGACTTATAAGTGCTTTGATGTTTACTAAACGTGTAGATAAACTAAGAAGTGTTTATAAGTAGTTTGATCAACTTATAAGTTCAGTAAACACCCTCTAAATTTCTAGTCTAACTTAACTACAAAAGCTAATTCAGAATGCGAGAATCATCTATGGTCAACCATTATGGACATTTTGCATTTAACATCACATTGCCAATTCAAGACTGGATATGTGACGCATGAACAACATAACATGAGGATAAGCATAAAAATAAAATCAATTCTGGCTCTAATAGCATTTTAAGAAAAGGAACCTCGAGCCTAACCCAATTTGGCCCGAAAATAAGTTGGTATCTTGGGGGACGATGCAACCATGATTGGCTGGTGCGACATACATATGTACCAGGGCTATATAGTCTACAACCTCATCCATCCCAATCATTCGTGTTGAAAATATTCGCACCACATTGCACTTAAAATTAGGTCACAAGTGGCGGAGACATGACCCGACCCGACCCGAGCCTCGTCCCTTGAGCCCCGTCCGCCAAAAAATAAAATAAAATAATGGGGCGGGACTCGAGCTGGACGGGACGATGTCGTCATGAGACCCGAGCCCGCCCAGCGAGACCCGAGCTCGCCTCCGACCCGCCCGACCCCGACGACCCCGCCCTTTTCCCCTTTGCAAAAATGGTCGCTGCACTAATCTACATTTTAGATTATGGATGACAACTGGCCATTTTAGGCCCTCCCCAACCCCTACCCTTAATATTTATTTTTAACCCATAAGTTATTATATTTACACTTTAACCCAATTTTTTCAACTATAAATAACTCATTTCTCTTCATCTTTCTCACAAATCTTCCTACAATCTCTCTAATTTCTCAATATATCTCTCTACAAGTCTACATTGTTTGCTAAATATTCAATTTTATTTATTCATTTGGGAATTGGTAGTGAAGTTGGCAACTAGCGAGGATCTTCCATCGAACAAAGTTTCAATTTTCAACCTCTCGATTACATCGCCGACGTTACGCTTGCTTGGTACATTCGTTCCTTCATTAAATTATTATTGTCCTGCTTATTTAGTTTAGATCACTTAATTTTATTGTCTTTAATTATTTATTTATTATCATAATTAAAATGGAAGGATTAAAAGGTATGTTTAAGGGTAAGTGGTAAGGATGCTTCTTCTAGTAGGGCAACCAGGGCAAGTACTTCTTCTAGTCATCTTATTCCTACACAGATGATTTTGTTGATACTTAACATTTTCCTACAATACCATTAGATTTAGACCAGGAGCTATTTTCTGAACTCAAGAAGACTTTAATTTAGGCGATGATCTAGATGATATACCCACTAATGTTGATGACAACACACCCCACTAGTGCACCTTCAACCTAAATACCTCATATTCTCTAAGTATGAGACGAGGTCCGACAAAAACGACCATTAAAATCGATGCATGGACATTTTTGATAGGGACGTAGAGAATCAAGTAGCCATATGTAAAATTTGTAAAAATGTTTTAAAATTTAAAAGCGAAAGGTCACTGATGGGGCGGGGTTTAATTGACACGAGTAAGTGCTCATCCACCTAGGTATGCCCAATAATACCAGCTTCAAAACCGCGCATACAACGCTCGCTCCATCGGGACAAGGTTCACATCGATCGTCTTGTCCAGGACCAAGTGGTCAAATTAACCCTATGTGGGAATTGTAGGCTCTAAATACAATAAACATGTAGATAGGGAAGCAATGTCAAAATTAGTTGATGTGGAGGGTTTGCCTTTTTCATTTCCTTCATCTCCTGCTTTATTCATTACATTGTAGATATATATAATCTCGCTTAACGGTTTTCCTAGATCAATCGTTAAGAGAGATGTCATTTAAATTCAGCATGAATATCAACAATATTTACGCTTTTCATTATATCATTTTAATGGCAACGTATCCATCACGCCCGATATAGGTCGTAGTACTAACGCCATGATTATTTAACGTAACTTTGTCATTGGATAGATTATAAATGGTCTATGCAAAAACGATTTTAGCATATAGATATATAGATGATAGGCACACTGGTACTTTTATTGCGTAAAATATTTATCAAGTGTGCGATTATTACTTGAATTACCGATAAAATTATGACTATTACATTAGATAACGCTTCTAATAACAATTAAGCAATTACAATTTTAAAAAATAGTTTAACTCCATCTTTTCCAGACCATTTTCATATAAAATGGTGCCTATATATATAACTTAATTGTAAAGGATGATCTATCACTTTTTGAAGACATTCTTAGTAAAATACAATTTGCTATAAACTTTATTTTTAAAAGTAATAAAGTACAACGAGAAAAGAATATAAAAAAATTTGTCATGATTGTGGACTACCTTTTAGAAAAATTCCACAAGAAGTATCCACTAGGTGAATTCTTATACGAGCAACTACTTGTTGCTTATGACTATAAATTACCTATAACTTTATTTTTTAACTCTCATAATAAAAGCCACTGATATGATTTTAGATAGTGATTGGGAAAAAATTTCCGAACTTATTGTATTTTTAGAGAAATTTTTTCAAGCAACAAAAGAATTTTTAGATATATTATCCTACTATTTCAACTATGTTATTTTATATAACTCTAATATTTTTATTACTTAGTGAATATATGGAAAACCACTATAAGGTTGCTATTAAAAATGTTTCTCAAAATAAAAATATTTTATTCCTATTCCCTCTATTTATATTATTGGTTCTCAGATTAAATCCTACTATTAAAATGTACGACTAAATCACTAATTGAAACTATTTACGATTGTATAGAAGTACTACCACCTCCAAGTCCCAAAAATCTAAATCACCCACCACCTATTGAACAAACTAAAGAAGAAGTATTGTCTAGCGTGAGAACACCAATGCAAAAATATATATAGATTTTATCAACAAGAAAATGCTAGTAACTTACCGACTTCCATACCATCTTCTTCATCTTCAATACAACCTCACAAAAGACATCTTTGCTGGCTAGTATTGAAAGCCTCGTAAATAGAATGTGCGGTCGCACTCTACTACAAACCAAATTAGCGTAGTTGGATATTTTTGTTTTGCAGGTTCTGCACCGTATCAAGAAGTTATCAATGAAGATGGACATGAGACTCTGAAATCTTTGGAGTGGAATGAGAAGACCTTCCGACACTTTCATTGATGGCTCGAGATGTTTTGAACATTCAAGTGTCGCCAACGCCTGAAAGCGCTTTTTCTCAGATATCAAATAGGAGACCACACACTCATTAGCAGGAGACTTGGAAATTGCGATTATTATTCGAGATTGGATACGAGAGGAGGCGGAGAAGGTGCGGCCAACCGGAGATCAACGGCAGATGATGAAAACTACAACAAATCTTAAATCAAGGTATGGAAGCGACAAGTGGATCAATTTGACCAACAAATACCAATTCCAACCGAAGAACTACAATGAAATCATCAAGCAATTAGAACAGTTTTTTTGAGAATGTAATTTTTTTAATTGTAATTTTATTATGTAATTTGCAACTTTTTGGACAACACCACAAAGTTGTATTTAGATTTTAGACAATTGTATTTGTATTACAAAAAATCATATGTCTATTAAATAATATAAGAGGCACAAACAAATTTGACCTTGGGATGTTTTATTACACTATCTTGTTTTGTTTATTGAGTTTTTTTATACATATGTTATTTAAAAAAAAATGAAAACCCGCCAGATCCCACCTCGAGCCCGACTCCTCACCCGAGGCCCGCCTCGACCCGAGCCCGACGGGATCGGATCGGGATCTGAGACTTGCTCCAGCCCGCCAGACCCACCCGCCAGAGCCCGCCAGACCCGACTCCCGCTCTTCTCCCGTCCCGCTTCGACCGACCTCGCTGCATTCGAGCCCATTGCGCCACTCATAGTTAAAATTTACCTTTGCATTTAGGACCACAATCAAAAGAGAATGAATTTTGGCTTTGCTATTACTTTGGGACATTTCTGATCTGTTGAAAGTATACCGTAATATACATGATATACACGACATAGACAATGCCTTGTGTATATCACGGAAACACAAGACAGTTTGGACAAAACAGTCCGTGATATACATGACAAGTATATCACGGTTTGGAGCTATATTTGGTAACATGTATTTGTATTTAATTAGCATTGTACACTTATCATAATTGTAGAATTCTTGTACAAATAGAATACGGTTTTGGGAGTAGAATAGGAATATGATTTTCCATATTATGGAAATTGTAAATTGTATATATACTCATTCATTAATAAAAATAATCAAGGGATTATTTCTTTCATGGTATCAGAAGTCTAGGTCTCACATACCTCCTCCCCCAAAAAACTTCCGCTACTCTCGGTTTTATTGAATTCTGAGACCCTTCCTCGGTTTTTGAGCCGATTTTCTTCCTCCTCTCTTCCCAAATTTTCTTCCAAATTCCCCATTCACCTATTGTTCTTTCGTTATGTGTACGTCAAAGAACATGTTTCATTCTAACCTTACTGTTTCCAACATTAAGAACCACATCCCTATTGTTTTTGAGATGAAAAACATTCAATATGCGACGTGGGCAGAATTGTTCAAGATTCACGCCATCTCACATCAAATACTCCATCACATCATTCATCCCGCTGTTCCTACACCCGTGAAGGATCCTCAGCTATGGATCACTCTTGATGCTACCGTCCTTAAGTGGATTTACTCAACTATTTCTACCGACCTTTTACAGACGATCATTGAACCAGACACTACGGCTATGACTACCTGGAATATATTGCGTGATATATTCTAGGATAACCAACATTCCTGAATGGTCACTCTTGAGCAAGAATTTTCACAAGTCAGCATGGAATATTTCCTGAATATTTTAGCTTATTGTAAATGGCTCAAGGAATTGGCGGACCAACTCCGTAACGTAGGAGCGCCTGTTATCAATAATCGTCTTGTTCTCCAAATGGTTACAGGCCTATCTAGGCCTATAATGGCGTTGGGACTCTACTCCAACAAAGTAATTCGCTTCCCCCTTTTTATCAAGCTCGTTTGATGCTCACGTTAGAAGAAGCCGGCTTGGCAAAAAAGGCAGCTACCGGCACAAGTTCTGTGGCAATGATGACTTCATCCGATAATTCCCACAATTTTGTTGATAATTCAGGCCAAAACCGCAACAACGATGGAGGCAAGAAGGGTAAAAACTATAAAAATAATGGCAAAAATTAAGGCGGCAACAACGGTGGCGGACGAAAAAATAGCAACACTGAAAGTAGACCTCGGGGTACTGGGCCCCAGCCCGCCTGGTCTCAGCCCTGGGCCCCTTGGCAGTGGGCCTGGACCAGCGGCCAGTGGCCCAGTCCAGCCTACTGCCCGCCCAGTTATTTCCCAGGCAGTTGGGCCCCGGTCCAGCCCAGTCACAGGCCCAATTTTTCTGGTCCTTCAGGCGTCACCCAACATCAATATGGGTCGGGTAAGCAGGGCATCTACTTGGGCCTTGGCCCCCCGCAGGCCTTCACTGCTTAGGGCCCGACTCTGATCGCAACACTCACCGATATTGAGGCCGCCATGCATACACTTGGATTAAATCCTCCATACGCGAATTGATACATGGACACCGGCACCACTTCTCACATGACGTCTGACCAAGGTGCTCTCTCGTCTTATTTCAATTTGAGAAAAAATCATGGCATTATTGTTTGTAATGGAAATTCAATTCCAATTCGTGGTTCCGGTCATACAACTTTGTCTTCTCCCATCCACCTCTTGTCTTGAAAAATACCCTTCATGCCCCTAACTTAAGTAAAAATTTGGCGTCTGACCGTAAATTCACCACTGATAATTGAGTTTCTGTTAATTTTGATTTGTTTGGGTTTTATGTGAAAGACTTCAAAACGGAGACACCTCTCATGAGATGCAATAGTAGGGGATATATTTATCCAATCACGCCCGCCACCAGTTTCTCGAGTCAAGCCATGCCATCGATACTTGCAGCTCTAGCTCCTTCCTTGTGGCATGCACGTTTGGGTCACCCTGGGTCGTCCATTGTTTCTTCCTTGCATAAAAATAATTTTATTTCTTGTAAGGGTACGCGTAGTACTCCAATTTGTCATTCATGTCCTTTAGGAAAATATGTTACATTACCATTCGTAGCCTCTACTTCTCGTACTTTGATGCCTTTTGATATTATTCATAGCGATTTATGGACTTCTCCCGTTCTAAGTTCTGTGAGCCATCGTTATTATGTTATATTTTTGGATGATTATTCTATTTTTATGGACCTTTCCGTTAGCGAAAAAATCTCAAGTTTTTTCCACATTCTTAAAATTTAGAGCATTCATCCGTACCCAATTCGAACGGGAAATAAAAAATATTCAATGTGATAATGCCAAAGAATATGATAATGGGGTTTTTTTGGAAATTTTGTGATGCTAATGGCATAGTTTTTCATTTCTCTTGTCCTCATTTGTCTTCACAAAATGGGAAAGTCGAACGAAAAATTTATACTATTAATAATATTGTCCAAACTTTATTGGTTCATGCTTCCGTACCCCTTTCCTTTTGGCATCATGCTCTACAAAATGACTACTTATCTCCTTAACATACTTCCTACCAAAGGGTTGGCATATTCATCCCCTCTTATAATCCTCTATAATAAGAATCCTTCGTATTCATATCTTAGAGTCTTTGGGTGTTTATGTTATCCACTATTTCCAACCACTACTATTAACGAACTTCAAGTCTGTTCTACAACTTGTGTATTTTTGGGGTATCCTTCTAATCATCGTGGTTACAAATGTTTTAATTTATCGTCTAATAAAATCATAATTAGTAGCCATGTTAATTTTGATGAAACCCAATTTCCGTTTGCTAAAGTGAGTAGTCCCGTGCCTAGTTCGTATAATTTTTTAGATGACAGAGTCTCATCATACATTATGCACCACTTAATGGGCCAATCCAGTACCCCCGGAATGCCAACAATCCTACTGCTTGCTGGTCCGCCAACACCCACAGCCCGTCCCTTCCTCGTCCCAGGTCCAGCACCTGGGCAAATCATCCAGCCCAATTCAGCCCCTGTTTCTTTTCTAGTACCCGGTCTAGGTTCCAGTGTTGGGCCGGCAGGCCCACTGCCTGCTGGTCAGTCTATCCCCCATCCGAATTTTCCCTAAAATCAACCCAATTCTCCCTTGAGTCACCGACCTGTTACTCGTAGTCAACAGGGTATTTTTAAACCAAAAAGACATTTTAATATTAATTATAATGTTCTTAAATCCCCACTATCTCGTAATCCAGTGTCTGCATTAAATGATCAGAATTGGAAATAGGATATGAACGCCGAATATAATGCTTTTATTGAAAATAAGACGTGGGAGTTGGTACCCCGTCCTTCTAGCATTAATATTATTCGGTCTATGTGGATTTTTACTTATAAAGATAATTCTGATGGTTCTTTTGCGAGACATAAGGCTCGTCTTGTAGGTGATGGTAAGACTCAACATGTTGGCATGGATTGTGGTGAGACATTTAGTCCGGTAATCAAACCGGCTACCATTCACACTGTTCTTAGTCTGACTCTTTCAAAGGCATGGCCCATTCATCAACTGGATGTCAAGAATGCTTTCTTACATAGTGATCTTAAGGAAACAGTCTACATTCATTAGCCCTTGGGTTTTTGAGACCCCAAATATCATAATCATGTCTGTTTGTTGAAGAAGTCCTTGTATGGGCTCAAGCAGGCCCTATGGGCTTGGTATAAGCAATTTACAGACTATGTATCTACTATTGGGCTTTCTCATAGCAGGTCAGATAATTATCTGTTCATATATCATCATGGTACTTTCATGGCTTATATTCTCTTATATGTGGATGATATTATCTTGACCACCTCTTTTGATGATTTACGCCGGTCTATTATGACACTACTCAGTTCTGAGTTTGCTATGAAAAAGACTTGCTGCCCTTGAGTTATTTCTTGGGAATTGCTGTCACTCATTAAGCAGGTGGGTTATTCTTATCACAATGGAAAATGCCGCTGAAATAATTGAGCGGGCTGGTATGTCCTCGTGTAAGCCTACTTCCACTCCAGTTGATACTAAACCCAAGCTAGGTGTTGCGGCTAGCTCGCCTTACGAGGATTCCACCCACTATCGCAGTCTTGCCGGAGCTCTTCAGTATCTTACTTTCACGAGACCGGATATTATGTATATCATACATCAAGTGTTTTTGTTTATGCATGATCCTCGGGTTGAGCACATGAAGGCGCTCAAACGTATTATCCGATACATCCAGGGAACACTTGACTATGGCTTGCATCTATATCCATCATCGGCATCTACACTTGTTTCATAAAAATATGCTAATTGAGGTGATTGTCCGGGTACTAGACGCTCCACGTCTGGTTACTGTATGTTTCTTGGTGATAACTTGGTCTCATGGTCTGCAAAGCGTCAGTTGACATTATCACGCTCCAGTGCAGAGGCCGAGTATCGAGGGGTAGCCAATATGGTCTCTAAATCATGTTGGTTACGTAATCTTCTCTTAGAGCTCTATTATCCCATTCAGAAAGCTACCTTGGTTTATTGTGATAATATTAGTGTCGTCTATCTTTATGGTAATCATGTTCAACATCAGCGCACTAAACATATCGAGATGAATATCCACTTCGTTCAAGAAAATGTAGCTCGTGGACAAGTACGCGTCTTACATGTCCCTTCTAGGTACCAAATTGCAGACATCTTTACTAAGGGTCTTCCCTCGGTTTTGTTTGAAGATTTTAGGGACAGTCTCAGCGTACGACAATCGCCCGCTATGATTGCGGGGGTGTGAAAGTATACCGTGATATACACGACATATACAATGCCTTGTGTATACCGTGTATATCAGGAAACACAAGACAGTTTGGACAAAATAATCCGTGATATACATGCCAAGTATATCACGGTTTGGAGTTATATTTGATAACATGTATTTGTATTTAATTAGCATTGTACACTTACCATAATTATAAAATTCTTGTACAAATAGAATAGGATTTTGAAAGTAGAATAAGAATAGAATTTTTCACATTATGAAAATTGTAAATTATATATATACTCATTCATTAATAAAAATAATGAAGAGATTATTTCTTTCAGACTTTGCTATTACTTTGGGACATTTCTGATCTGTTCCTTGGGGTTTGACTACGCAACTTGCCTATTTCTCCTAGATGTGAACATTCAATTGGATCTAAAGACATATTTAATCCATGTATCTGACTCCCTTTGGCTTTGCCCATTCCTTATGAAGACACAATACAAGTTGTTTGTTGACCTCTTGATGTATTCTTTTCCTATAAGACAAAGGACAGTGTCGGTGATGGCAGACGTAGATATAGAGATTCAACAATTTCAATTGAACTCATTATTTTCGATTTGATTCACTTATGCATATGCAGAAAAATTTTAAAAATATAAATACGTGAAATAACACATTTGTTTTGAACTCGTTGACTCTAGATGATGGATTTGCCTCTGGATGATGATGTTAATTTTGCAAAAGAAGCTCCTGATTTATTTGATATCTTAGTGATATTTTTTTTAATAAATGAAAAGGTGCGGAATGCTTAGTAGACTTTCATAGTTCCGTTTCCTCATTTTCTAGGAATGAAAAAGGTAATAATTTGTCTTAAAGATAAAGTGCGAAAATAGATTCTTAAACTAGACAGTAATTGAAGGATATCTATTACATTAGCTAAGAATATCATACATGATGCAACTCAAAAACGTAACTATATAGATGTCCTTGTCATGTTTTGAGGCTTCTTATTAGTCTAAGCAGTCATGTTGGTTTTAATGCCAAAGCGAGATCACAGGTTCTAATTAAATGATATGCTAATCTAGGATTGCAAGTTTTTATAACAAATTAATCTCGAAACAACATCGTCTCAATGCTTATTTAATTTGTTTTTAAATTTTTATTTTTAAAATGACAAAACTTAACAAATGTGCATGAGTTTCAATTTCAAACACATGAACTCTCTTGAACAGAGAACTAGATTAACCGCTAAATCAATCACACCTTTTTATTAAGCGGTGTCATTCAATACTATAAATAATTATTCAGGTCTATTCTACGCTTCCTTACCAGCATAATCGACCGCTCTACTACTAAGTTACTGAGGGACAACTTTTAAGGTAAGATGCATCCAATTCCATATTTAAGTATGATTAGTCTTAAGTGACAGATTGCAGGTCGATAGTAGGGGACGAGGGAAATTAAGGTAACTACAAATGCATAGAAGTCTCTATTAGGAGAAGTCGATTCGCCACTTTAAGAAAGTATTTTCAAACTAATGTTAGAACTTCTACACATTAATTATATAAATTCAGGAAAATTTTGTCACGAAGCAATGTCGGATGACACCAACTTCACCGAAAGTGTTTCCGCCCTTGGATTGGTGAAGTTACTTAAGATACCTCTTGATGGAAATAGGAGAGGAGGAACCACGAACACAATTGTATTGGGTAGAACTGACGATTGAGTACAAGGAGGTGTCGTCAATTGAGTAACTACGCGCAACGATGCGTTTGATGGCAAACAAATGCGATGTTTCGGTTCCCGCGAAAAGGTCCTTTTTTTGAAAAGGCGTATAAACTCTTCCACTTCTCGGTTCTTTTAGCTCAAGAGTCCCGAAAAGTGGGAGACTATCTATATTGGGTAGAAAAGCATCCGGGAGCATCAAGTGGAAGTGTGTGGGTTAGAAAGGCACTCGGAGGAATCAAGCACAAGTAAGAAGCTTTGTCGCTCCATAGGCCTCAACGGACCCTCACAACTGTCATCCACTCCCAACAATCCCTGTCACATCACCCAACTTCGATCAGAATGCCACAACGCGCGTGGGTGTAATTTCGTCAGGACGCTTACGTCATCTAGGGTTATAATGGTCTAAGTTTTATCTATGTAGGAGAAGAAAATGACACATTGTATTCTTTCTAAGGTCACACCTCTTGTAACTCAGATCTCTCTCGAGCTAATATAGAACTCTCAGCTTCAGTACATAATTATTTTTCATATAAAATTTATTAAGTTCTCATTAGTTGCTTGTTCTAATTTATATTTGTAATATTAACCTATATGTTATCTAAATCTCAATCTCAGACTCGATTAAGAGAGTCTCCGGATCGGATACGACCTACCTGTCTTTAAACCCTTGAAATATAAATCTCTAACTGCATTTTTTATAGAAATCATTTATACCAAAAAACAGTTTGGCACCGTGTGTGGGGATAGACAGTTGTGGAGTTGTCTCAATCCATAGCTGATTTTCTTGAAAACCCTAAGACTAACGCATCATTGGAAAGAAGCATGTCAGGTGGAAACAACACTGCTCACGACCCACATGAAATTGGAAAGAAACAGGTGCCTAGTGAGCATTATGACCTAGAGGAACAGTCTGGTATATCACAAACTAAATCAGAGAAAATGATAGCCTCAAAGGTGAGCAAGTCTATGACGAAGGAGATGTTCAAAGCCATCCGGCGGAAAGCCGTGAGGCGCGACCCTGGGAATGATATCCTAGGAAAAGGAGAAGGGAACCCCACTTCGAGGTAGAAGGGATGTTCAAAGAAGAGGGAGCCCTCTCGGAAGACGCACTGACCACAATCTTGGCAGAAAATGGTGCCATAATAGAGCGCATGTAGAAGTTCCTAAGATCTTTATCGGGAATAGCACCAGATAGCCACCTAAAAGAAGAAAATGAAGCCACAGAGGCCCTCGACGCATCTGCAGTGAACGTGGGGAGAATGGAACTTACAATGCTAGAAGCGGACCTGACAAGACTCGCAACGCTAGAGAAGTAGCTGCACGAAATGATGATCCAGATACCTGGGGCCCCTACTGTGCTAAAAGGAGTTAGAGCGAGCAAATATGGAAAGATACCCTACAAAGAAGATGCGGCTCTGGAGCCCATCTCAAAAAAGTTCAAAATGCCTGACATACTTAAGTATGACGGCACGACAGACCCAGAAGTACACATCATGACTTTTGAGGTCGCAAACACTGGGCACAACCTGCAATAATATCAAATCGAATCTGTCATGCTGAAAAAGTTCTGCCAAACACTCACAAAGGGAGAACTCTCTAGGTACATTCTTTTATCTAAATATTATATTGATTCTTTTGCTGCTCTTACAGATGCATTTGTCAAAGCCCACTCTAGAACCCAAAAGATCGAAACCCATAAGGAAAATATTTTCACCATAAAGCAAAGGAAGGACGAGTTGCTCCACAACTTCGTGGAATGCTTCCAGCCAGAAAGGATGCAGTTGCCTGCGATCTTTGAAGGCCTAAATGCCGACAGTTCGACTCAAGAAAATTAAAAGAAAGCTTGAAGGAATTACCGGCTAATTCCTGGACCGAGGTGAATAACAAATATACCACTAAAATGAGGATAAAAGCAGATCACGGGATCAAAGACGAAGAAGGGCAACATGGGAGATCTCGTGATGCCCCCTATACAAGCAAAGAGACCCTAGGAGTTGGTTTGAGCCTTATTTAACTCGGCCGTCACCCAGGCATGTAGGTCAGCCACATAAACCAAGGTATGATCAAGGTTAGCCCATAATAGAATAGGGAGCGCCACAAAGAAAGTCTGCCAATGACTCAGGGCCACCGAGTGTAGCCTCCTACAACTTTAACGTAGAGGTCATGGATCTAGTCATAGCCATGAAAAATATGAAATAGGCTCGGTTCTCAGTGGCAGTTCGGTCCAACATGAACAAGCGGGGCACGAACATAGAGCTCTAATGTGAATTTCATACAATCCCGGGCTATTTAACAGAAGATTACAATTACTTATGGTACGAGGTAGCAGACTTGCTGAGAAGGGGTCACTTGAATGAGTTCTTCAGTAACCGCTCCAAATACGCCAGGGAAAAAGGAACTGGGACTTCACGGGAATGACCAGCTCAGTAGGGAATGATAAACATGATAGCAGAAGGAACAATAGTAGATGCAGTGTCTCGAGCGCATTAACTCACACACCCACCTTCATCCAAAAAAAGGATGAGGGATGGACAAGAAGATCCTATCATCTTTGACAAAGTAGAACAAATAGCATCGAGAAACCATACGTCGATGCTCAGGTAATTTCTATTCAAATATTTCAATTCATTATGCGCACACTCCTTGATCCAGGTAGCGTCGTGAATGTTATGCAACTCCGTGTAATCAAGAAGATGCAGGTTACCAAGCAAATGACCCTTGTGTTAAAAGTTTTAACTGGGTTCAACTTGTCTAGCAAAAAGACCCAAGGAAAAATTGTGCTGGAAATGCATGTGCAGGAAGTATCGATGAAATCCTTGTTTGATGTCCTCGAGGGAGGAATGCCATACAACCTGGTAATTGGGAGGCCTTGACTACACGCCATGAGGGCAGTTCCATCCACTTTCCATCAAACTATGAAGTTCCTGACGCACTGGGGAGTGGTTGAGGTAAAGGGGGATGTCTAGAGTGACATAATGGAAATTGTCATGGTTGATGCAGGATGTCTCAACTATAAATGATAACTAGCAATCACAGACGCTCAACCTCGGGATCCGCCCCCAGGTCGAGCCACAATAAGAATCGGTAGAAGCCCTCTATCCAGGAGGTCCAACAGATAGAATACCCCAGGGTTTCGTGACACTGGAGGAGTCAGATACGGGGAGGTTCACAGCAGATGATTTTGAGCTCACCTTTTACCGACCTGACGAGCTCGGGGAGTAGGTATACCTGGGCTCAGGCTTAGACCATGAGTTCAGAAAAAAAAATGATTATATTTATGAATAATAATATTAGTGGCTTCACTTGGTCGATATTGGACTTGACATGAGTGCCTCCGGAGGTAGCCCTCTACAAGTTAAACATAGACTCAGATTGTCTGTCCATTAAACATAAAAGATGCCCGATGTCAGCAGAACAGATGCTTGATATCAGCAGAATATAGTCAATTCATCACAGAAGAAGTAGCATGACTCGTCCAGTCGGGAGTGGTCTGAGAGGTAAAATACCCAGACTGGCTAGCGAATGTGGTGGTACTCCTTAAGAAACCTGACACTTTTCCCATGTTTTTAGAATTAAAAGATTTAAATAAAGCTTGTCTGAAGAGCTCGTACCCTATGCCCCACATGGATCAAGTGGTCAACACGATGGCTCGACATGAGCTGCTCAACTTCCTGGATTTATCCATGGGGTTTGGTCAGATACGACTGGACCCATCTGATCAGGAAAAGACTTCATTCATAACAGAGCATGGAACTTACTGTTACACTGTTATGCCATTTGCTTTAAAAATGTTGGGACTACCTTCTACCAGCTGACCTAATGGATGTTCCGTCATCAGCTGGGTCAAAGTGTGGAGATTTATTTAGATGACATAATCTTTATGTCCCTGGGAACAGAGAAACATATTAGGCATTTGCAGGAAGTATTCAGGATCCTACGAGAGAACAACCTCAAGTTAAATCCCGAAGATGTGCTTTTGGGTTAGGCTCCAGAAAATTCTTTGGTTTTGTGGTGTCTAATAAAGGTATTGAAGCCAACTCGAATCACATTTGGGCCATAGAGCAGATACCGAAGGTGCTCAGCAACGCTCGAGAGGTGCAGCGACTGACCAAAAGAATAATGGTCTTGAGGAGATTCATATCTAAGTTATCTGAACGGTGCCAAAAATTATTCAGCTTGCTGAAGAAAAAGAAAGACTTCCAGTGGACCCCGAAATGTCAGCAAGCCTTGAAAGACCTAAAAAGTACCTTTCAAACCCTCTCATGCTCGTAAAACCAGATGAGGGGGGATCACTACTGATTTATCTCACTGTATTCGAAATTGCTGTAAATGTTATGCTCGCTTGGGAGGAAAAAGGTACACAATATCCTATTTATTATACTAGTAAGACCTTAACTGAGGCCGAAGCTTGGTACCCCCACCTTGAAAAAGTGTCTTTGGCCCTGATGATAGCATCTCGCAAACTAAGGCCCTACTTTCAATGTCACCTATATGCATGGTCACCACTTTCCTCCCTCTGAGGAACATATTGCATAAACCCAAAATTTTGGGCCAGTTGGCGAGCTGGTCGATTGAAATTTGCAGGTACTATATCACATATCTCCCCAGGACCGCTATTAAATGTCAAGTGTTGGCTGACTTTATGGTCGATTATAGTTCAGGTATGATGCCTCAGGCTCATAAGGAGGCGGTTCAGGAAACTGAAATTGCCTCCAGGGAATGGTGTTATACATAGACGGGGCCACAAGCATGAAAGACACTGGGCTGGGAATTGTCCTTGTCGCCCCTTCGGGGGCCACAATCATACAATCCATTAAATATGTTTTTTTGACTAACAATGAGGACGAGTATGAAGCCGCAATTGCAGGTTTAGAATTGGCCAGATGACTCGGAGCCGAAAATATTTAGCTCAAAAGCGACTCACAGTTGGTCATCAATCAAATATTGGGTAAAGATGAAGCCAAAGACAGCCGAATGCAGGAATATTTAAGTAAAACTACCACTCTATTGGCTCAATTCCATAAATGAAAGGTGATGCGAATCCCGTGAGAGATGATCTTTGAAGCTGACGCTTTGTCCAACCTAGGCTCGTAATTCAGAATAACTCAAGGAGAGTCAGATGCCATAGTCCACCTCCTATGTTCCGTTATGTATTCTGACATGCACGAAGTAAATTCAGCTAGTCTCACTTGGGACTGGAGGAATGATATCATCAATTATCTGCAGGCAGGGACTCTCTCTGAGGACTCTAAAGAAACTTGGGCATTGAGGACAAAGACGACTAGTTATTGCATACATGAGGGGGATCTGTACAGAATATCATACCTCGGACCCTTGGCCAAATATCTAGGGCTGATAGAGGTCAATTATGTGATGTGGGAGATACATAAAGGGAACTACAGAAATCACGTTGGGTCTGATTCATTAGCAAAGAAGATAATGAGGGCTACGTATTATTGGAATCGGATGGAAGATGATGCAAAGGCTTACGTCCGGAAATATGAGAAATGTCATCAACATTCACCAATAATACATCAACCTGTTGTACCCCTCCATTAGGTAGTGGTTTTATGGCCATTCATGAAATAGAGAATGAATATCATAGGCCCGTTGCCAAGAGTTGTGGAGGACGTAAGGTTCCTACTAATCCTAATGGACTATTTCTCAAAATGGATGAAAGGCAAAGCGTATAAAAAGGTTCATGAGAGGCAAGTCATAGACTTTATATGAGATCATATTATATGCCATTTGGGATACCAAAAGAGACCGCTTGTGACAATGACCGACAGTTCTTGGAAAAGAAGGTCACTAAGTTCCTCAAAGGGTTAAACATAAAACGGATAACTTCGTCACCGTATCACCCGTGTGCAAATGGACAGGCAGAATCAACTAACAAAACCATCATCTAAAGCATCAAGAAGATGTTGAAAAGGTTAAAAGAAAAACGGTCATAAGAGTTGACAGGGGTATTATGGGCTTACAGAACCACCGCTAAAACAAGTATGGGGAAAACCCCTTTTTCCTTAGTATATGGAGCCGAGGCCGTGATACCAGTGGAAGTAGGAGCACCCAACTTCCATTAGACTCAAACCACCAAGGAGACGAATAAAGAAGCAATGGCAATAGGTCTGGAGTTATTGGAGGAACGCATGGAGTTGCCCTTCATACGCCTGGCAGCACAAAAACAAAGATTAGAGAGGTATTTCAATAGAAAGATGAACTTGAGGCATTTCAAAATCGGGGACTATGTCCTCAGAAAGGTCACCCATGATAAGGGATCCAAATGCGGGTAAATTATAGGCAAACTTGGAAAGAACGTACCGAAGAGATGGAATCGCGGGAAAATGAGTGTATCGGCTCGAGGATGAGTCTAGAAAGGAATTGAAGAATAGCTGGAACGTCAATCAGCTGAAAAGATTTTACCTTTGAAGAAAAAAGTCAGCACCGAAAATGAAGTACCTTTCTTCATTTCGAAATTGGAGGTCTTAAATATCGATTTCGCGCTAGCATTCCTAGATATGACATTCCTGGATTAGGTCAAGGCAAGACGACGTCAAATACCAAATGCTGAAATATCGCATGGGCATGCACCAATCGTCAACCCATGGGCTTAAACAACAAATTCTCGACTAATAGCATAGTTCTGGTAGACGGGCATAGCAGTCACACCTTGAAGGGTAAGTGCAAAAAGTCGACGGGTCATTATATGACTAATAATCATTGCAATAAATAAAGCACATGTCAAAGCGTAGAATAAAAGGCAAAGGAAAAATTGCCATTTGTGCGAAATAAGCGACAAGCGCTTAATACGGGGCATATAAATCCCATAAGTCTGACAAACAAGAGCACGGAGGCTCAAACATAAGAAATAATTAAGGGTGCAAGTGCCCAGGAACATCCAACAAATGGCACGCAGGCCAAAACATGGTCATAACAATAAAATATTTTCAAATGGCACGCAGGCCCCCCCAAAAAACATCAATAAAAGGGCACGTAGGCCCTAACAAACTAACAAAAGCTGAGAAAAGAACCAAACACCCAAGCTAGGCTAGGAGAGAAACATCTTTATCACTGAGAGAGCTAGTAGAAACATCAGAAGAGAGGGGCGTCTCTTCGCTTAGGTCTTCCATGTCAACATTGGCTTCCCTCAAACTCACCTATGTATCGATTATGGCTAAGGCAACGTCAATCACTCCTAGCTCCACTCCTTGCAGGACCTCAAAGTGAGTCTTCAGAACGGCATGGTCCCGGAGCAAGGTGGCCCTCCATTGATTAGCCTCTTGGTGACGTGTCAGCCGTTGGTTCTGGGCTTTGATACGGCGCGAAAAGCCTCTAAGGCTTGCATCCTCGGTTGAGCAGCATCGTGATCAAGTTTATCCCAGACCACACATCCTCCAATCAACTAGCGAGCTTGGGACATGGTTCAAAATATGTCCTCCCAGGCAGCCAGAGCTTTCTTGGCCTCCTCCCATTTACCCTCCAAGACTGTTCTCTACTCTAGAAAATCTATGTGCTCGGCCCTGAGTTGATGACCTTCTCCCGAAGGCGGTGGTTCTCCTCTATCAACCTCTCCACATTTTGGGAGAACGATGGCGCATTCTTGAAAAGACCGATGGAAGAAGAGACGACAGCATGCCCCTAGAAAAATTAGGCAAAGTAATGTTAGTTTTCGCATTGGTGTTAAAAGAAGATGGCATGACAAAAACAACTTGAGTTACCTGAAGAAAGATGTTTGAGAGGTGGGCCAAAGAAGCTTCCAGGCCGAGATCAGAACCAATGGCAGGTGGCGGAGGAACAGAATGGCCCGCATCCACATCTCATATTCCCATGCTCGGGGGCTGGCCACCTCTGGACCTAGGCTCCCTGATAGCTTTATTTGAGGGGACCCCCGCGTTCTCAGATGCAGCAGTCCCCTCCTTGTTGTCCTCTTCAAGAACTACCTTTTTCACATCATTTCTCGCGGGTCCACTCAATCGGCGACGCATCCTCATACGCATACCGATCCCGGAGGTAGATGCCTCAGCATCTTCCGGAAGCACTCATTTCCTGCTGGTCGTGTCCTTCACGATAGCCTTTGCAATACGGGCCCAAGCCTTATCTTAGGAAGGAATCTTTTTGGCCGAACCTCCTCTTATAGGGAGGCCTTCAAAGAGAGAAGCAGAAGAAAAATATCAGGAGAAAAGCATAAACTATGCGAACAGATGATTAAATGAAGAAGATCTCACCATGACTTTTTCCGTTTCATTCCTCGAAATAAAGGGCTCGGTGCCCTGAGAAACTCAGAGCAAGCCTATCACCCACTCAAAAATTTTGGGTAATGGATCAGGAACCACGGGAGCCGCTGCAAAGAAGAAAGACAAATTAGTCGAAAGGAAATCCCGAAGTACAAAAACAAAAGAGGAAGGGGGTTACTCACGGGCATTGTTCCAGTGCTCGGGAAGGGGGCCGAAGTTGGTGCCCTGAAGGAAAAGGATAGGAATCATTACAAACCGATCATGCCACCCTCAGTCATGAACATCCTCGGCATTTGTGATAAGGGCCCTGGAGCTCCTGAAAACAAAGTTGATTATTCCCCCACGGAGTACCCGGGGGGAATAGAGGTGGATCAAGTGGTCTAGAGTAAAAAGGAGGTGAGCGAGATCAGCCAGATGTTGCACGCAATGGACTATTCTCCATGCCTACGGGGCCAATTTCCTCGGACATACGTCGTATCTCCGACAAAAAGCTTCCATCATTTGATGGATCGGCAGCCCAAAATCGATGGTGAACGGATAAGTGTAAATGAGCGACATTCCAGGAACATGCTGAGTAATGCTGGTGTTGAATAGAGGGGGAAGAACTTCAATAGATCTCCTTTTAGAAACTATTAGAAGGCTTCTATTGATTAGATCATTCAAGCAATCTTTAGATGAATAGAGAGGGAAGAACTTCAATATCCAAGCCCCAATCACAGCCAATATGAATTTGGGAAATGACAAAATCATCGATAAAAGAAAGCATGTCCTCCACATATTCAAGGCGGAGGTTGGCACGAAAATCCATTTTAAAGTAGAAATTCAGAGGGATGATTTCAGAGGCGGTGGATCCCAAGTCGATGACTTGGGAAACACCATATGACGATGGTCAGTGACAAGACGGACCCAACTCTGCCGCCATTCTCAGGAGGATTAGGCCGTCGGAAGTACCAGACGTCGAAGAAGAAGAAGTAGACATCTTTTTTAGAAGGAAAGAAGTAAGAGAAGCCGAAGAGTGAAGTTGCTATAATAAGGTTGAAAGCGGGAATGAAGAAAGATGAGCGAGACTGTTGGCTTAAATAGCCAAAGGAATAATCATTATCCTTGGAAATCGGAGGGGCATGTCATGTCAGAAAACGTCAATCGGTGTCTTAAAGGAGGTGTCGTCAATTGAGTAACTTGGCGCATTCAATAAGTAACTGACGATGCATCTGATGGCGAACAGATGCGACGTTTCTATTCCCGCAAAAAGGTCATTTTTAAAAGGCGCATAATCTTCCACTTCCCGATTCTTTTAGCTCAAGAGTCCCAGAAAGTGGAAGACTATCTGTATTAGGTAGAAAAGCCTCGGGGAGCATCAAGTGTAAATGTGTAGGTTAGAAGGGCACCTAGAGGCATCAGGCGTAAGTAAGAAGCTTTGTGGCTCTGGAGACCTCAACGGATCCTCACAGCTGTCATCCACACCCAACAACCCCCGTCACATCAGCCAACTTCGATCAGAACGCCGCAGTGCTCGTGGGTGTAATTACGTCAGGACGCTTACATCACCTAGGGTTATAATGGTCTAAGTTTTATCTATATAAGCAAGACTTATAGGATAAGAAAAGGACACATTGTATTCTCTCTAAGCTCACACCTCTTGTAACTCAGATCTCTTTCGAGCTAATCTAGAACTCTCAGTTCAGTCCATAATTATTTTTATATAGAATTTATTAAGTTCTCATTACTTGCTTGTTCTCATTTATATTTGTAATATTACCTATCCGTTATCTAAATCTCAATCCCGGACTCGATCAAAAGAGTCTGCGGATCGGATACGACCTGCTTGTCTTTAAACCCTTGAAATACAAATCTCTAACTGTGTTTTTGGTAGAAATCATTTTTACTGGAAAACAACAATATATATAATTTTGTGTTATTACCAATATGACATGAAGGAATTTGTTAATACAACCCCTGTTTGAACTTTCTAATTCTCTCTCACATTGCAAATTAAATGATAGCAAAAGAAGAAAGAAATTTAGACCTAATTCTAAGTAATATTTAGAAGAAGATGTATGCAGAAGCATCCATAGGGTGGATGAGATAGGTGAGAACCAAAGCAACTAGCATCAGCACATATGCAATCCCTTGATCAACTGTTGTTCCTGCAAATTGCAATTACAACTACAAATTAACCTCAAGCAAATCACTATTAAAAAAAAAAAGAGGAATTGACTACGAATTTCGTTGCTAAATATGTCGCTAACGAATTTTTTGATAATCCATTTCTAATCCATCATTAAATAGAATTAGTGAAGAAATTTATTCTTTAGACACAATTGTTTTTGTTTGTTTCTGCAGTGAATGATTTCAAAAGAATGGAAACAATCAAAAAGAGTAACAAAAAACATAGTGTTACTTGAAATTGGAATCGTATAATGGTCACACCTTTAAGTTAGGGATCGATTTAACTTTTACAATATTAAAAAACTTTTAAACTATCAGGTCACCTAAAAGGTAAAACGAATAACAAAAGCATAACAAGTAATTTTAGGAATTAACTAGAATTAGCTTGGTAATATGCTACTATAATACATCTTAAATTACACTAATAGTGTACTAAATCCGAGGTCAATATCTCATCAAGGATCATCGACGCTTATTGTTTCCTCTTTCCCTAATCACCCTTTCCCCTCAACTCTCACTAAAAAAAAAGGTCCAGTAAGAAGAAAAATATATGGAGCAATTAACATGTTATTACAGTTTACAATGAGTGTTCTCTGAAAGAGAATAATTCCCTCATTATTTTCATTAATGTAATAGGTTTATATACATGATATACAATAGTAAACTTAGTCTATAATTACAAAAATCAAATATATATTTTTCTAAAACTAAAGATCACTACCATAATTACAGATGTACAATATCAACAATAATATCAAGAAATATACTACGTATATTCTATCACTCTCCCTATTGAGCTTTTAAGCATAAGATTGTTTTATGAAGGAGAAAGATAAGTTCCAAATTATGTGTTTTCTCATTCTTCTTTTCTTTTTGGGAAAAGATCCAACGATTTGTGATGTTAATATTTTTCCGTTAGTAGAAAAGGGCGAATATAGGCCTATTTGGTAATGGCAGGGCAATTTTGACCCTAACTATTATTGAAGACAAAAATAAATAATTTTACCTAGTTCGGAGGAAAATTTGAGGCTTTATCATTAAAATTATTCAATGACCACACGTAAAATTAACCCTAAAGATGTGCAAGAAGGATTTATATTTCATAAAATTGAAGAAATAAAGAAGAAAAGTGTAACATACCATCACTAACAGGTGCAGGTGCAGGAGCAGGAGCAAGTTCTTGAGCTTGTGCAAAGGGAATAATAGTGACCAATGCCACAACAAAGATGGCCAATCCAACAACAACTCCTCTAGACAGTGCCATTATCAAAGTCAAGATTGACCCTTCTTGGCACCTAACAAATTTAAAGAAATGAAAATTAAAGACTGATATTGCATAAATTTGTAACACTGCGGAAACCTTGAAGAGGTTTATATAGGGGTGTCAAATTTAGCCTATTATATATAGCCGTAATATAACATTTCTTTTAGTTATTTGAAAAATTATATAAGAACAAAATAAATTTAAATTTAATAAAAATTAGACGGGTTGGGTTATGATCCGTTTTTAACTCATTTTAACCCAATCATGTGTCCCCAAACAATCATTGGTCAGATTAATGACTCGTCCTTTTATTAAATCAATCTATTTTGACCTCCCAAATCCAAACCAACCTGCGTATTTGATACCTCTAAATTTATATGTGCAAAACATTGTACTATATATTATATTATATTATTTTTATTTATTTATTTTATATATTATACTTCATTTGTTTCAATTTATGTAAACCCTTTACTATTTAGAGGATCTACGCGGTGTTCTTTGATCATGTTTTCCTTATATTTTTTTTAATTTATTTAAATTATAAATTATCACGATTTATAGTATTTTTAATATAATTTCTAAATATATAAATTTTATTTTTATAAATTTAAAAATTTATATAAAATTTTAATTCTTGTATTTCAAAAAAATTCACATAAATTAAAGGGGTACTGTATATTCTTTGGTACCGGCGGTCCATTCTTGAATTGTGGGGTCTATCACTATATCATATAGTATGATGCTTTGTAAACCATGTGCCGCCTACTTTTCTCCAGTCTGTCAAACTTTGTCGTTTTTATTCTTTTTTTAAAAAAAATGACACTCTTATCATTTATTTTGCCTTCAATTTATTTTATTTTATAGGATGATAGTCGATTTTATTCTTTTTATAGAAAAGTGTTTGATTAAATGTAAAATTTAAAAAATATAATTAAATTTTGACACATAAATTAAATATATTCTCTTTACACTAAGTTTTTACTATTTGTGAAGTTTGACGGTAGCCGTATTACATTGAATTTTATTCTTACAGTCTTATATTGCATTTATGCAAAAGATTAATTTCGTAATAGGCAAAATATATGTGGAGATTTTTACCATTACTCATTTAATTATCGGTAGTAACTTTACATGTCTTCACGTTTTGTCTTTCCTTGTGAAAATGAACTTTTATATTTAAGTGGATCAAAAAAGTCATATAATTAAAGATAAAAATAAAATGTTAAATTTTAAATAGTTTTCGAATAAATAAACATTTCATTCTTTTTTTACTAAACTAAAACATAAGACATGTCATTGGGACAACCGGAATAATTGATTAGACACACGATTAAAAAAAATGTTAGTATCCATAAAAGAAAAAAATATCAAAGTAATGATTCAAAGTTAGTGTAATAACAGAATCCATCAATAATTAAAATTCGAATAATAATGATTTTACATCATTGAGAGTAGGGATGGCAATTGGGCGGGGCGGGTGCGGGTACCCCCTCCCCCGCACCCGTACCCGCCAAAAAAAATTATACCCGTCACCTACCCGCCACCTACCCGCCACCTACCTACCCGTCCGCCTACCCGCCACCTACCCGTCCGCCTACCCGCCACCCATTTTTTTCACCTCTTCCCCATTGCACAACAAAGAATCAAGAAAATAAAATTTCTAAGAAACCCAAAAAATTATCCACCCAAATAACTATATATTACAAATGTAGACAAAACTTCGATATTATTTTAGCTATATAAGCTAAGCGGGTAGCGGGCGGGTAGGCGGGCGGCGGGTAAGCGGGCGAGGCGGGTAGGCGGGTAAGTAGGCGGATATATGCAAATCCACCACCTACCCGCCTACCCGTGACGGGTACATTTTCAATACCCATACCCGCCTACTACCCGCCAAAGTTATACCCATACCCGCCCCAATTGGGGCGGGTGCGGTGCGGAATCCGCAAAATTATACCCACCTGCCATCCCTAATTGAGAGTTTGAAAAATTGTTTAAAGAAAGAGGGAATTGTGTACATTAATCTAGAAATAATCAAAAGAAGAGAACATCATATAAATTAAAACAGGTACTTACATTTTTAAGTCAACAAATCTACCAACTCTAGTTGGAGTTTTCAATGTTCATCTAATTATAAGAAGTTTTTTTCTTTTGGTTTTCCTCTGGAGTGCCATATTTGTATTGGAGTTCGACTAATTTAAATCCGCGCTGCATAAAGTTTATTCGGTTTGAGCGCTCCCTAACAAGAAGTTACTGCTAATGAGTATAGGACAATACATGCGGTTAAGGGTTAACACATTTATCCAGACCTATTTTACTTTTCTATATTTTTCTTTTTGAAATTATGGGTTTTATTTTTATTTGTTATAACTTTGTTAACAAGGAAGATTAAAAAGAAGTCAATTGAGTTGTATCCGATTTTAGGAATTGTTTTACTAATTTTAACATGACTTTTTAAGAAAAGAATTCAAGAGATTCCGATTGTTGTTACCTTTTCCCCTTTATGACACATTTAAGTATCTAACAGCTAAAAGCAATCCAGTTGGGATTAACGGATATAAGTATTTTGAGTACCAACTGATCCCTCAATTCTAATCAGTCATTTACTAATTCGAATTTTAAATTGTTGCATTTAAATGATTCACTAGTAATCTAGCTGTTATTCACAAATAATAATAATAATAATAATAATAATAATAATAATAATAATAATAACAGCTATCTTTACGTATTATTATCAAAATACGTATTATCAAGAGTTTTATTAACATGGTTTAATTACGTAAATTTATCTTTGTTTTTCTACGAAAAGTTTGAACAGGGAGAAGTTAGATTTTTTTTGTGTTGTAAAATTCTCTTCTCCTTTTTTCTCTTTTTTATTAAGAGTTTTATTAACATTTTTTTTATTTTGTTGTTGTTTTATCTCTTTTTTCGTTTGAAGTCCCGTATCTCCCTTTTTCCTTTCCTTGTTTTTTTATCCTGTCTCACTTAAAGAATGTGTAAAGATAAAGAGATAAAGATTCAAAAACACACTTTAAGTATCACTTTTATTTTTAGTTTTTTACTTAAACTATCAGATGTGAGTGTTTTCTACCTCAACAATCAAGTAGGAAAAATGACAAATGATAGTTGAAGTGTGTTTTGCAAATTAGTTAATAATAATTTATGTAGAAAACTCTCACTCCTGATAGTTCAAATAAAAAATTCAAAAAAAATAATACTTGAAATATGTTTTTGATCCTTAACTCCCAGATAAATAAGAAAAAAAAGGGCTCTAACGGAACAAAAAAGAATCTATTTTCTTCTTTGATCTTCATTTTGGCTTTATTCACAATAAAAAATTGTTGTGAGAGAAAAGAGTATAGAGAGTACTCTCTCCGTCTCAAAATATTTGTCGCATTTTTTATCTACACATTTCTTAAAAAGTATTTATAAAGGTATCATTTTGACTATTTTGCCCTCTTAACATAATTCATCATATTATCTCTCTTCAATAAATATTTATTCACTTCAAGAGAACCTCTTAAATGTTGCTAATTAATGCAAGGATAAAATAGAAAAAAGCTAATTAATTTTATCTTGATTAAATAAAATGACAAGTATTTTGATACAAATATTTTTAATAAGGACGACAAATATTTTGGGACAGAAGAATTATATAGAAGGAGAAATGCAAGATTTCGTCATCGGCAATGGAGAAATCTGATCCGAATTTTTTTAAGAATATTTAAGATTATATATAAAACGACATCATATACAATTTAAAGCGACACTTGCGATGTCGTATACTTTTATATCCCCTCCTTGCCTTTAATCGTTTATTTTGCGCGAATTTCCCTTCATATGGACTGGTCTTTAATTTTTGCCCCTCAAATTGCCGGTCTTTAATTTTCGCCCCTGTACTTCTCGTATAATGAAAATTTATAGGCCAAAGTATCCTTATGCCCTAGTCTATGAAATTAAAGATTCTACGTTTGATCCCTAGCAGAGTCGAAAAATAAATCGCAAGGCAAAGTTACATAGAAAATTTGCATTGTCTGGCATAAGTTATGTAGGAATTAAGTTATCCAGAAAAAAATTGCAACACATAAAAACTTTTTCTTGTCCGACATAACTTCTTTCCTACATAACTTATGCCAGACAAGACAAAGTTTTTATGTAACTTTGTCCGAAAAGGCATCCTATAAAACTATGTCTTGCGAAATTAGGTCATATATAAGGGTAGGTCGAATTTCTTTTTTTATTTTTCGATGTCATGATATCTTCATTCACTTTTTGTTACTTAAAGTGTTGAAGGACAAAAATTAAAGACCACCCAAAAGTTGGTCATTCGTGCAAATTGGCCACCTTTAATTAGCTAATGACTTCGGACATCTTTGATAATTTTCTCTCACTCACAATTTGTCCGAGCAAACAAGCGCCTACCAAGCAAAACTTTCTTAAAGAGGTAGAATTCGTTTTTTTCGAGACCCGTCTTTATATACATTTTTAATCTATATATACCATGTAGTTTTTTTTTATTCCTTCGACGGTTATAACTCCGCCCTGACATTGGGGGGTGGGCAAAAAAGACTTGGAAATTTGGACTTAATAGGGAACCTTTCGACATGCACATGGAAATGAAATAAAGAGGATGATGACCGACCGCATTCCCCACATGTGTACAATAATGTCATTGACATCCAATTATCGTCTTCCTGGCCTCATATGCCTATATAGTCATCATTTGGGGAGCAATAATCCACCCTCATCATATCTGGAGGATTAGATTATATAATTGGGAATTTGTGGCTGACTAATATTACCCATCGTCATTTAGCCTAGACCTATTTAATACTACAACAACATATCCAGTGAAATCCCACAGCGTGGGGTTTAGGGAGGGTAGAGTGTACGCAGACCTTACCTCTACCTTAGTAAGTAGATAGATTGTTTTTGAAAGACCCTCGACTAAAAAAAAGCATAAGCACAAGAAAAAGAAAGAGAAACGGTCAGACCCAGACAAGAAATTTAAAGCAGTATGAAAATAAGAGTAACACAAGCGAATACGTCATGATAAAGCATTCTGAAAAAAATAAGCAGTAACTAACACAGGTAAATAAGACTACGCTCAACTACCTACTAATTTTCTATCCTAATTTGTGTCCTCCACAACCCCCTATCTAAGATCATGTCCTCAGTAAGTTGCGTCTGCGTCATATCTCGTCTAATCACATTTCCCCAATACTTCCTCGGACTACCTCTACCCCTCATGAACTCGTCCATAGCCAACCTCTCACACCTCCGCACTGGGGCATTTGTGCCTCTCCTATGCACATGCCCGAACCATCTCAACCTTGCTTCTCGCATCTTATCATCCACCGAGGCCACTCTCACTCTGTCCCAGATATCATCATTTCTAATCATATCCCTCCTTGTATGTCCACACATCCATCTCAGCATCCTCATCTCCGCAACTTTCATCTTTTGGATGTGCGAAGTCTTGACTGGCCAACATTCTGCCACATACAACATAGTCGATCTAACCACCACCCTATAGAACTTGCCTTTAAGTTTTGGTGGCACCTATTTATCGTATAAAACTCCAGATGCGAGCCTCCATTTCAACCACCCTGCACCAATACGATGTGTGACATCGTCATCAATCTATTCATTCCATTGGATAATAGACCCGAGATACTTGAAACTTCCTTTCTTTAGAATAACCTGAATACCCAGCCTCACCTCCACGCCTGTCTCATAGTCGCTCCCGGTACTAAACCTGCACTCCGAGTATTCCGTCTTGGTCCTACTCATCCTGAACCATTTAGACTACAGAGTTTGTCTCCACACTTCCATCTTAGCGTTCACTCCGCTGCGAGACTCATCAATCAGGACTATGTCATCTGTGAATAACATACACCATGGCACCTCCCCTTGAATTTATCGCGTCAGCCCATCCATCACCAAGGTAAATAAGAATGGGCTAAGAGTTGATCCCTGGTGCAACCCCATCATCACTGGAAAGTTCTCCGAGTCTCCTCGTACTGTCTGTACCTTGGTCTTGGCTCCATCAGACATATCTTTGATCACCTTAGTGTACGCCACATGTACACCTCTAACATCCAAACATTTCCATAGAACCTCCCTAGGGACTTTGTCGTATATCTTCTCGAGGTCGATGAAAACCATATATAAGTCCATCTTCCTCTCTTTATACTGCTCCACCAACCTCTCCTAGATCTATTTAATGGCGCATTTAAATTCAAAGGTTTGGTAGTTACATGATTCGTTACGAATGTTCTTCTAGTTACATCACTTATTTCATAAGAGATTCTTATGTTATGACCTTGATCACTAATATAAAGTAAAACTAATCTTTAAAATATCATTTTCTTCAATTTAAATTATGATTGATTATTTTGTACTGTCCTTTAAGGGTTTGTGTGTTTTAAAAATATTTGCACGGTTAGGTTACTTATAAAGTAATTATAGGTATATATGATCTGATAAAAATTAAAACTAATCTGATCTCACATGTTAAACTGTACGGATATGGTATATTCCCAAAAGCTAGCTCAAAGGGAGGACGATTGTCTAAGCCTTATAAGGAGCTCATGTTCTCATCCGTCACCATTGTAGTATATTCTCTTCACCCCCTCACGTCCGGATCCGAACATTCTTTTTATCTGGGTTCCACTGTCTGGTATGGAGCGTGCACTTTCATAGAGCAGACTGATTTCACATGTTAAACTGCACGGATATTGTATATTCCCAAAAGCTAGCTCAAAGGGAGGACGATTGACTAAGCCTTATAAGGAGCTCAGGTTCTCATCTGTCACCACTGTAGTATATTCTCTTCACCCCCTCACGTCCAGATCAGAACATTCTTTTTATATGGGTTCCACTGTCTGGTCTGGAGCGTGCACTTTCATAAAGCGGATGCATTTTCACCTCCCATCGGTCTGGGACCAGTCAGAGGGCATTCTTCCCCTATTTTCGGGGGCTCACATCGGATCGAGTCTGGGCCTTGCTCTGGTACCATGTTAAAATCAAGATAGGGACGAGAATTTATACCGACAAGAATAATGGGAGAATTATTTCTACTTTAATGACCTCCTTATATAGAAATAAGGTTCTCGTTCTCCTAGTCATATAAGGTAACCCTATTCCAATAGGACTACAAATCCAATATTTATCATAATTATAATTGTACCATAAATAGACTAAACTATTATAATTAGAATAGAATAGGGTCTTCAATACTGAAGAGAATATACCATATCGGTGATTGATGAGAACTCTAGGCTCCTTATAATTCTTGGGCAATCCTCATCCCTTTGAGCTAGCTTTTGGGGGTGTGAGTTAGGGTCAATGCCTAATTTAACATGGTATTAAAGCCACGTTAGAAAGAACACCAAAAACTTAGAATAATGGTAGGTGACGGTAAAGAAACCGGCGATAACGGCAAAGGAATCGCCGGTGAAGAAAATAAAACCCAAAGAAAAACAATATCTCCGTACGACATTACGTCGAATGACAACACTGGAATTGTGGTGACACAAGTCCAATTGAAGGGAGAAAATTATGAAGAATGAGCTAGATCCATGAGGACATCCCTAAGAACAAGAAAGAAGTTTGGCTTCGTCGACGGTACAAAAAAAAATCAGACGAAGAGTTGTCGGACTTGGAAGATTGGTGGACTATAAACTCACTGTTGGTGTCGTGGATTTGTAAAACCATAGAACCGACACTTCGATCAAGGATTACACATAAAGAATAAGTGAAAGAATTATGAATGAGCATCTGAGAGCGGTTTGCCATTATTAACGGCCCTCGGATGCAACAACTAAAGACGGAACAAGCGGAGTGCAAGTAAAAGAGAAGGACCATAGTGGATTACTATGGAAAACTCACTAAGTTGTAGGAGGAATGGACGAATTACGAACATATCCCAACTTGTATGTGCTGAAAGTGAAATCTAGGAACGGTCCTAGAATCCAAAAGACAAGAAGAAAAAATGCATATTTTCCTCATGGGATTGGATGAGGGAATGTATGGAACTGTGAGATCGAACATACTGGCCCAAGAATCGTTGCCATCATTGAACAAGGTCTACTCGAAGTTGGTGCAAGAAGAGCATGTGATAGAAATCACACGAAAAACAAAGGACCGGAGTGAAACTATGGCTTTTGCCGTACAAGGGAGAAATCCTTACCTTGACTGAGGTAAAGGGAAAATGATAGTACATTCTGCACACATTGCAAGAGATCCGAACATATTGTGGACGGATGTTTTCGACTCATTGGTTATCCGGATTGGTGACCAGGAAATAAAAAATGAGAGGAAAAATCAGAGGAAGAGGATGAGGACAACAACAGCAGCAGAGGAGTGTACCAAGATCCGGTCGTGGTAGAGGCAACTATTGGGCTAACACCGTAGTTTTCAAAGAAGGAACTCAGATGGAGATAGGAATAGTGAACATAGGCGGCACAAGACTTCACAATTTGAGATATGAGATCAAGAAGACTGTGATTCACATGTTGAATTCCCAGAGAATAAACCCGAATGGGAAGATGGATAGTAAGACTGAAAACTCATCCTGATTCATAGACTCTGGAGCTACCAACCATGTGATAGGTAATCTGAAAGAACTGAGCAATATGCGAGACGTTCCTAAGTGTCAGATTGGTCTTCCGGACGGAAGTAGCTCGGAGGCTACAAAAGAAGGAACAATCGGGTTGAATGAGAGGATATGGTTAAAGAATATCCTTTATGTTCTAGATTTGACATACAATATGATTTATGTATCACAACTAGTTGATTATTTAGATTGTCATGTGACATTTAATAGAATTATGTGTGTTATACTGGACTCCACCATGAGAAATCTAATTGGAATGGGTGAGCGTCGAGGTGGACTTTACTATTTTTGGAATGTGTCGTTAATACGGACTATGAAGGCAGAGGCAGTTGATTAGTTCGATCGTTGGCACAAACGGTTGGGTCATCCTTGAGCACAAGTAATGAAGTCTATTACGGCATTAGGCTTGGTGATAAATCAGATAGAGAATGTGATGTATGCCAATAGGAAAAGTAAATAAGAAGTGTCTTTCCTTTAAGTGATAATATTGCTTCAGATACTTTTGAGATTATTCATTGCAATTTATGGGGATCATATAGAGCCCATTCCTCTTGTGGTGCTTCATATTTTTTACTATTGTGGATGATTGTTCACGGGTTGTTTGAATCTTTCTCTTATTTGATAAGAAAGAAGTATCCCAAACCTTGAAGAATTTCTTCGCCTTAGTAGATAGACAGTTTGGTAAGAAAGTGAAGATTGTTAGAAGTGATAACGAAATTGAGTTCACATGTATGAAGACTTACTTCTTCGAACATGGAATTTTTTCAAAACATCTCGCACAGAGACACCACAGTAGAATGAAAGAGTCGAAAGAAAGCATTGTCACTTTCACAACCCCTTTTAGGGAATCGTGGTGGCACCTACACTGTTCCCACTGGTAGGCGAACCACTCCCAAATTAACAACATAATCAATGAGAAATGTAAACACAACAATATTTAAATAAGTTGTCATATCTTTATACAAAAGCGGAACAGGACTAGAAACCAACAATACAACCCCCACGAATCTGGTCAACAATACAAGAGCTCTAACCTAATACAAGTCTGATACATGAATAATATAAACCAAATGCCTAATAAACATAATCTAAATAATTGAACATGTCTTTCAGATAATAAAATACAGGAGTAGAGATAAGAATATCAAGGGCATGTTGAATGGAAGCATCCTCACCCGAACACTGGAAGTTCCCCAACTCAGACTCAACTCGAAGACCTGAACTGGTATAAAACGTTATATTTGTATCCAAAAATAATGCAGCAAGTGTAGCATGAGTACACAACGTACCCCCGTAGACATCATAGGACGACAACGACAGAAGATACGTAACAGAGATAAATATCAAGTTGACACCATATAAGACTATATTAGACAGTTCAATAGCCCATATAAGTCACTTGTAGACATATCAAATCATTGATTCATCAAGTCGCATTGTTCACATAAGGTTCCAATCACAGTCAAGTACAATCAATCCATACACATATACAGGGATCTTACTATCATAATACCAACCAATAGTACTCTCTTGTCCAAGTCATATTCAAGCTTAACCCACTTATCCAACTTAACACATTGAATAAATAAGTCAACACTTAGATCACACAATCCTTTTAGAACACTTTCTAAGAGTATTATACTAAAGTTAACCATGATAACATTAACTCCTTTATTATTCTTGGCCTTTAGATTTAGTTAAGTCTCTATACAGTTACAGTCTGATATACATAGATCATTCAATGTCTACCTTTCCAATAGTGACACTAATCACTGGCTATATATTAGACTCGGTACCCGATCACGCGGCCGATTATCAGACAACACACAAATGCACATAGTGTCCCTGGATCTAGGCAATAGTACTGACCTATAGACATTTCTGACCATAGTAACAGTTGACATCAAACACTTAGACTTACACATATTAAACCATAAAGATTCGTACACAAGAAAGCAAGCCACACCCGGCGATCAAAGCAATTCAACAATTTCGACCATTTATCCAAGTGCTCATAGAGACAAGCCCAATATCACAATGAATCCACAGCATTAATCAACAGATAATAATGCAATGAGATGTCTATGACATGAATGCATTACATATGTCAGGTACATTTTCCTCCAGTATACAATATGTCAAGTTTTTATTATGATCGTACAACCATAAGGAACCCGCGAAGTCCATATACTCCCTCCAAAATTTCCCATCGGAGCCCAGCTCTTGGGTGAATATAATTGTTGTAGGCGTACAGCTTGCTCCATCGCGTATCATGGTGTGCAACTAGATACATATGTATCATCATCATCTCACTGTTACCATAATCTCATAGTGTTCTTACCTTCCAGTCGTTTGGACCCAAAATATTTTCATATCAATATCATCGGAACCATGAGTATATGAATGCAAATGACAATACAAGGCAAGAAATCATAATGTATGAGATGCAACCAAGTATAGGAAATGAATAACACATGCTTTGAGAATTCACAACAATTATTTAGGTACAATCAGGATATGATATGACACAGTCCATCCATAATAAACCAAGTACCATCAGGATATCATACCAAATAGTCCAACCACAATAATCCAAGTATAATCAGGATATCATATCAAAGCACGTGTGATGAGTAAACACGTCAAGGTCAAATATAGCGATGAACCCACAAAATGATGACAAGCCCAATTAACAGCAATTGGAATCAACTTAAGGCTGATTCCCCAAATCATCCATCATCACAGTTCAATACCAGTACCCACTCAATCGTTCATCACAACCATTTGAGTGAGACCCCTAAACACGCCTAATACCTTTCAATATTTATAACTACTATGTAATTCTATCGGAGTCTCAAAAAACTAAATTGTAGCCTACCTTATTGCCGAGCAAGAGCCACGAACAATCCATATTCAGTCCCAACCTCACCCTTTCGAAGCGCCTTGAAGTAATCATAGTCTAACACGCATATATTGTTCATTAATAACAAGCTTACACAACATACAATGACATAATTCTTAACAAAGCAAGACTTAAATACCAACCCCGGGCCCATAATTTCAAGATTCAAACTTTATTACCTAAAAACCCTCAACACGTACTAGGTAATCATATACTTATGCTAATTAGAAATATATACTCATTTGGACCTTTAATTGAATAATATGCAAAAAGCCTTAGTTTGAAAACCCTAGAATTTACACCCAAATCAAATGGGTTTCTATACTCAAATTAAGCTCCACAACATGATTATCTAACATATTCCATCACTTTATGATAATAAAAGCAATCTAATCCATAAACACCTTTTTAAATCAATGATTTACCTCTCTTAATCTCATAAGAAACTTAAAACTTATCTTCCCCAACTTATAAACATACTATATCACCATTAAAGGACTTAGAAACACAAAATCAAATCATAAAGGACAGAATTTCCTACCCCAAAGATGAAATCACTCTTAATCTTCAGAAAATACTCTTCTGGCGGCTCTAGGTTGGAGGGTTTCTAATTTGGAAAAACAATATGACATAGGGAATTAAATAGGAGAATTGACCTAGCGATTCCGCTGCAACAGAATCGATTCCTCTGGCGCGGACCTGTTTTCACGCAATAATCTTCGCTGAGGTGGTCTCACTTGACACCTCACCTTAGTGCCATAATGCACCTGACTCCGCAGATACGCGTCCCATCGGCCAAGGCGGATACTCAGCGAACACCAGACACCAGCAACAAAGACACAAAGCCAAACTTCCATCAAATACCTGAAACACTCTCGAGACCCCTCGGACATAAATCAGACATGCTCGTCTAATGTAAACAGTGCTACGAACTCACTCGTACCCTCGGAGATAAGATATACTTTTCTAAAGAATCGTCCGGAATAACCAAAAATACAAATATTACAAATAAGGCCATAAAATACATCTGATTATCTCGGAAAGCGAACTAATGACTAGACTAAGTCATAAATGACCCTCCAAAGCTACTGGAAGCTACAGAACCCATAAACGAACCCATCTACTCAAAAGTCAACCTTGAGTCAAACTATCCAACTCTAAGGTTCTAGTTTTGGGTTTTTCATCCGAAACTCTTATAAATGGACCTCGGGATCCATGCTACCCATCCCCGCGCATTACAAACCCCTCATAGATTCTATAGAAAGGGTAAAATAGTCAATTACGAGTCTTTAGCTAGAAATGATTGGGTGGATCGTTACATCAGATACCAATTAAACAAACGTTCATCTTCGAATAGAAGAAAGAAAGTACGAGAGCTGACGAGTAACTAAGGAATCCCCATCATAACATCATGAAAGCCCCAACATGCAAGAAATAAACCGATAGCACTGCCAGTTTACTTAATCATCCAAAACTATTGTAAACTTACCTTAACACCCCAAATTTCTATTCCTTCAAAACCAAAATCCCTTTTATAACTGATCCTCGAATGTAAGACCTTACTCTTATCGAATTCCCTGATTTGATCACAATTGTGCCTCTTTAAGCGCTAGATTGAATCCACAATTATCACAATAATCACTATCATCCTTTAGTTGTAGCCACAACCATAGTTCAATCTATACCAATAACATCGTTAGATTCTACTAGTCTTCCTTCCCAACTATCAATGTCATCCTTCGCACCAAGATTCCTTAGAAACACATAAACTCACGTCACAAGCCTAATTTTCCTCAAGTCTCCAAATCACCATACTATAAGCATATCTACTGATTACATTGCCTTGCTAGATCCGTAGAAAATCAACTGATCACACCATTGACTTCCTATAAACATTTGGACCTTCTCAATATATAACAAGTACCCATGCAAACCATTAGGACTATCTGAATCACTATCATCCACAGAACATCATCAATCTTACTTGCAATTATTTTTTATGAGGATCGATAACACTATCATGCCTCATTTCTGAATCGAACCCTTATTGGGGGTTTACTAGGATACCATAAATCCTCTACGCAACAGAAACACAAGCCACCCGGCCTCAAATGAACAAATCTGACCCAAAATAAAATGAACAATTTCTAATTCATTGATAGCCACCCGAACTGATTCCAAATTAACTAGTAAGCTTTTTATAAGCATGTTATGACCTCTTCCATCCCGTTTTCTCATAAACAATCAATCACGTGCCGCCACCCATAGCTTCAGAAGCTAGATTCTCTATAAGTCATCGATTTAACACTGATGAACCATACCCTTGATTATGATTTGCAAGCCCCCTCAACTTCTACCCGATACACAAGTCCGATAGAATCATAAGAACTCTAAACACGTCAAATATTTCTCGTACTCTCTTAACTCATTCAAAACTCTAGACACCTTGTCGAACCCCTACCTGTCATATCTCGCTATTTATCAGCCTTACCATTTCTGATGTAACAACCTTACCTTTTATCTACCTTACATTACTTAATTCCTTCCAAGTTCTTTAATACCTGAAATACTCGTTCCTATTATCAATCAATAATATTTTAACACAGTCTACCACTAGTCGCTAATCACAAACCCCATGGAACACTTGTCATAACGCTTAGTCGATCACTGTGAACTTACTCTTTTGAGCGTACCAAATAATTTCACCAGGTCGGAAAGATGCGAAAGTAATGTCACCCTAATCCACCTCTAACCCAAGAAGTTCCATTGTTTCAAATCCAAATCCATTACTATGTTGAAGGGGCACCTTAATTATTCCAAATTAGGTCAACTATGCCTTTATCGAAGTTCTTACATTTCCACCTTTCATTTCAATCATGCTCAACACTAAGATCCGATCATTACTCAACCCTGTTCTAGAGCGTACTGAAATATCATAGGTCTCGCAAAATAATTGAACCGATCCTGGAAATAATAGGACACCGCCTATTCCACAACAAAGAGCCTCCCTCGCCTCACTCGAACCCTCAAACTGGAAGCTTCTCCCTATCCAACATATTTCATAAATCATCCTTTATCAAATTCAAACACTAGGAAAGGTATCGATCCACTCTAGTTACTCTGACTAACAATTATTTAGTACCCACACGATAACCCGAACCATCACCAAACTGATCCATAATTCGAAAGTGATCCTTAATTACCGAACATATGCTCCTACTAACATTCTCATATAGTTTCATCAAAATACCCTTGCCAAAAATCCCTAACCGAAATAATCCTCTTTCTATACTAGTTCATGTGTCCACTGACCCGATCATCGATACCCGAAGCCCTTCACACTAGAATTAGACCAAATCATCATCAATCTGTTACCGTAATCATCCCCATTGGCCAACACCTTATTCGAGAGTCTATTACCATACTTGCCTGCGAAAAGCCAACTCTTACCTTATTTTGTCAAACTACAACACATCCAACTGACCGTGCAATTTTTCTTGTCCTCTGGTCAACTCCAAGTCATTATACTAATAACTATAAAACTTCTCAAGTATTACCTTTTACATGACATGCCCACAAATCTTATCCAATAACTAGATACAACACCCGATAATCACTCAAATAGAACTCCACACTTATCAGCACTATAGTCATTTTTATTGGTCGATCACTTACTCTCATTAGCCTACAACGTAGTCCAATGTACCAACTCATATACTATCTCTTACACTCACTCGATACTAAATGGTTGTGAAGTAACTCACAAATCATCAATCTTTTAGTTTCAACCATCCCTTTTTATCACTAATCTCAAATTCTAAGTGACCCTACGAACCCACTCTTAAGTGGAGAAATGTGATTGTCTATTCCATTAAGCTTCACTCATCACAAGTAATATTGCCAAAATGTAAAATGGTCGTTCGTGCAACGGTTATTTTTGCAAAAGGGGGATTTGGGGCGAGATCGGGTCAGGACTGGCGGGCCTGGGGCGGGTCGGGACGGGACGGGTCGGGACGAGACCTTGTCCCATCCCGGTTCGAGTCCCGATACCGCGAAATATTTTTTTTTAAAATACTCGAGACCGGGACGGTGTCGGGGCGGGACCGGGCCGACCCGACCCACTGGTCAGCCATACAATCTTATAGAGAAATAGGTTCACAGAATGACAATACAATTCTTTTATAGGTAATTACATAACATTTCACTTAATCCATTTACTAATTATACTAAGCGGATGGACTTTTGAAAATTTTACGAAAAATACTTGATCATGAACACTTGTAGGAAATTCTTCAAAGCTTGAGGCGTCTCAAAAACACTATCCTTAAGGATATTTCACCCGATATGGGTGTATACCTCAGGATTCAACAAGCTCTTCTAGTATAAAACTAGAAGTCTGAATCTAACAAAGATTTATCTTAAAGAAAATTCAGCACACAAAAATCGGAGGAAGAATTTGGTTTGATGTATATTTTTATCTACACCTGTAAAAGAAGAAGGTTTGAGTTTATATAGATGAAGTAATCATCTAATTGGAATAGATGAAAGAGCAGCCTCCAACGTCTATATTGAAATCAATGGAAATAAAGTGGCTATTAAGGGTGTCTGTTACAATTGCATAATCTATCTGCATTTAGAATTGTATTAAAGACTAGGGGGAAATGGCCCGTGCTGGAGGAGGCTTAACAAATATACAGTTAGCTTTATATAGTAGTTACTAAAATCAGGAGCAAAATCTTTCTATATAGGATCAAAAGGAAGTTGAGAAATATACACAACTCAAACTGCGAACATAAGGTTTTTACATATGTTTGATAAGGAGCCGAGTTTTACAAGCTGACAGAGAGTTACACAATACTTATAGAGAGTTACACGATACTTATGTACATTCTCATATTAACAAAATGTGATGCACAGACTTGAAGATTAGCTGCCGTGCAGACAATCTGTTACATAAGGTAGACAAGGTGAGTAATTAGTCTGTAAAATATAAGATTGGAAAAAGGATTTAATCATACTTAAATATTGAACATGATAATGTTGTAGTTGATATTTACCAGTGTGATTTCTGAAGTAGTTGTGTGCTGATAAAGAGTAAAGCACCAAAAAGTTCCATTGCAGGCAACAACTGTACACGTTAAAAATCCCTGGCTTCCACTGCATCATATCCTAGTTGTTTCACTTTCTCTGTGAAATGCAGGGAATCTCTTTACTTGTGCAGTTCAGGTAAAGAGAAGAATCATGAACACTTTTTAAACATCAAGATCACATCAAGCTTTTGTTATACACTTGTATCACAGTAATTATGTATTGGTGTTGATGTCTAATATTGCTCATCCTCCTTCTGTCCTGTCCAGTAATAACCACAAAGGCAACTATAAGCATCAAACTCTTCTTTTGACTATGATTGGGCCCTGCAGTGGTAGAACCTCGTGAACCGGGCATACTATTGAAGAACCTTCAGTGAACTTTTCTTCTCTTATGAAATTTCTACTCAGCTTGAAAAGAAAAGAAGCCTCAAGCCGATAAGTCATCATCTTCGAGAATTTCGAAAGAAGAGCTGAGGGCGTATCAAAAGTTTTCTATTCTAAATAGAAAGAAAGACAAATTTGTCTAAATACTAGACATAAGGAAGCGGGGGATAAATGCGGGGAAGCATACTAATCGAGAGAAGTTTACCTTGCAGCAGCGTAACTTTTGTGGTGACGGAAGTAACAAAGATGTTTTATACCTAAAATAGATTCACACATCATCTCATATCTAAACAAAGGAATTATATACATCACTAAGAACCATGTATAGTAACAGCTTTTATGATCCATTTGACAAACTGCACACACTATACTGTATATAATCTTATTTGACAATGTTAAAGGAGTAGCTCTTAAAGCAAAATCTGAAAGTAAATGTATTGCCCTAATTTTTCTACAGCCACGAAATTGAGTGATTCTCTAACAACTAAGTTAGTACTCCATAAGAAGTCCTCGTTTCATTTAACAATTGTAGCATCTAACTAAGAACGAACAAAAGATAACACAACATTGATGACACAAAATCAACACGTTGCTAAAGCTACGTGTAGCAGCTATTAAGTTTAATTCAGTCGATGAAGTTATGATTATAAGAGGATAAACCATCAAAAGCACCTCCTTCAATCTTCTTTCCCACTTCAAACATTTCCCTTTCAAGTTATTTTCTGCATAAGAAAACCTACCATTCCTGAAGAGTTATTGAACTTGATGAGCACTTTAATTTTCTTTAGTCTCCTACACTCTATAAACCCAAAATATCATCCATTTGGTAGAACGAACAAATTTTCATTGCAAACCTAAAACTGTTGTTAGCCTAATCCTGCAGATAAAAGCGGAGCTTGTGCGTGGACATTTCTAAAAGTGGTTTCTCCTCAAATAGTTACCAGAAGAGTGATATTTCAGTAAGACCATGTGAAGAAACTAATTTTAGATATGTTGACTTATATTCATTGGTGGCACAGAGAAGGAATTGTATTTATCCATTGTTCACCAAAATGAGTCTTTAAGTCCACGGCAAACTCACCAGTCAGGCGCAGCGTGTAGCTGATTACACTACAGTAGCAGAAATCCACTTGACTGGTTGGAAAGGGGTTTTGCGAGAAAATTAGCTCACACCTATCTTTGATGAAAGAAGCCGCAAGTTTAGGTAGAAAGTACAGCCAGTGTCAGAGAGATGACTTCTGTTCAACTCTTCCTTTATATGAAGGGAATGAATGCCTTAATGGAATGGAATCTAGAGAATAGGCTAGTCTCCAATACCAAGTCACCAGACATGCACAACATAATGACATCTTAAAAAGATTTTTTTGGGGTCAAAACTGAAAATTGTATTCAATCAAGTATAATCTGTAGAAAGCCTGCTCTTTTTTGGACTATAGAGACAGTGATCCTTAAGAAAACCTATAAATAAAAAGCTATGCAAACTTAGTTTTGTCAAACACCTTGAAATCACCTTCTAGGAAGGGTACTTCAAGTGTTGTTATCCAAAAGCTGAGTTGCAACTAACAAGGAAAACTAGACTATAGAGACGGTGATCCTTAAGAAAACCTATAAATAAAAAGCTGTGCAAACTTAGTTTTGTCAAACACCTTGAAATCACCTTCTAGGAAGGGTACTTCAAGTGTTGTTATCCAAAAGCTGAGTTGCAACTAACAAGGAAAACTATTCAATCCCACTAAGGTATTGTGCCATTTACAGTTCTTCTGGCCTGCAATGTGTAACTGCAGAGCTATTTCCTTTGTTCTATCTATATTGCTTTTGTGTTCTTGTTGAAACCTTCTCGCATTCCTCTCCATCCAAGTGTGATAAACAGCAGCAGTGAAGATGAACCCCAGTATAGACCATTTTGTATTCCTACTTGTAACCCTCTTTGCTATCCATAGAACTTCATGTGTCCAATCTCCAATTTGTCTATTAATGCCCATCCACCGTAATAGTGATTGCCATATAAACTTAAGTAAGGACATTCAAAGAAGAGGTGTTGATGACTTTCCAATGCCCCAGTAGGGCAAAGTTGACAAATTGGATCCACTTGTATCCCCCATTTGGCTAACCTATCAGTTGTAGCAAGTCAGTTGTGTGTAGCCATCCAAATAATAAATTGATGTCGTTGGGTTACTCCTTTTAAAAGTACCAGTGCTTTCCAAGGAACTTTAGGTTGTTGAGCCATGAAAGACTTATAAGCTTGTTTGATACTAAATTTGTTTCCCTCGGTGAACTTATACAAGTCCTCCATTGTAGTGACCCATCCTCTAGCATCAAAGATCTTCCTAACCAACCAAGTAGCCTGTTTTGATGTAGGTATATCTTGGAAGATTCCTCCCTTTTATGTAATGATAGTGAATCCAGAGTACCCATAGTCTGTCTTTCTTCTTTGCTATGGCCCAAAGTAACTTGCTTATGGCTGCTCTATTCTACTGTTCAAAATGCATAATATTGAGCCCCCCAGTGGACTTGGGCTGACAAAGAACATCCCAAGCTATGGGAGCTTTCTTGGCATATTCATTGGTCCCACTACATAGGTAGTTTATACACACCTTTGTGATCAGTTTGTGAACTTTATTTGGCAGTAAAAATACTTGACTCCAATAGGTTTGGACTTCAAATAGCACACTTTTGATTAACTGCAACCTGCCAGAGTATGATAAGAACTTAGAGGTCTAGCATCTCACCTTTGCAATTCTTCCTTGCAGATAATGGTACACCAAGATACTTGAATGGGAGTACACTAAGAGAGAAATGGAGTTCATCAATCAGATGCTGCTTAAATTGGTCAGTTACTCCAGCTATGTACAAGTTACTCTTCTCCATATTTGCCTTTAAACCTGACACAAGAGAGAAGTGTTCAAATGCTTTCATCATGAGCTGTATGGAATCATTGTCTGCTCTACAACACAGTAGGAGGTCATCAGCAAAAAAAAACATGTATAATCTTCAGTTTTGCACACTTTGGGTGGTATTTAAACTCGGGCAACTGTTGGAGTTGTTGCAAAGGCCTATTAAAATATTCCATAACTAGCACAAACAGGTATGGGGACATTGGATCCCCTTGTCGAAGCCCCTTTTTTGCAGCAAATATAGAGGTCATTACCCCATTGATGAGTAAAGAATAGCTGATTGTGGTAACACACTCCATTATCCAACCCACCATTCTAACAGGAAACCCAAACTCCAACAATAGATGTCTCAAAAAGCTTCATTCTAATGAGTCATAAGCCTTCCTGATGTCAATTATGATCAAGCATCTAGGTGACACTAACTTATGGGCATAACCTTTTAACAATTCATGAGCCAGTATAACATTGTCTAAAATATTTCTGCCCTCTATGAATGCTGATTGTGAAGAACCCACCAGATAATCCACACAAGTCTACAATTTAGTAGTCAGGATTCAGGCTATGATCTTATACAATGTGGAGCAGCAAGCTATGGATCGAAATTCCTTTACATAAGTTGGATTAATTACTTTAGGCACAAGTGTGACTGTTGTGCAATTAACTTCCTTGAGGAGGTTACCTGTTTCAACGAATTGGAGCACTGCATCGGTCACTTCCTCTCCAACTATTTCCCAATTCTGCTTGAAGAATTCAGCAGGATAGCCATCCACTCCTGGTGCTTTATCCGCGGGCAACTCTGTAACAGCCTTAACTATGTCTTGCCTAATAAGTGGTACTAGCAGTTGATGTTGCTGCATCAGTGTTAAACAAGGTCCATCCCTCACAATGTTAATGTTAATATCAATTCAGGCAAAGATGTAGCACAGTCACCAAGTAAGCTTTGAAAAAAAATAATGAATTCCTGTTGAATCAGCTTAGGTTCTGTAAGTTTTTACCTTGTTTTGTGGTTATGCTTGTAACCCTATTCCTTGCTTGTCTGGCTTTCAACTGAGCATGGAAGTACTTCGTATTTCTATCACCAAGTGTAATCCATGTTGCCCTAGATTTTTGTCAGAGTATCTTCTCATGGATAGCATCCCAATTTTCAATATGATTTTTGACATCTCTTTCCTCCTCAATTAGCCGTTGGTCAAAGTGATCCAAGTTCAATTAATCTTGGATATCTCTAAGCCTCAGCTGCAGATCCTGCAATCTTAGCTCAGTGGATAAGTACTCCCTATGCATTCCCTTTGTATTATTTTCTAGTAGCTTAAGCTTCCTCCATACTAATACATGGAAAACCCTGCTATATGTTTATTCCAGACATGCTGCACAACCTGCTTATACTTCTCTTCTTGTAAAAGTGTTGTGTATAGCCTAAAAGGAATCCTCCCATAAGACCTAGTGGCTGTTGAGTTCAGCAATATAGGGGTGTGATCAGAGCATTGTGGGAGCATATAGAAAGCTCTTATATTTGTATACTGTTGAAACCATGTTGCATTGCCCAAAGCCCAGTCAATGAGACTATAAATCCTCTCTGATACATCCCTTTTGTTGCTCCATGAATAAGTGTTACCACTTCTGTTTAATCACCCAACCCCAAGTCCTCTACACAATCCTGGAAATCATTTAGCTCAGCCTGCTGCACTGGGGCCCCATTAATTTGATCATCAACTAATAGTAAACTATTAAAGTCTCCAAGGATCAGGCAAGTCCTTGCACGGAGTTGCTAAGGTCTCTAAGTTGCTCCCATAGAGGTCTTCTATCTGCTATAGTGTGGAGCCCATAGACAAAGGGGCTCTCACTGGCAAATCTTGAATTCCTGTCTTGCACATGACAATGGATCAACTGGTTGTTTCCTTCAGGATCAGTACATTTACACTCTGATTCCACATTATCCAAATTCTACCATTTCTGGCAGTACCATAGTTACAACTGAAATTCCACCCTGCACCTAGGAACTTCTGAACCTTACTTGCTTTGCTTTGTCTCACCTTTGTTTCATAGCACCCCAGCAAGTCAATCTTATTCTTCTTTAAGGATATGTTTAGTCCTCTAATATTCCAAGAGCATATCAACATGTAGGTGGGTGGAGTTTTGGATCAGTTCTTTTATCCCCATTGAATGGAGGATCTGCATTTGTTGTTGCCAGTGAAATTTGCTGGTGAGGCTCCTGAATTTTAAGAGTTCCTCCAGCATTCATTCTTCTAGCAAGTTCCTCTGGATCCACTACTTTAGGGTTATCCTTCTCCTATATCATTGCTTTCTTACCCCGAGGATCAACCACTGCTGTAGTAGAACTTCCAACACCTTTCTTTGTAATTATTGCATCTCCCTGATCAGGCACAGCAGGCACCACAGGGTTAGAAGCAGGTTTAGACTTCCAAGCTTGCTTCTCTTTTCCTTTCCTGGTTCTATTCTTCTTCTTTCGCGGTACTACAGGTTCAGGTGCTGCTTGCTTAGCTGGTTCATTACAAGCTCCAGTAGTGTGCCCAAAATGATTGTAATCTTGGCAAAACTTTGGTTTCCATTCATATCTGATATCCTGGTCCCAAATACTCCCATCCGGCATCTCAATATGCATTACATCAGGTAGTATTTGTGTGATATCCATTTCAATTAGTAGCCTAGAATAAGAGATTTTATCGTAGTTAAGCGACCAGAACACAAAGGCTTACCTAGGTAGCTTGCAATTCTTTCTAGGCTTTCTTCTGCCCAACAGTGAATTGGGAGTCCTGCGAACATCACCCAAAGTGGAATTAGCCACATCGGTTCCTCATCAATTTGAAAATTAGGGCTCCATTGTTTCAAAAGCATAGGTCGACTATTGAATGTATAAGGGCCATTCTGCATTACTTCATTCTTATCATCCTCACAATCAAAAAGATAAAATATAAAATATTTGTCATCATGGAGGAGGATCTTTGGAGTAGTAACAAACGACCAGACTCTATATACAAACTTCAGTACCTCCTTAATTTAAAAGTAGGGTTACCTCCGATGACATAGCCAATTAAAGTTGTCTCCCATTGTTTACATTACTTATCAAGTTCCTTCGGATTCAGCTTCACCACTTTCACTCCATCTTTAATTTCAAGTGGGTAGAACTTGAGTTGCAGACCTTGATTCCGTTTCCTATTTTCTCTTACTATTTCTGCCATGGATTGGCCTTTTTTCCTCCGATCCAACTGAATAAGTGAGTTTGTGAGCCGCAATTGTCGCATACATCACCAAAGGAGCTGAAGCCGAACGTACAGCACTAGGCAGAGGTTGTAACACAGTGGGTGCACTCCCCATTCCCGGCATGTAATGGAACAGTTGCATAGGGGCTAAGAGTTATGCAATTCCATATTCGGGTGGATCCACCAACTTTGTTGGAGATGCCGGTGTTGGCGTAGGTTCTGGATGAGGCACATGCGTAACTGGTGGCCATCGTCGGCGAGCCATGGTGTACATTAGCAAATCCTAGCTAAACATGCACCTAGAGAGCTAAACGTGCACCAATCTTACATTGACACCCAATTTCAGACATCTTAAAAAGATATGATTGACAGTTTAGAATAGGCTGTTGAGAACCTAAAATCGGTTCTCTTAGTCCAAGCTAGTCAAGATCAGCTATCCTTTATATCAGTTCCTACCATCTACTTGTCAACATTAAGTCTTTACCACGTTTCTCAGTAATTTTTCACTTTATTAGTTGGGGGAAGAATCTGCCCGAATTAAAGCTTTGAACAAAATACGGATCGTGCCTTTTACTGCAGCAACCATCCCTTAACTTTATCTCAAAGTTCATACACATTTCTCATTAGAACACCGGTCAAAAGAGAAGCCTATTATTGGATACTTTGGTGCAGCAGTGCGTAAGTCTAGTACAATTATCAACCAGATACCCACCAAAATTCCATTAGCAAGGCAATTTTGTCACTGTTCTTGACTCCGTACATTTCCGTTCCCAATAATCTCCATGAAAAGACTACCATGATTTCCGAACAAATAGTTGAGGACTAAAAAAGAACCCAAACCCAAGCACTAAACACTGTTAAACTACATTTAGCACAATAAAATCATGTAATTTCATAAAACGACCAAAAATAACTGAAACTTTCACATAAGAACTGCCACATCTTTTCACTCATATTGACAATTTCAACAATGTAAATTTTCTTTAATGCAAAAGGGCAAAGGTGAAGGCTTCTAAACAAAAGGTGATTACTGGTTACAGATATCAGTCAGTTAAGATTTAACCTTTTTTGGTTTAGGCCTCCAAGTGAATCACATGATTCAAAATTTAAATTGGTTTGGCCTAAATTGGCTTCCTTACTGCTCCAAACACACTTTTTTAAATGTTAATTTATAAATATTCTGGCAGAGACTAATCCACTCAAACTAATTTTCCCCAATAACAGATTAAGAAAAAATCAATTGAATTTCAAAATAAAATATTTTCCATATGGGTCGTTCCTAGACATAGGTATCGAAAATCTTCAAGAATTCTCAAGGGATGGATGACAAATTAGGTTACTTCAACAATAAAAAATAATCAAAGTGAAAGAAGAAAGTTGAACTGTCTTCGCCCGTATTATTATTCAGACACATACAAATACAAATACAAATACAAATACAAATACAAATAAAAGCTACAAACCTACGAAGAGCTATGAAAGAGTTGAAGAGACAAAATTACCATGTTGAAATCATGGCTTCTATAATATAGAAAAATGACTCATAATTGTTAGGCAAATGACATGGATTCCTTCACCCCCATTTGAAAATGTTGAATTTTATGCCTAAATCGATGCCTTCTATAATATTCTTTTGGGTTCATCTTCATCATACACCTACAATCGAAGTTTCTTTTACTGATTTAAGTTGAAGGTTGCACGATTTCATCAAGGAATTAAAGATCCACATTTTTCATTCAAGTTTGGAGGAAAATGTAAAAGGTTACACATATTTCGTCGTCTCCGTTGCTAAAAGGTTACACATATTTCGTCGTCTCCGTTGCTAAAAGGTTATCCCCGTGTCTCATTTTATATAAGAAGCTTAGGAGGAAAGACCCAACTGAAAATAAGAAAACTGAAAAACTATCCAAAAGGAGGATTGAGATGACATGCAGCAAGTGTCATACCAAGAGTCACGACAAAAGAAGATGTCTTAGGGAGCCTATTGTTGCTGGCCCAAGTTCAAGTGTGGTTGTTGGCCCAACTCCAAGAATATTGCTGTTGCTACTATCCCAAAGCCAAGAACTGTTGCTTCAATTGGAAGAGGAAGACGTAGACCAAAGGGTTCAACAGAGAAGGTAATGTAGTTTTAACTATTTCATGTGTAGGTTATAAACTAGTAGTTGCTAAAATATTGTTTTCTTTTGTAGATACTAGCAGGCCAATGATGATTGAAATGGGGGTGTTGCACACACAAAATGGACACACTATCATCAACGTAGAGTTCTTATCATTCAAATATTATTTTCTAAAATTTAGAGCCACTAACAGTGTGTTTATCCATTTTGAACAGACTGATGACAAGTGAAAGGTTCAGAAATGTCAAATCTTCAGCAGTGGTGACTGGAGATATTGGACATAAACCATCAAGTGGTGTGAAATGGAAAGGATCAAGAGTCATGACCTCCAGGTAGCTTCAAGAAATGATGGGGAGAAAACAGATTCAAACAAGGTCCAAAGCTGCACAATTGAGACAAGAAAGCTCAACTGCTCAATCTCCCAATATCTGGTGCATTGTCTATCATTTTGGTGTACTTTTGGCATTTTGTGAATGTAAACAATGATAAAATTTGGTGTATTGTACTGGTTTGGCAGTTGTGTCTGCATTTAATATTATGGTTTGACAGTTGTGACTGCATTAACATATGGTTTGGCAGTTGTGACTGCATTTAATATTAGTTAATATTTTGTACTGATTTGCCATGTGTATAATACTGATTTGGTTAAATGGTTATGCAGTTGTGACTGCACTTTTCATATATGTGTTATGTACATGGCAGTATATGTAATGTTTAGGTAGAATAATATTGCACAAATTTTCCAGTGACTACACAATTTTGTGTAGTTTGTTTAGTGAAGTTTATGCACAAAATGTGCAGTCTGCAACTTTTCTGCATTTTATAAGCACTTTGTGCAGTGACAGAAAGTTTATGCACAAATGTACATTTTATGTAACATTTTAACCAATTTATATTCACCAAATGCGGTTTCAATTGATAACAAGCTACAAAGAACATAAAAGGGCAGTTGTTTCGCTCATGTATCTTCCCAAAGAAAAAAAGATCTTTTTCCACTATTTTTGCTATAATGATAGAGATAAAGCTCTTTAGATGGTTTTTTCTAGCCCGGTGCACTAAGCTCCCGCTATGCGCGGGGTCCGAAGAAGGATCGGACCACAAAGGTCTATTTTACGCAATCTTACCTCACATTTCTGCAAGAGGCTGTTTTCACGGCTTGAACCCATGACCTCCTGATCACATGGCAACAACTTTACCAGTTATTCCAAGGTCTTCTAGCTACAAAGAACATACATTTACAAATAAATCATAAAACCCAACATTACCAATTCATTAAACAAAATTAATGGTTCATCAAAACAACAACAAGTTCATTACAAGTAGACCAACATCTTTAAGGCAACTTCATTGAAACACTTCTCAAGTAACGCTTTGAAACACAAAACTTACAACTAAAATACATATACACAACAGAGTAATCCAAAGTATTTCTCTCTTTTCTTGGACTTAGCCAATTTGCTCCTCCACTTCTTCTCCTTTTCTTTCAACTTCTTAATGTTTTCTTCAAAATTGTCCAGTTGAATTTCTATGTTGTTCATATCAATTTTGCTTTTCACATAATTTGTTGACCTAGTAGGCTTGTCATTCACTTGGCCAGAAGCTTCAAATGATGCTTCAAGTAGACCAATTCCTCCCACCAGCTTAGGAATCACATATTTGGATCTTGGATCAATCTCTCCTTCCAAAGATAAAAATCACATGATCTAGCACCCTACAAATAATGAAATCAAGAAAAAAATTAGTCTTCTAACTCTTCATAGCTCATTTCGTGAAAACAACTACACTTACACCACAGTATGGACAACTCCAATATCTTCTTTCGGGTTTCTTGGGGTCCAAGAGGTCAACAAAGGCAGAAGATGTCCATGTTTGCGTCGCACTTCCTTCAAATCATGATCATCTTCTTCCTTGCAAAGCCTACTCAAGCCTAGTCGAGCCATTATAGCACCTTCATTATCAGAAAAAATAATCAAATAAAGCTCCATACAAAACTTAAACAAAACTCCAGAAAAATCCAACCCCATTTTGACATAATTTACGTTGAAAAAACACAAATCCAAAAGGAAAAAAGAGGGGAATTAATCTAACAAGGAAAATTTGAGAGACAAAATTTAGTTACCTTTGACTCAAAATAACTTAGCTTCTGCTTCGACATGGGGCTAATTCTTCACAAATTGAGAGAGAAAATTAGGGTTCTTGCAGTGAGGTGGGGGATTAAATTTTTTACCGTTGGGAATTAAAGGGGTGAGAATTATTACGATTTCCTTGTTTTAAAGGTTTAATTCGTGAAAAATCAGTATTCACGTGCCCAAAGATGTTGGCAGAAACGCGCTGGGGTTTGGGTGTCAGGAGGGGTAAAAACAATTCACCGTAGTGATGAGTTTAATAGATCGTCATAATAATTAGAGTGTTATATCAACTTTTGTTTAGGGTGGAATCTATGTCTTTGCCTAGTTGTTATGCTATTCAAGGTCATTCAATTGTCATATCAAATTGTCCAAAAATAACGTTAGGAAATAATAATATTCTTTTTGAGATGTAACATTTCAACACTTTATTGGCATATGAATTTGGGCACGATCTATGAATTGGGTCAATTGGATTGTACAGGTATGCTATTTGCTAGCCGATATTAGAAGTGATAAATGAACTGAATGAGTTAAAATGGGATAAATCAATGAATGAGTTCGCTCCTAGCTAGGGCTGGCAATTTCACCCTAACCCGATGGATATCCATCCACCCGACTCGATTATACGGACGAAAACCCGACAAAACATGGATTTTAATCGGGTGACGGATGGATCGGGTGATGGATCGGGTCGGATTCGGGTGGACATACATCCAATCCATCACCCGCCCCACCACCCGAACCCACCCACCCACCCGTTATACTTTAATAGTCCGGTCCGGTGAGGGCTTGAGGCAGTGATCCTGATCCAGTCCACCCGCGGCCCACCCTCTCTTAAATTAAATTGTTGTAAAGCCCAAAATATCAAACCCCAATTTAAATCCATCTTAATTCTTCACTATACCTGAAAAGAAAACCCTATTTTCATTCTTCATCTTGATCTTCACTTGATCTTTAAAGTCTTTAATTTCCCCTTGCATTAGTGTATGCTTTAACACTTTAGTTGATTATTGTTAGTTGGTTCATTAGTTAGGTCGATGGGGTGCTGTCGAGGATCCTTAGAATTTGGGTCATGAGTGCATTTTTATATATGTTTACTCCTTTTAGATTCAAAAGTAGCTACAGTTTGAGAATTTGATTGTGGAAAAACCAAAATGACATACTAAATTGAAGGTCAAAATGTGTTTAGTTGGATATTACGTATTGAAGTTTGTATGTAATTGAGGAACTAAAAGTGCTATACCCCAAAAGGATTAGAGGTAATACAAGTTTGCAAGAGGCATAGAGATATAAAACTCGGGCCATGGTGTGGATAAGAAAAAATCCTCACTTCAACCAAATAAGTGTCCTCATTCCTCACTGTTGCAATTTTAAGAATATTATAATCCCGAGGCAAATTCAGTTATGCTACTATAACAGACTTTGGCTTGCTATGATCTACACATGCTACTATTAGGTTGCAGAATTTTACAACATGAGCACCCGCTCCACCGATTCACCCGTGGATGATGGGTGGATTGGATGTGGATTAAAAAAAATAGGGTGATGGATGGGTCGGGTGGTGGATGGATCGTTGGCGGGTGGAGGCGGATTGAGCTCCACCCGATCCACCTCCGATCCATTGCCAGCCCTACTCCTAGCTTGTCTAAAAATTGTTTCGGTCAAGATAGGTTGATTCAATTTGACTAAATAATGCCAAACTCGATCATGTTTACTTTGGTTGTTTATCTTTATTATTATTTTAAATTATTGAACAAACAAAAAAAAATTATTCATTACAGTTTATACATATTTAATAAACCAATCAAAAGAATCCCCCTTGTTATGACAAGTTTTATCGTAAAAGAGAGGAAATGATAGCAATAACGAATAGAAATTGTGTCCAATGACCACTTTTCGGCCCTGTTTCCAAAAATAGTCATTGAGTTTCAAATTCCAAAGTTGAAACTCTATGACAATTTGAAACTCGAGGACATTGCCTATTTTTCATTTACAGAGGCTGAAAAGTAGCTATTTGTGAATTTTAACCGCAATAACAATTACATTGGAAACAACAATTTACATGAGGGCCAACTCTTCAAATGCTGCCAATGATGTGAATATGACTAAAGTATCAGACAACAGCAACAGTTACACTACGCTCCGGTTTCCAACATTTAAGCCTAAACAATATCAACAAATAATCAAATTAATCAACAAGGAGTGAAGAGCAGACAAGCAGCTAACATGGCATGCATAACTAGTTTTTCCACTAATTCATATGTCGATTCCTACTGCAGTTGGATCTACTGCTTCCAGTTTGCGAGAGATGGAATATCACCACTCAAAGATAATCGAGGAATGGAGAGTATCAAGTTTTCTGAGAAGTCGTGTACAGTTCGGGGATAACATGCTTTGAGATTCTAACAGGGAGAGTTGCTGTTGAAGATAGCCAAGAGAAGATGAGGCTCAACTTAAGGACAGGAGAGAAGCCATTGCTTCCTTTCACTCACCAACGTATGTGACAAGCTTGATAGAGTCGTCTAGCCACACCGATCCAATCAACAGACAAGTTGCTCATTCATCCTCAGGATTCTCCGATATGTAAAGAGGTTGTTAGTAATGAACTCTGATGACAACCAAATGGATTCGTCATTACCACCAGTTGACTACACTGACATTGAGGCTGTGATCTTACGGAGCTTTCCCTCCCGAAGAAATTCTGTTCTGATCCTTTACAAGTGACGCTTAGTTTTCCAAATGTTCGCTCACAACGTGACTGAGAAAGAAGAACGAAACATAATTCATGGAGACAAATTCTGAATCAGGACGTGGATTGTGTCCAGATACATCACCAACTGAAAAGAAGTGGAGTGTGTCTACTGAGACTTTTGAGCAAGAGACGATCTGCAAATGTCAAAGCAAGCAAAAGCTTAGCTTTTTGGATCTAGAGCTATTAAATGCATCATCTTAGCTAATAAGTATTTCTTAGATTAAAGGTCACTTTATATTGCTCAAAATGTCTTCAAGAAAATTTTTAAAGAAAGTATTGTAAACTCAAAGTCTGGCATATTGCAGCATCACGAAGGAGAATTCAACAGTGATATATCATTTACGCACAAAGGTCAAGAAAACGCTAGAACAAAAAGGATTCTCTACTTGAAACTACAACCAGAAAAGGAAAAGATGAGCACATATTTCCTCTTCTTTTTTTCCTTTTTTCTTTTGTGGTGTACATGAGATAGCATAGAAGGTCCAGTTTGAGTTCACTGGCGTCTGGATTAAGCACTATGAAAAGAGGGGAATCCCATTGGAAGATGCATTTCTTGTTGATAGCATCATATGTAAAAAGTTGGAAAACGTAAATTTCAACAATCTAGATTATCTGCCCTGATGCTACACTTCAGTACAAACTAGACCCAACAGCTCTCTGTTTCTCCACAATTTGACAAATTCGGAATTGTATCAAAAATAATAGAACAATGGCATGCTACTGTTTGGATATATGCACACGATTTTGGAGGGCTATATATAAATAGAGAATAGTTGCTTCCACCCTCCAATCTCCCAAACACACAAAAAAAGAAAAAAGAAGACCAAGAACAACACATAAATCTAATTGTGCATTGACAGAGTACAGAAATTGCCAAATGCAAAGGTTCATCATTATCTTAGGCATTGTTTCAGAGGTCGATTTAGGATTTGAAGTTTATGGGTTTTGGATTCTAGATCTTGGGTTCTAAATTTTTAGTTTGTACGTATTAAATGGCTTTTTAAAGACAACTTCAGGGTTTGACAGCTCCTTTCATAGTTGAAAATATGTGGTTGAAGGGGGCGGATTTTGGGGGGAGAATCGGAAGGTACTGGAATAGTTATGTGGTGGCGAGGAACCCGTCATTTCGATTTGCAAAAAGGTTAAAGATGCTTAAGAAGGATATAAGGGTGTGGAATAGGTGTTTGAGAGGATTGAGGTGAAGACGAAAGAACTCATACTTGGGGCGGGAGAATTAGAGAGGGTTGAGCAAGAGAGGGAGTTGGTGCAAGAGAAAAGAATTTCTTTTTATAACCGTGGTGTCTGGGCCAGCTTGCGCGCACCTCGACTAATTCCACGAGATACCTACCACCACCCACCAACAACAGGTACCAGGTAACTCTGTCCATTAAGGCTAGGACATAAGGGAAAAGATTGAGGAAGGAGGAGTGAAAAGAGAGCTAGCTTCTCTGGCATTAGCTCGAGAGATAAGTTGGAGACAAAAAAATAAGGGTTCTATGGTTGGAGAGGGTAAAAACAAATGGTTGAATGAAAAAGGAAGGCTTGAAAAAGTTCTCGAGAAAGGTGCCTGGGAACATTTTAACCCCAAATAGACTGATGCTCACGCCATATTGAAGTAAGAAAGATATTTCCTTCGAAATTTGCGATCAATACCTCAGCTTCACAAAAACCAATCATGCAACGCAGACTCTCTAGCTGGTTTCTCAACTTTGCTGATGTCATTTCTTTGTAAAAGAAGCAGTGAAGGAGGCCACAACTGCTTCATCTCCATTTCCATTTATTCGGAAGAACTCTCGAGACACGCGAGGATTACATCAGAGTTGAAAACTTTTGGCTCCTAAAAAAAAGCCGTCTTCCTACTCTGAAGTCCATTCCATTTAGCCACGACTACGAATTCGGCTTCAATGTTCAACACCTAGATTGTTAATCCTGAAATGTTCAAAACATTGTATTCATAAAAAAGTGTGTGCTTTGGACCAATTTAGTAATATATCAAAGGAACTACTAATTTTAACGACTTATTTTACTGAATATACCTAAAAGTACCTTACTTTTTCTCAATTCCAGCTGAAGCTAGGTGCAAAACACGTCTACCAGCATGGTTCAGATTCAGAAGATAAGGAAGATGAGCTTTAATTCATACCAGACGTAACAGCTTTATACAACCAGTTGAGTTTGCCGCAACAACCATATTAGATTTTCTTCTCCAGCATACACTTGAAACAAATTGCCCGTTACTCTCACCTTCATTGCCAGAGCTAGGATCAACAGATCCAAATTTATAAGAGGTAATTGGCATTGGTAGAGATCTATGATAAGCATATACCTGCAACAAAAATGTTAAAGTAATTGAGTCTACTGTTTAACATAAAACAAAATGATGAAAGATGAAGTTACCTCATTAGATTCAGAACCACATGCAATGTACCCATCTAAAGCTGATAATCCCACGAAGTTCTGTAGAAAAGGAGAGTAAATGAAATTGAACAACCTATAGTGTTGAGAAGTTCATCGTAGACAAAATATCCTTTATTTACCTTCTCATTGGTGTGTCCCTTGAAAGTCAAGCTGCAGGCGTTTGAGGACAATCCTTCCAAACTAGTTCTCTTTAGGTCCCATAGCTTTAGTGTGTTATCTGTGGATGCAGAAACCAGGGTACCACAATCTAAGAATTTTACATAGCTAACAGCCTTCTCATGTCCAGATAATGTGCACCATGGAATCCTAGTATGGCGAAGATCATAGCAGTAGATTTTGTAATCAGCAGATCCGAAAGCCAGCAGATGAGAGGAATAAGCAGAAAACTGCACACAGCATATGTTGGCAGGATTCCAGATTGTATCCACAGAACTCCTCTGCCGAATGAAATAGATCAAACTTTGGTTTTTTCATAGATCAAATCTAATGAAGATAAAAAAAATCTAATGAAGATACAAACTTCATGAAAAAGTAGCAACCAAGGATCGGGTAAAGTACCTCATTAATATTCCACACTTTTACAGAACAATCATCACTTCCAGTGGCAAACTTTGTTGGATCCACTTGACAAAAATCAACAGACCAAGCCCTCTTCTGGTGCTCTATATGTTGCGAAATTTCTTGACCTGTGCTTGCATCCCACATCTGATTCAAAATATTTACACCAAAATCATGTTAACAAAATGAATGAAATACTCAACTTCAACTGCAACCATGTGTAAGGTAGTTGATATACATTTACCATGACTAGTTAATGCACTTAGGGGCCGTTTGGTTGCTGGTTAGAAAGTAAATTATTCATGTACATAAGCCAGCATAACTAGTACCATGTTTATGGCGCAGCTTCAGCTTTCCCAAGGACATGACCCTTGATAGGAGGGTGTGGAGGTCGAGTATCAGGGTAGAGGGCTAGTAGGTTGCTGCGCGGATTTATTTTCCGTACCAAGAGTGTTAGTATCTGTTAAGAGTCCACATCGGAAATGGAATGGGGACATGGACTCCTTATATGGATTTGGACAATCCTCACCCTACAAGCTAGCTTTTGGGGTTGAGTTAGGCCCAAAATCCATTCTTTACATGGTATCAGAGCCAGACTCATTCCAATTCTTTGTTCACCGATGTTGGGCCCGCAAATTATAGTGTCCACGCTCCAGTTAACGAGGTCTGAGCGTGCGGGGAGTGTTAGGAGTCCCACATCGGAAATGGAATGGGAACATGGACTCCTTATATAGATTTGGACAATCCTCACCCTACAAGCTAGCTTTTGGGGTTGTGTTAGGCCCAAGATCCATTCTTTACAGTATCTTTTTATGTTTGCTTATTCTTAGATCTCTAGTACACTCTACCCTCCCTAGACCCCACCCGGTGGGATTATACTGGGTATGTTGTTTATAACTAGTACCATGTTTGGTAGCATTTTAGTTGATATGTATAAAATTCAACACACCAAGTTTTTGGTTACTAGTTTACAATCCTGCATAACTAAACCATGTATAAGTTAATGAGTCAATTTATGAATTATTTTATGCAGAGTCTTCAATAACTAATACATGAATAACTAATACACGAACTATTAAACCCTACATAACTAAACCAAACATAACTAATACCGGAATAACTCTAACCAGGAACCAAACGACCCCTTACTAGCTAGGAGATATATTCTCTTACATTCCTATGAAAGGTCATGCTAGAAAGAATACCTTGAGTATTTATAGGATAGTCAGACAACGGGTAAGAGTTAAAAATATTGTCATAGTTCATGAAGAATTCAAAATCTCTTTAACAAGTTTAGTGAAAAAGGCACACACCTTGACTACGCCATCATAGTCAGTTGAAGCCAGATAGTTCTTCATATAATTATTCCAGGAAACACAGCTAAGCTTAGATCTGTTTGACATCTCAGCCACGGGATACTGAAGATCCGCAGAGTCATTCAAAAGTGAAGCAAATTCAAAGATCTTGATTTTCTTTGAGACACCAGCTGCAGCTATATATTCCTCTTCATGATCAAAACAGAGGGAGCAGATCACATTTGTAGAGTTGAGAAGATCACCATTTCTTAATGTCCCATATTCCTCAAACTTGCAGTAGCGAGCATATTTACAAATACCTTCAAAGAAGGCTCCAACACGATCAACAGATTTTAGAGTAGGCTCCACCTCTTTTTCTGACAATCTGTCACGACTCGTCAACAAATCTGTGTCTGTTCGACCTATCGTATCATTTTCCGCAAGTTGAATTTGGGATCTCATGCAGAAGTAAGCACTTTCAAGCTGAGAAATATTTTCCATCAGCTTTTCATTGCTCATATTTGTAATAGAAAACGATCTAGAAATACAGTCAGTCGAATTAAGATGTTTAAAGTAGGATCCCTGCCGCATATTATTGAAATCTTTCTCCACCCAATCTGAAGTTTTAAAGGCATCTCTTTTATTGACATCCTTGATATCAGCTTCTAAGCACTCTATTCTTTGTAATAATTTGGAGGTATTATTCTGCTTTTCCTCCTGCAGTGAAACTAGGAAATAGAGTAACGTATCTGAGTCAGGATCGTCATCCTTCTTCTCAATAAATGATGGGACACCATCTATTTTACATATTTCTTCAGCTCCATATATTAATTCAGACTGCAGAATCTCCCTGCAAAGATAAGTAGAATCGTCAATGTGATAAGAAATAAAACGAACTTACTTGAGGATAATTACAAATTTGATGTGCCTGAGCTTCTACCAATTAGAGAAGTTAAAACTCAGCTAGTACTCTACTTATTATGAACATTACTCGGATAACATCAAGTTGATTCCGTGATCAGAAAATGTTAAAGAGTATCAGCTTTAACGTAGTGGTGTGATATCTACCGCTCCCTCTGTTTCAATTTATGTGAACTTATTTGACTGTGCATGGAGTTCAAGAAAAAATGAAACTTTTGAAACTTGTGGTGTTAAATATGCCATAACATTTGTGTAGTTATAAAACTTCTGAAGCTTGTGGTCTAAACATGTGATAATATTTGTGTGGCTATAAAATTTTGCCATTAAGTGTGTGTTCGGTATGAAGGAAAATGTTTTCCTGAAAAATTAGTGGGTTTCTTATTTTTTTTGTTCGTTATGTAAGCAAAAATATTATCCTAAAAACATTTGAATATAATTCAGACAAAAACTATGGGAGGTGGGCGTAGGGGTGGGGGTGGGGTGGGGTGGGGGTAAGGGTGCGAGGTGGTGAGGATGGGGGCTATGGGGTGGGGGTGAACATGAGGTGTGTTGGAGGGTGGGGATGACGCAATCAAAGTGGAATGCCACTTGCGGATCTTGTTTTTCCTACTTCTACCAGGGAAGTCATTTTCCTCATTTTTAAGGAACTTGTTTTCCTAGAGAAAATGTTTTCCAAAAATTTTAACCAACCGAACATGGGAATTGAATGTTTCCCTTCATACCGAACACACCCAGGGTATAACAACAACAACAGCATACCCAGAGTAATCCCACAAAGTGGGGTCTAGGGAGGGTAGAGTGTACGCATACCTTACCCCTACCTTGGGAGTTAGAGAGACTGTTTTCGAACACACCCAGGGTAAAATGAGAAAATTAAGTTAAATTGTTTCCATATTTAGAAAGAGGTCATTCTTTTTTAAATAGACTAAAAAGGAACTGGATCACATAAACTGGAATGGGGGAGCATATAACAAGGTGACAAGAGAAAAGGCTAAGATGCCTCAAGCCCCAAAGAACTCCTCCATCTCTGATTATATAGAAATCACTCTCGACCACCAAACCAGTTTTACCCGAAAAGAAAAAGGAGCATAATAGTTATAACAATATCAAGCTACGAGGAATCCGTGATTGGCAAAAGCTGAAAATGCTTTGAGTTTACTCAGAGCATCACAGTGTTTTCCAAATAACCCAATTCTAGGATACTGTATTGCTGGCTGTCTTGCAGGTACGTCAACATTGAATTGTTTCAGCAAAGTCCAACTAGCAGAAAATTGTACTGCACATGAAATTAGAAACATAATAATACCTTGTTGTAGGACGAGAAGAAGGTTCAGGATGAAGCAGCAAAAAGCAAAAGCCAACTTCCTCAGGATTTTGACAAAGGAAATTTGGAGGGAGAATGCGACTTTGCAAATTCAACATCGCTGCAGAACGTGCCACTGGTGATTCAAAACAGCAGAGCAACTAATAAAAAAACAACAGGAATTAGTAAGACTAAAGATAATATATCTCACCCCTTCGGCAAAGTGCATTGTGAAACAAAACGTCTGTTCTACACACCCCCAATTACAAAAATCATTACATTAGCCGGAGTGTGTAGAGCTACATATATTTTTCCAGATGAAAAATAAAAAATATAGAAAATCTGACGAGAGCATTGGAGAATCCGAGGGTTAAATCTCAAAAGTCTAATTAGAAAAGACGATCATATCCAGACTGGAATATTGTAGTACAAATATCTAGTAGAGTGGGTGAGCAAAAGTTTCATAAAAGCATCTGGTTCCAAAAATCTCAATTATATTGATTTTAATTCCATTTCTTAAAGATCAAGAAGAGAATTGATTCAAAGAAGTACTACAAGGAAATAGAATAGGTAATCATCATAAAAAAAATTCCTTTGTTTTTTGTATTTTCTTTCTTGTTTGTTTGGGATGTATGTATCATTTTTTTCCTTGGAGTAACTGGTAAAGTTGTTGTCATGTGACCAAGAGGTCACGGGTTCGAGCCGTGAAAACGGCCTCTTGCAGAAATGCAGGGTAAGGCTGCGTACAATAGACCCTTGTGGTCCGGCCCTTCCCCGGACCCCGCACACAGCAGGAGCTTAATGCATTGGGCTGCCCTTTAAGGTGATTGTATTATACAAGCAGCAGTAAGTAGGTGCTGAAGTATTTATAGGTGAGCAAAAAGCAAAAGAAAAATCCCTTTCCAATCTTATAGGGATTCTAAGAGACTATGGATTCTGCATCATTTACAAATTCCTTCTTACACGACGGAAAAAAACAAAAGTTTACAGTTAAACTTCATCTGTTGGAATGGCTTTATATTCAAAACATCTGTTGTTCCTTTCTTTCCAAACACACAACAGTGAATGTATGTATTATAGTTACACCAACATTTTAGATCATCTTAAATTCTGCTTCAACATCTATTGTGAAAAAGATATTTCAAGTATTATTATCATCGGAATTCAACTTTTTTTACTCAAAAGAAAAAAAAACAAGGTTATAGACCACCTTATGGCCGATGTGATTACCAGCCAAAGGGCAAAAAGACGGGTAATTGTATTATAATAAATCTTTTTCCAATCCTATAGGGATTCTAAGAGGCTAAGAATTGATTCTGCATCATTTACAAACTCATCCTTACACCAAAAGAGAACAAAGTATACAATAAAACTTGATATGTTGCATTGTGTTTGCCTTATCTTCAAAACATATAGTGTTTCTTTCCCTCCACACTGCCCACCATCTATTTATATGTATTTATATTATGTGATCTGTTAATAGTTCCTCACAGATATATTAATCAAAATCATGGAGAGAACGAGCAATCATGTATCATATATTGCAAATAATATTGTGAACTTTTCAGGTGTGTAACTCTTGCTTAATGGATTGGACTTGTGCAAACTGAACCTAAGTAAAATGAACTTATTAGTGGTTTAAAGTAAAATGATTACAAACTCAGCAATTAATTACTCACCTCAAAGAAAAGAACCCCGAGACAGTAGATATTAGATGATGCTAGACTTTCATGATTGAGTTCTTCAGGACAAGTGTACCACTTCTTCTCCAATTGATTAATATCAGACTCCAGTAGACACCCTGCCTTAAATTGCGTGCCTTCATCATGAGAACAAGAACGAGTATTAACCTTCTGCTGCTTTGAACTCAAGTTACTTTCAGCATGCATTTCCATGTTGGATGGCCTTTTCCCGTTAGTATTCTGGTTCATGACATACATGGAATCTATCTGGACGAATGGACCAATATATTTAACACCATTAGGTGACAGTAAAATGAAACAGGAAGGCCGTATATCCTGGAATGCAGTTCCTTTGGAGTGAGCAATATCGATTAACTTCACTATCTGCCGGAATATGTGAATCCTCTCAGCTTTGTTTATCTGTGATCCCATCAAGTTTATCCACTCTCTCAATGTAACTCCATTGTAAGTTGAAGTCGGTCTTCCCTGATCGTTACAACTAAAAGAAACTTGCTTAGAATTAGCACCTGGCTTAAACTCATACTTATTCTGCTGATTAGAGACAGTATGAACTTCTTTATGAAGTGGAAGGCCTTTTGGTAAAACATCTTTGCCTTTAAGAGATCGGTTAGCAAACAACTGAGAAAAGCCCGATGTAGATAAAAGTTTTGATTGACTATTATGGTCTTCTATTGATTGGGAAGACACTGCACTAGAGCCTTCTTTTTTATCTTTGTCGAATGCATGCTTCAGCATTTTCACCGCCAGCAAATTCTTTCCTGGCAACTCCTTGGAACTTAATTCTCCATCACCCTTCACACTTCTAGAGCCAGCCCCCAATTGATAGAAATGTTGCCACTGAATTTGTGGTTTCTGATCGGTTTCTCGATTATTATTGGAGCATCTAAGAGAAGCTGGTTCAGAAATTTTGTAATTACTCAATTTTTCAACTGTGAGCCTTGAACTGGAAGAAGTTGATCCCTCGGGCAACTCATGACCTGTAGATATACACTTTCCTACTGATGGTTCAACAGAAATATCATCCTCCCTCGTTTTAGGTAGCGCATTTGCAGCAACATCATTTGCCTCTACTTCCTCCTTTGACTGGTCCATTATCATTAAATGGACTCTTTCAATTAAATACCAGTTGCATAAGGCAATGATTTAATTAACCCGCGAGGGACTGACTGAAATAAAAGTAGTACTTTGTAATTAGCACAAGTATAGACGGAGCCAGAATTTTTAATATATGCATTTTGAACCATAATTCATTATGCTTACTGGCAAAAAAAAGGGCAGCCCGGTGCACTAAGCTTCCGCTATGCGTGGGATCCGGGGAAGGGCCGGACCACAAGGGTCTATTGTACGCAGCCTTACCTCACATTTCTGCAAGAAGCTGTTTCTATTCATTATGCTTACTGGTTTCTAAATATATTAATTGTCCATATCAAAAGAACTTTTTAACACAAATACAGGGTTTGAGCCGAAGTTACTGGGTCCTGTAACTTGCATTGTGCCTCCACCCCTGAGCACAAGCTTCTTATACTTTAACTTCGTTCTTTTCTACATAGAATTTCGAGGTACTTGGTTTTTGAATTGTGGTGTAAGGAAAAGAGGAGAAAATATCTCTCAATATCTTTCCTCCTTAACCTAGTTAAGTTGGCCGAAGGACATCTGCCAGAATTAAGAGTTGAACATGCTTTTTATTCAATACTAGCACCACCAAAAAAAACAAGAGAAAAGAATATGCTATGATCATCACTACATGTCAATACATGGAATAAAGAACTAGTTTTGATTACTTTGACTTTCTATGAATGCTCATGTATTATAAGTTAACCCACAAACGGACAAACATAATTGGTCAAGGCCTTCAAATTGGAACAAAAGGAAAAAGATACACAAGAGAAAAGGGGTTAAAAAGGAAACCATGTACAATGAAACTACGCTAAGCTAGTTTGGGATCGGCTATTTGAATCCTCAGTATCTATTCCCGCAAAATCCAATTATACAATTGAGTATATCATTGCATTGGAGAAAAAAAAGTCAATAAGGTGAAACTAAACCAAACAAAGATATCCAAGAAACACACAAACTGAATCCACATTCCCTAGATCATAAAGTTCAAAATTTTACCTAATCTTAAAAGAACACCCACAACTCAAGTAGCAATAATAAGGATATCACAAGACTTGCCTGAAAATAGAAAGGGAAAATGGTCAAATTTGCCCCTCTACCATGCGAAAAGGATCGATTTTACCCTCCACTATATTATCAGTACAAAAAGACCCCGTCGTTACCTAAATGGTTCAAATATACCCCTCATGTGTTAGGGCTATCCAAGGTGGACACCCAATCCCCTGTGATACTGACATTTTGATGAGGTGGACGTCACGTGGCAATGCCACCTCAACGCCCCAACTCATTTTATCCCCCCTCCACTTGTTCTTCCACCACTAACATTTCCTTCCTCTCCATCACCAGTGTCACCGGTAACACCACCATGATCAACAACAACAACATACCCAAGATGTAGGCAGACCTTACCCCTACCTTTGTGGGGTAGAGAGGCCGTTTCAGATAGACCCCCGCTCCACAGAAATGTAACCAAAACAGGATAGACAGGAAAAATACGGCAACAGAATAGCAAGATAAACAAAGCAAACGAAGTAACAAGTAGTAGTAAAATTGAAGAATAGGATACTATGTCAAAACACCACCATGATCATCACTACTTTATTTATCTAATTTAGTAATGGTTAAATATTCTTGAAGCAGAAATATAGAAATGTTAGCATAATTAAAAAAGGAAACCATGGACAATAGAATCTAACATTTTCATTTCAGAAGGAAACCAAAATCAAGAAGAAAGCAATACCCACTAATACAAGCAGAACAACAACAACAAATCTTCTATCTTCCTTTCATTACGGTATTTCTGAACAAGTTGCTAGATAACAAGCCTAAGGGCTCGTTTGGTTTGGAAACAAGTTATACTGGGGTAACTAGTCCCGGGATTAGTTATTCCACCCTCAATGTGGGATAAAATAATACTACAATCATGGGATAACTAATCCCAGAATTAGTTATCCCGAAATTTTATTCCAACCAAACATGGGATAAGGAGATACTAAAATTTTAACCCAGGATTATTTTTGCTTATCCATCATACCAAACGACCCCTAAAGGTTTTCTTCTTGATGAGATCGATATTGATGATAGTAACGATATTGATGATAGTGACAATCTTGATGCTAGTGACGTTATCATCATGACCTTGATACGGAGTTGGAACTGCTAACTAGGATGAATGGGCTAACTATGGATATGATGCCGGAAATAGACGGATTTTATATCACCCTTCAATTCGATGTCTAAGCTAGTTTGGGTTCGGCTGTGTAAGGCAAGCCCGATGCACTAAGCGTCCGCTATGCTCGGGGTCCGAGAAAGGAAAGAACACAAGGTCTAGTGTATGAATCCTCAATATATATTCTAGCTAAATCCAATAATACAACTAAAGATATTATAACATTAGGGAAAAAGCTCAAGAAGGTGAAACACTAAAACCAAACAGTTTCAAAACACACAAACTGAAATACACATTCTTTACCAAATCTCATAAAGTTCAATTTTTTATCAAATCTTGAAGCACACCCACAGCTTAACTTAACTAGCAATAACAAAGATATCAAAGACTAGACTTGCCTGAAAATAGAAATGGGGTAAAATGGTACTTTCCCAAAGCATTGGATTCCATTATAGTTCACTATTATTACAGGAACGAAAATAATGTCTAAGATCATGATGAACCAAGTACAACTTTTTTAGTGCCACAACCAGACTTTTCGTACTGTTGCAATTATTTGTGCAGTACTTTATTTTTATTACTGTGTAGATATGCTAGAAAAGTGTGATGAGTCACCAACCCACATGGAAAAAACTAATTGTTTTTTTGTAAGAGAAGAGGAACCACAGATATTTATTGTTTTCGGCGGAATTATGCTTGTTAAATACTTATAGGGAAAGTTATACATTTGGCCGGTGGGTCAAAAATAATTATATTTATTAATTAAATATTTATTATATATAAAAATTATGTGATTTTATATGTATTGTACACTATTATATAAAGAATATATATTTGCTGACCACTCCTCTACTTTATTTTAATTTTCATTTTAACTTTTTTCACGTCCAAAATATAAATATAAGGTATAGTTTACTAAATTTTTAAATATTTCTTGAGAATTGAGAATTACTCCCTCCGTCTTAAAATACTTGTCATTTTTTTCTTTTCAAAAGTCAATTTGACTAAATTTTAAAATTAAATTAGATTATATTAATTCAATATTTTAAAATTAAAATTTAGATATTCGAAAACTATACGAAAAATACTATAAGTTGCAATTCGTCTCATATTAATATGATAAAAAATATTGATCAAAGTTCATATAATTTGACTCTTGAAAAATGTAATGTGACAAGTATTTTGAGACCTAGGAAGTATTAAAAAGAAATATATAGTTGAAAACTAGTAATACTAATTTTTATCTTAAATTCCTAAGAGATAATCATTTTGAAACAAATAATGATAATCTTAAATTACTACTCTTTCAATATTAATTCCCATTTTACCATCATCTTGCCACATGGATTGCCAAGCGGATAATAACATATTAGTTAGTATTTAATCAATATTCCACATGTCATATATTGTATGAATGTAAATTTATAAGTTTATATTGTAGATTTATTCTATTAGAAAAGTTAAAATATATATTTTTGGTTGATCATATTCTTTTTATACAAGTCAATTAAATTAGACAAAGTTCTATATAATCGAACTATATATCCACTGTCAATTCAATAATAAATTTAATGTCATTCTTAAATTATACTTGATCTCACCGTGACCGTCTCATGCAATACTCAAAACTTTAATGTACATTCAATAAATAAAACAAGAATACAAAGAATCATCACTATAAAAAGTGGAAACATTCTAACAACATATAGTATGGGCACATCTCATATATGCAATCATAAGCCCCTTAATCAATAGAATGAGACAATATCAAAAGAACAGAACAAATTAATTGAAATGATCAAATCAATGTAGTTTTATTATGAAAAATCTCAACAAAGATGATGCGCTTTCTACAAAAGATATTGTGACTCAAACTTGAATAAATAGTGCATTCATTCATCCAGTATCTAAAAATACCACAAAAAGAATCACTTTCTCACTTATGTGTTCTCCTTCTTGATATATGACATCTGGGTCCTAAATTTGGAGCCTATAAAGTAATCAACATCAAAAAGTAAGATATAATGAAAAGAAAAAAAATGTGAAATAAAGCCTATTACTTGTGAAGCTCCCTTGTTGGGACATGTTTTTTTGTTGTGACCTTCATTTTTGCAAATACTGCACCGCACCGTTGTTCGGCCTTCTCTAACATCCATCTCATTATGCAAACACCTGGATTTGGGACGGCCTTTAGTAGTCCTTTTCATGGAATCATACGGTAAAAGTATCATGCCTCTCATGGGAGGCCAATATGCTTGGTCAGGAATAGGAACATATATAAAAATCTAAAAATCACATTACCTTTAATTGATATTGGTTTCACCCAAAAAAATAAAAGTTCAATGATATTCATGAAATTAATAAGACGAATTTAGTTGGAAATCAATTCAATCTAAGTAGAGATGGCAGTGGATCCTGGACCCGATCCGGATCCGGTGGATCCATATCCGTTTTATGGATATGGATCTTTAAAATTTGGATCTGACGGATCCGGATCGGACCCCGATCCATTTCTGACGGATCAGATCTGGATCTGAATCTTGTGTTTGAGATCCGTATCCGGTCCAGATCCGACACGTGGATCCGTTCTTTATTAAATATATGCATAACCTAGAATGTAATTTTATAAGTATTTTCTTAAAAATTTTCATAATTTCTATATTTTACATTCAGGTTTGGAGTAATGGATATTGAAAATTTTAGAAAGAATTGGCTGGAACAATAATTTTATTACTCCATTAATCACCCTCAGCTTCCATTCTCACACCTCTTAGTTTCCTTGAATAAATAAATTAACAGACCTCTTAATTTATTCTATAGATATAAATTAGTGATGTAATATATTTACTTTTCATGTTTGCTTCAATATGACTTTAATGCCTTTCTACTCCAAAATTGTTAAATGAAACAGCTTCTTTAAATACCATGCATTCTTTAATATACTCAAATTATCTCTTGTTTACTTGTTTAATTTTCTATCTATCATACAGAAAAATGCATTTTGTTACAAGTATGTGTACATGTTTCTCATATTTAATTAGGTCTTTATTATTTTATGAGGCTTCCTGATTTTTTATTGCTGTTATAGAATCAATGAGACATTCATTTGTTTACAGCAATATAGGGAGGCCAAAGATGTCATCGTCCAATTCTTCATGTGCAGCATACAAATTATTGCGTCGAAAATGCACTCAAGAATGTGAATCCAGATCCGATTTGTGGATCCGATGGATCCAGATTTGGATCTGATTTTTATAGACCCGATGGATCTGGATCCGAATCTGGGTCTAGGTATGAAAAACATATCTGGATCTGGATCTAGTAGGATCTGGTCCAGATCCGATCTGTTGCCATCCCTAAATCTAAGGCATCAAATTAGTGTATTTGTGTGTGCATTTGGGTTACAGTAATGTTTAATTGAAAGAATTAACTCATGTTAAAACAAAATAAGAAAAGTTATCTGATACTCCGTAGAGTAGTTTTGCCATTGTCCGAGGACTTGGATTGGTGATATGAATAAGGTTGAGAAGGTAGAAGGATTTATTTAGTTGTTGGTGTTTATGACTTCAAAAAATAAAAATAAAAAGACAAATAAGATTGCATATGTGGCATGGCAATCCACTTGGCAATTCATGTGGCAAAATGAGTAGTAAAATGAGAAATAATTTTGGAAGAGTAATATTTTGGGAACAATTTTTTCAGAGAGTACTATTTTGGCCACCGTAATTATGTGTGAAGACCAAGAAAGAGGCCACTCCTGTCCGCTTGGGCAGCTCAATTGGTTTCAAGGGGGATATTTGGAATAAGAGATCAAGGATCGAATCCCGTCAGCGGCAGTGTGGGGGTTTCTTCTTGAAATAAAGGAGGCCCCTTGTGCACAGCGTGGTACTGGTCTAACCTTTGAAATCAATTGAGTCACCATGATTTACCTCCTTCACAGACCTGTCGGACCGGGGTGTGGGGGCTCCTGGGGTGGGAGATTCCACCTTTTTGGAATAAGAAAGAGGCCACTCCCAATTCTTGAAAAGGGAATTTCTCTACTTTTCTTTTCTTAAAAATTAATAACTGTATAATGATTTATTCTATTGGAAAATTATAGAAAATAGAAATTTATACTTTAAATAAGATAATATTTTAAACAAGTATGATAATTAATTATTTTAGAATCACTATGTTAACACTCAATTATCATCAAATCAAGGGAAAGAACGTTTGTGCCCCCTCAAACCAAAGTAATTACTCGTCCATGCTGCTATTACTTTCGTACCCCTAGAAAAAATCAAAATTATTTACCTGAGATGGCCCCAAATTATGATACTAACATAATATATAAATATATTGCGATGATATCATGGAGGAAGGGTTTTAGGGTGAGAGTGTACTCGGATAATTAGTTTCAGCCGCTTGAGTAAAAAACCAAATTAGTTTAGAAGAGGCATGAGGAAGATAATTATTTTATTTATTAGGGATATTTGGTGTTGTTCCCCCTTAAATCAATAAGTTAATGTTTATGTTTAAACTTTAAACATCTCTCAAGTTATTTAGTGTAAATATCCATTGAAATTTTTAAACATCCGTCAAAATGTTTGAAAATTTTTACCTAATGATTTTGATTCAAATTTATCAAATCTAATCTAAATCAACTCCAAATGATCTTAAATTTTGTATCCAATATTCAAACACTATTTTCAATAATTTCAAGCAACACTCACTTTAAAATAACACAAAAAATCATATTCATATTTTCAAACCCATTTTGATTGAAGTGAAGGTTCATAAAATACATGTAATACATTTTATTGATGAGAACGTATTGAAACTAATTGCATGACCTTGCAAACTTGATATGCCAAGATTTATTTACATATTCAACTTATGCGTAGTTGGTGTGATTATATTTATTATTTTCCAATCGAATTATGTATATGATCTAACAATTCCAAAACAACCTTTATCTTAAATTCATCAAAATTGTGATGGTCGAATCAACTAAGTTAGAATTCATCGAATCAGTAGATATTACATCTAAAGAAATTGTCAGCCATGAAATCATCATATAAAGCTACAACTCTGCAAAAAGTAGTTAATATTTAAACGACAGCCGCAAAAGAGGCCGCTTGCTAATACTTGGGATATTGGCTTGGCCCGGTAAGCATATTGGTTGGGTTGTCATAACCACGTGGGCTACTGAAGGTCATCTTTGTTTCTCCATGTGAAGCCTAAGCCCTTCACACCACGCTGCCCAATATTTTAGGGGAGAGTAAACAGCTAAAATATATCCCGAATTTGGGTCAAAAAAATCCTCTACTTTAAAAAAAAAAGCTAAAAATATCTTTCTTAACGAAAATTTTCAAATCATCCAAAATAACCTGATTTCATTTTTTGACTAAAAATATTTTTTCAAATTTAATTTTAAAAAATAGATTTAAAAAATTATTTTTTCATATTTTGGAGTGGATTTAAAAAATGAAATCGAGTTATTTTCGGTGATTTGGGAATTTTAAGAGATGGGTATTTTTAGCTCTTTACCAAAGTAGAGTATTTTTTACACAAATTCATAACAAAGGATATTTTAGACCTTTTCTCGAAGTAGAGAAATATTTTTGACCCTTTTCCCCATGTTTTACTAGCAAACTTTCTTTTATACCACATATTTGAATATTTTTAGACATCTATTCTTATCTATTATTGTCAAATACGAATTAACGACACAAGGAGAAGTGTACAAATATCCGCTTTTAGGGTCGTTATTTAATTTATGTCCGCTTTGAAATTCTTTTTGCAAGTTTACATTCTTCAGAGTAGTCGCGTCTGAAGCATCTTCAGACATTCACGTATGAAAGTATGGCCTTGTGAAGGCCAAATATCAGATGCTTTCACCTGATGTTTGGTATGGTTTAGCAAGGTAAAGTTCGGACATTTTTACTCAGGTGCGTGTAAAAATTAATTAGAACTTCAGTCATGTGTGTCTGAATTTTTTGTCAAAAATAATTTTTTCATGTATGTCTACACCTCAGTCATACATGACTGAAATACATGTAAAAACGGGATGAAATTTTAGACATGCGTGTTTAAACAAAATATAATAATTTGTTCTAATTTCAACAATTCAACACCCAAATCTACTCTAAATAAGCTCACATTTGAAAAGTAAGTTCCATATATCATAAGGAACAAACTTCAATCGTCAATTTGTAAAAACCACAACAAATCTAACAAACTCATTTAATACCCTTTAAAAAAAATCCACACCTTCACTTCAGGCATACATGCATGAGCTACATGTAAAAACGACCTGAAATTTCAGACATGTACGCTTGAGCAAGAAGAAGCGAGAAGAAGATGCACTTTTGCCAAAAAATTACCTAATATTGGTTATTCGTGCAAAAAAAAACTCAAGACATATATTACTCGACCAAAATAAGGCGCCCCGTGAAAATTTTACACATCTGACATGTATAGTTAAGTAGTGGATCCGTTATTAATTAAGATAATATTTACGAGTAAAAGAATTAAAAGTGTACATTTCAATTATTTAAAAATTAAATATGCTTAATTCGATATCACAAAATTAAAAGTAAAATTTACCAATGAAAAAATATGGGTGAAAAGTCGATACTCAATTTTGACGGCGCCATTTTAATTTGTGTAGCTTTTTAAATTTTTTTGCACGTGTACTCCATTCCGGGCAACTTTAGGTATACGATGGCTGAAGTTAGTCTCGACTCTCGACAAAGTCTAATATTTGAAGTTATATACAAAGCTGAAGTTCAGAAACATATGGTTGAAGTTCAACCGTTTTTCCAAAACTTCAGTGATATGTGTTTAAAGTTCAATCATTTTTGTCTTAACTTAATCATTTTTTGCTCAAGCTTCCATCATGTGTGCCTGAAGTTCAAACATTTTTGCCTGATTTTAGCCATGTCTATCAGAAGTTTATGCATATATGATTGGAATTCAAGTAAAAATGGCCAAAGTCAAGCAAAAATGATTTAACTTCCGTCATAGTTCAGGGAAAAATGACCAAATTTCAGCCATTATTGTTTGAACTTCAGGCATAAATTCATAAACTTCACTCATGTAACTTTAGATATTTTTATTTGAAGTTTGATCTTATCAAGTGTAACTTTATGTTAATATTGCATTTGGTGTTGTGACATTTGTACCAATATATATCTTTGAGTATTGATATGTATATGTAAATATGTTGGGACAAATGTTACGCAACATTTGGACTAACATTTTTTAGAACAGTTTTGCCTTACTTCACGTTAAGCAATAATATTTTATTTTATTGTGAGGTAAAAATGACTTAGGTGTGGTGAATTGGAGCTGTGTAAAACGTGGGAGAAAGAGTCAAAGCTTGGGGAAGAAGTCGAGTAAGGAACAAGTCAAAGTTGTTGAGATTTTCACTCCTTAATCATCTACCACAAGTTGCCCATCTTTTCCTCAACTTCCACAACCGATCGATGAGCCTTTCAAGGGAATTCTCTGCTATAAATAAAGAGGCCACAACAGTGTATCGACATCCAGAATCAGATTGCAAAAATACCAAGAGAGCTCTCGGAATTTCATTATGTCCACAACAGTGTATCGACAACCTCACAAGTGTTGCCTGAGTGTGTCGACAACATTATGTTCAACATTACAATTGTTGTTTAGATTCTAGATTAGTTTTGTATGGAGTGATTGTAATAAGAGGTTGTCTATGTCTACTTAGTTAGATTTTTCAGGCACAAGTCATATGCGACTTCAACTTTTAATTCCTTTCTATTTTATCTTGTAAATCATTAAAGAAAGGAATTTGTATATTTGTATATAATACATATACAATACATTTGGTCATTGACCATCATAAGTTATATAATATATATAACTTATGAAAATTTAAACATTTGTGTTCTTTATTTTTCCGCTGCATTTTACTCTTAAATGTTTTCTGTTTTATCAAGTGTTGTCACTGGTGTCGGACGACATTGTCACCGACATTCGGAAACTGTACGTGTAGTCGATTGAATTCTGCTCATCTTCTTTTTATTTTATCTGTAGCTCCCTTCAAGTGGTTTCAAAGCCAACACTTAACACAATAAGTGTTTGATCCTGTTATTTCAAGATATGGATCATGCAAATCCAACTATTGGTAGGCTTCCCATTTAGATGGTTCAAACTATGCCTATTGAAAGATTCGCCGATGATCTCATATCAAATCAATTAATGTTAAGGCATGGAGATCTATAACCAATGGGTATGTTGTTCTAATGTTGCCACCGGATGAGGAAGGTGACATTCTTTTTAAATCTGAATCCGAATGGACTGCGGAAGAAACCAATAATGTAAGCTTTAACGAGGAAGTCTTAAATGCAATTTTTGGATGGATTGATCTTTACATGTTCAAAACTCATACAAAACTGTTCTACGGCTAAGGACGCGTGTGATACTTTACAAACTCATTGTGAAGGTAGCTCAAGTGTTCGTCGGACGATGCTTCGCATGCTCATGAGCATATATAAACGTTTAAGGATGGAAGAAACGAAAGACATTAAATCCTATTTTGAAAAGTTGATTGACATCTCAAATGAATGTCAATCAACTTGTGGAAAAGACTCTTCGTTCTCTTCCTGAAAAGTTCAATATAAAGATTTGTGCGATTGAAGAAGCTCACAATCTTGCTACAATGGACCTTCATACCTTAATGAGAATTCTCAAAACATATGAGATGAACATTGAGAATCAAAGGGAATTGTATAAGACCAAGAATGTAGCACTTCAAGTCCAATCATCGGAGAGTCAAATCAAATAAGAGGATGAGAACCTTGAAGAAGTTGGTGACGGTGCAAATGTTGTCCTACTCACTCGAAAATTCAATTCGATGGTGAGGAAGTTCAACAATGATTGAAATAAATCTAAAACCAAAGAGCACCAAAACCAAGCCTTCAATCAAAAGTCCACTAGATTTCCTTCAAATGTACAAAAAGAAAACCAACTTAGATTGTACCAAATTTGATCCCAAACAACTTGAGTTTGTGCAATGTCATGCATGCTCGGGTTAGGGTCATTATGCTAATGAATGTGCCAATACGCCTAGAAAATTTGGTAAGAGTCTATGGGTTTCTCTTAGTGACGACGAATGAGAAGATGAATGAGATCAAGAAGTCGAATCACAAGCAATACTGGCTACTGTTTTTGAACAGTCTCTATCGGACAATGAAGATGTCATCGACAATGTTGTCTCAAATGTCACAACATTTGCCTCAACATCAGCAACGACATCTACATCCCCAGCAACATCCGGGAGGTACGGATTTTTAAAGTATTCTGATGTTAATTGCTTTAGTGATTTTATTTCTATTAGCAAGACTGATTGTATGGATCAAGTTGATTCCAAAGATGATATGATTAACGAATTACAAAATCTTTGTAAAGCCTTAATCATAGAATCCAAGCAACTTGACACAAAGGTAAAATCTTTAACTCGTGAGAATGTAGATTTAAAAGACATAATAACCCGACTAGAGGGTGCACTTACCAAAAAGGATATTGAATTTGGTAAGATCAGTGCAAAACTAGATTTATTCGAAGCTACCTTTCATAAGCTCAACATGGGGACTTCAAAATTGAATGAGATTCTTAACTTTAGTAAACCTTCACATGCATGATTTGAGTACAAAACACTCTTAAAACTGGCTGCTCTAAATTCTTTGATAATAATAAGAAAATATATTTTGTAAAAGAAAAAGGGATGCATAAGAGTTTCTCATATACGTCAAAGAATAATCTGAAGTTTGTGTGCAGTTATTGTAACTCCACTGGACACTTAAAACCATAATGTTACAATATTCAACATTCTGAGAGCAAAATGTTGCCTAAAATGTTGTCCAACATTTTAGATAACATTCGAAGCAACATTTCTGAGCGAAAAAATAAAAATTATTTTAAGAGAGTTTGAGTTCCTAAAATGGACTTAACTTGTAATGTCTGTATAACTGCATTAAGAACTAACATTTCAGGTTCTTGGTACTTCGATAGTGGATGTTCTCGCCACATGACACGTACTAAAGGCTTTTTGAAGAATTATGAGTCATTCAATGGAGGAAACGTGACTTTTGGAGGTGACAGTAAAAGCAAAATAATTGGAAAAGGAATATTGGATGTTCCTGGTTTTCCAGCCTTAAGGAATGTCTTACACGTTAGGGCTTAATGGCTAATTTGCTTAGTATCAGCCAACTGTGTGATGATGATCTTAAGGCAAAATTCAATAAGAGTGCTTGTGTGGTTACGAATGAAGCCAATGTATGTGTCATGACATGTACTAGAACAGATGACAATTGTTATCTTATTGTAAGACAAGAAACATGCAATAATGCGAAGGTCGATGACACAACACTATGGCATAAAAAATTGGAGCATGTCAACTACCGTATTTTAGAGAAATTAGTCTCATATGAAGCGGTTAAAGGCTTACCCAAACTTAGCCATAAAGGTAAAACTGTCTGTGAAGATTGTTTGAAAGTGGAAAATGCGCATACTAGTGAAGAATCAGATGTTGCCCCAAATATTGCTACACCCGAAGCAACATCTGAATCTAAAGTAGAGACCACAGAGGCCATGGATGAGGAGTCAAATGTTGAATTGCTAGATCAAGTTCGAAGGGACCCCTCATCAAGGATTAGGAAGAATCATCCCACGGGCCAGGTGATAGGGGGAGTTTTTGAAGGAATTAGAACAAGAGGCAAAGAACCACTCAACTATAGAGAAATGGTAAGGTATATGTGTATGTCAACCATATACCAATACGCCTTTCTTATTTTATATCTACATTAGAACCAAATAATGTTGTAGAAACACTTAAGGGTAATTTCTGGATACAAGCAATGCAAGAAGAGCTTGAATAATTTTCTCGAAATGAAGTCTGGGACTTGTTCTACGTCCAAATAAAACAAATATAATTGGAACTAAGTGGGTTTTTAAAAATAAATCAGACGAATAAGGAACAGTTGTTAGAAATAAAGCACGTCTAGTTGCACAAGGTTATACTCAGGTTGAAGGAATTGATTTTGATGAAACCTTCGCACATGTAGCTAGAATTGAATCAATTAGACTTTTACTTGCTATTGCTTGTTGTCTGAAAATTACTTTACATCAAATGGATGTAAAATGTGCCTTCTTAAAAGGTTATCTAGAAAATGAGGTATATGTTGAATAACCAAAAGAATTTGAATATCATTACCATCTACACTATGTGTACAAGCTCAAAAAGGCTTTGTATGAGTTGAAACAAGCCCCTCGTGCATGGTATGATCGTTTAACTAACTTTCTTCTTGAATTTGGTTTTAACTGTGGCGAAGCTGATCGTACCTTATTTATTAAACGACACGGTGTAGATATTATTATTGCTCAAATCTACGTAGATGACATAGTCTTTGGTTCGACCTCACAATCTTATCTAAAGTCATTTGTTGAATCTATGTCATCGACATTTGAAATGAGCATGATTGGGAAACTAACTTTTTTCTTAGGTTTGCAGATTAAGCAAAGTGAAGATGAAATTTTCATCTCACAGAGTAAATATGCTAATAATCTAGTTAAGAGATTTGGTTTGGAAAATGCTAAACATATGAAAACGCTAATGGGATCGTTGCAAAAGGTATGTAAGGATAATGTTGGTGAAAATGTCAACCAATACCCCAATGAGTGCTAGCCCTACTGTGAACACTGAATCATCTGAACAAAATGAACTGCAGCAACCCTGCCGATTATCTTCTTCACCATCCACAGAGGACTTGTCCAAAGCTATAGTATTTAAAAGTTTAAATGAACCTTTAGACATTAGCTACATAGGTGATGACAACAATCCAATAGATGCTGATGAAACATCTGATATTTCTGTATTGGGCAAAAGACCAAGATCCTTCACCTTCCCTACGCGACGATCGAATAGAATTATTGAGAGAACAGTTCATGAAGAGTCGAATAACAAAAAGTCCAGATTTGATATATTTATACCTACTTGCTTGAGCAGTGATGGTGACGACACGTACTTTGTGCTCTCAACTGAAGAGAGTGAAGTAGAACCAACTGCTTTTGTATCGCAAAATGTGTCTCAAGAAAATAACGAAGTTCCTGATGAAAGTTCACTGAAGAAGTTCTTTCCAAAGAGAATTTAGATATGCCAAATCGAGTACTGCTCCGAATGTTGCCACTGATGCCTCAACATCTCAGGCAACATTTCAGCCAACGTCAAAAGAGACACAAACACCAACAGCCTCCAGTAAAACCGAATCTGATTCAGACCTTGAGGTACCTATCTACTCAGATAAATTCTATTCTAAAACTAATTCTTATAATTGAGACCGGTATAAGAATAGAGTTATTAGGTCTGAAAAAGTATTAGACATTTCCTCTTATTCAGAATATGGTTTGGTAAAGTTCTTAAAAGAAAGACATCTCCTAGGATCTGTTACTGAAAAAGGACCGTATGTTGATAAAATAGTCAGGTTGTTTTATGCTAATGTGAGCTCTACTGTAGAGGATACCTCCTCGAAGAAATTTGGGAAGGTATATCTCTATAACATAGTATATTTTTTCACACCTGCTCTTATAAACCAATGTATGAGATTAAATGCTGAGGAAAATGTTAGAGAAGCAGACCCTGCAATGGACAATACAGATGAAGTAATTGAGTACCTCACATGAGGTATAATGCATAAGTGTATCTCTAGATGTCCAACCTCTAAATTAACAACCATGTTTTCCACCCTTCACAAAATTGTTATACACAATTGACTTATTTCAATGAATGAGTTAATTGTAACTATAGAACAAGCCACCATGTTGTATAAAATTGGGAAAGATTTAAGAGTTGATCTGGGCAAAATGATCTTCCATCAAGTTGCCAACTTGGCACAAAAATAATCAACCTCAATCCTCTCTTATCCCTCTTTGATATACAAAGTTTTAACTACCCAAGGTCTTAAGCCTAAGAGAGAGGACACATCAGGGAAGGCTCCTGAACTATACACAGTAAACAAAGCAGTTTTGAAGAGTAGAGATAGAATCATCGATCTACCCTGGGAATGGAAGGAAATAGTGCAGATGTTGACAGAAATGTCACCAACATTCTTGAAAACACTGGTCCAAGATAGTCTCCACTGTCTACTGAATGGCTTGTGAGTCAAATTGCAAAGATTAACTAACAAATATCTGAGGTTGATACTATGAGGAATGCTCTGATTCAAGCCAGAGACCATTTCATGTTGCTGCTTTCTTCACAACAAAGGGGAGAAAATGATGTTGTTGAAGTCGAGGGAAGCAGAGGAAGTGCTCATGCAGGGGAGCTGAGGAAGAAGGCTAGAGGTTGTTGTTATGTGCAGAGAAACAATTATGCAGGAGTAGAAAGTTGTTGTTGTATGATGAGTTAGGAGGAGCTGTTGCTACTGGTTGATACTGTATGAGGGTCGTGAATGTTGCTTAATCTGAGCAGTTAACTGTTCGACATGATGGATATTAATTTATGTGGACAATAGAATATTTCTTTTTATGGTCTGTATATAAATCTATATAAGTGGATGATATGTATATATAAACTAACATCTTTCTTCTTTTCAAATCCTATGAATCGGTACACGCATGATTACTTGAAATCCATCACATGTTAAGGGGGAGCATAACATTGATATTATTGATCACAAATGTCGGACAACATTTGTCTCTATATCCTAAGCCAGTTTAGGTTTGTAATGAGTTTTGTGAAGAAAGGCAAAAAAAAGAGATTGTTAATGTTGCATTTAGTGTTGTGACATTTGTACCAACATATATCTTTGAGTATTGATATATATATGTAAATATGCTGGGACAAATGTTACGCAACATTCATAATAACATATTTTAGAACAGTTTTGCCTTACTTCACGTTAAGCAGTAATATTTTATTTTACTGTGAGTTAAAAATGACTTAAGCATGGTAAATTGGAGCTGTGTAAAACGTGAGAGAAAGAGTCAAAGCTTGGGGAAGAAGTCGAGTAAGGAACAAGTCAAAGTTGTTTAGATTTTCACTCCTTAATCATCTACCACAAGCTGCCATCTTTTCCTCAACTTCCACAACCGATCGATGAGTCTTTCAAGGGAACTCTCTGCTATAAATAGAGAGGCCACAACAGTGTATCGACATCCAGAATCATATTGCAAAAATACCAAGAGAGCTCTCGGGATTTCATCTCAGAAATCTGGATCACAAGTGTTGCCTGAGTGTGTCGACAACATTCTGTCCAACATTACAATTGATGTTTAGATTCTAGATTAGTTTTGTATGGAGCGATTGTAATGAGAGGTTGTCTATGTCTACTTAGTTAGATTTTTCAGGCAGAAGTTATCTGCAACTTCAACTTTTAATTCATTTCCGTTATATAACTTATGAAAATTTAAACATTTGTGTTATTTATTTTTCCGCTGCATTTTACTCTTAAAGATTTTTTGTTTTATCAAGTGTTGTCACTGGTGTCGGACGACATTGTCACCGACATTCGGAAATTGTACGTGTAGTCGATTGAATTTTGTTCATCTTGTTTTTATTTGATCTGTAGCTCCCTTCACTTTAGATACTGCATATCTGAAGTGGATATATATAAAAAAAAATTAAAAGTTACATGTTAAATGGTGATGTCAAAACATACCACCTGTACAAAATTTGCAAAAAGATATTATGATTACCCTTGTTGGTTATTATGCTTCCAAGTAAAATATCTTCTCGATGCGGTCAAAATTTATTCGGATGATTCATATGCTAAAGAGAAGGCAATTGAGGTTTGTTCTCTCCCTTGAGAGGTTACGTACCTATCTAATCCAAATGTGAAATATACATATTTCTTTCACTCTGTGTAAGCATAATAACTGACTAATAAGACCAAGCCAAGTTTGATATAATTAAAAACATTTACGTTGTACAAGTAAACATCATTTACGCAACTATCATACCTACTTTGCATTTTTAAAATTTTTAAATTTCCTTCCTAATGTAATCTGACTTTGTATAACTCTATATCACATCATAATCAGTGTTTGCTCACTACGTGATTAATTTATGAAAATTTTTCTTCCTAATGTAATCTGACTTCCATTATACACTTTTTTATAGGTGGACACATTATTTACTTTAAGTGTATAATGATGTATAATGTTGACCGTGTAAGCACTGTTGCGGAAAAAAACTTGTTTATGCCAATGTAAAGTGAAAATATGACTATATAAGTGTAATATATTATGTTGGATTGTATATTTTTGTAAAAAACCCAATTAAATACTCTGAGTGAAAAATTAAAAGGAAATTTTTTAATTAAAATTATGGGATGAAAGAAAGCCAAAAAGAAAAAAACCAAGCAAACTGTTCACCCAAATCTATTAGCCAAACATGTGCCTAAAATAGATGAAATTGTGGTTATTGTTACATAAAAAATGGTGGACGAGTAAAAATGAGTTGACACCACATATTACCTATATATAACTGTATCCTTTATTCCTATTATAGTTCCCAAATCCCAGTTACTTTTACATAACAAAAAGGCATTTTGCGGTAAAAATCTATATATTTATTCTAGACATTATTTTTAGTGGGAAAAAAATGGCGATGGAGCTTGAAGAACAATTAGTGGATATGGAGGAAGAGAAAGGTGATGATGATAAACCAAGAGAATTATTTCTTGCAGAGCTGAATCTTGTTCTTATTCTCTCATTTTTTTCATTATCATCTGAAGAACGAAAATTAGAGGAATTGGAGATTGACCATGACAAAGATCACCAAACACACAATTCCAAAAAACGAGGAGGAATCAACAAATACAGGGCTACTGAACATGAATTTCCCAGGTTCCAGACCAAGATTAAGGATTGCAGGTAAGATTTTTTATGAAAACTACTATTTCTTTTTTTCTCTCTCTCTCAATATAATGATAGTGTCTAGGTCAATTTGTGCACATCTAGACTATTCATAGCGTATCAAATAACTTCGCTCGTTAAAGTTTAGGCATATTGGGAAAAGAAAAACCATAGCGCTGTCTCTAATATGAAATCGCACAATTTTTGCCCACTTTATTGGCTCGTTATAGGTTGTTTTAAAAGTAATCAAGATTCTCTCTTTTCATGCTTTTTCATTCAGACACTGCAGAAGAATGTGAAGAATAACACCTTTGGGGCAATGCAAGCAGAAAGAAAAGGTCTTTTCCATTTATGGATAGAGAAAAATGTAGACACACAGAGAAAACGAAAGACAGGCGTTTGCATGGCAGAACATCTGTAATTCAAGTTTACAAAAAGAATTTTATTTTCCTACTTAAATACTTTAATATTTTGTAGGGTAATTTGTTGCAAAGCAGCCACAACAAAAAGTATTAGATAAATAAATAAAAAGTTTTGGAGTCTCATATAACCACAACTAAACAATGTATTGGTAAATCTAATGATGTTTATACTCTTCAGTTCTGTTTATGTCTCATTCCCAAAAGAGTCCACTACCACTAGGGAAAGGAATAAAGGGATTTACTCTTCTTTCTCCTTTTTCTAAGAGCATCTTATACAGATATGGGCAAAGAAATAAAGGGATTCTCTCTCTTGATTACCAAAGAACACGTGAACTGCTATAGGCAAGAGAATAAATGGATTTCAAATACTATTGGCAGGACCATCTTTTGCATCATACACAGATGGGTTGACATATTATAGGAGTGCACTAGTATAATTCCAAATAACTAATCATATAGCCAAAAAATAAGCTGTTGAAAACACGTGAATACTCGGTATAATTCCAAATAACTAATCATATAGCCAAAAAATAAGCTGTTGAAAACACGTGAATACTCAGTATTCTCTCACTAACAGAGGCACTCAAATTATTCATTACACTATTCTTGATAATTTCCTTATTGACAACACCACTAAATAAGCAACAAGCAAATACATTATCTAGAAACAGGACTCTAAATTCTCCGTCTAGACTATGTAACCACCATGTTATTATAACCCTTTGTATCCTTGCTACAAAATTATCATACGAATGAGAAAAATACTGGAGCTTCTCTTCATCAGTCAGATATTCTGATCTCAACTCCCAATATGTCCTTCACTTGCTCATATGCCACGAAAGCAATGGATATTGAAGGAACAACCTGAGAACATATACAGCACCATTAGGAATGAAATTAACAAAAAGCCTGATATGACCAGGGAATAAAGAGTTAGTATGAAAAGGAAATAAATCCTAGTAACTCAATAGGTCACGAACAAACATGTTCACCCCAAACCTACCTCGGCACTGGAACTTTTTTTTTTCTTATAACAGAAAAATCCCCGGGGGCTAGTGATGCACAGTTAGAAACTTGGTGGAAGATGGACCCGTCCCTCTATCCTGGGGCATGAAAGGATTTCATGCTCAGGGTATCCCCTTACTTCCATTTATTTTGGATCAGTATTCAGTGGCAACAAATTATTAAAGAAGAGGAGTTCTGTAATGATACTAGCTAAGCTTAAGCATATAATAATCCATGTATGTGATGCTTAATATTTTTCGCAAAGCATAAAAAACGCTAAACTTGTTTGAACTATCCAACTAAGAAGAATAATGGTTTCATAACAGCGATAATAGCCCATCTTCTATGCGGAGAACCCAATGCTCTACAAGGCATCAGATAATCTCCAGGAGTTTATCAATGGAACTTAATTTGCCAGTGCATATAAGTCGAAACAAAAGAATGTCTTAGTCTGATTTGGCAAGATTATCAAAGCAAAAAAAGCTGATAGCTGTGATACCCATAATTACACAAGTTAGCATTTGTGGAATCCATATTAACTACTACTCCTTTAATGATAAATGGGAAAGACATTTTAGTGTAGAAGTGCATACAATCAAAAAGATAGGAATGAGTAATGACAAAGTATGTTTAATCAGAAACAAATATAATGTCTACTCAGAAATTCTAATTTAAGCAAGTAAACATTTAATCGCAACACTGTAATATAGTAAGTGAAAAGGTGCTCAGCTCCAAGAACTTAAGCAACTAATAACACATATGACAGGACCTAGTTCAGAAAAAAAAAGGAAGGATATAAGGCTGTACATGAATGGAAGGCAATAATATTGAAAAAGAAGACTAACCTTCACTGAATTGGGCACTAAACCCTTGTACAAGGCTCTGACACCCTCATACTTTACAGTTTTCCGGAAAGCATCAATCATCCCAGTATATTCGAGGGGAGCCTTGCTCCTCCCATCACCAGTAACAATAGATGAAGCATGACTCCATCCCACCATCTGCATCCTTCTACGAATAACATCAAGAGGGTAAGCAACAGTTTGTCCAACTGTTCCTGCAGCAGCTCCGCATGCCAGCCTTGTAACAACACCAAGCTCAGAATCATCAACAAGACCTAACGGTTTTGTTTTGACCAACCAGTCTTTCAAGGATTCATATACAGCAAAATTAAGCCCCACATATGGAATCTGCAAACACCAAATAAAACGATAAGCATTCACAAGAATGATAGGAACTTCCAACTAGTGTTTTGTTTTCCTTCATTTCCTTGTTTTTTTAGATAGGTCCTTCTCTTCATTTTCCTTTCATCCAACATTCAATGAGAAGGAGATTGATCTGTAACTTTTTCCCTGGAAAAATTGGGTTATAATAGTAATTAGCTAATTGATTGTTGATTAATGTTCTTATGACCTTCAAAAGAGAATAGCACTTCAATTTCTTCTTCATAGATAACTTTTCAAGGGAAGATACCAATGCACTTCAGAATATCATTATCAAATTAATTTCACGTATCTTTTTTTTTGACAAGGTAAGGTTTAACAGAAAAGACAAGTTTCACGTATCTTTTTCTTCATAGAAAACTTTGGAAGTGGAGATCTCTATTGTGAGACCATCAAATCTTGTGACACGGTTATTAAATTACTATAAGTACTGGATAACCAGTTCCTTTTAATCCAGGGAACGAGGACTTACAACTCCTATGACAGATGGAGTCCATCCTTTATACAAAGCGCGTGGACCTTCTTCACGAAGCACAGTTGACAATGCATGAAACATTCCTCTGTATTGATAAGGAGACTTCTCTGTCTGAAGAGCATAGAAAAGGATTTAGAAGGCAACTTTGCAAAATAATACCCAGAGGAATAAATCAAAACTCATAATACTCATTCAAAAGGATTCACAAAATTACCTGCACAGTGATTCTTCCTCGCACCATGTCCATTGGGTAAGTTGCAGACATGGCAATTATGCCAGCACAAGCACCAGCTCCAAGACGTAATAGTGGAGTGAGCTGAGCATCCTCTGTTGTAAGGGAAGATGAAAGAGTCAAATAATGCTCCATTTCCATTTTATTGTTAAACTAGAATGTAATAGTTTCACGGATAAAAACAAACCAAGCAAAATCATGCAAAGCTTCATCAACTAAATCCAGACACCTCTTAGAAAGAACCTTTATCAGATGTGATAGTTTGTCCAAGAGAGCACAGCGAGTGCATATGACTCCAGCAATTTAATGCACATTAAGTTAAGGGAATTGAAATGCATTGGGGGCTATTGTAATCAGCCACTCCTCCTATACCTAGGAACAATTCTCAGTTTTCACAGCTTAAATGAAGGTCAAAAATTTTAGAACTTAAAACTGCCTCTTGTTCCAAGAAACTTCAGCACCTGGCACAAACAGCATATGACAACTGTAAAGAGAATTGAACGAGAAGCAGTCTAATATGAGTCTGAGACCTTGCTTCAGCAAATGATATAATGAACAAAACCAGGGTCAGGTTCCTATCCAAGTTAAACCGAGATCTTCGGTTATAAAAAAACTCCTATGGATTTCCTTTTTGCCGTACTTATTCGACATGATTTACCAGATGTGTGAACAACAGAAATTAGCATGTGAAGAAAATGCTTCCTCGGAATTAGAAACACCAAATGAAATTATGTCTACAACAGAGCCGGATCTAGCTTGTAACCTATAGATTCACGTGAACCCAATAGCTTAGCCCAGACCCTCTATATGTATTAAAAAATACACTAAATATCTATAAATATTTGACTATCAGCTCAATCATTATTGTATATTAACTTGAGGCAGCTATAGGAACTCATAAACTTCAAATCTCTGATCCACCTTTGGCATACAGCCTCGTGCAAAGGTAAAATCCATCATAAGCCGCACTTGAATATATCAGAATATCCTAGAATAGAAATAAGCTCATGTTGAGCTCAGGCGCGGATTTAAGAGGTGGGGAGGGTGATCACCCTCGGCAAAAAAATTACACTGTATATATAGGATAGATTTTCTGTGTTTATGTAGATATATTAACTTTTGAATAACCTAAACAAATGCAAAAGGTTAGCTCAAGTGGTCCAGGGTGTTCAAAATTGTATCCAACATCCTAGGTTCGATTCTCAAGGACAACATCATTTTTATGCTTAGCCTTTGTTGTTTTTTTCGAACCCCCTAAGTGAAAATCCTGGATCCGCCACTGGCTGAGCTGGTACACGGAGAATTAGTCATTTCTAGAAAAGAGCAACAGAAATCTTCAAGACAAGAGAGGGATATGAGTAGCATGGCAGTGCTTGAATATAATACTCCCTCAAATCCAAACTGATTGGGATCGACTATAAGAATCCATTATATCCATTCAGCTCTGTCCATACCTATAGTCCAACATTAAATTACTGATCTTCCAAGGCAATATAATGGCTCTATCAAACTAGAGATTCTCTAACTCACATATATTCCTACATTGACATAAAAGTTGATAACCAAACTACGCCAGCTAAACAGCAGACCTAATGTAAATAAGCTCTAGGAGAACAATAAGGAACCTTTAATTCCAACTAGTTGCTATAACCTTATGGATCTTTTACTTCCATTATGTTCTATTCTTAATTAAATTTGCATTGATTCTGAGAGATTGCAAGTCTTTTGAGATGACTTCCCTACATGTAATGCTACCTCCCCCTTTCTAGCACCTTCAACCATTATAGTGCAACATCTATCAATCGGTGCATTTAGAGGTCTATTAATAGACGACCTTCTAATTCTTCTCTTATTTTATCCCCAATGAGTGATACTTGAAGCCTACTTTGGACGTGATTATTTCTAACTTCATCAAATCTTGTACGACAACGTATTCTTTAACATTTGCATTTTTACGACACCCATCTTGTTGATATGTTGTGACTTAGAGACCCAACAATTACTCCCATTGTCCCATATACAGAAGTTTTTCAACTATTATAATCGATATGTAACTAGGAAAAAAAAGAGTTCTGCCTAGAGGGACATTAACTACAAAAGGAAGAAGATACTGGTGAGAACACATCAATCACCGCCCCACAATCTGAGGCATTATTAGTCTTGAACTTGGTAAAGACCTAAAAAGCAGCTTATTTTGCACCAAGTAGCTTCCCACAACCCAAACCTGCATCCCTATGCTTGACAGTTTAAGATTTTACCATCCAAACAGCAAATAGACATAATGTGAAACAGGAAGAGCAATGTACATAAATCAAGTGCTAAATAAAGCTTTGTATTACCAACAAGCGAAGCAAACATTGGCAGCAGAGAAGAAATAAACTTCAAAAAAGTATATGGCATACGAAACACAAGCTACCACACAACAATGTGTAATAGCATCAAGAAAGATGAGTACTATGCCTAAAAGTTTGCTACAAATGAGAAGTCAGGTTTCCTGAGTCATCGGTGAAAATCTCAGTCTCATTACAACGCAAACCATTTAAGATTGCAAGGATGGTGAAATGAAAACAAACAAAGTGATGTCCCCATGAATATTCCCTAGTTTTTCTTCCAATAGTTAATCTCTACAACTAGTAAATAACTTAAAAGGAAGACAAACATACCATTTCCAGTTTGTTGCCGGTACAAATATAATATACCCCTGTTCCAATATCAAGGAAGATATCAGTAGAGGGAACAGAATGCTATAACAGTAACATGAGAAACAAGTTGGAAATTCAACAATCCTTTAGTGACTTGAGACATCAATAATAACCATCTTCAGAAAGTACTTTGTGAGGCCCTTCTAGATCTCGTCTCCACCTTCCCTTAACATGGTATTTTTCCGTATCATACCTAAAAGGTCATATTAGGTCATTACATCACTTGACCATCTCCACAATGAGGTTCATAAATTAGTTAATGTTTGCATGTAAGACATGGTTACGTCATCATAAATCCTCCATCATTCCTCTCACAGACAGCTCATTTCCATCCCTTTTTCGTAATTTGATAAGATAAGATTTTATTGATATTTTGGGGCAGGAAATCCCGGTATACCAAAAGGTAGAGAACCTACATTGAACTCATTTCCTTTAGGGGCATGAAATCACAAAGACTATCTTTCCCTTTCTGGTCTTTCTTTTTTTCTTTATCTTCTTTTTTTTCCTTTTCTAGTAGAGTATGGAGAGGGGTCCCCCCTAAAATGTACAATGCCATTAAGCTGAAAAGATAAAGTAAATTGAACAAGATTTATCACCACTTAAAAGGTGAATGTTAAATATAAACATTGGAAAATATTTAGAAATGAAGTGGCCACAAGAAACATTAATGTGTATTCTATATCCTCCTGCTGCTAATGTAAAGTCTGTTTTTTGATAGGATCATTACTTGGAAGCTTGCTCATAGCTGAAGAACTTGACTGCGGAGTTTGGGACGATCCGTGCGCAATTGGTGCCATTGCCCTTAAACAGTCCTTTGAACCCTTCAGTTCTCCAGATATATTTCAAGCCCTGAATGGTGCCATTGTATTTCATGGTATGTGAATTTTGAACCTGCACATCAAACAACATCATGTTACAAGTAGAGAACAAACAATCTAGATGGAACCTCCATTTAAGCATATAGCTAAGATGAACTCTCGTGGGTATACACGGATAAAAAAAAGAGGGAAGTAGGAAGTTTCGAATCCTAAAACTTTTTTATGAACAGAAAAAATACCGAGTCACAAACTAAAAATATGGGGTTTAGTGCTCCATCATTCAAAACTAGTATGGGATGCACGAAGAGAGTTATATTGCTCGAATTCGGTAAAAATATTCAATTGAGAGAAAAAAGAAGAAGCTATGAGATAATACTTCACCTGTAGCAATATCTTCAGCCGTTCCAGTGGAGCCACAGCAGTTCGTGACCTGCAAGAGGGAGAGTAGCAGTAAGTGTGAATTCAAGTCAAAGTTCACAAAAATGAAAAGATTAGTACAAGCATATCAAAACATTAGTCAGTGTCAACACTCATGTAGAGCAGGCAGAACCATTATGATTCTGCTAAAGCATTTATCAAAAACCTTGGAGATGTGTGTTTCTAATAGAGCATCACTTTCTGTAAAACAGGATAGGATTTATAACCTTGGGTCTATCAAATGAGCATTGGGTTAATTCCACTCAGAAACAAACAAGCTTATACAAGTAAACAAAGAATCTTACTAACATCTGATACACTGATTTTGAGTGTGTCAAACGAGTGTTTGGTTACTTCTTTTATCACTTCAATCAAGCTAAAGGTTTGACCAGAACATCACTTGAAACAATTATGTCATAATTTTTCTGCATATTGACAGCTAAGATGACAAAAAACTGGTAATAGTAGTTATCCAATCACACAGAAGGAGGCTGATAACTCGTGAAGAACACATCTTTCTACTCGTTAAAAGTATCTACTCATAAAGGAAACAAATTTCAGAAATAAAAGTTAACATTTCCTTCCAAAGGAGAACAAAGAGATCAGATATTCTAGCAAATATCAATAACAACAATTCCGCATCAATCCCAAGCAAACAAAAATAACAACTCCGAATCAATCCCGAGCAAACAAAATAACAACTCCGAATCTACCTTGAGCAAACAAAAATAACAACTCCCAATCAACCTCGAGCAAACAAAAATACTCCCTCGGTTCCAATTTATGTGGCACAGTTCGGATTTCGAGAGTCAAACCTGTTTGGTTTGACTGTGAATAAATATTCAAGTTTTTAATAAAATTTACATATTTGGAAACAACGTAAAAAGCACTCTGCGTCACAATATTTTACAATTCAAAATATTCAAACAGACATATGAAAAAATTACGGTAAAAAATCTCGAAATCCAAAAGGTGCCACATAAATTGGGATAGAGTGAGTAACAAATTTTCATTTCCCCCCTACAATATTCACACATTACCACATTTTCACGCATATGATCTATTAAACACCGAGGTCTAACTAGCACAAATACAAATCGTAATCACCAACAAATAGATCAAACAATTCAAATTTAGACATAATTCTCAACACGGCCAAAAAAGGCATAATACTCGGCAATATTTTTCGATTTTATACTCTGAGAGATCATATAGAGTTACTTGTAGTATATATAGGTCTAACAAGCACAATACAAATTGTAATCACCAACAAATAGATCAAATTGTTCAAATTTAGGCATAACTCTCAAAATGTTGAAAAAATGTATAATACTCAGCAAACTTTTTCCACTATACTCGTGAGAAAACATATAGAGTTAGTAATACAAATACATATCGTAATCACCAACAAATAGATCAAATTACTCAAAATTAGACATTACTCTCAACATGACGGTAAAAAAACGGTAATAATATAGAGATATAGTATATATATATATACTTACACGCCTCCGGCAACACCACCGGCAACAAGTGACTTGCAGATACTAAGCACAGCATGACTGGTAGGTTTAATTTCTTCCCTTGCAAGCTTAGCCTCTTCAGCTAGGTTAACAATTTTCTCCACCGCCGTATCTCTCGCCGCCTTCACATCCTCCGAAGCCATAAAATTAATACTTACTAAAAGAAGAACACACCTAAACCCTACTTTCGCCGAAAAAACAACTCACAGTTGATATGGAAATCAGTACATTATATAACTGATCAGTTTGGATGTTTTGACTTAGTTGTGGTGGTTGGTGGCGGCGACGGCGAGAGATCGATGGGGAAATGAGGCGGCAGAGAAATGAAGGGGGAGAAACTTGGTCTTTATACGACGGCGTTTGGTGAAAGTTTGTGTGGGCTTTGATTGATGAATTAATTAATGGAAAAAAAATTTGGGCTGGCTCTTTTTAGGTGTGCTATACATATACGGCGGAACTTGCCATTTATTATGGATTCGCCTTGTCGCGGGATGTATAGGATTTCGCCATTTTTTATAATAATAATAATTGTTGTAATTCGATTTAGTTTGTATGCATTTCAACTAATTTTATGAGATATATATTATTTTTACAGTAATAATGACGGTGGAGTCAGAAATTTGGTGAGCGATTTGCAATTTTTATTTGTAAAATTAAATATATACTTATAATAACTACTCCATTTATCTCAATTTATGTGATACTTTAATCAATTTGACTAAAATTTTAAGTTAAATTGAATTAGATTAATTTAATATTTAAATTTATAAATTTAATAATTACATGAAAAGTATTATAAGTTGTAATTTTTTTTATATCAATTTGGTGAAAAAATATATTTTAAAATATTTATCAAAGTTCATGCAGTTTGAATCTCGAAAAGCGAAAAGTGTTACATAAATTGAAACAGATGGAGTAATATTTAACCAATGAACATCACGTAATTTTTCAACTAAGGGTGTGCATCTGACCACTCTTCGTCGCCTAAGATGGCTTCGCTCATGACCAGGTACAGATTTGAATCTCAAACTTTAAGGTGCTCAATCATTTCATTGATCACAGGTCACACCCTTGAGTGCAGGATTCTGCCATCCATAATTAAAGGTTTCAAAGTTCGAACTGATTATAAAAAAATCATTAGAAGCACACTGCATGAATTTAAATTAATTTAACTTCAAATACAGATATACGATACTAATGATAAAAAACTTGCCGTCTGTTATCGAACAAACTGTCGTTGCTATAGTGCGCTAGAGTGAGTGTGAGGGACCACTATGGGATCGGAGGAGAAAGTAGTAATTTTCAATGAATTTAACCCTCTAAAGACCTAAAGGGCCATTTATTATAAAATAAAGTAACCAAAGAATAAAGGAGGGCGAGGGGGGAGTTTGAGAATCCATTGTATTTAAAATTAAGGGGTCGTTTGATAAGATGCATTAGAGAAAATAATATATATATTAGCTTTGTGTATTATTAATCTCTTGTTTTGTATATTTTTTTCACCTATGCATAATCAACGCAAGTATAGCAAAATATGATATTAGTAATACAAGGGTTTTTAATGCATGTATAAACATTTGTTAAAGACACAATTGCCCCTAATTTAACTAATCTTTTTATTAATCATTATATACAAAAATGGTGTATATGCTTTAATTTGGTAATTATCATGGATGGCGTTGAATTTTCTTTTGATTTTATTTTTTGTATTTTTTGACGTCTCTGAATTTATTAAATTTCATTTCAATTTTTATTATAATATTATCCCAGTAATAAAAAATTTAAATCTATCTTATTAATGATTTATAATTTAACAATGAAAATGGGTTTCTTCATTGCTTCAGTTAACGATTTTTTTACTATCATTGTGAAAAACATACTATAATTTATAAAGTGTAGCTAGCATGCATTCTCATTCTCACTTTGAAGCTTTGTTTTCTCATGTACGCCTCATGTTTACAACAACAACATACCAAGTGAAATCCCACAATATAGGGTCTGGAGAGGGTAGAGTGTACGCAAATTTTATCTCTACCTTGGTAGGTAAAGCGACTATTTTCGGGAGACCCTCGGCTCAAGACAGAGCATAATCACAAGCAAAGCAAAGCAAGAGAAACTGTCAAACCCAGACAAAAAATTAAAGCAGTATGAACATGCTGATAACAAAATCGAATACACCATGGTAGCACATTCTGGCAAAAGGAAGCAGTAGCTAACACAGATAAATAAGATAAACAAAGTACACTAAATAACACATAGCAGCAGAAGTCAAACTACAGAGGACTATAAAGCAATATTGCGCCTATAAGTGTGATAGGCTAATCAGGCCTAAAGTAATAACATTATAACTATCATTTTGTAAGAGTAAGTAGGACTACGCTTGACAACCTACTATCATTCTACCATAATTTGTGTCCTCCACAACCCCATATCTAAGGTCATGTCCTCACTAAGTTGCACCTGTGCCATATCCCGTCTAATCACATCTCCCCAATATTTCTTTCGGTCTACCTCTACCCCTTTTGAACCCATCCATAGTCAACCTCTCACACATCCGCACTGGGGCATCTGTGTCTCTCCTCTGCACATGCCCGAACTGTAGGGTTTTGTTGGGTTCAAAACACATAAGTAAGGCACATCGGAAGTTTAAAATTTTGTTCTTACTTACCCCAACAATTTCTTCTGGTATGGTTATATGACAATCAAAAACCTGTAACATAAAAAATGAACACTTACAGATTGTATTATCTGGAGTCTTTACAAAAGGGTGGACACGCGATTCTATTTTCGACTGCAAGCACAATGCTACGTGTATTCCTTTGTCAAGAAAGCCAGAAAATCTTGGCAAAGGTTTGAGAGAGTTTTGTCCTAGACTCTAAGTCTATAATTAGTTTATAGAATTGGTGGCTTAATTAACAATGGGAGCGCTGCATTTATAGTTAAAATTAGGTCACAAATCAAATTAGGGTTGGGTTCTAAGCCTGTCCCAAAAACCGAGGTGCAGTGGGCCAGTCTGACTGGTCCCACTGCCGGGTCGGTGCCGCAGCGCCTTACATAAAATTCCGCTTCTCGTTTTCATTTAATATATAAATTCAGCACATTAAATCCAAAATCTAATTTTGATTTAATTAAATAATTATAGAAATTATCCCATAGTTATTACAATTTAAATATCTCGATCTCAAATCGAATATTTAATACTTTCTCAATACACCCTTAGATCGAAGAGATAATCGACATAGTGTGACCCTATAGGCCTTCATATATCGACACTAATCCAATCAAGGTCCATACGAAACTCCTAGACTGCGCCGTACGACGAACTCAATATATGAAGTGCGTTTACATGAATCTATCAAACATAACCTTTATATGAGATGATAAATTTCTTTCATTCGCGACACACTCGATCAAGCTTAGGATTTGTCATATGTCTATCCAAATGGCTTGATCACTTTATCTCATCTATATTAGTCGACAACTAGACCATATTCTAAATATGTCTCTTGCATTGGCCAATGACTTGGTCGACCTAATATCACTAAGAAGTTGAGTGCTCTCTCGAATATCCAATCGAGGAATGAATCATATTCTTGGCTTAATTACCACATTAATTTACATCATAATGTACCCAACACAAGTTGTGTCTTATCCTAGAAGGAGTTTAAGCTTACGACAGGGTCAAAGTACATTACTCTGTAAACAAGGTGCATATTGACCTCAAGTCAAATGACATTTATATCCCACACGTTGATAGCACTCTAAACATGTCTAACAAATAGTTTATCATCAGGGTATACCAATACTTTCCAAAAGTATCCATGTGTCCATCACTAGTAACTATTACTAGTAGCAGGTGAGACATACTATCCGATTTCCTCCATAAATTCTCCGATCCAAATGGCAGAGAAATTTCCATATTTATACCTTTTCTTGTTGGAGGGGCGACCGTACGCGCGGAATATAATCCTAAAGTACTCCAAAGAATTCTCTAAGAATATGATGCAAACCACATGTCAACTTATAACATATCATCGACATCTCATTCTCGATGATCATTAGTCGAGGATATTTTAGAGTTATGCTCTATCATCAATATCTCACTCTATTAATGACAACGTAAGCTCAAGGGATGCACATTAATGAATAATTATAAATAATCAAATAATAATTCAATAATCGCAAATGCCATAAATATTAATCTTATTAATAATACGAATGTGTTCAAGTACATTTGTCCCTAATAATGATTGTCTCTAGGACATACATATTTTCAATCTCCCTCTTGGCCTAGAGCCAATCTCTGATGTATCTAATACCCATGTTTTCAAAATGACAAATTATGCTTAACTAAGCTTAATGGTTTAGTAAACGGGTCAGCTAGATTATCATATGTGGGAACATAGTCTAATATTATTTGTTCAGTTTCCACCATCTCCCTGAGTATGTGGTATTTCCTCGATACATGCTTATTTCTGTTTGTTGATCTTGGTTCCTTAGCTTGAGCAATCGCACCAGTCTTGTCACAATAAATCGTTATTGGAAAAGTGGCACTTGGAATAATCCCTAGTTCCTTCAGCAACTCAGATATTGCGACAACTTCTTTACCAGTTTTTGATCCAGCAATGTACTCAGCTTCAGTTGTCAAATCAGCAGTTGTATCTTACTTGGAACTTTTCCAACTCACTATTCCTCCATTGAAAATGAAGGCATATCCAGATTGAGATTTGAAGTCATCAAGATCTGTCTGGAATCTAGCGTCAGTGTACCCAGTACGCACTACCTCCTCTTGTCCACCATAGACTAAGAAATATTCTTTAGTTCGTCTAAGATACTTAAGAATACTCTTGACTGCTTTACAATGTTCTTCCCCGGGATTCTACTGAAATTTGCAAGTCATACTAAGTGCATAGGCCACATCTGGCCTCGTACAGGTCATGTCATACATGATAGATTCTATAGCTGAAGCATATGAGATTATTTTCATGCGTTGAAGTCTGCAACAGTAGAAGGACTATCCTTCTTTGATAACTTGATGCCTTGACCCATAGGAAGACTTCTCTTCTTGGAGTTTTCCATAGAGAATCGTCTTAGCACTTTGTCTATGTATATGGACTGTGACAGCCCCAACAATATATTAGGTCTATCTCTATAGATCCTAATTCCAAGAATGTAGCAGGCTTCACTCAAGTCCTTCATCATGAATGTGCTGGATAACCATTCATTGACTGATTGCATGAGAGTCTTATTATCTCCCATTATTAATATGTCATCTACATATATAACAATGAAGATGATACTCTCTTCCTTGCGCTTACTATAAATGCAGGGATCTTCTTTGCTACTAACAAAGTCAAACGATTTGACTGCTTTGTCAAAACAAATATTCCAACTCCTTGAGGCTTGCTTAAGTCCATAAATGGACTTTTGTAGCTTGCATACTGCTTTGGGCTTAGTCTTGGATGTAAAACCCTCAGGTTGTATCATATACACCTCCTCAATTAGGTTACCATTGAGGAAATCAGTTTTAACATCCATTTGTCAAATGTCATAATCATAGTATGCAACTATTGTAAGTAAAATCCGAATGGACTTAATTTTCGCAACAGGTGAAAAAGTTTCATCATAATCGACCCCAGACCGTTGATTATAACCTTTAGCCACCAATCTTGCGTTATAAGTATGTACCTTACCATATGCATCAATCCTCTTCTTGAAGACCCATTTGCATCCTATGGGTCTAACCCATGTTGGCAAATCAACTAAATTCCAAACTTGATTGATGTACATCGAGTCCATCTCAGATTTCATGGCTTTTTGCCATCTCTGCGAATCAATGTCTAACATAGCTTCGGTGTAGGTTGTAGGTTCATCGTCATCAGGAATATCTATCTCATTGTGTATTTCAACAAGGAGATTAAGTCTTTCAGGCGGATGATGAGTCCTAGTGATCCTACGGAGTTGATTATTCTGTGTTTCAATATTTGTTGCATTCTGATTGTGAGAAGGTCTTTGTGTGTTGGACAATCCATCACTTTGAGAGCTTTGAGGAATGCCATTTTCATGTATTTCCTGAATGAAATTATGTACAATTATTGTATCATCTTCCATTGGTTATGTATGTGAGTCTTGCATTTCTGCAATATTTCTCACAACACTCCCACTGCTTAAAGGCATACTCTAAGTACCCAATCTTCACCAAATACTCCCACTGAATCCTTGTCTAGTTCTTTTGACAAGGGTTCAACTTCTGTGTTATCTTGTGGTTCTTGAATTTCTTCAAGTTCTATCTTATTGCAGCTCCGTTCCTTGTAGACATAGTCTTCTTCAAGGAAAGTTGCATTTCTGGAAACAATGACCTTATGTTCTCCAGGAAGATATAAATAGTATCTCTTAATTTCCTTTGGATACCTCACAAAATAATATTTCTCACTTTTAGATTCCAACTTGTCAGTAAGCATCTTCTTTACATATGCAGGGCACCTCCAGGGTCGCATGTGTTTAAGTGCTGGCTTCTTGCCATTCCATATCTCATATGGAGTTTTCTCTACTGACTTTGAAGGAACCCTGTTCAGAATATAAATTGAGCTTTGCAATGCATAGCCTCAAAGGTATGTTGGTAGAGCTGAGAAACTCATCATGGATCTAAACATATCTAATAGGGTTCGATTTCTCCTTTCAGCAACACCTTTCATCTGTGGCGTTCCAGGAGGTATCCATTGTGATTGGACTCCATGAAGTTTCAAGTAATCTAGAAATTCTTTACTTAAGTATTCACCTCATCGATCTGATCGAAGGGTCTTGATACTTGTTTCAAGTTGCTTCTCTACTTTTGACTTGTACTCCTTGAATTTCTCAAAGGCTTCGGACTTGTGTTTCATAAGATACATATGCCCAAACCTTGTGAAATCGTCTGTAAAAGTGATGAAGTAAGGGAAGCCTCCCTTAACTTGAGTTGAAAATGGCCCACATACATCACTATGGACCAACTCAAGTACATCTTTGGCTCGCACCCCTTTCCCAGAAAGTGGCTTGTTGGTCATTTTTCTCTCAAGCAAGATTCACAGTTACCATAGGACTCCAAGTCAAATGGTTCCAGGTAGTCTAACTTTCTTAATCTAACTATCATTGATTCATTGATGTGACCAAGTCTACAGTGCCATAAGTAGGTGGGGTTTCTTGGATTACTTATCTTAGCTCGTTTGTTTTTCACATTAAAAATTTCACGACTACCGTTTAGAACATACAAACCATCCACAAGCGGAGCATTTCCACAAACAAAACCATTAAAAGATAGTACATAACTGCTATTGGCAATAAATAAGGAAAACCCCTCAATGTCTAACACTGGGATAGAAATAATATTCCTCGTCAATGAGGGAACAAAATAACAATTATTTAGTTCTAAACAAAATCATGAAGGTAAATCTAGTCTATAAGTTCTCACGTGTTCAACATCTAGTCATGCTCCATTTCCAACGCGCAGGTCTACCTCCCAAGGTCTAACTTTTCTACTGTCAATCAGACCCTAGACATTATTACAAATGTGTGAGCCACATGCTGTATCCAATACCCAGCAGTGAGAGTTATTTATAGACATATTTATCTCAATGACAAACATACCTTGTCCAATAGAGTCAGGAGTACCTAGTGTTTTGCCTCCTCCTAGAGCTGTGCAGTCCTTCTTCCAGTGCCCCTTCTTCTTGCAGTTAAGGCACACATCCGAAGCTACATTTGCCTTCTTCTGAACACCTCCTCTAGGTTTCATAACTGTAGGTGCAGCAACTGTCTTACCCTTCTTCTTCTGCATGTTCTTACCCTTGGATTTGAACTTACTAGAAGAGCCCACCATGAGCATGGCTTTGCCTTTAGAGGTAGATAATTCAAAGGTCTTCAACATGTTGTGAAGCTCTGGAAGACTTGTCTTGGTCCCATTCATATTGAAGTTCACAATAAAATTTTCAAATGAACTAGGGAGTGAATTCAGGATCAGATTGACAGAGACATTTATAGGCAACTTCGTTCTAATCAAAGCCAACCTTTCTATCAGCCCAATCATCTTCAGAACATGTGCTAACACTTGACCCCCATCGTTCAACTTACACTTGAAAAGGTCCATCAACAGTTCATACTCCATTGTTTGAGACTGTTTTTCATAGAGACTCTTCAACTGTTCTAGCATTTCGTTGGGGCCCATGTTTTCATGTTGCCTCTGTAACTCAATAGTCATGGAAGACAACATTATACATTCTGCCAAGGTAGCATCGTTCAAACGTTTCTGATAAGCCACTTTGTCAAACATGACATACTCATCAGAGTTTTCAGTAGAGACTGTGGGAAATAATGTGTCTAACACATACTCAATTCTTTATAATCTTAACACCAATCACAGATTTCTTAACCAGACAAGGTAATTTGATCCAGTCAACTTGTTTGTTTCGACCAATATTTTCAGTAATAGATTCGACATTCTATATATAGTCTGAAGAAATAGATAGACTTGAAATTAAACTCTAATATAATTTCTATTGAACACATTCGTTAACTAATTAACATGGCATTTAGTTTAATTAGCTCCCACTAGTTTAACATACCCTTCGACCCCATGGAAGAATACAGACTCATTGCAAATATGGTCACAATAGGTCATGATCCAGGTTTATGCCATCTCTGTGTTTGCTGTGGCTGATAACTTCAACAACACAACCTGGTAGGTCTCTAAACCAATTTCAAACAATTTGTAACTCATGTTTGACCGAATGTTCTAAACAATCGATATGCGTCCCTCGGCTTATCCGACACTGTGGCGCCAAGACAGCCTAGCAAGTCAACCCCGTTATGTGACTGCAATTATATATCTAAGTTTGTTTTGCCTTATAGAGCAAATACTGTGGTGTAAATACTCGTTAAGGTTTATCACCTACTTCTACATTTAACATGCATCTATGAAAGAGTTTGAGTCCTCGTAATATCGGGTGGAAGACCGAAGGAGCTCAGTGCCTACCCATTCCGGATATGGCGCCATCCGTTACTAGTTGCTCATTAAGTGGTCGTTATTATCATTTAATTGCATTTAATGAGAGAATGATTCTCGGGCATAAATGACTTGTATTATTAGCTATAAAAGGATCCCAACCTTCATATTGAAAGGACATCTCATTCTCATTACTGATACTCGCATAATTTACACTCATAAAGTACTCTTGTTTGCTCTCGTTATTAGCTCAGACCTGAAGTAATTCAACTAAGGACTGTACCAAGCTCTTTGTTCAATTTCAATCAAGATCATAACATTCCAAGTTAATTACTTACTTGTTATTTCCATTTTTTATTTATTGTTCGTCACTTTTCATATTAATCTATAAATCGATCCACGTGTCCTTAAAATTACTTACAAATTCAAATGTACCTTTTTTTGGGTAAACAGTTTGGCTCCCACCGTGGGGCTAAGGATAATAGTAGTGATTTGTTCAAACTCAAATTTCACTTGTTTCTTTCGAGATTTTGTGTTTTCAGGTCAATACTAAGTACTTACAGTATGACTAGTGATATCCAAGTTGAGGTTATCAACCACGAGGACAATAACAACGATGATATTTTTAGGGTAAAGGGTGGGTGAGGTGATTGTGTTTGAGTGGCGTCGTAGCCTTGAATTGGAATGCGATTGTCATTGCCGACTAAAATAAATTGAGGATTGTTCAAATTGAATAGATGAGAGAGATTACCAAAGTCGCGAGGAGGTGGGATTTGGCACATGTATCCATGTACCATGCGTCATCGAGTTGCTGGTGATTCATAGTGTTGTAAGCCTGACTTAGTTCGGTAGTGGTCATGGGGCCGTAGGCTTGCTGTTGGGCCGTGGAGAAGTGGATCTGGTGTTGGTGGCCCGTGTACCGTGGGTCTGGAGGTGGGCCCAGGATACTGGGCTGCAACAAGGAATACCGTTCCATATTCGTGGATGGTAGGTTAGATAGAAAGACGAGGTTGTTGATGAACCTCAAAAGCGAGCGATACACTTTCCAGGGCGGCGAAAAGTTATCGAAATCCGTTGATTGGAGAGAGAAAGTTGTTGTTGAATAAATCAAATTGTAATGGGGGAATTGATTTCAAAACATCGGACTCCAAAGCATCTTTATTACGGTCCAAGAAAACACAAAAAGCAGCCAAAAGTTTGCATGAAGATATGCTTTATCAATTTGATGATGAGCCACTTGACTTACTTGACAAGAGGAAGACCATGTCAGCTTTTAGAGCATTGATGACTTAGAGGTAAGGAGCAAAGCAGGATGTCACTTTTCTGACAGCACAAAGAAATTTTTGAAACAGAGAATAGTGTTTACAAGGGGTTTGAGAGGAGGCTAGGATTTGTCTTCTGATACCATGTAGAATAGTGTAATTCTACTTGGTTGGAGGTTTCTCATTTATGTAATATATATATATATATAGGTGTTTACAATTATAAACTAATTGTATAAGGATCTCTACTTTAACTAATTACACTAGAATAATAATTACAGAATATATGAAGAATATCTATTTATTCCTTATCACCATTTACTAATTTACTAAATGCCAAATTTAGGTGATGTGACATGCCTAAGATATTAGGCTTAACCAAGTGACTCTGTAAACTTGATTTTTTTTATTTTCTTGGGCTTAATTATAGTCAGCCTCTTAAACTTGTCAGAATATTCAACATAGACACTCAAAGCAGGACATATTTCAATTGAATACCTCAACTTATAATAAAATATTCTAATTAGACATTTTCGGTTCAATTTTTTTTTAAAAAGGTTTGCACTAGTTCTTATTCGTCTATTATGTAGTTAAGTTAACCACATAATATTGTCATCGCCTTTAATTATATGCATCAATCTCAAGTAGAAAATATCTGATGTTTTACGATTTATTGAGGTGAATGCGTATAATTAAATGAGATGACATATATTATGTGGCTAACTTAACTACCTAATAGATAAATGAAAACACACGCAAAAAAAGTTTTAAAATATAAACTGAAAGTATCTAATTAGAACACTATATTAGGAACGAGGTGTTCAATGTCTAAATGAAATATCCTAGCAAGTATAGGAGGCTGACTATTTTTTAAATCATTTTCTTATATAATTGATAATAATTGTGTGTGGTTTACTACAATTTTTGCTTCATAAACTTTGAGTCCCACTAACTTCTGAGATAAAAATAATTCTTACACAATTAATATCAGTGAAATGAGTGTGAGGCATAAATATATTTTTATAAAATTATGTTTTCTGTCACATCACTAAATTGAGAACTTCAACAAATATATACTGCAATAAATTTGAGCCAGCAATGCAGAGCTAATATTTATGCACAACCTTCTAGTCTTCTACTTCCTCCGGATAAAAAAGAGTGTTGTGCACTTAGCCTTTATTTTTTAGTTTAAAAAAAGTGTTTACTTATCAAATCAAGAAAGAATTAATCATATTTTTCCAGATTTATTGTTAGTTGATCGAATCTCAATATCTATTTAATTAAGGCCATTTTAGTTAAATCACATAATTTTTGCCTATGAATTAGTATTTCTCTTAAGGAGTGTGCAAATAACTAAGTGAACACTCTTTTTTATCCTGATGGAGTAGTAATTAATAGGAGTAGTACATTGTGGAAGAAAGTTATCATAAATATACTCCGACGGCTCTTATGGTATGAGGGATAAGAGATAACTAATCTCGGAATTAAATTTGAAATGAGTTTGTTCTACGTTTTTTTTTAATAAAATTATAATTTAACTAACTTTGAGAATAATATTATTTTATATTTGTAAAAAGATGAAATAACTAATCTCGAGATAAATTATTATGAAATAATTAATAATGTAATAACTTATTTCACACCAAACTATCCGTGAAATCAATTTTCTTATGTGACAGCTGGTCAAGCAAATCACCCTCTGTACGGTGTCCTTTGTTTGGGTTTCAATGGAACTACTGGCTACATTCCTCCTTGTTTTCAATTTTGTCAATTCCAATGTTGTACTTCTTCCACTCCCACTGACTAATGTTGTGCTAAGTTAGGAATCAAAATGAAGTACTACCTCCGTCTCAATTTAGTCACAATTTAAGTTTTTTTTCTTTCAAAAAAGTGCATATTTCTATATGTAATAAATTCTCCAATTTCAAAGCTAGTTTAAGATTACAAGATTTAAAAGATCTTACACATCTTTAATTTAAGATTACAAAATTAAAAAATTCCTCTTTATTTCTTAAATTATGTGTCAAGTCAAACTAAGACACACTTAAATTGAAACGGAGGGAGTATTTTTTTCTAAAAGAACCAAATTAATATTTTAAAAATGAACATAAATATCATAGCGCATGAATCTTATGAGTGAATGTAAGCAAGCACCTAAGTTTCATGAATTCAAAAGCTAGTTATATACTCTATGAGGAAATTATAAAGGAAACAAGTCATACATGTTTATCTGGATATATAATAAGTATCATAAAGTAATTCAAATATATTATTTAATTTGATTGCTTATTTTGCGTGTAATTGTTTGTATTGTTCATATATTTAGTTTAGACTCATGAATGTGATCAAGAAGGTAGAAGAGTCAACCTCCCCGAGCATGAGTGCAATGATGGTCAGAATTAGCTACCCCATGCTTGCAGAATAATCTCTACAAGTATGAGCGGCGCCACCAGAGGCCATGATCAGCTACTACACAAAGATAAGTGCTATTGTTTGTTTTGATAGATAGGCTGACACCTGACCTGCACGTATGCAAGACAATTGTTTGCTAAATTTTCAGAACACATTATTTCAGATAGTTATGTCAGACCCCTATCATAAACTCAAATTTTCAAATTTAGTTTCAATTTTTAGAATTCATCATTAAATATATAGATTGTATGCATTGTTTTGTTACTCTTCATTGAAAGAATACGAAATATACACGGCTAAAACCCGTGTATATCACAAGTCCTAATTTGTATATACTTTACCATATTTGTAGAATTATTGTACAAGTATAATTAAGATAGTAATCTTGTATTAAGAAAATGTAGATTTAATTTGCTTAACTAGATTTTGTATATCATGTATATATATACATTTTCATTAATGAAAATAATCAAAGGATTATTCTCTTTCATGGTATCAGAAGTCTAGGGCAAAATTTCCTTCTCCACATTCAACTTCCGCAGCCCTCCTCGGTATCCTAACCGATTCTTTTTTTCCCGTCTCTCAAATTTTCTTCCAAATCCCTAATTCTCCTCTTGTTCTTTCGTCATAGCAACCACAAAAAAATATGTTTCATCCTGCCCTTACAGTCTCTAACATCAAGAACAACATCACTATCGTTCTTGAGATAGAAAACGTCTAATACGTTACGTGGACGGAATTATTTAAAGTTCACGCACGCTCTCATCGAGTACTTCATCACATCATCCCCTAAAAAATAGGCAAGGAGAAGGTGCCTGCCACCAATGATGAATTAGAGTTGTGGGTAACTCTTGATGCGACGGTACTCCAATGGATTTATTCCACTATCTCTACAGATCTCCTGCAGACTATTATTGAACCCGACGCTACAACAATGGACACTTGAGATAGGTTGCGTGATATATTCCAAGATAACAAAAATTTTCGTGTCGTGACCCTTAAGCAGGAATTCTCCCATGTCAATATGGAGGATTTTCCGAATGTCTCGGCCTATTGTAAAAGGCTCAAAGAGTTAGCGGATCAACTCAAGTACGTTGGTGCGCCCATCACGAATGATCGACTTGTTCTTCAAATGATTTCAGTCCTATCCGAGGCATATAATGGCGTTGGGACGCGTCTTCGTCAAAGTAATCCTCTCCCGTCGTTCTACCAAATATGTTCCGTACTCACCTTAGAAGAAGCCGGCTTGGCTAAAAAGGCGGCTACCAGAGCCAATTCCGGCCACATTTGATGACCCTCACTCCCTCTCGGGCAATTCTAGCCAAAACCGTAATAATAGTGGCGGAAAAAGGGCCAAAATCGGAAAAATAACGGCAAAAACCGCGACGGCGGTGGCAGCAGTGGCGACAGTAAGGGCGATAGTGGCGGAGGTGGTCAGCTGGCTGGGCCGTAGCACTACTGGCCGCAGCCTTGGGCCAGTGCACAGTGGTTATGGGGCTGGGACAATGGGCAGTGACCCAATTTCCAGCAACAGTACCCAGCGAATAGGGTCAGCCATTCCCAGCAGTTCCAGAGGCCCAATTCACAGCTATTCCAAAATAGGCAGCCTGGTGGGCCTTGGCAGCAAGCTGTCCTGCTTGGGCCTCGGCCTCAGCAAGCGTTCGATGCTGCAGGCCCAGCGACAGTCCCGATACCCACGGATATCGGGGCTGTGATGCATACACTTGGATTAAATCCCCGGACTAAAATTGGTATATGGACACCGGTTCCACTTCTCATATGACGTCTGCGCCAGGTATTCTCTCATCTTATTTCAATTTGAGCAACAATCATGACATAATTATTGGTAATGGTAATTCAATTCTAATTTGTGGTTATGATCACACATATTTATCTCCCCCGTATCCACCTCTAGTCTTGAAAAATGTCCTTCATGCCCCTCACTTAATTAAAAATTTGGTGGCTGTCCAAAAATTCACAACTGATAATTGGGTGTCTATTAACTTTGACCCTTTTGGATTTTCTGTGAAGGATTTCACGACGGGGATACCTCTAATGAGATGTAATAGTCAGGGAGAGTTTTATCCAATCACCACCACCACCACTTCCTCGAGTCAATCCATTCCATCAACGTATATCGCTCTAGCACCATCCTTATGGCATGCTCGGTGGGGTCATCCGGGGGCGTCTGTTATTTCTTCTCTTAAGAATAATAATTTTATTGATTGTCAAAGTACGCGTAGTAGTCATATGTTTCCTTTATATCTGCTAGAGAACATGTTATATTGCCTTTTGTAGCCTCTACTTCTAGTGCGTTGATGCCTTTTGACATTATTCATAGTGATGTATGGATATCTCCCGTTTTGAGCTCATTGGGCTATCGTTATTATGTTTTATTTTTGTATAATTATTCTAATATTTTGTGCACCTTTCCTTTGTCTAAAAAGTCTCAAGTTTTTTCCACTTTCTTAAAATTTAGAGCATTCATCCGTACCCAATTTGAACGGAAAAACTAAAAACATTCAATATGATAATGGGCCATTTCGGAAATTTTGTGACACTAATGGCATATCTTTCGGTTCTCTTTTCCTCATACGTCCTCACAAAATGGGAAGGCCGAAAGAAAAATTTCGTACCATTAATAATATTGTCTGACCCTTACTAGCTCATGCTTCATTATCTCTTTCTTTTTGGCATCATGCATTACAAATGGCTACCTACCTCCTTAACATACTCCCTAGCAGGGGTTTGGCATACCAATCCCCACTAAAAATTCTTTATCATAAGGATCCCTCGTATTCTCATCTTAGGGTGTTTGGGTGTTTGTGCTATCCGCTTTTCCTGCCCCTACAATTAACAAACTTCAAGCCCGTTCTACCACTTATGTGTTTTGAGTTATCCGTCTAATCATCGTGATTACAAATATTTTAATTTATCCGTTAATAAAATCATAATTAGTCGCCGTGTCATTTTTTATGAATATCAATTTCCATTTGCTAAAGTGTATAATTCCGTGCCTCATTCATATAATTTTTTAGACGATGGACTCTCACCGTACGTCATACATCATTTAGCCCAACATACCCGTGATCCAGTGCGCGGCCGGGCCCATCGCTCACGCCCAAATAGTCACGATCGCCCCTGATTCTCGGCTAGCAGGCCCATTGCCTGTTGGCCCAACATTGTGTCCCAGTCTCGGTCCGGTTCCTATTTCGGGTTCTCGGCCAGCAAGCCCACTGCATGCTGGCCCAATAAATCTTGCTCCTAGTCCATTGTCTCGGCCTGCAGGCCCATATTCATGTCTCCTGAGTCCAGTTTGTCACCCAGCAAGCAGTGGGCCTGCTGGGTCCGTTACTCGGAGCCACTGGGGTATTTTTAAACCTAAAAGACATTTTAATCTAAATTCTAATATCACTAAATCACCCCTACCACGTAACAACGTGTCTGCCATTCATGACCCGAATTGAAAAATGGCGATGGATGACATATATAATGCTCTTATTGAAAAATAAGACGTGGGAGTTGGTGCTTCGTCCGCTTGGTATTAATGTTATTCGTTCTATATAGATTTTTACTCATAAGAAAAATCTGACGGTTGTTTTGAACGACATAAGGCCCATCTTGTAGGTGATGGCAAAACTCAAAAAGTTGATGTGGACTATAAAGAGACATTTAGTCCGGTGGTCAAACCGGCAACCATTCACATTGTTTTCAGCCTGACTCTCTCGAAAACATGGCTCATTCATCAATTGAAGGTGAAAAATGCTTTCTTACATGGTGATCTCAAGGAGACAGTATACATGCATTATCCCTTGGGTTTCAAGGACCCCAATTATCCTAATCATGTTTGTTTGCTCAAGAAGTCCTTATATGGGCTTAAGCAGGCCCCACGAGCTTAGTATAAAAGGTTTGCAGACTATGTGTCTTCTATTGGGTTTTCTCACAGCATATCTGATCATTCTCTGTTCATCTATCATCGTGGTACTTCTCTAGCATACATTCTGTTATATGTGAATGATATTATATTGACTGCCTCTTCTGATAAACTGCGCAAGTCTATCATGTCTCTTCTCAGTTCCGAATTTTCTATAAAAGACTTGGCGCCCTTGAGTTATTTTTTTGGTATATCTGTCACACGTCATGCATGTGGTCTATTTTTATCACAGAGGAAGTATGCGACTGAGATTGTTGAGAGAGCTGACATGTCATCTTGTAAATCATCTTCTACTCCGATTGATACAAAACCGAAGCTGGTGCTACTTCTATTATCCCTTACGAGGATCACACCCACTATCGCAGTCTTGCATGGGCTCTTCAGTATCTTACTTTCACGGGGTCAGATATTACTTATGATGTGCAGCATGTGTGTTTATTTATGCATGATCTGAGGGACGAGCACATGCATGAGCTCAAACGCATTATACGGTACATACAGGGCACACTTGACTATGTTTTGCATTTATATCCATCTTATCGGTGATACTTAGCTTGTTTCGGCCTGACTCATTTGTGTGGTAAGTATTGAGAATGCAGGTGAAGAGGCATGTGCCTAGATCCAAACTATCGGACAAATATGATAGAGTTCACCTAATGTGTAGTACAAGTTGGTTTTAATTATGTCTCACTCTAGTTTGGGGCGATATGATTAATTAATGCAAAAAACAATAGTAAAATAAAATTTTGATGGTAGCATAAAAAACAAGGTGAAATAATTGGACAAACATAATCTTCTCTTGTTCAACATTATATGCGAGAGATTTTGTTTGTGATAAATTATTCAATCAGGGGATATCTTCGTGGATCTTTTAGTCGAATCGGGAGGTCCCTTGACGTTTTCCAATATAGAAGAAAAGACAGTGTAATTGAACAATAAAAAAATCTTATTAAATAAAATCATTATTTAAATGTACTCATTCTATGAACGCTTTGCCTTTGTATTGACGTTAAATAATTGAAATCCCTTTGTATTGACGTAAATAATTGAAATCACGTTAAGCAGCATTACGTCAAAACCAAAAGACCACAGTGCATATTGAAAGTTATTTTATTTAGTAAATGATTGAAAGAAATATTTTATTTTTATTTTTATTAATTTAAAGACAATATATATAATTTACATTGTAAGATGATATTAATCTCCCTTGAGGAGTCTTTCATTAATATCAAGGTATATATAGAGTATAATATGCATCCCTTATACAATAGGAATCCTAAGCATATACAAAAGAGGAATCCTAGTCTTACCATAATTATATTTACACAATATATGAAAATATTTTAATTATGGGTAGGGAATATATTATTTCCTATATATACATGTTTACACACCCCCTCAGTCGGATGGGAGGAGGAGGCCAGGCGAGACTGCTCAAGTAAAGAAATAATTGTCCAGGAAGTCCTTTGGTAAATATGTCTGCAGATACCGATAGGATGATGGAACATGTAACACTCGACATGGCCTAACGCAACTTTCTCACGAGCGAAGTGTAGGTCTATCTCAATATGCTTGGTTATTTGATGTTGAACCGGATTATGAGAAAGATAGATAGCAGAGATGTTATCACAATACACAATAGATGCCTGGACGCAAATGACACCAAGTTCTAACAATAAATTTACGAGCCAACAAATCTCGGCTACTACATTTGCAACGCCTCAAACTCGGCCTCGGCCTTTGGGCGAGATAGGGTAGCCTGTCGCTTGGCAGACCAAGAAATCAGATTATCTCCTAAGAAAACACAAAAGCCGGAGGTGGAGCGTCGCGTGTCCGGACACCCTGCCCAATCTGCATCCGTATATGAAAGCAACATGTCTGGTGCAGAGGGGTATAGGTGCAAACCATAATCAAGAGTGCCCTTAATGTATCGAATGATATGCTTAAGAGCAGTGAAGTGAGACTCCCTGGGGGCATGCATGAATAAGCACACCTGCTGAACAACATAAGCTATGTCTGGCCTGGTGAATGTGAGATACTGAAGTGCAACTGCAAGGCTCCTATACAAAGTAGGATCAGAGACTGGAGCACCATCCATATCACTGAGCTTAGATTTGGAATCAACCGGAGTATGCACCTCTTTGCAGTTCGCCATCTTAGCCCTGTACACAATCTCTTCTGCATACTTACGCTGACACAAAAATATATGATTGGCAGACCTGGTCACTGATATCCCCAAAAAGTAACTTAACTTCCCCAAATCAGTGATTGCAAATTCGGACCTGAGCAAGGCAATAATCTCATTTTTCAATCCGTCGGATGAGGCAGTAAGAACAATATCATCCACGTAAAGTAATAAGTAAGCAGTGCTACAACCTTGATGAAAAATGAAAAGTGATGTATCACTCTTGCTGCATACAAACCCAATCTGCAAGATATACCTGGCAAAACGATCATACCACACATGGGGGGCCTGCTTCAGGCCATATAGTGACTTACGGAGACGGAACACATAGTGAGGAACTGCTGGATGGGTGAACCCTGGTGGCTGATGCATGTAGACTGTCTCTCTCAGATCCCCATGTAAGAATGTATTCTTCACATCAAGCTGATGGATCAGCCAGTGTTTGCCCATGGCTATGCTCAAAACTGTGCGGATGGTAGCCGGTTTGACAACCGGGCTGAAGGTCTCACCACAATCAATGCCCTCCTGTTGATTTGTGTCATTAGCCACAAGACGGGCCTTATACCTCTCAAGATTCCCATTGTCTTTGAACTTGTGACGAAATAGCTACATACAACGAATGACATTCACCCCCTCAGGTCTAGGTACTAGATCCCACGTGTGCTGTTTAGTTAAAGCATTGAATTTATCATACATAGCCGCATTCCAATTAGGGTCTTGTTTGGCCAATTTTGGGTTCTTTGGAAGTGGAGAGATGGTTTGGGCAGACAAGTTGAAATGGACTTTGGGTTTGAAGATTCCATGCTTTGAACGAGTTTCCATTGGATGGATAGGGACAGTGGCTGGCGGAGTGGTGTCTGAGACGGGGGGTAAAGTCGGATAAGGAGTGGGTGGGGGCGAAGCCGTCGGAGGCGCCGCAGCTCCTAGATCGAGAGTCACGGCGCTAGAAGGTTGACAGGCTTCTCTGAAGTTTGGGTGCCGCGGCTCTGACGACGAAACAGAGGATGTGAGTTGTTCGATTATGAGGGGAGAGATGACAGACTCGTCAAGAAATGAGTAGTCCTGTTTTTGAAATTTTGAAAGATTCGAAAATGGGAATGTGGTGGTCAGCAAAGACCATTCCAATCACGTCGACAAGTGATTGGAATATGTGGATCTGACGAGTCGACAAGTCATAGCATAGATAGCCCCTATGGTTCGGCGGGAATCCTAGAAAGACACATGAAGTGGACCTAGGAGCGAGCTTGTGAGGGACGGTGGAGCTAAGGTTGGGATAGCACAGACAACCAAAAATCCGTAAATGATCATAAGAGGGGATTCTATGGTAGAGAATTTCGGTAGGGGTCATATTGTGAAAAATGCTAGTAGGGAGAATATTTAGAGTGTATTCTGACATTTTAGCAGCATAGACCCAGAAGGGTGGAGGGAGGGAGGCATGAATCAATAGGGTGCGAATCATATTGTTAATGGTGCGGATGATTCATTCAGCTTTACCATTTTGTGGTGAGGTGTGAGGGCAGGAGAAGCGAAAGACCATGCCATTATTGGTACAAAAGTGGTGAAACATAGAGTTATTGAATTCACGACCATTATCGCACTGAAATGATTTTATGCCTTTTCCAAATTGTGTTTGATTGAAATTGTGAAACTCAAGAAATTTGACAAACACTTCCGATTTAAATTTAAGAGGGTATAACCAAATGTAGTGTGAAAAATCATCAAGCAACACAAGATAGTATTTATGACCGAGAGAACTAGGGATAGGAGATGTCCATAAATCGACATGTATGATATCAAAAGGAGCAAATGTAACACTAGTAGATGATTTAAACGGAAAATGAATATGTTTGCCTAAAGAGCAAGAAACACAATTTTGGGCAAGTTTCTCATTACAGGCAATGAAATTGTTGCCTCTAAGAATATTAAAAACTGGGACTCCTGGATGACCAAGCCTATTATGCCAAGTTGAAGAAGAAACAACCGCTAGAGTGACGGGAGAGCAAGATCTGGCAGCGGAGGTGAAAGTGAATGGATAGAGATCCCCCGTGCTATTGCATCTCATAAGAGGTGTCCCCGTATGAAGATCATTTACAGTAAAACCAAAAGGGTCAAAATTCACAGAGACAGAGTTATTACGAGTAAATTGGCGGACAGATATGAGGTTCTTAATCATGTGTGGGGCATATAGGGTGTTTTGAGGGAGAAGGGTGGATGAGGAGGTTGTGTGTATGAGGTACCATAACCCTTAACTGGAATGCGTTGTCCACTACCAACTGTAACATATTGAGGATGCTTTAAACAAAATAGTTTAGGAATAGTACCTGCAGACTGGGTGACGTGAGATGTGGCGCCTAAGTCCATGTACCAAGTATTGTCAGGCTGTTGCATATATAGGGTGTTGAACGCCTGACCCAACTCAGTAGATGTCATGTCGGAGGAGGGCTGCGGGTCCTGGCCTTGCATGAAGTGGGCCTGTTGTGCGGCTGGAGCGGGGCCTAACAAACCGGGGTAAGAATACGGATTGTATGGCTGCTGGTACTGGAATGGACTTGGCGCCGCGGCTACAGGCTGAGCGCGCGCTGACTGCATCTTGAGGCGTCGCGTGTGCAAAGCTGTTGAGGCCGCGACCTAGTTGTTCTGCAATCTCTATTCTTTATTCTTCTTTGTTGGTTACGTTGACCGCGACTCTTGCCACGACCACGACCTCCTCTACCGCCGCGGCCTTTTCCACCCTTGCCGCCGCGGCCCTGCCGCTGTTGGGAGTTGTTCGGTGGCGTCTGATCTTGGGGTTGCGTGTCGACAGCTAACACCTGCTGGGCATGCTCATCCTGCTTAGCATGACGGGTTTCTTCGAGCAATAATTGTGAGCGAGCTTTGTTAAAACTCGGTAGCGGATCTACCTGTTGAATAATGGTGGCCAAAGTATCATATTCGCCCTTAGTAAGGCCAGAAGTCATTTGTAGCACCATTTTATCGTCAGTGACAGGCGTGCCGATGTTGGAGAGTTGATCCGCTAGAAGTTTAAGCTGCTTGCAGTACTCAGAGACATTGGAAAAGTTTTCAAGACGTGTTTTGTTGAACTGTTCTTCCAAATACATGGCACGAGTGTGCTTGTTGTCCTGAAAAATTTTCTCCAAACGATTCCACAAGTCAAGGGCTGTGGAGTCAGATTTCATGATAGTAAGGAACAAATCCTGAGAGATACTACCATATATCCATTGTTTGACGCCGGCGTCGAGACGATGCCAGATAGAATCATCAACCTCCGTAGGGCGCGGAATAGTGTCATCAATATGGTCAAGCACGTTATAGAGACATGCATGATTGCGAAAAAGTTCAACCTAGGGAGAATACTGGTTGTTTTCTTGATCAATAATAATGGGAATATGGTTCTTGATGTTGGAAACAGTAAGGGCGGGATGAAACGGTGGTGATGACTTTGTGGTGGGATTTGTGGAGGTAGAGGCGTCAGAAAGTGTGAAAGAATCAGGGATAGCCATTTAAAGAAGAGAAGAAAGGAAGAACAAAACTGGAAAAACAAGAAGAAAATCCTGGAGGGCCGCGGCGTAGGAGAGGCAGCCGGCGGCTGTGGAAGAGAAATGTTTTTAGGGTTTTGTTTATTTGGCTCTTGATACCATGTAAGATGATATTAATCTCCCTTGAGGAGTCTTTCATTAATATCAAGGTATATATAGAGTACAATATTCATCCCTTATACAATAGGAATCATAAGCCTATACAAAAGAGGAATCCTAGTCTTACCATAATTATATTTACACAATATATGGAAATATTCTAATTATGGGTAGGGAATATATTGTTTCCTATATTTACATGTTTAGATATATATTTTTATAATAGGAAAATTGTTGAATACAAAGGTGCAGGAAACGAAAATTACAAATAACTGTTAAGACTTACAAGAACTGAAATTATAATTCAACAACAAAAATTGAAATTACAAAGATGTTGAACAAGAAACTGGAACTGTTTTTGTGTATGTTGAGTCGAGTGTGGCACTCTCTCTTTAAGATGATATTGCTCCGTATGTATCCTTTATACATCCTGGACAATTGTCTCCCAAGATAAAACATCAATGAAACAATTGAGTAAAGGAAACTCAAGTGCTACCGTGAAGAATTTTGAGTAATGAAATGATGCTTGGAAGGTTGTAGGAAGAACTGAAATTCATTTTTGTTTTTCTGTTTTGTGAGTGGCTCAACAATGGTGCAAGGGGTTCTTTATATAGGTGAAGGAGGGGCTGTTGAACTACCTCCATAAGTGCCATTACTGGCCAAGTAATGACCATTATGGAGGTAGTAATACCACAAAAATAAATGGTGAAGATGAGCAACGGATTGATCATTATAGGAGGAGTAATTCAGCCAAAATAAATGGCTGAATTGAGTGCTGTGGCGTTTCTGATCTCTGCCCAATTCTGACTTTCTGAAAACTCCAGGGACCAAACTATACATCTTGAAACTTCAGGGACCAAACTGTATATATGAAGGAATTCTGGTCCAAACTGTACATATGAAACTCCAGGGATCAAACTGTACATCTGACAAAGTTCTCTGGTAAAAAAAGATAATATCAGAAGAAGCACGGCCCACGGCCCGTGACCCAGAACCGGACGGCGCACGGCGGCGGCGCGCGTGTGGGCTTTCCTCGAACCGAAGCACATCTAGGTCCTCCCTCCTTTAAACACATGGGATACCCCTTGGGGTCCCAAACCCGAAGCCAACTTTGAGTCTTATAAACAAAACAATTCTTCCTTCCTCTACCGATGAGGGAGAATTGATCCCATACCACACTTTTCCATGCTTCAAACACCTCACTTCGTGGACCAATATCTCTTTCATTTCTCAACGAAATTTGACGATTCTTGGCCCTACGGATATCTACGTACTTAGTAGATCATGCACGTGTGAAGAACCGGATTCTCCAACATGCGTAACACTAGTGTTTAAGCCGTTAAAGTTGGTCGGACGAAACTCCCGCCAAAGGCAAATTTCCAACAAAAATTCTATTCCTATTCTAATACCAAAACTTTATTCTAGTAGTACAAGAATTCTATAATTATGGTAAGTGTACAAGACTAATTAATGTAATACTTAAACTAAAATATTACCTAAAACTATACATAAAATATGGTAAGTACACGGACTGATTTTGGACCAAAACCGTGATATACATTAAGTGTATATCACGGTAATATTATATATATTTAACACACCCCCGCAGTCATAGCGGGCGGTCTTCGTACGCTGAGACTGTCCCTGAAATCTTCAAAAGGATTGAGGGGAGACCCTTTGTAAAAATGTCTGCAATTTGATACCTGGAAGGGACATGGCAGACGCGTACTTGTCCACAAGCTACCTTTTCGCGAACAAAGTGAATGTTCATTTCGATATGTTTGGTGCGCTGGTGCTAAACCGGATTACCAGAAAGATAGATGACACTAACATTATCACAATAAATCAAGGTAGCTTTCTGATAGGTATATTTAACAATGATATACCCATTTTGCTCCCAAGTTTTTGTAAGTAGAATAATTTCACGATGGTTATTTAATTTTTTTTATTATATAAAAGTTATTAAATTATTTTTATAATAAAAAAGTCATTCAATTACAAAAAGCACTAAACTATTTATTTTAATACTTTATTTTGCTTAAGCATCATAGAAATATAGAAAGGTCGCCTCTTAGAGTTTTACTGGCTTCATGTGATATTTAAGTGAAATTGGATGATTTTTTTCATTACGAATAATAATTTTATAACTTTCATGACACTTGGGTAAAGTTGAGTGATTTTTTTTTTGTTAAAACAAATTAATTTATAAATTTTGATTCGATAAAATAAATGAATCGAGTAATATTTAAAAAGGAAGATTTGAAGTTAAGTTGAAAAAGGGTATTTAAAAGTTGAAGTTGCTTTTGGACATTCATTTTATTTGTAAATATGTTAAAGTTTTGTGAAGATTTTTTTACTTGAAAAACTAGTTTGAACAAGTTTTAAACTGATTTGAATCTGTTTTCCAAATTTGAAAGTGAAATATTAACAAAATATATAACCAATATATATATATATAACAAAATTAGGTCCAAACGGGGCCCTTGGATTGATATTTGCATTTGAAGCTACCATTTCTCCTAAAAAGATGTACTTAATTGTCAAATTAACGCGCGCGCATATATTAATTGACCAATTTAATTTGGACTAATGTAAGTTGCTTCACTCATTTAGTAAATCAAGCTGCCGCCAATCCATTCCTCTTTGTTATTTTTATATTTTTATCAATAGAAATATGTCCTGATAATATAGGCTATCAATCGTAAAAAAAATGTATTGTTAATGGCAAAGTCAGTTAATAAATGATCATTCAACCTTGTCCAAACACCTGCTAAATATTGATTTGAATTGGATATTAATTTTTAATTTTATAAATAACAATAATCAAACCTCTTTATAATAGTCATCTTGTATAATAATATTTTACTATAACAATTAAGTTTTTTTGAAGTCAATTTTCTATATTATGTTATACTGTATGTTCTTTATAATAATATTTTGCTACAGTATTCATAAAATATCTAGACGGCGATTTAATTTGATAAAATGTTGCATCAAAGTACTACTTGGTTTGAATTCATTGACATTCATGCGTTTAAAAGCTAAATGGATTGAAATAACATTTATTGAATATTTAAAGTTTTAAATCTCATTTTATAAATATATTAATATATTTGAGAAAAGGTTTTACATTTGATTTTGTTCAAATAGTTTGAATTGGCTACGAATGTCATGATTTGATAAAAATAAATTATTGAGGCTAATAGGTTACGATAATAGCAATAACAACATACCCAGTGTATGCCCACAAGTAAAATAAGGAGGGTACAATGTACACAAACTTTATCCCTACCGTGTGAAGATGGACAAATTATTTTCGAAAGACCATCGGCTTGCATTCCTCATTGACGTCGGCGTCACATGAACCTGACCATCCCAAAAGGGCATGACTAGGTCCAAGACGAGCACCCGTCATAATAGGCTATGAATATATTTTGGATTATAGTTTTTGGAAGTTACTTGTGTTCACCGAAAATGACTTTTGAATGGATTTTGTGTGTCGCCATGGAATAGCACATGTCTATGTGGGCGCGATCTCTACCTATTGATAAACCAAACCTCCATCTCACCCTTTACCACACCTCTTCTCCCCATCCATTCTCCTTTCCCCGCTGCTCTGGTCCCATCTCCACCAACGTCGGTGCACCCTATCATCTCCGTTACAATCGGATCTGGATCTGATGGAGATGCCAAAATCTGTGGCTTCATCTACTTCTTTGTATTTCAGATCTGAGTGTATTCGTCTGGCCGGAATCCATGGTTTCTTCTCCTTGTTCTATCTCAGATCTGAGTGTATTTATTATTTTTTGATTGTATTTTCTTGTATTTGATCGGAATCCATGGCTTCTTCTCCTGTTGTATCTCAGATCTGAGTGTATTTGTTATTTTTAGTATATTTTTTTGTATTTGACTGGAGATTGAGCTAAAATACACTCATATACAATCAAATTCATTCAATTTATGCATTGCAGTATCTACACAAGCCTGTATATTCGAATATAGCCAAATACATCAAGTTAGATCGTTCAAAAATTTAGATACAACAGAACATTGTATTCGAATACAGTCAAATACACCTGAAATAGCTAAAAACTAGCTATGAAATGTAATTAACAAAAATATAGCTATAATTAGTTAGAAGCTTAGAAACTATAACTATTTATGTAAGTTACCCGTAGGTTAATTCTTCTTCAAAAGAATATTTGGCTACGACATATGAGTAATCTCTCTTTTCTAACTCTCGAAACAATGAGTCGTACTTTCTCACTAGTCACTTAAGTTGCTTAACCCAAGAAAATTATAATTAATATCACAAGATATTGACTTTTTTTAAAAAAAATATTCTTAATACATAGGGGTAGGGGTAAGGGAATGGGAGAGGGGATTACAATGTGGGGATTCAAACCCTCACAAATAAGGTGAAAGTTCAAGTAGCCAACCAACTGAGCTACTAGATCCCTACAAGATATTGACCTTATATTAAATGGGGAATATCTTTTTTTAAATAAGGGTAGTATTAAAGGAGATCAAATTAAACTTGAAACTTTTCATTTTACCTTTAAGAAGAAGTTCTATAGTCACAAATGTTATGACAGGCCATAAATTTCAGAAAATTTATAACAACACAAATGTTATGATATATTTAAGATTACAAATTTTAATTTAAAAAAAAAATCATATCGAGTCAAACTACGTCACATAAATTGAATCAACGAAAGTAACAAGTATTTCATAGGATACGTTAAAAAAGAATTGATATAAATCAAAAAAATTGTCACGATCCTAGTAGGTTTTTGAAATAAAGAGAAAATCATGGACAAAGGTAGATGTAAGATTTTGAGTTTATGAGTGAAAGAATATATTCCCTTGATTATTTTCATTAATGAATGAGTATATATACAATTTACAATTTTCATAATATGGAAAACCCTATTCCTATTCTATTCCCAAAACCCTATTCTACTTGTACAAGAATTTTATAATTATGGTAAGTATATAATACTAATTTAATTACAACAATATTTACCTAAAATAGAAACTCCAACCCGTGATATACACGATTTTGTATACCGTGTATATCACGGTTTCAATTATGGAAAAACTTCCTTTTGAAACCGTGATATACATGGTATACAAAACCGTGTATTACACCCCCGCAGTCATAGCGGGCGGTCTTCGTACGATGAGACTGTCCCTAAAATTTTCAAAAAGGACTGAGGTAAGACCCTTTGTAAAGATGTCTGCAATTTGATACCTAGAAGGGACATGACAACTGCGTACTTGTCCACGAGCTACCTTTTCGCGAACAAAGTGAATATCCATCTCGATGTGTTTAGTGCGCTGGTGTTGAACCGGATTACCAGAAAGGTAGACGACACTAATATTATCACAATAAACCAAGGTAGCTTTCTGAATAGGACAATGAAGCTCTAAAATAAGATTACTTAGCCAACAGGATTCAGAGACCACATTGGCTACCTCTCGATACTCGGCCTCGACACTAGAGCGTGATAATGTAGACTGACGCTTCGCAGACCAGGAGACCAAGTTATTACCAAGAAACATACAATAGCCAGACGTGGAGCGTCTGCTATCTGGACAGCCACCCCAATCAGCATCTGTATACGAGACAAGTGTAGATGTCGATGAAGGATATACATGTAAGCCATAGTCAAGTGTTCCCTGGATGTATCGAATAATTCGTTTGAGCAAATTCATGTGCTCAACCCTGGGATCATGCATAAACAAGCACACATGCTGCACAACATACATAATATATGGTCTCGTGAAAGTAAGATATTGAAGAGCCCTTGCAAGACTGCGATAATGGGTCAGATCCTCGTACGGTGAGCCAGCCGCAACACCCAACTTGGGTTTAGTATCAACTGGAGTGGAAGTAGACTTGCATGAGGACATGCCAACTCGCTCTATGATCTCAGCTGCATACTTTCGTTGTGATAAGAATAACCCACTTACATGACGAGTGACAGCAATCTCAGCACTGCGCATTGCCATGATAGACTTTCGCAAAGCATCGGCAGAAGCAGTCAAGATAATATCATCCACACATAATAGAATATAACCCAGAGAAGTACCATGAAGATATATGAACAACGGATTATCAGACCTGCTGTGTGAAAACCCAATAAATGAAACATAGTTTGTAAATCTCTTATACCAAGCCCGTGGGGTCTGCTTAAGCCCATACAAGGACTTCTTCAATAAACAAACATATTGAAGATATTTAGGGTCTCGAAAACCCAAGGGCTGATGCATGTAAACGGTCTCCTTAAGATCATCATGTAAAAAAACATTCTTCACATCTAACTGATGAATGAGCCAACCTTTCGAAAGAGCCAGACTGAGAACAGTGCGAATGGTAGCCGGTTTGACCACCAGACTAAATGTCTCACCACAATCCACGCCAACCTGCTGAGTCTTACCATCACCTACAAGACGATCCTTATGCCTCACAAAAGAACCATTAGAATTATCCTTATGAGTAAAGAATCCACACAGACCGAATAATATTAATACCAGAAGGACGGGGTACCAACTCCCACATCTTATTTTCAATAAGAGCATCATATTCGTCGTTCATAGCCAATTTTCAATTCGGGTCATTTAATGCGGACACTGGGTTACAGGGTAGGGGATTTAAGAACATTAGAATTGAGATTAAAATATAATTTTGGTTTAAAAATACCCAATTGACTATGAGTGACCGGTCTATGACTCGGTGGAGAATTGGGTGGATTTTGGGAGGAACCTGGATGGGAGACGGGCTGGCCAGCAGACAGTGGGCCTGCTGGCCCAATACTGGAAACAAGAGGCGAGGCAGAAGCAGGTACTGGAACAATGTCGGTATTGGGCTGGGCAATTGGCCTAACTGTCGAAATGGTGGCAAAATAATAGGTCCAGCGGGTAGTGGGCCCGTTGGCAAAATTTGGGTGCGGGATAAGTTTGATAAATGGTGGATAAAATACGGGGAGATCTCGTCATCAAAAAAATTATACGAACTAGGTCCGGGACTATTGAATTTAGCAAACGAAAATTGGGTTTCATAAAAAATAACATGGCGACTAATTATGATTTTATTATATGATAAATCAAAACATTTATAACCATGATGATTAGATGGATAACCCAAAAAGACACAAGGAGTAGAACGGGCTTGAAGTTTGTTAATTGTAGTTGACGAAAATAGTGGTAACATAAGCACCCAAAGACCCTAAGATGGGAATACGTAGGATTTGTATTATAGAGGACTCTACGAGGAGATGCATTCTCCAACCCTTTGGTAGGAAGTATGTTAAGAAGATAGGTAGCCATTTGTAGAGCATGATGCCAAAAGGAAGGGGGTTCGGAAGCATGTACCAATATAGTTCGGACAATGTTATTAATGGTACGAATTTTTCGTTCGGCTTTCCCATTTTGTGAGGACGTATGAGGACAAGAGAAATGAAACATTATGCCATTAGTATCACAAAAATCCAGAAACACCCCATTATCATATTCTTTGCCATTATCACATTGAATATTTTTTATTTTCCGGTCGAATTGGGTATGGATGAGTGCTCTAAATTTTAAGAATGTGGAAAAAACTTGTGATTTTTTTGCTAACGGAAAGGTCCATAAAAATTAGAATAATCATCCAAAAATATAACATAATAACGATGGCCCACAAACTTAAAATGAGAGATGTTCATAAATCGCTATTGCTACAAATGGTAATCTAACATGTTTTCCTAAATGATAGGATTGACAAATTGGAGTACTATGCGTACCCTTACAAGAAATAAAATTATTTTTATGCAAGGAAGAAACAATGGATGACCAAGGGTGACCCAAACGTGTATGCCACAAGAAAGAAGCTAGACCTGCAAAAGTAGATGGCAAGACTTTACTCGAGAGACTGGATGTGGGCGTGATAGGATAAAGATCTTCCCTACTATCACATCTCATGAGAGGTATCCCGTCTTGAAATCCTTCACAGAAATTCCAAATGGATCAAAATCAACAGAAACCCAATTATCAGTGGTGAATTTACGGACATACACCAAATTTTTAATTAAGTTAGGGGCATGAAGGACATCTTTTAAGACAAGAGGTGGATGTGGGGGAGACACCGTTTTATGACCATAACTACGAATTAGAATTGATTTGCCATTACCAATAATTATGCCACGATTGTTGCTCAAATTGAAATAAGACGAGAGTGTACCTTGGTCGAACGTCATGTGTGAAGTGGCATTGGTGTCCATATACCAATTCGGGTCTGGGGGATTTAATCCAAGCGTATGCATTGCGGCCTCAATAACTGTCGGAGTCGGTGTGGGGCCCACTGCCTGGAATGCCTGCGGAGGTCGAGGCAAGCACACCGCCCTGCTGCCCCGGCCCAGAAAAATTACCTGCCACCTGAAGCTGTACCTGAGAAACTGGGCCTGACCTGTTGTGGAAACTGGGCCCCGTTTCCCTGGTAATTGTTCAACAGAAAAGATCCACTATTAGCTAAGGCCCACTAGCCCAAGGCCACTGCCAGAGGCCCATTGCTGAGCCTAATTGGGCTGTAGCCCACTACCTCGAGAGCCACTGCCCCCGCCACCACTGTTCCGGCCGCCACCATTATTGTCACCGCTATTCTTGCCATTATTTGTATGGTTCTGACCTTTCTTGGGCCACCGTTGTTGTGGTTGTGGCCCGAATTGTCAGCAAAGCCATGAGAATTATTAGACGAAGTCATCATCGCCACGGAACTGGCACCGGTAGCTGCCTTTTTTTCCAAGCTAACTTCTTCTAAGGTGAGCATCGAGCGGGCTTGATAAAAAAGAGGAAACGGTTACTTTGATGAAGGAGAGTCCCAACGCCATTATAGGCCTCAGAATGGTCGGCAACCATTTATAGAACAAGACGATTGTTGACACCCAATTTTGTCCCGTCTTTTCCAATTTATTTCTAATTTTAAATATATTTAACACCTCAAAACAATTTTAATCTATATACATACATGCGTGTATATATATATATATATATATATATATATTATTATTATTCTCTTATTATTATTATTATTCGAATTTTTAACTATCATTTGCATTTTAATCATAATCATAAGTTCTATCCGAAAATTCTATGTTATTTTATTCTCGCAAAATTGCATCGCATTTTCATTTTTTATTAAGCATTAAATATTTCGCAAATATTATATCTTTATTATTATCACATCATTATATTTTTATTTAAATAATGTACATTTTTCATCAATGCATTTTTAATATTAAACTCCTTTTATATTTTAAACCCATAACCCATTCATTTTCCAACCCAAAACAATTTCTACTCAAACTAAAACCCATTTCACCAAAGCTCAACCCATCACCTATTTAATTCTACTCAACCCAAAACAATTCAACTCCCCTTTCTCTTATTTCGGCCCACCCGAAATTCCATCGCCCAAACCCAAAACTCCTAAGCCCAACAACCGTTTTCCCTTTAATTCCCCCAAAGCCCAACCGCCAACCCAGCCCACACCCGAATCGTCCAACCCGTCGGCCCAAACCCATTCCCTTATTCCCTTACCCTTTAAACCAAAACAAAACCAAAAAAAATCGAAACCCTAACACCCTACCCCCAAAATCGCCGCACACCCCTATACCCCTACCCCTACGTCGCCGCACCCTACGCCTGACACCACCAATCGCTGACACCATCGCCTGACACCACCAACCTACCCCATCACCTCTCACCGCAACACATGCCCCAAGAAATCGCCCCAAAAATCAGTTTTTGTTCCCCCTTTATTTTTGAAATTCAAACTCGTTCTTGAGGTTTTAGGGGGGAATCCACCTATAAAAACCCCCATTTGTTCACTGAAAAAAGGAGGAGAAAGAAAAAGAAGAAAGGAGGATTTTCGGAGGTCCAATTTCATATATAAGATATTTTGTTGTGTTCTTGATTTTAAGCATTTGCCTTCTTTGTTTTTCAAGAATTAAGTCCGAAAACAAAATCCAAAATCGGAAGAAAAAGTTTGTTCTCCACTGTTTTCGGGTCTCCGATTTGGGTATGTTTGGGTCGGGTCGACCCGGACAGGGGTAAGGACTAGATTTATGTTTGTATATCATGTTGGTTATCTGAAATTGGTGAAAAAAAATCTGTTTCGGATTTGACACCTGATTCGGGTCGGGTCGACCCGATTTGGATACTCTGTCGGATTCTTGCATTTCACATCTTGCATATTGGTTATCTGAAAAATCTGAGAAATTCGATTCGGTTTGAACCTCTGATTCGGGTCGGGTCACTGACCCGGGTCGGGTCGACCCGATTTGGGTATTTTCCAGAATTCTTGCATATCACATCTTGTATGTTAGTTATTTGAAATTGCTAAGAAGAAATTTGATTCGGGTTTGACACCTGATTCGGGTCACTGATCCGAGTCGGGTCGACCCAGTTTGGATACTCTGCCGGATTCTTGCATTTTATATCTTGTATATTAGTTATCTGAAAATCTGAGAAGAATTTAATTTCGGGTTTGAATCTCTGATTCGGGTCGGGTCACTGACCCGGGTCGGGTATATTTCCAGATTATGACATTTTTGTCATATCTGTTGTTGGTTATCTAAAAAAATCTGAATTTTTGATTCCGATTCTGGTCACTATTACGGGTCTGTTTTCATAATTAGTTCACTGTTTCATTCGGGTCACTGTTCATAATCCGGGTTGGACATTTCATTACTTACTATTGTATGCAGCTACGTTGTTCATTTTACTGTTTTTAACTAAATCGCATTCGGGCCAATGAAATTGAATTCGAGGCCACGTCTTTTCGTTTCTCTGTTCAACACTGATTCTCTGTTTCAGTTTTGCTGTTTTGATAATTTACTGATTTTTGTCTCAGTATTGTTTTATTGTTTTCAAACTAAATACCGCATTTAGGCCGATGAAATTGAATTCGAGGGCGCGCTTTTTTTCGTTTATATGTTTTCAGTTTACTGTTTTAAACATTCGTGCAACAGATATCTTACTGTTTTACTGTTTTGAACCAAATACCGCATTTTGGCCAATGAAATTGAATTTGAGGCCGCACCTTTCGGGCATTGCTTTCCTGTTTCAGTCCACTGTTTCAGCATTTAAATATCCGTGCAACGGATATTTACTGTTTTACTATTTTAAACTAAACATCGCATCTTTTCGGAAATTGCCTCTCTGTTTTCTCTATTTTTTTTTGCTTACTGCTTTGATTTAATTTTGCTGATTTGAACACGATACTACACTGGCCGATGAAACATATCCGTCGATTTTGAGGCCTCCACAGTTGTAAAGACGGAGAATATAACTTCTGGGCAAGGATGAGACTTAAACCTTTTTACTTCATCCGAGAGATCAACATGTTTAGTAGGTGAGTCGACTAAAATAACCAACAAGTAATATGTTCGCAGCCACGACGTGATCATTATAATGATCTTTTCTTTGTCATCTGAGAGACCAACACGTTTAGTAGACGAGGCAATCAAAATAACTACCGAGTCATACGTTTGCAGCCACGACGTGATTGGAATGGTCTTTTCAAAATTTAAGTCTGAGCCCTCCGTGACCAAAACACTCATTGTTTTGGATACGGATCCGAAGTTATTTGTATTTAACTATTTATAACCGTTTGTTCTTGACAGCTTGCAGGGAATAAAGTAAATAAAGGCAGATATTCCTCGGAGTTTATTTATTTTATTTACTTTCTTTAATTCAGCTTTTATCCCGCTCTGTATTGTAATATTATTTATCGCACTTATGTAACTACTGAAATGCTTAGAATAGGCAAACTTAGAATTAACTCATAGGGTAGTTTAAAACTTAGAAATCCTTCGCTAGTTATTTATTTTAGGCTCGTCATGCATGTTCAAAATTTTGTAAACAACTTTGGTCATCTTTTATTCGCTTTATCAATCATACAAATAAGTTTATCTTTTTAAATTTGCAACTCAATGATTTCCAAAAGATTTACTTCTTTGGCATTATAAATAATTTGTTTTTACTATCAATTGTTAAAAAAACATACTTTTTAACTTTACATGTATTTCTCTTTAAATACCATACAAATGCATACTTGTATAAAAATGCATTCTTTTACTAAATATTTGCAATATTAGTTTAACTTTCTATTTTAAAATTGCATTTTCCTTAGTACAATAATTAACCTGAGTTTGACCGGATAACCGCAAGTTAGTGGATCTTAAAGGATGCCTAACCCCTTTCCTTTAGGATAATGAAGAACCCTTACCTAGAATCTCACTAGTTTCGCAGACCTTAAATTTGGAGTTATTTTGCAGCATTTATAGTCAACATTTAGGTGTCCTAATTCACCCTAGAATAATTAGGTGACGACTCCTCAATCCATTATACCCAGGAATCACCGGATATGTTTGTGCTCCGCTCTGACTTCTCGCGGAGTCGAAGTTAAAAACGGGCGCGACAACTATTATAAGTCACAGGCGTGCCAACGTTACGAAGTTGGTCCGCCAATTCCTTGAGTCGTTTACAATATGCAGAAATGGTAGGGAAATCTTCCATGCGGTCTTGGGAGAATTCTTGCTCAAGGGTGACGACTCAGAAATATTGGTTATCTTGGAAGATATCACGCAATCTATTCCAAGTAGCCATAGCCATAGTGTCCGGCTCAATGATCGTCTGTAAAAGGTCGATAGAAATAGTGGAGTAAATCTACTGAAGGACGGTTGCATCAAGGGTAATCCATAACTATGGATCCTCCGCGGGAGTAGGTGTAGCGGGAGGAATAATGTGATGGAGGACTTGATGTGACATAGTGTGAATTTTGAACAACTATGTCCACGTCGCATCTTGAACGTTTTCCATCTCAAAAATAATAGAGGTGTGATTCTTGATGTTGGAAACAGTAAGGGCAGAATGAAATACATTCTTAGACATAATGAAAGAACAAAAGGTGATTTGAAGGATTTAAACAAAATTTTGGGAAGAGAAGGGGAAGATCTCGGCACGGAAACCAAGGAGGGGTCCCAAATTTCGAGAAAATCGAGAGCTAGAGGAAACTTTGGAGAATGAGGTATTTGAAACCTAGACTTCTGATACCATGAAAGAATATAATTCCTTGATTATTTTCATTAATGAATGAGTATATATACAATTTACAATTTTCATAATATGGAAAATCCTATTCCTATTCTATTTCCAAAACCCTATTCTACTTGTACAAGAATTCTATAATTATGGTAAGTGTACAATGCTAATTTAATTACAACAATATTTACCTAAAATAGAAACTCCAATCCGTGATATACACAGTTTTGTATATCGTGTATATCACAGTTTCAATTATGAAAAAACTTTCTTTTGAAACCGTGATATACATGGTATATTATTAATGAGTTCTAGATTTAAAAAAGAGAGTGTCTAGGATATTGATTAATTATTTATATATATTAACTGAATTTTTAACATAAATACAAGATCTATGTCAAAATTACTGAGTTCTACTGAATCGTAATTGGCATATTAACTTTGTCCCTGACCATGACGATATAACGAGAAATAACAAATAAATTAATAAAATGTGGTCAGGTAGAGTGCCCTTTCAAGAATAATAAATTTATTTGAAACAAAAGAGAGATTGGTATAAATCAAGCATACGTTCAAACAAGTGGATGAATTGTTTAATGTAATCGACAGACAAAAAGGTTCTATTTTAGGTTTTATCATTAAAGTTGATCATAGATTTACTATGAAATTTAAAGAAGAAAGCAACATTTAGGGCATTAATTAATTAGAATGATGAATCAAAATACTTGTATGTGTTACGCGTGATCGGTCAAACAATAATAGTATCATTACGTCTAATCTTTAATTGGAATTTGTTATATGTCATTATAAGAGAAAATGGCCAAATTAGCCCCCAACGTTTGACCGAAATCTTAACTACACACCAAATCTTTGCGGGGGTCCTATGATCCACCCTGATCATTTCAAAAGGGAAATAATTTGCTCCCTGAAACGTTATACCCAGATTTAAAGTATGTAGTGAAATACACGCGCCAACCAACATTTAACAAGTGTATTTTACATTTAAACATGCTTTTATTAATTTTTCCCTAATTCTTATTCTTTCCAACATACTTCCACCACTTTTCCATCATTAAACAATTTCAGAGCTCCATATTGAAGAAAAAATAGAAATTCATCATTCAAAGGCTACCAAAAATCAACAAACAAAGTATTGTTTTATTGAAAACCGAAGATTAGTACGATATTCTTCTTACCCGGAACGAATAAAACTTTGCACTAGCTTAAATTAAAAAAATCGCCGGAGTTGAAGAGGAAGATGGTGGAGGTCGCCAGATTATTCTACTTTTTTAATTTCTTTTTCTTTTTGTAACGACCCGTCCGGTCATTTTTTGCTAATGTCCTTATATGCTTGTTTGACCCTTCCCATAGTCTCTATGTGGGGTTTGTGATGTGCGAGGATGTGTGGCACATATCTCGAGGTCTATTTATATGAATTTCGGATGAAAAGCCCAAGTCTAGACACTTAGAGTTGGTTAGTTTAACTCAAAGTTAACTTTTGGCTAAATAGGTTCATTTTCGAGTTCCGTCGCTTCCGGTAGTTTGGTCGAGTCATTGGTTTGCTTCCCGAGGCAATCATATGTGTTTTGTGGCCTTATTTATAAAATTTGGATATTTGGTTTTCTCAGATGATTCTTTAGAAAAGTATATCTTAGCTCGGGATTTGTGAAATTTGAGGGTACGAGCGGGTTCGTAGCATTGTTTACCATAGATGAGCACATCTGGTTTGTGTTCGGGGGGTCTTAGGAGTGTTTCGAGTGTTTGATAGAAGTGTTGGTTGTTTCCTCTTTGCTGATATCTGGTATCCGCTGTGGCGACACCAGTATTCACTCCGGTGGGTCTGCCTCAACGAAATGTTGGCTCGCTGAAGCGGAAGGTGGAAGATGGGGGTTTTCGCCGCCGCAGAGTCGGGTCCATCGTGGTGAGGGGTGTGGTGTCAAGTGACTCTCGTCCAACGAAGGGTTTTCCATCACAGCGGGTCCGCTCCAGTGGAGTCAATTTCGTTGGGGCGGAAGAATTGTACCAGATCACTATATATTTCTCTAGATTAGAAAATTCCTTACCCAAAATAGAAATATCGAAACCACGCCGCCTTGGAGTAAATTTATAGCCTTTGGAGTTTTTTTGACCTTGACGTAATAGACTCTTCCCTTTTTATGGCTTAAGTGATGTTTATAAGTTCTTTAATGGTGGTTTAGCATGTTATTAAGTTGGGGGGAAATGGATTTCTTGTGTTTATGAGAATAAGAGAGTTATATGGTTGATTTTAATGGAGGTTTATGGATTAAAAGGTGATATTATTGTGAATTATGATTGGGTAATGATAGACAATCATGTTATTGGGCTTAATTTGATTATAGAAGCTTGTTTTCAAAAGGGAAACATTTCTAGGGTTTTAAATTTGGGCTTTTTTATTAGTGTTCAATTGAGAGTTCAAATGTGTATAGATTTTCAATTAATTTAAGGATATGACTACATAGTATGTAATAACGATTTTTAGATATTAAAGTTTGAGTCTCGGTGAAGTGGGCCCGGTGTTGATATTGTAGTCTTAGTTTGTTAAAGGTTATGTTCTTCTTTTGTGTACGTCTTATATATATATATATATATATATATATATATATATATATATATATATATATATATATATTAATAAGTAGTATATGCGTGAATAGACGTTGATTATCATGAGGCGCGAAGGAAGGACAAGGATATCACTGAGGCTTGATTATTGGCGCACCTGCTCTGTTTTGAGGTAGACTATTGTTTAGCTTTTCGAGACTTCAATAGAAGTATGTAATTAGTTATAAATATTGAGGGATATTGGGCGTGTTTGGGGGTCCAACTCAGGCGGTTGTGATGAATGTTTGAGTGGGTACCAGTGTTGAACTGCGAAGATGGGATTTGGGGAATCAACGTCGTGCTGGTTCCGACTACTGATTATTTGGGCTTGTTGCCATAGTTGCTTGATATGTTTACTCATCACACATGATTTCGATATGATATCTTGGATTGTACTTGGACTATGTATACGTATTAAATTCTTGAAAACATGTGATATTTCATCTCTTATTTGGTTGCATCTCATTGTATCATGATATCTTGCATTATATATGTCATTTGCATTCATACACTCATGGTTCTGATGACATTGATATTGGAGTGGTATGATTATGTTGTGGGTCCAAGGGATCGGGAAAAGTGAGAACACTAGATTATGGCAACATTGAGATGATATTGATACGCGGGGATAAATCGAGTTTCACGCATGCAATATGATATTATAGTGCTGGGCTCCGTGATTTGATGACTTATTCCAGAATGGAGGGGTTTATGGACTTCACGGGTCCCTCATGAGTCACTTTCATATGGCATATCCCCGCGAAGTGTGTATTCTGGTTGATGAAAAGGTCCTTGCATATGCATTGCATTCATACCATATATATATTTACCATATTATTGATTATTTGCTATTGAACTTGTATTTGAAGTGATTGTTGATGATTCGACTAAGTCTGGATATGGAAGGATTATACTTGTTTTGATACTTGAGTTATTGTAGAACTCTTAAAAGCGAAATTGTGTGAATAAGTATGAACTTTTATCGAACAAGGAAGCATGCGAACTCTGTGAACCTTTGTGTGGACTATGTGACTTTATTTGGATTATTAAAGTGTGTAGCATAGGGTTACTTGGTATTTATCTTTGATTATGTACCTCCATCATTGTCGTCCTATGATGTCTACGAAGGTACGATGTGTACTCATGCTAGAGTTGTTGTATCTTTCCTTGATACAGATACATATCCGACCACCAGCTTGAGACCACGTGGCTGAGTTTGAGTAACTGATCATTGGCATTCAGGGTGAGGATGCTATCTCTAGTATACGATTGGATGCTCCTTCTTTATCATAATATTTTTCTTGCATTTGAGAGACTTGTTTTAGACTATGTATTTGGTTGTCCTGCGTACCCATTTTTCAGACTTGTATCAGATTGTTAGTGCTCTCGTACATACATACTAGATCATTTGGGGGTGTTTGGTTGTGACAACCTTTTCTTTTCTTCCGCATTATATAATATCAGACAACTTATGTAGTATTATGTTTCTTTCGCTTTGATTTATATCTTATCATGTTTATGATGTTTGGGAGTGGTTTGCCTATGTGGTGGGATTATGTAGGTGCCACCATATTTCCTGAAAAGGGGTTGTGACAAAATTGGTATCAAAGTCCTAGGTCAAACAGTCTTAAGTACGAGAGCAATGTCTATTAGAGTATTAGAGATCGGTGTTGAGACGTCCATACTTATCTTCGGGAGGCTATGAGATATTTAGGAAATTTAACCTTCTTCATTCCTTTCATGCTAAGTTGAATCAAATTGGTATCTAACCATTGTTTCTATTCTCTCACAGATGGTGAGGACTCGTGCCGACGCGGCGAGAGAGGAGGCACAAGCTCAGGCATCGACTGTGTGTGGACGTGGTAGAGCACGCGCTCAGGGTCAGGGTAGAGCTAGAGCAGCAGTACTAGCTAGACACGGAGCACATAGAGCTGGTTAGGATCGTGCTAGATCAAACTCCCTAAAGCCTTATATTGAGCCTTAGGATAGTTTTCTAGAGGATGAGATGGGGCCTATCCAGGATCAGCCTAGATTTATTACAATGCCAGTGCTACAGGATACACTGGTGAGGTTGTTGAGTGTTTTAGATGGCTTTTCTTAGACATGCACTCATCCTACTACTCCGGGTGGTTCTCAGACCCGTGCAGGAGGGGGCTGACTCAGACCCTCGAGTTTCGTATGCCTTGGTATTCAGCCTGTAGCGATTCCAGTGCCACAAATAGATGAGGTTCATAGTTCAGAGTTTGGTCCCCATCCTGTTGGTGGGACAATTATGACCCGCGATGAGAGGAAGATTTGGAGCACATCTCGAACATGAAGTCTTTAGTGTTCTATGGTCAGTCTGAGGAGGACGCATATGAGTTCATCATGAGCAGCCATATGAGGTTGCATACTTTGGGTATTGTTGAGACTCATGGAGTCAGTTTTGTGTCCCTTCAGCTTCTAGGAGATGCAAAGAAGCGGTGGAGGGCATATATTGATTGTTTGCCCGCAGGGACACTTTCATTGACATGGGTTAGGTTCTACAAGGTCTTCTTGGAGAAGTATATGCCGTTGAGCTTGTGTCTGCACAAGTGTGATGAGTTCCAAAAGATTAGCTAGGAAAATTTTACAGTGGCGCAGCATGAGACTCGCTTCCATGCCTTATCTCATTATGCAGCACCGTTGTTACCTACTGAGGCAGAACGAGTGAGATGTTTAGTTCGAGGATTGAGTATTCCGCTTCAGTTGTCCACGTTGCAGTTGGTAGCTTTGGGAGCTTCTTTTGAGACTATGGCAGAGCATGCCAAGATGGTGGAGTCCGTGAGAGGTGGTTTGTCTAGATATGAGTCTGATAAGAGGGTTGTCATTTTGGTCAGTTCAGTGGTTCTACTTCCCATGGTTATGGGTATCAGAGGAAATATCTGCAGTCGCATCCCAGTCGACCAGTCTAGGAAGATTTACAGATTTTTGATGGTTATAGTGCGGGACAGTCATCCAGGGGTTCTCACTCTAGATATTCCGACCATGGTGGTTCGGATTCTTTGATCACTATTTGCCAGCCTTCAACGGCTAGGACATGTTTTGAGTGTGGAGAGGTTGGACATTTCAAGAGGGATTTCCCCAAACTTACATCGAGTGTATCCCATTCATTTAGGACTCCAACACATCTAGCCAGAGGCGGTAGTCAGGTTAGCCCAGGGGGATCAGTGTCAGTTTGTGGTGGCTATCATTAGGAGTGTGGTGGATCCCAGCCTGGGAAAGAGGGAGCTCGATCTAGAGAGGTGGCTGGAAGGGTATTCAGTCCGAAGTAGGACGCACCTATTTCCATGTATTCCCTGGTAGAGTCGAGGATAAGGCATCTGACGCAGTCATCACATGTATCATTTCAGTCGATCATCGGTCTGCTACTGTCTTAGTTGATCCAGGGTCTACATTCTGTTATGTGTGCCTACTTTTCTGCTAAATTAGCGATGTGGTGTGATATGTTTATATTCCGATTCGTGTGTCCAGTTGATAATTCTATAATTGTTGATAAAGTATATCACATGTGTGTAGTTACTTTTAATGGGGTACGACACTTGGGTAGATTTGGTCATCTTAGATATGGATTGACTATCACCATATCATGGGGTTCTGGATTGCTATTCCAAGACAGTCATGCTAGTTATGCTTGATCTTCCGAGGTTAGAGTGGAGAGGCGTTCCCAACCTTACTTCTAAGAGGGTTATTTCTTATATTCGGGCTAGGAAGTTAGTGGACCGGGGTTATTTGACTTATCTTGCTCATATTCAGGCTATGAGTGTGGAGACTCCTTCTCTCGATTCTATTCCGGTAGTAAGTTAGTTCGCTGAGGTCTTTCCTTCAAATTTATTGGGTATGTCGCCAAACAGAGATATTGACTTCTGTATTGATCTTGAGCTGGGTACTTGACCCGTTTCTATTCCTCCATACAGTTGGCACCATCAGAGTTGTCGCGCCCCATTTTTGACCTGCTCGGGTCAAAGCGGAGCACAGACGTATTCGGTGATTCTTGGGTAAATTAAGGATTGAGGAGTCGCCGCCTAATTATTTTTACGGTGAATTAGGACACCTAAATATTAAACTAAATGCTACAATGTAACTCCAAATTTAAGGTCTGCGAAACTAGTGAGATTCTAGGTAAGGGTTCTTTATTATCCTAAAGGGAAGGGGTTAGGCATCCTTTAAGATCCGCTAACTTGCGGTTATCCGGTCAAACTCAGGTTAATTATTGTATTTAAGAAAAATGCAAGTTTCAAAATATAAACTTAAAATGATGTTGCAAGTATTTTAGCAAAAGGATGCATTTTGTGCAAGTATGCATTTGCAGGTTATTTAAGGAAAACACACATAAAAAGTTGAAAAGTATGCATTCTTAACAATTGATAGTAAAGATAAATTATTTATAATGCCAAAGAATTAAATCTTTTGAAAATCATTGAGTTGCAAATTAAAAAAGATAAACTTATTTGGTACGATAAATAAAGCAAATAAAAGATTACGAAAGTTGTTTTGAAAATCTTAAATACGTGATGAGCCTAAAATAAATAACTAGCGGAGGATTTCTATGTTTGAATTAACCGAGCCTACGAATGGATAAACTAGTGACGGGTTTCAAGTCTTAAACTACCCTACGAATTAATCCTATGTTTGCCTATTCTAAGCGTTTCAATAATTACATAAGTACAAGAAATAATATTACAATACGGAGCAAAAATAAAGTCAATTTAAAGAAAGTAAAACCACAAAATAAATAAACTTCGAGGAGTATCTCCGCTCATTGACTTTGTTCCTTTGTAAGCCGTTAAGAACAAACGGTTAGAAATGCTTAAATATAAATAATTGATCCGTGTCCAAAACAAAGTAAATGTTTTGATCACGGAGGCCTCGACTTAAATTTTGAAAAGGCCATTCCAATCACGTCGGGTCGCAAAACATATGACTAATGTGGTTATTTTGATTGCCTCACTACTAAACGTGTTAGTCTTCTGGATGAAAAAGAAATGATCACTATAATTACGTCGTGGTCGCGAATATATAACTTGTTAGTTATTTTAGTCGCCTCGCTTACTAAACATGTTGATCTCGGATGAAATAAAGGTTTAAGCCTCATCCTTGCCCGTAAGGTTATATTTCCGCCTTTACAACCTGTGGAGGCCTCAAAATCGATGTATATTTTTCATCGCCGTTGTAGTATCGTGTTCAATCAAGAAATTAAATCAAAGCAAAGAAGCGTGAAGCGCAGTAGCAGTAGCAAAGAGGGCGTAAGCAAAAAATGATTTCAAAAGACGGTGTTTTGTTTAAAAACAAGAAATTGTAAAACAAGAATCAAGCCGAGCAAAGAAATCAAATAGAAAAACAAAGGTTCAACAGACGCGGTATTTGTTCAAAAATAGTAAAAATAGTAAAACAGTGATATCCGTTGCAAGGATATTTAAAACAGTAAACTAATAAAATAGTAAGATATCCATTGCACGGATGATTAAAACAGTTAAACTGAAAAACAGAGAAAACAAAAAAAAACGCAGCCTCGAATTCAATTTCATCGGCCTAAATTCGGTATTAATAAAATAATAAAACAGTAAAAAACAGTATGATATCCGTTGGCCGGATACTTAAAACAGTGCTGAAAACAGAGAAATGAAACTGAAGAAAAGCACGGCCTCGAATTCAATTTCATCGGCCTAAATGCGATATTAATAAAACAATAAAACAGTGCCAAAGAAACGAGCAGTGAGCAATTAAAGTATCCGACCAAAGTTCTGAAATTCTGGAAATATCCAAATCGGGTTTCGACCTAATTCAATCGCTGATTCAAACCCCTTAAATCGATTTCAAAGACCAATTTTAGATAACCAAGAACAAGAATATGAAATGCAAGAATTCTAAAAAATATCCAAATCGGGTCCGAATCAGTGATTCAAACCCGAAATCAGATTTCAACACCAAGTTCAGATAACCAACATACATAAATATGAAATGCAAGAACTCTGAAAATATTGCCCAAACCGGGTCGACCCGACCTGAATCAGGTATCAAAATCCGAAATCAAATATTCACCAATTTCAGATAACCAACATACATAAATATGAAATGCAAGAATTTCAAAATGTTACTCAAATCGTCGACTGACCTCGTCAAGACCTAATTCAATCAGTGTCAAAAATCGAGAATCAAAAAGTCGAACAAATCTTTTCGGACTTGATTCTTGAATAATAAGGAAGACAAATATTTTAAATCAAGCACACAACAAATACTTATATATTGAATCGTTTTCCAAAAATCCTCCGAAAATTCCTTTGAAAATCCTCTCAAAATCCCCTCCAATCTCCCCTTTAAAATGAAGAACAAGATGGGGTATTTATTGGTGGATTCCCCCATAAAAACGAGTTTGAAATTGAATAAAGGATAAAAATCCGATTTTGGAAGTGATTTTGGGGGTAATGGGCGGATTTTGTGGTGTCAGGCCACGCAGGGGGTTGGTGACGGTAGGGGGTTGGTGATGGCAGGGGCGAGGTGAGGTGTAGGGTGCGGCGACGTAGGGGTTAGGGGTGCGCGATGTAGGGGATATGGGTATACGATTGGGGATAGGGGGTTTAGGGTTTTTAGTTTTTTTGGTTTAGGAATTAAAAAGGGGAGGGTCGACTGGGCTTGGCGGGTTTTGGGGTCATGGGTTCGGTGAGTCGAGGGGATTTAATTGGGAGTTTGGGCTTGTGGTGTCGGGGCCAATTGGGTCATGCGATTTTGAGAAATTAGTCGGTTGGGCTTGGGGAAGTAAAGGGGAGGGAATAAGGTATTGGGCTTGGGAGATTTAACAGGGTGATGGGGAATAAGAAAAGGAGTTGTATTATTTTGGGTTATAAAATGAAAATGGGTTATGGATTAAAAATATAAAAGGGAGTTTTAATATTAAAAAAAATTATTTTTGTTTTTTTTTGTAAAAGATGTGAATTATTTAAAATAACATAACGATGTGATAATAATAAAATATAATATAATATTTGCGAAATGTTTAATGCTTGATAAAAAATGAAAATGCGATGCAATTTTGCGAGAATAAAATAACATAGAATTTTCGGATAAAACTTATGATTATGATAAAGATGCAAAATGATAGTAAAAATGCGAATAATAATAATAAGATATATACACATATATGCCTATATTTTAAAATTGTTTTTAAAAGTGTCAAAAATATTAAAAATTACGAATAAAATCATAAAAGATGGGACAAAATTAGGTGTCAGCAGATGCCCCTCTTTGGACGGAGACGATGAAAGAGTTTTCGGCCAAAGAAGTTGACTGAGAAGCCAATTTTGTCCTGATCATCGGGACTGCATGGTAAGAAATAGAATCCGGGGGGGGGGGGGAAGTTTTGCAAAAGGATGGTGCACATTCAAGCAACAATGCCCCAGTGTCGACTTAGGATGACACTGATCGCAGATGCGAGAAACTATTGGAAAAGAGCGGATCGACGTTCGAAGTAGGTCGTTGACCAATTTGCCTCGGTTCGCCGTAAGAGATAGTTCTACGCTGTGATGAAGTTCCTGCAAATTAAAAACTCCTGCAAACTAAAGCTTAAGATATAATTAGTGTATAACTGCTGGGAAAAATTATAGAGAATATAACTTGAAAATACCCGCATTAGGAGGTGGGCGCCTGACTGAAATTAAAATACCCGCATTATAAGGTGGGCGCCTGATTGAAATTAAAATACCCGTATTATGAGGTGGGTGTTGTGTTGAAGACGTCGTTGTAATGTTGTTGATGTCGCTGCAATGATGTAAAAGATAGTTGTGCTGCCGTAACGTCGAGGATGTTGTTGTAATGCTGTAAAAAAAGTAACTGTTGTGCTGAAGACGTCGTTGTAACGCCGTTGACGTCGTTGTAATGTTGTTTTGCTGTAAAAGATAATTGTTGTGTTGAAGACGTCGTTGTAATGCTGTAAAACATAATTGTAATGATGTTCATGACGTCGTTGTATGGACGTGTTGCGTTGAAGACATCATTGTGATGTTGTTGTTGCAAGAATGTAATGTTGTTGATGACGTCGTTGTATGGACATGTTGTGTCGAAGACGTCGTCATATAGTCGTGTTGTGTAGACGTAATCGATGACATTCTTTCAGTAATGTCGATCTGGCAGAAGATGTAGCCTCAGTCTTTGTCATAACGTTGATGACGTTGTTGTAATGTTGTTTGCTGTTGACATCATTGTAATGATGTTGATGTTGTTGTAATGCTGTAAAAGGTAGTTGTTGTGCTGTAGTAACGTCGATGACATTGTTGTAATGATGTTTCGTAGAGATAAACATTCGTTGTAAAATATGTCATTATGTAATGCTATTGATATGTCGTTGTGATAATAATGTCATTGACGACATCGTTGTAATGTCGGTCGATGCCATTGTAAATGTTGTAAAAAATAGCGCTGCCTTTGAAGACGTCATTGTAATGTCATGACGCCGTTGAGATCGCGTAAAAGATAGTTTTTATGTTGCCGTAAAAGATAGTTGTTGCGCTGTCACTGTAATGTTGTTGACGTCGTTGAGATGTTGTAAAGATAGTTGGTGTGTTGCCATAAAAGATAGCTGCTGCGCTGAAGACGTCATTGTAATGTCTTTGCGTCGTTGAGATCTTTGTCAGAAAGATAGTTGATGTGTTCTGTAAAGATAGATGCTGTTATACCGAAGACGTCAACCGTAATCTTTGTTGGACGCCGTTGTAATGATAATGCCGATGACATCGTTGTAATATTGTTGATGTCATTGTATCTTTGTAAAAAATAGTTGTTCGCTGTCGTAAAAGATAGTCGTATTGAAGGCGTCAACTGTAATGTTGTTGACGCGTCTGAGATCTTTATAAAATATAATTGTTGTGTTGTCGTAAAAAATAGATGTTGCGCTGAAGACGTCACTGTAATGATGTTGACGTCGTTGAGATGCTATAAAAGATAGTTGCTACGTTGCCGTAAAAGATAGCTGCTTTGCCGAAGACGCCATCAGAATCTTGTTAGCGTCGTTGAGATGCTATAAAAGATAATTCTTTGCGTTATCGTGAAAGATAATCGCTGCTACTGAAGACGTCATTGTAATCTTTGTTGACGTCGTTGAGATGTCAAAAGATAGTTCCACGCTGTGCCGAATCTTCCGCCGATTCAAACTCCTGTGGACTCGTGAATTGAAATGTCGCCCCAGGCGAAATATGATGCGACGTATTTGTCGCCGTTTGATGCGTGACGTTCTTGCCGGCTTGTCTTTGAAATAGATGGTTCCACGTCGGTTTGCTATGTTTAAGCTCCTGTGATTCGAAATAAAATCCTTTGTGTAGACATAATCTTGAGCCTCTGTAGGTCAAGACGATGTCCTTGTATGGATGCAAAATAGGAGCGTGATCCTTGCAGTGAGCCGTCATGCAGAAATTCTTTGTGAAGTTGATCATAAGTGATGTGGCTTCCCTGCTTCTTTCAACCTGAAGAACCTGTACTCAAAGAAAACTTGTGAGTTCGGGGGAGGGGCGGTTGATTCGCGTTGACTTTGTAGCTTTGGCTCTTGATAGATGCATGTCCTGCTGATTCGGACCTGTAGCCCATGTTTGGTTCCAGTCTTGGCTAACCGTTAATGAAAACATTTTGTTTATAAGAAAGTATGCATATCAGTAAAAAATTCTTATCGAACTCTAATATAAATATTTGTTGAAAATAATTTGCTTATAAGAAAGTATGTATAAATGTAAATGTCTGTCGAGCAGTGACATGTGGTGAAACAAAACAAATGTCTTATCCAAAATTCTTCTTCTGGCTGAAGACTTAGTTTGCCGATGCTTTTCCATGTTTATCGGCGTCTTCTTGCGGTGATCTCTTAAAAAAATGCCTCAGTTTTTGATATGTGAGGATGCTGAACTTTCAACTGGACCAGGCCGAGTCTTATGTGGGTTGCTTGCCTGTCCTATCAGGGTAATCAGATGGGGGCATTTTGTCATATGTGAGATAAAGTAAAAAAAAAAAAGATTTCCTAATGGTGGGACCGAAGCCGATTTAGGCCACCTACGTATCCCCATGAGGGAATCATGTCATAACGTAGTTCATTACAAATAAAGGAGATTGTAAGGGTTTGTTTTCCTAAAAATGGGATCGAAGCCGATGTGGCCGCCTACGTATCCCGCCGAGGGAATCAGGTCATAATGTAGTTCATACAATCAAATGGGATTGTAAGGGATTTTCTAAAAATGGGACCGAAGTCGATGTGGCCGCCTACGTATCCCGCCGAGGGAATCAGGTCATAACGTAGTTCGGGTCAGTGTGATAAAGTTGCCCCGGACAAACTGTGTTCATCAGCCTTTCCGTACATGATTCTGTATCCACTTGGCTGCGAGAGATATATCGTTGCCCCAGAAGAAAATGCTCGTACCAATGCTTCATAATTATCAATCATCTTGATGTTTTATCCAAACCTGGCTTTGGCTTATGCCCAGTTCTTCCGGTTGTGAGTCTTCCTTATATTCTTCGAAGTCTTGCTTGCTTGTTTCAAATGTGTCACATATTATCGACAGATTAGTTTGCATGATGGAAAAGAAAAGAAAATTATTGAACAAAACAGATTTTAAAATAGCAAAAGCAATGCAGATTTGTCATTTTGAGCTTTCAAATGGTGGAGGTAAAATATATTAAATGCATATATGTGATTCAGACTCAATCTGAATCACATTATTTCATTAAATATTGATGCAGTTAACTAGTTTCCGGGAGTAACAAGGTCGGGGCACAGGTCCAATCTTCCCAAAACACCTCCTTGCTCTGCATCCCAAATGGTTGAGTCTTTAGCGTAATCATCGAGAATCACACTGCATCCTGCTTATTCTTCAACAATGAAAAAACTTTGAATCCCCACTGAGTTGGCTGTATTGTCCTCCTTTGATTCCTGAGTGGCGCATGCTTTGACGAATGACTGACTCAGAGGTGGAACAGACTTTGGTAAAGGAATATCTCTCTTCCTTCGGAGATTGGTTGATAAGACTTTTTCAGGAAAAGATGGTGCCATGATCCGCGGCTTTGGAGGAAGCACTTCTACTCCGAACGGTGCCCTTAACTGGACTGTAATCATAGGGGTGACAAAGACCGATGATTCAACCTTTTCCTCTCTCTGGACTGGCACAATGGTTCCTTCCAAGTTTTGTTCTTCATCAACAGTAATTATGTTCACATTGGCATCGTCATGATCTGGCAAAGAGTTATTGTTTTCATTAGAGGCAGGTCCTTTCAGTTGGATAACTCCTTCTTTGATTAATGCCTCAATTTTGTCTCTGAGGGCATAGCAATTTTTAGTGTCGTGTCCAAGGATTTCCGAGTGGTATGCACAATGCTTAGTCTCATCGTGCCATTTTGGAACAGGATTGGGGACATTTCCTGGGATGGGCTGGAGTATTCCTGCGGTTCTCAGTCTTTCACATAACTGGGCTCGAGGTTCGGCTAAAGGTGTATAGATTTTAGTTGGCTTTCTTTCGTGTTTTGCGCGGGGTCTAGGTGCATTTGGTGCATGGACTTGTGGATGAGGTAAGTATGCAGGCTGATATTATGGGGGATTCGGATAGGCAGGCGCTCGAGGCAGGCTATATATTGGATGGGTATGGTAGACAAGGTAGGGACCAGGTGGGTATTGATAATAAGGTTGAGGGCTTTGGACGTATGGGCTATAATAAGAAAGCTGAGCACTTTGGTTGTTTTGATTGTAGTAGGGAGGCTGGGGTGATGGCATTTGGTAGGTTGACATTTGATTTGGCCTATGTTTCTGAACTGTCATGACGGGGGACACTCCGTCTCTCTTCCTCTTTACTGCTCCCTCAAATGAGTCCGACTGGATTGTCTCACTCGTTGCTTGCGACGCTACAAAGTTTGTAATTCTTCCAGTTCTGATTCCCTCTTCTAATCCTTATAACTTCAGAGAAACTTCGTCCTATGACGCTTATCATTCTCTCATAGTATGTTGCATCTTTCAAAGATTGTACAAAGAGAGCGGTCATCTCACTTTCCGCTATCGGGGGTTGAACTTTTGCTGCTTCTGCCCTCCACTTCATGGCATATTCTCTGAAGGTCTCTGTGGACTTCTTTTCCAATTTCATCAAATAAAATCTGTCCAAGACTGTGTCGGTGTTAAATCCAAACCTATCCACGAAATCCTGTGCCATTGTGCCCCAGTCATGCCATTTTCGCGGGTCCTGGCTTGTGTACCAGTCGAGTGCTTCTCCTGTCAAACTCCTTATAAATAACTTCATTATTATGACCTGGTTTTTACCTACCCCAACCAGTTTGTCGCAGTACGATTTCAAATGAGAGTAAGGATTTCCTTTCCCATCAAACAAGTCAAATTTTGGCATTTTATATCCGACAGACAATTCAATATCGGGATGCATGCACAGATCTTTGTACTAGAGTCCTTCATGCCCCTTGCTGGTTTGGATATTCTTGAATGCTTCTTTTAGGCTATGAATATCTTTCGCCACACTTTCATTGGTTTTGATCATTACCTGCCTGTCCATTTCTTCACACTGGCTGATTTCCTAAAGAGCCATGTTTGGTACTGTGGTAGTGAAAGGTTGGGCTTTCGTTGTGTATACTTGTGGAACACCTTGTTCGTTGTGTTGGATTGCCAGGTGATTTTGTGTGAGAGGGGTGTTTTGGATGAATGGGGTAATTTGGGTATGTGGAGTTGTGAAGGATGCCATATCATTTTGTAGCGGGCTTTGTTGTGGACTAGCTTGTGGGTTAGTGTGTTCTGGATTGATTTTGCTTAGTGGCGAATTTTCGGGGAGGTTTTGGGGAAATGGCGATTCAGGAGATGAAAAAGTTTGCGGTGCAGTTGCATTCGTCCCTTGTTCAGGGAGTGGGGTATTGGCGCTAATGGACAGGTTGGTGAGATTTTGGAGCCGCTCTATCTCAGTCTGCATGGCTGCCATCTGTTGTAACAGTTGGGCGATGTATTTTTCTTGGACGGTAGCATTTCTATTTTCCGAAGCTTCTGGTTCATCTCTCGAAAGAGCGATAAGCTCCAGGCCAGTCTGTTCGGATGCATCTGAATTAGCCATTTTGCTGAAGGATCGGGCCTTTGATCTCTTGAAGTAGGGGTGTTCCGCCAGTTTTAGTCAACGCAAATCAACCCTCGGGAAGAATAATTTAGGAAAAATAAACCTTCTAAAAAAAATGAAGAAAACCAAGTTAGTATAGGGCGAGTAATTACTGCTTCAAATAATATGCACATAGTGAAAAGCAGGAGAAAACAACAAAATGATTGTATGGCAATTAAATGTGTATCCTAATATGCATGGGGCCTCCCTTATGCCGGAGGTGGGCCTAAACGCCAAATATGAAAGATTATGACAGAATAATCTAATCTGTCAAACTGCAATGCTTTTGTTGGAAATGAAGACAACGCACGTACACTTTCCAATATCAGCATGTCATGATTAGGCTTGGATTAGTCTATCATTATCACGCTACACATAATATGATGATGGTCGTTGGGGGAGCGAGACCCGTCGATAATTTTGGTGGGTTTCTTAATTGTGGAGTCGATGTCAAGGATCGACCAACCTAGGGTGTATGCATGCATGACTTAAAATAAAGGGTGGTATAGCTCTATCGTAAATTTTCTAAGATTTGGCTGACTAGACACAAGGTTCCCGAGCGGACTACTCGAGTGAGAAGGCTAGGCGGCCACCGGATGGTCCGGACACTCCGTGCATACGCCAACTCTCCTAAAATTTGGTGTTTTGAAAGAAATTTGCGGGTGCGCAAAACACACCTCGCGTGTAATGTGTGATAGTGTCAATTTTCCAGAGTGGAAGAAATATGAACGGAATGCCAATTTAAGGAAAGCAGTAAGAGAATATAGCGATTAAAGCAGTTATGCATACAAAATTTCAAAAGGAAACAATTAAAAAATAATAGATCAAATAAGGAGCAATATAAAGCACAATAATAATTAACCTGAATTTGCTATGGTCAAGAACTAGAATTCCCCAGCGGAGTCGCCATGCTGTCGCGCCCCATTTTCGACCTGCTCGGGTCAAAGCGGAGCACAGACGTATTCGGTGATTCCTGGGTAAATTAAGGATTGAGGAGTCGCCACCTAATTATTTTTACGGTGAATTAGGACACCTAAATATTAAACTAAATGCTACAATGTAACTCCAAATTTAAGGTCTGCGAAACTAGTGAGATTCTAGGTAAGGGTTCTTTATTATCCTAAAGGGAAGGGGTTAGGCATCCTTTAAGATCCGCTAACTTGCGGTTATCCGGTCAAACTCAGGTTAATTATTGTATTTAAGAAAAATGCAAGTTTCAAAATATAAACTTAAAATGATATTGCAAGTATTTTAGCAAAAGGATGCATTTTGTGCAAGTATGCATTTGCAGGATATTTAAGGAAAACACACATATAAAGTTGAAAAGTATGCATTCTTAACAATTGATAGTAAAGACAAATTATTTATAATGCCAAAGAATTAAATCTTTTGGAAATCATTGAGTTGCAAATTAAAAAAAATAAACTTATTTGGTACGATAAATAAAGCAAATAAAAGATTACGAAAGTTGTTTTGAAAATCTTAAATACGTGACGAGCCTAAAATAAATAACTAGCGGAGGATTTCTATGTTTGAATTAACCGAGCCTACGAATGGATAAACTAGCGACGGGTTTCAAGTCTTAAACTACCCTACGAATTAATCCTAGGTTTGCCTATTCTAAGCGTTTCAATAATTACATAAGTACAAGAAATACTATTACAATACGGAGCAAAATAAAGCTGAATTTAAAGAAAGTAAAAACCACAAAATAAATAAACTTCGAGGAGTATCTGCCTTCATTGACTTTGTTCCTTGTAAGCTGTTAAGAACAAACGGTTAGAAACAGTTAAATATAAATAACTTCGGATCCGTGTCCAAAACAGTAAATGTTTTGATCACGGAGGGCTCAGACTTAAATTTTGAAAAGACCATTCCAATCACGTCGTGGCTGCAAACATATGACTAATGTGGTTATTTTGATTGCCTCACCTACTAAACGTGTTAGTCTCTCGGATGAAAAAGAAAGGATCACTATAATCACGTCGTGGCTGCGAATATATAACTTGTCGATTATTTTAGTCACCTCGCCTACTAAACATGTTGATCTCGGATGAAATAAAGGTTTAAGCCTCATCCTTGCCCAGAAGTTATATTTCCGTCTTTACAACTGTGGAGGCCTCAAAATCGACGGATATTTTTCATCGGCCAGTGTAGTATCGTGTTCGAATCAGTAAAATTAAATCAAAGCAGTAAGCAGTAAGCAGTAGGTAGTAAGCAGAAAAAATGATTTCCGAAAAGATGCGGTGTTTAGTTTAAAACAGTAAAACAGTAAACTGAAGCCGAGCAGCAAACTGAAATAGAAAAACAGTGCCCGAACAGACGCGATATTTGTTCAAAAATAGTAAAAACAGTAAAACAGTGATATCCGTTGCAAGGATATTTAAAACAGTAAACTAATAAAACAGTAAGATATCTGTTGCACGGATGATTAAAACAGTTAAAATTAAAAAACAGAGAAAACTAAAAAGCACGGCCTCGAATTCAATTTCATCGGCCTAAATGCGGTATTAATAAAATAATAAAACAGTAAAAAATAGTAAGATATCCCTTGCCCGGATTCTGAAAACAGCGCTGAAAAATAGAGAAACGAAACGAAAAAAAGAGCGATCTCGAATTCAATTTCATCGGCCTAAGTGCGATATTAATAAAGCAATAAAACAGTGCCAAAGAAACGAGCAGTGAGCAATTAAAGTATCCGACCCGAGTTCTGAAATTCTGGAAATATCCAAATCGGGTCGACCCGACCCGGGTCAGTGACCCGACCCGAATCAGTGATTCAAACCCGAAATCAGATTTCAGCACCAATTTCAGATAACCAAGAACAAGGATATGAAATGCAAGAATTCTAAAAAATATCCAAATCGGGGCGACCCGGGTCGGGTCACCGACCCAACCCGAATCAGTGATTCAAACCCAAAATCAGATTTCAACACCAAGTTCAGATAACCAATAACAAGAATATGTAATGCAATAATGTGGAAGTATGTCCAAACCGGGTCGACCCGTCCCGGGTCAGTGACCCGTCCCGAATCAGGTGCTCAACCCGAAATCAAATATTCACCAATTTCAGATAACCAACATACATAAATATGAAATGCAAGAACTCTGAAAATATTGCCCAAACCGGGTCGACCCGACCCGGGTCAGTGACCCGACCTGAATCAGGTATCAAAATACGAAATCAAATATTCACCAATTTCAGATAACCAACATACATAAATATGAAATGCAAGAATTCTGAAAATGTTACCAAATCGGGTCGACCCGACCCGGGTCAGTGACCCGACCCGAATCAGGTGTCAAAAATCAGAGAATCAAAAGTCGAGAACAAACCTTTTCGGACTTGATTCTTGAATAATAAGGAAGGCAAATATTTGAAATCAAGCACACAACAAATACTTATATATTGAATCATTTTCCAAAAATCCTCCGAAAATTCCTTTGAGAATCCTCTCAAAATCCCCTCCAATCTCCCCTTTAAAATGAAGAACAAGATGGGGTATTTATAGGTGGATTCCCCCATAAAAACGAGTTTGAAATTCGAAATAAAGGATAAAAATCCGATTTTGGAAGCGGATTTTGGGGGTATGGGTTGCGGATTTTGTGGTGTCAGCGCCACAGAGGGGGTTGGTGACGGTAGGGGGTTGGTGATGGCAGGGGCGAGGTGAGGTGTAGGGTGCGGCGACGTAGGGGGTTAGGGGTGCGGCGATGTAGGGGATATGGGTGGCGGCGATTGGGGGATAGGGGTTTAGGGTTTTTAGTTTTTTTGGTTTGGGGGAATTAAAAAGGGGGAGGGTCGACTGGGCTTGCGGGTTTTGGGCTGCGGGTTCGGGTGAGTCGAGTGGGGATTTAATTGGGAGTTTGGGCTTGTGGTGTTGGGCCAATTGGGTTGTGCGATTTTGAGAAATTAGTCGGTTGGGCTTGGGGAAGTAAAGGGGAGGGAATAATGGGTATTGGGCTTGGGAGATTTGGGCTGGGTGATGGGGAATAAGAAAAGGGGAGTTGTATTATTTTGGGTTATAAAAATGAAAATGGGTTATGGATTAAAAATATAAAAGAGAGTTTTAATATTAAAAAAAATTATTTTTGTTTTTTTTTGTAAAAGATGTGAATTATTTAAAATAACATAACGATGTGATAATAATAAAATATAATATAATATTTGCGAAATGTTTAATGCTTGATAAAAAATGAAAATGCGATGCAATTTTGCGAGAATAAAGATGAAACCCTTGCTTGTTTATCCTTTATGAATCACTCAAACGAGCCTTTCTAGCCGCATCTGAATCGGCATCCAAAAATAACATAGAATTTTCGGATAAAACTTATGATTATGATAAAGATGCAAAATGATAGTAAAAAATGCGAATAATAATAATAATAAGATATATACACATATATGACTATATTTTAAAATTGTTTTAAAAGTGTCAAAAATATTAAAAATTACGAATAAAATCATAAAAGATGGGACAAAATTGGATGTCAACAAGTGTTGAGAGAGTTGAAGAAGCAACTTCAGGATTTGTTAAGTAAGGGCTTCATTCGACCGAGTGTATCTCTGTGGGGTGCTCCTGTCTTATTCGTGAAGAAGAAAGATGGCACTATGCATATGTGTATTGATTATAGACAGTTGAACAAGATCACTATCAGAAACAAGTATCCGATTTCGCATATTGATGACCAGTTCGACCAGCTTTAGGGTGCTTCTATGTCTTTAAAGATTGATTTGAGTTCTGGGTATCATCAGCTAAAGATCTGGGCCGAGGATGCTCCCAAGATGACTTTTCAGACTCGTTATGGGCACTGTGAGTTCTTGGTGATGTCATTTGGGCTTACCAATGCCCTCGCAACTTTTATTGATTTAATGAATGAAATATTCAAGACGTACTTGGATTCTTTTATAATTGTGTTTATTGATGACATCTTGGTATATTCGAAGAGTCAAGAGGATCACGAGCAACAATTGAGAGTGGTGTTTAAGATTTTGAAGGAGAATGAGTTATATGCTAAGTTCTTGAAGTGTGAGTTTTGGTTGAGTTATGTGGCATTCATGGGGCACGTGTTATCCAAGGATGGGATTATAGTTGACCCTAAGAAGATAGAGGCAGTCAGGGACTGGCCTAGACCGACTTTGTGACAGAGATTCAGAGTTTCGTGGGTCTTGCTAGCTATATCGCTAATTCGTCAAGGGATTCTCTTTTATTGCTTCTCATCTGACGCGTTTGACTAATAAGGAGGGTCCTTTCTAGTGGTCTAATGAGTTAGAGTAGAGCTTCCAAATGCTCAAGACTTTATTGACCACAACCCCGATTTTATCCCTTCCGGTGAAGGAAGGACTTTACTGAGTATTGTGATGCTTCGAGGATTGGGTTGGGCTGTGTGTTGATGTAGGAGGGTATGGTGATTACTTATTCATTGAGGCAGTTTAAGGTGCATGAGAAGAATTACCATATTCATGATTTGGAGTTGGTTGCCGTTGTGTTTGCATTAAAGATTTGGAGGCATTATCTGCATAGCATTCATTGTGAGATATATATCGACTACCATAGTTTTCAACACGTGTTTAATCAGAGGGACTTGAATTCTAGGCAGCGCCGGTGGATGAAGTTGTTGAAGGATAATGACATGACCATTTTGTATCACCCGGGCAAGGCTAATGTGGTGGCAGATGCTTTGAGCCAAAAAGCGGTCAGTATGGGGAGTTTAACTTATTTGCCTGTTTTCGAGAGTCTTTCGGCATTGGAGGTCCAATCTTTAGCCAACCGTTTTGTGAGACTCGATATTTTAAATTCGGGTACGATTCCTGTTTGTGTGGAGGTGAGGTTGTCTCTTTTGGATCAAATTCGGCCACACTAGTATGATGATGTGGGATTGTGCAAGATTCGAGGTAAGGTGAAGAGTGGGGAGGCCACAGAGGCCAAGATTGACAGTGAGGGTTTTCAGAGGATCAATGGTAGAGTCTATGTGCCTCGTGTGGGAGATTTCATTAGATTGATTATGGAGGAGGCCCACAACTCTAGGTATTCGATTCATCCGGGTGCTACTAAGATGTATCATGATTTGAGGTAGCACTACTAGTGGGGGAGGATGAAGATGGACATTGCTGATTTTGTGTCTCGGTGTCAGAATTGCCAGCAGGTCAAGTATGATCACCAGCATCCCGGTGGTGCATCTCAGAGGATGCCTATTTCCAAGTGGAAATGGGAGAGAATTGCTATGGATTTTGTTGTGGGATTGCCCATGCCCTTGGACAAGTTTGATGTTATTTAGGTTATTGTTGATAGATTTATCAAGTCCACACATTTCATTTCGGTTCATACGACTTATAATGTAGAGAAGTTGGCTAAGATCTACATTTGGGAGATTGTTCGTCTTCATGGGGTTTCTATTTTTTATCATCTCGGATCGGGGTACTCAGTTTACTCCACATTTCTGGCGGACTTTACAGAGGGGGTTGGGTACTCACTTGAATCTCAGTATAGCGTTTCACCCTCAGGTAGAAGGTCAATCCAAGCGGACTGTCCAGGTATTGGAGGACATGTTATAAGCCTGTGTGATTGATTTTGGTGGTCATTGGGACCAACACTTACCCTTGGCAGATCTACTATCGATATGGAACCATTCGAGGCCTTGTATGGTAGGAGATGTCGCTCTCCGATTGGTTGTCTTGATGCGTTCGAGGTCCGTCCTTGGGGTACTGATTTGTTGAGGGATTAATTAGAGAGAGTGAAAGTGATCCGGGATAAGCTCTTGGCAGCGCAGAGCAGACAGAAGGAGTATGCAGACCGGAAGGTCCGAAACTTAGAGCTCATGGTTGGTGACAAGGTCCTTCTGAAGGTTTCACCCATGAAGAGTGTGATGAGATTCGGCAAGAGAGGGAAACTGAGTCTGAGGTATATCGGACCATTCTACGTTCTTCAGAGAGTGGGAAACATGGCATATGAGTTGGCTCTGCCACTGGATCTATCAGGCGTTAATCAAGTTTTTCATGTGTCTATGCTGAAAAAGTATCATGCCGATAGTTCTTACATTATCTAGTGGGAGTCCGTATTGCTTGATCAGAAATTAGAGTTCGGGGTGGAGAATGTGACTATTTTAGACAGGCGGGTGAGGAAGTTGAGATCGAATGAGATAGCTTTAGTAAAGGTTCAGTGAAGGCATTGTCCTGTCGAGGAGATGACTTGGGAGACCGAGTCCTATATGCCGAGCAGATATTCTAGCTTATTCACTTCTTCCGGTACGTCCCCTTTACTCATTTCTCTTTGTTCGAGCACGAACGGTTGTTTAATTGGTATTTGATGTAACGACTCATCTGGTCATTTTTTTACTAAAGACCCTTATTTGCTTGTTTGACCCTTCTCGTAGTCTCTATGTGGGATTTGTGATATGCTGGGATGGGTGACACAGATCTCGAAGTCTGTTTATATGAGTTTCGGATGAAAAGCCCAAGTCTAGAAACTTAGAGTTGGTTAGTTTGACTCAAAGTTGACTTTTGGTTAAATGGGTTTGTTTCCAGGTTCTGTCACTCCGGTAGTTTTGGAGAGTCATTTATGACTTGATTTAGTCATTGGTTCACTTCCCGAGGTAATAGATGTCTTTTGTGGCCTTATTTGTGAAATTTGGATATTTGGTTTTCTTGAAAGATTTTTTAGAAAAGTATGTCTTAACTCGGGTATTTATGAAATCCGAAGGTATGAGCGAGTTCGTAGCACTGTTTATCGAGCAGGCGAGCATGTCTGATTTGTGTCCGGGGGGTCTCGGAAGTGTTTCGGGTGTTTGATTGAAGTATTGGCTGTTTTCTCTTGTTGGTTTCGGGAATCGGTCTCGTGCTGGTTTCGACTGTTGATTATTTGGACTTGTCACCATATGTGAGCTTGTCACCACAATTGCTTGATATGTTTACTCATCACACGTGCTTTCGATATGATATCTTAAATTGTACTTGGACTGTGTATACGTATTGAATTCTTGAAAGCAAGTGATATTTCATCTCTTATTTGGTTGCATCTCATTGTATCATGATATTTTTTCTTATATATGTCATTTGTATTCGTACACATGGTTTTGATGACATTGATATTGGAGTGGTATGATTATGCTGTGGATCCAAGGGACCGAAAAATGTAAGACACAGTTGAGATTATGGCAACACTGAGATGATATTGATATGGGGGGATGGCTCGGAGTCGTATGCCTACAACATGATATTATTACAGCCAAGTGCTGGTCTCCGTGATCCGATGAGTTATTTTAGAGCGGAGAGGTATATGGACTTCGTAGGTCCCGCATGGTTCACTTTCATATGGAATACCCATGTGAACTGTGTATATCGGTTGATGAAAAGGTACTTTGCAGATGCATTACATTCATACCATACATATATTTTCCATATCACTGATTATTTTCTATTGAACTCGTATTTGAAGTGATTGTTGATTCGACGAAGTTTAGATATGGAATGATTATACTTGTTTTGAAACTTGAGTTATTGTAAAACTCTTGAATGCAAAATAATGTGAATATGTATGAACTTTTATGAAACAAGGAAGCATGTGAACTCTGTGAATCTTTGTGTGGACTATGTGACTTTATTTGAATTATTGGATTGTGTAGCATAAGATTACTTGGTGTCACCTTGATATTTATCTCTGATTATGTACTTCCGTCGTTGTAGACCTATGATGTATACGGGGGTATGATGTGTACTCATGCTACACTTGTTGCATCTTTCCTTGATGCAGATACAGATCCGTCCAATAGCTCGAGACCACGTGGCTGAATTCGAGCAGCTGAACCTTGACATTCAGGGTGAGGATGTTATCTACATCATACCATTGGATGCTCCTTCTTTATCACAGTCTTTTTCTTGTATTTGAAAGACTTATTTTAGACTATGTATTTGGTTTTGGTCTGCATGTCCATTTCTCAGACTTATATCAGATTGTTAGTGCTCTTGTACCTACTTACTAGATTATTTGGGGGGTTTTGATTGTGAAAGACTTATTTTTTCTTCCGCATTATATATTATCAGACATCTTATGTAGTATTATGTTTTTTCTGCTTTTATTTATATCTTATCATGTTTAAGATGTTTAAGATTGGTTTGCATAGATGGTGAAATTATGTAGGTGCCATCACAATTCCTGAAAAGGGTCGTGACACTTTCCTTTCTCTTCCACCTGTGCTTCTTCAGAACATGTCACAATCTCCTTCCTTAGCAATTAGTGTAGAGATTCGTTTAGTGTTACTCAAATTTGCAGGTTTGTTTTTGGATTTTCATGATATGAAGTTTTCTTATCTAGCTAAATTCTTGATTTGATTGCTATTTTGTTTAATTTAATGTTGGCATTTAGATTAATGAGGCGTTCAAATTTTCAATTGGGTCTTTAATACCTTTTTTCTATTTGTGTATCTAATATTCAGTGAAGACGGTTGGATCAGACGAGAACCAACAATGGTAAAATTGGTGTAGTTCCCGTACTGAACTGGTTGGGGAATGACGGTCACCGGTGAAATGAAGGTGGTGTTCGGACGGCGATCTAGACCTCTATTTTTAGGTCTTTCAATCTCGCGTCCTCATTTTTCCTCAATGTTTATCCCATTTGTTCTACTAAAAAATGCACAAAATCTGGAAAGAAAAATCCTCAATCCCCAAGAAAAACGTGAACTCCCATATCCCATTTTCTTGAATTTTGATTTCTGAATATGATCTTGAATTTTCTTGTTTTGATCTTAATTGTTGTTATGAGAAAAAATGGAGTTTGCCGGTGAACATTTTTCCGGCAACGTAAATCCGGTGACTTGTTGAAGAGAAAGATAAAAAAAAAGAAAGAGAAAGAATTTAAAAAATCATAAAATTAATAATAAATAAAAATATTTTAAAAACTAAAGTTTTAATAATTTATTTTTATCTCTCACTCCACTCTGTTTCCACCTAGTATTTAGGGAGCAATATATTTCACTTTTAAAATATTCAAGAGGATATTAGACTTCCGTAAAGATAAAGTGTGTAGTAAAAATTTCTATCAAACGTTGGAGGTTCATTTGACCATTTTCTCATCATTATAACAAAAGAAAAAGGGAAAATAGGATAGCTAGCCACGTGTAAACCAAGAGAGGGTTTGACAAAATAAAATAAATCAGAGAAAATTTTGCAATTTAACTATCATCTCAATAATGAGTTTTTTTTTGGCAATACTTTATACGAAATGGAAATTACTTCTACTCAGTGTTCATATTAAACTGATTAATGTGAAATAAGAGTGTGTATTATCTCTTTAATTTATAATTACTTAGTTTAACGATAGCGCTAAATGCGAGTAAACTTTTCCACGTAACGTGGATATAAAAAGCAGAAGCCAAACATTATTGAAAGAGATAAGGGTAAAAAACATACCTCAAGTACTATTTTTTTTTAATTTCTTACTTGAACTATCGTGAGAGTATCCTACCTAAACTGTTACCAACTAGTTAGCATAACGCACCTCAACTATTAGGTAGTAAAAGTGAACAACTGATAGGTGAGACGTGTTTTGCTAACTAGTTGGTAATAGTTTAGGTAGTAAACTCTGATACCTGATAATTAAGATAGTAAACTAAAAAAAGTGATACTTAAGGAGTGTTTTTGACGGTTAACTCTTTTTGAACTTAGTTATACTTGTACCTCTTCTTAGGATAAAGTTATGCAAACTTTTGTCTTTTGGTTAACAAAGGATTTGTTATATTATATACTTTATGTAACTAATACACGTCATTACAAAATTAATGAAGTGCCAGCACGAGCACTTTGTTGTTTAAAGATATATTTATCCATAGTATATCTCATAAAAAAGTTCTAATTTGTCCGCCTCAAAAAGCTTTTAACGCAAAAAAAAAAGGAACTAGAAATTGATAAAAAAGATTATGATATTGCTTTCTAGCTCCTTCATCAGCTAATAGCTCGATTACTTAATTTTGTTTCTTAAAGCTATATAGAATGAGCGTATTTCTCAACTATACAACATTAACCTATGATATTAGTAAAAGATAGGATTATCATTATTTAGTAGATTAATTACCTCGAGAGAGTCAACGTTGAAGCTCTTGATGTTATTAGTGAAACAAAATGGTAGCATGAGAATTAGCTAGGGAATTTTCACATTATTTAACTTCTAAAAACTTATTCCCTATTAATGCCTACTTTTTTTCTTCAAGAAATTGCGCGGTTTTCCTTCAAATGGGCTGGTCTTTAATTTTTGTTCTTCAAAATTGAATTTATGTTTAGCGAGGACATAAGTTCTTTAAGGATATAGGCATAAAAAATATGATATTATAATGTAAAAATATTAACTTATGCCCCGTAGAAAAAGTTATTTACATTGAGGGATAAAATTCAAGACCAGCACAAAATAGGGACAAAAGTGTGAATGACAACGTGTTTTTTCCTTATCCAAAGTATTGTTGGACTGTAGCTTATTGGGCCTTCCTTCTGGATCATAGTATATGTAAGATAAATATCAGTAAAGTAGATCTATCATAGTCCAATTAGTGAAACTAAGTTATATTAGTAACACATAAATATTTAAAATTTATCTACTTCGGAACAACTTCAGATATGTGGTGTTTAAAGTTTCGTATGGCTGAAGTTTAAGCATATACAATTGAAGTTGTCATTTTTGCCTGAACTTCAACCTTATATATATATTAGAATTTATCATTAAAATACGTAAAATAATAGTTTCAAACTCAATAAATTAGATAAATATGTGATAAAATTATAAATTCAAATTCTAAATCTACCCTTAAAAATCCCAAATTAAAAAACGGTGCAGTGATAGCACAATCAAGAAAAGAAAATAAGCTAAAACTCTTCCTTCACTTCATTATTCAAGCCGTTGTCATCACTTCTTAAAGACTAAATATTCTTTTTTAACCCGAATTTACCTGAAAAGAATCCCGTCTTGAATAGGAAAAAATGAAAAACAAACACTATACCAGTGTATGAGAGTTTAAACTTAAAAATTGTAACTTGGAAGTATGAGTTAAAAGTTTGAAAGAAGAAAATATCATCTACAATCGCAATATTTATTATAATTCTGTACATTTTGGATATATAATTATCCCCCCCCCCTCCTTTTTTTTTTTGAGGTAAACAGTTTGGCGCCCACCGTGGGGCTAAGGATAATTATGGTAATTTGTTCAAACTCAAATTTAACTTGTTCTTTTGAGATATTGTGAAAACAGGTCAGTACCAAGTACTTGCAGAATAGCTACTGATATCCAAGTTGAGGTCAGCCACCACAACAACAACGGTGTCAATGGAGCTAACAATATCAATAACAATAACGACGTTCCGCCGGTTTATCCAATAACTGGCGAGCATCGGAATAACCCCGTGATTTCACCCTAGGGGTCTAGAAGGTCACAGGAGAAAACACCGAATGATGATGAGGATGACGAAATAAATTTAGTTTAAAACTTTAACATGCTGAAAGGGCAACAAGAGGATATTACTAGTTGCAAAAGAAGAGCAGCGGAGCAAGTGCAGCGAATGAAACTCATCCCGCCTGGGATCAAGATCAGGTTCGAGAAGAGGATCGAGTCGAAGGAGATGGCACTAGTTCGGGGGCAAATGAGTCCTCAGAGGTCTTGAAAATGCTTCAAACATTAACTAAACGAATGGTTACTAACGAAAAAGGTTGAAACCTACAATTCACCAAGGGATACGGAGTTGCTATGTGAGTTCGTGACAAGGTTTCAAAAGGAACGGATACTCCTTCCTCCGGTACCTGATGAATGGGCAGCTGGAGCTTTCACCAAGAGGCTAAATCCTAGGAGTTCTAGTGCCTCGATTATGTTAAAGGAGAACTTGTTGGAAATCCCGACAGTAACATGGGCAGACATACATAATAGGTACGAGTTCAAAATCTGGGTGGAGGATGATCAATTCGAACTTTCTCCGGGGTCGGTAGGACGGAATAAAAATTTTAATAAATCAAATAGAGTAGTTGAGTCAGAATTGAAATCTTTAAAAGATAAGTATCAACCCTACGAGCGACCATAGAGGTCGAACTTCAGATCGGATAGGGGTCGCAACAATTGCAACCTCCCATCGGTCAGACGAGATAGGCGTAATGATCGAGGGTCTACTAGTAGGGGTTTGCAATTTAAGAATGATACTGATAGAGTTTCTTCTAATAGTATGGAAAGCCTGAAGCTTTCTGAATATAATTTCAACATTGATGCGGCCAAACTTGTTTCGTTTATTGGACATACTAAGGAGATAATATGGCCAAGATCACTTCGGGCAGACCCGACTAAGAGATATCCAAACTTGATTTGTGATTATTATGGAACTCGTGGTCACCAGACGGAAGATATTTGTCAATTGAGGGATGAAGTGGCCCGATTATTGAAAAATGACCATCTACGCAAATTTCTGAAATAGAGAAGCAAACAAGCAAGTTGATCCGGTTGAACCTCAACTTATCATAAATATGATTATCGGAGGGATGGATGTTCCAAAGGGATTCATCATGACCGCAAAGAAGACGAAAGTTTCAATAACTCGGGAGAAGAGATCTAGAGATTATGTACCGAAGGAAACAATATCATTCAATGATGAAGACGCGGAGGGCATCATTCAACCTCACAATGATGCATTGGTAATTTCTGTCTTTATTAATTTTTTTTAGATTAAGCGGATTTTAATTGATCCAGGTAGCTCGACCAACATCATCCGGTGGATGGTGGTAGAGAAATTGGGATTGTTGGATCAAATTATACAAGTGGCCCGAGTTCTAAACAGATTTAACATGGCAAGCGAGACTACGAAGGGGGAAATCACATTTCCAGTCAATGCAACTGGGACAATTCGGCAAATCAAGTTCTATGTCATTGAAGGAGAAATAAGGTACAATACACTATTCGGCAAGCCTTGGATACATTACATGAAGGCCGTACCTTCGACATTACACATGATGTTAAAATTCCCAACTTCAAAGGGAATTAAGACAATTTGATGAGAGCAACCGGTAGCAAGGGAAATGTTTGCGGTAATGGAATTGGTACAACACTAAAAGAGGTGAAGGATGCAAATAAAGGCAAAGATGTTAAATAACAATCACATGGTTTGGGCTCATCGAGTCCGAAGAAAGAAGAGGGCGAAAAGATAAATTACGAGGAAAAAGAGGATTACTATCGCGTCACGAGGTCTTTTGTGTTGTCGGATGATTCAGATGCTATGAAGTCAACTATAGATGAGCTAGAGCAAGTCATATTGTTCATACATTTGCCGAATAGAATGGTATACCTGGGCACTGGATTATCTCCGTAGCTCAGGCTTAGATTTATTGAATTTCTTAAAGCTTACGCCGATTCCTTTACCTGGTCCTACTTAGATAGGACATGTATCCCACCAGAGATTATGACTCACAAATTTAGTTTGGATTCCAACTTCCCTCCGGTAAAATAAAAGAGGAGGCCGATGGCTTTTTTCAAGCATAACTTTGTCAAGGATGAGGTAACATAACTTTTAAATATAGGTTTCATCCGTGAGGTAGAGTATACAGATTAATTAGAAAACATAGCGGTCGTACTTAAAAAGGGAATAAATTGAGAATGTGCATAGATTTTAAAGATTTAAATAAAGCATAACCAAAAGATTCCTTTCCTTTGCAACACATCGATCGGATGATTGATGCTATGGCGGGGCATGAGATGCTGAGTTTTCTTGACGCATACTCCGGATACAACCAAATTAAGATAAATCCAGAGGATCAAGAAAAAACCTCCTTCATAGCTAGGTACGAGACTTACTGCTATAATGTAATGCCATTTGGTTTAAAAAAATGCTGGAACAACATATCAATGCCTAGTTAATCGCATGTTTGAGGACCAAATAGGTAACACAATGGAGGTTTATATTGATGATATGTTAGTTAAGTCCCTGGAAGCAGAGAACCATTTAAAGTATTTGTAGGAAATATTTGACATACTCCGAAAATACAGCATGAAGCTGAATCTTGAGAAATGCGCTTTTGGAGTCGAGTCAGGTAAGTTTATGGGTTTCTTGGTTTCAAATCGAGGAATAGAGATCAATCCGGTCAAGATCAAGACTATCGAAAAAATTCCGAAAGTGCTTGAAGATGTGAAGGCGGTACAAAGACTCACCGGAATGATAGTCGTTCTGAGTAGGTTAATCTCTCAGTCTTTGAGGAAAAGTCATCGATTCATTTTTTTTTATTAAAAAAAAGAATGATTTTGAGTGGACACTAGAGTGTCAGCAAGCTCTGAGGAATTTAAAGAAGTACTTGTCTAGTCTGCAATTATTGTATAAACCGAAAGCAGAGGAGTAGTTGTTCTTGTATCTAGCCGTGTCCGAGGTAGTCCTAAGTGCAATCTGGATTCGAGAAGAGAAAGGTATATAATTTCATATTTACTATGTAAGTAGAACATTAGCTAGTGCAGAAACTAGGTATCCTTATTTAGAAAAATGGCATTAGTGTTAATAACGGCTGCTAGAAAATTGAGACCATACTTTCAATATCATCCTATAAGCGTAGTAACAACTTATCCGTCGAAGAATGTAATGTATAAACTAGAACTGTCCAGCAGGTTATCCAAATAGGTAGTAGAAATTAGTGGGTACGATATAGAGTACAAGCCAAGAACAACTATAAAGTCTTATGTTATGTATCTAATGTTATATATGTTCCTGATTAAATATGATCTAATGTTATGTATGTTATGTATGTTCCTGATTAAATATGGTCTTCTGTGATTATTATCTGCCCCTTTTGAGTTAGGAATGTCATTAGTGTCCTATTTGCCTTTGTCTGATTCATATGCATGTCAATTCTCTAGGAGTGTTGCTGAATGGTATGAGACTGTGTCATTGAAATGATTAAGTGGTTGCTTGTACATTACTTGCTAAGACATGTCAGGACTGTTAACTTAAAACCTGTATACCCCCATGCCTATTTAAATCTTGAATTTTGGCCAAATATTATGTCAGTACTGGTTTGAAAATAATGCATAATTTGAGATCTTGAGTCCATATTTAGGTATCTTATGAATTCTCTTTGGTTTAGTTGCATATTTCCCCTTGGTTTATTTCTGATAATGATCATGGATTGAGTATCTGTTGACATTATGTTCCAAATATATGACATGAGTGACATTTGGTATGCTATCATATGTTGTGTGTGCCTTGTCTAATGCTCATAACTGTCTGAGTTTTGCTCTCACCCCTCATGACTATCTTGTACATGGTTTGGTCTAGTTCCTCTCTGATGTCAACTTAGACTATGTGTTTACATGTTCATTTGGTCCATCCCATGTTTCTGGATATATGTTTGAATGCTATTGATTAATTAAATCATGTTCTTCTCCATTTCTCTTCTTAACAGTTATGTGAACACCATGAGCTTACCTGTTATATTCAATTTCATGTATTAGCATTCTAGTATGATGGACATATGCAGGACTGTATGTTTTGTATACTGTATATATGAAATATATGGCATGTGTATATTCTAGTATTATCATTTGAAGTCTATCTTGTTCATATGCTTGTTGGGCCTGGCCCATTAATACTACTTCTTGCTTTCTTGTCTTCTCCCTATGAACTATGACCTGGGCTAAGCCCACTTAATTTGTTCTCCCAACTGGTTGTTTTCTTTCCTTCATATTGTCATTTGTTTACTGGGTCTGCTTTAGTGTTTGAGTTTTAAAATTAATTTTGGAAACTCATATATCTTAATTTAGTTTACACATGATAAGTCATAAGATACTTTCAACTTGAACTTTTGTTTTCCCCTTTGTTTGTTCCTCCTTTGCATTATGCCGAGATGGGCCCTCGCTGGGCCCAGCCTCTCACTCAGGCGAGTTCAATGAGTATTCCATACTTAGCCGATTGGACTGAGGCCTAATCAAATCTATTTTGGCCTAGATAAAAGCAAGTGAAGCTAACATTTTGCATGAAGGCCCAATTATGGATGAAAATAGCCAATTGGTGGGCTTCGGTAGGCCCACTAGGCTAAACTCCCTCAATTTTCATTTCTACTTTATATGTATATATATATTGTATTTGTTGTAATAAAACTATTTTGATTATTATTGGAACCTATCTACGGTAATAACTTAGAATAGGCAAACGATACGTGGATCGTTTAGTTAGATCGCCAAAAATCGATTTCAAAAACTTGTTCAAAGTCTGGAGTTAAATTAAAAGAGGTTGTTTGGATATCAAAACTAGAAATAGAAACTGGGTTTTTTCAACTAAGTTCAAAATTGATTTCTGGATTTCAATTCATAACCTAGGCTCTTGGAGTTTAATTGAGAAAAGTGTTGATATTTGAAAGACCCATAGAGGCCGGAGTGACATAAATCAAGCAAATAGACTGCTGAATGTTTATATTGGAAATTGGAATGAATTTGACACTTTGATTAAATTACGGGCTAAGCCCAATTAAATAGTTTTGGACATTAAAACTATCTTGGACTTGATTTCGATTTAAATGTTTTGAAAAGTAGAATATGATTTGACTTTGAGAAAGTATAGCATGCAAAAGAAAAATAAAGAAAACCATTTTTTCACTGTCCTTTTAAATGAATTATACCATTTTCAAAATCCGGAAAGGATTTTAAAAAGATGCAAGTATGAAATTAGTCAATATAGTTGAACTAAATATGGAGTTCTACTCAAATTCATATTTGACTGTTCTTAGTTCGAAAACAAAAATTGACTAAACTCCCCTGTGCATACTATTTGGCGGAAGTTTAACTCTTTGTAACAAAACCTTGAGTTTGAATGAATGAAATGACAAGTTACTTTACAAATAACAACATACCTAGTGTAATCCCACAAAATGGGGTATGGGGTAAGTGACAAGTTGCTTTGTAGATTTTTAAAGCTTAGGCAATTTAAATAAAGCATGTTATAGAACCTATAGGTCAACTGTATTCTGCGGATCCTTAATACGGGGGTGCTAACACCTTCTCTGGGGGGATCACCAGAACCCTTACCTTGACTCTACTTGAGATAGAATTTTTCAATGAATTTGAATAAACCCTTTCACGCTAGTTTTCCTAACTTACCTATAAATTAGGTGGCGACTCAAAAACTATTATCGGACTTAGAGCACTATCCAAACTCTTAGTATCTCTTATGCGCTAACCCGCATAAAAAGTGAACCGTAACGGCAGTTTTGAAAGAACATGGGAAGATAAGTAGCAATTGCAGACGTCGAGCCTAAACAGCGAGTCCGGAGGAAGGAAACAACAACATACGGAGGAAGGATATTCGAATCTAGTCATCCCGAAGGGATTCATCATGCCATCAGACAAAGACCCCACAGACTTAACCATAGAAGAGTTGGAGAGTGCGACGTTTTTCAAAGAAAATCCTGAAAAGAAGGTATACTTGGGCTCGGAGCTCTTGCATGAGCTCAGAAGTGCATATTTATGTTATTTAAATATTAATTCCGATTATTTTTCTTGGTCTCACTTTTACATAACAAGGATCTCCCCAGAGATATCTATTCATCGGCTGAGCGTTGATCCCAATCATACTCCAATGAGATAAAAGAAATGGCCATTATCAGTCATCATAGACCAATTCGTAAAGGAAGAAATGACGCGCTTACTAAATATAGGGTCAGTCTGGAGGTTCTAAGACCCTGCATGGCTGGCCAATGTAGTGGTGGTCCCCAAGAAACTCAACAAACTCAAAATGTGTGTGGACTTTAAGGACTTGAACGAAACGTGCTGTAAGGATTCATTTTCGTTACCGCACATCGATCAGACGATTGATGCCATGGCCGGACATGAACTGCTCAATTCTTAGACACATACTTTATATACAACCAGATCAGTCTACACCTGAAAGAGCAGGAAAAACCCTCTTTTATAATCAATCACAGTAATTTTTTGTTACAATGTAATGCTTTTTGGTCTTTAAAATACATGAGCAACTTACCAAAGATTGGTAAAATGTTCGAAAAACAAATTGGACATACTATAGAAGTCTACATTGATGACATGCTAGTCAAATCCTGGAAAGTTGAGACTCATCTGCCTTTCTTAGCCGAGACCTTCGACGTCTTGCGTCATCACGACATGAAGCTGAATCCGTAGAAATATTCCTTCAGAGTCAGGTCTGGAAAGTTCTTAGGTTTCCTCGTCTCCGGCCGCAAAATCAAAATCAACCCTAACAAAGTCAAGTATATTCAAGAGATGCCAGATGCATTAAATAACATCAAAATGGTTCAAAGATTGACGGGAAAGGTCGCAGCCCTGGGGAGATTCATATCTCAATCGACAGACCGGTGCCATGAATTTTATAAACTCATGAAAAAGGATCCCAATGGACGCAAGAGTGTCGTCAGAGACTGCAGGACCTCAAAAGCTTACTTGGCCAGCCCTCACATAATGTCCAAACCGGAAAAAAGACAAAGACTGCTCACATATGTAACTGTCTCAGCTGTGTCAATTAGCATCGCTCTAGTACGGGAAAAGGGGGGAATATAGCTCCCTATTTATTATGCTAGCAAGACATTAACAGGGGCAGAGTCACGATACTCGGATACGAAAATATGGCCCTATCCCTCGTCACGGCCACGCGAAAGCTACAACCATACTTCCAATGGCATCCGATAACGGTCGTAATAAGTACCCCGCTGCAAACTCTATTGCAGGGGGAGAATCTCACAAAGCCGATTGTCAAAAAGGTCAGTCAACATAAGAGTACGACCTGACCTACCAACTTCGCCCAACAATACATATGCCAAGTTTTCCAAATTTCGTAGATGATTTTGCTCCCACAGTACGGCCTTAAAAATTCGCAAGTATGGATCGTCCTCTTTTCGTTTTTATTTTGTTTTCTATAACATGTTGATCGCAGATCTGGGACTTCCGTTGAGACTGTGACTGGTAGGAGGAATCACGCGTCTCGGGGATAACAAGTGAAGATTGAAAAATATGTGTTGCACTCTTTTCCTTGACCATTGTTTTTCCCGAAGGGATTTTTGCTGGCAAGGTTTTTAATGAAGCAACGAATGTACAACGTATTACTTATAAGAACTCTTCTTAGAAATTCAAATGCATAAGAAGAAGATTCGCTCCTAGTTGGGGGGCCGGTGGCCTTCTCATTTTTGTACTTTCTTATTTTGACAGAAACGTACATGTACTCGAGTTTACACACCGAACTCAATGAGTAAAAATAGGCTTGAATTTTGTTTCCTACACTCTAAATTTATTGGTACGAACGCATCCTCCTGGACCCGATAATATCCACCACGAACACACGACATGGCCTGTAGGTTTGAGAGCGTGAATGAAACATAACTTTATGCCAATACAAGATAAGGTCGAGATGTCCTTCTCATCAGCACCGAACAAATGGGCCCCTCATTTATTATGAAATGGATGATTTTAATTCTCAATCATAAAATACGCGATCAGAAATAAGATTCTCGGATTGGGGGAAGCGATTGCTCAAAATACCGCACACATTTCCAAAGAATTAAAAATGCAATCGTGGAACTTAAACACAAGCGTTCAAATTCGCTATAGAGCATAGTCCCGATGAGGGGGTCCTTGAATAGAAGGATCCCTATGGTTGAACTGCTCCACTTCAAAGGACCGGGTAATTTCCACACTTGGCCACAAATCATACCAACATTACCAGAGTGAAAAGAAATTATATATGCCCTCCACACAACACCAAAACAAGTTGAGCAAAATTTCGCAACCCGAGGGATAAAATAGTATGAAATCACACAAAAACACTCATTTAAAAAGAAAGGCCAAAAACGTGGTTGATATTGGTAGCAAAACAAATGTTTTCCAAAAAATAAGGAAACATATCCAAAGTATCAAAACCTCACGCACGGAGTACTAAAATCAACTATTAATTTCCAGAGCCTCAGATGCTTAGCAGGGGCATGCATGTCCGAAGCAGAAGTGGCTGGTGGGTCCTTTCGGAGAACTTCTTCTGTATCATTTTTCCCTAACTCCGGAGCCTCGGAAGGATATTTAGAAAGAGTATCCTCTACATTGACTTTCCCATTTTTGCCTCAGCCATGAGAGCCTTAGAATAATTCTCCTCACATTCAATCGGGATCTCCTTTTTGCCCTTGTGAGACCAACTTTCACTATTAAAAGATTGAACAAGGTCCACAGATAGGGGACGCACGAGCAGAGCCTTATGGGTCTTCCACCTTCAAAGTAGCGACCAAGGCAGCGTCAACATTAATCGATCCCTCCCGAACCTCATGAAGAGCCTTCCATCGGGCTCGATACACTGCGTGGGTCTTATCAAGAATGAAGTTCATCTTCATCTGCTGAACTATTGCATCCGTATCGGACATATGAGCTTTCTGCATAGCCTCACAGAGGAAAGTGTTGCTCTTGATAAGATCCTGGTTGTGCCGAACCTGTCTGTTATACCAGGATGATGGTTCTCATACCTCCCCTCTAAGACACCTAAAGCTTCTCAACATAAGCCTTGTCCCTCTAACAAGCATCAAGTTCAATTCCCATAACATATATCCACTCCGCCATACTTGATTCTATCTGGACTACGGTGGCCAAGTGTTCCTGATGTTCAGTGCACCTCTTCTACAACTCCAGGAGCTCATTATGAAACCTGGACACCTCATCACTATGAATTTTCCTTTTTTGCTCCGACTAGGCTAACATGGCCAAATCTTCTACTAAAATCAGCTGGCTCTCTAAGGCCGGGAGACGCTCTTGCAATTTCTAGTACTCCAGCATCCTCTCTCTATCCTTAGCGAGATTCCGTTGAAAACCCTCTATGGTGAGAAGGCTGGCCTGAAGCGAGGGTAGTTCAAAAAGCCAAAGGTCACACTTGAAAACCAACTAAGGGAGCAAACCAAAAATTAAGATTATCACGGACTTGGCCGGTCGTGTATGCGTCAGTGTTGAGCAAACAATCACCGGAAACGTTCCTCATCTTCTCATTATCCCTCCTACCCGCTAGGGGTCGCAAGTAGCTTGCAACCCCTATCGACGGGAAAAAAATGTTGTGTTCTTGAGTAACAGTGAAGGTAACCTGTTGACGAACCGAAAGATTATGAACTGGTACCGAAAACATATCTACTAGCCATGATCGGCAGGATCTTTGAGAGCCCTCATGGCACGTGCCAGCATTAGGATCCTCAGTCCGACCCTTGAGCGTCAGACCCTGAGGTGAGGGAGCCTGTCTTTGAGGAACCAGAGTAGAGGCGGCCCGCACTGATGATGGAATGCAAGGAACAGATACAGGGCCCGGAGTCATACCTTTGACTTTGACAGGAGTAAGGGAGAAATGAGCGCAGGAATTCATCTTGTCTGACAGTTCCATCTCTCTAAAGACACCGGTGGTGATAGCCTCAGATCTAGCGACCCTATAGAGAGTGAGACCTGGAGCAGAATCATATCCCTCTTCACTAGTGTCAGATGCCAAGTCGATAGCCGTGGGACGAATGATCGGATCTACCGAGGTCAGCCTATGGATGCCCTACTCTCTAGCATTCAGTCTGATTATTTTGGTTGAGCGAAGGAGGGGGGAGATAGTGACCTTTTGGATCATGCCAAAGTAGCTGCTTCTAAATTCTGGCCTAGTTGAGATGCAATTTGAACAACTTTTTTTAGAGCCGCACTTGGATCTTGGGGAACCTCTACGAAAGCCTGTACCGATGCTCCTTTTGGGAGACTATGATTTTTCCCCTTCCAATTTTTCTTGATGCGATCTCCTGCCACGTACGAAGGGAAGAAGGCACATAATCTAGAATGTTTTAGACCCATCGGTCTAGACCCGACACCGGGTTAGGTTCCCATGCTACAACTAACAAAAGAAGAAAAATGGAAGTCAGAAACACCGATTAGGTTCAAAAAGGTCAAAACAGAAAAAGTAAACATAGATGAAAGACTTACAATTGAAGTTCCATTGCTCCAGGATAGGTTCCTCTGAAGGCTTGACTAAATCCAAAGTCACAAAAATGATGTATCTCTTCGTCCATCCTCGGTTAGAGTCATCATCAATACTAGAAATTAAGGCATTTTGACCATGCTGAGACAATTGAATAACCCTCGCCCTGAAAACTTTTGGGGAAATAGATATGAATTAATGGGTAAAGTCCTCACCCACTTGTGAAGAGAGGTATTGGAGGCATGTAATTGTCCTCCATGCAGCCGGACCAATCTTAGCTAGACATATATTGTATTTCTGGCAGAAGTCTAAGATCACTGGATCAATAAGTTTACTCACCCTCAGTGAGAAAGAGTAGGTATATACAAAAGAATATCCTTGTCGGTAGGAAGTGATATACTCTCCTTCCCGGGGGAGGAATACCTTGATATTGGTCTAGCCATAATTCACCTTCACCCGGCTCAGGTAATGGGCGCTAATGGGAGATTTGTACTTACTGGCAGGCCAAGCCCGCTCGCAATCGGGAGCTGTGGAAGTCCCGCGCTTCATGAGGTCCTTCGAGTTAGAGCAGTTGAGTGGAATGTAGGCGTTGTCTTAAATATTGCAGAAGGAAGCTGATGGTTTCTTTTTCTTTGAAATTATGTTGGCTGAAAGCCGCCAAACTTCGATGGAAACTTGTTGAATAGGGACGTCAGAATCGCTACGAGCAAGGTTCTGAGTCCGGGTAGTAACGCCACCAACAACTGAAGAGTCTGAAGACATTATAGAGAGATTTGAGGAAGAAAGGATGAAAAATGATTTCTTTTTTTCAAAAGAGCAGAAAAAGTGTTGAAGGTTGGGGGAAATAAAAGAGATTCCTTGTACGGGAGGGGCTATGTAAAAGGCATGCAAGAGATAGCATTTCACTTGAAAGGAAGGAAATAAAATCTTCATTATGACACTAACTCTCGAGGAAAGAATATGGATAAACATGCGATGCATATAACATGGATGTTACAGGGCGACATATCATTTAATGAATGAGGTTAGTGTGTGGAGAAGGATAACCAGTTGTACTGACGCGTCCGTTTCAATAAACATCGTGTCGAGGTAAAAGTTGATGGTTTAAATGACTCTTTCACTTCTCGGTCCCATGGGCTCAAAGGCCTTGAAAAGTGGGAGACTATCTGTATTGGGTAGAAACGCCCCCGGAAAGACTGGCGTATCCGAGAAGTCTAACGGCCCCGAGTCTCCACACAACTGTCTTCCACTTCCAACAACTCTCATCACATCAGCCCTCCTATATCAGAGGGTTGTGGCGCATGTGGGTGCGATGACATCAGCACGCTTACATCGTCATAGCTTTAGGGGGGCATAATAGTCTAGTTTTGTATTATATATACGAAACTTATAAGAGAAGGAAAAGACACATTGTATCCTCTAAGCTTACACTTGTAACAAAAATCTCTCTCTCGGAGCAATATACTAAACAAAGCACTTGTTCATTATTTTCTATTATTCATTCCGAATCTAGCTTATTTACTCATTTACTTGCTTATTCTTTTACTTACTTAGTCTTGTATTCTTTATATTCGTAACCTAGCTCGTGATACCGGACTCATTAAGGAGTTCTACGAATCGGATACAACCTACTTTCTTTAAATCCTAAAATATAAATATCTAACTGTGTTTTTGGTTAGAATCAATTTCACTCAAAACAAACTCCTTGACTTGTGCTGGTTGAAGTGTTTCTTCTCACTCCGTTTTTTTTTTAATGAATTTTACTAGGAAACCACTTTTATTTTGTTGTGTAGAATATTTGTAGGCTAAGTTTTGAATCTAGGATTTTGATGAACTTTATTATTAGATGATTTTTGGATATTTCTTACAGCTTGTCGTTTTTTACCTATATAATTAACTGTGTTTTTTAGATAATGATTGTTTAAGTTTTCAATTGTTCATGCCCTACTTCCTGCTTATACTTGAAAACGATTTACAGGTTTTTGAGTCTTCAATTGTTAGTACTTCGGGTTAAGTTAAGGAATTAATCAACCTGATTTAGACTCATTATAGGAATATCACGGTTCGACTGCAACTTAGAATTAGACAAATTTATTGTCTTGAATTATTCAAGAACAACTTTTTTTTGTGTTATAAAACAATAAAGTAAAAGAAGAGTATTACAGAGAAACAGAGAAGAGTTCAAAATTTCTCTTCAAAGATGTAAATACAATGAAAGGAACATCTTTATTTATAGTAGAAAATTAATTTGGTCCCAAAGTTACTAATTCTAACTTTTCTTTTACAGATAGACATTCACAATAATAAATAATATGTATAACACTCCCCCTTTAATGTCTAGTTGGTAGATAATGTGTCTCATTAAAATCTTACTAGAAAAACCCCGTGGAAAAATTCTAATGAAAGAAAAAGAATACACATTTCAAATAATATGGATTCTGGCTGACTCGTTAAAAACCTTACAAGGAAAACCCAGTAGGACTAAAACCTTGTACGGGAAAAAGAGTACAACGCATATTAACTCCCCTTGATGTGAACTTCAATTCAAATATTTGAATCTTCGCATCCCAATCTTATGCACCATCTTCTCAAAAGTTGCAATTGGTAAAGACTTGGTGAACAAATCAGCCATATTATCACTCGAACGAATCTGTTGCACGCTCATATCACCATTCTTGTGGAGTTCGTGTGTGAAGAATAACTTTGATGAGATATATTTTATTTTGTATCTTTTTATGAATCCTCCCTTTAGTTGGGCTATGTATGTTGCTGCATCTTCAGTATTTGGATAGAGTTGCATCGACATATAATATTGTTGAAATCAGTCCAAGTGCATTCCTGACTTGCTTTATATACAAATATTATCTTTATATGATTTGACAGTCCTGTAGAACAACATCGTATGAATGTAATCCCTCATAGGCATAGAAAATATATAAATGCATCAATTGCATAAAAATATGGTACTTCAGGACCAAAGAATTCTACAAGTTTCTCATTTCAACTTCTTTCGGCAAATAATCTACTGCTTTTGAAAACTCTTCAAGAGTTTCAATAATATTCAAGTCATCAACTTGAACAACAATATGATTGATTTTGATTTCATAAAGATGTAAGGATAACAGAGTGATTTATACCATTAGTCAATGAATATTCATTAAGGTGATTAAATCATACTCACCTTATTTTATTTAATTCATACAAGAATTATGAATAAATCTCTCAAACTTGTCTATACTTCGCATTTAAATTTTTTCAAGAATTTTCATATAAGTGTCATCATGTAAGTCATATAAGTTGTGGCAACTTTGATTTGTATTTAAATGGCGGGACACCTTCTGATATCTAGACTGCAAGTCTAATAAACTTTACGCTTACCAAGATGCATCATTTTACTTGGTAATTATTTCTACGTCAGCATGCATTAACAAATGTAAGATTCAGATCCTCATAATTTATTATAATATTGCTCGCTATATTGTATTAAAGATATCGTCGATGATATATCATTTGTATCGATTCACTATGCTACATAATTTATTGAGATCTCATCACTTTCATTATTTTCAGGTACTTAAACCTCTCATGAGGTTTCGTGAAGTGTTATGTTGTAGGCTCTTCAAGAGCACAATGCCTCTTTATTATAACCATTTTGATCATTTGCTTATATCCCTTTTCAAGAACTATTGCGTTAGGAACCGATTGGTCTACCATGTTTCATGCATGATGTAGACTCTGTCCTTCAGGAACACGAACTTAATAGGAGCATTTTACAGCTGAAATATGAAATTAATTTTGGGTCAGCAAATGCTTCTAGCACTTGACTTGAATTATCTTTGAATTAGGATCATACTAATTATAGTTCATAACATATTTCTTAGTTGTTTATTCTCTCCCCCTTATGTTAGAAAACTAACACATATCCCATCTTTTTTGGGGGGGATCCTTCTTTGTGCATCATGGTAGATTAATGATCATATACCACATAAAAATTGTTTAATAAAAATATTTGATTCCCGACCCTGAATCAATTGTGAGGGGAGAATTTATCATAATTTATTGATCTGAAACAGTATGAAATATATCATATTTCATATCAGCACATAAAAATTTGTTCTCATTAGCAATTGTTTAGCTATTATGGAAGGCATTCAACGCTAAACCATCTTGGATATAAACCAGTTTGAATATAAATCAGCATTAACAAGATAAATTATATTGATTACATAAGTAGAAAATTGTGCTCTCAACTCAATTATTTTGATCAAGTAACTTTGCACATGTCAAACTGCAGGTTGACGATAAACGCACATGTGACGGCTTATCGATGCATCTATTTAAGGCATCACATAACAGGTGAACGAGCCCATATTTACCATTTATATATTTTCAGAATTTAGGAAATTCAATCTCAACAATAACCAGTATAATCAACTTATCATGATAACACGTAACAAAAATAAAATCTTGAAGAATCTTCTGATTTTTCAATATATGTTGAATACTTAATCTTCATAACATATTTGAATCGGAATGACAAAATTGCTCATGCCAACTAATAAAAGTATTTATACTAGTAAACTTTAAGTTTACCACGCCATGTGTTATTTGTTTTAGTAAACATATGATCTACTATGACATGAACTATTTTTTTTTTGTTGTATTAATAAACTTCTGGTTTATGGTGACATGTGATTTCATCATGCTCATATTTGTGTAGTACAATTTGGAGAATAAAGAGGGTAACCTTTCATATACATATTTCTTACCCATTATGATTTTGAAAATATTTAATTCTTCAATCATTTATAGCTTCAATATGATAGCCTATTTACTTTCGTAAACTTCGGATTTATTACAACTTGTGTTTCGATTATAAAAAATTCATATATTACAATCTAAAACAAATTACATACTAGAATATAAGCTCTTCAAGAGACTTTAATTTGTTCTCCATAATCACATATTGTTTGGACAGTACTAGTTCATGATCTTCTAGATAAATAGTTAGCTCTTCTGGAGCCCTTAATTGATTTTGTATTATCAAATATTGCCTTGACATCGCCAGTGTCATGACAAAAAGAATTTGCAACCAAATGAATATCATAAAGAAATTCTTAAATTCTTAAATGAAAAGAAGTAAACATTAAGTTACACGGTCTTTGATACTTTTATCATCCACTTCTATGGTAAATATCTCTTTTAGGGAGAATGTCCATTAACATCCGAATATTTTTGTATCAAAGCGGAAACACATAATTATTTATTTTTTCAGAAATTTTATGCATGAATTGTTATTTCCTTATGAAAAATCAGTAAATAAACATAATATATTAATGTGGTTATAGTAGAAAATATTCTACAAGATTTGTATCCTTTAACCTTAGAATAACACATAGTAAAAGTATTTAAGATGATTTGATGTATGACATGTACGTGCACCAATGACCTTCATACCACAAAATAATATTTATATCATTTTTTATTCAGGAGGTGTGCTGTGGTATTTTTCATTCACTTCGGGGAATGAAACTTGGTCATTTAGATGCACTTTATACACAACTTTTAATAGTTCATTATTTTTCTCAAGCACAAGAAAACATCACTTCATAATATTTCTTAGACATTTTTCAATGTCTTACTACTTCAGGAGTAAATTTTAAAGTTAATTTTTTTCGGGAGTAAAGTTCAAAGTTTACTTCTTCGGGAGTAAATTTCAATGTTTACCTCTTCGAGAGTAAATTTTAAATTTTACTATCCCAGGATAAAGTTCAAAGATTTACTACTTAAGAGTAAAAATTTAAAGTTTTACTACTTTAGGATTAAAGTCCAATATTTTACTACTTAGGAGTATGCTTCAAAATTTTACTACTTTCAAAAAGTTCTACTACTTCTGAAGTAGAGTTCAAAATTTTATTATTTAAGAAGCAGAGTTTAAAATTTGGTATTTTAGGAGCAGATTTTCTGAGAAAGCATAGAATATATAGAATATTTTTTTCTTTCGATTTGTTCTACTTCTTCTAGAGCTGAGTCGTGATAACTTCACAACCAAATGCAAGTATAGCATTGACACATTCACTTTAGGGAATAGATCTATATTTGTAACGTCTAGTAAAAGTTTTCATTCTTCAGGAATGAAACATAAGCACGTGAACATGTCTTAACTATATAAATTTATGATAGCTTTAAACTTCTTTTAAAATATTCTACTTCAGGAGCAAATCGAGTTATGCTTATAATGTAGAAAAATTTCTCTAACATATCTTCAATTGTAATCACAATAAAATTGTGAAAACGTTACCACTTCTGATGATTAGTAAACTTAATAACGAGACATGTGAAATATAACCAATTCTGATGGTCATATTTTTCTTTAAAACTCTGCTAGAGTTACAATCAAATATATATGTTACCTTTGCTCGTATTTAGAATGAATTGAAGAACTCAAAAGAAATAAATAGGGCAAAAAATTTACCTGATACATATGGACATGGTGTTTCATCTTGAAGTGCATAACTTCTAGCTGGAACACTCGTACAAACAGTATAGCGAAATACATACTAATTTAATTTAATCTATTTGTTAGGATAACACCATACAGGCAAAATAACCTCATACAACGCTACCATATTATCAACGTTGAATCTAAGAACACTATGGGTACGTAGTATCTTAGTATTTTAATTGGCTAGAACGTGTTATAAAACAAAAAAAGTAAAAGAAAATTGGCTAGAACTTTGTGTTGATAACATGTTATAAAATAATAAAATACAAGAAGAGTACTGCAGAGAAACATAGAAGAGAGGAGAGTTCAAAATTTCTCGGAATGATGTAAATACAATGAAGGAAGCATCTCTATTTGCAATAAAAATCTAACTTGGTCCCAAAGTTACTAACCCTAAACATTCACAATAATAAATAATATTTATAAAATTTAGTTAGTAATTGATAAAGAGAATAGATTTAGGTTCAAGGTTAATAGATAATTGAATGTTACAATTTGTAGGATTTAATTCAGGAATTTAGCCGATAATTTAGGCCTTCATTACCTTAGGTCGTTTGACCCTGCAAACTGATTTATTGTATTTATTTGTATTTGGTTTCTTCAATTATTATTTAAAATTCACAATCAACTAGCAACTCGTTCAATTTGATAACTTTGATATTAATTAGACCGTAAACTAATGTCATTGTTTGTGAAATCGACCATGAACTCATAAATCGTGTTATATTCCCAAGGATCGTTAATCCTTTTTAATACTAGAGTTGAGCATCTGTTGCTTTTCTTTGAGCCGAGGATCTATCGAAAATAACATTTCTACCTTCCAAGATAGGGATAAGGTTTGCATATATTTACCCCCAAACCTCACTTATGGAATTATACTGAATAGTTATTATTTTTGTGATGTAAGTACGGAGGGGTGAGTGAGGGTAAGTGGGGTTGGGTTTGGCAGGGGACAAGTTGACTAGACAAAGGACTTGAAATGAGGGTTCTCGGATTCTCGACTTATCCGGTCAGTGGGATATTGTGGGACTATTTCGGGTAGTTGTAGGTAGAATCAGACTTGCACATTTCGTGGGGATGTTCCAGGTATGTTTAGGGTGAAGTTGGTCATCGGGGTTTGATAGTTAGGTGGTGGCAAGGTGGCGGAACAAGGCTGAAACAATGAGGTCTTGGGTTTACCGGATTCTGCCGGTAGTGTGGTGTTAGCTGGTTGTTTCTAATGGTTTTAACGAGAGCTGTGTTTAGGCATTTTATGGGATTATTATAGACATTTTGGGGGTTGTAGTGGTGGTCGGGGTTCGGTGGTCTGACTGTGGAGGGTGTCAGAACTGATTTGAACCAGTGAGGTTCAGATAAGGGTTGACTTTGTGTACTGTTTGGTGTTGTTGGGTTTGAACGGGGAGGTACGCTTGGTTTCGGGTGTTGGCGTTTATTGTGAGTGTTTATGAGGTGTTCTGGAAGGTGAGGGTGATCAATATTTGGTGGTATGGATAAGGGTTGCACACGAGTTGAGAGTAGCAACCTCGAGGGAGTTTAGGACTGATTTGGTTAAGTGTTGGATCGGTCGGTATGGTTCAAGTGAGGTACGATCGATATGGTAAGGATTATGACAAGAGGGTTTTAATGCCCAAGTCGACACCTTGATGAGGTTGATAGACCCTTGATTTGGGTTTTGTTAGACCACACAATTCCAATGTCTACCTACGCCGAGGGGGTTCCTTAAGTTTAGGTTTAGTTAATTCACAAAGTCTTAACCAAACTTACACCGAAGGGCAACCTTAGTTTGGGTTCAACTAAGTCACACAGTCTTAGTTAAACTTACTCCACGGGATTTGGCTCACACAAGAACCAAAGGTCCTCCCGAAGAACCGATTAAGAATAACAACCCCGGGTTGAAAGACTTAGCTTTGTGAGTAAAACTCAACTTTATATTATCAACAAACTTTACATTTTACAATGGCCTAAGGCCTTTATTTATAGTACAAAATGGCCTATTCTATAAGAAGACAAAAGGACACAAATCGCTTAGAAGTTCGGCAAAGTGTGAACGGATTTGGAGTGACTTGGAGACCAAGGTGTTTCGGCCACCTCTTCCTCTTCTCTAGGCCGAGATTGAGGTCTCCCATGTAACCATATTCATGAATTTGTTAGCTCATAAATTCTTCCAACAACCTTATATGTGTTGGAAGCTTACATTCTTGGTATTTGTTTGGGTGAACATTTCGGCCACCTCTTGGTATTCTTTTGACCGAATTTTGAGTCTCCAATGTGGTCAAATTCATGAACTTGTTAGTTCATAAATCCTCCTTGAAATCTCCATCTTCTATATGTCCCTTGTCCTTGCAACTTTGTCATCCAAGTCACCACTTGTCCTTGCCATTGTGTCATTTTAGGTCTTGTCACCTTGTAGGAAGAACTCTAGGCTTTGTCACCCTTTTACATGGCCTAGTTATTACATGGCTTATTAAGTGTGTCCTAAGTAGTTAAGATAGAAACTAGATAAGCTAAAAGCTAAGCTAGAAAATAAGGACAAGCTAAAAGAAAAACAAACATGGTCTTTGGCCAAGACCTACATACAAAGCCGAATAAAACATGTACTTGAATCTTCACTTAAAAAGTCCAATTCCATTCTATTTTCTATGCCATGTTAGGCATCTAAGTGTAGAATGATGTGCCATTGTTGGCACCCTTAGTAAAGTACTTCTTGACTCATGTTGGGAGTTTAAGTTCGCGGGTTGATTTACATCATTCTCCCCTTCTTTGAAGGACTTTGCCCTCAAATTCGCGTCATCTAAATGTGAAAAAAACTTTCAACAACAAGTGTTGATCTAATATTCCCACCATTAGATAGGGCCGGAAGTTTTATCTTGTAGGCGCCTTCATCAAAATTTGACAAATAAGTATCCGAATATGAGACTAATGGTTTTGATTCAACATGTTGTCCAAATTTGATCACGGATCCCATAAGATATAATGCCTTGCCATAAGTAGGATAATGGTGACGTGCACCACTCCATTTGTGATAGATCGAAGGATGGAACCTACTCTAGTTTCACGTTTGACGTCCAATAGTTTTTCACGGCTAGGCATCGTTAGGACCAGGGCTTCACAAATCTTCCTTCTCAAGGCTTCAAAGACTCTTGTGGCTCCTTGGAACCATTGGATAGGGGCATCAAGGGCACAACAATTTCGCATGACATGATGAGAAGAAGAAGCCGAACCTAAGACACTATTTACCGCAACGGTCCTCGTAGGTTCGGACCATCTTTGGATAGACTTCACATCGGGTTGGTTAGCACAAATGTCCTCGTATGATATCAAGTGTCCCAAGGATGGACGTGATACCTTGTGTAAGGAACTCACGAAGGTACTTGGATGGTTGCACAACCCGAATGGCATCAAACCCGAGTTGATCCTTAAGAACGTCTTCCCTTCACATTCTTCTCGGATTTCCACTTGATGGTAGCCTTTTTTTAATTCTCTCTTGATGAACAATTTGGCGCCACTTAATTCCTCAAAAAGGTTTTTCAACCTTGTCATAGGAAGTTTGTTCCCTATGATGAAGTGGTCGACCTCTCGGCTTTCAACACACGTGTGTCAAGTTCCATTTTCTTTTGACTCCATCAAGATCATCTCCTTGGCCGGATTTTGTGCATATGCTTAAGAGTTGGGTAATGAACTTCTTAGAAATAAACCAAGAGATTGTTCACTACTTATCATCGGGGATGGTCCGGTTGTAAACTCATCCGCACATACAACTTCCAAAGGCTCCTTTGAGTCGGCAACTATAACACTCCCCTTCTTAGATTCCTCTTCTATCTTTTGTGCATCAAGTAAGGGGGTCTCAGAACCTTCCTTGGCCTCAGATTCCTCCAAGGGATTCCCATCATCTTCATTCGTCACTAATCGGGGGTTAGGATATTTTTTGGCAAAGTGTCCCGATTCTCAACATTGGAAACACTTTTTTCTCTTTTTATCTATCCCCTATGTGACCTCTACAACTCCTTGATCATACAATGGATTAGTAAAAGAAGTATTACCCTTTGATCTTAAATTTTGTGACCATACAAGGTGTTGATAAAAAAGGTGTTGCCCATTTTCTTGACATTGGAGGGTTTTATGTAAGACTTCGTGGAACCTCTCCTTTGTGGTTTCTCAACCACGCCTCCAAAGGTGCGGCAAGACACCACTTCAATTTTTTCTTGGTGATGTGTGGAGAGTTTAAAGTATAGACTTTGTTCATGCTCCCTTGGCAAGAATTTCCTCATCACGTGCTTCTTTAGTTTCCTCCAAGAGTCAATCTTGGACTTGCCACTTCTTTTTCGATTTGTTTTTAGGTTTTCGTACCAATTGGAAGGAAATGATTTGAACCTCGATTTGGCAACTTCGAAGCACTTATGATCGTCATATTGCAGGTACTTAAAAAATCCCTCAATGGTGTTTAACCATTTAAGGAACTCCTTTTGGTTCATATCTTCATCATAGGTTGGGAGATCAACATCTCTTTTTAAGATTGGCACATGTTCAGCAAAAATGTCGTTAACGAGTTTTCGAAGTTCTTCTTTGTTCGTGAGGGATATTTTTGTGATGGTCATCGCGTCAAGGCGTGAGATGGGAGTGCCTTACTCTGATACCAATATGATAGAAGTACAGAGGGGTGAGTGAGGGTAAGTGGGGCTGGGTTCGGCAGGGGACAAGTTGACGAGACAAGGGACTTAAAATGAGGGTTCTCAGATTCTAGGCTTAGCCGGTCAGTGGGATATTGTATGATTATTATAGACACATTGATGGTTGTAGTGGTGGTATGGGTTTGGTGGTTTGATGGTGGAGGGTGTCGGAACTGATCTGAATCAGTGAGGTTCCGATAAGGGGTGGATTGTTTGGTGTTGTTGGGTTTGAACGGGAGCAAGCTTAGTTTCGGGTGTTAGCGTTTATTGTGAGTATTTATAGATGTTGTGGGGGAGGGGGGGTGAGTGTGATCAGTATTTGGTGGTATGGACAAGGGTTGCACACGAATTGCGAGTAGCAACCTCGGGTGAGTTTAGGATTGACTTGGTTAAGTGTTGGATCGGTCGATATGGTTAAAGTGAGGTACAGTCGATATGGTAAGAATAATGATAAGGGGGTTTTAATGCCCAAGTCGACACGTTGATGAGGGTGACCAATTTAACAAGGTCTATTCCGAGGTTGCTAAGTGCAATGCTCGTGAACAAGCCAAGTGAGAGTGGTCGAAAAACCTTATGATAGACCCTTTGTTTGGGTTTGGTTGGACCACACAGTTCTAACGTCTACCTACGTCGAGGGGGTTCCTTAAGTTTGGGTTTAGTTAAGTCACAAAGTCTTAACCAAACTTACATGCAAGGACTTTCTTAGTTTGGGTTCAACTAAGTCACACAGTCTTAGTTAAACTTACGCCAAGGGGTTTGACTCACACAAGAACCAAAGGTCCTCCCGGAGAACCGACTAACAATAACAACCCCGGGTTGAAAGACTTAGCTTTGTGGGTAAAACTCAACTTTATATTCTCAACAAACTCTACATTTTACAATGGCCTAAGGCCTTTATTTATAGTACAAAGTGGACAATTTTAGAAGAAGACAAAAGGACACAAACCGCTTAGAAGTTCGGCAAAGTGTGAACGGATTTGGAGTGACTTGGAGACCAAGGTGTTTCGGCCACCTCTTCCTCTTCTCTAGGTCGAGATTGAGGTCTCCCATGTAACCATATTCATGAATTTGTTAGCTCATAAATTCTTCGAACAACCTTATATGTGTTGGAAGCTTACATTCTTGGTATTTGTTTGGGTGAACGTTTCGGCCACCTCTTGGTATTCTTTTGGCCGAATTTTGGGTCTCCAATGTGGTCAAATTCATGAACTTGTTAGTTCATAAATCCTCCTTGAAATCCCCATCTTCTAGATGTCCATTGTCCTTGCCACCTTGTCGCCCAAGTCACCACTTGTCCTTGCCATTGTGTCATTTTCGGTCTTGTCACCTTGTAGGAAGAACTCTCGGCTTTGTCACCCTTTTACATGGTCTAGTTATTACATGACTTATTAATTGTGTCCTAAGTAGTTAAGCTAGAAACTATATAAGCTAAAAGCTAAGCTAGAAAATAAGGACAAGCTAAAAGAAAAACAAACATGGTCTTCGACCACAACCTACATACAAAGCCGAATAAAACATGTACTTGAATCTTCACGTAACAAGTCCAATTCCATTCAATTTTCCATGCCATATTAGACATCTAAGTGTAGAATGACGTGCCATTGTTGGCACCCTTAGTAAAGCATTTCTTGACTCATGTTGGGAGTTTATGTTCGCAGGTTAATTTACATCTTGTTGTTGGACTAGAGTTGAGCATGATCAATATTCTCCAACAACATTCACTCTTTTGAGTAAACAAATGGGTGACTTTATGATTAGTGAAGAGTACATTATTTTCTTAGAAAATAAAGAAGGGTAACACCGACCATTATACAATCACTTTCAAGTCTTCGTCAATTTCTACTTTCTATTAAACTTTGTCATCTTCAATTCAAACTAAAAAGCGGCGCAGCAAAGGCTTACAAATAGTAGAAAAGAAGCTAAAATTAATACTTTCGTGCTATATAGACCTAAGCTGTCACTCAGATAAGTCATCAATTTATCTTTTATATCTTATCCAATTATATCTAAAGATTGAAGCCATATATCTTGGAAAAAAAGAAAACAGTAAAACATACACATCAAGAAGTGATTATATTGACATGTTTTTATAAACTGTATATCTGGTAATGAACACGTTTAATATATTGTAGTATCAAATTCAAGAAATATCAATTTTTTCCCACTTCACTACTGGTAAGTGGTACCACAGCACCGTGCCTTAATAATCACATAAGCAGTCCATGAGAGTTAGATTTTTTATTAAAGTGATTCAAAATATAAGAAATGATATACGAAGAAATGAAAGAGATTTAATATCTATTATATATATATAAAAATATAATTTTAACTTTGTGCAGGTATGATTTTGATAAACGGTACTGTAGCTCTGCACGTAAAGGCACTCCACAATAATGCTGAAAAGTCAACTTTCCACTCGTAAGTGTGGTAAGTGGTAACACTACACTGCAATAATCGGTGATAAGTCACATCCAATTAAAAGTAAATTATTCTTGCGCATTTTTTAATTTTAAGACATTAAAAACTATGTTTGATTGATGGTGACAAATGAAAATTCTATTTAGAATAACTCAAAAAAATATAAGCCAAGTGCCAAAAAAAATGGCTCTAGATTGTGCAAAGATCGTTGTTATGTAATGTGGGACACGGATTAGGTTAATCATTGGGCAGTTATAAATAAAGATAATGACTGATAAGATAATGACTGATAGAGTGATAATTTCTTAATTCCGTGGGGCATTTGAACGTCTTTACAAGTGAAAGAGGATTATTAGCTGAAGTATAATTATTTTACACTAGTATGTTAAAGTTACCTATATGAATAAGTAACTATATATCATAATAAGTCTGATATAATAATATAAAAATAAAGTGATATCGTACTATAATAGGTCGAATTTCACTAGTAATATAGTGTTTTAAAACTATCCGGGGTTATTTGGTTCAGAAATTAGTAATGTAAGTACTACGTAATGCGAGGAGGATTAGTAATGTAGATATTGGTAATTGAAAGAAATAATTTTTTGATTATTTTCATTAATTAAAAAAGTATATATACAATTTATATATTTTCATAATAGAAAAATCATATTTCTATTCTACTCCCAAAACTCTATTCTAGTAGTACAAGAATCTTATAATTATGGTAAGTGTATAATTCTAATTAATACAATTATTTACACTAAAATTGAGGCTTAAAACCGTGATATACACTTAATTAAGGGAAGTGTATATCATGGTATTCTAATATACAAAACCGTGAGATATGTCATATTTATCACACCCCCACAGTCATAGCGGACGGTCTTCGTATGCTGAGATTGTCCCTAAAATCTTCAAAGAGTACTGACGGAAGACATTTGGTAAATATGTCTGCAATTTGATACCTGAAAGGGACATGGCAGACGCGTACTTGTCCACGAGCTACCTTTTCGAGAACAAAGTGAATGTCCATCTCGATGTGTTTAGTGCGTTGGTGTTGAACGGGATTACCAGAAAGGTAGATGACACTAACATTATCACAATAAACCAAGGTAGCTTATAGAATAGGACAATGAAGCTCTAAAAGAAGATTATGTAACCAACATGATTCAGAAACCACATTGGCCACCCCTCGATGCTCGGTCTCTACACTAGAACGTGACAACGTAGACTGACGCTTCGCAGATCATGAGACCAAGTTGTTACCAAGAAACATGGACGTGAAACGTTTGGTATCCGAACAATCACCCCAATCAACATATGTATACGAGACAAGTGTAGATGTCGAAGATGGATATAAATGTAAGCCATAATCAAGTGTTCCCTAGATGTATCGAATAATGCGTTTGAGCGCATTCATGTGTTCAACCCTGGGATCATGCATAAACAAGAACACCTGTTGTATAGCATACGTAATGTCTGGTTTCGTGAAAGTCAGATACTGAAGAGCCCATACAAGACTGCAATAGCAGGTCGGATCCTCGTAAGATGAGCCAACCTCAGCACCCAGCTTGGGTTTAGTATCAACTGGAGTGAAAGTAGACTTGCATGAAGACATACTAGCTCGCTCAATGATCCAGCTGCATAATTGCGTTGGGATAAGAACAACCCACCTGCATGACGAGAGACAGCAATCCCCAAAACGTAACTCAAGGGCCCTAAGTCTTTCATAGCAAACTCAGAACTGAGCATTGTCATGATAGACTGACGTAATGAATCAGAAGAGGCAGTCAAGATAATATCATCCACATATAAAAGTATATAATCCAGTAAAGAACCACGGCGATATATGAATAATGAATTATCAGACCTTCTATGAGAGAACCCAATAATCAAAACATAGTCTGCAAACCTCTTATACTATGCCTGTGGAGACTGCTTAAGACCATACAAGGACTTCTTCAATAAACAGACATGATGAGGATAATTGGGATCCCTAAACCACAAGGGCTGATGCATATAGATTGTCTCCTTAAGATCACCATGTAAGAAAACATTCTGCACATCTAACTTATGAATGAGTCATGTTTTCGAAAGAGCCAAGCTAAGCACAGTGCGAATGGTAGCCGGTTTGACCACTAGACTAAATATCCCACCACAATCTACACCAGCCTGCTGAGTCATACCATTACCTACAAGACGATCCTTATGCCTCGCAAAAGAACCATCATAATTGTCCTTATGAGCAAAAATCCACATAGACTGAATAATATTAACACCAGATGGATGAGGCACCAACTCCCATGTCTTATTATCAATAAGAGCATTATATTTGTCGGTCATAGCAATTTCCAATTCAGGTCATTTAACGCAGACACATGATTACGTGGTAGGGGGATTTAAGAACATTAGAATTTAGATTAAAATGTATTTTTGGTTTGAAAATACCTTGTTGACTCCGAGTGAATGACCTATGACTCGAGGGAGAATTGAGTAGAATTTGGGTAGTGACGAATCGAATCGAATCGAATCGAGGCGGGCGGTCGCCAGTAGTGGGCCCTCGCCCAATACCGAGCGACATCGATCGGGCAGGCTGGTGGATCAACCGCCCGATTCGATAGATGGAATGGGATGTGACTCTGGCCCACTGGACTGAGACAATAGAATAGTGGGGCCAGCGGGCAGTGGGCCCGCTGGCATATTTTGGGTGAGGGACATGTCCGATAAATGGTGGATAATATATAAGGCGACATCGTCATCCAAAAAATTATACGAACTAGGCACGGGACTACTCACTTTAGCAAACGGAAATTGAGATTCATAAAAAATAACATGACGACTAATGATGATTTTATTAGATGATAAATCAAAACATTTATAACCACGATGATTAAACGGATAACCCAAAAACACACAAGGGGTAGATCGGGCCTGAAGTTTGTTAATTGTTGTGAATGGAAATAGGGGATAACATAAGGACCCAAAGACCCTAAGATGTGAATACGAAGGAGTCTTATTAAATAATATTTGAAGAGGAGAAGAATATGTCAAACCTTTGGTAGGAAGAATGTTAAGTAGATAAGTAGTCATTTGTAGAGCATGATGCCAAAAGGACAGAGGGGCGAAAGAATGGACCAATAAAGTTTGGATAATGTTATTAATGGTACGAATTTTGCGTTCGGCTTTTCCATTTTGTGAGGACGTATGAGGACAAGAGAAACGAAATTTGATACCATTATTAGCATAGAAATCCCGAAACAACCCATTATCATATTATTTCCCATTATCACATTGAATATTCTTAATTTCCCGTTCAAATTGAGTCCGAATGAAAGCTTTAAATTTTAGAAAGGTGGAAAAAAGCGTGAGATTTTTTTGCTAACGGAAAAGTCCATAAAAAATTAGAATAATCATCCAAAAAAAAGAATATAATATCGATTGCCCCAAAGAACTGATAATGAGAGACGTCCATAAACCGTTATGAATAATATCAAATGGCATTAAAGTACGAGAATTAGAGTCTACAAACGGCAATCTAACATTTTTTCCTAAAGAACAAGATTGACAAATCGGAGTACTACGCGTACCCTTACAAGAAATAAAATTGTTTTTATCTAAGGACGACAAAATAGACGACCCCAGATGACCTAGACGAGCATGCCACAAGGAAGGAGCAAGGGCTGCAAAAGACGATGGCAAGGCTGGACTTGAGAGACCGGAAGTGGGCGTGATAGGATAAAGATCTCCCCAACTATCACATCTCATGAGAGGAATCCCCATCTTGAAATCATTCACAAAAAACCCAAAGGGATCAAATTCAACAGAAATAAAATTATCAGTGGTGAATTTTTGGATAGACACCAAATTTTTAATTAACTTAGGGGCATGAAGGGTATTTTTCAAGACAAGAGGCGGATGGGGGGAGACAAATTTTTATAACCGTAACCACGAATCGGAGTTGAATAGCCATTACTAACAATTATACCATGATTACTTCTCAAATTGGTATAAGACGAGAGAGTACCTGGTCGGACGTCATGTGGGTAGTGGCTCCGGTGTCCATGTACCAATTTGTGTTCGGGGGATTTAATCTAAGTATGTGCATCGTGGCCTCAATATTGGTAGGTGTGGGGCCCACTGTATGATGGGCTTGTGGAGGCCGAGGCTCAAACACACTGGTCTGCTGCCCCGGCCCATAAACTGGCCTATTTACCGAGATTGGACTCGAGAAACTGGGCCTGGGCTATTGGGAAAAATTGGCTCAGTTTCCCGGGTAATAACCTAGAAATTAGCCACTATTTGGCCCATATTGACTGGCCCAGTTCCACTGCATAGGGGCCCACTGCTGGGCCCAATTTTGCTGATGCTGCTGATTGCCTCGAGGGCCACCGCCGCCACCACCACCACCACTACTATTTCGGCCGCCACCATTGTTGCCGCCGCGATTCTTGCCATTATTTTTTCGATTCTGACCCTTTTTGCTGCCACCGTTGTTACGGTTTTGGCCAGAATTATTGGAACCGGAAGGAGAAAAATTAGACTCGGTCATCATGATGACATGCGGGGCCCTAGTGGCCTCTTTCTTTGCTAATCCTGCCTCTTCGAGCGTGAGCATGGAACGGGCCTAATAAAACAGCGGAAGAGGACTGCTCTGACGAAGAAGCGTACCGATGTCATTATAGGCCTCAGATAGGCCTGCAACCATCTGAAGTACGAGACGGTTGTTAGTGATGGGCGCACCAACGTTGCGGAGTTGGTCCGCCAATTCTTTCAACCTTTTGTAGTATGCTGAAACGTTGGGGAAATCTTCCATATTGGCGTGGCAGAATTCCTGCTCAAGGGTAACATTACGAGAATTTTGATTATCTTGGAATATGTCACGCACTCTATTCCAAGTATCCATCGCCGTAGCGTCTGGTTCAATAATCATTTGCAATAGGTCGGTAGATATAATGGAGTAAATTCACCGAAGAACTGTAGCATCAAGTGTCATCCATAACTTAGGATCATCCTCGAGTTTTGGCACCTCCATATCCGTAGAAGCCGCGAGGATAATATGGTGGAGGACATGATGCGAGCGTGCGTGAACTTTGAACAGTTCATCCCACGTCGCGTATTGGACGTTTTCTATTTCAAGAATGATAGGGATGTGATTCTTGATATTAGAAACAGTAAGGGCAGGGTGAAACATGTTCTTAGCCATAATAGCAACGCAAGACATGATGGAGGGATTTGGGGAAAAATTTAGGTAATTTAGAGGAGGAGAATCGGCCAGAACCGAGAGGAAGTCCTCGGAAACCGTGTCACGAGAAATAAGATTGAGGAGAGGAAAAAATAATAACCCAGACTTCTGATACCTTGAAAGAAATAATCCCTTGATTATTTTCATTAATTGAAAGAGTATATATACAATTTACATATTTTCATAATAGGAAAATCATATTCCTATTCTACTCCCAAAACTCTATTCTAGTAGTACAATAATCCTATAATTATGGCAATTGTATAATGCTAATTAATACAATTATTTACACCAAAATTGAGGCCTAAAACCGTGATATACACTTAATTAAGGGAAGTGTATATCACGGTATTCTAATATGCAAAACCGTGAGATATGCCATATTTATCAGTAATAATGTAGAGATTATTACTATATGTAGAGATTATTAATATTATGTAGATTATTTTTAACGTAGATAGTAATATATGAATTAATAATGTAGAGATTATTAGTGCAAGGATTATGTCTTGTTGAATGAGATATTATATTAGCGCAGAATTGTAATTTAAAATAATTGTTTATTATTTAAGAAAGTACTAAACCTAAAATAATTGTTTATTATTTAAGAAAGTGCTATTACGAGGGTTTGTTTTGTCACTTTAGAAGTTTAATTCATGTATATTCTCAATATCGATAATTTTTATTTTATAGTGGGAGCTTAATACACCGGGCTGCCCTTTATTCTGTTCTCATAAAATAATACATAGATTTTTGTGCAACTTATATAGGTATTAAAGCAAAAAATAACAACCAAAGATTGTATAACTTAATATTGATTTTTATTGGAGATTAAATTTTCTAAAATTCAATCAAACATGAACGGTATTGAATTTTATGTGAAAATTGTATCTCCTCTAACCCAGATAAGCATTTTAAAAGACATTTTTCGCCGAGTTTTCGGACGGGACATAGTAAAGATGCATTGAACTCGGTGATCTCGTGAACGAAAGTATCGCGAGGCGAAGCCCCATATACTTGGGCGTTAGACGAATTTTTGTTTCGGGGCATAAGCCTAGTAAACCCCTCCAAATTAGAATATTTTCTAAACTAGTGTTTTAAAAGACAGTTTCAGGATTCGCCTCGGGGCTCGTCCAAGAGCGGAGCACTAGCAAAACGTCCCGGAATCACGTACGGGGCTTAGTTCCTGTGAGGCTTACGCCCGACACGTCTAACGTCCAACGCTCGGGGTCGCCTAACAGTTCTTACACAAATTATATGTTAAATTCCTTAATTAAAATCGTTGACCCTTATAATTATTTAACAAATGATAGATACTTAATATTTTTCATCTATAAAAAATAAGAAGATTGGGTCTAACTCAAATAACAAGTCGTAGTATTGTGTAGTTACTAGTATTTGAGAACATTGTGAGGGTGAATATCACTTAATATTTATTATATAAATACAAAGCCGAATTGTACATTTTCACTTGTCAGTGGTCTTTTGTCCTATGTATCAAAATTATCATATTTTATTAGTTTACTATTTGAAAGTATTTTTATTTTTATTCATGAAGGCATTACATTTTAATTATAATACTGATAAAGTTTATTGATTATTTGCTTAAAGGGAGATAACATGAATAATATGATAGTAATATTATTTTTAAAAAAATTATGATTTTTCATTGTTTGAAAGATAATATGTTAGAGTTGATTTACCTTTCATAATATCTTTTATTTCATTGTATTGTTTATACTTGTAAAATTATGTTATATTTAATTACAAGTTGTAAGTGGCGTATAATGGATTGTGTTGATTAGTTTTTTGAGAGGATCAAGCGTTCACGTGCGCATACTCTCTCTCACACACTATATATATATATATATAATATATATATATATACTAAAAATTAAATACTCATGAAACTTATGCCGCGAGGAGACATAGGTAAAATGTCTCGCCTTATGCCACTTCATTTTAAAACACTGTTCTAAACAAGTTTGACGCTTCTGATTGTAGGTTCCTTTTTTCACTTATCCTTCTTTTCTAAGTTCTTTTGCTCTTTAAGTTATTAGTTTATAATTTTCTACTCAAATTTTTTAAAGTTTGATTTTTTTAGATGGAGTAATTTTGATTAGTTTTTCTGGTCAATTACTCTAGAAGCTGTTGTACATATATATTTCTTAATTATTTTATATTTTCTTAAAATTTCTATAATTTCTTTGTAATTTTACCTTATTTTAATATTTATGTTTATTAAATTAATTTATAAAATCTTAAAAATTAAAGATAATTGAGGCTTACGCCCAATGTTTCGACACTTAATTAAGCCAATAAGCCTTGTCCCGTTTCAAATAAAATGTGTCGCTTTGCGTCGGTGCCTTTTAAAATTTATCCAAACTAAACGACCCCTCAACAACAACAATAACAACGAATTCAGTGTAATCCTACAAATGAGTTCTGAAGAGGACAAAATGTACGCGATCTTACCCTTATCTTTATGGAATAGAGAAATTATTTTCAGTTGACCCTCGGCAACCCTTTAACTTTATCCGAATTTAAAACAGACAATGTAAATGAGCTCAAACAGGGGAAATTAAGTAAACGACCCCTCAATGATAGAATTGGTCGTATACAAACTTAAGTTTTTCAATATGCATCACTTGCTGGATATTGCGCCAACAATGGCTTTACTGGAGTAGCATTCAAATTGTGGCACAGGCCAAATGATTAATGAGTAGACTATACTTTTTTTTTCCAGTTAAAGGGCAGTTTTTCGGAAATAAAAAAGAAGACAGCGAGAACTGACTTTTCATTCAATATATATGGAAAAAGGTACAAAATAGTCTACAACTACAAGGGACACGATGACCTTTTCTCGTATTCACACTTATAATAATTAGTGGACAGGTCCCTTTCCTTCCTTTTTTGTAGTGTATTTCAATAGTTCAGCTAGAGCTTAGGACTGCTCTTTTGTAAGTGATGGATAAACTTCCACATGTATGTGTGGCTAGCTATAGACCAAGTATACCTCTTAAAAGTTATAAAAGGGACATGTGCCTCACTATTCGTCATGCACTCAAAGAAACTTTTTAATTTTGGAGAACCCATCGATAACTCTTAAATTTATTCCGTAATTTTCATTTAAATATTTGAATTGCGAAATATTTCAATTAAGAACATGAAGATATTTTTAATTTTAAAGGCATTTATGAATTAATTTTATCGATGGTAACTAAATTATATTTTTACTGTATTCTGTAACGGTAACAGAATTACACTTATTCATATTAGAATAACTTAAATTTAATAACTATAACAATAAAGTCACTAAATTTTGTCTATTGTAAATCGTAATAATAAAATCACTAAATTATTTGTCATCACATTAAAGTAATTGATCTTTAATGTGACAAAAGATAGTTATGTAACTTTACTATTATAGTTTATAAAGTTTGGTAACCTTACATAAAATTTAACCCAACACTTATGAATTAATAATGCAGAGATTGGTGTTAAACAAAATAATATACCCATGATATATATCCAATATACAGAAGTGTATATTACGGGCAATGTAGTGGATTTTGGACTAGCTCGGCAGTGGGCATCTCCAGCAGCCCATCTCGGCAGTAGGGTAAATTTTAAGCCCATCACGAGTGTGATGTATATTTGGTATATATTGTTAATATATTGTAGTGTAAAGGTTACCTTAATCAGTCTTATACTCTTACCATAATTGTATAGTTAGAATTATGGTAGAATAAGGTTTTAAGAATAAAATAGGAATATGATTCTCCTATTATGGAAATATGTAACTTGTATATATACTTTTCAATTAATGAAAATAATCAAGGGGATTATTTCTTTCATGGTATCAAGAGACTAGGTCTACCAAAATTTTTCTCTCCCAAATTTTGTGCCCTTCTCGGCCGAACCCCCCCCCCCCCCCCCCCGCGGGTTTTTTTTCCAAAATTCGTCTTCCGCTCTCAAAATCTCCCTTACTATTCCCAAATTTCCCCTCTTTAGTTGTTCTTTCAATATGTCTAAGAACAATTTTCATCCTGCCCTCATGGGTTCTAACGTCAAGAACAATATCCCTATTGTGCTTGAGATGAAAAACGTCCAATATACGACGTGGGCAGAATTGTTTAAAATTCACGCTATCTCCCATCAAGTTATCCATCACATAATTCCTCCCGCTACACCTATTCCCGAGGAGGATCCTCAGTTATGGATTACTCTTGATGCTACTGTTCTCCAGTGGATCTATTCCACTATTTCGGTTGACCTCTTACAGACGATTATTGAGCCGGATACCACGGCTATGACTACCTGGAATAGATTGCGTGACATATTCCAAGATAACCAACATTCACGTGTTGTCACACTCGAGCAGGAATTCTCTATAGTTCGCATGGAAGAATTTCCAAACGTATCTGCATATTGCAAGAAATTCAAGGAGTTGACAGACGAACTCCGTAACGTTGGCGCATCTATAACAAATAATCGTCTGGTTCTACAACTGGTTGTCGGTCTTTCTTAGGCCTATATTGGCGTTGGGACTCTCCTTCGTCAAAGCAACCCATTTCCCGCTTTTTATCAAGCCCGTTCCATGCTTACTTTGGAAGAAACCGGTTTGGCTAAGAAGGCGGCTATCAGAGCTAGCCCCGTCGTCCTAATGATGTCCTCCACAAATTCTTCAGGTTTTGCTGATTATTCGGGCCAAAATCGTACTCATGGTGGCGGCAAAAATAATCGTAAGAATAATAACAAAAACTGCGGGGCCAAACGCGGCGATTTCGATGGTCGATGGTCGGCGGTGGGCCCCATCCGATCAACGATGGGCCTCCTCCCCTCTTGGACCCGGCAATAGGGTCCCCGTGGCCGGTGAGGCTAGGGCAATGGGCCTTGGGCGGCGACCTATTTTCAGGCCAGCGTCTTCATGCGGCCCGATGGGTGGGCGGTCAATCTTAGGCCCAACAATCAACAGTCACGGCCCACTGATCTAGTAATTCCAGCAGTTACGGACAGCCCAATTCTGGAATTCTTGGGCCCCAGCCTCCGCAATCTCACCACGCAGCAGGCCCCACTCAGACAGATATCGAAACCGCAATGCACACACTTGGGTTGACGCAATCGGACCCAAATTGGTACATGGACACCGGGGAAACTACTCACATGACTTTCGAATCAGGTATTCTCTCCTCTTATTCCTATTTGAGCACCCCTCGTGGTATAATTGTTGGTAATGGCAACTCTATTCCAATTCAGAGTTATGGTCATAAAACTCTATCTCCCCTCAATTCTCCCATTATCTTGAAAAATACTTTACATGCCCCAAAATTGATTAAAAACTTAGTGTCTGCTTGAAAATTCACCACTGACAATTCCGTTTCTGTTGAATTTGATCATTTTGCTTTCTCTGTGAAGGATTTCAAGACGAGGAGTCCTCTCATGAATTGTGATCGTAGGAGAGATTTTTATCCTATCACGCCCGGTTTCAGTCCATCGAGTCAGGCCTTGCCATCAACTTTTGTCGCCATCTCTCCTTCCTTGTGGCATGCTCACCTTGGTCATCCGGGATCCTCTATTTTGTCTGTTTTAGATAAAAATAGTTTTATTTCTTGTAAGGGTACGAGTCGTACTCCAATTTGTCAATCTTGTTCGTTAGGAAAAAGTGTTAAGTTGCCATTTGTAGACTCAAATTCTCATACTTCAATGTCATTTGATATTATTCATAGCGACCTATGGACGTCTCCTATTCTAAGTTCGTTGGGTCATCGGTATTGTGTTCTTGTTTTGGATGATTATTCTAAATTTTTATGGACGTTTCCAATTGCAAATAAATCTCAAGTATTTTCCATCTTCATAAAGTTTAGAGCATTCATTAGAACACAATTCGAAAGAGAAATAAAAAATATCCAATGTGATAATGAAAAAGAGTATGACAATAGGAAGTTTCGGGAGTTCTGTGTAAATAATGGAATCAATTTTTATTTTTCGTGTCCTCATACATCTTCACAAAATGGGAAAGCCGAACGGAAAATTTGTTCCATAAATAACATTGTCTGAACTCTCTTAATTCATGCTTCTGTACCCCCATATTTTTGGCATCATGCTCTTCAAATGGCGATATATCTCCTTAATATAATTCCTTCCAAAGGTCAGACATATTATTCCCCCCTCCAAATTTTATATAATAAAAATCCGTCTTATTCTCATCTTCGGGTTTTTGGGTGCTTATGTTATCCATTATTCTCATCCACCACAATTAACAAACTTCAGGTCTGGTCTACTCCGTGTGTGTTTTTGAGTTATCCGTCTAATCATCGTGGTTACAAATGCTTTGATTTATCCTCCAAGAAAATCATAATTAATCGCCATGTAATTTTTGATGAAACCCAATTTCCATTTACTAAAGTTCATACTCCCGAGCCTAGTTCGTATGATTTCTTGGATGATGGTATATCCCCGTATATTACTTACCATTTTTCGGACATATCCCGCACCCAAAATCCTCCAATGCCCATCGCCCACGACCCCACTGCTCGTCACAAACCGCCATAATCGGATCGGTTCAACTATTGGGCGAGCCCAGCCACCTCGAACCGGTCCAGCTCGTGTCGATTGTCGATTTGGGCCAAGAGCCCATCGTCACCGCTACCCATCCTGAGCCCAGCAAATTCCCAAAATTCACTCAATTCATCCTCGAGTCATAGATCGGTCACTCGTAGTCAATGGGGTATTTTTACACCTAAAAGACATTTTAATTTACATTCTAGTGTCTCTAAATCCACCTTGCCCCGTAATCCTGTGTCCGTCTTAAACGACCCGAATTGGAAAATTGCTATGACTGATGAATATAATGCTCTTATTGATAATAAGACGTGGGAGTTGGTGCCCCGTCCGTCTGGTATTAATGTTATCAGGTCTATGTGGATTTTTGCTCATAAGGAGAATTCAGATGGTTCATTTGCTCTACATAAGGCGCGACTTGTGGGTGATGGTAAGACTCAGCAGGTTGGTATAGATTGTGGGGATACGTTCAGTCTGGTGGTCAAATCGGCTACCATTCGCATTGTGCTTAGCTTGACTCTTTCAAAGGCGTGACATATTCATCAGTTGGATGTCAAGAATGTTTTTCTACATGGTGATCTCAAGAAAACAGTCTATATGCATCAACCGTTGGGATTCAGGGATCCCAACCATCCTCATCATGTCTGTTTGTTGAAAAAGTCCTTATATGGGCTTAAACAGTCTCCCACGGGCCTGGTATACAAGGTTTGCTGACTATGTTTCGACTATTGGGTTCACTCACAGCAGGTCAGATAATTTCTTGTTCATCTACCGTCGTGGTTCGTCCTTGGTCTACATTCTGTTGTATGTGGATGATATCATTTTGACTGCCTCTTCCGATGCCTTACGTCAGTCTATCATGACCATGCTCACCTCTGAGTTTGCTATGAAAGACTTAGGTCCCTTGAGTTATTTTTTGGGGATTGCCGTCAAGCGTCATTCAGATGGTTTATTTTTGTCTCAAAGAAAGTATGAAGCTGAGATCATCGAAAGGGTTAGGATGTTATGATGTAAGTCCACATCCACTCCAGTTGATACAAAGCCCAAGTTTAGTGCCGCGACCGGTGCACCATACGAGGACCCGACCCGCTATCGCAGTCTTGCAGGGCCCTTCAGTATCTTACTTTTACAAGACCAGATATTACGTATGCCATCCAGCAGGTGTGTTTATTCATGCATGATCCCCGAATTGAGCACGTGAATGCAATCAAACGCATCATCAGGTATATTCAGGGTACACTGGACTATGGTTTGTATTTATATCCTTCCTCGCTATCCACACTTGTCTCATACATAGATGCTGATTGGGGTGGGTGTCCAAACACCAAACGGTCGACGTTTGGCTATTGTATGTTCCTTGGCAACAATTTGGTCTCCTGGTCTGCGAAGCGTCAGACAACTCTATCCCGCTCAAGTGCCGAGGCTGAATATCGAGGGGTCGCCAATGTGGTCTCAGAATCATGTTGGTTACGTAATTTGCTTTTAGAGCTTCATTGTCCTATTCAGAAGGCAACCTTGGTGTATTGCGATAATATTAGTGTCATTTACCTTTCTGGTAATCCGGTTCAGCACCAACGCACTAAGCATATCGAGATGGACATTTACTTTGTCCGCGAAAAGGTTACTCGGGGTCAGGTACGCGTCTGTCATGTCCCGTCAATAAATCAAGTTAAAGACATCTTTACAAAGGGTCTTCCCTCGGTCCTTTTTGAAGATTTTAGGGACAACCTCAGCGTTTGAAAATCGCCCGCTATGACTGCGGGTGTGTGTTAAACAAAGTAATATACCCGTGATATACACCCAATATACAGAAGTGTATATCACGGGCAATGCAGTGGATTCTAGACCAGCTCGGCAGTGGGCATCTCCAGCAGCCCATCTCGGCAGTAGGCAGCCCAGAAGCCCATCACGGGCAGGGATGTATATTTGGTATATATTGTTAATATATTGTAGTGTAAATGTTACCTTAATTAGTCTTATACACTTATCATAATTGTATAGTTAGAATTATGGTAGAATAAAGTTTTAGGAATAGAATAGGAATAGGATTCTCCTATTATGGAAATATGTAATTTGTATATACACTTTTCAATTAATGAAAATAATCAAGGGAATTATTTCTTTCAATTGGTATACTATCTACGTAATGCGAGGAGGATTAGTAAGGTAGATATTGGTAATAATGTAGAGATTATTACTATATGTAGAGATTATTAATATATGTAGATTATTGTTAACGTAGATAGTAATATATGAATTAATAATATAGAGATTATTAGTGCAAGGATTATGTCTTGTTTGAATGATCGATATTGTATTAGCGCAGAATTGTAATTTAAAATAATTGTTTATTATTTAAGAAAAAATACTATTAAGAGGGTTTGTTTTGTCACTTTAGAAGTTTAATTCATGTCTATTTTCAATATCGATAATTTTTATTTAATAGCAACAGCTTAGTGCACCGGCCTAGATTTTGTGCAACTTATATAGGTATTAAAGCAAAAAATAACAACCAAAGATTGTATATTTAATATTGATTTTTATTGGAGATCAAATTTTCTAAAATTCAATCAAACCTGAACGGTGTTGAATTTTATGTGAAAATTGAATCTCCTCTAACCCAGATAAGCATTTTAAAAGACATTTTTGGTCGAGTTTTCTGGCGGGACATAGTAAAGATGCATTGAACTCGGTGATCTTGTGAACGAAAGTATCGCGAGGCGTAAGCCCCATATAATTAGCCGTTAGACGAATTTTTGTTTCGGGGCATAAGCCTAGTAAATCCCTCCAAATTAGAATATTTTCTAAACTAGTGTTTTATAAGGTAGTTTCAGGACTCGCCTCGGGACTCGTCCAGGGGCGGGGTACTGGAAAAATGTTTCGGGGCTCACGTTCGGGGCTTAGTTCCTGTGAGACTTACGCCCGACTGTACTCCCTAAACACGTCTAACGCCCAATGCTCGGAGCTCGCCTAACAGTTCTTACACAAATTATATGTTAAATTTCTTAATTAAAATCGTTGACCCTCATAATTATTTAACAAATGAATGACATTTAATATTTTTCATCTATAAAAATTAAGAAGATTGGGTCTAACTCAAATAACAAGTCGTAGTATTGCCTAGTTATTAGTATTTGAGAACATCGTGAGGGTGAATATCACTTAATATTTATTATAAAAATACAAAGCCGAATTGTACATTTCACTTATCAGTGGTCTTTTGTCCTATGTATCAAAATTATCATATTTTATTAGTTCATTATTTGAAAGTAATTTTATTTTTATTCATGAAGGCGTTACGTTTTAATTATAATACTGATAAAGTTTATTGATTATTTACTTATAGGGAGATAACATGAATAATATGATAGTAATATTATTTTAAAAAATTGTGATTTTTCATTGTTTGAAAGTTAATATGTTAGAGTTGATTTACATTGCATAATAGCTTTTTTTTCATTGTATTATTTATACTTGTAAAATTATGTTATATATAATTACAAATTGTAAGTGGAGTATAATGGATTGCGTTGATTAATTTTTTTTGTGAGGATCAAGCGTGCGCTCTCTCTCTTTCTCTCCCTCTCTCTCACACACACACACACATATATATATAGTGTGTGAGAGAGAGAGAGAGAGTGCTACTATGGTAGCGGCGGAAATTTTTCTTGTAGCTCGGCTTCTTCCTCTTTTCAGAGTTATACCTTACATAATGTATTTGATCTCGGTTATAGGAATAATAACAATATTATTAGGAGCTCCTTTAGCTCTTGCTCAAAAAGACATTAAGAAAGGTTTAGCCTATTCCACAATGTCTCAATTGGGTTATATGATGTTAGCTCTAGGTATGTGATCTTATTGAAGCGCTTTATTTCATTTGATTACTCATGCTTATTCCAAAGCATATTAGTTTTAGGATCCGGATAATTATTCATTCAATGGAAACTATTGTTGGATATTCTCCAGCTAAAAGTCAGAATACGGGTCTTATGGGAGGTTTAAGAAAACATGTACCAATTACCCAAACCACATTTTTATTAGGTACACTTTCTCTTTGTGGTATTCCACCTCTTGCTTGTTTTTGGTCCAAAGATGAAATTCTTAATGATAGTTGGTTGTATTCGTCAATTTTCCCAATAATAGCTTAGGCCACGGCGGGATTAACCGCATTTTATATGTTTCAGATCTATTTACTTTCTTTTGAAGGGCATTTAAACGTTCATTTTCAAAATTATGGTGGGAAACAAAAAATCCCTTTCTATTCAATATCTCTATGGGGTAAAAAAGGAGTTAAGAAAAACTCTTGTTTATTACCAATGAATAATAATGAAAGTACTTTTTAAAAAAAAAAAACTAAATATCCAATTCATAAAAATGAAAGAAAGATGACACAACCTTTTATGACTATTGCTCATTTTGAGCATAAAACGGTTTATTCCTATCCTTATGAATCGGACAATACTATCCTATTCTCAATATTTGTATGAGGACTCTTTACTTTGTTTGTTGGATCTATAGGAATTCCTTTCAACCAAGAGGGAGTGAATTTGAATATATATTATCGAAATGGTTAGCTCTATCTATAAATCTTTTGCATCAAAAGTCGAATAATTCGATGGATTGGAATGAATTTTTAAAGGATGCAGTTCTTTCAGTCAGTATAGCTTATTTCGGAATATTTATAGCATCCTTTTTATATAAACCCATTTATTCTTCTTTAAAAAATTTTGAGTTAATTAATTCTTTTGTTAAAAAGGGCCTTAAGAGAATTCTGTGGGACAAAATTCTCAATGACATATATGATTGGTCATATAATCGTGCTTACATAGATGCTTTTTATACAAGATTCTTTGTTGGTGGGATAAGAGGATTAGCTGAATTTACTCATTTTTTTGATCGACGAGTAATTGATGGGATGACTAACGGGGTTGGGGTTATTAGTTTCATTGTAGGAGAAGGTATCTGAAAGAAATAATCCCCTTGATTATTTTCATTAATTGAATAGGTATATATACAAGATACAAAATAAGAGAATCATATTCCTATTCCATTCCTAAAATCGTATTCTACCATAATTCTAACTCTACAATTATGGTAGTGTATATTCCTAATTATGGTAACAAATACATTACAATATACTACACATATATTTTCCTAATATACAATATTCTTACCTTGTCTAATATTAACAATTACCAAAAGAAGGAGAGCCAATATGGGCAATAAACCGAGAGCCTTAATAAGGCAATATACACATGTATATTGCGTGTATATTGCCTTATTCAACACACCCCCGCAGTCATAGCGGGCGGTCTTCGAACGCTGAGACTGTCCCTAAAATCTTCAAAGAGTACCGAGGGAAGACTCTTTGTAAAGATGTCTGCAACTTGATATCTTTACGGGACATGACATACGCGTACCTGCCCCCGAGTAACATTTTTACGGACAAAGTGAATGTCCATTTCGATATGCTTAGTGCGTTGGTACTGAACCGAATTATCTGAGAGGTAGATGGCACTAACATTATCACAATACACTAAGGTTGCCTTCTGAATGGGGCAATGAAGCTCTAAAAGCAAATTACGTAACCAACATGATTCTGAGACCACATTAGCTACCCCTCGATATTCTGCCTCTGCATTTGAGCGGGATAGAGTCGCCTGACGCTTTGCAGACCAAGAGACCAAGTTGTTGCCAAGGAACATTCAATATCCCGACGTAGACCATCTGGTGTCCGGACAACCATCCCAATCCGCATTTGTGTACGAGACAAGTGTGGATGTAGATGAAGGATACAAGTGCAACCCATAGTTCAGTGTCCCCTGAATATACCGAATGATGCGTTTGATTGCATTCATGTGCTCAACTCTGGGATCATGCATGAATAAACACACCTGCTGAACAGTGTACGTAATATCCGATCTAGTAAAGGTAAGATACTGGAGGGCCCCTACAAGACTGCGATAGCGGGTCGGGTCCTCATATGGTGCACCTGCCGCGACACTAAGCTTGGATTTTGCATCAACTGGAGTAGAAATGGACTTACATGATGACATCCCAACCCTCTCTATGAACTCAGCAGCATACTTTCGTTGAGACAAAAACAAACCACCTGAATGACATTTGACAGCAATCCCCAAAAAGTAACTCAAGGGCCCTAAGTATTTCATAGCAAACTCAGAACTGAGCATGACCATGATAGACTGGCGCAAGGCATCGGAAGAGGCAGTCAAGATGATATCATCCACATACAACAGAATGTAGGCCATTGACGAACCACGGCGGTAGATGAACAAGGAATTATCTGACCTGCTGTGAGTGAACCCAATAGTGGAAATAAAGTCAGCAAACCTCGTATACCAGGCCCGTGGAGACTGTTTAAGCCCATATAAGGACTTCTTCAACAAACAAACATGATGAGGACGGTTGGGATCCCTGAAACCCAACGGCTGATGCATATAGACTGTTTCCTTGAGATCACCATGTAGGAAAGCATTCTTGACATCCAACTGATGAATATGCCAAGTCTTTGAAAGAGCCAAGCTAAGCACAGTGCGAATGGTAGCCAGCTTGACTATCGGGCTAAACGTCTCCCCACAATCTATCCGAACCTGCTGAGTCTTACCATCACCCACAAGCCGCGCCTTATGTCGAGCAAAAGAACCAGGTGAATTCTCCTTATGAGCAAAAATCCACATAGACCTGATAACATTAATACCATATGGACGGGGCACCAACTCCACGTCTTATTATCAATAAGAGCAATATATTCATCAGTCATAGCAATTTTTCAATTAGGGTCATTTAAGACGGACACATGATTACGGGGTAAGGGGGATTTAGAGACATCAGAATGTAAATTAAAATGTCTTTTAGGTGTAAAAATACCCCGTTGACTACGAGTGACCGGTCTATGACTCGAGGAAGAATTGAGTGAATTTTGGGAATTTGCTGGGCTCGGGACGAGCAGACGGCCCGATGGGCTCTTGGCCCAAATCGAGAATCGATGGTTGGAATCGACTAGTTCCAGGTGGCTGGGTGGCCCAATTTCGAATCGCTTCGAAGATCGCCCACTTTAGGCTATTCGATGGTTGGAATCGAGACGATGGACCCATTTGGAGAGTTTTGGGTGCGGGAGATGTCCGAAACATGCCGAATAATATACGGGGATATTTGGTCATCCAAAAAATTATACGACCTAGGCTCGGGAGTATGAACTTTTGTAAAAGGAAATTGGGTTTCATAAAAAATGACATGGCGATTAATTATGATTTTCTGGGAGGATAAATCAAAGCATTTATAACCACGATGGTTAGACGGATAACCCAAAAATACACATGGGGTAGACCGAGCCTGAAGTTTGTTAATTGTGGTGGATGGGAATAACGGATAACACAAGCACCCAAAAATCCGAAGATGAGAATAAGAAGGGTTCTTATTATATAGGATTTGGAGGGGAGAAGAATATGTCAGATCTTTGGACGAAATTATGTTAAGAAGATATGTTGCCATTTGCAGAGCATGGTGCCAAAAATATGAGGGTACGGAAGCATGAAGTAAGAGAGTGCGAACAATGTTATTTATGGAACGAATTTTGCGTTCGGCTTTCCCATTTTGAGACGATGTATGAGGGCACGAAAATCGAAAATTTATCACATTATTATCACAGAACTCCCGAAACACCCTATTGTCATACTCTTTCCCATTATCACACTGAATATTTTTTATTTCTCTTTCGAATTGTGTTCTAATGAATGCTCTAAATTTTATGAAGACAGAAAACACTTGAGATTTATTGGCAATTGGAAACATCCACAAAAATTTAGAATAATCATCCAAAAACAGAACATAATATCGATGACCTAACGAACTTAGAACAGGAGACGTCCATAGGTCGCTATGAATAATATCAAAAGGTTGTGAAGTATGAGAATTTGAGTCCACAAATGGCAATTTAACACTTTTTCCTAACGAACAAGATTGACAAATTTGAGTACGACTCGTACTCTTACAAGAAATGAAGTTATTTTTATCTAAAACTGATAAGATAGAAGAGCCCGGATGACCAAGGCGAGCATGCCACATGGAAGGAGAAATGGCTGCAAAAGCTGACGGCCAGGCTTGACTCGATGGACTGAAACCAGGCATGATAGGATAAAGATCCCCCCTACTATCACGCCTCATGAGATGACTCCCCGTCTTGAAATCCTTCACAGAGAAACCAAAAGAATTAAATTCAACAGAAACTGAATTGTCAGTGGTGAACTTTCGGACATATACTAAATTTTTAATCAATTTGGGGGCATGTAAAGTATTTTTCGAGATAAGGGGTGGATTGGGGGGAGACAACGTTTTCTGACCATAACCCTGAATTGGAATAAAGTTGTCATTACCAACAATTATACCCCGAGGGGTACTCAAATTGGAATAAGATGAGAGAGTACCTAATTCGAAAGTCATGTGAGTAGTGGCACCGGTGTCCATATACCAATTTGGGTCCGGTTGAGTCAACCCCAACGTGTGCATCCCGCCCTCGATATCGGTCTGAGTGGGGCCTGTTGCATGGTGGGCTTGCGGAGGTCGGGGCCCAAGTATTCCTGGACGAGATTGAGTTGGGTCGTAGCCGCTGGAACTGCTGCCGGCCACCGCCGATGGGCGCCATTCTTGAGTGTTGGGCACGAAAGGTTGGCCACGACCAGCCGGAATTCGTTGGGCGATGAGGCTGTGGCCCACGGCCCACTGCCCCATCCCCACTGCCATGGGCCCCACTGCTGGGACCAGGGGCGGTGGGCCATTGTTCACTGCGCGGGGCCCATCGCACGCTTGGCGACCACCGAACCGCCGCCGTGATTCTACGGTTTTGTTATTATTCTTGCGATTATTGTTGCCGCCACCATGATTATGGTTTTGGCCCGAATTATTAACAAAACTCGAAGAACTTGGGGAGGACGCCACCATGACGACAGGGCTTGCTCCGGTAGCTGCCTTTTTAGCCAAACCGGCTTCTTCCAAAGTAAGCATGGAGCGGGTTTGATAAAAGGCGGGAAGAGGGTTTCTTTGACGAAGGAGAGTTCCAACGCCATTATATGCCTCCGAAAGGCCGGCAACCAATTGTAGAACCAGACGATTATTGGTGACAGGTGCGCCCACATTACGGAGTTGATCTACCAACTCCTTAAGTTTCTTGCAATAGACAGATACGTTAGGAAATTCTTCCATGCGAACGAGGTAGAATTCCTGGTCAAGTGTGACGGCACGTGAATGTTGGTTATCTTGGAATATGTCACGCAATCTATTCCAAGTAGCCATAGTTGTGGTATCCGGCTCAATAATCGTTTGTAGAAGGACAACTGAAATAGTGGAATAGATCCACTGGAGAACGGTAGCATCAAGCGTAATCCATAATTGAGGATCCTCCTCGGGAAGGGGTGTAGTGGGAGGAATGATATGATGGATAACTTGATGGGAGATAGCGTGTATTTTAAACAACTCTGCCCACGTCGCATATTGGACATTTTCCATTTCAAGCACAATAGGGATACTGTTCTTGATGTTGGAAACCATGAGGGCATGATGATAATTGTTCTTAGACATATTGAAAGAACAAGGAAGGAGGGGAAATTTAAGAGAGGTTTTTGAGAGCGGAAGACGAAATTTGGAAGAGAAACCCGAGGGGGGTCTCGGCCGAAAAGAGGCAAAAGTTGGGAGAGAAAACTTTTGTTTAGACCTAGTCTCTTGATACCATGAAAGAAATAATCCCCTTGATTGTTTTCATTAATTGAATAGGTATATATACAAGATACAAAATAGGAGAATCCTATTCCTATTCTATTCCTAAAATCTTATTCTACCATAATTCTAACTCTACAATTATGGTAGTGTATATTCCTAATTATGCTAACAAATACATTACAATATACTACACATATATTTTCCTAATATACAATATTCTTACCTTGTCTAATATTAACAATTACCAAAAGAAAGAGAGCCAATATGGGCAGTAAACCGAGAGCCTTAATAAGGCAATATACACATGTATATTGTGTGTATATTGCCTTATTTACCAGTATCAAATATAGGGGGGGGGGGGGCGGACACATCTCTTCTTATCTTTTCTTGTATTTAGCTTATATTTCAGTCTTTTATTAGCTTATTACTTATTCTTTTCGACTTTTTGAATCAATTACTAAAAATTAAATACTCATGGGGCTTAAACTTCGCTGAGACATATGTAACACGCCCCGCCTTACACCCCTCCATTTTAAAACACTGTTCTAAACAAGTTTGACGCTTCTGATTGTAGGTTCCTTTTTCACTTATCCTTCTTTTCAAGTTCTTTTGCTCTTTAAGTTATTAGTTTATAAATTTCTACTCAAATTTTTTAAAGTTTGATTTTTTTTAGATGGAGTAATTTTGATTAGTTTTTCTAGTCAATTACTCTAGAAGCTGTTGTACATATATATTTCTTAATTATTTTATATTTTCTTAAAATTTCTATACTTTCTTTGTAATTTTACCTTATTTTAATATTTATGTTTATTAAATTAATTTATAAAATCTTAAAAATTAAAGATCATTGAGGCTTACGCCCAATGCTTCGACACTTAATTAAGCCAATAAGCCTTGTCCCCTTTCAAATAAAATGTGTCCCTTTGCGTCGGTGCCTTTTAAAATTTACCCAAACTAAACGACCTCTCAACAACAACAATAACAACGAATTCAGTGTAATCCTACAAATGAGTTCTGAAGAGGACAAAATATATGCGATCTTACCCTTATCTTTATGGAATAGAGAAATTATTTTCAGTTGACCCTCGGCAACCCTTTAACTTTATCCGAATTTAAAACAGACAATGTAAATGAGCTCAAACAGGGGAAATTAAGTAAACGACCCCTCAATGATAGAATTGGTCGTATACAAACTTAAGTTTTTCAATATGCATCACTTGCTCTATATTGCGCCAACAATGGCTTTACTGGAGTAGCATTCAAATTGTGGCACAGGCCAAATGATTAATGAGTAGACTATACTTTTTTTTTCCAGTTAAAGGGCAGTTTTTCGGAAATAAAAAAGAAGACAGCGAGAACTGACTTTTCATTCAATATATATGGAAAAAGGTACAAAATAGTCTACAACTACAAGGGACACGATGACCTTTTCTCGTATTCACACTTATAATAATTAGTGGACAGGTCCCTTTCCTTCCTTTTTTGTAGTGTATTTCAATAGTTCAGCTAGAGCTTAGGACTGCTCTTTTGTAAGTGATGGATAAACTTCCACATGTATGTGTGGCTAGCTATAGACCAAGTATACCTCTTAAAAGTTATAAAAGGGACATGTGCCTCACTATTCGTCATGCACTCAAAGAAACTTTTTAATTTTGGAGAACCCATCGATAACCTCTTAAATTTATTCCGTAATTTTCATCTAAACATTTGAATTGCGAAATATTTCAATTAAGCACATGAAGATATGATAAAGTGATCTTGGTATACACTTTGATTCAAATTTTGAATTTTTTTGCGCATGTTCTTAAACATCTATCACGTATATAAGTTAACCTCATAAATATGTCAGCTCATTACACATCAACTTCAATGGAGACATGCTTGAGGTTTTACAACTACGAATGTGTATAATTAAAAGGAGGTGGTACATTTTAAGTAGTTAATTTATCTAAGTTATGGGCTCCTAAGAACACGTACATAAACGTTTTCAAAATTCAAATCTAAAGTGTCTAATAGAAATATTTTATCATATATTCATGTGCTCAATCGAATCATGCCGTAATTTGAGTGTCTAAATGAAATTTACTAACAAATTTAAAGAGATATTAATGTATTCTGACATGTATGTAATATTCAGAATTTATTGGATTTATTAATCTATATTTGCATCGCACAAGACACATTTAATAAAAAGAAGCTTCCTGGAAAAAAATTCCATTCTCAAAACTACACTCCTATTAACTACTAGAAAGTCTAGTTTTTTGGTGGGATACATTTTAAAAGTAAAGGCATTTATGAATTAATTTTACCGATGGTAACTAAATTATATTTTTACTGTATTCTGTAACGGTAACAGAATTACACTTATTCATATTAGAATAACTTAAATTTAATAACTATAACAATAAAGTCACTAAATTTTATCTATTGTAAATCGTAATAATAAAATCACTAAATTATTTGTCATCACATTAAAGTAATTGATCTTTAATGTGACAACAGATAGTTATGTAACTTTACTATTATAGTTTATAAAGTTTGGTAACCTTACATAAAATTTAACCCAACACTTATGGGACAAAAATATATAAGAGGCGGCAATTCTATTGGGTAAGAATTTACTCCCACTCATTATTTACTTCAAATAAATAGATGTATGACATGTAAATTGTATATAACTTTTTTCTCATTTGATCATATGATTAATTATTACATATTTTGGTTTATCTCTGTTCTCTCACCTCCTACTTTCATGCAAAGCCTAAAACTATGATCTCAAACTCGGTGATTATAGCCTTCATGGCTGCTGGTCAGTCCACCATGGTGGGTGGCCAGCTTTCATTGACAACTACATCGGAGGCTATTATACCATAAACTGACCCTAGTAAATTACAATATGCTAACCTACATAAACCTGAGATTTTGAATGATTCAGCAAACCTACAGAGACAACTAATACCGCAAATACTAATCAAACCAATAGCGTTTTTTACAATGTGAGCCCTATATCAAATGGATTGAAGATGAAGTAGCCCGGTTGGATGTGATAGAAATTCTACAGCATGCGGTTGTGGGGTAATTCTCTTATGGATGGCCAGATATGGAAGAATTGCGTCGAATAATACCTGCACAATGTGGAATAAAAGATGAGTGTAAAAAGGGCTTTTCAGGAACAAACATGTTCTCATCAGATTAACACTCCTTGAGGATTTTGTTAATCTTACTTCGAAGCTTACTTATATATTCAAGATAAAAAGGGATATTAGTATCAGATGAGACCATTAATCTATTATTCAAAATTCAACATTGATGAGGAAACATCTAAGACAATGGCCCGGATCTCATTTTCCAATTTATTGCCCACTTACTTTGTTAAGGAGCCACTATCCACAATAGCATCTTCAGTAGGCAGACCATTACACTTGGATATGGCTACAATCAATAAAACTAGATTTAGTTGTGCTAGGGTCAAGATTTTAGTAGATATACCCTAATCAGTGAGAATGGATATCGAGAATGAAAAAACATGGGAAATAAAGACAGTGAAGGTGCAAATACATTATAATTCCCAAATTGCAAGTAAGGTAGACTGCAAGGGCATGATGAACATGATTGGGAAGGAATGAGAAGATGCTGATGAGGAAGAATCCAATGCTAAAGCACAGGCAGGACAAAACATTGATACAAAGAAAATTGACAGGAGAGAGAAAAAGAACACTGGGGTAAAAGCAAATGCTGACAAGAATGTTGAAGTAACTAGGCAGAACCACAATAAGCAGGCCAACAAAAATGACAAACAGAAACAATATGATAGTAAAAAGCAAGGAAATGGCAGGAATAATGATGTTGAAAGGCAAAATTATTGGGGTTATAATAATCCATACAAGAACTCTGCAAGAATTTGTCTAGTGGGAGAGTCTTAGGCTATCCAGGAATTTGGAAATCAAAGCAGCACAATCAGGATGACATAGCAGGCACAAACACTAGTAACAAGTTTAGCACTATGGGGGAATTAGAGGAGGAACATGAGAAATCTGAGGATGCACATATACAAAAGGCTGAGGAAGATGATGCAGTAATAGGAAAGTCAGCAAAGCCATGGGTGGAAGCAACATTTGGGAAGCAAGCAGGGGCACAAGAGTAATCCCAAAAAAGACGAAGAGATAGAAGTAACCAAAGAAAACAAGCAGATACAAAGTGATGCACATAACTCGTATATTGGGGTCACCAAAGATACACAAAAGGCGGGGGAAACAGTCACAGACTCAGAAAGAACAATCACTGATATAAAAGAAAATGCAAGCAAGGTAATATGTAGAATGAGACAAATCAGGAAATAGAAGGACATGAAGTTGAAAGTATGTATGTCCTAGAGACAATCATTAGAGACAAATGTACACATTCGTATTATTAATAAAATTAATAATTATGGCATTTACGATTATTGAATTATTATTTGATTGTTTGTAATTATTCATTAATGTGCATCCCTTGAGCTTACGTTGTCATTAATAGAGTAGATACTGATGATAGAGCGTAACTCTAAAATAGCCTCAACTAATGATCATCGAGAATGAGATATCGATGATATGTTATAAGTCGACATGTGGTCTGCATCACATTCTTAGAGAATGTAGTATGTCTCACCTGCTGCTAGTAATGGTTACTAGTGATGGACACATGGATACTTTTGGAAAGAATTGGTATACCCTGCTGATAAACTATTTGTTAGACATGTCTAGAGTGTTATCAGCGTGTGGGATATAAAGGTCCTTTGACTTGGGGTCAATACGCACCTTGTTTACAGAGTAATGTACTTTGACCATGTCCTAAGCTTAAACTCCTTATAGGATAAGACATGGCTTGTGTTGGGTACATTATGATGTAAATTAGGATGGTAATTGAGCGAAGAATAGGATTCATTCCTCGACTGGATATTCGAGAGAGCACTCAACTTCTCAGTGATATTAGGTCGACCAAGTCATTGGCCAATGCAAGAGATATTTAGAATATGGTCTAGTTGTCGACTAATATAGATGAGATAAAGTGATCAAGCCATTTAGATAGACACATGGCAAATCCTAAGCTTGATCGAGTGTGTCGCGAATGAAAGGAATTTATCATCTCACATAAAGGTTATGTTTGCTGGATTCATATAAACGTACTTCACATATTGAGTTCGTCATACGGTGCAGTGTAGGAGTTCCGTATGGACCTTAATTGGATTAGTGTCGTTATGTGAAGGCTTATAGAGTCACACTATGTCGATTGTCTTTTCGGTCTAAGGGTGTATTGAGAAAGTATTAAATATTCTATTTGAAATCGAGATATTTAAATTAATAATAACTATGAGATAATTTCTATTAGATGGAAATTATTTAATTAAATCAAAATTGGATTTTAGATTTAATGTGCTAAATATATATAGTAAATGAAAACGGGAAATGAAATTTCACGTAAGGCGCAGCGGCGCCTGCTAGGCTGCACCAACCCAGTAGTGGGCCCAGTCAGACTGGCCTATTGCACCTAGGTTTTTGGGCCAGGCTTAGAGCCCAACCCTAATCTGATTTATGACCTAATCCTCCCTATATAAACAACACTAAACCCCATAAGTTAAACACACCAATTCTCATAAACAATTATAGACTTAGAGTCTAGGATAAAACTCTCTCAAACCTCTGCCAAGATTTTATGGCTTTCTTGACAGAGGAATACACTGTAGCATTGTGCTTGCAGTCGAAGGGACAGTCGCGTGTAATCCTTAAGTAAAGACTCCAGATAATACAACCTGTAAGTATTCGTGTTTTATGTTATAGGATTTGATTGTCATAAAACCATACCAGAAGAAATTGTTGGGGTAAGTAGAACAAAATTTTAAACTTCCGTTGTGCCTACTTATATGTTTTGAACCGAACTAAACTCTATAGAAGTATGTCAACCAATTGAGATATTCTAGTGCAAGTACAGGAGAAAAAGCAACAAAAAAAGGACCAAGCCAGAAAATTACCAGAAGAACCACCTTAAAGGAATGTGTTCCTTGATTTCATTAATTGATGATTTACAATATATAGTATTTACATAAATATTTACCTTGCTATAAACTAGGTAAGTAATCAACTTAATGACAAAAAAATATAATTCTACCTAAAATAAGAGATGTACAATTAATGTAAGAATATTCGGTGAATATTCTATTACAACCCCAGAGACGAAGCAGGAGGATCACGAGACTGGCTCGAAAATCATCAAACAGTATGTGCGGAAATCCTTTGGTGAAGATGTCGGCAATCTGGTATCTGGAAGGAACATGAAGGACATGAACTTGACCACGAGCCACTTTTTTCGCGAACAAAATGAATGTCCATCTTAATGTGTTTGGTGCGTTGATGTTGGACGAGATTGTCGGAAAGATATATCACACTAATATTGTCGCAGTAGACCAGTGTTGCCTTTTGAATCGGGCAGTGAAGCTCAAGTAGAAAGTTACGGATCCAATAAGACTCAGAGACGACGTTGGCTATACCTCTGTACTCTGCTTTGGCACTGGATTGGGATAGTGTAGGTTACCTTTTGGAAGACTAAGACAATAGGTTATATCCGAGGAAAACCCAGTAACCGAACGTGGATCGTCGGGTGTCAGGACATCGACCCCAGTTAGCATCAGAATAAGCAGCGAGACTAGTGAGCGAGGACCTGTATAGATGTAAGCCGAAGTGAAGTGTGCCCTGGACGTATCATAAAATATGTTTAAGGGCATACATGTGTTCTTTCGTCAGATTGTGCATGTGCAAACAAATTTATTGCATGGCATATGATATGTCTGGTCTCATAAATGTGAGGTACTGTAGGGCCCCAGCCAAGCTACGATAGTGAGTTGGATCTGAATACGGAGTGCCAGAATCAGCGTTAAGCTTGGAATTGGTGTCCACTGGCGTGTAGAATGGTTTGCAAGATGTCATGCCTGCACGGTCAAAGATCTCTTCAGCGTATTTCTTCTGACACAGAAATAGGCCGTCAGAATAGAGAGTGACAAAGATGCCCAAGAAATAACTCAAGGCCCCCAGATTCTTCATAGTAAACTCAGAAAAAATGAGAGACATAATGGACCAGCGGAGGGCATCAGATGATGTCATCAACATATAATAAGAGGTCAGCCACTGGACCCTTGTTGTAGATGAACAGGAATGATCGGATTTGCTGTGTGAAAAACTGATGAAGGAGACATAATCGGCGAACCGCTAGTACCATGCTCGAGGAGCCTGTTTTAGTTCATAGATCAATTTTCACAATAGACACATATAATGTGGATGAATAGGATCCCTGAAACCCATAGGATGATGCATATATATCATTTCATGAAGATCCTCATGTAAGAAAACATTCTTGACATCAAACTGATGAATGGGCCAAGACTTGGATAGGGCAATGCTGAGGACGGTCTGGATAGTTGTGGGCTTTACGATCGGGCTGAACTTTTCATCACAGTCCACTCCCACATGTTGAGACCTGCCATCACCTACAAGACGGGCCGTTTACCTCTCAAAAGAACCATTAGATTTCTTTTTATGTCTAAAAATCCACATAGAACGAATAATGTTAGAATCAGGTAGACGGGGTACTAGGTCCCACGTCTTATTATCAATAAGAGTATTATATTCGTCAATCATTGCAGCTTTCCAATTTGGGTCGGACAAGGCATCATTCGGATTACGAAGGACAGGGGAAGGGACAACTGAAACAAAGAGGTTAAACATCCATTTAGGTTTGGAAATTTTATGTATGGCACGAGTTTCCATTGTCTGAGAGCATGCCTCGAGATACGGGATGGAAGGAGGATGGGGTATTGCAAGAATGTCGGAAAGAGGAAAAAGGGTAGGGGTGGCGGGACCGGTTGGCCGAGACTCGGTTTGCTGAGAGGTGGATGTGGAATCACCCTGAGACATGATATTCCGAGCCACCATCGGTGGAACCGGGTGGGCAGCGTGTCCCGGACTGACCGTGATGGGTTTGGGTGCTGCGAACTAGTACGTCGGATTATGTAAATTAGAAGGGGGTTTATGCCATCATTTAGGAAGTCGTAGGAATATCTAGGTGGCTAGTTTAGTGAGGTAAAATAGAATTAAGACTCATAAAATAGGACATGGCGTGAAATAATTATTTTACGGCTTGATAGGTCATAGCAAGAGTAACCACGATGATTGGTGGGGTAACCCAGAAACACACACGGAGAAAACCACGGTTGGAGTATGCGAGTGGTCGGATGGAGAGGATAACAAACACATTCAAAAATACGCAAGTGTTGGTAGGAGGAGTTCCTACAAAACAGAACTTGAGTGGGCGACCGTAGAGCTAGAGACTTATTTGAGATTATATTTAGGAGATATGTGGTCATAGAGAGTGTGTAATGCCAGAATTGAGGGGGAATTGAGGCATGGGAAAGTAGGGCACGAATTAGGTTGTTTATGGTTCGAATTTTTCGTTCGGCTTTACCATTTTGGGAGGAGGTGTGAGGGCAGGAAAAATGAAAGGTAAGACCATTTTTAGAGTAAAACTATTTGAATTGGTTATTATCGAATTCTCTGCCATTGTCACATTGAAAACATTTAATGCTCTTTTCAAATTGTATTTTTACGAAAGCACTAAATGAGAAAAAATGGGGTAGACCTGGGATTTATTACCAATTGGAAAAGTCCATAGAAATAGGGAAGTCCACAAATCAGTATATATTATATCGAAAGACATTAAAATATAATTTGTGGATGCATAAAATGGTAATTTAAAATGTTTCCCAAAAACACAAGATTCACATATAGGAGTCTTAGAAATACAATTGCATTGAATAAAATTATTGTTCATAAGGGAGCGTAAAACAGAATCTCCTGGATGTCCTAATCTAGAATGTCATAATGAAGACGAAAGAGCAGCAAATGTTGATGGAACTGAGGTTGGTTTATTGACGGCGTTTGAAATAGGGTAGAGATATTCGATGTTGTCACATCTCATTATTCGTCTCCCTGTCGTAAAATCCTTCACAGAAAAATCAAAAGGATAAAAGTCAAGGAAACATTATTATCAATTGTAAAACGTCGCACATAGATTAGATTCCTATTGAGTTTAGGGGTATGAAGGATATTTTTTAAACTTAGTGGTGGATGTGGTGGGGATAAGGATGAATGACCAAAACCACGAGTAGGAATGCCTTGTCCACTACCAATAATAATATTTCGATTTAAATTACTAAAATTGGAATAAGACGATAGAGTACCTTGTGATGCCATCATGTGAGATGTGGCGCATGTGTCTATGTACCAATTTTTGTCTGGAGCGTTGAGTGGTATTGTGTTCATAGCTGCCTCAATGTTAGTCGGTGCATAAATTGAGGGTGGGGGGTTGTGCTGTGTAGGCCTGTTATGGACGTGTATCGAGTATGCCAGGTTGGACTTGTCGGGTAGGAGGTGGAGTCCACGAGGATGTCAGATATGGGCAAGGAGGAGAGGCCCATGACGGTGGGTAGGCAGCCCATGGCGGAGACTGCTGCTACTTCCGAGGTCGTTGATGGTTGTTTCCTGCCGGCGGGGACTGCCCTTTGCCGCCATCATTGCTGCCAGAATTCCATCCATCGCGGGCTCTATCGGACTGCCGTCTTTTGCAGTTGTTATGGGTCGATGCGGTCTATTGTGGGTTCTCGGGTCAACAGTGATAGCTGCCGGAATTGGAGGCCCTGCCGTCAGCGGAGGGCCCGACGGTGGTGGTGAGGACGACATCTGCAATGCTGGCCTGAGTGGTGCTGCGCTTGATTTTCCGGGTTTCCTCAAGAATTAGCTTAACGAGCCTCATAAAAAGGTGGTAACGACGTGCATTGCTGAAGGATGGTAGCAACGGCATCATAGGATTCGTTCAAGCCTGTAATAAGTTGTATGACCAATCGTTGATTAGTGACTAGTGGTGCGCCAACGTTGGAGAGTTGGTCGGCAAACATATTCTTGACAGTATGCAGACACGTTTGGGAAATCGTCCTGATAAATGTCCTTAAACTGATTTTCAAGGTATAACACATGTTGAGTTTTGTTGTCGTGAAAAATACTTTCCAAACGTTCCCACGTTTAGCGGGTAGTGGCATCGGTCTCAATGATTGTGTGGAATAGATCATTAGAGATCATGTTATATATCCACTGGAGAACAGTTGCATCCAAACGAGACCAATGTGCATCATCAGAGGTCGAATTCGAGGGTAGGTCTGTGGACTTCGATTTAGGAGGGATGATGTGGTCGATAACTTCATTGACACGATAATGGATTTTGAAAAGTTCCGCCCACGAGGAATATTGATCTTTTTCCATCTCAAGATTCACAGGGATGAAATTTTTAATGTTGTTGACTGCAAGTACAGGATGAAATTTGATTTTGTCATCCATGAAAGATGAAATTTAAAAGGATAAGGGAGAGAGAATGCCTGAAGAAACACTAGGGTTCCGTCATGGGTGGGTGGCGGCCGAGAGAGGGTCGGCGGTGGGGAGGATTTTTGTTTAGGGTTAGGCTACTAATATCATAAAGGAATGTGTTTCTTGATTTCATTAATTGATGATTTACTATATATAGTATTTACAGAAATATTTACCTTGCTACAAACTAGGTAAGTAATCAACCTAATTACAAAATGAATATTATTCTACCTAAAATAAGAGATATACAATTAATATAAGAATATTCTATGAATATTCTATTACACCTGATGCAGATATGGATGGAATTGAATAGAAGAAGTTGGCAACATCTGAATTCCAAGGGCAATACACTGAGATTCCTGCAAAATCAGTAGAGATAGAAACATCAACAACTGCAGCCAGTCAAGAGGGACATTCAGACACAGCTTACAACATAGATCAGCTAAATCAAGAGGAGCAAAACAGGTTCGAAGTAGCAAAAAATCATGAAACAAGCACACTAGTCAAGGAAAGACAACAGGATGTAAATCTAGAGAAATAAGTGGACAATAGAGATGTTGATGACCTAGAAAATACTTCAACAACAGTAGATGGGCACAATAAAAAGGATAAATTTCCCAGACAAATGGCAAAGGCAAATGTCACGACCCAAACCGGAGGGTCATGACGGGCACCCGGTCCTTACTCGTCGGGTACCACTAATCATATATGTAACCTCTAACCATAATTAATCATGGGCCTTGAGGGCCAACACTAAGTACCTTGATGACACTTAGAAATGATAAACTGAAAAGAAGCTACGCAAAATCTTTCAAACAGAAGAACTCAACCCATGCATATGTACATACTAAGGCCGACAAGGCCATACCTGACTGTTATACACAAGACACTGTCTACAAGCCTCTAAAGAGTACGCAACATTATAAGGTCGGGACAGGGTCCCGCCATACCCATATGTACATGAAAAAATACCGTATCGAGATTACACTACCACTCCGAAACAAGGGGAGTTCTCCAATATCCGCTGAGTCAGCAACCTACTAATGTGAACCGTCGCCTTGCCTACCTGAGCCTGCGGGAATGAAACACAGAGTTCCCCGACAAAAAGGACGTATGTATGACTGATGTACCGAGTATGTCAGGAATGAAGAACATTATAATAGAGACCTGAAAGTAACATGAGACAAGAAACAACCAACCAGTAGAGAATGCCTCTGAGGGCCATAATATGCCTAAGTGTCATACCTGTGCAGAATGCCTCTGAGGGCCATAATATGCTTAAATGCCATACACAATGTGGTCATACATATATATGTGCATATAAAACACCGTCTCCCATCATATCATTTCAGCCTCTGTGGACATAATCATCATCATATACCAGCTGATCAGGTGGTGTGCGTATATAACGTCGTATTCCTTTTCCCATCCCCTACATATATATAATGCATACCATATAGTAGTGTATATAACACATGTGGGATGCAGGGTAATACATGAATATAATGCATGAATGATAATAAAATATTCTTAGCTTATCGGAGTTACGTAAGATCGCTTCAACTCCGATTAACATTATGAATACTAACATATTTTCCATATACCTCAATAAGGATTTAGGAACATATTTAGACATGTTTTGAGCATAGAAATGAATAAAATGAACATCATTAACTACTAAGAGTAGAATCATCTATGGGACAATATTATGTTTACGTTTCGTTACATGGAGCATGTCAAAAGAAGGAAAGATTTTCCTTAAGATATCTTGAACACTTTCCGAGATAACGATAGTCTTGCAAGTCGGAGTTTCTTTAAGCATTCCCATTATTTTTTTGGAAAAAAGGAATATAAATATGCAATAAGATCTGATTTGTAAATGTGGAAGAATATTTCTATTGAAAAAGTACATAGATCGGGTTTTTTCTCCAGAAAATCAACTACTTTAATATTGAAGTAAGTTTTGTAAAATGAACTTTAATATGGCAGAGGAGAATTCTTGGCTTTGAAGTTAAATTTTTTTATGAAAGAGATCTTCTCCCTAGCTAAACGTACACACTTAATTATAAAGAAGTTTTTGATCTTATAATTTAAGGGGTTTTTGGCCATATATGTTTTGCTTGGTGGTGGAATAATTTTCTACAAGAAATCCAAGAAGAGAAAAGTCTAAAACTAGAAAGAATGTGCAGAAACTCCTTCTTGTGCGAAAATGCAATGTTTTGGAATTAAAATTTTATGCAAATCTTTTAACTCTACAGGTGTCACCCCCATAGATTACCTCTTTATTACTTATCACCAAAGAATTCTCTTAACATGTCACCTTGCTACTTAATTACTTAGTCATGTCTAGACTTAGTTCAACTTTGTTTTTTACTTGCTGCCACGTAGGGATGATGTTCCCCATTTGTTGCTTATCCACAATCTCTATTAGTTTATTAATCTCCAACTGAAAATTTAATAATTAACCAATTACACAGATATTTAATTCTTGATCCTAATTCACTTAATTGGTAATCATTTTAGCACACTTTATATTTCCATTATCATAGTCATGTGCTATAACACTAGTCCGTATCCTCTTTTTTCATACATAAAATATCATTTCTGGTCATCGTTGTCACACTTTTAAAATCTTAAATTATTTCGGGACCACATCCTTTAATATCCTAAGCTCTTTATTTGCATACGTCTAAATGTTCAAACTATCGCCCAAAAGTACGGGGTGTTACATCCTTTCCCCCTTAGAAACATTCATCCTTGAATGTTGGGGTGACATACCTAATCCCCTTAACGTAATCAAAAAATACAATTACTTCTTCATGGGGCCATATAATATAACATACATCATTAAATCGGACCTCACATGGTCCTCAAGCATTAAGTATAATAATATGAAATAGAACTCACCTTATGTTTCTCTCGGAACCTCGGATTTAGTCTGAAATAAGTGGGGATATTTGTGTTTCATATCCTCTTCCGCCTCCCATGTCATTTCTTCTACATTCTTATTCAGCCAAAGAACTTTCACGGAGGCTACTTCTTTTATCCTCATCTAAATACAACTTCTGATGACTTTGAGCGGTTAGCAGCCGTTCTTGGATAAGCTTCACATTCTCTATGGCTTGGTGCACTAGGTCAGGCCCAAATAATTCTGATTCGCCTACTTCAAACCATCCGATAGGAGATCTATATTTTCATCTATATAAAGCCTCGTATGGAAACATTTTAATGCTAGCATGATAACTGTTATTGTATGCAAATTCAATAAGAGGTAAATGATCATCCCAACTTCCCTTAAAGTCTAATACACAAGCTCGTAGCATGTCCTCGAGTATTTGAATCGTACGCTCAGCTTGCCCGTCTTTCTGGGGTGGAAAGCTGTGCTAAATTCACTTGGGTGCCTAAACCTTTTTGAAATGATTTTCAGAAGTTAGATGTGAACTATGCACCCCGATCAGATATAATATAAATAGGCACACCATAAAGGCGAACAATCTCCTTAACGTACAACTTCGCGTAGTTCTCGGCTATGTAAGTAGTTTTGACCACCAGGAAATGAGCTGATTTGATCAGTTTGTCAACAATTACCCAAATATAATCAAACTTATGATAAGAACGAGGTAAACCCATAACGAAATACATATTAATCATTTCTCATTTCTACATCGGAATCTCAATGTTCTGAGTCAAGCCGCCGGGCTTTTGGTGCTCTATTTTTACTTGTTGACAATTAGGACACTGAGCTACAAACTCCGCAATGCTTCTCTTCATGTCGTTCCACCAATAGATACCCTTGAGATCATGATACATCTTAGTAGATCCAGGGTGAATGGAATATCGTGAGCAATGGATCGCCGTCATAATTTTGTCTCGTAACCCTCCTACATTTGGAACACATAAACGGCCCTGGTGCCTGAGGACCCCATGTTCGTCAATCTCAAAGGTTGTAGTCTTCTTTTGTTGAATGCTCTCTCTGATTTTTTCCAAACTGGGTCTTCCCACTGACGTTCCTTAACTTCCGATATGAGAGACGACTCTAACATAGTCTGAATCACAAAACCACCATCATTCGAATCCACTAGTCGGACTCGCTCTCTTACTAATTCCCTCCTCTCGACCTGCACCAGCATCGAGCTGACCATCGACTTACGACTTACGACTGAGCGCGTCTGCTACAACATTAGCTTTACCGGGATGGTATAAAATGTCCACATCATAATCCTTCAATAATTCAAGCCACCTCCTTTGTCTCAAGTTCAACTCTTTCTGTTTAAATATGTATTGCAGACTTTTATGATCCGTGAAAATGTCTACATAAACACCATACAGGTATGCCGCCAAATGTTTAGTGCATAGACTACCGCGGCAAACTCCGAATCATGCGTCATATAGTTTTTCTCATGTCTCCTCAATTTCCTTGAAGAATAGGCAATTACTTTACCATGTTGCATTAGCACTCATCCTAAACCTGCTCGTTAGGCATCACAATACACTACGTAGCCTTCTAGATCCTCTGAGAGAGTAAGGTCTGGTGCCGATGTTAGTTTGTCCTTTAACTCTTGAAAACTCTTCTCACAAGCATAGGACCACTGAAATCTTATGGCTTTTTGTGTCAACTTTGTTAATGGTGTTGATATGGTAGAAAATCTTTCTACAAACCTCCTATAATAGCCGGCTAAGCCTAAAAAGTTGCGAACCTCTGATGCAATCATGGGCCTCGGCCAATTCATCACCGCTTCAATCTTTTGAGTGTCAACTCTTATACCTTCATCTGATATTAAATTCCCAAGGAAAGCCACCGAATTCAACCAAAACTCACACTTGGAGAACTTATCATACAACTTATGATCCCGGAGCATCTGTAGTACTACCCATAGATGCTCCGCCTCCGAGTGGGAGTAAATCAGAATATCATCTATAAATACTATCACAAATACATCCAGAAATTAGCGAACCACGCTGTTCATTAGATCCATAAATGTTGTCGGCGCATTTGTGAGCCCAAATGACATCACTAAGAACTCGAAGTGCCCATACCTTATTCTAAAAGCCATTTTCGGAATGTCCTTCTCTTTGACCCTTAGCTGATGGTACCCTGACCTTAGGTCGATCTTTGAGAAACATTTTGCACCCTGTAACTGGTCAAACAAACCATCAATTCTGGAAAGAGGGTACTTGTTCTTGATAGTGACTATGTTCAACTACCGATAGTCAATACACATTCGTAATGAGCCATCTTTGTTTCGTACAAATAATAACGGCGCACCCCAAGGAAATATGTTGGTCCTAATAAAGCCTTTCTCAGGCAGATCTTTTAATTTCTTCTTTAATTCTTTCAATTCAGCTGAGCCATTCTATAAGGAGGAATAAATATCGGCTGAGTGTCTGGCAACACGTCTATACCGAACTTGATCTCACCCTCTCGGGAGGAAGGCCTGGAAGTTCGTCTGGAAATACATCAAGAAACTCATTAACCATCAGAATTGATTAAGAAGTAGTTGGCTCGGCATCGACATCTCTAGCCCAAACAAGATGGTATATACAACCTTTGGAGATCATTTTTCTTGCCTTAAGGTATGAAATAAACCTACCTTTTGGTGTCGCCGTATTACCCTTCCATTCATGGACTGGCTCTCCTAGAAATGGAAATCTAACAATCTTTGTTCGGCAATCAACATTAGCGTAGCACGATGCCAGCCAATCCATGCCCATAATAACATCAAAATCAACTATTTCTAATTCTACCAAATCTGCTAAGGTCTTATGGCTACAAACTAATACTGCACGATCCCGATAGACCCGTCTAGCAACTACTGACTCACCAACTGGTGTAGATACCACAAATGAATCTCTTATCAACTCAGGCTCCATACCAAACTTACAGGCAATGAAAGGGGTGACATATGATAAATTGGAGCATGAATCTAACAACACATATACAGCATGTGAAAATACTGATAATATACCTGTAATAACATCAGGTGAGGACTCCTGATCCTGTCGGCCCGTCAATACGTAAATGCGGTTCTGGTCACCACCAAAGCTAGTTGCTCCACCCCTACATTTACCTCGACCGGCTAACGTCTAATGATCTTGCCATGATGGGCGTACTGAAGAAGATGAAGCTGCTGCAGATCTGGCCTGCTGGACCCTAACACATTCGCATCCCATCGGACACTCTAGCATAATATTACCGGGATCACCACAAGAATATCACACATCTGATCCTCGTCGGCACGGCCCCGAATGGACCTTACCACTCTACTCGCATCGAGTCAATGACGGCCTCATCTGAATAGTATCCCATCTATAATAAAACCCTGATATTTCTGAACTCTGCCCTGGTACCGATTGAACAAGACGATCAACTCTCGACCTCAAAAATGATAATGGTGCGCTAGCTTCTGGGTAGGATAGGCGTCTTTAAAGGTATGGCCTAGGCCCACCTTTGAACTCTCCTACGCCCCCTATGCTCGAGCCCTCTTATGCTGGCCCCTATTACGCTCTCGATCTACCCGCTGTTGTCTCTTACGGTGCTCCAGATTCTGTGCATAAGCCTGAATGCGAGCAACATCCATATTAGGATTCAGAGAAGCCGTAGTACTCTCATTGACCAAGTACGGCCCCAAGCCAGTAACAAACCTATGTACCCGGTCACTCATCTCAGCTATAAGCATAAGAGCATATCTGGCCAATGAATTAAACTGCAAGTTATATTCTCGAACACTCATATTGCCTTGCTCAAGATGTAGAAATCTATCTTGCTTAGCCCATCAGAGTTCGACCGACAGAAAATATTGTAAGAAGGCCTCTGAAAACTCTCTCCAAAAAGCTGGTGGAGTATGAGGTCCCCTAAAATTCTCCCATGTCTCATACCAGGTCACCGCGACATCCCGCGGTCTCTAAGAAGTAAACTTTACCGACTCAGTATCAGTGGCATCCATTACCCGCAAGGTACGCTATATCTGATCCAGAAAATTATATCGGTCTGCGTTCAGGTCTGATCCCATGAATACTGTAGGGTCCAGGTTGATGAAATCTCGATCTCTCATGCTAGAAGCTCTATCAGAAGGACTGGAAATCTGACGTTGGGCCTGAGCGGCCACTAATCGAGTCAATAATTGTACATCACTTCGCATATCAAGATCCTCAGCTGGAGTATCAAGTGGAGGAACTGGGGGTACTACAGCCCTACTACGCTCATCTATAAGTGGTGGGCTGGGAAAGTCATACGAAGGAGTCACACTGTGGTCTCACTCTGGCCCTCGCTATCGGGTGACACTCGTCTAGTACTTTCGCCGGCAGTCGTATCCAACGCCCTCATACTCTTTAACTTCCTCATTGTTGTAGGCATTGCTGGAATCATAAACACGAGATGGATTAGGAGTGGAATGCTTATAACTCAGTTCTATAACATGATTCTAGATCAAGAAGAAAGGCAACCATCATTCTAAATGCCTTATAGCCTCATGTCTATAAGTGTGGTGCACAACACACCCATAAACAAGACTCTACTAGCACGGCTTGTAGACTCCCTAGGACAGACCTTCTCTGATACCAAGTTTGTCACGACCCAAACCGGAGGGTCATGACGGGCACCCGGACCTTACTTGTCGGGTACCACTAATCATATATGTAACCTCTAACCATAATTAATCATGGGCCCCGGGGGCCGTCACAAAGTACATTGCTGACACTTGAAAATGATAAACTAGAAAGAAGTTATGCAAAATCTTACAAACAGAAGAACTCAACCCATGCATATATACATACTAAGGCCGACAAGGTCATACATGACTGCTACACACAAGACACTGTCTACAAGACTCTAAAGAGTACGCAACATCATAAGGTCGGGACAGGGCCCTTCCATACCCATATGTACATGCAAAAATACAGTACCGAGAGTAGAACGCAACTCCGAAACAAAGAGAGTGTTCCAATATCCGCTGAGTCAGCAACCTACTAATGTGGATCGTCGCCTTGCCTACCTAAGCCTGCGGGCATGAAATGCAGCGTCCCACGACAAAAGGAACGTCAGTACGACTGATGTACCGAGTATGTCAGGAATGAAGAACATCATAATAGAGACCTGAAAGTAACATGAGACAAGAAACAACTAACCAATAGAGAATGCCTCTGAGGGCCATAATATGCCTAAGTGTCATACCGTTGCAGAATGCCTCTGAGGGCCATAATATGATTAAATGACATGCACAATACGGTCATACATATAAATGTGCATATAAAATGTTGTCTCACATCATATCATTTCAGCCTTTGTGGGTATAATCATCATCATATACCAGCTGATCTGATGGTGTGCATATATAACGTCGTATCCCTTTTTCCATCACCTATATATATATATATATATATATATATATATATAATGCATACCATATAGTAGTGTATATAACATTAGTGAGTTCCAGGATAATACATGATTATAATGCATGAATGATAATAAAATATTCTGAGTTTATCGGAGTGACGTAAGATCGCTTCACCTCCGATTAACATTTTGCATACTAACATCTTTTCCATATACCTCAATAAGGATTTAGGAACATATTTAGACATGCTTTGAACATAGGAATGAATAAAATGAACATCCTTAACTACTAAGAGTAGAATCATTTATGAGACAATATTACGTTTACATTTCGTTACATGGAGCATGCCAAAAGAAGAAAAGATTTGTCTTAACATACCTTGAACACTTTCCAAGCCAACGATAGTCTTGCAAGTTGGAGTTGCTTTAAGAATTTACGTTAGTTTTTTGAAAAAAAGGGAATATAAATATGCAATAAGATCTGATTTGTAGACGTGGAAGAATATTGCTATTGAAAAAGTACATAGATCGGCTTTTTTTCTAGAAAATCAACTACTTTAATATTGAAGTAAGTTTTGTACAATGAACTTTAATATGACAGAGGAGAATTGGCTTTGAAGTTAAATTTTTTTATCAAAGAGATCTTCTCCCTAGCTAAACGTACACACTTAATTATAAAGAAGTTTTTGATCTAATATTTTAATGAGTTTTTGGTCATATATTTGTTTTGCTAGGTGGTGGAATAATTTTCTACGAGAGATCCAAGAAGAGAAAAGTCTAAAAATAGAAAGAATGTGTAGCAACTCCTTCTGGTGCGAAAATGCAATGTATTGGAATTAAAAGTTTATGCAAATCTTTTAACTCTACAGGTGTCACCCCCCTAGATTACCTCTTTATTACTTATCACCAAAGATTTCTCTTAACATGCCACCTTCTACTTAATTGCTTAGTCATGTCTAGATTTAATTCAACTTTTTTTTATTTGCTGCCACGTGGTGATGATGTTCCCCTTTTGTTGCTTATCCACAATCCCTATTAGTTTATTAAGCTCCCACTGAAAATTTAATAATTAATCAATTACACACATAATTAATTTTTGATTTTAATTCACTTAATTGGTAATCATTTTAGCACACTTTATATTTTCATTATCATAGTCATGTGCTATAACACTAGTCCGTAGCTTCTTTTGCCATACACAAAATATCATTTCTAGTCATCGTTGTCACACTTTTGAAATCTTAAATTATTTCGGGACCACATCCTTTAATATCCTAAGCTCTTTATTTATATACGTCTAGATGTTCAAACCATCGCCCGAAAGTACGGGGTGTTACATCCACGACCCAAACCGAAAGGCCATGATGGGCACCCAGGATTTACTTGTCGAGTACCACTAATCATGTATTTACCACCTAACCGTAACTAAACATAGGCCGCGAGGGCCGTTACGAGGTAACATGTTGACGCATAAAAATAATAAACTGAAAAGAGGCTACGTAAAATTTTGCAAACAGAAGGACTCAACCCATGCATATATACATACTAAGGCCGACAAAGTCATACCTGACTGCTACACACAAGACACTGTCTACGAGCCTCTAAAGAGTACGCAACATCATAAGGTCGGGATAGGGCTCCGCCATACCCATATGTACATGCAAAAATATTGTACCGAGATTAGACCTCCACTCCAAAATAAGGGGAGTGCTCCAATGTCCGTTGAGTCAGCAACCTACTAATATGGGTCGTCACCTCGCCTACCTGAGCCTGCGGGCATGAAACGCAGTGTGCCCCGACAAAAGGGACGTTAGTACGACTGATGTACCGAGTATGTCAGGAATGAAGAACAACATAATAGAGACCTGAAAGTAACATGAGACAAGAAACAACCAACCAGTAGGGAATGCCTTTGAGGGCCATAATATGCTTAAATGTCATGCACAATGCGGTCATACATATATATGCGCGTATATAACGACGTCTTCCATCATATCATTTCGTCCTTTGTGGGCATAATCATCATTATATACCAGCTAATCGGGTGGTGTGCGTATATAACGCTGTATCCCTTTCCCATCCCCTACATATATATAATGCATACCATATTGTAGTGTGTATAACACATGTGGGGTCCAGGATAATACATGAATATAATGCATCAATGATAATAAAATATTATGAGTTTATCAGAGTGATGTAAGATCGCTTCACCTCCAATTAACATTATGAATACTAACATCTTTTCCATATACCTCAATAAGGATTTAGAAACATATTTAGACATGCTTTGAACATAGGAATGAATAACTTGAACATCCTTAACTACTAAGAGTAGAATCATTTGTGGGACAATATTACGTTTATGTTTCGTTACATTGAGCATGCCAAAAGAAGGAAAGATTTGTCTTAACATACCTCGATGCAACCTTCGAATAATTACAATGAGTCAATTCTTCCAATAGACGTATAACCTTGAATCCGAGTTCAAAAATTCGATGTCGAACTTCAATTTTCAATTGACGTGAACAATAATTTTCTTTACAACATTTTGGCTGGATTAATTTTGTGCTACTGCACGTAGACGAGGAAGAACTCATACTAGTTTTGCTAAATTTGGCTTTGTATGAGTTGTACAAGAAAGCTTTTGTTGTCTAGTTAATTGAATGGTAAAATCTTTGTCTATTACTATATATATCAGCAATTTGTTGGACCATTTGAGCCTTGTAATGATGTAAGCTACGTGGTCCCTTAGCAACCATAATAAATGAAAGATTAAATGTGGTTCCCATCAATTCATATTGTAGTAAAGTCTAGAGTATTCCTTTGTATTATACTAAATACAACTCCAAGTATATAGTAGCAGCAAATACAACTCCAAGTATGCTCATAATGGATTTCTGTCTTTTGCTCTTTGAGCTAGCTACAGGACTTCAGCATCCCATTGTTGTATCTGTCAGTGCAAATTCAACCAACCTAGATTATTTTGCCACATGAATTGAGAATATGGGAACTGAAAGAATAAATGATCATGTGTCCACATTGTCCTCTTCACAGAGCACACACTCCTGTGCAACTTGAATGCCCCAAGTGAGTAGCTTGTCCACAGTTGTTAACCTCTGTTGAACAAAACCATCCATAAAATACACTGATGCCTAGGGAGCATTCCCTTCCGCCGCACCAATGACTTCCATGAAACTTTTGGACAGGTAAGAAGTGATGCTTTACTGAAAATAGTTTAAATTTATTCTCCTTCCACCTATTGGACCTCACCCCTCCTTCCACCCATTCGACCCCAATTGCCTTTAACGTTAACTAAAATATCCTTCCGTTTAACAAAACTATGAGATAACATATGTGGGCCTTTAATTAAATAGATGATACTGATTTTTGGTCAACGTGGCCCCAACTATAAATGACCCGATCTATCAAGCTTAACCCAAAATAATTAGAAACTATTTATTCATACTCAACTCCTTAATGCTTCATGTTTTGCGACTGAATAGATTAAAAAGGCAACAATTTCGTCTTCTTTTGAAACTGCAATTTCTGGTTCAAAATCGGTGCAATAAGGTCCAATCTAGTAAAATCTAGGTTCAACTCATCTTCTTCCTCCTTTAACAATAGTGTATACTTAGAAATTCAACCCCAACAATACTGAGTAAATAAATTCGGATGCATCGTGTTATTTATAGGTTGAATCTTATATTCACTGGGACGAATAAATCAGTACCACCTATTTAATTAAAGTCTCACATATGTTATCTCATAATTTCATTAAAATGAGAGACATTTTTAACCGTAAAGGGCTATTGGTGTCGAGTAGGTGAAAGGATTAACATATTAAACTCGAAAAGTAGCTTTAAGAGCAATTATGATTCAATAAGTGGAAAAATGTAAATTTAGATTAATATGTTAAGGACTTTTTTTTACCCTTTTCCGTAGGCAACAAGAAAGTTAGTAGAGACTAATTCTTGATACTAACGTGAGTTCCAACAAATGAATGACTTCTTAATAGAAACCACAAGAGGAAAATACAAAGTTTTCTACATCTTGTTATGACTCCCAAGTTGATCATAGCTTTACTTGAAAATCTAGTGAAGAAAGCAACAAATTACGGCATTTCTTAATTAGGTTGATTAAACACCAAACAAGATATTAGGTATGGTGGCTAATTATAAAGAATGTATCTTGGGCCTAACTTAACCCAAAAACTAGCTTGTAGGGTGAGGATTGTCTAAGTCTGTATAAAGAGTCCAGGTTCCCATTCCATTTCCGATGTGGGACTCTCAACACTTCCCCGAACGCTCAGACCCCGTTAACTGGAGCGTGGATGACATAATTTGGGGACCCAACATTGGTGAACATAATGTGAAAAATGGATCTCGAGCCTAACTCAACCCCAAAAGCTAGCTTCTAGGGTGAGCATTGTCTAAATCTGTATAAGAAGTTCATGTTCCCATTTCATTTCCGATGTGGACACTTAAACACTAATTAAATAATGATAGAATCACTATCCTCATTACGTTCAATTAAGCTTTACTTGGATCTTATGATATTAAATGCAAAACTTTAACTCATAACCTAAATCAATTTTTTTTGGAAATAGAAAAATAGCATGTATAATTTCATCGAATCATTGTATCCTATTGTTCTCGTTTTTTTTTATTTTCAAATTCATCAATGTCACGATCTGCTTGTGTTAAAAGGTGCATAATTATATAATTTATACAACCATACATAATTGTATAATATGAGTCATCTAAAATGGGGACAGAGATAGTCAAGTAACAAGAAGCAGACAAAAAGCTTGAACTCGAAACCTAAAATTTCTTCTAGGATATTGTTTAAAGAAAGATAAACTTGTTTTGTTAATTTTATTTACTATAATGACGTATATACACGAATTTGTTTTCATCTTAGCCTATTAAGAACATGCGTGTTCAAGTATCATTCAATTTTCTTAACTAAAATTTGTTGAATATAATTGCAGTACGAAAAGTAAATAAATATTACAAGTGTTCGATAGGATGAACAAACAACCAATATTCAGAACTGCCGCAAGCTTGTTGAGTCTTGAATCTTGATAACCTGAAATCAAGAAACACTAAATCTGGATTGTTACAACTGCGGCTGAGACAGAGATGGCAAGATCGCCCCGTATATATGTTTTTACGTTAGCGGGCAATAGTCTCCCAAGATAAAACAGCAACTAATCAACACTACAAAGCAAATAGGTTGATTCTGACGAAGAAAACAAACACGAAATGACTTGCTGATTTAGAGGAAAAGGAAGGAAGAGTTTCTGTTTCTGTTGCTCACTTTTGGACTGATTTTCTCCTGTTTTCGTCCTCGCTCTAGTAAGAGGGTGATTAAGAGAGGTGTAATCATGGCTAAAAACGTTTTGTAGTAAGTGCAAAACGTTTCAGAAGTTTAATGCCATAAACTATTGGCTTTCTGGTTGCTTCCCGAAACTCTAGGGACCAAACTGGTCATGGGTATTTGTTGGAAATTTGCCTTTGGCGGGGAGATGCGTCCACCCATCTTTGATGAATTAAACACTAGTGTTCCGCATGTTAGAGACTTTGTCTCTTCGCACATGCATGATCTACGAAGTGAGTAGATGACCGTAGGGCCAAGAATCGTCAAATTTAGTTGAGAAATGAAAGAGATATTGGTCCACAAAGTAAGGTGTTTGAGGCATGAAAATATGGTGTGGGACAAATCTACCACATCGGTGGGAAAAGTAAGAATTGCTCTCTATATAAGTCTCTAAAATGGTAAAGGGTTTGGGACCCCAAGGGGTATCTCATGTGTTTAAAGGAGGGAGGACCTAGATATGCTTGGGTTCAATGCTAAGCCCACACGCGCGCCGCCGCCGCCGGTCCGGTCAAGGGCTGTGGGCTGTGGGGACTTTCTGATATTATATTTTTGGACCAGAGGACTTTGCCAGATGTACAGTTTGATCCCTGAAGTTTTTTATGTACAGTTTGGTCCTTGAAGTTTAATATTTTACAATTTGGTCCCCAAAGTTTCTGGAAAGTTGATTTTGGGGTGATGGTAGGCAGAAAACCGTTGGAACTGTTTTTTGAGGCATTAATCAGTCATTATTTGGCTGATTAACTCCTCCATTATCAGCCCTTCTTTATTGGCCATGAACAACCCATTAACCACCCATTAATCTGCCTCCTAATAGCCATTAACAGCCCTCACTAATGGCTATTTACAGCCTTGTTTGTGGTTGTTGGGCTGCCCTCCTCCATGCTATATATTGAGCCTCCTTTGGCTCAATTCAGTCACTGGTAAGACAACAATATAGCACATAAAATTTGAGAAAAACACCACAAAACAGTGAACAGAAACACTGCAAAACCAGTGACGAAAATGAGTGAGCAAACACCCTCATATACACAAAATATACACAATAGAGACACACTATATACACAGAGACAAAAGAGAAGAGTAAACAGAAACTCTTCCTTCCTTTTCCATATCTTCAGCAAGTCGATTCATATTTGTTTTCTTCGTCAGGCTCAACCTATTGGCTTTGTAGCGTTGAGATTAAAGTGTTGTTTTATCTTGAGAGACTATTGCCCGCTAACGTAAAAGCATATATACGGGGCAATCTTGTCTTAAGGACAGAGGGAAATCACTCGACTCAACACACAACGTTGTAACCATCCAGATTTAGTTGTTTCTTGATTTCAGGTTATCAAGATTCAAGACACAACAAGCTTGCGGCAATTTTGAAGATTGGCCTATTTGTTCAACAAGATTCAATTTCTGAATATTGAATATTTGTTTATCCTTTCGAATACTTGTAATAGTTATTTACTTCCCGTACTGCTTTATAAAGTACAATAGAGCACCAACAGTATTCATGCCCAGAATCCCAGAAGCCCGGCCCGGACGGGACGGGCGAGTAGCGGCGGCGCGCGTGGGGCTAGCTTCGAACCCAATCACACCTAGGTCTCCCTCTTTCAAACACATGGGTTACCCCTTGGGGTCCCAAACCCTTATCCATTTTTTAGGCTTATAAAGAGAACAATTCTTCTTTTTCCCACCGATGTGGTAGATTTGTCGCGCACCATATTTCCATGTCTCAAACACCTTACTTCATGGACCAATATCTCTTTCATTTCTTAACGAAATTTGACGATCATTGGCCCTACGGTCATCTACTCATTTAGTAGATTATGCACGTGTGAAGAGACAAAGCCTCCAATATGCGAAACCCTAGTATTTAAGTCATTAAATATGGGTGGACGCAATCTCTCGACCAAAGGCAAATTTTCAACAAAATTTACAGAAAACTAGTAAAAACAGATGAATCACGTGAATTTATCCTATTAGCTTTGATTCCTAGTACGTGATTATTATATTTTTTTGTAAATTATCAGACTCTTAAAATGTCAAAATATGCTTGTCTCGAGAGCAAGGCGGCTCAAAAGCAAGGCTAGTGAAGCCAATGTCTCGTTTGATTGATCCATTCAGACACAAGTTCTTTTATACTTTGTTAGTATATGAATTTTATGAAATAAATTTAATGTCTTTTAAATACGATTTAATTTTATGCCACAAATTTCATTAAGCGCTCATGATAAGAGAATAAACAAAATTGCCATATATTTGTGGAATAAAAATGATATAAAAAAATTCACTTAGAAAGGGCATACTGCCAAGCACAGTACCACTTCCTCCGGCACAAATAACTTCGATTTAGCCAATTAATCAATTTGAACAAAAATAAGTGATTGTTTTAGGAAATTAAAAGGATTTTTTTTGCAAATCTATCTTTCTTTCAATTTATCAAAAAAGTTAGGAGAAATAAAATGTACTTTAATTAAATAGGAGTAACACTTATGATTGTAGAATTGTATTAATTTTCCTTGGGGAGCATTTCTCATTAATACAATATATATAGTGTGTACAATGTGAAATCCTAATACAATAAAGATCCTAAATCTACCATAATTATACAACACTAAATATTACAAAATATATGGGAAATATTTTATAATATTCGCTAACACACCCCCTCAGTCGGAGCGGGAGGTGGCCGGACGCTAAGACTGGATCTGAAGTCGAGGAATAGCTGTCTAGGAAGACCTTTCGTGAAGATATCTGCATACTGATATGAAGAAGGCACACGCACCACCTTAACATGACCAAGAGCAACATTCTCAAGAACAAAATGTATATTCATCTCAATGTGCTTGGTTCGCTGATGTTGAATCGGATTATGAGATAAATATATGGCGGATATATTATCACAGTAAACCAAAGACGCTTTACGCAAGGGACACTGAACCTCCAACAGAAGCTTTCGGAGCCAACAGATCTCAGTAACAACATTTGCAACTCTTTTATACTCTGCTTCTGCACTCGAACGGGATAAGGTGGTTTGCCTCTTGGCATACCAAGAAATAAGATTATCCCCTAAGAACACACAATAGCCGGAGGTGGAGCATTGCGTGTCCGAACAGCCAGTCCAATCTGCATTCGTATATGATAACAACCTAGTCGGGGCGGAGGGGGGTATAGATGCAATCTATAATCAAGTGTGCCCTTAACGTATCGAATGATACGCTTAAGAGCAGTAAAATAAGGCTACCTGGGGCATGCATGAATAAGCACACCTTCTGAACAACATAAGATATATCAAACCTGGTGAAAGTGAGATACTGAAGTGCACCTACAAGATTCCTATAAAGAGTGGGATCAGACACCGGATCACCATCAATAGCAGAAAGTTTTGATTTAGAGTCAACCGGAGTGAATATGATCTTGCAGTTCACCATTTTAGCCATGTACACAATCTCCTCTGCATATTTACGCTGACACGGAAATATAGTATTTGCAGATCTAGTCACTGATATCCCTAAAAAATAACTCAATTTTCCCAAGTCAATCATAGAAAATTCGGTCTTAAGCAGTGCAATGAAATCATTTTTCAACATATCAGAGGAGGCAGTAAGAATAATATCATCCATCTATAATAACAATAAGCATTGTTACTACCTCGATGAAAAATAAAGAGAGACTTATCGCACTTGCAGCATACAAACCCAATCTGCATAATGTAGTGAGCAAAGCGTTCATACGACGCTCGGGGGGCCTGTTTCAAACCATAAAGTGACTTACGGAGATGACATACATAATTAGGGGTATGCAGATGGACAAAACCTGGCGGCTGGTGCATGTAAATAGTTTCTTTCAAGTCCCCATATAGAAATGCATTCTACACATCAAGCTGATGAATCGGCCAATGCTTACCCATAGCGATGCTCAGAACTGTACAAATGGTAGACGATTTAACAACCGGGCTGAATGTCTCACCACAATCAATACCCTCATGTTGATTAGTACCATTAGCCATTAGTCACACCTTATATCTCTCTAGGTCACCAATGTCTCTGTATTTGTGACAAAACGCCATATGCATAGGATCACATTCACCCCCTCTGGTCGAGGAACTAAATCCCAAGTACGTTATTTTGTTAAAGCATCAAATTCATCACGCATGGCCGCATTCCAATTTGGATCAAGTTTGGCTAATTTTGGATTTTTAGGAATATGAGATATGGTTTGTGTGGATAGGTTAAATTGAACTTGGGTGGTGGCGGCACAGTGGGTTTGGGTTGCAGATGCCGGAGGCTAGAAGTCGCTGTGACGGGTTGTGACAGAGATATATGGAACTGATTTCAATTGACGGAAGAGACAACCGGCGGTGACTTGGGTTGGGTCACCACTACCGGCGAAGAGCCTGACAATGAGTTGTTGGTGGCAGCGTGGTTAGGTGGCAACATGATAGTGGTAGGGATGATATGACTGCCAGAGGTGGCAGTGACCTGACTGAGAGGTGTCTAGGCAGTGGTGGTGGCGGGTGCGGCGGCTGCTGCCGGAACACTGGCAGCACGATGGAGAGTATGGTGAACAAGCGGTGATGTGTCAAAATCATCGAGAAATTGGAAATCAGTGACACGGAAGTTTTGAATGTTGTCAAACGGGAAAACGTGACATGGCGTGATATTATAATTTTGTCGATGGATAGCTCATAACACAAATACCCCATATGGTTTGATGGGAAACCTAAGAATGCACACGAAGTGGATCGGGGTACTAGTTTTTTTTTTGGGGGGGGTCGTGGATGTCAGATTTGGGTAACACAAACAACCAAAAATTCTAAGGTGATCATAGGTAGGGATCCAGCGGTAGAACATTTTGGTGGGTGTCCTATTTTGAATCGCATGGGTAGGTAAGATGTTAAGAATATGTTCTACCATTTTTAATGCATATACCCAAAATGTGGGGGGAGAGACGCAAGAAAAAGAAGGGTACATACCATATTATTAATGGTACAGAGAATTCTTTCGGCTTTACCATTTTGAGGGGAGGTATAGGGGCACGAGAAATAAAGAGCATGCCATTAGCCACACAGAATTTATGAAACATGGAATTATTGAACTCACGACCATTATCACATTGAAACGTTTTGATAACTTTTTCAAATTGTGTTTTAACTATTATACGAAATTCAAAAAATTTGGAGAACACCTGAGATTTGAGTTTAAGCGGATAGACCCAAAGGAAGTGAGATAAATCATCCAAAAATACCTAATAATATTTGTGGCCTAGGTTGCTAGTTATAGGGGAAGTCCATAAATCGACATGAATAATATCGAAGGGAGAAAAAGTAATACTAAAAAAAGGAGTAAAGGGTAGTCGGACATGTTTCCCTAGATGACATGAGGAGCAACCATGGTGAAGGTTCTCTGTATTACAGTGAACTAAATTTCAGTTTCGGAGGGAATAAAAAACATGAGCACCCGGATGACCAAATTTACTATGCCACGTGGATGAAGATATTGTTGCGAGAGCAATGGGAGAAGTGGCGAGGCCAGCTAGAGAGGTTGGAGGGATAGAACTGACAATGGACGTGGATATGAAAGGATAGATGTCCCCCTTACGATTGCACCTCGTAAGGAGTTTTCCTATACGGAGGTTCGTTACAGAAAACCCGAACGAGTCAAAATTAATTGAGACAGAATTATCAGTGGCAAATTTTCTAACAGAGATTAGGTTTTTGATAATGTTTGAGGCATAAAGGACATTTTTAAGAGAGGAGTAGGGATGCGGTGGTGGGGTTAGAGTGTGGCCAAATTCTTGAATTGGAATGCCATGACCATTATCGACCATAATAGATTGTGGAGTTTGTAAATTGCGCAGTTGACGAAGATTACCAGAATTGTTGGTGAGGTGAGACGTGACGTCCATATCCATATACCACGCATTATCGGGTCGTTGACAGGTCAAAGTTCCAAAAACCTGGCCCAAATTAGTTTGTGCGGAGCCTGGAGTAGACTGATGGGCTCCAAGATGTTGGGCCTGATGACTGTGGCCCGATGGTGTATATCCCAGACTATTGGGTCGTTGTTGGGATACAGGAAACTGGTCCTGAGAACTGAGGCCTGTCGGTAGAGCTCCCAAACCGCTGAGCCACTGCTGGGCTGCAGGGATGTGGGTCGCTGAGAGTCTGTTGGGCCGTTGATGGTGCCATTGGGCCGCAGGGTCTGGAGGTTGGCTGAAAGCCCAGACCCCTGTATCGCTCATGTCGCTGCTAGAAAAGCCGTCGTGATTAATCTCCGCCATGAGGGCTTGCCGGAAAAAAATACGTTGAGGTTCGGGGCGTATCTGTGGTGTATGTGAGGCAGTAGCGACCGTATACGAGGTGTATATCAGCTTGTTTGAGAGATAACAAAGATGGAGAGGCTATATATTAGTGGTATAGAGATGTATACCGGTGGTATACAACCGGATTTGGCGCCGAAAAAAGAAGAGGGGCGGCCGTATTGAGGGGATTAGGGTAAGGAGAAAGTTTTGGCTTCTGATACCATGTAGAATTGTATTAATTTCCCTTGGGGAGCCTTTCTCGTTAATACAATATATATATAGTGTGTACAGTGTGGAATTCAAATACAATAAGGATCATAAATCTACCATAATTATATAACACTAAATATTACAAAATATATGAGGAATATTTTATATTATTCGATAACAATGATTAATATTATTAAATAATTTTTAGTGAATATATCAAAATTATAAACGAAATTTATTTTGAACCAAAAACAATATTAAATTCTTTATAGTGTGTGTTAAACATTAAAATCACATATTAAATTAAAGTAGTCGGGAGTATAGTATATAGGTAGCATGTCCGCATTCTAAATAGCAACAAAATGGTCTGATATTATGGGGTCATCATTTATTACTCAATCTGTTTCATTTCCATGACTTTATTTTTATTGTAATTTTTTTCAAGTAAGAAAATATTTGAATTTTGTAGTTTAAATTAAAAATATACATAATGTGCTAAAACGTTTTTGGACAGTAATCATTTTCCAAGTCTACAGTCACTTTTAATACTCCCTCAATCCGAACTTATGAGATGATATTGATTAGACACAAAATTTAATAACATAAAGAAGTTTTTTGAAATTTATGATTTAAAATAAGTCATTTATATTTATATATCTATAAATTATGTCATTAAATGTAAAATAAAAAAAATAAAAAATAAATTATTATTAAATATAAAAATATATCATTTTCAACTAAAAAATATTACATAAAATAAGACAGAGGGAGTATATAGAGTTGTAAATCACTTGCTCTAGTTTTTGCTGTTTGAGGTTCATTTTAAATATCTTTTAAACCTATTAAATTTAGTCCAAATAAATTATTTTAAGAAATAGAAAAGACATAATTATTTTTTTAAATAAAATTTAGTTCAATAAATGATCTAAAAATGTTCGAGAAGCAATAAATAATAAATTTGAACAAATATAAAAGGTAACTTAGTCAAATAACTGGTATAAATTGATTCAGAATGTATTTACAAACAACCCGCAAGGGTAGCCAAGTTGGTGTAGCAGTAGAGCGCTGGACCGCAAGGTCACGAGTTCAATCCCCTGCATAAACCTTCTTGGTTGAGCCTGTTACACATGGCTTGCCAAGTGTGGTTAATCGGCTGACGTGGTTTGGAGGCTATTGCGTCAGTTCAGAGTTTACCCTGTGTGCACTCGAGAGAGTAGCGGCTGCGGATTCCTTCGTAAAAAAAAATGTATTTACAAACGACATCAACGACATGTGTACCTTTGTCATGTGTGTATTGGTTAACTTATTTTTTTCATAAGTCAAAATAAATTCTTACAAATAGTAGCTTACAATCGGAACATAATTAATTGCTAGTGTAATAAAAGTATAAAACACACTAGTATGTCATATACGTGTGCATCTCGCGTACACACAGTCGCACACTCATCCACGTGCATTAAAAGCTTGTTGGATACTAAAAAAAATGTTTTACTTCCAAATTTTGTTGTTTTATTTTCTTATCTGAAAAACGGAATAAATTCTCTCAAAAGAATTTCAAAGTTAGTATTAGCAAAACACTCGCAAAAATAAAAGTAGAAAACAAAAAAATTCAAAGCCTTGGGAATTAAAACTAATAAAATGCTTGCATGAAATAGAAAAATAACTAAAACGACCATCGTTTCAATTTATGTGGCATAATTTAGCGGGGTACTGTGTATAAGAAAAATAGTAAATCTTATGAAACTTATAATTTTAACCATGTTATGATACTTGTGTGATTATTAAACTTTCAAAACTTATAATCTTAAAATGTCATAATATTGTTGTGCGATAAAAGTTTGTAATTAAGGATAAAAATATATTAAAAAATTATGTTAAATTTTTTATATAATTAGGTGATAGATTAAGGAAAAAATATAACCAAGTGCGTAATAGCAAGCTTGACCATGGGAGCTACAATTAGTCTGCTGCACCAATCATAAACACATGAATTATGTTGTAATGATTTGATAGTAAACTGGGTTTACTCAATTATTGAAAGAAATAATCCGCTTCATTATTTTCATTAATTGAAAGGTATATATACAAGTTACATATTTTCATAATAGGAGAATCATATTCTTATTCTACTCCTAAAACTTTATTCTACCATAATTCTAACTATACAATTATGGTAAGTGTACAAGACTAATTAAGGTAACCTTTACACTACAATATTACATCAATATACATTCCTAATATACTACAAACCAACATGCCCGTGATGGGCTTCAGCCACTGCCGAGATGGGCTTCAGCCACTGCCGAGATGGGTTTCAGCATTCCTAATGTCCCCGTGATATACACTATGTATACCAAATGTAAATCACGGGTATATTACCTTGTTTAACACACCCCCGCAGTCATAGCGGGCGGTCTTCGAATGCTGAGACTGTCCCTAAAATTTTCAAAAAGGACTGAGGGAAAACCCTTTGTAAGGATGTCTGCAATTTGATATCTTGATGGGACATGACAGACGCGTACCTGACCCCGAGCAACCTTTTTGCGGATAAAATGTATGTCCATCTCGATATGCTTAGTGTGTTGGTGCTGAACCGGATTACCCGAAAAGTAAATGGCACTAATATTATCGCAATACACTAAGGTTGCCTTCGGAATGGGACAATGGAGCTGTAATAGTAAATTACGTAACCAACATGATTTCGAGACCACATTAGCTACCCCTCGATATTCATCTTCGGCACTTGAGCGGGATAGAGTCACCTGACGTTTTGCTGACCAGGAGACCAAGTTGTTACCAAGGAACATACAATAGACAGACGTAGACCGTCTGGTGTCTGGACACCCACCCCAATCAGTATCCGTGTAGGAGACAAGCGTGGACGTCGAGGAATGATATAAATGCAAACCATAGTCCAATGTACCCTGAATGTACCGAATGATGCGTTTGAGTGCATTCATGTGCTCAATCCTGGGATCATGCATGAATAAACACACCTGCTAGACGGCATATGTAATATCCGGTCTGGTAAAGATAAGTTATTGAAGGGCCTCTGCAAGACTGCGATAGCGGGTCGGGTCCTCGTAGGGTGCGTCGGCCGCGGCACTAAGCTTGGGCTTTGTATCAACTGGAGTGGAAGTGGACTTACAGGATGACATCCCAGCCCTCTCGATGATCTCAGCTGCATACTTTCGTTGAGACAAGAACAATCCATCTAAATGGCGATTGACGGCAATCCCCAAAAAATAACTCAAGGGCCCTAAGTCTTCATAGCAAACTCAGAGCTGAGCATAGTCATGATAGACTGACGTAAGGAATCGGAAGAGGCAGTCAAAATGATATCATCCACATACAACAGAATGTAGGCCAAGGACGAACCACGATGGTAGATGAACAACGAATTATCTGACCTCATGTGAGTGAACCCAATAGTCGAAACATAGTCAGCAAACCGTGTATACCAGGCCCGTGGTGACTGCTTAAGCCCATATAAGGACTTCTTCAACAAACATACATGATGAGAATGGTTGGGATCCCTGAAGCCCAACGGCTGATGCATATATACTGTTTCCTTGAGATCACCATGTAGGAAAGCATTCTTGACATCCAACTGATGAATATGACATGCCTTCGAAAGAGCCAAGCTAAGCACAGTGCGAATGGTAGCCGGCTTGACTACTGGACTAAACGTCTTCCCACAATCTATTCCAACTTGTTGAGTCTTACCACCACCCACAAGCCACGCCTTATGTCGATCAAATGACCCATCTGAATTCTCCTTATGCGCAAAAATCCACATAGACCTGATAACATTAATACCAGATGGACGGGGGGCACCAACTCCCACATCTTATTATCAATAAGAGCATTATATTCATTAGTCATAGAAATTTTCCAATTCGGGTCGTTTAAGGCAGACATAGGATTACGGGGCAAGGGGGATTTAGAGACATTCGAATGTAAATTAAAATGTATTTTTGGTGTAAAATACCCCATTGACTACGAGTGACTGGTCTAAGACTCGAGGAAGAGATGGGCGGGTTTTGGGAATTTTCTGGGCTCGGGATGCACTGGCCAGCGGCGGTGGGCTCTTGGCCCAACTTCGAAACCGGAGCGAGGGGTGGACCGGTTCGAGGTGGGCTAGGCGCCCAATCGCTAAGCGATCCGATGGCGGGAACTAGCGAGAAGCTTGATGGGGCCGGCGATAGGCCATTGGAGAATTTTGGGTGCAGGATATGTCCGAAAAATGGTGAGTAATATACGGGGATATACCATCATCCAAAATATTATACGAACTAGGCTCGGGAGTATGAACTTTAGTAAAGGGAAATTGAGTTTCATCAAAAATTACATGGCGATTAATGATGATTTTCTTGGAGGATAAATCAAAGCATTTGTAACCACGATGATTAGACGGATAACCCAAAAACACACACGGAATAGACCGGGCCTGAAGTTTGTTAATTGTGGTGGACGGGAATAACGGATAACACAAGCACCCAAAAACCCGAAGATGAGAATAAGAAGAATTCTTATTATATAAAATTTGAAGGGGGGAAGAATATGTCAGACCTTTGGAAGGAATTATGTTTAGCAGATATGTGGCCATTTGTAGAGCATGATGCCAAAAATATGGGGGTATGAAAGCATGAATTAAGAGAGTTCGTACGATGTTATTTATGGAACGAATTTTGCGTTCGGCTTTCCCATTTTGTGAAGATGTATGAGGACAGAAAAAATGAAAATTGATCCCATTATTAGCACAGAACTCCCGAAACACCCTATTGGCATACTCTTTTCCATTATCACACTGAATATTTTTTATTTCACTTTTGAATTGGGTTCTAATGAATGCTCTAAATTTTACGAAGATGGAAAACACTTGAGATTTATTTGCAATTGGAAACGTCCTCAAAAATTTAGAATAATCATCCAAAAAGAGAACATAATACCGATGACCCAACGAACTTAGAACATGAGACGTCCATAGGTCACTATGAATAATATCAAATGACATTAAAGTATGAGAATTTGAGTCTACAAATGGCAACTTAATAATTTTTCTTAATGAACAAGATTGACAAATTGGAGTACGGCTCGTACCCTTACAAGAAATAAAATTATTTTATCTAAAACTGACATAATAGAGGATCCCGGATGACCAATGCGAGCATGCCACAAGGAAGGAGAAATAAATGCAAAGGCTGATGGCAAGGCTTGACTCGATGGACTGAAACCGGGCGTGATAGGATAAAGATCTCCCCTACTGTCACACCTCATGAGAGGACTCCCCGTCTTGAAATCCTTCAGAGACAAACCAAAAGGATCAAATTCAACAGAAGCAAAATTGTCAGTGGTGAACTTTCGGACAGACACTAAGTTTTTAATCAATTTGGGGGCATGTAAAGTATTTTTCAAGATAAAGGGTGGATTGGGGGGAGACAACGTTTTCTGACCATAACCCTGAATTGGAATAGAGTTACCATTACCAATAATTATACCCTGAAGGTTGCTCAAATTGGAATAAGATGAGAGAGTACCTGAATCGGATGTCATGTGGGTAGTGGCACCGGTATCCATATACCAATTCGGGTCCGGTTGAGTCAAACCTAGTGTGTGCATCACAACCTCGATATCGATCAGAGTGGGACCTGCTGCGTGGTGAGCTTGCGGAGGCCGGGGCCCAAGTATTCCAAAACTAGGTTGTCCCGGGTCAGAATCGCTGCTGAATTGACGTTCTTGTGCCCGATGGGCGGTGGTCGTCGCCTGGCCGAAAGCCCATCGCCGATGTTGAAATCGGCGTGGAGGTGGGTCGTAGGGCCACTGTCCACTAGTCCAAGCCCACGGCCCAGAGGCCCAAGGCTGAGACCAGGGGTTCGGTGGCCCACTGTAACCTAGATGGGGTCCACTGCCACTGTTTTGGCCACCGTGACTGCTGCCGGAGCCGCCGTGTTTGCCCCCGCGATTTTTTCCATTATTTTTTTGGCTATTATTGTTGCCCTCGTAGGATCGGTTTTGGTTCGAATTGTTACAAAAATTTTGAGGACTAGGGTAGGAAGTCATCATGACCACGGGACTAGCATTAGTAGCTGCCTTTTTTAGCCAAATCGCCTTCTTCCAAGGTAAGCATGGATCGAGCTTGATAGAACCTTGGAAGAGGATTACTTTGACGAAGGAAAGTTCCAACGCCACTATAGGCCTCAGATAGGCCAGCAACTATCTGTAAAACAAGACGATCTTCACTAACTGGCGCACCAACGTTGCGGAGTTGGTCCGCCAATTCCTTCAACCTTTTGCAATATGCTGAAACGTTCGGGAAATTTTCCATGTTCACGTGGGGAAAATCCTATTCAAGAGTAACAACTCTGGAATTTTGATTATCCTGGAATATGTCACGCAATCTATCCCATGCAGCCATCGCCGTAGCGTCTGGCTCAATAATCGTTTGCAATAGGTCTGTGAAGATAGTAGAATAAATTCACTGAAGGATAGTGGCATCAAGTGTTGTCCATAACTTAGGATCATCCTCGCGTTTAAGCACCCCTGTATCATCAGGAGCCACGGGGATTATGTGATGGATGACTTGATGCGAACGAGCGTGAATTTTGAACAACTCGGCCCACGTCGCGTATTAGACGTTTTCTGTTTCAAGAATTAACGGGATATGATTCTTGATGCTAGAAACAACAAGGGCAGGGTGAAACATGTTTTTTGACATAGACATAACGAAAGAACAAGAGGTGAAAGAGGGATTTGTAAGAGAGATTTTGAGAGCAGAAGAACAATTTGGTAAACCCGACGGGGGGGTCTCGGCCGAGAGGAACAACAAAAATTTGGGAGAGAAAATTTTGTTTGACCTAGACTTTTGATACCATGAAAGAAATAATCCCCTTGATTATTTTCATTAATTGAAAGGTATATATACAAGTTACATATTTCCATAATAGGAGAATCCTATTCCTATTCTACTCCTAAAACCTTTTTCTACCATAATTCTAACTATACAATTATGGTAAGTGTACAAGACTACTTAAGATAACATTTACACTACAATATTACATCAATATACATTCCTAATATACTACAAACCAACACTGCCCGTGATGGGTTGAAGGCCACTGCCGAGATGGGCTTCAGCCACTGCCGAGATGAGCTTCAGCATTCCTAATGTACCCGTGATATACACTATGTATACCAAGTGTATATCACGGGTATATTACCTTGTTTAACAATTATTAAGGAAGTTCACATACAATTACTGTAGTAGTTTTCTTCACCACTCACAAAACATGAAACTGTTCTAATGATTTGATGGTTAACCGAGTTAGTCAATTAATTACGTATATTAAGGAAGTTCGCATGATCACTCCACATGTCTCTTCGAATGTTTTAGAAAAAGAATAAGAACAGTAAAAGTTAAAATGATCATACTAGGTGGAAATTATCGACTTATAGGTGTGTTCCGGTGTGAAAGGAAAATATTTTCTATTTTTTTCATGTTTGATTAGTTAAAATTTTGATAGATTTGAGGAGAGGTCTAGATAGACTGGGAAATAATCGAGGAGAGGTGATTATATAGGCGTTATCTTCAGTTTGTCGAGCACATGCCCTACATAGGAGAGAGCATAAAGGTCGAGGACTATGATAAATAATTAGTACTCCATCCGTTTCATAATAAGTGTCAACTTAGTAAAAACAAATTGTCCTACAATACATGTCATCTTAGAAATTCAAGATATAAATTGGTTACTTTTTTTCTACTATACTCTTAGACAAAAACTGACAATCGCTCTATTCAGGAAACATTTATTGACAGTTCTCTATTCAAGACATAAATTATTATTATTCATGCATGCTTTAATCAAAAGGGAAAAAAGTAATCTATTTTTATTAAATAAGGGTAGTTTGATAAACTTTTCATTGCATTATTGATTTTTAATATGTGTATTTTTTATTAAGGTGACACTTATTATGGGACGGAGGAAGTAGGTAATAGAGCGTCTTCACTCTTCACGGTGGTAAAGCAGAGTTCTAGCCTGGAGCAATTATTTGTCCCCTTACCAGTATTATTACTATTATGCTAGCATTATCTTATACTTCGATCCCATTACTATCATTGTTTCTTTTACTTTGATTATCTTTAATAAGTATTTGTGTACTATAAGTACTTTTCTTTCTTCAAATTAAATATTTTATTATAGCTTTTACTATTGCATTTCTTTCAAACTATTTTTCTGAAAAATGATTTTCTTGAGCCAATGATTTATCAGAAATATCCTATCTATTCCATAAAGGTAAGGGTAAGGTCTGCGTATACTTCCCTGTTCAGACCCATTTATGAGAATATATTGGGTATGTTGTTATTATATTTTTTTGACTAAAAAACATTGTGTTTGCGAAAAACTGTGGTCACAAAAATCTCGATATTTGCAGAACAAATGGCTACCGCTTCTTGTGAGTTGTAACTTGTAACTTGTAACTTGTAACTTGTAACAATGCATTTATGAACATTGAATGTTGGTCCACAATTTGAAATGGATCACCATAATCTTCTACCCATTGCATCAAAACTAAAAGGTAGTCCATAAATTCTTAAATTTTCACGGTTATGATTTTGACTTTGAATTTACTAAACTTGCAAGAATATATCATTTTTCAATGATCAATTTTTGTAATCTAGGAAGAAGGGGTAAAATGAGAAAAAGGAAAAAAATCATATTGTAAACTACTTTATTGTTTTCTCCCCAATAAAGATCATACCATAAAAATCAGTAACTGAAAATGCAAATATTGTTTCATAATCCATCTATATTCCCTGAATCTTAAGATAAGGATTATCATTGAAAGAGAAGTTTAGAAGGACATGCCTTTGTACAAGTGGATTATTAGTTTATTACATTTTACTCTAATTTTTACCTAAATGTTGCTCTAATTATCGTTCAAATTCGCGTGACACTTTTTTCATCTTAGAACAATCTCAAATATTTAACACCAATGCCTTAATAGTTTCACAACTTTCAATAATACACAATAATTTAATTATTTATTCAGTAATGTATAAATATTTACAGTTTTCTTTTGAGCTAAGGGTCTATCGGAAACAACAAGAATTTAAACTCTCACAACAACATACCTAATATAATCCCATGAAAGTAGAGTTTGGAGAAAATAGAGTGTACACAAACCTTACTCCTATCTTAGATGTAGAGAGGTTGTGTCCATGGACCCTTGGCTTAAGAAAAAAATAATTCAGTAAAAAAAAAAATGATGGAAGTGAAGAAGTCAAGACAACAATATAAAAAGCATGATAAAATAAAATAATACGGATAATCGAAGTACAATATACATTAGATAGACTTTAAGTGATTTAATGATACAAAAATATATATTTAATTAATCATAGTTAAATAATAAACATTCACATGCAAATATATATATAATGTGTTTATAAATTTAGGGCGCATTTGGTAATTTTCGTATAAAATAAATTATTTTTTTACTTATTTTCTAATGTTGGGTAAGTAACAATTGCACCAAAAATATAATAATCTAGATAAACACAATGCCGATGGGGTGAGATTGGAGTCCAGGGGTGGAGGCTAGAAAGGTGTGTGTTGGAAAGTGGAGAAAGACAATCAACATGAAATATCACTTATGAAATATATTTTTTTTGACAAATCAAACAGTTGATTGACTAACTGAACTTTCACCTTGTTGGTTAGAATTCGAATCCCCACATTGTAATTTTCTCTCATTTTCCTCCCCCTACCCCATGTAATAAAAAAAATTAAATATATATATATATGTCAAGTTTGTTAATGACTCATTTATAATATTAAAAAGTGTAATTTCAAAAACTAGAATAATAACGTAGTTACGCTAAATGAAGAAAATAAGAAAAGAACTAAAAAATACGAGCAATTACATGAAATCACAAGAACTAGATGTTGAAAATGACAAGAAAAAAAATTTAAAATAAATAATATAAAATAATATTTTAAAAATAAAATAATTTAGAATGTAAAAATAAAAAATAAATTAAAATAATAGAAATAAAAATAAATTAAAAAGAAAAAGAAAGAAATTAAAAGGTAACTTTGTAATTATATGATGTAATTACATTCAATTCTCAACCCTCTTGAGAATTAGAGAGTGTAATTCCTCTTTCAATTACACCCAATTATATGACGACCTTGTAATTACTTGGTCTTGCAAACATATCAAGCTGTATAATTACACCCAATTACAATTACATGATTGACTTTCCAAACATGCCCTAAATGTTTCTCTAATCGTTCAAATGCGTGTGATACTTTTTTCATCTTAGAATGTTCTCAAATATTTAACACCAATACATTAATAGTTTCACAACTTTCAATAATACACATCAATTTAATTAATTATTCAGCAATGTATAGTAACTTGTTTAAAACTAACTTGCAATCAATACTTCATTATTGATGTTACAACTACTAATATAACATATAAGTGAACCGTAATTAGAGTAAAAGATTTAAAAAAAATTAAGAATTACTTGCTCACATATGATATTGGTATCAAATCAATAAATACATGACGTATAGTTTTCATATAACCTTCGTATCAAACAGTAATACAATTAACATATAAATAAATTAAATAATTTAATTTGATGTAAACACATGTATAATATGATAAACACTTATAAATATTTATAATATTTGGTTTATACTAATTTATATCAATTTATAATACTTAAGTGATTTAATAACAACAACAATGACAATATACCATGTGTAATCCCACAAAGTAAGGTTTGAAGAATGTAGAGCGTACATAGAATTTAACTCTACCTTGGAGGTAGAAAGGTTGTGTCTGATGGACCCTCGGCTAAAAAAATAAACAGTTCAGTCCTCAAAAAAATAACGGAAGTCAAGAAGCCAAAACAAAATATTATAAAAAGCATGACAAATCATTCTTAATAGTAACTACAACAAAATAGTACGGATAATCGAAGTACAATAAATAAGAGATAGACTTAAGTGATTTAATGATATAAAAATATATATATTTAATTAATCATAATTAAATAATAAACATTTACATGCAAATATATATAGAGTATTTATTAATTTTGGGCGTGTTTGGTAATTTGCATAAAAAATAGATTATTTTCTTACCTATTTTCTCCTGATGTTAGATAAGTAACAAGAAAATATCTTTTTAAAAATATTATAATTTAGATAAATACTACGACAATGGAGTAAGATTAGACTTGCGAGAAAGATGTGTGGGTTGGAAGAGGAAAAAAGACCATCAACATAAAATGTGACTTATAATATTTTTGACAAATTAAATATAAAAAATATACCCTTAATCTAAAATATCGAGTGGTCTTAAATTTTCACTGATTCCATAACAACAAAAGATAAAGATATGGCTTAAGGTAACATAAATCCCACTTCATTCTGTTTTGCCAATAACGGCCCACTTCCTCAAAATCATCTCATACTCACTTTTTATCTTATTCATTTCCCTAAAAGGACACATCCCATTTTCCAATATCCCTACACTTCTCTACCAATTCTACTTACCTCTTAAGGGTATTTTAGTCAATAACAGAAAACCATGGGCCCCACCTTGGACGGCGTTTGCTTACACTTCCACTTGCTATATATAGTTTTCATTTCTGATAGAATCTTTCCTCTATCAAAACACAGAGTCATCCTTACTTCTTTTTGTCCATTTCTAGAACAAAACAAAATAATATATAGTTTAAGGCTTAGTGTTTTGCTCCAACACAAATTATTATTTTTCAACTAACCCCACAAACGAGGAAACATATTATCTTTTGTCTTTCAAATTTGAGATCCCCCTTCTTCATTTCTAAGCCATTTATAACAAAGGTATATGCATATACAAAATACCATTTGGTTTTTTTATGACTCAATTATTGTTAAAAGTTTTATTTTTATGTTTTCAATTATTTGTTCTTTCTTTTTTGGGATTCTGGAGACCCTTTTTGGTCTTTTTTCAATATGTTCCCTTTTTGGAAATCTCTTATGTTGGAACTTTTAGATTTTGTGTGATTTCTGAATTAAGTAGCATTGAAGTTAGTATGAAATATGGAGTACAACAGTCCAACTTGCTTTTAGATCAAGGGCTAATTTGGTACGAGGATAAGAGATATTTAATCTCGGGCCTAAATCTAAGATGAGTTTATCTCATGTTTAGTTGAGAAAAAAAGTATGAAATTATAGTGTTATTCTTATTCCTATCCCTGTGGGAAGGGTGGAATAATTAATCCGAAATAATTTGTTCCACCAAACGACCCTAGTCTCACACATACATACACAGTTGTACATTTATTTATACATTTTCTTGTCTTTGTATATTTGTCTGAATAGCTATAGTAAAGGTTCCATGAAGTGTTAATAAGTTTCTATAGTATATTTGTTATTTGTCTGATAAGCTATGGAAAAAGATTCCTTTGTACTGTTTGATTATTTCACCTTTGACTTTTTCCAACTATGTTCTAATCAAATTTGGCAGCCAATTAAATCTTTGTCCGGTATATTCAATGAATGAATATTATCTCGATGGTCTTGAATCAGGTTAATATCATGAATAACAATATCTGAGCTATCAAATCAATTTGACGTATCCCCTTATTGTGTCAATTTGACTTACTGGTAAGCTAAGGTTTCTTGATTGGTCCAAAGGAAAATGATTTCGATTTTTGTTCTTATGATAGGCTATTTATTGCAGGAAGAATTATGAAGATGGTTGTGGAAAATATTGAGAAGAAATTTGATGCAGAAGAAGTGATTAAGGATTTCGAGGCGTTGACTAAAGATGCTGGAAGAATTCAAGAAGAGACACTTCAAAGGATTCTTGAAGAAAATGGAGGAACTGAGTATTTGAAGCAATGGGGTCTGAATGGTAGAACTGATGTTGAGATTTTTAAGGCTTGTATCCCTATTGTTACTCACAAAGAATTGGAGCCTTATATTCAAAGAATTGCTGATGGTGATCTTTCTCCCATTCTTACTGGAAAGCCCATTAAAACTATCTCCTTGAGGTACTGTAAAATTTCTTCTCCTTTTTCGGTCGGAGTGAGTATTTTCGCTAAGGGAGTTCAAAATAGGAAAAAGGGCCAAAAATATCCTTGAATTATTCAAAATAGGTCAATTTTACCCGTTGCGTTTTTTGGCTGAAAAATGTCATGTTACTCAGATAGCTCAAAAATGCCCTCCATCTAACTAGCCAAATAGTTCAAAAATACTCTTCCTATTAACGGTTGCTCCTTATTGAAAAGAGTCAATCTTGCCGTTGAGCTATTCAAAATGAGTCAAGAAGTTCAGGGGATCCAACATCAACATGTGCTATATATGCATAAAAATAATTTTAACCTTGTATATATAATGTAATTTTTCGATCAACCCCTTCCGGTACCCTAGCTCTACCATGTTGAGTTCTCATAAAGGAAAAAAAGAGAGGAATCCTTTTTGTGAAAAAAAGTCTCTTTCTTTGTTTTGGGTTGGTATTTTTTTTTCTCTTCATGTTTTCAGAAGTTGAACAAGGAAATATAATTTGTTGGTTTGCAGTTCTGGAACTACTCAAGGGAAGCCAAAGTTTGTACCTTTCAATGATGAATTAATGGAGTCCACCATGCAGATATTCCAGACCTCTTTTGCCTTTAGGAACAGGTAATGTGCCATTTGTCATTTCGTTCCATATATGACCTATATATCTCATGCAATTTGCTTGTTGGTTCATTTTTGTCTTTCAGTTTCTTTTGTCACAAATAAAAAGTTCCCTAATAATTGAAGCAGCCATGGAAAGTTAAAAGAGTTGAAATGTTGTGGGGACATTTACCTAACTTGTGTTTGCTCTTTCTGCAAGTAAATTAAATGTTTGGTTTGTCAAATCTTAGTGTGAACTACAAACATAGTAGTTCACACTGTGTTTAGGTCCACACTTCGTTTAATGTAATAATTCTGTTTTTCTTCTCTTTCAGAGAATTTCCAATTGGGAATGGGAAGGCTTTGCAGTTTATTTACAGCAGCAAGCAGTTTAAAACTAAGGGTGGTTTGGCAGCTGGAACAGCCACTACAAATGTGTATAGAAATGCACAATTCAAGAAGACAATGAGGGCAATGTCTACCCCATGTAGTAGTCCTGATGAAGTAATATTTGGTCCTGATTTTCAACAATCCTTATACTGCCACCTTCTCTGTGGTCTCATTTTCCGCAATGAAGTTCAAGTTGTTTCGTCTACCTTTGCACATAGCATTGTCCGTGCATTTCGTACTTTCGAACAAGTATGGGAAGCACTTGTTGTTGACATAAGAGAGGGAGTTTTATCGAGCAGAGTCACTGTCCCGTCCATAAGATCAGCCGTGTCAAAATTGCTGAAGCCTGATCCAGAAATGGCTGATACAATTTATAACAAGTGTGCAAATTTAAGCAATTGGTACGGCTTGATTCCTGAACTCTTCCCGAATACAAAGTACATATACGGTATCATGACAGGTTCAATGGAGCCTTACTTGAAGAAACTGAGGCACTATGCAGGGGAATTACCTCTATTAAGTGCTGATTATGGTTCTTCTGAAGGATGGGTTGGAGTAAACGTTAACCCGAAATTGGCCCCTGAGATGGTTACTTATGCAGTACTACCAAATATTGGTTATTTTGAATTCCTTCCTCTCGGGGAAATTCTCGATGGCATGGAGCAAGTAAATTCTCCAGTGGATCTGACTGAAGTTAAAATTGATGAAGAGTACGAAATTATCTTCACCAATTTTGCAGGTACAATTTTCTTGCTCCCCTTTTCTTGAAAATGCTCTGCTTAATTAGCAATTTGTGGTCTTTGTATATGACTTTATGGAGTAAGCATAACATGCTAACATGCGATCATCGGTTATTTATGGGAACATAGTCTTATTCATTTAGTGAATAAGATTTTTGGACCGCTTAAAAGAATAATAGTTAGATGTATAGGTTTTGTAAGTATAAATATACATATACTATACATATTGTATACACAAAATATACATATAATGTACATAATCAGTTTTTAGGTTTGTATATTTTGACTATCACCCGTAATTAATTTCGGCTAATGAGCCAAAACTGAAAAAAAAGCCCTATTATTCAGTGATTCTCCCTGGCGAGTTCTGCACTAGTTTTAATGTCTCCCATGTGGTTTTTGGATATACTTCTTTCCATGTATGACTTATTTTTAAAGACTCAAACTATCATATTTTTCCTTGGCCAATTTATAATTGAACGTCAATAATTAATTTGAAAGCATGGTGTAATTCAGTTGAATGAGTCAACTCTCTCAGCTTTGACTTGTGGAGTTTAGCATCATCCTTAGTATTCTGTGTGGCAAAATTGCAGGAAACATGATCACTTACATGTTCCTGCCTGGCATAAAATAGTGAAGTTTATGATTTATTTTTATACCTTGTTCTGGAATTCAACATGCTTTTTGTCCATATTCTGTTGTACACATTTGTTCTTATCTGCAATACTTGCATGTGCTTGATATTTATTTTATTTTGACCACTTCTCCTTTGTTGTTAAACTATATAGATTATCTAAACAAGTGCTTACTTAAAAGAAGTATTTCTATGTTCTGTCCAGTTGTTCTACTTCAGTTGCATTTATTAAAATAACAAGCTATTGGTCTATCTATTGTGTCACTTAGGCTACCGGACTTTAGTTATATGTACTAACAGTATAATTGACGAGTTTATGCATTTGTATATGCAGGTTTATATCGTTATCGACTAGGTGATGTTGTCAAGATAAGAGGATTCCACAATGGCACTCCAGAACTCCAGTTTATCTGCAGGAGGAACCTTTTACTGAGCATTAACATAGACAAGAACACCGAGAAAGATTTACAGCTAGCCGTGGAAGCTGCAGCCAAGCACTTAGTAGACGAAAAACTAGAAGTGGTGGACTTCACGAGCCATGTCAACGTCTCAGCTGATCCAGGGCACTATGTGATTTTCTGGGAATTGAGTGGGGAGGCAACCGATGAAATGTTGCAAGACTGCTGCAACTGTTTGGACAAATCTTTCGTCGATGCAGGCTATGTGAGCTCCCGGAAAGTTAGTGCAATTGGAGCGCTTGAACTGAGGATTGTGAAGCTAGGAACGTTTCATAAGATATTGGATCATTTTGTAGGGTTAGGAGGCGCGGTGAGCCAGTTTAAGACACCTAGGTGTGTTAGTCCAAAGAATAGCTCATTGATCCAAATACTGTCTAGTAATGTTGTTAAGAGCTATTCCAGTACTGCCTTCTGATGAATTATATGTATCTTTCCAGCTTTGTAGCCCTGCTATGGGGCATTCTTATCTTAATAATAGTGTAAAATATCTGACTTCTTAACCCCAGCGCACTATTCATTTTCTCTTGGACTAATGTCTATATAGAGAATATTTCTAAAAGGGTTGGTTGACGCAGAACCAATGAGCTCCTATCAAATAGTGTAACGAGTCTAAAGTTAGAGAAGCTTTTGCAACTTCGATAAGTATATCATAACAAGCAAATATAGCAGAGAACTTACCTTTTTCCTATTACAATCATGTCAATAGATGGGAATTCGCACCTATGTGACGAAGTCCTAGTGGTGCATTGATACTTTGCATCTACTAATTTACTCAATGTCTTTTTGAATACGTATATATATAAATACTCAAAATACTTCCCCAAAAAAAAAAAATGTTAGGATGAACTTGTTGACTTGTAATCACGGGGCACTTAGGACAAACTTACAAACTTGCTGTCACTTGTCAGTTTTGTGGGCCCATGATCTGATCAAAGTGGGATGTTGAAGTGTGCGCGCGTCTGTTGATCAATATTTGGTTTTAGCTGTTTAGACTAGGGGTGTCCAATGGGGCGGGCCTGGGCGGGTCCCGGCGGGACTGGAAGGGTCGGGATGCGGACTCCGGAGAGATTAGCAGGCCGACATAGACGGTACAGGAAGAGGTCCCGTCCCGTTTCACATCCCGCCGGAAGAGGGGCCGGGATTTGGGGGGACGGGTCGGGTCGGGTCGGGATTTGGGGGGCCGGGACGGGTCAAGTCGGAATTTGAGGGTTTTTTTGTCACTTAATTTTAAAAAATAATATATATAAACACTTCAATAATTGAACAAGATAGTGTAATAAAAAATCTCAAGGCTATTTTTTTGCCACTTATATTATTTAATAGAAATATGATTTTTTTGTAATACAATTTCAAAATTGCAACTTTGTGGTGTTGTTCAAAAGTTGCAAATCATATTGTAAAATTGCAATTAAAAAAATTACATAGTTAACCATACTTTTTCTAATTTCCTCACAATGTCTTGAGGATCTTCGATTGGAATTTGTTGGTCAAATTGTTCGACGTCGCTTCCTGTTCCCTCGAACAAGATTTCGTTGTAGTTGTAGTCTTCTTCTTCGTTGATCTCTGGTTGACCGCACATTCTACGCTCCGCTCGAATCCAATCTCTGAATAGAACTGCAATCTCCAATGTGTCTCCCGCCAATGAATGTATGTGCTCTCCTATTTGAAATCTTCCTGCAGAAAAATTGCTTTCAGACATTGTTGATGACGCTTGAATGTTCAACACATCTCGACCCATCTTTTCTAGTGTCAAAAATGTATTCTCATTCTGCCTCCAGTATTTCAGCAAGTCTTCATGTCCTTCATCATTGACAATTAATTTGTACGGTACAATACCCTGCGTAACATAAACATCAAATTCGCTAAATTGTAAAGAAGTTGAACCACTAAACATTTTATTTCTAAGGTCTTGAATACTAGCAGCAGAAACCACATATTTTTTATAACGTTGCAGCGAAGTAGAAGATGGTACATAAGTCGGTTGATTATTTGCACTTTGTTGTTGGTAATACATATATACTTGTTTGCATTCAGTGGGTATGTTAGACGTAACTTCTTCTTTAGTTGGTTTGTGAGTTGGTTCTTCAGTTTAGTCTGTTGGAAGTACTTCTATACAATCATAAATCGTTTCTACAAGTGTTTTACAACCGTCTACTTTAATATTCGGATTTAATACAACACCAATAATATAAATAGTGGGAACATGAAAAAAGTATTTTTTAAATTTTATAAACATTTTTTTAATAGATGGAGCGTAAGATGTTTTTTTTATATAGTCATTAAGTAACAAAAATATTAGAGCTACATAAAATAATATATTTGAAATAGTAGGATAATAAATATCGGAAAATTCTTTAGTAGCTTGAAAAATATTCTCTAAAAATCCATTAAGTTCCAAAAAAAATCCTAATCATTATTTACAAGCATATCCCTTGGATTTTTATTATGAGCGTTAAATAATAAAATTATAGGTTGTCTATAATCGTAAGCAATAAGTAGTTGCTCATACAGAGAATTCCACCTAGTCGAAACTTCTACTGAAATTTTTCTATAAGGTAATCCACAATCATGACAAATTTTTTTATACTCTTTGCGTCTTTGTATTTTATTACCTTTAAAAAATAAAATTTATAGCAAATTGTATTTTATCAAGAATGCTTTCAAAAAGTTTTAGGCTATCCTTTACAACTAAGTTATAAATATGGCACACACATCTTATATGAAAATGATCAGGAAAACATGAAGTTAATTGAACTTTTAAAAGTCTTATAGCATAATCATTAGAAGTAGTATTATTTAATGTAATAGTCATAATTTTATCAATTATTCCATAATAATCACAAATTTCATTAATATTTGTGCAATAAAACTTCCAGTGTCCTATCATCAATATATCTATAGGCTAAAATACATTTTTTCATAGACCAATTTTGATCTATCCAATGACATGTTATCGTTAAATAATCATTACTGTTAGTAATACGGCATATGTCAGAAGTGATAGCCACTTTTCCACTAAAATGATACAATGCATAACGTAAATATTGTTGATATTCACTTGCAAATTCAAAAACATCCCTTCTAACAGTTGACCTAGAAAAAATATTAAAAGCAGGATTATATGTTTCTCCAATGTAATGAATAAAACCAGGAGAGGAAGGAAATGAAAAAGGTAAACCCTCCACCGCTACTAATTTTGCCATTTTTTCACCGCTACTAATTTTGCCATTTTTTCCTTATCTTTGTTTTATCATATTCAGGACCAAAAATCTCCCATGTCGTCGGGTTAATTTGACCCTGTACTTGATCAGTGACACTATGTGAACCTGGTAAGACACTGGTTACGTGGTAGGGGAGATTTAGTGATATAAGAATTAAAATTGAAATGTCATTTTGGTTTAAAAATACCCCACCGGCTACGAGTAACGGGCCCTTGACTCGAGGTAGAATTGGACGGGATTTGAGTAAGCAACGGGTTGGCAGCGGACTGGCCAGTAGTGGGCCTACTGGCCCAATAACTAAACGTGAAACAGAAACTGGGTCACTACGTGCAGTGGGCCGTGACTACGGATCAGTATCGATACCAGAACTAGGCCGAGACCCGAGACCAAGGCCGAGACTATGTGGGCCACCAGGCAGTGGGCCTGCTGGCCGAGTTGACGCTAGATAGGTAATTTATGGGTCTGCCGGTGAATTTGGGTCACGGGACATCTCGGATAAATGGTGGATAATATACGGTGAGATCCCATCATCCAAAAAATTATACGAACTAGGCACGAAACTATGCAATTTAGCAAATGGAAATTGGATTTCATAAAAAATAACATCGCGACTAATTATAATTTTGTTAGAGGATAAATCAAAACATTTGTAATCACGATGATTAGATGGATAATCCAAAAATACACAAGCAGTATGTCGCACCCGTTTTTAACCCACCTCGATGTGAAGGAAGGGGATCCATCACGATCAGCGATGTAATGGTGATTCCTAAATTAATGAAAGCTTAAGGGGTCTCCACCTAATTATTTTACGGTGAATTAGGGCACCTAAATGTTAATATAAATGCTGCAAAATGAACTCCGATTAATGATCTGCTAATCTGTGAGATTCTGGGTAATGGTTCTTTATTATCCTAAAGGGAAGTGGTTAGACATCCTTTAAGATCCACTAACTTGTGGTTATCCGGTCAAACTTAGGTTAACTATTATGCTAAGGAAAAATACATTTTTTAAAGTATAAAGTTAAAATGATGTTGCAAGTAGTTAATAAAAGGATGTATTTTTTGACAACGTAAATTTTTTACCATTTATTCTTTTGAGGAGTCTCGCAAAGGTGATTGTGGTTTTAAGAAATAAATTCCCGACATAAAATCCGAAAAGTATACATGGTATTATTTATAAAAATATATGTGTAAAATTAATTTTTTGGATAAAAGCATGAATTTGTAAGGCATTATTTATAAAATACATGCAAAGTTAATTTTTGGATAAAAGCATGCATTTGTATGGCATTGTTTATTAAAATACATGTAAAGTTGATTATTGGATAAAGAAGACATTTGTATGGCGTTGTCCACAAAATACCTATTTTTGGGCAATTGATAGTAAGGAAGAAAGCAGATTATTTGCAATGCAAAGAAGTGATTTATATGGAAGTCATTTTAAATCGCAAATCGGATGAAAAATAAAACGTTGTTTGTATGATTAATAATGCGAATAAAAAATGACCGGATTATTTTGAAAGTTTTAAACATGCATGACGAACTTAAAATAAATAAACTAGCGGCGAATTTTCAATTTTAAACTACCCGAGCCTAAAATGAATAAACTAGCGGCGAGTTTCCAATTTTTAAACTACCCTATTATTTTATCCATTCAAAGCCTAATTATTCTAAGTGTTCCCGTGATCGTACAAAATTGAATAATTAAATTACAACAGAAAAATAATAAAAATGCGGGATCAAGGAAATAAAGCAGCGACTAGGGCGGATGACGATATCATCCCGCCCTATTTGTTTAGATATCCCGAGGCCGGAGAATGCAAGAAATGTGGATGTGGGTCTTCGTTTGACAATAATCATGATGAGTCTCACAACGAGACTCTTCGTTGCTTCCGATGCATTTCATGTAAACAAAAAAAAAAGGATTAGTAGATGGAACATGAAAAATATATACATAAGAAAAATATAACTAAATAATTTATCAAAGGTAATATGTCCTAGAGTTAGCTATGTGATGTAATTATTCCTTTTAAGAAAGGAGAAGAAACAAACGTCTGATGTTAATACATACTCAAATTCATTCATAAACCATATCCAACATAGTCATTGTCATCTAAAACTGATATACATAATATTTCAAAACATATGATATACCCGAAAATATACAGAGCATAAAACCTCGATATACACTGGTGGCATACCTAGGCTCTTAGACCTTGTATACCTTGAGGTATATCACGGTATACCTATCATTTCACAACTTAAAAGACATGAGCAAATCAACATGGTCACATTCATATTGCCAACAAGGACAAAGGCCATCCAAAAGATGTTCAGAAGCAAAACAATGAATGAATCAAACTAGAATGAAGAAAATCAAATACATAACAAGAGGAGAATACCCGATGACTTAATTCTCACTAATAGGACTAGATTAGACACATGAACATGTTCAATTTTAAAAAATTTAGCAATAACAAATAAGTAAGACATGCTGATTATAGAGAGGGGAAAAGATGAAGATGGTGAACTTAAGTAGCATGTTGTATAAACCTATGATCTTAAGTGCATATCTCAAAATGAGGAGCATTATGCATGGATATTCAGAGGGTAGGGATTAGAAATAACCACACACAAATTACTGTCAAATTCTTATATGCCGTCAAACAAGCCAAGGGAGAATTCATAATAGTTTAACACTTCAACAATCATGCTGGACATCAGCAATATGACTAAATCATGGCAAAAAATTCTTAGACATGACCACTCAATAAATTCCGAGTCAACAAATCACCAAAGCTACAACCAGAACACATCTAGAATTTAGTAGGGACAGGCTGGGCAGACTAAGATCAAATTTAAGCATATTGTGTCAAGTGTATCCATACATGACTTCTAAGGTAAATTAAAACATTGTCCTAATTATTTAAACTTCAACACATCATATAGAGTTAAATTTAGACTCAACATAGCATTCTTAGGTATAAACAGTCAATTAACAAGAAAATAACAAATGCTACTTAACTAATCAACATCATAGTCCCTTTTAAACATGCCGAAACTTAACTAATTCTACATTATAATCTCTATAAAAAAAATATTAAGATAGTATTCCTATCACATCTAAGCATTAATAGTCAAATTAGATACATTAATAAAACAGCTAGTACTAATCATTTAACTTAATCAAACATCCTAATTCTTCTAAAACACAATAATCATCCATCAAAAATATTTCTCAACATAAATAGACTAACAAACTCTTAAACACTAAGCACAACAACATAAATAGACTACATTATCATTAAATCAGTAATAAAACACACAGAACATAGAAAGTAAAAAAAATGAGAAGAATCTGAGTTTACGAACCTTCTCCGGACAACGAACCGAGACGTCGTTCAAATCGTCGAATCCGCTCGGAGAAGTTATTTTGAAATGTTGATTTTTTTTCTTTCAGAATGTTGATTTTTTTATTTTTGGACCCGGATTCTGCCCGACCCGAAAATGCAACAGAACATGAAGAACAAAAGGGAGATTTTCATATTGCAAATTAGGAACCAAAAGGAGTATTTTTGGATTTTTGACCCGACCCGAAATGTGAAGAACAAAGGAGATTTTTGGATTAAAAATTATGTAAGCAAAGAAGAGTATTTTTCTAAGCAAAAATTAAGAAAACAAATCGACCAATTTTCTTTGTTTTTTGATGCTTTTCTTTGTATTTTCGGACTGATTTCTTTATTTTTGGACCCGAAAAACCAGACCCGCTTTCTTTTCTCGGACCCGAAAGACAGACCCTCGCAAAATGGAGAACAAAGGGGGGGTTTTATAGATAGATTCCCCATAACGTTCACCCCCATACCCCTTTTTCAAATGAATTTGAATTTCAAATAAAGGGCAAAGGTGACGGTTTTTGGAAGCGGATTTTAGGGGTGTAGGTCTCGGATTTTGGGGGACAGGGTATGGGTGAAGTGACGGGAGGGGTGTGATGGTGTCAGGGTTGGGTGGCCGGTCATCAGTGATGGTGGGTGAGGTGTCGGGTCGCAGGTATGGGGGCGAAAAAAGGGGGGCTGCGGCGGATAGGGTATGGGTTTGGTTTTATTTTTTTAGGTTTTTAGGGTTAGGGGGAATAAAAAGGGAGTTGGTCGAAAATAAGGTATGCGCCGATGGGTTGGGTTGATGGCCAGTTGGGCCGAAAATAAGGGTTGTGGAATTGGGTTGATTTTGTGGGTTGGTGGAATATTTAGGGTGGGTAGAAAAAGGGTTGTGGGGTAAAATATAAAAAGGGGTTTAATATTGAAAAAGATGCTTTGCAAAATATGTAAATTATAAAGATAAAAATAACAATGTGATAATAATAAAAAAACATAATATTTGCGAAATGTTTGATGCTCAATTTAAATAAAAAATGCGATGTCGTTTTGCGAAATAAAATACCATAGAATATTAGAGTAAAAATTACGATCAGGATATTAAAAGGCAAACAATAGTAAATAATATGAATAATAATAATAATAATATTGAAAAATGGACAATGATATATATATATATTAAAATTTTTTTGAGGTGTCAAAATATTTTAAAATGCAAACAAATAATCGGAAAAGAGGTGACAAAATTGGGAGTCAACAACTTGCCCCTCTTTGGCTGGAGACGATGAAAGAGTTTTCGGACAAAGAAGTTGACTGATTAGCCAATTTTATCCTGATCATCGGGACTTGAACGAAGATTAGGGATACATGGGTAGAGATAGAATCCCGAGGGAGAAGAAATTGCGATATCGGTAAATTGAGAAGCAAAAATTGGTGCAGATTCAAGAAATATCGCCCCAGTATCGAGTTATGATGACAATGGTTGCAGGTGCGGAAAAATATTGGAAAAGAGCGGAACAACGTTCGAAGTAGGCTGCTGACCTTTGTTGGGAAGTCCAGTTCTCCAACAAATTGCCTCAGTTCGCTGTAAGTGATAGTTCCACGTTGTGCTGAATCTCCTGCCAATTCAAACTCTTGCGGACTAGAGCTAAGATAAAAAATTAGTGCGTAACTGCTGGATACAATGGGTATATGAGAATACGACCCTATGAACTGAAATGACGTCATTGTACAAACATAATGCAAAATGACGTCTCTGCACAGATGTAATGAAATGACGTCGTTGTATAGACGTAATGAAATAACGTCATTGTATAGACGTAATGCAAAATGACGTCATTGTATAGACGTAATGTAAAATGACATCGTTGCATATACGTAATGAAAATAATGTCGTTGTATAGACGTAATACAAAATGACGTCGTTGCATAGACGTAATGAAATGACGTCGTTGTATAGACATAATGCAAAATGATGTCGTTGCATAGACATAATGAAATGACGTCGTTGTATAGACGTAATGCAAAATGATGTCGTTGTATAGACTTAATGCAAAATGACGTTGTTGTATAGACGTAATGAAAATGATGTCGTTGTATAGACGTAATGAAAATGACGTCGTTGTATAGACGTAATGAAATGACGTCGCTGTGTAGACATAATGCAAAATGACGTTGTTGCATAGACGTAATGAAATGACGTCGTTGTATGGACGTAATGCAAAATAACATCGTTGCATAGATGTAATGAAATGACGTCGTTGTATAGACGTAAGGAAATGACGTCGTTGTATAGACGTAATGCAAAATGACATCATTGTATAGACGTAACGCAATGACGTCCTTGCACAGATGAAATGTAATAACATTCTTGCACAGATGTGATGAAATGACATCGTTGTCCAGACGTAATGTAAAATATCATCCTTGCATAGACGAAATGTAATGACGTCATTGTACATATATAATGCAAAATAACGTCATTGTCCAGATGTAATGCAAAATGTCGTTCTTGCACAGACTTGATGAGAGATGACCCTAAGGCCGAAATATTATGTTGATGTTCCTGCAAACCCAATCTGGATGAAAAGTTAATTCATGGACATAGACGATGTAAAATGAATAAATGAGGATGAAAATGTAACCGTGTGAGTTGAAATACCGTCTTTGCACAGACATAACGCGGTTGGGACCCTGTAGGTCAAGATGACGTCTTTGTACATATGCAAAATAGGAACGTGATCCTTGTGGGCCGAACTGTGATGCGGAAGTTCTTTGCGAAATTATACATAAATGTTACGGCTTCCTTACCTCTTTCAACCTGAAGAACATGTACTCAAAGAAATTAGTGAGTTTGGGGGAGGGGCGGTTGATTCGCGTTGACTTTGTAGCTTTGGCTCTTCATACTTACACGTCCCACTGGTTCGGACCTGTAACCCCTGTCTGGTTTCCAATCTTGGCTAGTTGTTAATGAAAATATTAGTTGAAAATAATTTTCTTATAAGAAAATATGCATATTAATAAAAATTTATGTCGAACTCTTGAATAGTGACATGCAGTGAAACAAAGCAAACGTCTTATCCAAAATCCTTTTTCTGACTAAAGACTTAGCTAGCCAACACTTTTCCATGTCAATCGACATCTTCTTACAGTGAACCCTTAAAATTTGACCCAATTTCTGGTATGTGAGGATTCTGAACTTTCAACTGGACAAAACCGAGTCTTATGTGGGTTGTTTGCCTGTCCTATCAAGGCGATCAGATGTGTGTATTTCGTTACATGCAGGATGAGGGAGAAAAATTTCTAATGGTGTGATCGAAGCCGATATAAGCCGCCTATGTATCCCAACAAAGGAATCAGGTCATAATGTTGTTCGTTATAAGCAAAAGGGGATTGTAAGTTTTTTCTAAAAATGGAACCGAAGCCGATGTGGGCCGCCTACGTATCCCGCCGAGGAAATCAGGTCATAACGTAGTTCATGTTACAAGTAAATATTTTTTTGGGGAAATTTGTGATTTAAAGATAAGGAACCCAACATGGGTTCTTTGCGTATCCTGCCAAGGGAGCGCAACTTTTATAACATAGAAAATGCATTACATAGAAAAATTCCTAAATGTAGTATATTTTCACCACATCTGCATTGATTTCTTTTGGCCATACTTCGCCGTCCATTTCAGCTAGGATTAGTGCCCATCCAGTTAGCACTCAGTGAACCATGTAAGATCCTTGTCAATTAGGTGTGAATTTTCCTTTAGCTTCATTTTGGTTCAGGAATATACGCTTTAACACCAATTGCACTGGTTTGAAAATCCTTCGTTTTACTTTCTTGTTGAAAGCTTTCTCCATTATGTTCAGATAAAGTTGCCCGTGACAAACTGCGTTCATTCACTTTTCATCAATCAGCATCAATTGCACATACTGATTTTGTATCCACTTGGCTTCGCTCAACTCGACTTCTTGGATAATTCTCAAAGATGGTATTTCTACCTCTGCTGGTAACACAACTTCTGTTCCATAGACCAAAAGATACGGTGTTTCCCTAGTAGAAGTCATGATTGTAGTGCGATAGCCCAAAAGTGTAAAGGGCAAATGCTCGTGCCAGTGCTTGTAATTATCGACCATCTTCCACAATATTCTCTCGATGTTTTTGTTGGCTGCTTCGACCGCTCCATTCATCTGAGGCCGATATGGAGTGGAATTGCGGTGAGTGATAAAAAAACTTCTCACATACCTCATGCATCAAATTACTGTTGAGATTGGCTCCGTTATCTGTTATAATCGACTCAGAGATTCTAAATCGGCAAATGATGTTATTGCGGACAAAGTCAACTACCACCTTCTTCGTCACTGACTTCCAACTTCGTGAAGTAGTCAATTGCCACTAGAATGAATATGTGTCCATTTGGCGTGGCAGATTCAATAGGACCAATGACATCCATGCCCCTAGCTGCAAATGGCCAAGGAGAACTCGTCACATTGAGCTCGTTAGGAGGTACCCGAATTAAATCGCCACAAATCTGACACTGATGGCACTTTTGCACAAAGCGAATGCAATCTATTTCCATGGTCATTCAAAAATACCCTGCTCGCTGAATCTTCTTTGCTAAAGTAAAACCATTTATATGATGCCCGCATGTGCCTCCATGTATCTCTTCAACTAACCCGCTTGCCTCTTGGGCGTCAACACATCTTAACAATCCTAGATCCGGAGTCCTCCGATAAAGGACTTCTCCATTTAGGAAGAAATGATTTGCTAACCTCCGAAGTGTATTCTTTTGAGTACTGGTTATGCCTTCGGGATATTCGCCTGCCTTGAGATACCTCTTAATGTCGTGGTTCCAAGGCTTTCCATCCAGTTCTCCATCTATGTGGAAACAATAGGTTGGCTGATCCAATAAGTTCACCTTGATAGGATCAATGTAATTCTTATTCGGATGTTGAATCATGGAGCACAGACTTGCCAGAGCATTAGCAAATTCATTTTGAGTTCGTGGGATATGCTTGAATTATATCTCACTGAACCTTTTGGACAATTCTTTCACGCAATACAAGTAATGGAGTATTTTTACGTTCTTGGTGGCCCATTCGCCTTGTACCTGATGAATCAATAAGTCTGAATCACCGATACAAATGTTTCGACTTATCTTTAAATAAAATAATTATAAGTCGTCACGTAATTTTTTATGAAATGAGTTTCCCATTTGCCAAAATACAAATGTCTGGACCCCACACATATGATTTCCTAGATGATAGCCGACCTCCGTACTTAACCCAATTTTTATTCCTTCACCACATACTGTTTCAGGTACCGACGGAAATTTAGGCCAACCGGGCCCCGAAACAGTGGCCCATCTACAAGACCAATCTGTCCAACAGACTGGGCCTCTAGTTCCAAGGCTCGAAACAAATCCAGTCTTTGTTCCAATATCAGTGGCCCAGCCCACTGTTTCGGTACCACAACTGGATAGTGGCTTGAGCCGAGGCCCGTCAACCCCTAACCACCCCGATAGTTTTTCTAAATGATCCGTAACCCGCAGCCAACACGGCATTCACAAGCCCAACACCAAATATAGCCTACATACCCAAATATCAAAATCACCATTACCCCGTAATCATGTGAATGCTCTTTATGACCCTAATTGGAAACTGGCCATAGACGATGAATTCAATGCTCTTATTAAAAATAGGACGTGGGATTTGGTACCTCGTCCACCTCATGCTAATATAATTTGGTCTATGTGGATTTTTAGTCACAAAGAAAACTCTTATGGTTCTTTTGAGCGGCATAAATCCCGTCTTGTAGGCGATGGAAAAACACAACGTGTTGGCGTGGATTGCGGTGAGACATTCAATTCAGTGGTCAAGCCGACATCTATCAGGATAGTACTTAGCTTGGCTATTTCAAAAGGTTGGAAACTTCATTAATTAGATGTCAAGAATGCTTTCCTCCACGGTGAACTAAATGAGACGGTATACATGTATCAACCGTTGGGGTATAGAGACTCTAAATACCCTAACCATGTTTGTCTGCTTAAAAAGTCATTATATGGTCTGAAGCAAGCTCCCAGGGCATAGTACAAACGGTTTGCAGATTTTATTTCAAAGATTGTTTTTTCAAACAGCCGTTCCGATCACTCTCTGTTTATTTATCGTCAGAGTAATAATTTTGCTTATCTTCTCCTATATGTGGATGACATTATACTAACTACCTCATCAGATACTCTTCAAAAGAACATCATGTCACAGCTTGGCTCCGAATTTGCAATGAAGGACCTAGGCCCATTACATTATTTTTTGGGCATAGCAGTGGGACGACATGCAGGTGGTTTGTTTCTCTTATGCAACAGAGATTGTGGAACAAGCTGGCATGTCCTCCTGTAAACCATCTGCAACTGTGGTGGACACTAATCAAAATTGAGTGCATCTTTAGGCAAGCCTTTTGCCGACCCAACACTCTACCGCAACCTGGCAGGAGCACTGCAGTATCTAACTTTCACCAGACCAGATATTTCGTATGTTGTGCAACAAGTGTGCCTATTTATGCATAATCCAATGGATGAGCGTATGCATGCCCTAAAGCTCATTGTGCGCTATATACAGGGTACTCTCGCATACGATCTACACTTGTATCCATCGAACATATCCACACTAGTCTCCTACACAGATGCAGATTGGGGAGGCTGCCCAGACACGAGACGCTCCACCTCCGGTTATGGTATTTTTCTTGGTCATAACTTGGTCTCTTGATCCTTAAAAAGACAAGCCACATTATCCAGATCAAGTGCCGAAGTAGAATACAGGGGTGTTGCTAATGTTGTGCCTGAATCTTGTTAGCTTCGCAATCTTCTCCTTGAGCTTCATTGCCCGATTCCGAAAGCCACTTTGGTGTATTGTGATAACATTAGTGCTATCTACATGTTCGACAATCCATTAAATCACCAACGCACAAAACATATTGAGCTGGATATCCACTTTGTCCATGAAAAGGTGTCCCACGGTCAAATGCGGGTGCTGCATGTCCCCTCGCGCCATCAAATTGCAGATATATTTACTAAAGGTCTTACGCTGATATTATTTGAAGATTTTCGGGACAGTCTCAGCATTCGTCTGCCTCCTTCTTTAACTGCGGGGGAGTGATAGAATAATAATTAGTGATATTGGTATTAATAATTATTATTGTTGTAATTAATTAATATCTTGTATATATGGTAGCATGTAAAACATTGAATATGTAGATTAGCAATCATAGATAATCATATCACAATTATTAAGGAGATGTTTAGGCATGATCTTCTCCTAATCTTTATGGTGTAATTTTGTATATTAACCACATTATTGTGGAGGAATAAGATGAGGAAAATATATTTTTACATAGTGATATTGGTATTAATAATTATTATTCTATCATCGCTTAAACCAATTGATTAACCCCAAGAGAGATTGAGTATGGAGTCGTCATTTTACATTTATTATCTTTATTTTCAAATACGTTTAAATTCTGCATTTTATTTCAGTTTATTAGAGATTAACGACTTTACTAAAACTAACGCTGCTTTCTTTTCTTTAAAAATCAGTTTTGGTTTCTAAGTTTTTAATATCAGTTTGAGTCTACTCTCATTAGGCAAGACTTAGGTAATTAAACAATTGGTTTTCAGAAATACTAATAGTCATTTTCATATTTTAGTTGAATTTAAATGTTTATCTAAAGATGTAGAGATTCTTCTTTCTTTTTCAAACTATTAAATAAGAGTTTCTAAAATGATCGTATTTATCTAGTTTTGAAATTGAATTAATTCGTAGTCGTAACCCGGATAAATACAATTAAATGATGAAATTTTACTTATAGAGTATTTAAACGTTGAATAAAGTGAAAATAATATAAACGGTTAAGTATTTAGTAAAATTCATGATTCCATTTTCTTTGTTTAAATAATATTTCTTTAAATTTAAATAAATTATTTTCCTAAATAAAGTTATATTGTTTTAGCTATAAAAATGTTTAAATTCGCCGATAATCGCATTTGCGGATTTTTTGGGTGCTTAACACCTTCCCCGAGGAATCATTAGAACCCTTACCCTTTCTCTGGTTTTCAAAAATAAGGTTTTCCGTAAATGCCTTTTTTTAAAAATAATTTCCTAATTCCGTAAAAATTAGGTGGCGACTATGTGTTCAAACAAAGAGCCAAATTATTGGTACGCTTTTTTACGCGAGTGTAAATGCGGATCGTAACACTATAGTACTTTCTTGGATAATGAATTTTGGTGCTAGTAATCTGATTAGTGGTGTAATGTATGTTGTTAATGCTTGGGCAATCTGAAAAATTAAAATAAAGTTTTGATGAAATTAATGGCTCAAGAATATTTAGTATACATAAGGATATACCCACTTTAACTCAGGGAACATTTACTTTACTAGACTTAAAGGGTTATGGAATGAATTTGAGGCCCTTGTTCCATCTCCAGGATGTAATTGTGAAAAATCTAGGGAGTTTGTGGTTTACATACAAAGGCGGAGATTGTATCAGTTCTTGATGGGACTAAATGAGTCCTACACACAGCCTAGAAGCCAAATATGCTTAATGAATCCATTGCCTTCAGTAAATCAGGCATATGCTACGATAATCAATCATGAGAGTCAAAGAGCTAGTAGTTCTATCTCTATTGATTTGCTTGGTGCAGAATCATCTAATGGAATATATGATCGGTCAAACATAGATCTGATAATCAAATTATGAATCAATATGAACCAATAGCTATATATATATAGAGAGAGAGAAATGGAAACTAAACTGATCGTAAATATAAAAGAGACTATAATATGTAGTGTGATGTGTGTAAGATAAAGGATCATACAAGAGAAACTTGCTACAAAATTGTTGGATATCCTCCAAGCTTCAAGAAAAAGAAATATGATACAGGTCATAGACCAGGAGGGTCTGCAGCATATAAAACAACATTTACTGAACCTACAACTACACAAAATCACTTAACAAATCAAGGCAATGAGGTTCAGATTACTGCAAATGTCACTGGATTATATCAAGGATTGCTTGATCAAGGCAAGATGACATAGCTAGCAAGTGGAAAACAGCCTAGAGCTTGTGTGTTTATCAAAGAATAATATGATTACAAACAAACAACAAACAATAACATATCTAGTGAAATCTCACAATGTGGAGTCTGGAGGATAGAGTGTATGCAGACCTTACCACTACCTTGGTAGGTAGAGCGGTTATTTTCGATTCGGCTCAAGACAGAGCAAAAGCACAAGCAAAGCAAAAACAAAAGTAAAGCAAGAGCAAAGCAATAGAAATGGTCAGACTCGGTCAAAAAAAAATTAAAGCAGTATAAAAATACTGGTATCAAAAGCAAATAAGCCATGATAGCGCATTCTGAAAAAATAAGCAGTAACTACCGCATGTAAATAAGCTAAACAAAGTATACTAAATGACACATAGCAGCAAAAGTCAAGAATAATATGATTAGATCCTACAAATGTTGAATAAGAGTAGTTGTATCTCAGTTAATACCAATGCTGCAAGAACTGATGATATGGCAGGTAACACAACTGTAAGGTCACATGTATAAATAGTGCTTGTTTAGCTAAGTTAGTACAATAGATCATAGATCAGGGGCTACTAATCATATGGTATCTAACATAGACATACTAGACAAATCAAAAGTCACTAAGAGTACAAATCCAAAACATGCATATTTACCAAATGGGGATATATCTATTGTCACATATATTGGTTCAAGTTCAATTTCACCTAGAAGTACTCTTGAAAATGTGTTCTTATTGCCACAGTTTAAGTATAATATAATGTCTGTTTCTAAGACTACAAGAAAGTTAAAATGTGCAGCTTTATTTTATCCTGATTTCTTCATATTTCAGGATATCTCAAGTAGGAATGTGAAGGAGATTGGTAGACAAGAGGATGAGCTAAATATACTTAATCAATCACCTAGAGATCATACACATGATGTAATTCTAGGTACTAAAATAAATCAGGATTATAATTAATTAGAGATCAATATGTGGCTCATATTTGGACATGTCGCTTCATCTGTTTTGTACAAATTACTACCTAGTGCAAAGAACAATATAGCTGAGAAAGTTAATAAGTGTACTATGTGTTCATGTACTAAACAAACTAGAATTTCATTTCGTGCAAGTAGTATAAAAAGTATTGAATGCTTTGATATTGTACACATGGATGTTTGGGGTCCTTATAAAAATTTTACTGTTGATGATTTCAAGTACTTCTTGACAAATGTTGATGATTATAGTAGAATGACCTGGATTTATCGGTTGAAACTGAAATATGATGTGTTCGTTTTTTACAATATTTCTTAGCATTTGTGAAAACTCAGTTTAATAAGTCGGTAAAAATTTGCAAAACTGATAATGGTGTAGAGTTTTTAAATGATATATGTAGCACTATGTTTAAGAGTGCAGGAATTATACATCAAAGAACTTGTGCATATTTCCCTCAGTAAAATGGTGTAGCTGAGAGGAAGCACATGCACATATTGGAAGTCACAAGAGCCTTAAGATAATAGGCCAATATACTTTTACAATTTTGGGAATACTGTGTACAAACTACAGTTTATATTATAAATAGGATGTCATTTTCTGTAGTTGGAGTATCACCTTATGAAAAAACTGTATAAAATGAAACCCTCTTTGAATCACTTTAGAGTTCTAGGATGTTTGTGTCGTGCAAATATTGTGCAACAAAATGACAAGTTACAAACTAGAACCAAAACTGTTGTATTTATGGGCTACTCAAAAATTCAAAATAGTTATATTTTATATCATTTGATCACTAAGTCCTTTTTTTGTTAATAGAGATGTGGTTTTCATAGTTTTTCCCTTTAGGAAGAATATATCTGATCCACCAATCTTTAAACAAGTTGATATTCAACATTATGAGGAACCTACATATACTATTGCTAATAACCATAATGTAGTTCCTAATTTGGATATTGAGATAGATAAAACAGGAATAATAGGTGTTCAACATGAACCTACATCATCAGAACAGGTGCTGCAGCACTCAATTCAAGCAAAATCTATAGGTGAACAACTAGTAGTGTTAGATCAACAAGTCCAAGCACCAGTAAAATCAACACTAGTACCAACTAGAACTTCCACAAGGGCAAGTAACCTCCAATATGGATGAAGAATTTTGCATCCCTCGGTCTAATTAACCAGGATACAGTCTTTGCTATTTCAAACTATGTGTCTTATGAAAAATTATCTGCTAAGTACCAGTCTTACCTAATTGTTTTTTCAACTGTCTCAAAACTAAAAATTTACAAAGAAACAACTAAGGATCCTAGGTGAGTGGAGGCAATGTAGGCTGAAATAGATGTTTTGCAGAGCAACAACACTTGAGAAATTGTATGTTTATCATAAGGAAAAACACCAATAGAATGCAAATGGATATATAAGACCAAGTACAAAGGTTCTAGGGAGATAGAAAGATTCAAGGCAAGACTGGCTGCAAAGGGATATAACCAACAAGAGGGAATTGACTATCAGGAGACCTTCTCTCCTGTAGTCAAGATGGTCACAATCAGGATAATTTTATCTATTGAGGCCTCTAAACATTGACACATCCATCAAATGGATGTGTACAATGCATTTCTGCAAGAAGACTTGAATGATGAGATATACATGAATATATCTCAAGGTTTTGTGAGCCATGGGAGATAGACAAGTATGCAGACTTACAAAGTCATTGTATGGGCTGAAACAGTCCCTAGAAAATGAAATGCGAAGCTGAAAGAAACTCTAGTCAAGTTACAGTTTGTGCAAAGTCAACATGATCACTCTTTATTTGTAAGGAAGACCAAAGAAGAAACTGTAATCATCCTGGTGTATGTTGATGATATGCTAGAAACTGGTGATAGTTTGGCCCTAATCAAAGAAGCAAAGTCAGCTCTGCAATAGGTGTTCAAAATGAAAGACTTGGGAGAATTGAAGTACTTCCTTGGAATAGAATTTGCAAGGTCTAAAGAAGGAATCTTAATGCATCAAAGAAAATACTCTTTAGAGTTGATCTCAGAATGTTGGTCTATCATCATCTAAACCAACTTATACTCCAATTGACACTAGTGTAAAGCTAACAACAAAGGAGTATGATGATCACCTAAATATCAACAACACTGAAGATCCATTATGACAGACATATGTGCATATCAAAAGCTTATAGGGAAGTTATTGTATTTGACTGTTACAAGACCAAATATTGCATTTGGGGTTCAAATACTAAGTCAATATCTACAACAACCCAAGAAGTCTCACATGAAAGTTGCATTAAGGATTGTTACATACATCAAATCACAACCTGGCTAAGGTATTCTGATGTCAAGTAATTTTATTCAGACTATGAGTGTGTTTTGTGATGCTGATTGGGCAGCATATGCTCATACTAGAAGATCAGTATAAGGATTTCTAATCAAATTAGGTGACTCACTAGTATCATGGAAATTAAAGAAGCAAACAACTATTTCTAGAAGTTCTACAGAAGCAGAATACAGAAGTATGACTTCTGCACTATCAGAACTCACTTGGTTGCTAGGATTATTGACAGAGTTAGAGATGAAGATTGAACTGCCTGTAATTATCTACAGTGATAGCAGATCAACTATACAAATAGCTTCTAATCCAATTTATCATGAGAGGACAGAGCATATTGAAATTGACTGTCACTTCATTAGGGAAAAAATTCAACAAGGAAAGGTGCAAAGTCGATACATTTCAACTAAGGATCAACATGCAGATCTCCTCACTAAAGGTCTTACCAGGGTACAACATCACTATCTTAATTCCAAGTTAGTTGTGTTAAACATATTCATGTTACCTAACTTGAGGGGAGTGTTGAAGAAAAGAATAAGTAGCACAACCCAATCAGGGCATTTTTGTATTTTCTACTCTTTCATTAGTTAGTTATTAGTTACTAATCAGTTAGTTAGGAGTAGTTATAACTACTTTCTTAAAGTTAGTTAGCTAGTCGATTAGTTAAACTAATCTACTCTAATGATCATATATATATATATATTTATTTATTGTATAACACTTGCATATACACAATGAATAAAAACTCTTCTCTGAATCTTCTTTCTACTCCTAAGTGTTCGACTTCATCTTCCTTCTTCTTCTTTCTTTCTTTCTTTCTTTCTTTCTTTTTTACTTACATTCTTAGTTAATTCATAAAACTCAACAATAGAGTTCTGTTCATCATGAGAAACCACTTGAGGTTAAGTCATTTTCATAAAGAATAATGTTATACATACTAACATCTCTCTTATTTTCTTGTGTTATTTTCTTGAAAAATGTACCGAACACAAGAAAATAAGTAAGAAATTCATTTATTTTATTTAAAAAATATTTTCCTTCATACCAAACACACTCGTAGTAGATAAATATTTTAATTTTATTTCAAAATAATTCATGGGATCATTGTTCGAATCCATACGAAATTGGATGCTTGTTAACTCTTGTTCTTTGAATTCCGGGATTGTTTAGGGACAAAACAGTAATTATGATATAATCAGTTTAATGTTTTTTTAAGAATGAAATTGTGATCGTTTGATAGCTGGTTAGAGTTATGCAGGTATTAGTAATACAGAGGTTAGTTATGAAGAAATCTATGTATTATTTTATGCGGAGATTAGTTATGCTGACTTTAATTATTCATGTATTAGTTATTCTACCTTCTATCCTGCATAAAATAATATGAGTACATAGATTTCCTCATAACTTATACATGTATTAGTTATGTGGATTTCTAAATTGCAAACAAACATCATATTAATTTATATAAATAACTTACTTCCTAACCAGTTACCAAACGTGATACTCCTTCCATCTCAATTTAAGCGTCTTACTTTTATTTTTAGTCTGTCTTAAAAAGAATCTCTTTCTATATTTAGAAAGTTGACAATTCAAGTATCATACATGACAAGTTTATAGCCACAAGATTCAAATGATATTTTGATACATTATACACATCTTTAACTTAGAACCACAAGATTCAAAAGTCTTTCTTTATTTCTTAAATTTCATGCCTAATCACACTAAGACACTTAAATTGGGACGAAGGAGTATTACTTATGCAGAATTTAATATCTGCATTACTCACCTTCAAATTAGCTACCAAACGACCCTTATGGTTTAATATACCCTTTCAATTGAGATAAACAATGCAACATTCCCAGCTAAAATCAGTTTTCTCTGTGCATGCAATTCTAGCAGTAGATTCAAATTAGACATAACCGACGGAAAAGATGCAGGTATATATTCAAAAGAAGCAGAAGAAAAAGAAAGAAAAGTTTAATGCTCATACGTGAAGAATGAGAAATGTGTAAAGCATGATTACTATTCCCCTTGTATGAGCTATGAATCTCTATAAGGTTTCAAAGCTATATTTACTCTGTTGACTTTTCTTGTCCATAATTAATACTAAAAATATTTTCAATTTTACTTATCACTTTCAGCATATTCAAAAAAATAATTGTCGTGTTTTACCTTTAGTATTAATTACTTACTATTTTTCAAGATCTAAGACTAAACATCAATTAATATAAATATTGTGGTAAAATATCCATAGTAATTAATATTTGTTAAAGGATGTTTAAAGTTCAAACTGAACAAGTAAAAGTGAATGTTTGAACTTATAATAATCAATTTTTAAATTATATTTTCCATTACGCTAAAATTTGTATTATGTCAGAGAGATTATTACAATTTTTTATATATTTTCAAAAGAGTAGTAATTGTTATTTTATGTGCAAGTATAATTTTTTTTCTGAAAGAAATTCAATTATATTGAATCTCCATCCTATATATATCACTTTTCCTTCTCAGCTTGAGGATTTATAAATAAAATGACATCACAAGGAAATGTAATGGATGAAGGAAATTCATTTACCTTTAATTAGTAATATCGCGTTTGAACTCGGAGAAATTTTTGATATGATAACTTTATTTAATAGACAAGTCTAGGAGGTGAGAATACTGATTAGGTATGTAGCAAAAAAAAAATGAGAATACTGATTAGGTGAGGTAGTGAATTTCGGATCGGTAGTAGGAAGAAAAGGTTAAAATGAGTAAAATCTAATATCTTGTTTGGATGATTTGTTACGTATATCATTTCATAACATATTGTATTATATTGTATTATACAGTCTCTTGAAAACAGTCACTCTATCTATCAAGGTAGAGATAAAATATGCATACACTCTACCCTCCTCAGATCCCACATTGTGAAATTTTACTGGATATGTTGTTGTTGTTGTTGTTGTTATATTATAGTATTTTAATAAATATAATATTTAAATAAATTGTATCATTTCTCGTCATTAGGGATGGGCGTATATCGATTCGGTTCGGTTTTGTATCAAAAAAATATGAACCGAATAAAATTTGGTTTTAAAAATAAAAACCGAATCAAACTTTAAAAAAAAAAACTTATATATCAGTTTATATCGCCGAATGTATCAATTTATATCGATTTTTTCGCATCAAATATAAAGTCCAAAAAAAATAATTTAAAGTCCAAAAACATAAAGTCTGCATCACATATATTCTTATAAAACATGTAAAAAACTCCAAATTAAAGTTTACATCCCCTATAAAATAAAAGTTCAACACTGAAATAAAACGGTCGGGTCGGGGATTTTTTTTTAAAAAAAATTGAATTTCCAACACTGAAATTGACATTCACACCTACATTACCACGAAATTTCGACGTTGAAATATATTGTATATCGTGAGAGGTTTACTAAAATTAGAAATCGATTTGGGGGAAAACACAAATTGATTGGGAAAACGGACGTTCCTAAAAATTGGCGGCGCCAAACTGCCTTGACCGACCGAGTCTCGAAAAAATACGCAAAATCAAAAAAATATTTGGGTAAAACGGACATCCAAGCGTAGAGTTATGACCATTTAAAGTTGCACCAATTTACAACTATTTTCTCTCCTACATTTTATGTCAATGATTTCGTAATATGTTAATTAAGTTCATGCCGCATTCGACTTTCATAAAAGCTTTATAGATTGGCTTCAATGGCTATGATTCAAGAGATAACAATAACCTAAAATTAAAAATAAGATTAATTACATATTTGCCCCGATTTTCGGTTCGGTTCGGTTCATCAAAAATACAAAAGAACCGAACTGAATCGTTCAATTTTTTCAGTTCAACGGGTTTTATGACCACCCCTACTCGTCATTATATATGCCACACATCAACAATATGAAGAAGAAACTTATAATTACATAAAGAAAAATAGAGTACGAGATAAAGTTATTATTAAGAAAATATTGAGTAAACAATAAAATATAATTCTTAAATAATAAATAACGTCAAAATGAGAAAATAATAGGATAATGATGTGGTCATACCAAAGCAGTCATTACATAAAATGAGACTTTTCATCGCTAAACAATAATGAATTTTTGATACGGGGCAATAAATTTAAGTAACAAGTGAAAATGAATAATTTATTAAAAAGAGTCAATGGACAAAAAACACATCTAAACTATCACTTTTTCACAAGTTTCATATCCCAACTATCAGTTGTTCCATTTTCTTACCTGAATTATCACAATCTATGTATTAAAACACACCTCAAGGCTGATTAGAACACTATTATTCCCTTTTCTGACCTGAACTATATCAGCTAGTTGTATTCTAGTAAATAAATGATAATAGTTCGGATAGGAAAAGAAACAACTGACAGTTAAGATGATAGTTCAGAAAGAAATAACTAATAGTTAAGGTGAGAACTCGCAAAAAAATAATAGTCCATCTATATTTTTTACCATTATTTCTATTTAAAATAACAAAAATTGTTTGCAACAAATTTTTGATATGTGGAAAAGAAATTATAGCCACAAACAAAAATATGAAGAAAAAAGGATATTTTATTCATAACAGGACGGACACAATTTATTTATTCCCTTGATTCCTCTCTCCTAACTATACTTCGTAATTCGAGAATTGTTTGTAGTGTATTTCTCGAACATAGGATGTATTTGATTTGCAAAAATGTTAGGCAATTTGATTAAGGCGGTATTTGTTGCCTTGATCTCTTTGTGAATATCTTAGAGATTTATAGAATTTTTGAGATTTTGATTTCTTTATGAATACCCAAGAGTTTATGAGATACTCGAGATATATCTTGATCTCTTTGTGAAAACCCTTGGAGTTTATGGGATATTCTAAATGTTTTGATCTCTTTGTGAATATTCCTGAAATTTATTAAATATTCGAGATGTCTTGATCTCTTTATAAATATCCCTGAAATTTATGAAATATTCGAGATGTCTTGATCTCTTTGTAAATATTTTTGAAATTTATGAGATATTTGAAATATCTTTCAAAGAAATATATATTCCTTTATATAAATGTGAGCTAAAATTTCGGATAAATTACGTAGCGTTCAAAAAATCCTAACAAAAAATTGAAGATGAAGTGTACTCGTAGTCCTACAAAATTTTAATCTCTACGACAATACTGTCCAATATAATAAGTAACAACCCTCCAAACAAGTTAAATGCAAAGAGCTGATGAGGTGCAACATGATTACATGAGTAGACACACAAGTCCACCACGTCGCTTTTATGTGAAGTCCAAATTCATAGTATTGTTTTACACTCCTCCTTCGTCCTTTTATGTCAATCTGTCTTACACTCCTAACAAACCACTTCATTCCCCTTTCTTGTTTTAGTTGGCAATTGGCATGAACAAGACTTTTTGTTGAAAATTTACTAATGTAAAATTAAGTATATTCCATTATTTATGACTCAAATAATTGGGGTCCCGCACGTCGGAAACGTCGTTTCTACACACGTACACACGTAATGTCAAGTATCGCAAATTTCATTAGTGAAAGAGATATTGGTACGTATGTAATACGTTTGAGACATGAATGACGGACGGTTATTGGCCAAATGACAAAGTATTCCGCGTTGGTAAAAGAAGGAAGAAGTGTACGAAGTGTAAGATGAAACGAGTCGGAAATCACCGCGGAGCCGCGACGCTAATTCACAGAGCTGCGGCACTTCGGAGGCAGAATGCTGCGACGGAAAGTTGGAAAGTTCTGACCTTTGGGCTGGTTTTGGAGCATTGATTCTCCATTACTTGGCACATGAATCCAGCCATTATTTGGTTGAATGTAACCTCTTAATTAAGTGTCATTACATGGCTATTGAAGGCCATTAGTTGGCTAGTTGAGGGGTCTTCCCCTTACACTATCAATTGAGGCCTTTGGCTCAATTGAAGACACTACACAACACTTAGAAAATACTTCAGAATTTTATGAATTCATCTTCTTCCTCTCTAGCAAAGTTACTATACTCAAAGTTCTTCAAGAGTAACACTTGAGTTTCCTTTGCTCAATTGTTAAGTTTTTGTTGTATCTTGGGAGACTATTGCCCGACAACGTAAAAGGAGATATACAGGGCAATCTTGCCTTAAAGACAGAGTGTCATCACTCGACTCAGCAAATCACACAAGCAGTTTGTTAAGTTCTTGATTTCTAGTTTATTATAATATTTAGTTTATCTTTTCTTACATTGTAATAGTTACTTACTTTCCGTTCCCTACAACAATTGTATCCCAATAATTTTAAGACAAGATTTGTTGTAAGTACCTAGAAAGATGACTGGAATAGAACAAATTATTTCTGATTCTGCTGCTGCTGCTACTCAAGGCAATCCATCTGCCTTCTCCACTGCTCAAGGCACACCCAATGTCTTTCCGGTTGCTCAAGGCTCATCCAACGCCTTTACTGCTGCTCAAGGGAACGTTGTCGTTCCTCCACCTGCTGGATTCCACCATGAACGCCCTAAAAAGTTCATGGGCTCTAACTTCAAGAGATGACAACAGAAGATGCTATTCTATCTAACTATTATGGGAATGACTCGTTTCCTAACAGAAGATCCTCCACAAGCTGGAGATGAAATGGACCCTTCGCCTACTGAAACGGTTGAATGGGGCCTAGGTATCCATGTCATTAATGGCATGAAGATGGTTCTTGATGCATGGAGTCATAGTGATTTCATGTGTAAGAACTATATATTGAACTACTTGTCAGACCTTCTCTACACGGTGTATTGCACCGTAGGCACTGCCAAAGAGTTGTGGGAGAAACTGCAGAAGAAGTACAACGCACAAGATGCAGGTACTAAGAAATTCATCGTTGAGAAAATTTTGAAATTTCAAATGGTGGATAGTAAAACAGTGATGTCCCAAGTCCAGGAATTCCAAATGATTCTACATCACCTGGATTTGAAAGGTATGAAACCAAATGAGCAGTTTTTTGTTGCATCACTGATTGAAAAGTTACCTACCTCGTGGAATGAGTTTATGAGTTACTTAAAACTCAAAACAAAGGAAATGACATTTGAAGAAATTATTATCAAACTCCAAATTCAGGAAGATAATAAGAAGGCCTTGCCTAGGGGTAAACAACCCACTGAGGCAAAGGCAAATCTGGCTGAGGCTAAAGGGAACCCAAGCAAGAAGCGCAAGTTCCAGAAAGACGACAAGACCCAAGAGGCGGAGAAGTTCAAAGAAAACTGTCACCGCTGTAGGAAACCTGGTCACATGATCAAGGACTGCTCAAACTCAAGACTGAGCAACAAGAGAAGGCCAAGGCTAAGGGCAAGGCACATGTTAACGTCGTCAAAGACAAGTTTCTGGATGACATGATTGAGGAGTTCTCAGCGGTGGTGCTAAAAGCAAACCTTTTTGAGAATCACATGGAATGGTGGATGGACACAGGTGCTACAAGACACATCTGTTCCAATAGATATGCCTTCTCCACTTATACACCGGTTACAAACAAGAAGATGTTCATGGGAAAAAACGCTTCCTCTGATGTGTTGGGGGTAGGAAAGGTAGTTCTGAAGATGATTTCTGGAAATGAGCTCACTCTGAAGGAGGTGATGCATTTTCCTGAGATTAGAAGAAATTTAATTTCAGGTCATTTATTGGTTAATGGTGGTTTTAGGCTATTGTTTGAGTCCAATAAATTTGTAATCATTAAGAATTGAACGTTTGTGGGAAGAGGATTTGTATGTGAAGGCCTCTTCAAAGTTAACGCCATGTCTGTATTACGTACAAGCAATAATATTGAAGTTTCTTCTTACTTGCTTGAGTCCTCTAATTTATGGCATCATATATTAGGACATGTTAACTACGAGTCCATCCAAAGGTTGGTAAAGTTGGATTTGTTGCCGTCTATCGACGTAAACCCTCAACATAAGTGTGAGGTGTGCGTAGAGGCAAAACTCACAAAACTTCCTTTTCGATCCGTCGAAAGGAATACCGCTCATCTAGAACTTATTCACACAGATATATGTGATTTGAAGTTTGCACAAACTAAATGGGGGAACAAGTATTTTGTGACATTCATTGATGATAGCACAAGGTATTGTTATCTTTACTTGTTGAAAAGTAAGGAAGAAGCCTTTGAGGCGTTCTGACTATTACAAAGTAGAAGTTGAGAACCAACTAAGCATGCGGATTAAATCCATTCGTAGCGATAGAGGAGGAGAATATGTAGCGCCATTTGAGGAATATTGTGCCGAATCGGGCATTGTTCATCAAATGACGGCTCCATACTCACCTCAGTCGAACGGTGTGGTGGAACCTAAGAACCGCACATTGAAGGAAATGATGAATGTCTTGCTCATCAATTCCGGTCTTCCCCAAAACATGTGGGGAGAAGCCGTCCTTACCACAAATACGATTCTTAACAGAGTCCCACATAAGGGTAAGGACAAAACTCCATATGAATCATGGAAGGGAAAGAAACCCACCTATAAATATTTAAAGGTGTGGGGTTGTTTGGCAAAGGTCGAAGTACCCAAGCCAAAGCAGGTCAAGATTGGGCCTAAGACTGTAGATTGCATTTTCATCAGATATGCAAATAACAGTAGTGCTTATCGCTTCTTAGTGCATAAGTCAGATATTCCAGATATCCACGGGGGTACAATCATGGAATCAAGGAATGCTCAATTCTTTGAAGATACCTTTCCTAGAAAGGAAAAAGACATAACCTCTCGCAAATGAAGTTATGAACAAAGCTCTCAGGAACCGAGAGTCATTGACGGCCCAGATCTAGATGGTTCAGATCTAGTGGACCTCGAAGTGGCTGAATATCCGGAATCTGGTAGTCCAAACTCTCAGAACTTGGAGACTCCAGAGATGGAACTAAGGCGAAGTAAAAGGGCCAGGAAGGAGAAATCCTTCGGTCCTGACTTTGTAGCTTATATGGTTGATGATGAACCAAGGACAATTGCGGAAGCATTGTCAACTCCAGAGGCACCGCTCTGGAAAGAAGCTATTGAGAGTGAAATATACTCCATTCTACATAACCATACTTGGAAGTTGGTTGATCTTCCTCCGGGAAATAAACCGTTGGGTTGTAAATGGATACTCAAACGAAAGAATAAAGCAGATGGGTCTATAGATAAGTACAAGTCCAGGTTGGTAGTCAAGGGCTATCGGTAGAAATAAGGCCTTGACTATTTTGACACGTACTCCCTAGTATCTCAGATGACGTCCATACGGGTATTCATTGTAATTGCAGCGTTGCGTGACCTTGAGATACATCAAATAGATGTCAAGACAGACTTCTTAAATGGTGATTTGGAAGAAGAAATCTATATGGAACAACCCGAGGGGTATGTGGTTTCAGGGCAAGAGAAGAAAGTCTGTCGGCTTGTCAAATCTCTGTACGGGATGAAATAAGCCCTGAAGCAATGGCAGAAAAAATTGATAATACTCTACTATCGAAGGGTTTCGCCATTAATTACTGTGATAAATATATCTACATGAAAGTTAAATCTGACTCGGTCGTCATGATATGCATGTACGTAGACGACATGTTGATCACAGGTAGCAGTCCTAGCTTGATTCTAGAGACTAAGAATATGTTGAAACAATGCTTCGACATGAAGGATACGGGTATCACAGATGTCATCTTAGGGATAAAGATCTCTAAGACATCAGACAGACTGGTCTTATCTCAGACTCACTACATCGAGGATGTGCTGAGAAAGTTTGAGATGTTTGATAGTTCGCCTATAAAGGCACCACTGGGTAGAAATCAAAAGCTTGATAAAAATCGTGGTGCACCCGTATGCCATGAGCAATATGCACATGTTATTGATAGTTTGATGTACATAACAAAATGCACCCTACCTGATATTACTTATCCAGTCAACAAGTTGGCTAGGTTTACCCGTAATCCAAGTAATGATCATTGGAAGGCGTTGAATCGGGTACTACGATACCTGAAAGACACGCTAACTTACGAGTTGCATTATTCGAGATATCCAGCTGTACTAGAGGGGTACATTGATGCAAACTGGATATCTGATATAGAGAACACCAAGTCCACCAGTGGGTATGTATTTACAGTTGGTGGTGGGGCTGTGTCTTGGAAATCCTCTAAGCAAACTTGCATCGCCTGATCCACGATGGAATTAGAGTTTATCGCTTTAGACAAAGCAGGAGAAGAAGCTGAGTGGTTTCACGACTTCTTAGAGGATGTCCCTTATTGGGACAAACCCGTACCTTCTGTAATGATCCACTGCGACAGTCAGTCGGCTCTAGGAAGGGCACGTAGTTCTATGTACAACGGCAAGTCTTGTCATATTCGACGGAGACATAAGATCGTTAGGCAGTTGATCACCACGGGTATAATATCCATTGATTACATAAAGTCAAAGGATAACATAGCGGACCCATTGACAAAGGGCTTACCTAAAGATCAGATGGTCTGCTTGTCTAGGGGAATGGGCTTAAAACCCAAGGTATAAGGACCAATACGGTGGTAACCCAACCTTACTCACTGAAGATCACAGGAATTAGGTTCAATGGAAAAACTAAGTTGTAAAGGTTCAGTTGATCGCTTCGGTGGAAGCATGAACACTTCAGATAGTGATTTCTGTGAAGAAACACCAAATCCAAAGTCGTTCCCGTGATAGACTATAAGTGCTATCTGCAGTATGGGTGAAGGTTAAGTTTCCAAAACCTTTAATGATCATCACCGGTTGAGGTTAGGTTTGGGGAAACATTTAATGGTTCCTAACACTTGTAAAGTGGGGTATAGCAGGATACCTTGTAGGAGACCACCTATTTAAGTGCGAGGACAGGCCGCCTCAAATGAACGTACTTAAGAATCCAAGAAGTATCCACGGCCACAATGGACAAAACATTACGAAGAACTGAGTAAGGGAAGTTGTTGTGTTGGTACCGTTGACTTAGATTACGCTAAACACTGACGGGCTAAGACATTACGTTCACCGCGCAGTAAGTAAGTCCGATGGTATTCAACTATGGAAGGTTCAAAGCGGAAACTACCTATCCAGATGCAACATCGGTCCGCTGAAAGATTGTTGGGAAGACACCATGTGCGTGCGCCAAAATCTCTTTCAAGAGGGGATTATTGGAAATTTACTAATGTAGAATTAAGTATATCCCATTACTTATGACTCAAATAATTGGGGCCCCGCACGTCGGAAATGTCATTTTCACACACGTGCACACGTAGTGCCAAGTATCGCAAATTTTATTAGTGAAAGAGATATTGGTATGTATGTAATACGTTTGAGACATAGAATGATGGACGGTTATTGGCCAAATGACAAAGTATTCCACGTTGGTAAAAGAAGGAAGAAGTGTACGAAGTGTAAGATAAAACGAGTCGAAAATCGCTAGGGAGCCGCGAAGGGCCGCGGCGCAGCCCCATTAGAACCGAGGCGCCAGAGCGTCGCAGCACCTCCCACGCAGCGCCGCGGCGCTAATTCACAGAGTCGCGGTGCTTTGGAGGCAGAATGCTGCGATAGAAAGTTGGAAAGTTCTGACCTTTGGGCTGGTTTTGGAGCATTGATTCTCCATTACTTGGCACATGAATTCAGCCATTATTTGGTTGAATGTAACCTCTCAATTAAGTGTCATTACATGGCTATTGAAGGCCATTAGTTGGCTAGTTGAGGGGTCTTCCCCTTACACTATCAATTGAGGCCTTTGGCTAAATTGAAGACACTACACAACACTTAGAAAATACTCCAGAATTTTCTGAATTCATCTTCTTACTCTCTAGCAAAGTTACTATACTCAAAGTTCTTCAAGAGTAACACTTAAGTTTCCTTTTCTCAATTGTTAAGTTGTTGTTGTATCTTGGGAGACTATTGCTCGACAATGTTAAAGGACATATACGGGGAAATCTTGTCTTAAAGACAGAGTGTCATCACTCGACTCAGCAAATCACACAAGCAGTTTGTTAAGTTCTTGATTTACAGTTTATTGTAATATTTAGTTTATCATTTCTTACATTGTAATAGTTACTTACTTCCTGTTCCCTGCAACAATTGTATCCCAACACTTTTCCTTATACCATTATTACACTATCATCATCTTTTTTGTCCTTTTTCCTTGCAGAGCTACCCTCTCCAGATCTCAAATGTGGAATTTCACTGGGTATGTTATTGTTGTAGGTTTAATATTTTAGTATAGTATTATTATTATTTTCAGAGGCTAAAAAAATCATGAAGCCTGTGATTATCAACAACGTTAATTAGAAGAAACAATTCTCTATGTTTTTTGTAAAGTTTGTTGTTTGTTTTGTATTGATGGGTCTTGCTTATCGTTTGCTCTTCTCTACCTTTGTACAATTTTCCCCTGTTGAGGTTTATGACAAAGCTATTATCCCGGAAAACACGTTGCCGGCGCCGGTGACCGTTTCTTTGCCGCCGGAATCCCGTAATATTACGGTGAATGTGACGGACAGAAGTTCACAAAATGGTTAGTTCAATCTTACCACTACAATAAATACTTCCTCCAGTCTCAAAATATTTTTCGTGTTTTTCATTTACATGCTCCTCAAAGAAATGTATATTAGGACAAATGTACTTTATACACGTTCGTATTATTATTACTGGAGATTAATATTTTAGTAATTGCAATTATTGAATTATTAGTTGATTGTTTGTAATATTCTATAATATGCATCCCTAGAGGTTACGTTGTTATTAATAGTGTGCGATATTAATATTATAACGTAACTCTTAAAATAGCCTCGACTAATGATCATCGAGAAAGGGATATCGATGATATGTGATAAGTCGACATGTGGTCTACATCACATCCTTAAAGGATGTAGCATGTCTCACCTGCTACGAGTAATGGCTACACGTGATGGACACATGGATACTTTGGAAGTATTGGTATACCCTGCTGATATACTGTTTGTTATACATGTCTAAAGTAAGGGTGGCCAGTGGGTCGGGCCGGGACCAGTCGAGTCGGGACCGGCGGGATCGGGACATGCAGGACGGGGGGGAGGCGCGGGATCGGGTCGGGGCGGGACAGGCGGGATCGGGACAGGAGGGGCGGGATTTTTTTTTTTTTGCACTTAATTTTAAAAATAACATATATATAAAAACTCAATAATTAAACAAGATAGTGTAATAAAAACATCACAATATTGTTTTTGTGCCTCTTATATTATTTAATAGACATATGATTTTTATACAAATACAATTGTCAAAATTGCAACTTTGTGGTGCTGTTCAAAAGTTGCAAATTACATAGTAAATTGCAATTAAAAAAATTACATTTTGAAAAAAACCTGTTCTAGTTTCTTGATAATTTCATGTGGTTCTTCGGTTGGAATTGGTATTTGTTGGTCAAATTGCTCCATGTCGCTTCCACCACCTTCGGATAAGATTTCGTTGTAGTTTTCGTCTTCTTCGTTGATCGCCGGTTGACCGCACCTTCTCCGCTCCGCTCGTATCCAATCTCTGAATAATACTGCAATCTCCAAGCTGTCTCCGGCTAATGAGTGTATGTGCTCTCCTATTTGATATCTGCGGGCAGAAAAAGCGCTTTCAGACGCCGTTGATGGCGCTTGAATGTTCAAAACATCTCGGACCATCATTGAAAGTGTCGGAAAGGTCTTCTCATTCCCCCTCCAGTATTTCAGCAAGTCTTCACGCCCTTCTTCATTGAGAACTGCTTGGTACAGTACAGAACCCTGCAAAACAAAAATATCAAACTGGTTAATTTGGTTAGTAGCGTTACTGCCGCACATTCTATTTTTGAGGCTTTCAATACTAGCCGCAGAAACAACATGTCTTTTGTGAGGTTGTGTTGAAGAAGAAGAAGATGATATGAAAGCCGGTAGGTTGCTAGCACTTTCTTGTTGGTAAAACCTATATACTTTTTTGCATTCGTCTTCTACGCTAGACAACACTTCTTCTTTAATTTGTTCAATAGGTGGTGGGTGATTTGAATTTTTGGGTCTTGGAGGTAGTAGTACTTCTATACAATCATAAATAGATTCAATAAGTGATTTAGTACCGTCTATTTTAATAGTCGGATTTAATACAGCACCAATAATATAAATAGTGGGAATAGGAATAAAATATTTTTTTATTTTGATAAACATTTTTTTAATAGCTGGTTTATTCATATATTCATTAAGCAGTAAAAATATTAGAGCTATATAAAACAAAATAGTTGAAATAGTAGGATAATATATACCGAAAAATTCTTTTGTTGCTTGAAAAAATTTCTCTAGAAATACAATAAGTTCGGAAATTTTTCCCCAATCGCTATCTACAACCATATCAGCTAGATTTTGATTATGAGAGTTAAAAATAAAGTTATAGGTTTTCTATAGTCATAAGCAACAAGTAGTTGCTCGTATAAAAAAATCCACTTAGTGGGTACTTCTTCTGAAATTTTTCTATAAGGTAGTTGGCAATCGTGACAAAAATTTTTATATTCTTTTTTTCGTTGTATTCTATTATTTTTAAAAATAAAGTTTATAGCAAATTGTATTTTATTAAGAATGTCTTCAAAAAGTGATAGACCATCCTTTACAACTAAGTTATATATATGGCATGCACATTTTATATGAAAATGATCTGGAAAAGATGGAGTTAAACTATTTTTTAAAATTGTAATAACATAATTGTTAGAAGAAGCGTTATCTAATGTAATAGTCATAATTTTATCAATTATTCAGTAATAATTGCACACTTGATAAATATTTTCTGCAATAAAAGTACCAGTGTGCCTCATCTATATATCTATATGCTAAGATACGTTTTTGCATAGACCATTTATAATCTATCCAATGACAGGTTACCGTTAAATAATCATGATATAATGAATAACGTAAATATTGTTGATATTCATGTGCAAATTTAAATACATCTCTCTTAACAGTTGATCTAGGAAAACCGTTAAAAGCAAGATTATACATTTCTCTAATGTAATGAATAAAACCAGAAGATGAAGGAAATGAAAAAGGCAAACCCTCCACAACAACTAATTTTTCTATTGCTTCCCTATCTCTATGTTTATTGTAATTAGGGCCTACAATTCCCCCCGTCGTGGGGTTAATTTGACCCTGTACTTGATCCGGGACAGTATGTGAACCTTGTCCCGATGGAGCGGGCGTTTGCGCACCCGATTTTGAAGCCTCGTATTGGGCATACCTAGCTAGATGAGCCCTTGCTACGTGTCTCATTAAACCCCCCGTCCCACCGTGACCTTTTCCAGTTTTAAATTTTAAAACATCTGTACAAATTTTACATCTAACTACTTGATTCTCTACGTCTCTATCAAAAAATGTCCATGCATCTGATTTTAATGGTCGTTTTGCTGGACCTCATCTCATACTAGGGGGCATATGAGGCATTTCAGTTGAAGGTGCACTAGTGTGTGTGTTGTCATCTACATTAGTGGGTGTCATCTAGATCATCGTCTAAATTAAAGTCTTTTTGAGTTCCAGAAAATAGCTCCTCGTCTAAATCTAATGGTATTGTAGGAAAATGTTCAGTATCAACAAAATCATCCTGTGTAGGAATAGGATTTTATCTAGAAATAGGATGACTAGAAGAAGTACCCTGCCTTTGTTGCCCCTACTAGAAGAACCCTGACCCCTACCCGTAAGCATACGTTTAAACTCTTCCATTATAAATTTATAATTATACTAATAAATAATTAAAGTAAATGAAATTAAATGCGCTAAATAAAATAAACATACAATAATAATTTAATGAAAGAACGAATGTACCAAAAGCCGACGTAACGTCAACGTGTAATCGAGAGGTTGAAAATTGAAACTTTGCTCGATGGAAGATCCTCAACCTAGTTGCGAACTTCACTCCCAAATGAATAAATAAAATTCAATATTTAGTAGACAATGTAGACTTGTAGAGAGATAGATTGAGAGATTGTAGGAAGATTTGTGAGAAAGATGAAGAGAAAATGAGATATTTATAGTTGGGAAATTGGGTTAAACTGTAAATATAATAACTTATGGGTTAAAAATAAATATTAAGGGGTAAGGGGGAGTTTCGGGCGGGATATTGCTCAGTTAAAACTAAGGTCGGCCGACGACCCACCCGGCCAACCCTGGCCCGACTTCGCCCGTTCCCGACCCCGCCTAAAAAAAAAAAAATTTAATCTGGCGGGATCAACTCGGGATCGACGATGTCTGCCCGCTGCACTCCAGCCCGCCAGTTGACCCGACCAGACCGCCGAGCCCGTCCCGAGCCCCGCTCGCCCACCCTTAAACCCCCTTTGTAAAAATGGCCGCTGCCCACCATTTTAGATTACGGTCATCGCCAACGGCCATTTTAGGCCCCTCCCCAACCCCCTACCCCTTTAATATTTATTTTTAACCCATAAGTTATTATATTTACACTTTAACCCAATTTTTCAACTATAAATAACCTCATTTCTCTTCATCTTTCTCACAAATCTTCCTACAATCTCTAATTTCTCAATATATCTCTACATTGTTTGCTAAATATTCAATTTTATTAATTCATTTGGGAATTGGGAGTGAAGTTGGCAACTAGCTTGAGGATCTTCCATCGAGCAAAGTTTCAATTTTCAACCTTCGACATATCGCCGACACGCTTGCTGCTTGGGTACATCTGCCTTCATTAAATTATTATTGTCTGCTTATTTTATTTAGCACTTAATTTTATTGTCTTTAATTATTTATTATCATAATTAAAATGGAAGGATTAAAAGGTATGTTTAAGTGGTAAGGGTGCTTCTTCTAGTAGAGGCAACCAGTAAGGGTACTTCTTCTAGTCATCTTATTCCTACACAGATGATTTTGTTGATACTCAACATTTTCCTACAATACCATTAGATTTAGACGAGGAGTTATTTTCTTCGAACTCAAGAAGACTTTAATTTAGACGATGATCTAGACGATACACCCACTAATATTGATGACAACATCGCCCACTAGTGCACCTTCAACTAAATACCTCCTATTCCCCCTAAGATGAGATTTAGGTCCAAGAAAACGACCATTAAAATCGATGCATGGACATTTTTGATAGGACGTAGAGAATCAAGTAGCCATATGTAAAATTTGTAAAAATGTTTTAAAATTTAAAATCGAAAAGGTCACGGATGGGGGGGGGTTTAATTAGACACGAGTAAGTGCTCATCCACCAGGTATGCCCAATACCAGTGCTTCAAAACCGGCAGAACGCTTCAGCCCATCGGGACAAGGTTCACATAACCGACATCGTCTCCACTCAAGTAGTGGTCAAATTAACTCCTATGATTTCGGGGAATTGTAGGCTCTAAATACAACAAACATAGAGATAGGGAAGCAATATCAAAATTAGTCATTGTGGAGGGTTTGCCTTTTTCATTTCTTCATCTCCTGGCTTTTATTCATTACATTAGAGATATATATAATCCGCTTTAACGGTTTTCCTAGGTCAACTGTTAAGAGAGATGTATTTAAATTTGCGCATGAATATCAACAATATTTACGCTTTTCATTATATCATTTTAATGGCAAAGTATCTATCACGCCCTGGAGCAGGTAGTAGTACTAACGGCCATGATTATTTAACTGTAACTTGTCATTGGATAGATTATAAATGGTCTATGCAAAAACGTATTTTAGCGTATAGATATATAGATGATAGGCACACCGGGTACTTTTATTGCAGAAAATATTTATCAAGTGTGCGATTATTACTAATTACCGATAAAATTATGACTATTACATTAGATAACGCTTCTAATAACAATTACGCAATTACAATGTTAAAAAATAGTTTAGCTCCATCTTTTCCGCACCATTTTCATATAAAATGCGCTGCACATATATATAACTTAATTGTAAAGGATGGTCTATCACTTTTTGAAGACATTCTTAGTAAAATACAATTTGCTATAAACTTTATTTTTAAAAGTAATAAAGTACAACGAGAAAGAATATAAAAAAACTTGTCACGATTGTGGATCATTTATAGAAGAATTCCACAAGAAGTATCGACTAGGTGGAATTCTTTATACGAGCAACTACTTGTTGCTTATGACTATAAATTACCTATAACTTTATTTTTTTAACTCTCATAATAAAAACCTGAAATTGATATGATTTTAGATAGTGATTGGGTAAAATTTCCTAACTTATTGTATTTTTTAGAGAAATTTTTTCAAGCAACAAAAGAATTTTCCTGTGATATATTATCCTACTATTTCAACTATGTTATTTTATATAACTCTAATATTTTTATTACTTAGTGAATATATGGAAAACCACAATTTTTATAAGGCATTTATTAAAAATGTTTGTCAAAATAAAAAATATTTTATTCCTATTCCTTCTATTTATATTATTGGTCTCAGATAAACTCTACTATTAAAATAGACTAAGACTAAATCACTAATTGAAACTATTTACGATTGTATAGAAGTACTACCACCTCCAAGTCCCAAAATCTAAATCACCCACCACCTATCAACAAACTAAAGAAGAAGTGTTGAATAGCCGAGAACACCAATGCAAATATATATAGATTTTATCAACAAGAAAATGCTAGTAACGCATTCTGGCTACATACCATCTTCTTCATCTTCAACACAACCTCACAAAAGACATGTCAAGCTTCAGCGCTAGTATTGAAAGCCTCGTAAATAGAATGTGCGCCGCACTCTACTAACCAAATTAGCTTGAAGTTGGATATTTTTGTTTTGCGTGGTTCTGCATCGTATCAAGAAGTTATCAATGAAGATGGATGCAAGAAGACTTGTCAATAACATCGAGGGGGAATGAAGACCTTCCGACACTTTCATTGATGGCTCGAGATGTTTTGAACATTCAAGCGCCATCAATCAAGGCCGAAAGCGCTTTTTCGCAGTGCATATCAAATAGAGACCACAGACACTCATCATGGAGATGTTTTGGAAATTGCAGATATTCGTAGATTGGATACGAGCGAGCGAGAAGGTGCGTCAAACCGGAGATCAACGAAGAAGATGATGAAAACTACAACGAATCTTAATCAAGGTAGTGGAAGCGACAGGATCAATTTGATCAACAAATACCTATTCCAACTAAGAACTACATGAAATCATCAAGCAATTAGGAAATGTATTTTTTGAAATGTAATTTTTTAATTGCAATTTTATTATGTAATTTGCAACTTTGGACAACACCATAAAGTTGCAATTTAGATTTTAGACAATTGTATTTGTATTACAAAAAAATCATATGTCTATTAAATAATATAAGAGGCACAAAAAACAAATTTTGGATGTTTTTATTACACTATCTTGTTTTGTTTATTGAGTTTTTTTATACATATGTTATTTAAAAAAAAGGAAAAACTCCGACTCGCCCGCCTCGACCCGAGCCCGGCCCGCCGATCGCCTCGAGATCGACGGACATCGACGGATCGAGCAGTCTCGCCTGCACTCCGACCCGCTTAGGCCCGCTAGTCCCACCACCCCGCTCGCCCCCGCCCACTCCCGACTCCTCGGCCTGCATCTTACTGGCCCGCCAGACCCGAGCCCGGCCCACTGGCCACCCTTAGTTAAAACTTCTTTTCATATCAACCTAGTCCATCATTATACATATTTGCTCACATTTTATTGTTCTATCACATGTAGGGTGAGGATGTCCTTTTACCAAGAAAACCAATGAGTACTTGTTGCTTCTCTAAGTAAGCCACACATAATTCAGTTACATTAAGTTAGACAAAATAGTTCTGTGACGTTACTATTATAATGGGTAAAATTCAGTTACATTAATGTACAAAACAAACAATAACATATCCATTTGTAATTTCACAAGTGAGGTCTAGGGAGAGTAGGATGCATGCAATCTACCTTTGTGGGGTACAGAGGTTGTATTGTAACAAGAATATATTGTTTTGATCATACGTAAACTAATCCTAAAAGGTGATCGTCAGTGACAGGTCTTTCAGCTAAGAGAAGACAAATCAAGTTGCTATCTTACTCATAGAAGCATTATTGCCTATTTTTGGAAGTTGCCCTTCGTTTTCATTTATTGTTTGCTTGCTTATCGTTTCGGGATATTTATAGCTAGGTGGAGTATTTCAAGTTCTAGTTATGTTACATTGAGTTGTCTAGTACATCAAAGATTTCAATGTCTTGATTCATGTTTAAGTCGTTGTGCAGGAGGAAAAAGGTGAAGAGGTTTACCATGACAAGCAATACAAAAGCAGAAGATGGTATTTTCCAACTCATGACTTGACTCTTTCAGTGGTCTGGTCACCTTTTCTTGTAAAAGCCAAAATTTTCAAAGACACTAATGGAGTTTCAACGGATACAGTCCAGCTCCATCTTGACAAACTCGATGATGTTTGGACTCGACAATTTTACAATTTTGATTATGTAGTTATTGCTGGAGGGAAATGGTACCTGAAAAATGCAGTTTATTATGAGAACAATAAGATTGTTGGTTGACACAACTGCGCTCGTAAGAACATTACTGAGGTGGGATTTGAATATGCATATCGCAAAGCACTGAACTCGACTCTGAAATACATCACAAGATCAAAGCACAAGGCATACACTTTCATTAGGACAACTACACCGGATCACTTTGAGAACGGCGAATGGAATACCGGAGGTTATTGTAATAGAACAGGACCTTTCAAAGAAGGCGAGGTTCACATTAGAGACATCGATGAAGTGATGCGTAAAATTGAGTTGGAAGAATATGAGAGAGGATTGACAATAAGTTCAAAAGTCGGATTGACGATAAAATTGTTTGACACCACTTTCCTTTCCGTTACTTCGGCCAGACGGTCACCCAGGAGTCTACAGGCAATTCCAGCCATTTGCTGGAAAGAACAGACGAACAAAAGTTCAAAATGATTGTCTACATTGGTGCTTGCCTGGTCCAATAGACTCTTGGAATGATTTAATGATGGAAACTTTGATCAGCAGTTGAAACGGGAACGATCATCATTTTTTTCCTCTAGAATTGTTCATCTGCAACATTTTTATCGTCTGGATGAAGAGCAGAGGAAAAACAATGTGAGTGGCCTATAATCAAAAAAATTTCTCCACGTAAATATCCAAGGCCCCATAGTTTCACATAAATTAGAGTCAACTCAATTAAATCATCTCCATTTCTTCATGTATAACATCCCCCTTCACTTTGAGATTTTTGAAATAAACTGTAAATTTCAGGGTTCATGAAAAAATGGAACTATAATATAGGTAATCATTTACCATATTCTGTTTTTAAAACTTTCATACATTTTGGCCTGTTCGTACGTTAAAACTCATTTCTCCAAAGACCCGTTAGCCATTATACGAACTCCTAGATCCATGAAGGATATGGGCATCTGTAACGGTGTAGCTAAGTGAAAAGCGGAAAAACACCAGGGAACAGCATCCGAATGGGTGCTCAATGTAACCTATTGATCGTGTAAACAGGGCTCAATCAGTTCTCTCTATCATCGGTTCTTCTATAGTTTTTGTACAGTTAAAGCTGCAACACTAACAAGATGTATCATTACTTAACCCACATAAACTGCAATTTTTGCTAGAATCAACTTATGGGGCATATCTCTAGGTTCTTTCATATTCTATCCCTGACCTGGAAAACATCATAAAACCGGAGAAAATGTTTGTGACCATCCCAACTTTATCTGGTATATCTCTAGGTCTTTACATATTCTATCCAAAACCTGAACAAAGCATCATAAGATGGTGAAATAGCCTCATCCCAACCTTTTGTTGGGGCATCGTTAACCTTGAAGGAGTACACCAAAAGCCAGAAAAACATCAAAGAAAAGCTAGTTCTTGTTAGCAAATTTTAATTTTATTGCACCGACATATTACGTCTGAACAGAACCTATGCAAGTTACAGATGAGGAATCCAACAAAATTTAACCTTAAACCATCAAAGATGACACAAATCCCTCTACTTGGCTGAAGCTGCTTTCTCTTGCTTCCTTGGATCTGGCTTAACGAATGGGTCCTGCAAGTTAAAATTTGAATAAGATATAGCAGATGGAAAGAAGAATATCGAAATACACACATGCATACACGAACACATACAGTCAATCAGTCTACCATACCACAATTCAGATTAGTTGGGTAGGTTACATGAATATCCTTTTTTCTTTAAACCCGAGAAATCCCCGAGCATGCAGTAGCTCATGGTTCGAAACTCGATGAATAATGGGCGGCCTGCCTCTCAACCCTTCTCCACTTAAATACCAGGCTTTCATCTACTGCAAAGTGTGAACCTGTGGCGTTCACCTAACCCACACGTCATGCATAGCGCTCTTACCATGAGACCAAAGCCCTTGGGGCATAGTAAGTTACATGAATCTTCTGATCTATTCAAGTTCATTTTGTTCCAATATTGGATAATTTTGTGTCTGTGTATATATAGGCACATGCATATACATACATAAAACATAGGCAGAATACATAGACAGCCCCTTGAACTTCTCAAAATATTTCCTTTAGACACCATAACTAAAGGTGTAACCAATTGAACACCTGATGTATGTTGAAATTGAAAATATGTCTATTTAACACATATTTCACAGTTCTAGACAAACAATGGTGCGTCAATGTTACTCGCTGGTTATGTGGCAAATAAGGCCGGCGAGAAAAAGATACGTCGCCAATTAAAAAAATTAAAATTTGGGATAAAAAAGGAGACTGGAAAAGAAGAATTCCAGTCATCTTCCATATTTTCAATCCGCTGAACCGTACGACCTTCAGGCTTCAAGGACTCACCTTCTCTGTTAGGTACGTAACCACTACACAGAACCTCTCCACCGTCCCCGTTCAAAGCTCCCGAAACACCACCTTTACACCTCTCTTCAGCAAAAAATCCAACCTCCAGTTTCTTCCCCAATCATCCAAATAAAAGCCACCATCACCATACACCATCACATTCACTATACAGTACTTTGAATGGCGTCAACAGATGTCTTAAAGAGCATTTCTATCTGATCTGTGATTGCTATGCTTACCCTCATTTTTTTATTTTTTTTATAAGGATATGCTTACCAAGTTAGGATCTGTGTATGCTTACCCTCATTTAAAGACCAGAACCTCGGATCTAAAAACCTGTGGAGACAATCTAGTCAAAAAATTCACTGTGTGTCTATCTCCTATAAAGAAGGCTCCAAGAACGTGTAGAAAAAAAAAACTATGACAACCAGAGAGATAAATCAAAATGATGGCGATCAAACTAATAAAAAAAGATCAAAACTCAATACCAAGTTGAGCCAAGAACTGATCTTTTGACATGAAAGTCCTAGAAATTTGTACAAAAATGAATTGGGTTGACAAAATGGTAGCTAACTAAAATTTAAAGACCAAACCTCCATGAAAATAGCTCAATTAGTCGGAACTTTCCAACAAAGGGGAAAGGGGGAAAAGGCTCTTACAAGATGCAAAACAAAGATGACCTTTTTTTTAGAATGTAACATATAAAAGATGATTTTGGAAAGGAAAACAAGATATCAATTTTGAAACTGTATAGTTTCTGCATTTTTGCTTGAAAATCACATTCAGTGGTGGTGTATTATTGAAGAGAAACATGGTGGCTGGATTATGAGAAATAGTTGGCTGGAAATTAATTTTCCCGGCTAAAACTTCATTTGAGGCCAGTACATGCTCAATAACAGGCGTGATACACGCACTATGCGATATCAGCACTATGTGTTCAATAAGTCGCACCTTTAGCTTTTTGTGACAAAGGAACCCGCAAACGCTACCCTTCGGATGCGCACAGGGTAATAGATCACACCTTTAGTTAAGGTGTCTAAAGTCTAAATGACATTTTTTGGCAAGTTCATAGTGCCGTCCGTATATGTATTTTACCTATATACATAACCCTCGCATGTACATGTACATACATTTATATTTGTATGTACATACATTTATATTTGTATGTACATACAGAAAACAATTATATCAGTGGTTACTTTTTATACAAAAATGTAATTTAAAGTTCATAATTCAGATCTAATGATTATTTTTTATACTTCAAATTTTAGTTTCCTAACTTCTTTTATCAATAAATTTTAATTTTGTAATCCTAATTAAAATATTACATCATTTTGCCAGTAACTTTTATTGTCTAATGTCTTCTCTTTAAGAAAGTGCCAAGGCGTATGCTTTAGTACCTTGGTGCCAGTGCCAATTGCTGCCTAACCTAGGTGAAGTTCTCAACATACATTGCACCTGAAACTAGGCTTAAGAATGCCTCAAGGGTGCCTTAAACAATAATGTACCAAAGAATGATCCTTTACAGAGTAAAATACCCCACTTGTGTTAGTACTAACAATATACATCACAACCACCCATGGTTGTGGTGGGGTGGTAAGTATCCCCACCCATTACCAGAGGTCTCAGGTTCGAACCCTAGAAACAGAAGGAGTGTTTTACACCCTCAAAGTGATTTTTTGGCGAAATCCAGATTAATATATTGGACGTGGTGGAAACCCACCACTTTTTGCCCTCTTTAATATATTAAGAAAAGATGGGCCCCAAAGCGGATATAAGATACCAGTGTGAAATTAAAAAAAACTAACAATATATCAGTGCAGAAGAAAGCGAAAAGCACAAAAGATGAAAAGAAACAGCCCTGTCGGGGCTTAAATCGCGCTTAAAGCATGGGCTTCGGTTAAAAAGGGCGATATGTGAAGAAATTTATATATATACACATATATAAAATATTTAGAGAACATAATAGACACATAAATAGTAAATAAATATTGCTTATGATGAAGCATAAGTTCATCAAATCATCAGTGTAGGTTATATAAAAAGCACAAGAGTTCACAAAAAATATATATCATGCATTTTGAATGTAATTATAATTTTTAAATATACAACAAGAATATAAAGGTGGACAATCAAATTTGCATGTTGATAAAAAAGTTGGTTTAAGATTTTGATTCAATCAAATATTCAAATTGTTCACTGTCCAGTACAAATTAGAAATTAGAAAACTAGAAAATCTAGTGAAAGATAATGTTTAAATTAGTTAAAAAGCAGAATGTTCACTTTGCAGTTCACATATAGTGGGGTCCACCACTATGGACATGGCTTCTCAGCAAATGTTTAATATACCGTGTCCATCACTGGTGGTTTTGTTATTATCATCACTTTACCGGTGTTACATTATAAGAGTAAGACTCATCATTATATGGTAAATAGTTTTAAAAATTGACATTTTTTAATTATGAAACAAAGTCAAGTGTCCCATTTACTTCCACTCATTTTCTACAAATATAAAAACGATTACAAGTATAGAACTTCTGCACCTTTACCATTTACGGGAAAAAAGTTCAACTCAATCAAACACACTTCTATAATGGAGAAAAGAAATTGAGCCTATAACCCTTACTAAAAAAAAGAATAAAAGAGAAGCCAAAATGAAATCCACAATTTTGCCTTCCAAGTTCTTAAAATGCGGACAGAGAACTTGACCCAGAGTGATGCGTCATTTTAGTGGTGTTTAGAAGGTCTATTTTTGGTGTTTATGGATGAAGACTACAGGGACGATGGAGCTCGGGAGCTGGTCCTACATGAGTAGTGTAACAGAGGTGTTATGGTGGCTGTTTTGACGCTGGCGAGGAAAAAAAGACAATAACAGTGGCCGATGTATGTGTATCGAGGTGTTCTGCGGTGGTTTTAAAACTGGCTATGGTAAGGTGAAGGTGAACTGTGGTTGTTCATGGTGGTTTCAAGGGTGACGGTGACACGGTGGAGAAAGGGCGGAGATGGTGATGGCATCGGACTATGAAGGGAGCTAAGGTGGCTTCAAAGATGACCTACGGTTATTGAAGAAAAGGACCCGACGAGTGCTCTCTATCCTATTGTGTATCTATTTGTGCCTCTATATTCAAGACGGTGGCCATTATGGTGGTTCCTCCTTAGGTCTGCCCAGTCTAGGTGCTCATTCTTAGGTCTACCCTCCCCAGACCCCACATTATGAGATTACACTGAGTATGCTATTGTATTGTTTTATGAAAATCCCCAAGAACCCCATGCATTGGATAAGGATGAGTGACTTGGGGAGGAAGCTCCTACCCTAAAATAGAATATGCTATGAATTTGGATAGGAAGGAATATTTCAAGTGACGAATTCTTATTGGTTCCGGTCTTTTTTAATTTCTGATCTCTTTTGACAATAATTAAATACTAACTAAATAGTCCTAGTCTAGGAGAAATTACCAGTTTCAAAAAAAAAAATCCTCGTCTAGGAAAAAACGTAAGAAATTTAAATAACTAAATTAAAGAAAAACGTAAGAAATTTAAATAACTAAACTAAGAAAAAATTCAAAAGTAATATCAATCAAGATTTTTAATGACTTTTGAATGGTTCTTTAGTCTAATTATTTGATGTTTCATCTTTCTTTGAGCCGAGGGTCTATCAGAAACATCCTCTCTACCTACTCCGGCAATAATTAAAATACTAATTAAATATTTCTAGTTTAGGAAAAAACATAAGAAAATTTAAATAAATAAACTACGAAAAAATTCAAAAGTATCAATCAAGATTTTTAATGACATTTGAGTTTTTCTTTAGTCTAATTATCTATATTTCTTATATTTTCCTAGTTTAAAAATATTTAGCTAGTATTTTATTTTTATTTTTCATCTTTTTTTGAACCGAGGGTCTATCGGAAACAACCACTCTACCTTCTCAAGGTAGGGAAAATGTCTGCATACACACTATCGTCCCCACTCTCCCCAAACCGCACTTGTGGTGGGATTGTTCTTGTTGTAGTATTTTGTTTTTGGATACTTTTAAAAGAAAAATCATAAATAAATAAAAAGATCTAGACCAATAAGAGCTTGCCACTTGGAATATTCTTTCCTATCCAAATTAATAGCATATTCTATATTTCTATAGAAGGGGAGCCTTGAAGTAACTGGTAAAGTTGTTGTCATGTGACCAGGAGGTCATGGGTTCAAGCCGTGGAAACAGCCTTTTGCAGAAATGCAAGGTAAGGTTGCGTACAATAGACCCTTTTGGTCCGGCCCTTCCCCGGACCCCGCCGTATAGTGGGAGCTTAGTGTACCGGGCTGCCTTTTTTTTTATTCTATATTTCTATAATCATGGTGTCCGGGCCAGCTTGCGCGCACCTCGACTAATTCCATGGGATACCTGTCACTTCCCACTGGCGAACATGTTACTCTACCTACCAAGACTAGGACAGATGGGAAGAAATACCCTAGTTTTTTTTGTCTATTTGAATCTGAGATCTCATAGTTCTCAACCCACTTCATTAACTACTAGGCCTAAGCCACGCCCTTGAGTGCATAGTATATTCTATTTTTAGATAAGAGTAATATGATTTGGGGGGAAAGATTGGAATATATGCTATTTTAGGAATAAGAATATTCCAATATTTCTCCCCAAATCACTTTATTCTTATCCATTACATAGGTTTTTCGCTTACTGGGACAGCAACCTAACAACACTGTCTGTTTTAAATGACATACCCCTGTTGACAACATACAAAATTACAAATAGCCAGCTCTTGTGCTTTCATTTCAGACTCCCAGCTTCCCTCCATTAATCCCCCTCCCACTACATTGACTACTAGGCCCACGCCCTTGGGTGCATAGCATATTCTATTTTTAGATAAGAGTAATATGATTTGGGGGGAAAGATTAGGATATTCTTATGCTATTTTAGGAATAAGAATATCCCAATCTTTCTCCCCAAATCACTTTATTCTTATCCATTACATAGGTTTTCCGCTTCCTGGGACAACAACCTAGCAACACTATCTGTTTTAAACTATGTTGCTCGGACTCTTCATAAATGTCAACGGGTGCGTGTCGGATTCTCCAAAAGTAGTGTATTTTTGAAGAATCCGACACGGGTGCGGGTGCGGCATCGAAAGTGAAGAGTCCGCACAACTTAGATTTTAAATGGCATACCCCTGTTGACAACATACAAAATTACAAATAGCCAGCTCCTATGCTTCATTTGAGCCTCTCAGCTTCCCTCCATTAATCCCCCACCCACCACCCACCCATCCACCCAAAAAATATGGAAAAATAAAAGAGACAAGAAAATGGAGGGATGTAATAATAAGGTCCTTGCCAAGAGATAATTTCAAATTTTGTTTTACAGCAGGTTTGGTAAAATCCTCTTTATGAGCTGGAGCAAGATATGATTAAGATAATTAGTTCAAAAGACATAATTCAAAGTTCCATAAGAAAAAGAAAAATCTAATCCTAAAAATTAGTAGCAAGTTCACAAACTCAAGTGGACTCAAAGCTTTGAGAAACAAATAAAAGAAAGTAAAGCAAAGACAGCCAGAAAAGGAGGCAAACATGAAGAAAGAGTGGTGTAAGCGGTTTCCATCTCAACATGAAATGAAAAAATGAAAAAGAAAGGAGGAGACGAAAATGAAGAATAAACTTGTTGATCTCCAGTCACGTACAATCCTAGCTACATATAGGGGCTCAGCATGTGACAGAAGTTTGAACTGCTAAAATCACATAACTAAACAAAACTGATGGACCTAAAACGGAAAGAACTTCAGAAATAACAACCTAACAATTCTAAGGACTAGGTACAAGCCTTTCATGCTGTATAAACTTGATTAAGATGATCATCTTCGTCCCATATTATCACTCTTAAAGATCTTCAAACCAGCAACCAGAGTACTTAATACTCCCTCCGTCTCAATTTGTTTGTCTGGTTTTGACTTGACACGGAGTTTATGAAGGTAAAAGAGACTTTTGAATCTTGTAGTCTTATATTAAGATATGTAGAATATACCAAAATGTCTTTTAATTTTGTGATCATAAACATGCCATGTGGAAAGTTGCAATTAAAGAGTTTCCAAAAAAGGAAAGGGACATTATTTTTGAAACGGACTAAAAAGGAAAGTAGGACAAACAAATTTTAAAACAGAGGGAGTAGCTATTTGCCTTTTTCCCTTTCTTACCATGCTTATAATAACTGAACTCGTTTTTCCTAGAGAAATCAAATGGACATCATCTAAGCCTAAGGCAGACCCTATATTCCATCTTAATGGTTCCTTATACGGTTTTACCTCTCTGCTTCCCGTCCCCCTCTTTCTCAATTAAGGAGAAATGCAAGATTCATGAATTAAATACCTGAATTCGATCACCACATCGCTCTTTCACAACTATGGAACTCATAAATAATCTCCTACATATGTGTCAAATTATAGCTCACTAACAAGCTTTCCGTTAAAGTTTAAACCATTACCATCACCGCAGGCAGCAACATGCCTGGATCAAAAAAGACAGCCAGGTGCACAAAGCATCCCGCGTTAGCAGGGTCCGGGGAAGGACCGCACCCCAAGGGTGTGATGTAGACAGCCTAATAATAAAACTCGACTAAGAGCCTAATAATAGCAACATGCCTGGATCGAGCATTATAATAAAGCTCAAATCCAATGCCTTTCATAAGTAAATGAGTGTAGACTAAGGGTGGCGATTAGTGGGCTCGAATACTGGCGGGAGTCGAGAGTCGAGGCGGAGACGGGGAGAAGAAGCGGGGTCGGGGTCGGGGCGGGACGGGAGAAGGGGCGGGAGTGCAGGCTGGCGGGCTCTGGGTGGGTCTTGCAGCGGGACTAGAGCAAGTCCGTCCGATCCCGATCCGTCGATATCGAGGCGGCGAGGCGGGCTCGGGGCGAGGCGGGATACTGGCGGGTTTTCATTTTTTTAAATAACATATGTATAAAAACTCAATAAACAAAACAAGATAGTGTAATAAAACATCTCAATTTGTTTTTGTGCCTCTTATATTATTTAATAGACATATGATTTTTTTGTAATACAAATACAATTGTCTAAAATCTAAATTGCAACTTTGTGGTGTTGTCCAAAAGTTGCAAATTACATAATAAAATTACAATTAAAAAAATTACATTCTCATAAAAACCTGTTCTAATTGCTTTATGATTTCATGTGGTTCTTCGGTTGGAATTGGTATTTGTTGGTCAAATTGATCCACGTCGCTTCCACTACCTTCGGTTAAGATTTCGTTGTAGTTTTCATCATCTTCTTCGTTGATCTCCGGTTGACCGCACCTTCTCCGCTCGTATCCAATCTCTGAATTATACTGCAATTTCCAAGTGTCTCCGCTAATGAGTGTCTGTGGTCTCTCTATTTGATATCCTGCCAGAAAAAGCGTTTTGAGCCAGTTGGCGGCAGCAGAATGTTCAAAACATCTTGAGCCATCAATGAAAGTGTCGGAAAGGTCTTCTCATTCCCTCCAAGATTTGACCAAGTCTTCATGTCCATCTTCATTGATAACTTCTTGATACGATGCAGAACCACGCAAAACAAAAATATCCAACTCGCTAATTTGGTTAGTAGTAGAGGTATTTATCAAGCACATTCTATTTACGAGGCTTTCAATACTAGCGCAGAAGCGATGTCTTTGTGAGGTTGTGTTGAAGATGAAGAAGATGGTATGGAAGTCGGTAAGTTACTAGCATTTTCTTGTTGATAAAATCTATATATATTTTTGCATTGGTGTTCTACGCTAGACAATACTTCTTTTAGTTTGTTCAATAGGTGGTGGGTGATTTAGATTTTTGGGACTTGGAGGTGGTAGTACTTCTATACAATCGTAAATAGTTTCAATTAGTGATTTAGTACCGTCTATTTTAATAGTAGGATTTAATACAGAACCAATAATATAAATAGAGGAATAGGAATAAAATATTTTTTTATTTTGAGAAACATTTTTAATAATAGTTGCCTTATAATTTGGTTTTTCCATATATTCACTAAGTAATAAAAATATTAGAGTTATATAAAATAACATAGTTGAAATAGTAGGATAATATATACTTTGAAAAATTCTTTTGTTGCTTGAAAAAATTTCTCTAAAAATACAATAAGTTAGGAAATTTTTTCCCAATCACTATCTAAAATCATATCACCGCTTTTATTATGAGAGTTAAAAATAAAGTTATAGGTAATTTATAGTCATAACAATCCAGTAGTTGCTCGTATAAAGAATTCCACCTAGTGGATACTTCTTGTGGAATTTTTCTAAAGGGTAGTCCACAATCATGACAAATTTTTTTATATTCTTTTCTACGTTGTACTTTATTACTTTTAAAAATAAAGTTTATAGCAAATTGTATTTTACAAAGAATGTCTTCAAAAAGTGATAGACCATCCTTTACAATTAAGTTATATATATGACACGCACATTTTATATGAAAATGGTCTGGAAAAGATGGAGTTAAACTATTTTTTAAAATTGTAATTGCGTAATTGTTATTAGAAGCGTTATCTAATGTAGGAGTCATAATTTTATCGGTAATTCCGGTATAATCGCACACTTGATAAATATTTTACGCAATAAAAGTACCAGTGTGCCTATCATCTATATATCTATACGCTAAAATACGTTTTTGCATAGACCATTTATAATCTATCCAATGACAAGTTACAGTTAAATAATCATGGTCGTTAGTACTACGACCTATATCAGACGTGATAGATACTTTGCCATTAAAATTATTTAATGAAAAACGTAAATATTGTTGATATTCATGCGCGAATTTAAATACATCTCTCTTAACAGTTGATCTAGGAAAACCGTTAAAAGCAGGATTATATATATCTCTAATGTAATGAATAAAATCGGGAGATGAAGGAAATGAAAAAGGCAAACCTAGCTGGATGAGCACTTACTACGTGTCTCTATGTTTATTGTATTTAGAGCCTGTAATTCCCCCCGTCATAGGGTTAATTTGACCCTGTACTTGGTCCGGGACAATATCAGTATGTGAACCTTGTCCCGATGGAGCGGGCGTTTGCACACCCGGTTTTGAAGCCTGGTATTGGGCATACCTAGCTGGATGAGCACTTACTACGTGTCTAATTAAACCCCCCGTCCCACCGTGACCTTTTCCAGTTTTAAATTTTAAAACGTTTTTACAAATTTTACATATGGCTACTTGATTCTCTACATCCCTATCAAAAAATGTTCATGCATCTGATTTTAATGATCGTTTTGTTGGACCTCGTCTCATACTAGGGGGAATAGGAGGTATTTCAGTTGAAGGTGCACTAGTGGGTGTGTTGTCATCAACATTAGTGGATATATCATCTAGATCAACGTCTAAATTAAAGTCTTCTTGAGTTCCAGAAAATAGCTCCTGGTCTAAATCTAATGGTATTGTAGGAAAATGTTGAGTATCAACAAAATCATCCTGTGTAGGAATAAGATGACTAGAAGAAGTATTCTTGCCCTGGTTGCCCCTACTAGAAGAAGCACCCTTACCCTTACCCTTAAACATACATTTTAATCCTTCCATTTTAATTATGATAATAAATAAATAAATAAATAAATAATTAAAGACAATAAAATTAAGTGATCTAAAATTCTAAATAAAATAAACAGACAATAATAATTTAATGAAGGAACGAATGTACCAAACGCCGACGTAACGTCGACGTGTAATCGAGAGGTTGAAAATTGAATCTTTGCTCGATGGAAGATCCTCAAGCTAGTTGCCAACTTCACTACCAATTCCCAAATGAATAAATAAAATTGAATATTTAGCAAACAATGTAGACTTGTAAAGAGATATATTGAGAAATTAGAGAGATTGTAGGAAGATTTGTGAGAAAGCTGAAGAGAAAATGAGTTATTTATAGTTGAAAAATTGGGTTAAAGTGTAAATATAATAACTTATGGGTTAAAAATAAATATTAAGGGTAGGGGTTGGGGGGGCCTAAAATGGCGGTTGGCCCAGCCGTAATCTAAAATAGTCGTTGGTGCAACGATCATTTTTGCAAAAAGGAAAAAGAAGCGGGGTCGGGGTCGGGCTCGGGAGGGTCGGGCGGGAGTCGAGGTCGGGCTCGAGGGGAGGGGTCGGGGCGGGCTCGGGTCTCATGAACTGGGGCGGGCTCGGGTCTCGCGGAGGCGAGACATCGTCCGTCCCGAAGTTCGAGTCCCGCAGATTATTTATTTTTATTTTTGGCGGGGTCGGGCGAGGCGAGGCGGGGCGGGGTCGAGGTCGAGGTCGGGTGTCCACCTTGACCCTAGTGTAGACTTAGAGCCTGTTTGGTTGGGCTTATAACTTATGGCTTATTTTTGTTATTTTAGCTTAAAAATAAGTGCTTAAAAGTATTTTTTTTATCTTACCCAGACACTGTAAAAGTGCGTAAAAGCACCTAAAATAAGTCAATCCAACCATGCTATTAGAGGACGGATCCTTCATAACGAAACGGGGACTAATATGATAAAAGATCTCTAATATCAATAAATCAAATCTGCATTATACGAATCATCTATATCTAATCTGCTCTATCCTGGCCATTCAATTCCGATAACGGTAATTAATTTACATGTGAAGGTAAATTAGGGAAAAATTGGTTAAAAGGACAAATATAAAAGGAATTAGGGCTTACATTTTTTACGAAGAGAAGATTGACGACAACGATTGTACCGACTATTGCGCCAAGCATAGCAGGCGGCCCAATTAGCAAACTCCATTTTCTGTATATCATCTTCGATTCTTTCGCTTCTTTTTTCAATATATAACAATTTTGAACACCGGGATGCACTGTAGATGTTCCTCGATCTACCCAAAAACTGCTGCTGAATTTTGCTTTTCCACTTTTATCCTTATTTTGTGCTGGTCTTTAATTTTCGCACTGGGATAAATTATATTTTATATCTCATAATATTTTACAAGTTATGTTTGAGCCGTTAAAGAACTTATTAGCAGTTGGACCATAAATTTGATTTTGAAAGACAAAATTTAAAGATCAGAACTATCAGGGGCGGACTGATGTATTAATCTTTGGTCCTCGAACATCCATTACCGTGGCGGATAGTCTATGTAGACATATAGAAAATATTAAAATTTTAATATAAAATATTAAATAGCACCTAGGATGTAATAAAAGATTTTGGTATTTTGGTTGAAAGGTGGTAGGCTTTAGGTTTATCGGGGGCGGACTGACACATATAGAAAATATTAAATTTTTGGTATAAAATATTAAATAGCACCTAGGATGCAATAAAAGATTTTGGTATTTTGGTTAAAAGGCGGAAGGCTTTAAGTTTAAGCCATGGAGGAGCGTAGTTCAAATCCGATTCAAAGCAATATATTTTTTGATGATTTTAAGGTGAGCACTCAGGGCCATTGAATCCGAGATCCGTCACTGGATATTATGATGTGAAAATATAAACTTATATCCCCACTGAAAAAATTATTTGTTATGAGGGGAAATCAACAAAAAATAGGATTAAAGTGCAAATAACCCAAATTTATTGATCTCAAACGTAAATGCAAGTATACACAATCAACTATTAACAAAATAATAAAATCAAGTATCATCAAAAAATTTATAGTTATTTATTATCTATATTAAACTAATTCTAATAATTTATTGAAGAAGTTTTCTACAAGTTTGTGATTACTTAAACTAATGCAAAAATATAGAATAAGCAATTACAATTGAACAATCGAACGAATACAAGTAGGGAATTAGGTCGGAGAAAACCAATGAAAGGAAAGGCTTCAGCTATGGACCAGCTAGTGATTCTGTTGAATCATCCACTTATTTTTACTAATACTTATTTGCCTTGTTAATAGTCATGGTTAATTTTAATCGTAAGAATCTTTCAGTTTTCTACTCGCCTATTCAAGTTAATCTAATGCTTATATTCCTATCGAATTAGAATTAATAAGAACTCATGAATTATTCTTCTAAAAGTAATTAAGTAAGACGATTAGCTATATTTCTATTTTAACCGTGAATTCATTCCCTAATGCCTAGGTTCAAGAACTTTCCTATTCAATCATCTTCTAATCAAGAACTCTCGTTTCTCGATTCAATTTAAGATTCGTAAATAATATTTAATTGATAATCAAGTAATTAAATAATTAAATAATATTGAATTAAATAAATAAATCAATAACGTCCATTTAGGCTTCAAACATCAATATTCTTGTAATAACTAGGGGTGCAAAATTAGCCTAAACCCAAATGACCCGTCCAAGGTTTCATGGGTTTGGACAAGAGTGATTTTGATGATGAGTTGGTTTGTGTTACCCCTAGTTGACTCATCATAAATTAATAGCTCAAATGAACCCATGATGATGTCCAAACTTAACCCACGAAAATGCTCAATTTTAACGATTATAGCTCCACTCTAGATTAAGATTTTTATTTATAAATAATTATTTTAAAATTTCCTTTATTATTTCGGAACAATAAAAATACATCAACGCACCACAACCACACACCACATTATCCATCCACCCTACCCTACACCAACCCCCACCCAAGCACTAAACCACCCTCACATTTATGTCTCATACCTTGCCTACTCCACCCCAAACCACCTATACCCAACCTACATTCTGACTTCGTAGAAACGGTGTTGTTGTTGCCTATCCATAGGGCCGTCCATCTACCACATCTACCCCACCTCCCGCCCTACCCCCTACCGCCCTATCTCATTCTCAAATTTCTGTTTTATATGTTTTTACTTTAATAAACAATTTATAAAAAATATAATTTTTTTTCTTACCTCCCTACCCACAAACATACCCCCTCCACCCCCACCCCATTGCCCTACCCCATCCTCAAATTTCTATTTCATATTTTTTTTACTTTTATAAAAAAATATGAAATTTTATCTTACCTCCCCCCTCTACCGCCCTAACCCCACCTACCCCCTCCACCCATTGCCCACCCATCCTCAAATTTCTATTTTTTTTTTTTACTTTTATAAAATAATTATTAAAAATATAAAAAAAAATTCTTACCCCCCAACCCCCTTTTCCCTCCCACACCACACCCGAAGTTTTTATTTTATATATTTATTTTACTTATATATAAATTTTTATTAAAAAATGAGAAATTTTTTGTACCCATCATCCAACCCCCCTCCCCCCACTACCCCCGCCTCCCCACCCCACACCAACTTTTCTATTTTATATATTTATTTTACTTTTATAAACGTTTATAAAAAATGAGAAAAATTTGCTTACCCCATCCCCCATCCCCCACCCCCACCTCACCCGAAGTTTTTACTTTATATATTTATTTTACTTATACAATTTTTTTATAAAAAATGAGAAACTTTTCTTACCCCACTACCCACCCCCCTCCCCCCGCCCCCCTCCCTCCTGCCCTTCCACTCATTATTTTATATATTTATTTTGCTTTTATAAAAAATAAAAAAAATCTTAAAAATATTATTCTTATTCTAAAAATAAAGATATGGAAAAATCAAATATCATATAAAATAAAAATAACATCATATAAGGTAAATTTAAAATTTGTAAAAGTAATTGGTCAAGTTGGGCCAGTTGGTTATGACCGATCATTTAACCTATCTTGACCCGCCCATCTTAGCCCAGGTAAATTTTGAACAGATTGGATATTGATACATCTATTAATTTAGTTCATCTTGACTCGCTCAACTTCAACCCAAACGATTCATCTGAGATCCCTGGTAATAACACGAGAGCTAAAAAAAAAAAAAAGCTAATCACACATCATCATGGCAGAAATCAAACGACAGTTAAGATAATAATTATTGAAGCCCATTTGAGATCTTTCCCGGCTTTTCCACAAGTGTTGAGTGTGCTGCTTGATGTGACGCACCAACCTGTTTTTTGTTTTTTGTTTTTTGTGTTTTGTTTTTTGTTTTTAGTTTTTTGTTTTTTGTTTTTTGCTTTTTGTTTTTTGTTTTTTGTTCTAAGCAACCGTATTTGCTTCACTTCATTCCTAGTGTCTCTAACACATAAAAATACTCTAGTTAGGCTCCAAATATTATAATCACGTTATGAACATTGATAAAATATCAATAAACGAAGTAAATGAAACACAAATACTGCTATTAATAGCCAAATACCAATATAAATCATCAAAATAGCCGCTAATAATTTTTCAGAATTGGGTCAACCAGGAACTTACACAAAAACGGTTGTAAAATTTGATACAGTACACACAAGATCGCAAATAAATCATTAGACAGAAATAAAAATTTAGAATAATCGTAAGGGTACTTACCTTGATCTGTTCTAGAATCGATTGAAGGAAGACATGATCTTCTAAGTCTTGTTACTTTCTTAACGGGACAAAGAAGAAAAGAGTTTTAGTAACAGACTTAGGGATTACAACCAAATATATAACAGTAAGATACATGTTCGGAAGAGACATAACTCTTTAAAGGCAACCTTTAAGAAGAGGTGTAACTCTTCAGTTATGAACCCGTCAATATAACTGAAGAGTTAACTAGGTTCCTACGAACATAAATTCATACCTTATAACATAAGATTTATATATAGCCCATAAAAATAACACTTTATTATATTAGAAAAATGGACGTCTTTAATTGATAGCATATCTATGTTCAATTATATTAAATATGTGAGTCCACTAAATAGAGAATTTCTAACAATCTCCCACTTGGACCACATATATTTCTGAAAAAAATGTAACATAATAAAAAAAATTATAGTGCGCACAATTTGCTATCTCTAAGCAATCTGGTCCATTAATCGTACTAATATGGGATCAAAGCGGTTTTCGTAACATATTCGTCACTAAACCCATCAATGGTCATGATATCAGCAAAATCAATGACATAGATCAAGTATGGATGCATAACATGGAAATTGCATTCCAAGATCAGGGTTTGGGGAAAGGATGCATTCCAAGATCAGGGTGTGATGTCATCCTACACTGAAGCAAGCATCAGTGGTTGATTCCACCAGTCAAACTCGTGACCTTTAAACACATAGACAACTTTATAGTTATTTAGAAAATCACACGAAAACACTTTTACCGTTATATAAAAAATGAAATTACATGAGTATTAATTGCTAATATGATATCACAGGTTAATTTATACTGATAGTATAAAATGTCATCATACTTTGGTGATATAACTTAAATGCTTATACACTACTAACTCAAATATTAGTCGTTTTCGAAAATCGAATTCGTTTCTAAATGTTAAAATGACATTTGTTACTATTTTATCAAATCTACTCTTACTATCACAAATAGTGAAGTCTTGATTAAGTAAAATCTTCAAGGAAAAAAATGATAATGAAGAGAGATGTTCTTGTGATTAAGGCAATTAAATATCTTTTCAAAGTATGTGGTGAATTGGAGATGAAGTGAAAATGTCCTCTCTTGAATGGATTTGAGTATTAGTTGTGCATTTGTGCTCCAATAACTATTCACATATTCCAGGTGCTTGAATGACCCCAAGAGAGAAATCAAGTGGGAATCGAAAAAGCTTGTTGAGAAATGTTTATTGTACAAGTACGGAACGAAGGAGATGTTGGAAATTTGCCTTTGGTGGGGAGGTGCGTCCAACCGTATTTAATGGCTTAAACACTAGGGTTCCGTATGTTGGAGGCTTTGTCTCTTCACACGTGCATAATCTACTAAGTGAGTAGATGACCGTAGGGTCAAGAATCGTCAAATTTCATTGAGAAATGAAAGAGATATTGGTCCACGAAGTAAGGTGTTTTGAGGCATGAAAATATGGTGTGGGACAAATCTACCACATCGGCAGGAAAATGAAGAATTGTTCTCTTTATAAGTCTCAAAATTGGCTAAGGGTTTGGGACCCCAAGAGGTAACCCATGTGTTTGAAGGAGGGAGGACCAGGATGTGCTTGGGTTCAATGCTAAGTCCACACGCGCGCCGCCGCCGCGCGCCCGTCCGGGCTCGGGCTCGTGGGCCTTGGGCCTTGGGCTTCTTCTGATATTATCTATTTGGACCCCAAATTGCTTAATATTTACAGTTTGGTCCCTGAAAAGCTGAAATTGGAAACGACGGAAGGCGTTTCTGCCTGCCGTTTGAGTTGATTTTTGGAGCATTAAAACTCTATTAATCTGCACCTTAACTCCTCCATAACAGCTCCTTTATGATGCACATTAAATCAGCCATCTCACTAATGGTCATAAACTGTCATTACTTGGCAGTTGAGGAGTCCCTCCCCTTATGTTATATATTGGAGCTTTTTGGTTCAATTGCAAATACTACAAGATATATACACAGAGACAAACAGAAAGAGAACAACATAAATTATGTTAAAAAACGTGAGCAGCAGAAACGTGTGGACAAACAGAAAACGCTTCCTTCCTTTTTCATTCTTCAGTAAGTCATTTCATGTTGTCTTCGTCAGAATTAACATATTTGCTTTGTAGTATTGATTAGTTGTTGTTTTATCTTGGGAGACTATTGCCCGTTAACGTAAAAGCATATATACGGGGCAATCTTGTCTTAAAGTCAGAGAGTCATCTCTCGACTCAGCCACAATTGTAACAATCCAGATTTCGTGTTTCTTGATTTCAGGTTATCAAGATTCAACATTCAACAAACTTGTGGTAGTTCTGAACATTTGCTTGTTTGTTTATCCTTTCGAACACTTGTAATATTTATTTACTTTCCGTACTATTTTACATATCCAACAGGAGATACTTGATGATTGTGTTAATTGTGCAAGGAAGAGTTGCATTTTTTTAGCAATGATGAAGATCTCGAAGTTTCATATTTGAAGTGAGTTTCCAGAAGTTTCTCTGAATTTGAGATTTAATTTTGTAGTTCATTACAAAAATTATATTAGTTATACGAGATGCCTAAAAAATAACACAGGAGATCTGTTAGTAAAAATGTAAAATACGGTAACAAGATCTTCACAAGTATTAGCAAATGATGCATCCCCATGAGTTGTGTGAATTGTCTAAACTCTATTTTCAGGGTTCCCAAGGCAGCTTCGGGGTTGTTTGGTTACTGTTTTGGAACAGAGTTATTGATATATTAAAACTTGCATAACTAATACTATCATGTTTGGTAGTTGTTTATAAAATTCAGTAGCATATCAAGTATGGTATTTATGTACTTGATTATTTTATGCATGATAGAAGATAAAATAATTACACTCTATATAACTAATCCTTATATATATTACTGATATTTGTATAACTCTAACCAGCAACCAAACGACCCCTTAATTAATTAACTGGTTTCTGCATCAATTTTTTTTTGTTCTTTAGTTCTTATGCGCGCATCATTTTACAAGATTAAATGCTGATAATGTTGGCCTCTTTGTTCGTCGAATCGCTCGATGGGCGGACACTCGGCCCGATGCAATCTCAATCTTGGTCGGTGGTCCACCACCGCCTCTAGTCTCCATTCTAGTTCTGGTTCCCGTCATTGGGCTAACAGGCCCACTGCCCGTTGGCCAGTCCGTCACCAGCCCACCCTCTGCTCAAAATCCACTCGCTTTCTCCTCGAGTCAAGGGCCGGTTATTCGTAGTCAAAGGGGTATTTTTAAACCAAAACGGCATTTTAATCTAATTTCTAATGTCTCTAAATCTCCTCTACCACGTAACGCAATGTCTGCCTTAAATGACCCGAATTGGAAATTGGCTATGAATGATGAATATAATGCTCTTATTAAAAATAAGACGTGCGAGTTGGTCTCCCGTTAGGTCTATATGGATTTTTACTCATAAAGATAATTCTGATGGCTCTTTTGCAAGACATAAGGCTCAACTTGTAGGTGATGGTAAAACTCAACATGTTGGCATGGATTGTGGTGAGACATTTAGTCCGGTGGTCAAACCTGCTACCATTCGTATTGTTCTCAGTCTGGCTCTTTCAAAGGCATGACTCATTCATCAGTTAGATGTGAAGAATGCTTTCTTACATGGTGATCTTAAGGAGACTGTTTACATGCATCAACCCTTGAGTTTTCGAGACCCCAAATATCCTCATCATGTCTGTTTATTGAAGAAGTCCTTATATGGGCTTAAGCAGACCCCACAGGCTTGGTATAAGAGATTTGCAGACTATGTTTCGTCTATTGGATTTTCTCACAACGGGTCTGATAATTCATTGTTCATATATCATCGTGGTACTTCCCTGGCTTATATTTTATTATATGTAGATGATATTATCTTAACTGCCTCTACTGATGATTTGCGCAAGTCTATCATGACCATGCTCAGTTCTGAGTTTGCTATGAAAGACTTAGGGCCCTTGAGTTACTTTTTGGGGATTGCTGTCTCTCATCATGCCGTTGGTTTATTCTTATCACAATGGAAGTATGCCGCTGATTGAAAGGGCTGGTATGTCCTCGTGTAAGTCTACTTCCACTCCAGTTGATACTAAGCCCAAGCTGGGTGTTGCGGCTGGCTCACCTTACGAGGATCTCACTCACCATCGCAGTCTTGCTAGAGCTTTTAAGTATCTAACGTTCACGAGACTGGATATTACGTATGTCGTACACTATGTGTATTTGCTTATGCATGATCCTAGTGTGGAGCACATGAATGCGCTCAAACACATTATCCGATACATCTAGGGGACACTTTGACTATGGCTTGCATCTATATCCATTATCGGCCTCTACACGTGTCTCGTATACCAATGCTGATTGGGGTGGCTGTCCAGATACCAGACTATTCACGTCTGGTTATTGCATATTTTTTGGTGATAACTTGGTCTCATGATCTGCCAAACGACATGCTACCTTATCACGCTCCAGTGCAGAGGCCGAGTATCGAGGGGTGGTCAATGTGATTTTTGAATCATGTTGGTTAGGTAATCTTCTCTTGGAGCTTCACTTTCTCATTCAAAAAGTTACCTCGGTATATTGTGATAATATTAGTGTCGTATATCTTTCTGGGAATTCGGTTCAACACCAGCACACTAAACATATTGAGATTGATATCCATTTTGTTCGCGAAAAGGTAGCTCGTAGACAAGTACACGCCTTACATGTTCCTTCCAGGTATAAAATTGCAGACATCTTCACTAAGGGTCTTCACTCAGTCCTATTTGAAGATTTTAGGGACAGTCTCAGCGTACAAAGACCGTCTGCTATGACTGCGGGGGTGTGAAAATATACAAGGATATACACGGTATACAATACCTTGTGTATACCATGTATATCACGGAAACCCATCACAAGTGGTAGACCGTGATATACACGGTATACACAACCGTGTATATCCCTATTTTGGTAACACATTATTTGTATTATTTGTATATAATTAGCATTGTACACTTACCATAATTGTAGGATTCTTGTATAATTAGAATATGGTTTTGGGAGTAGAATAAGAATATGATTTTCCATATTATGGAAATTGTAAATTGTATATATACTTTTCATTAATGAAAATAATCAAGAGATTATTTCTTTCCGTCACGTCTATGTTAAATTACATGCATAATTAGACAGACCTTATTTCTTAAATCCGCACGACATTTTCCCCATTTGTGACAAAATTTGTTCGAATAAATAAGATCAAGTTGAAAAACTGAAGACAAAACTACAAAACTTTTACAAGTGGTTATTAGTGTCTTGCTAATTAACCACTTCAATAAGGCTACAAAACTACAATTTTCAAAGAGTTGTTCTCTTAGGTCAGGTGAAATATTCAAAAATGTCAATCATCATGCTAAAATCATGAACATCAACTAGATCATCCGCTGATAAATTCCGTCGTCACAAAATGGCAAATTAATGACTGAAATTGGTGTCAAAATACACTCAATATGATCCAATTTTAGGTCACTAAGTTCAAATCCTAGACTTGATGCGAACGAGCGAGAATTTTAAACAACTCGGCCCACGTCGCGTATTGGACGTTTTCTATTTCAAGAATGAGAGGTATGTGATTCTTGATGTTAGAAACAACACGAGCAGGATAAAATGTGCTCTTTGTCGTCGACATAACGAAAGAACAATAGGTGATTTGAGGAGAAAATAAAAGAACACTACCGATGGTCACGAAATTCGGGAGGGGGGGGGGAACCGAGCACAAGGTCGACGGAAAAGAGGTTGGAAAAATAACCTAGACTTCTGATATCATGAAAGAAATAATTCCTTGATTATTTTCATTGATTGAAAGAGTTTATATATAATTTACATATTTTCATAATAGGAGAATCTTATTCATATTCTACTCCTAAAACCTTATTCTACTTGGACACTAACTATACAATTATGGTAATACAATTATGGTAAGTATACAATACTAATTACACTCAAATACTACCTAAACTAATATACAAAATCTGAAATATACATATGATATATTGTATATCATATGTATATTTAACACACCCCCGCAGTTATAGCGGGCGGTCTTCGAACACTGAGACTATCCCTAAAATCTTCAAAAAGGACCGATGGAAGACCATTTGTAAAGATATCGGTAATTTGATACCTGGACGGGACATGGCAGACGCGAACTTGACCATGAACAACCTTTTCACGAACAAAGTGAATGCCCATCTCGATATGCTTAGTGCGTTGGTGCTGAACCGGATTACCAGAAAGGTAGATGACACTAATATTATCACAATAAAACGAGGTCGCTTTCTGAATGGGACAATGAATCTCTAACAGAAAATTACGTAACCAACATGATTCAGAGACCACATTAGCTACCTCTCGATACTAGGCATCTGCACTGGAACGGGATAAAGTCGGCTGACGCTTCGCAGACCATGAGACCAAGTTATTACCAAGAAACATACAATAGCCAGACGTAGATCGTCTGGTGTCCTGACAACCACTCCAATCAGCATCTGTATACGAGACAAGTGTCGACGTGGATGAAGGATATAAATGCAAGCCATAGTCAAGCGTACCCTGAATATACCGAAGGATGCGTTTGAGCGCAATCATGTGCTCAACTCTGGGATCGTGCATAAACAAACATACCTGTTGTACGACATACGTAATATCAGGTCTCGTGAATATAAAATACTGAAGGGCCCCTACAAGACTACGATAGCGGGTCAAATCCTCTTATGGTGCGCCGGTCCCAGCCCCAAGTTTGGGCTTAGTATCAACTGGAGTGGAAGTGGACTTACATGATGATATCCCAGCCCTCTCAATGATCTCAGCTGCATACTTCCGTTGGGATAAGAACAACCCACCTGCATGACGAGTGGCAACAATCCCCAAAAAATAACTCAAGGGACCCAAGTTTTTCATAGCAAACTCAGAGCTGAGCATTGTCATGATAGACTAGTGTAAGGCATCGGTAGAGGCAGTCAAAATAATATCATCTACATATAACAATATATAGGCCAAGGATGAACCACGACGATTTATGAACAAGGAATTATCCGACCTGCTATGAGTGAACCCAATAGTCGAAACATAGTCGGCAAACCTCTTATATCATGCTCGTGGAGACTGCTTAAGCACATATAAGGATTTTTTCAACAAACAAACATGATGAGGATGTTTGGGATCCCTAAATCCCAAAGGCTGATGCATATAGACTGTTTTCTTGAGATCACCATATAGGAAAACATTCTTCACATCTAACTGATGAATAAGCCATGCTTTTGAAAGAGCCAAGGTGAGTACAGTGCGGATGGTACTGAACTAAATGTCTCCCCACAATCCACACCAACATGTTGAGTCTTATCATCACCCACAAGCAGAGTCTTATGCCGTGCAAACAAACCGTCTGAATTGTCTTTATGAGCAAAAATTCACATAGACCTAATAATATTAATACCAGATGGATGGGGCACCAACTCCCACGTCTTATTATCAATAAGAGCATTATATTCATCGGTCATAGCAATTTTCTAATTCGGGTCATTTAATGCAGACACATGATTACGGGGTAAGGGTGATTTAAGAGCATCCGAATGTAAATTAAAATGCCTTTTAGGTTTAAAAATACTTGTTGGCTACGAGTGACTGGTCTATGACTCGGGGAAGAAGTGGGCGAAATTTGGGAATTTTCTGGACTCGGTACGGACTGGCCAGCAGGCAGTGGGCCTGCTGGCCCAATTCGGGAAGCAGAAACAGTGGCGGATGCTGGAACTGGACCAGTTCCAGTATTGGGCTGGACTGGCCCAATTGCTGAAACTGGCCTAGTGAAAAAACTGGGCAGAGACCAGTGGGACCAGCGGGCAGTGGGCCCACTGGAGGATTTGGGGTGCGGAGTATGTCTGAAAAATGGTGAATAATATACGGAGATATACCATCATCTAAAAAATTATACGAACTGGGCACGGGATTACTAACTTTAGAAAACGGAAACTGGGATTCATAAAAAATGACATGGTGACTAATGATGATTTGATTAGAGGATAAATCAAAATATTTGTAACCACGATGATTAGACGGAACCCCCAAAAACACACACGGAGTAGACCGGGCCTGAAGTTTGTTAATTGTGGTGGATTGAAATAACGGATAACATATGCACCCAAAGACCCTAAGTTGTGAATACGAATGAATCTTATTATATATAATATGAAGGGGGAGGAATATGTCAAACCTTTGGAAAGAAGAACGTTTAGGAGATATGTAGTCATTTGTAGAGCATGATGCCAAAAAGACGGGGGTACGAAAGCATGAATCAATAAAGTGCGGACAATGTTATTAATTGTACGAATTTTGCGTTCGGCTTTCCCATTTTGTGAAGACGTATGCGGGCAAAAAAAATGAAAATTGATCACATTAGTGGCACTAAACTCCCTAAATACCCCGTTGTCATATTCTTTGCCATTATCACATTGAATATTTTTTATTTCCTGTTCGAATTGAGTTCTAATGAATGCTCTAAATTTTAAGAAAATGGAAAAAACTTGAGATTTTTCGCTATCGGAAAAGTCCATAAAAATTTAGAATAATCATCCAAAAAGAGAACATAATACCGATGACCCAAAGAACTAAGAACATGAGACGTCCATAAGTCGTTATGAATAATATCAAATGACATTAAAGTATGAGAGGTAGAGTCTACAAATGACAACTTAACAATTTTTCCTAAAGAACAAGATTGATAATTCGGAGTGCTACGCTCACCCTTACAAGAAATAAAATTGTTTTTCTCTAAGGAAGACAAAATATACGATCCCGGATGACCTAGAGGAGCATGCCACAAGAAAGGAGCAAGGGTTGCAAACACTGACGGCAAGGCTTGACTCGATAGACCGGAACATGGCGTGATAAGGTAAAGATCTCCCCTACTATCACACCTCATAAGAGGACTCCCCGTTTTGAAATCCTTCACAGAGAACCCAAATGGATCAAATTCTATGGACACGAAATTATCAGTGGTGAAATTTCGTACAGACACCAAATTTTTAATCAATTTTGGAGCGTGAAAGATATTTTCAAAATAAGGGGTGGTTGGGGGAGGGGGAGATAATGTTTTATGACCATAACCATGAATTGGAATTGAATTACCATTACCAACAATTATACATGATTGTTGCTCAAATTGGAATAAAACGAGAGAGTACCTGAATCGGATGTCATGTGAGTAGTGACGCCGGTGTCCATGTACCAATTTGGGTCCGAAGGATTTATTCCAAGTGTGTGCATCGCGGCTTCGATGTTGGTAGGAGTGGGGCCCGCTGCATGATAGGCCTGGTAGGGCCAGGCACGCCTCCTGCCGACCGGTACCATCGATCACCGACCAAGATTGGGCCGAGTAGCCGCTTGGAAAGAAGGCAAATCGGGGCCCACTACCGCTGGGTCGAGGCGCTGAAAAGCCGAGATTGTTGGGCCACTGCCCACTGGGCCAGGCCCACGGCCAGCGGGCCCAAGGTTAGGACCAATGGGGCTGAGGTCCACTATTTATGGGGCGGGGCCCACTGCTGCCGGTACTGCTAACGTTACCAACGCGGTTTCATCCATTATTTTTCCTAGTATTCTTGCTGCCACCGTGAGCACGGTTTTGGCCCGAATTATCAACACACCCTGGAGAATTTGTGGAGGACGTCATCATGACCACGAGACTTGCCCCGGTAGCCGCCCTTTTTAGCCAATCCGGCTTCTTCCAAAGTAAGCATGGAGCGGGCTTGATAGAACTTTGGGAGAGGGTTACTTTGACGAAGTAGGGTGCCAACGCCACTAAATGCCTCGGAGAGGCCAGCAACCATATGTAGAACCAGACAATCTTCACTAATAGGCGCGCCAACGTTGCGGAGTTGGTCTGCCAATTCCTTCAACCTTTTGCAATATGCTGAAAACATTCGAGAAATTTCCCATGTTGACGTGGGAAAAGTCCAGCTCAAGAGTAACAGCTTTGGAATTCTGATTATCTTGGAATATGTCACGCAACCTATCCCAAACAGCCATCATCGTAGCTTCTGGCTCAATAATCGTCTGCAACAGGTCAGTAGAGATAGTGGAATAAATCCACTGAAGGACGGTGACATCAAACGTTGTCCATAACTTAGGATCATCCTCACATTGAGGCACCTCCGTATCCTCAGGAGCCGCGGAGATTATGTGATGGATGACTTGATGCGAGCGAGCGTGAATTTTAAACAACTCGGGCCACGTCGCGTATTTGACGTTTTCTATTTCAAGAATGAGAGGTATGTGATTCTTGATGTTAGAAACAACACGAGCAGGATAAAACGTGCTCTTTGTCGTCGACATAATGAAAGAACAATAGGTGATTTGAGGAGAAAATAAAAGAACACCAACGATGGTCACGAAATCAGGGAAGGGGGGGCGGAAACCGAGCACAAGGTCGACGGAAAAGAGGTTGGAAAAATAACCTAGACTTCTGATACCATGAAAGAAATAATTCCTTGATTATTTTCATTGATTGAAAGAGTTTATATACAATTTACATGTTTTCATAATAGGAGAATCTTATTCCTATTCTACTCTTAAAACCTTATTCTACTTGAACACTAACTATACAAATTATGATAATACAATTATGGTAAGTATACAATACTAATTACACTCAAATACTAACTAAACTAATATACAAAATCCTAAATATACATATGATAACAGACACTCTAGTATCCTTTTAATCCCCTTACAAAATTTTCTGACTCTTCTTCATCCATTCATTACAATATTAATTTATTTACGCTATAAAACCTATGGCATAAAGCACGTCGGACAATGCCGTTTTAAGTAGACTTTTAACAAGATCACACAATACGACAAAAAGCACATGGCTCTAGTATTAATATTTTATCAAGAAATGAACTCCATTTAAACTTGAATCATATCCCTTAAATAGAAAAGGTGAGGAAGAGATAAATCAGTAGGCCCAGCATATGGAGGAGAAAAGAACCTGTAAGGTGTGTGTTACCGGAGGTGCAGGGTACATAGGTTCTTCTCTAGTAAAATCACTTTTGGACAAAGGCTACACGGTTCACGCTACCCTCAGGACTTTGGGTATGTTTTTAATATCTTTTGCTCCTAAGTTATGTAGTTCAGATCCTTTAAAATATTGTCAAAGCTCGTTGTTTCTTTCCACAAGCCAGTTTGGTCGATGAGAGCCGTCATATAACCGATTGTCCTGTCGGATGTAATCAGTATCGTACCCCTTTTGAATGGTTTCATTCTATTGTTACTTGTGACTCGAAGAGTAGATCTGTTTTGAGTTGGACTTGTTGGACCATTTGAGAAATTGGTCAGTCTGGTTGAATTCACGGATTTCTTGCAAAAAAATCCTCGACAAGACTTCAAATATGTTGGAAATATAGCAATGTTTTTTTTGTATTTTTCGATCATTGAAAGCAAGCTTCACATACTTGTATTGAATTCTCTAAAGAACCATTTTGAAGGATTCAAACGACATAACTCCTATATATGTTTATATCTGGATATTTTTTCAATGACCTTTAAGTTCATTCAAGTGCAGAGGATGAGTCAAAGGTGGGGCTATTGAAGAGCTTCATTGGTGCAGATAAAAGACTCAAGTTATTTGAAGCTGATATTTATAGAGCAGAGGAATATGATAAGGCTATTGAAGGTTGTGAATTTGTTTTCCATGTTGCTACCCCTTTGTTGCATTCGGATGGATTTCAGGTATGTATTTATCGGATTGATTTATCAGATAGTCACTCAATTAATAGTTACTGTATCAGGAAAATATTTTTTTATTGAAGGAAATTGAAAACAAAAAGAAGTTGACTTTTTACGATAATAACTATTAATATAACGACCATTTGAGAAATCACCTCGTATTTCATACTCATTCCCCTTTTCAGTGATGCCACTCAGTCATCCCGAATTCTGATTCATGAGTTGAGTTCTGTACATTAGCCGTATAATATTTTTATATCTTAAATTAAATTGATCTATAATAATATATAATTCTTTTTTTTCTGTTAATTTAAAATTTAGTAATAATATTTTAGTTTTTTTCTGATAGTCTTTTTCTTTGTCAATAATAAAAAGAATGACATTTTTTTTATATTTAAGGGCAGCGTGGTGCATGAAATATCTCGCTTTATGAAATTCTAAAAAAGGGCCACATTTCAAGGAATGTTATGTAGACAACATGTCCTAATACCACTATTAACAGCTGCTTTACCGTTCAATTAAATTATTTATAGCTACAAAAATTTCAATGACTTATTTTAAATCACAAAATTTTAAAAGTATTTTTTCTCTCTTAAATTTAATGTCTAGTAAAAAAAGTATAAATTGAAAGGAAGGAAATAATTGATTAAATTGCATTGATAATACAAAAATCTTATACACAAATCTGAAAGTATATTTATGTCCTAGAGACAATCTGTATTAAGACAAATGTACTTTAGACACATTCATATTATTATTAATGGAGATTAATATTTCGGCATTTGCAATTATTGAATTATTATTTGATTGTTTGTAATTATTCATTAATGTGCATCCCTTGAGCTTACGTTGTCATTAATAGAGTGAGATATTTTATGATAGAGCGTAACTGTTAAAATAGCCTCGACTAATGATCATCGAGAATGAGATATCGATGATATATGATAAGTCGACATGTGGTCTGCATCACATCCTTAGAGGATGTAGTATGTCTCACTTGCTACGAGTAATGGTTACTCGTGATGGACACATGGATACTTTGGAAGTATTGGTATACCCTGCTGATATATTGTTTGCTATATTTGTCTAACGTATGATCAGCGTGTGTGAGATAGAAGTCTTAGACTTGAGGTCAATACGCGCCTTATCTACAAAGTAATGTACTTTGATCCCATCCCAAGCTCAAATGCCTTATAGGTTGAGATACGACTTGTATTGGGTACATTACGATGTGGATTGAAGGTGGTAGTTGAGCCAAGATTAGGATTCATTCCTCGAATGTATGTTCGAGAGAACACTCGGATTCTCAGTGATATTAGGTTGACTAAGTTGTTGGCCAACGCAATAGACATATTTAGAATATGGTCTAGTCGTCGACTAATATAGATGAGATACAATGATTAAGCCATTTGAATAGACACTTGACAAATCCTAAGCTTGATCGGGTGTGTCGTGAATGAAAAGATTTTATCTTACCACATAAAGATTAAGTTTAATGGATTTGCGTAAACATACTTCACATATTGAGTTCGTCTTTCGGCGCCGTCTAGGAGTTCCGCGTAGACCTTAATTTGATTAATGTCAATATGAGAAGGCATGTAGGGTCACACGATGTCGATTGTTCGTTTCGATCTAAGGATGTATGTGCACATGCGATTGCCCATACCCTAGGGCCGCGACGCCTCTGCCTCAATTTTTATGCCAGGCCCAAGGTCAAACCCTAATCCGGTTTTGACCTATTTTTCAACTATAAATAGAGGCATTCATCTCATTATTCAATACACTAATTTTCTGAAAATATTCTAAGCCTTAGAGACTTAGAATCAAATACTCTCGAACCTTTGTCGGATTTTCTAGCTTTCCGAAGGAGAAGTACATTGAAGCTTGGAGCTTGTAATTGGAAGGGCAATCGCATGTGCACCTAACAGTAGAAAAAGACTCCAGATTATACTAACTTGTAAGTAAATGTTTTTATTTTACAAGTTCCTTTGTTGTATAACCATACCAGAATTATTGTTGGGGTAAGTAAGAAACAAAACTTTTAAACTTTCGCTGTGCCTTACTTATGTGGTTTGTACCCAACAAATTTCTACAGTGGTATCAGAGCCAGGTTGGTTTAATTATATAACAATTGAATAGAATAATAATATGGGTTAAACATAAAGTTGGATTAAAACGAGGTTTCTTGAAATCCTACATGTCTTGAACAAATGTTGACCTTTTGATATTAACCTAAATTATCTCCTACGCTAACTCGAGGAAGTCATTCCAATCTAACTCAAACTAAACCAAAGTGCGTTGTCCGGCTCATTGCACGGTGCATGGCTAAGAACGAGTAAGAATGGATGGTGGTCAATATGGGCGTTATTGATAATGGTGGGTGATGATTAAGGACCTGTGAATTGATCCCTAAATTGGATTTAGGGATTGAATGATTTTTTGAAAATCAACACAGAAACCGCGGCCCCACCTGTCCAGAAACAAAAAAAAATAAAAAAATTCAGAGTTCAGAATGTTTAATCCAAGATTATTATTATACAATATATTATTTGATAAGTATACTGTTTATGTGCTAAATGTCAAAATATTTGTCATTTACATTTCTAGAATAGTGTCCGCTATAACTGTCTGGGCAGGCGGCGCCCAGTGTTTGATTAAACCTTCTTCTATCATGCATATTGGGTTGACGGTTCCCAAACTATATGTGTTATTAGTTTTGCATGATGTTAAGATGTCATATTGAATATGACATTAAAGAGTTGATCTTGGTTAGAACCCTGAATTAAAATGTTCTCCAAAACTTTAAATACAAGTTTAAATTAAACGCGTTGTCCATTATAATTGTTAGAGTGCAAAATTCTTTTCGGCGATACGAGTATTTATGTCAAAACATTTGCTCTAAGTCTACGAGGACCTAGACTCTTTCATAGATATGTTTAAATGTAAATGTAAATGTAAATGATAAAATTTTGTGGGTATTTACACCAAAGTGTTTTCTCACAAATGCCAAATTTGCTTAGATACATAAACACAGTCGTGTAATGGGGTTGACTTGCTTAGACAAATCTTGGCGCCAAAGTGTCGGACTAATCTAAGGACGCAAGATTAAATGTAATAATTTGATCAACCAAGAGATGTGAATAAGTTTTGCAATTGGTTTAGAACCTACCAATATATGTTATTGAAGTTATCAGCCAAAGCAAACGTGGAGATAGCATAGGCTTGGATCTTGTCCCATTATGACCTTAATTAATATAGGTATGTATTCTACCATGGGGTCGTAGAAGTATGTTAAAATAGTGGGAGCTAATTAAACAAAATGCCTTGTTGATTAGCCTAAATGAATGTGTATAATAGAAAATAGATTTTGAACTTGATTTCCGGTCTATCTAATTCTTCAGATTATAAAAGATGTCGAGCTTGTCGTTGAAAATGTTGATTGAGATGAATAAACTTACTGGACCGAACTACCTTGACTGGTTAAGGAATTTGCGAGTAGTATTGAGACAGGAGAAAATTGAATACGTGTTGGACACAGTGTTCCCAACAGTCGCTGCAACAAATTCTGAAGAATATGCCTCCTTTGACAAAGATGCTTACCAGAAACATCTAGATTATGCCACTTCGGCACAATGCGTAATGTTGTCTTCCATGTCTATGGAACTTCAGAGACAGCATGAGAACATGGGGCCCAATGAGATGCTCGAACACCTAAAGAGCCTCTATGACTCTCAATCCCAGACAATGGAATATGAGTTGCTAATAGAACTCTTCAAGTGTAAGCTCAATGAAGGGGGCCCGGTCTCGCAGCATGTGCTAAAGATGATAGGGCTGATAGAGAGGCTTGCTTCAATTGGAACGAAGCTTGAAAAGAATGTCGCTACCACTCTCATCCTAAACTCTCCCTCGTTCCTTTGAGAACTTCATAGTGAACTTCAACATGAATGGAACGAAGGCGACTTTGCCTGAGCTGCACAACATGCTCAAGACCTTTGAGTCCTCCACTTCCAAAGGCAAAGCTGTGCTCATGGTGAGCTCTTCTAGCCGACCCAAGCCGAAAGGCAAGGATTGGCAGAAGAAGAAGGGCAAGGCAATCGTTGCGCCCACAGCTATGAAGCCCAGGGGAGGTGTGAAGAAGAAGGTGAACGCGGCTAAGGATGAATGACTCAACTGCCATAGGAAGGGGCATTGGAAAAAGGACTGCACGGCACCAGGAGGAGAAAAAGCACCAGGTGCTCCTGCCTTTGGTGGACAAGGTATGTACGTTATTGAAATAAATATGTCTATAAACAACTCTCATTCTTGGGTATTGGATACCGCTTGTGGCTCACACATTTGTACAAATGTGCAGGGGCTAACTGATAGCAGGAAGGTTGGACCGAGAGAGGTAGACCTACGCGTTGGAGATGGAGCACGAGTGAATGCTGAGCGCATAGGGACTTATAGATTAAATTTACCTTCCGGCTATTATTTAGTGTTGAATGATTATTTTTATGTTCCCTCATTAACGAGGAATATTATTTCTATCCCAGCGTTGGACATGGAGGGCTCTTCCTCGTATATTTTTAATGGCAGTCATGTACTATCTTTTAATAATGTTATATATGGAACTGCTCCTCTTGTGGATGGATTATATACACTGAACTGTAGTCGAGAGATATTCAATGTACAAAATAAACGAGCCAAGACAAGTAATAGAAACTCCACATACCTATGGCACTGCAGACTTGGTCATATTAACGAATCAAGTATAGCAAGATTGAGGAAGTTAGACTACCTCTAACCATTTGACTTGGAGTCTTATGGTAATTGCGAATCTTGCTTGAGAGGAAAGATGACCAATAAACCACTTTCTGGGAAAAGTGTGCGAGCCAAGGAGGTGCTTGAGTTGATCTATACTGATGTATGAGGGCCATTCTCGACTCAAGCTAAATGAGGCTTTCCATACTTCATCATTTTTACTGACGATTTCACAAGGTATGAATATCTTTATCTTATGAGACAAACCCGAGGCTTTTGAGAAGTTCAAGGAGTACAAGTCAGAAGTGGAGAAGCAACTTGCAACAAGTATCAAGACCCTTCGATCGGATCGAGGAGGTGAATACTTGAGCAAGGATTTTCTAGATTACTTAAAGCTACATGGAGTCCAATCTGAATGGACATCTCCAGGAACGCCACAGATGAATGGTGTTGCCGAGAGGAGAAATCGAACCTTATTGGATATGACTCGATCCATGATGAGCTCCTCAGCTCTACCAACATACCTTTGGGGACATGCTATACAAACCTCTATATATGTTCTGAACAAGGTTCCTTCCAAGTCAGTAGAAAAGACACCCTATGAGATATGGTGTGGCAAGAAGCCAACTCTTAAACATATGAGACCCTGGGGGTGCCCTGTATATGTTAAGAAGATGCTCACTGACAAGTTGGTATCCGCGAGTGAGAAATGTTACTTCGTGGGGTATCCAAAGGAAACTAAGGGATACTACTTTTATCTTTCTGGAGAACATAAGGTCATTGTTTCCAGGAACACAACTTTCCTTGAAGAAGAATATGTCTACAAGGAACATAGCTGCACAGAGATAGAACTTGAAAAAATTCAAGAACCACAAGATAACACAGAAGTTGAACCCTTGTTGAATGACATAAACAAGGATTCAATGGGAGTATCTGGTGAAGATTGGGTACTTAGAGTACGCCCTTCCTCCAATGGGAGTGATGTGAGAGATAATGCAGAAATGCAAGGCTCTCATACACAACTTATGGAAGATGATACAATGGTTGTACATCATTCCATTCAGGAAATACATGAAATACATGAAAATGACATTCCTGAAAGTTCTCAAGGTGATGGATTGTCCAACACACAAAGACCTTCTCACAGTCAGAATACTACGAACACTGAAACGCAGAATACTCAACTCTGTAGGACCACTAGGACTCATCGTCCGCCTGAAAGACTTAATTTCCTTGTTGAAACACACAATGAGGTAGATATTCCTGATGACGATGAACCTACAACCTACATCGAAGCTATGTTAGACATTGATTCGCAGAGATGGCAAGAAGCCATGAAATCTGAGATGGACTCAATGTACATAAATCAAGTTTGGAACTTGGTTGATTTGCCAACAGGGGTTAGACCCATAGGATGCAAATGAGTCTTCAAGAAGAAGATTGATGCATATGGCAAGGTACAGACTTATAAAGCAAGACTGGTGGCTTAAGCAAGCCTCGAGTTGGAACATTTGCTTTGACAAGGCTATCAAATCGTTTGATTTCGTCAGAAGCAAAGATGATCCATGTGTTTATAGTAAACGCAAGGATGGGAGTATTGACTTCATTATCATATATGTAGATGACATATTAATAATGGTAGACAATAAGACTCTCATGCAGTCAGTAAAAGAGTGGTTGTCCAGTACCTTCATGATGAAGGATTTAGGTGAAGCCTGCTACATTCTGGGGATTTGGATCTATAGAGATAGACCTAACAGATTGTTGGGGCTGTCACAGTCAGTCTACATAGACAAAGTGCTTAGATGTTTTTCTATGGAAAATTCCAAGAAAGGGCGGTCTACATATGGGACAATGCATCAAGTTATCTAAGAAAGATAGACCTTCTAATTCTATAGAACTTGAACGCATGAAAAGGATCCCATATGCTTCGGCTATAGGATCGATCATGTATGCCATGACCTGTACTAGGCCAGATGTGGTCTTTGCACTTAGTATGACTTGCAAGTTCCAGCAGAATCCTGGGGAAGAACACTGAAAAGCATTCAAGAGTATTCTTAAGTATCTTAGACGAACTAAAGAATATTTCTTAGTCTATGGTGGACAAGAGAAACTGGTATGTACCGGGTACACTGATGCTAGCTTCCAGTCAGATGTTGATGACTACAAATCTCAATCAGGTTACACATACATTTTCAATGGTGGAGCAGTAAGCTGGAAAAGTTCCAAACAAGCTACAACTGCTGACTCGACAACATAAGCTGAGTACATTGCTGGATCGGAAGCTGGTAAAGAAGCTGTCATGATATCTGAGTTCCTGAAGGAACTAGGGGTTGTTCCAAGTGCCACTTGTCCAATAACGGTTTATTGCGACAACAATGGTGCGATTGCGCAAGCTAAGGAACCAAGATCAACCAACAGAAACAAACATGTACCAAGGAAGTACCACATACTCAGGGAGATGGTGGAAACTGAAGAGATTAGATTAGACTATGTTCCCACAGACGATAATCTAGCTGACCCATTCATTAAACCATTAAGCTTAGTCAAGCATAATGGTCATTTTGAGAATATGGGCATTAGATATGTTGGAGATTGACTCTAGGCCAAGTGGGAGATTGAAAGTATATTTATGTCCTAGAGACAATATGTATTAGGACAAATGTACTTTATACACATTCATATTATTATTAATGGAGATTAATATTTTGGCATTTGCAATTATTGAATTATTATTTGATTGTTTATAATTATTCATTAATGTGCATCCCTTAAGCTTACGTTGTCATTAGTAGAGTGGGATATTTTATGATAGAGCGTAACTCTTAAAATAGCCTCGACTAATGATCATCGAAAATGGGATATTGATGATATGTGATAAGTCGACATGTGGTCTGCATCACATCCTTAGAGGATGTAGTGTGTCTCACCTGCTACGAGTAATGGTTACTCGTGATGGACACATGAATACTTTGGAAGTATTGGTATACCCTGCTGATATACTGTTTGTTATACTTGTCTAACGTATGATCAGCATGTGGGAGATAGAAGTCCTTAGACTTGAGGTCAATACGCGCCTTATCTACAAAGTAATGTACTTTGATCCCGTCCCAAGCTCAAATGCCTTATAGGTTGAGATAGGGCTTGTATTGAGTACATTACGATGTGGATTGAAGGTGGTAGTTGAGCCAAGATTAGGATTCATTCCTCGAATGTATGTTCGAGAGAACACTCAAATTCTCAGTGATATTAGGTTGACTAAGTTGTTGGCCAACGCAATAGACATATTTAGAATATGGTCTAGTCGTCGACTAATATAGATGAGATACAATGATTAAGCCAATTGGATAGACACTTGACAAATCCTAAGCTTGATCGGGTGTGTCGTGAATGAAAGAATTTTATCTTACCACATAAAGGTTAAGTTTACTGGATTCGCGTAAATGTACTTCACATATTGAGTTCGTCTTCCGGCGCCGTCTAGGAGTTCCGCGTAGACCTTAATTTGATTAATGTCAATATGAGAGGGCATGTAGGGTCACACGATGTCGATTGTCCGTTTCGATTTAAGGATGTATTGAGAGAGTAATTAAAATGTTCGATTTGGAATCGAGACATTTAAATGAATAATGATTATTTTAATTAAATCAAAATTGAATTTTGGATTTAATTATTTTAGTTAAGTCAAAAGTGGACGGGGAAATAATAAGTAATTTTGACCTGCAGTACAAAAATAGAACAGAGGCTACAGTTGCTGCAGTGAAGAAAATAGGAATAACTTGCTTTAAATCTGGGACAGTGAAGAGACTTATCTATACTGCATCTGTTGTAGCTGCTTCGCCATTGAAGGAAGAAGGGAGTGGATTCAAAGATCTGATGGATGAAACATGTTGGACACCTCTTAATTTCTCAAATCCTTATACCGAACAGTATCTTAGGGTGAGCCTACTGTATTTATTTACTTAACTTTTACTTATTGCAGCAGGCAACCCGATATATTTTAAAAGCTTAATACGTTGATAATCTCTTAAACTTGTCAAAAAAAATCATTTAGACATTCGAATTACGACTTGTCCAAATTCAACACATGATCAAATGTTTTATTACACTTCAGGCCCAAATTTTGGAAAATGCACGTGTTCTTAAACTCCTTTTACGTAGATAAGTTAATTTTTTAAAATATGTCATCTCCATTAATTGTACGTATTAGACTTAATAAGCCGTAAAACTTCAGATTTGTTTCAATTGAGACTGATGTATATAATTAAAAGAGGTGACATATATTATGTAATAGACTCTTGAATATACGCGCAGTATTTGTTTTTCAAAATTTTAACTGAAAGTGTTTAATAAGAATATTTTATCATGTGTTCAGGTTTTCAATTGGAACAGATTGTAGTTCGAGCGTCTAAATGAAATTTACTGACAAGTTTAAGAAACTGTCAATGTATTAAGCCTATTTTTACGATTACAAATCTCACTTTTTAGCGACGGTTTATCTTTCGGATAACTTGATAGTTTAAAACTTTATTTATATTGTTGGTGTATATAACTTGCAAATTGCCTTTTCAATGACTTGATCTTGTATAGTATATTTTTACACCATCAATGCCTTAAATTCTTAATTCTTTTATTTACTTATTTGTAATAGGATTATGTGGAGTCAAAGATGCTAGCTGAGGAAGAGATGTTAAAATTTGGGAAACAGGGTTTGGAGGTGGTGACATTATGTTGTGCCCTTGTGGGTGGACACACCTTCTTACCTTATATCCCAGCAAGTACTGCCGTAATCCTGTCAGTGTTGACTCACGAGGAGACTTCTTACAATGCACTCAAGTTTTTAGAGGAGCTTATGGGAAAAATTCCAATTGTGCATATTGAAGATGTATGTGAAGCTCATTTGTTCTCTATGGAAGTTGCTTCTATAAATGGCCGTTTCTTGTGTGCTAGCTCCTTTGTTTCCACTGCAGATATTAGCACTTACTATCAACAGAATTTTCCAGAGTTTAATGTCAACCAACAGTAAGATGTTATAACCTTGTATTGTACATTGAGTTTAAATTATATATAAAAACGGCGTAAGAAAGACGGCTTGGTGAACGAAGCATCTCGTGTGTGATAGGAGAAAGGTTGTATTTCAAGAGGGTGTGATGTAGGCAGCCTATATTGATGTAAGCATCAGTGGCTGATTCTACATCTCGAACTTGTGACTTATAAGTCACACTGAGACAACTTTACTGTTATTTAAAAGTTATAATTATCCTACTATATCACAGGTTAACTTATATTAATAGTGTAAAATATCTTTATACTTGGGTGATATAACTTGAGTCCTTATACACTACTAGTTCAAATGTTAGTCTTTTTCCTCTTCATTTACTAAAACTTTCCCATTGCAGGTGCTTGAATGACCCCAAAAGAGAAATCAAGTGGGGATCTAAAAAGCTTGTTGAGAATGGTTTCATGTACAAGTATGGAACGAAGGAGATACTGGATGATAGCGTTAGTTGTGCAAGGAAGAATGACATTTTATAGCAATTTTTAAAGTTTCATATTTGAAGTGAATTTTTAAGAAGCTGCTCTAAATTGGAGATTTGGTTTTATAGTTCATTAGAGATGAATGGATAAAAAAACTATCAATTATTTGAAATAGACCACATATATCATATATTTGTTTTGGGTATCAAAAGAGTTTTTGCCGTCACCCCAAAGGACCACAAATGCCCCTCTCTTTAACGGACTTTCACAAATGTTAACTGGGCAGTCTGATGTGGAAAAGAATGCCCACATGGCTTTTCATGTGGTTAAAACCCTCCCTTCCATTTAAATCAATGTTTTTTTCTCCAAATTAAAACCCTAATTTCAGAAAAAGCTTTCTTCCCCACTGAATTCAATTGGAAATCTCGAACAATGTTGTAAATTTTTTTACAAGTTTTATCTCGAATAACCACAAGGTAATGGATTGAAAATCTCAGTAATAATGCTTCTCAAAATAGTAAGAAGCAATAGCAGCAAAAAATATTATCATAAGTGAGTTTTCAATCTGCAATTTTCAAATTTGTGTATAAAAGTTTTTCATAGTTTCTATGAATCTAAATTTCGAAGGAGTGGATGAAATTTTCAGGAAGAAGATGATGATGCTCATATCATCAACAGAATCACGCGTATCACATCAATATTTTTCTAATTTGTTTAATCTTTTTCATATTTACTCAAAATACTTTTTTTAGTTTTTTATTTAATTCATTTCATTTTTCTTTTAACAAAAGATTTTTTTTTAAGTGAAGAAAGATGATATATAAAATGAAGTGTCCAACATAGTATGCTGGTTCATAAGTAGTACTTCCTATGTCCCAATTTATGCAATACACTTTATTTTTTAGTTTGTCCAAAAAAAAATGATACATTTCTAATTTAGAAATAATCTAACTTAAAACTTCTCGTTTTACCCTTAATGAAATGATTTACAGTCACACAAATATCTATGACTTATTTTAGATCACAAGTTTCAAAAGACTTCATTTCTTTCATAAATTTGTGTCTAGTCAAACTATATCACATAAATTAAAACAGAAGAAGTATTTTAGTCACATTATTATACCTACGTGAAAATTCAGCGAGGAAGAAAATATTTTTTCTAAAATTAGGGTTCTAATTTGAAGGAGAAAGCATTGATTTAAAGGTGAGGCGGATTTTAGTCACGTGGACTGCCTAGATGAACAACCATGTCAGTATTTTTTTCCACGTTGGACTGTCTAGTAAGCATTTGTGGCAGTCCGTTAACAAGAGGGTATTTGTGGTCCCTTGGAGTGACGGCAAGACCTATTTTGGTACCAAAAATAAACGGATGATATATGTAGTCTATTTCGGATAGTTCGAGGGTAATTTTGACCCTTTTTTCATATAACACATGATACACAAGATACTCAAAGGACTAATTTCTTATACAGATTATATAAGTGGACATAGAATATCATTTTAGTATTAGCAAATTATGCGACCCCGAGGAGCCTAACAATTTTAATTAATTAACTGGTGTCTGCATCGAAATTTGTTTGATTTTTAGCTCTCGTGTGTGCAGTATTTTACAATTAAGTTTAAACAAGTCTGTTGATAATGCTAGCTTTTAATAGACGATATAATATATTTTAGACAAAGCTTATCGTTTATAGCCACATGACATTGTTGTTCAATTAGCCTAAGAGCGTCCTCTACTAATTAACAACTTCGATAACTCAAAAAACAAATAATACAGAACTATAATTTTTCAAAGAGTTGTAGTGCTAGCTCTCAAGTTAAGTGAAATATTCAGAAACGTCAAACGTTAGGCTAGGATCAACATATTATCAACTTGATCATCCACTGATTAACCACTGAAGTTGGTGTCAGAAAACACTCAATATGAGCCGATTCTAGGTCACAGGTTCAAATCCTGGGTGTGACGCTCTAGTATCTTATTAATCCCCTTACGAAAATTCCTGACTATGTCATTGCTCTCAGGTTAGGTGAAATATTCAGAAATATCAACCATCAAGCTAGGATCATCCACTGATAAATCCCAGTCCGCACAAAATGGCGAATTAATGACTGAAGTTGGTGTCCAAATAAACTCAATACGATCTGATTCTGAGCTCTGCAAAATCTTGCCCATCTCAAACTCTTCCTCTTCTTGAGTTGGCAACAAAGACAAGTACATGGATTCTGATTCTATTGGAGATGTAAATGGCTCTATTGAATTGGCAAAGAATTGGGCATTTTGACTTTCACATTTTAGTGGGGTGAAAGGGAAAGCTTTTTCTTTGATATTCAATTTTTCAACTTTTTGATTTCCTACTTTCTGTTTCTTGAGTTGACATTGATTCTTGTTACAATTTGCCTTTTGGTCTTCATATGAAATGAATATTGATGACTGTGAGGCTTTGCAACTGTGCCTTCCTTTATATGTTACTTCAAAGACTAAAGGGTCTTCATCTGATTTTTGAACTAGTTTTGTTGCTAAGCAGCTTTGTGTATTTCTGTGAGTGCATCTGTAATAAGCCCTGTAACATCAAAATAAAATTAATCTTAGATACAAATTTAGGTATACTTTCAATCAAACAATTCTTGTACCATTCCCGAGTATATACTTATTCAAGAAAAATACTTTTTCTTGTTCGATAGGCACATTTTGACAATTTGGAAGAGATGATGGAGGCAGGAGTTCATTTTGGTCATGGTACTAGGAAATGGAATCCTAAAATGGCGCCTTAAACATAAGGCGTCTAATAGGTAACAATCTTGGTGTCATTTCATCGTGACAATTTTAGGGGTTGTCTATATATTTGGACATCCTTCAAGCCCAAAAGTCGAATTGTTGTGAATTTAAGGACATTGTTGCTTTGTATAAGTGCATATTCTGAGTGAATCCGCTTGACTCCAAAAAGATTTCAACAACTTAAAGTAGGTAAGTATTGTATTTCTTGTACTCTTTAAAAATGCTGTAGCACTCATATCACATTCTCCAAAAATGCATTATTTTTGGAGGATCCAACACGTATCTATCAGACATTTTTGAAGAATTTGTGCAACATAGGGTAATCTATGTTGCTCGAACTTTCCAAAAATGTTGTCGCATTCAATTCAGATCCTCTAAAAATAGTATATTTTTGGAGGATCCGACACACATCTGGCGATATTTTGAAGTGTTTGAGCAACATAGAGGGTAATTAGTGAATTGTAAATAGCATTCATGAAAAACATGTTATCAAAATAAAGGGGACAAAATAGTAGTTAACACAACCAAAAATACAAAGGGAACAGAAAAGGTTTTTTCCTTTACCTTGGATGATTAGTTCCTAAAATATCTTTCTGCCCATATTTTCTCCAACTATAGCCATCATCATGCTTGAAACTTTCTAGCCCTGTCCCAGATATCCCAACTTGCTTGCTCCATTACTGCAATATCTTTCTGCAAAACCAACAAATTTAGAACAAAATCCAATGCCTGAATTTCTATATTGCTCGGACTCTTCGAAAATATTGTCGTACCCGAATCAGATCCTTCAAAAATATAGTGTTATTTTTTAAGGATCCGACACGCACCAGTCGATGTTTTTAAAGAGTCCGAGCAACATAGCTGAATTTCAAGAAACCATAGTAAATGGTTTAATTGAAACCTAAAATTAATTCACCTCTTCTTATTTTGGCCTTGATCCCTCAAAGAACCCAAGTCAGAAATTGTTGAACAACAAGAAAAAGGGTCTTTAGTTCCATTAAAAACCTTCCAATTCAAAATTGACAATGATTTGTCAAGTGATGAAAGTATTTTTTCAAGAAGTAAATCACATTTCTCTGGTGAAGCTAGAGGATCAAATTGGTTTTTGAGCTTATTTACAAACTCTTTCCCTTGAGTAAGCTCAGTGATCAGAGTCTTTTTGTCCCAATCTTTAACTTTCTCCATTTGGGGATCAATTGTCAGTATCAAAATTGCAAAAAGATCCAATCTTCAGTGACAAACTTGCAAGAAGATTCAATCTTCAGTGCCAAAAGTGCAAAAAGATTGAATCTTCAGTGACAAAACTGCTAAAAGATTCAATCTTCAGTGACAAAGCTGTAAAAAGATATAATCTTCAGTGACAAAAGTGCAAAAAGACTCAATCTTCAGTTTCAAAAGTGCAAAACAATTCAATCTTCAGTGCAAAAATGCAAAAAAGATTCAATCTTTTCTTATGAATTTATGAAATTAGGCCAAAGGCACAAAATGGGGTGTTTGAAAACAAGTGAAAAGTTCAATTGGGAAATTGGTATTTGAAATCAATGAGCATTTAAAGATGACAAACTGGACACTAAAAATATCAAGAAATAAGAGGATAAAAGGAGAGAAAGTGAAGGTGCTGTGTAACTGCTAAGAGGCCTCTTTGTGATTTGCAGAAACAATATGAAAGGATATGGGGATATAAAGAGGCAATAATGTGGAAATTAAGGGGAAAGGAGAATATGTCATGTGAACAAAGAATTTCAACAATAATTCAAGAAAGTTTCAAATGTGGTCCAATTTTTGCCATCACTCCACCAATTATATCCAACTTTTTTTTTTCTCCAACTATCTTTCCCTTGATTGATTAGTCTGTCGTTTTATTATCATTAATAATTATTAACTTGTATCAGAAGATATTGTTCCTCTCTTAATTAGAGATTTCGAATTCAAGTTCTGAGTATTAATTTTTTTTTGGTAGGAGCGCTTCTTTTGAATGGATCCTATGCGGTGCGAATTCAAATATAGTCAGACTTTAATGCGAATATACCGAATACCAAGTGAGAAACAATTTTTTTACGTATTAATTAGAAGTAGATTTTATGTGGCCTTTACATTTGCTACCTACCAAAACTTTTTCAATAGTTAGTACTTAATTCAGTAGTGCTAATTGATCTAAATGACAGAATGTTATAAACATGTCGTTATGTCATACCTAGAGGGTCCTTTTTAAATGGACTTACTTAGATCTTATCACAAAGAATATAAGGTTTCTGAAAGACTACGAAATATACACAGACAACATCGTGTATATCACATGTCCTTAATATATATATATATATATATATATATATATATATATATATATATTTATCATATTTATAGAATTATTGTATAAGTATAATTATGGTAATAATCTTGTATTAAAAAAAGTATTAATCTTGTATTAGGAACATGTAAATTTATTTTTCATAATTAGATATTGTATATCATGTATATATACCTCTTCATTAATGAAAATAATCAAGGGATTATTTCTTTCATGGTATCAGAAGTCTAGGGAAAACTTTTCCTTCTCCTCAACTCATCTCTTCCGCCGCCCTCTCATACCCGTACCTCGGTCACCGGCCGGTATACTACTCCCTTCACAATTTTTTTTCTTTCTTTTCCGAATCCCTACTTCTCCTCTTGTTCTTTCAATATGTCTACCTCAAAGAACGCATTTCATCATGCCTTTGCAGTATCCAATATCAAGAACAACATCCCTATCTTTCTTGAGATGGAAAATGTCTAATACGCGACATGGGCAGAATTATTTAAAATTCACGCAAAGTCTAATAGGGTTCTCCATCACATCATCACACCAGCGAAAGGTAAGGAGAATGTGCCTACCACCGATGATGAAATTGAGTTGTGGGAAACTCTTGATGCTACGGTGCTCTAGTGGATTTATTCCACCTCTCTACAGACCTCTTACAGACTATTATCGAGTCCAACGCTACGGCAATGGAAGCTTGGAACAGGCTGCGTGATATCTTCCAAGACAACAAAAAATTTTGTGTCGTGACCCTCTAGCAGGAATTCTCCCACATTAATATGGAGGACTTTCCGAATGTCTCAGACTATTGTCAGCGGCTGAAAGACTTGTCGGATCAGCTCAAAAACGTTGGCGCACCCGTCACTAATGATCATCTCGTTATTCAGATAGCTACAGGTCTCTCTGAGGCGTATAATGGTGTTGTCACTCTTCTTCATCAAAGCAATCCTCTCCCACCGTTCTACCAGGCATGTTCCATGCTCACCTTAGAAGAAGCAGGATTGGCTAAAAAGGCGACTAACGGAGCAAATTCTGCCATGTTGGTAGCTACCTCCCGTGAACCTAATAACTCTCAATCATACTCTGAAAATTATGGTCAAAACGTGGAAAAAATTGCGGTGGTGGGCGTGGCGGTGGCAAGGGTGGTGGTCGTGGCGGTAGTGACGGCTAGTAGAGGGCCAGAGCCCGAACCCTGGCGGCGTGATTAGGCCATCGGGCGTGGCCTGGGCCATGCTCACCGGCCGGGCGATGGCCCATGTTGTCCCACTACCCAGTTAATTCGTCAACTTGGGCCGGCCAGCAGAGGCCCAATTTCCAGAATTTCCAGAACAAGCAGCAACCGGCTGGGCCTTGGCAGCAGGCTAGCCTACTTGAGCCTGGGCCTCAGCAGGCCTTCACTTCTGTGTGCCCAGCGGCAGTCCCGACACCCACGAACATCGAGGCCACGATGCATACACTTGGATTAAATCCCCCGGACGCAAATTGGTACATGGACACCGATGCTACTTCTTACATGGCATCCTTGAGCAAAAATAGTTGCATAATTATTGGTGATGGTAATTCAATTTTAATTCATGGTTATGGTCACACAAGTTTATCTCCTCCGAACCTACCTTTAGTCTTAAAAAATGTCCTTCATGCTCCTCACATAATTAAAAATTTAGTGTTTGTTCGAAAATTTAAAACTGAAAATTGGTTTTTTGTTGACTTTGACACTTTTGGATTTTCCGTGAAGGATTTCATGATGGGGATACCTCTAATGAGATGTAATAGTCGGGGCGAGCTCTTTTCTAACACTACTACCACTAATCAAGCTGCACCGTCAACGTTTGTCCTTTTAGCACCTTCCTTGTGGCATGCGCGTTGGGTCTTCCGGGAGCGTCTGTTATTTCTTCTCTTAAAAATAATAATTTTATTGATTGTAATAGTATGCATAGTACTAATATTTTTCCTTCTTGTCCGCTATGGAAACATGTTAGATTACCTTTTGTAGCCTCTACATCTAGTACTTTGATCCTACGTATTCTCGTCTTAGGGTGTCTGGGTGTTTGTGCTATCCTCTCTTCCCGTCCACTATAATTAACAAACTTCAAGCTCATTCTAACGCTTGTGTAATTTTTGGTTATCCGTCTAATCATCGTGGATACAAATATTTTAATTTATTCTCGAATAAAATCATAATTAGTCGCCGTGCTATTTTTTATGAAACCCAATTTCCCTTTGATAAATTGTATAATTATGTGTCTACTTCTTATAATTTTTTGGATGATAGGCTCTCACCGTATATCCTTCAACAGTGGCCCCAGCATTACCATGACCCAACTCCGCCAGCAGACCCACTGCCTTCTGGCCTATTAAATTTTCCACATGTCCCCATATCGTGTCCTCCCATTTCATAGTCTCGGCCAGCAGGTCCACTACCTGCTGGCCCAAATACTTTCCATCCAGATCTAGCTCCAGTCTCTCGGCCAGCATGCCCACTGCCTGCTGGCCCACGGTCTCAGTCTGTCGGTCCAACACTTTCGCCAGCAGGCCCACTGCCTGCTGGCCATTCCTGAAATAACACAACACATTCCCAAGTCCAGTCCACTTCTATTCAGAGTCAAGGGCCTGTTACTCATAGCCAACGGGGTATTTTAAAACTGAAATGACATTTTAATCTCAATTCGAATGTCACTAAATCACCCATACCACGTAACCCAGTATCTGACCTTCACGACTCGAATTGGAAAATGGCCATGGATGATGAATATAATGCTATTATTGAAAATAAGGCGTGGGAGTTGGTGCCCCGTCCGCCTGGTGTCAATGTTATTCGGTCTATGTGGATTTTTACTAATAAGAAAAAATCTGACGGTTGTTTTGAGAGGCATAAGGCCCGTCTTGTAGGTGATGGAAAAACCCAACAGGTTGGCATGGATTGTGGAGAGACATTTAGTCTCGTGGTCAAACCGGCAACCATTCGCACTGTTCTCAGTCTGGCTCTCTCGAAAGCATGACTCATTCATCAGCTGGATGTGAAAAATAATTTCTTACACGGTGATCTCAAGGAGACAGTATACATGCATCAGTCCTTGGGTTTCAGAGACCCCGATCATCCTAATCATGTCTGTTTACTCAATAAGTCCTTATATGGGCTTAAGCAAGCCCCACGAGCTTGGTATAAGCGGTTTGCAGATTATATGTCTACTATTGGGTTTTCTCACATCAGGTCTGATCATTCACTATTCATTTATCGTCGTGGTACTTCTCTGGCATATATTATGTTATATGTGGATGATATTATATTGATTGCCTCTTCTGATAAATTGCGCAAGTCTATCATGTGTCTTCTCAGTTCCGAATTTGCTATGAAAGACTTGGGGCCCTTGAGTTATTTTTTGGGTATAGCTGTCACACGTCATGCAGGTGGTCTATTTTTATCACAGAGGAAGTATGCGACTGAGATTATTGAGAGAGCTGACATGTCATCTTGTAAGTCCTCTCCTACTCCGGTTGATACCAAACCGAAGTTGAGTGCTAATTCTAGCACACCTTACGAAGATCCCACCCACTATCGCAGTCTTGCTGGGGTTCTTCAGTATCTTACTTTTACGAGGCCCGATATTACTTATGTAGTGCAGCAGGTGTTTTTATTTATGTATGATCCGAGGGACGAGCATATACATGCTCTTAAACGCATTGTGTGTTACATACGGGACACTCTTGATTATGGTTTACATTTATATACATCCTCCGTCTCTACTCTCGTCTCTTATACATATGCTGATTGGGGTGGATGTACAGATACCATACGTTCAACATCTGGTTATTGTGTATTTCTTGATGATAACTTGGTCTCGTGGTCGGCAAAACGCCAGGCTACTTTATCGCGATCCAGTGCGGAGGTCGAGTATCGAGGGGTAGCCAATGTGGTGTCTGAGTCATGTTGGCTGCGTACTCTTCTATTATAGATTCACTTTCCTATTGAGAAAGCTACCTTGGTCTACTGTGATAATGTTAGTGCAGTCTATCTCTCTGGGAATCTGGTCCAACATCAGCGAACTAAACATATCGAGATGGATGTTCACTTTGTTTGCTAAAAGGTAGCTCGTGGACAAGTACGTGTCTTGCATGTCCCTTCACAGTATCAAATTACTGACATCTTCACTAAGGGTCTTCCTTTAGTCCTGTTTGAAGATTTTAGGGGCAGTCTCAACGTATGACAATCGTCCGCTACGACTACGGGGGTGTGAAAGACTACAAAATATACATGGCAAAACCGTGTATATCACATGTCCTTATTTTATATATATTTTATCATATTTGTAGAATTCTTGTACAAGTGTAATTATGGTAGTAGTCTTGTATTAGGAAAAGGTATTAGTCTTGTATTAGGAAAGGGTAGATTTATTTTCCATAATTAGATATTGTATATCATGTATATATACCTCTTCATTAATGAAAATAATCAAGGGATTAACTTTCATTATTTTAAGAGAAAATACATTTTTTCACTTTTAAACTTATCTTGAAAACTCACTTTAGCAATTAAATTTTACGGGTGTTTATATGCCCCTAAACAACTTTCAAGTGAATTAAATATCACTTTATATATGCAATACCAATTTTATAATTGGGAGATAATATACACATGAGCCACGTAAGCGACATCTTAGCGACACGTCGATGACACGTCAGATAGCAAACAAATCTACTTTCCATTTCTTTTTTCTTTCTCCATATCATTTTTTCCTAGACATGGTCATAAATTTTGCTTTCTCCATTGTCTCCGGCGAGTGGAGGTTGTTAAAGCTGCAGTTCGGTGTTGTGACATTTGTACCAACATATATCTTTGAGTATTGATATGTATGTGTAAATATGTTAGGACAAATGTTACGCAACATTCAGACTAACATTTTTTTAGAAACGGTTTGCCTTACTTCACGTTAAACAGTAATATTTTACTGTGAGGTAAAAATGACTTAGGTGTGGTGAATTGGAGCTGTGTAAAACATGGGAGAAAGAGTCAAAGCTTGGGGAAGAAGTCGAGTAAGGAACAAGTCAAAGTTGTTGAGCTTTTCACACCTTAATCATCTACCACAAGCTGCCCATCTTTTCCTCAACTTCCGCAACCAATCGATGAGCCTTTCAAGGGAACTCTCTGCTATAAATAGAGAGGCCACAACAGTGTATCGGCATCCAGAATCAGATTGCATAAATACCAAGAGAGCTCTCAGAATTTCATCTCAGAAATCTAGATCACAAGTGTTGCCTGATGTGTCGACAACATTCTGTCCAACATTACAATTATTGTTTAGATCCTAGATTTGTTTTGTATGGAGCGATTGTAATGAGAGGTTGTATATGTCTACTTAGTTAGATTTTTCAGGCAGAAGTCATCTGCGACTTCAACTTTTAATTCCTTTCCATTTTATCTTGTAAATTTGTAAAGAAAGGAATTTATAATTTTGTATATAATATATATACAATACATTTGGTCATTGACCATCATAAGTTATTTAATATATATAACTTATGAAAATTTTAAATCTTTGTGTTCTTTAAATTCTGCTGCATTAACTCTTTAAAGTTACTGTTTTGCTAAGTGTTGTTACTGGTCGGACGACATAATTGACGACATTCGGAAACAGAATTGGCATTCAATTTATTTTATCTCTTGTCTTGTCTACCCTTTCAAGTGGTATTAGAGCCGACACTTAACATAATAAGTGTTTGGTCCTGTTGTCATAAGCTATGGATCCGGCACATCCGACTATTGGTAGACTTCCTATTTTAGATGGATCAAATTATGCCTATTGGAAGATTCGCCTACCTTCGCATATCAAATCAATTGATATTCGTGCATGGAGATCTATAACTAATGGGTATGTTGTTTCAATGTTTCCACCGGATGAGAAATGTGACATTATTTCTAAACCTGAATCCGAATGGACTACAGAAGAAACCAATAATGTTAGCTTTAACGAAAAGGCCTTAAATGTAATTTTTGGATGGATTGATCTTTACATGTTCAAACTCATTCAAAACTGACTCACGGCCAAGGACGCATGGGATACTTTACAAATTTATTGTGAAGGTAGCTCAAGTGTTCATCGAACAAAGCTACGCATGCTCATGGGTAAATATGAACGTTTAAGGATGGAATAAGCGGATGATATTAAATCTTATTTTGAAAAGTTGATTGACATCTCAAATGAATGTCAAGTGCTTGGTGAACCATTAACCAACACTCAACTTGTTGAAAGGGATCTCCGTTCTCTTCCTGAAAAGTTCAATGTAAAGATTTGTGCTATTAAAGAAGCTCAATCTTGCCACAATGGACCTTCATACCTTGATGAGCATACTCAAAACTTATGAGATGAACATTGAGAATCAAAAGGAATTGTATAAAAGCAAGAATATGACATTTCAAGTTCAATCATCGGAGAGTCAAATCGAAGAAGATGATGAGAATCTTGAAGAAATTGGTGAAGGTGCAAATGTTGTCTTACTCACTCGAAAATACAATTTGATGGTGAGGAAGTTCAACAATGAAAGAAATTAATCTAAATCTAAAAAGCACCAAAACTAAGTCTTCAATCAAAAGCCCAATAGATTCATTTCAAATGTATAAAAACGAAACCAACTGAGAAAAAATAACTTGAATCGTACCAAATTTGATCCCAAACAACTTGAGTCTGTGCAATGTCATGTATGGTCGGGTTGGGGTCATTATGCTAATGAATGTGCAAATACGCTTAGAAAATTTGGTAAGAGTCTATAGGTTTCTCTTAGTGACGACGAATGAGCAGAGGAAGGAGATCAAGAAGTCGAATCACAAGTAGTGTTGGCTACTATTTTCGAACAGTCTCTATCGGACTATGAACATGTCATCGACAATGTTGTCTCAAATGTCACAACATTTTCCTCAACATCAGCAACGACATCTACATCCCCAGCGACATCCGAGAGGTACAAATTCTTTAACTATTATGATGTTAATTGCTTTAGTGATTTTATTTCTATTAGTGAGACTGATTGTGTGGATCAAGTTGATTCCAAAGATGATATGATTAAAGAATTACAAAATCTTTGTAAAAGTCTTAATCATAGAATCCAAACAACTTGACACAAAGGTAAAATCTTTAACTCGTGAGATTGTAGATTTAAAAGGCACAATAACCCGACTAGAAGTTGCACTTACCAAAAAGGATATTGAATTTGGTAAGACCAATGCAAAACTGGATTTAGCCGAAGCTACCTTTCATAAGCTCAACACGGGGACTTCAAAATTGAATGAGATTCTCAGCTTTAGTAAACATTCACATGCAGGAATTGGGTACAAAAACACTCTTAAAATGGCAGCTCTAAATTCTTTGATAATAATAAGAAAATATATTTTGTAAAAGAAAAGGGGATGCATAAGAGTTTCTCATATACGTCAAAGAATAATCTGAAGTTTGTGTGCAATTATTGTAACTTCCCTGAACACTTAAAACCATACTGTTACAATCTTCAACATTCTGAGAACAAAATGCTGCCTAAAATGTTGTCCAACATTTCAGATAACTTTCGAAGTAACATTTATGAGCGAAAAAATAAAAATTGTTTTAAGAGAGTTTGAGTTCCTAAAATGGACTTAACTTGTAATGTTTGTATAACTGCATTAAGAACTAACATTTCAGGTTCTTGGTACTTCTATAGTGGATGTTCTCGCCACATGATAGGTACAAAAGGTTTTCTAAAGAACTACGAGTCATTCAATGGAGGAAACGTGATTTATGGAGGTGGCAGTAAAAGCAAACTAATTGGAAAAGGGATCTTGGATGTTCCTTGTTTTCCAGCCTTAAGAAATGTCTTACACGTTGAAGGTTTAATGGCTAATCTAATTAGCATTAGTCAACTATGTGATGACGACCTTGAAGTAAACTTTAATAAGGATGCTTGTAAAGTTACGAATGAAGCTAATAAATGTGTCATGAAAAGTACAAGAACATGTGATAATTCTTATCCTGTTGTAAGACAAGAAACATACAATAGTTCTAATATCGACGACACAACACTATGACATTATAAGTTGGGGCATGTCAACTACCGAAATCTAGAAAAACTGATCTCATATGAAGCTGTTAGAGGCATAGTCAAACTTAGCCATAAAGGTAAAACTGTCTGTGCAGACTGTTTGAAAGGTAAGCAAACCCGTGTCTCTCATAATGTTGTCCAACATGACGGACAACATTCTGGTACGTCTCACTATTTTTAATTGCTATATATGGATTTAATGGGTCCAATTGAAGTAAACAGTCTAACAGACATGATGTATTCCTATGTGATAGTAGATGATTTTTCTAGATATTTATGGATATATTTTTTAAAATAAAAATCACAAACTTTTGACATGTTTAAAATTTTGCATTCTAGAATTAGGAACTTGTTCTATTCTCCTATTTTTTGGATTAGATCCGATCATGGAAAAGAATTTGAAAACAGCTCATTCACAAAAAATTGTGATAAAAATGGAATTTTTCATGAGTTTTCTACCCCCAAAACTCCTCAGCAAAATGGGGTTGCAGAACAGAAGAATAGGACATTGCAAGAAATGGTTAGAGTAATGCTCAGTTCTAAACATTTATCAAAACGTTTATGGGCAGAAGGCTTGAATATTGTTAATCACATAGCTAATAGAGTCTATCTAAGGCCAGGAACAAAGATGACACCCTATGAGTTTATAAATGAAAAGAAACCTAACTTGCGTTACTTTCATGTTTTTTTGGTGTATTTGTTACATTTCAAATGATAGAGATCCTTTGGCAAAGTTTGACTCTAAGAGCGACAAATGAATTTTTATTGGCTATTCTCAAAATAGTTATGCTTATCGAATATACAATCTGAGGACCAGAACTATACAAGAGTCTGTAAATGTAATGATTTTTTTGATCTTACAAGAAATACTACGAAAAATAACACTATAATTTCAGTGGAAAATATGCAGACTGCTGAAGAATCAGATGTTGCCCCAAATGTTGCCACACCCGAAGCAACATCTGAATCTGAAATATAGATCACAGAGGCCAGTGATGAGGAGTTAAATGCTGAATTGCTAGATCAAGTTCGAAGGGACCCCTCATCAAGGATTAGGAAGAATCATCCAACAGGTCAGGTGATAGGGGGAGTTTTTAACGGAATTAAAACAAGAGGGAAAGAACCACTCAACTACAGAGATATGGTAAGGTATATGACTACCATATACCAAAAGGTTAGTCTTTCTTGTTTTATATCTCTATTAGAACCAAAGAATATTTTAGAAGCACTCAAAAATAATTTTTGAATTTAAGCAATGCAAGAAGAGCTTGAAAAATTCTCTCGAAATGAAGTCTGGGACTTAGTTCCACGTCCAAACAATACAAATGTAATTGGAACTAAGTGAATTTTCAAAAATAAATCAGATGAATCGGGAACAGTTGTCAGAAACAAAGCTCACTAGTTGCACAAGGATATACTCAGGTTGAAGGAATTGATTATGACGAAACATTCGCACATGTGGCTAGAATTGAGTCAATTAGATTTTTACTTGCTATTGCTTGTTGTCTGAAAATTACTCTACACCAAATGGATGTAAAAGGTGCGTTCTTAAATGGTTATCTAGATAAGGAAGTCTATGTTGAACAACCAAACGGATTTGAAGATCCTTAGCATCCACACTATGTATACAAGCTCAAAATGGCTTTGTATGGATTGCAAAAATACCAAGAAAGCTCTCGGGATTTCATCTCAGAAATTTGGATCACAAGTGTTGCCTGAGTATGTCGACAACATTCTGTCCAGCATTACAATTGCTGGTTAGATTCTAGATTTATTTTGTATGGAGCGATTGTAATGAGAGGTTATCTATTTCTACTTAGTTAATTTTTTCAAGCAGAAGTCATCTGCGACTTCAACTTTTAATACCTCTCCATTTTATCTTGTAAATCTGTAAAGAAAGAATTTTGTAATTTTATATATAGTATATATACAATATATTTAGTCATTGACCATCATAAGCTATATAATATATATAACTTATAAAAATTTTAAACATTTGTATTCTTTAAATTCCGCTACATTTATTCTTTAAAGTTACTGTTTTGCTAAGTATTGTTACTGGTGTCGTACGACATAATTGACGACATTCGAAAACAGAATTGACATTCGATTTATTTCATCTCTTTTCTTATTTTTACTTTCCGTAGGATTAGACACCCTTTCAGAGGTTCTTCAAGCGGTTGTTTCCTCCGCTATCTCCGGCCAAACACCACAACCACCCCGCTCCACAAGTTCTCCTTCCCTGTTTTCTGAGCTCCGATCAACACCCACAACAACCCCAACCCCTTTGCTTCCCTTCGTCACTGCCAGGCCTCGCCGGAGACACCATCTCCGACAAAACTCAGCCTTTAATGGCGCCACCAGCCCCACTCCGACGAAATTGGTATTTGAAATTAAATTTACCTCATCAGATTTTGAATTAATTAATGAATGAAGTACTTTATCTTCTTGTCTAGTTCACCATAGATGGTGGATCGATCTGCTATTTGCCTTTTTTCTCCAGAATTTTGTGTTCGAAGAGATGTAACAAAGAAAGTGGGGCCCACTTGTTTTCCTCTTTTTCTGTCAAATAAAGGGAATGGGAAGATTAGGAACAATTTTCACTCATGGTTCCACGATGTTGCGTTTGACAAGAAGGTAGAGAGAGATGACGTTGATAGGTAGTGTCACCAACAAACCTTTGCTTACGTTCATGACAAATGTTAAAACAACATATTACACATTTCTCTCGTTTTGGAATGAGAAAAGAGGGGGGGAAATTATGCCGAAATTTATGCGCCGCAACTTGATTGAGCCAAAATTTTATGAGGAAAAAAATTAAAAAATATAATTTAAATATGTTATAATATTTTATGTGACTATTGAAGCTTCTTATTAAGGATGTCTTTGATCGAAGAATATTTTTTTTTCTCGCGAAAATAAGTAATTATTTTACTTATTATTTTATATAATTGATAAATACGCATAAAATATTATTTTTAAAAGTATTTAAATACCATCTAGGCAAACACTATGAATGTGAGGTAGAAAGGGGTTGGGGTGATGCCCCCATAAGAGAAAATGGGTGCGGGAGGAGGGTGGGGGAGGGTTGTATCCGGGGGTAGAGGGGTACGAGGACTAGGGCCGGCGGGGGAGGGTTGGGAAAGACGGGGTGGGATTAGGGTGTTGATTGTGGAGAAATTCAGTGTGTAGAATATCATTTATAAAAGGAAAAATACATAAAATCCTCCTGAACTTGTCCTCAAAACTCACATTAATAATGTAATTTTACGGGTATTTGTATACCCCTTTATTTCTGTCTTTACATACCAAGAACTACGAAATCACTCCTTTCATTCTGGGGTGACGGAGGGATCGTACCATTCGAGCCATTTTTTTCTTAACTCGAAATGGGAGCACGTTTGAAAAAGAATTGATTTGCTGCTTTAGAAACCCACCCGATAGAATCATACGAGCCAGGAAGGTTCACATTGCCGAAATAAGGTACAAATAACATAAAGAAATGTAACCAACGTTTATTGGAAAAAGCAACCCCAAAGATTTGGGACCAAAAGCGGTTAGCGATGACCAAATTGATTGTATAGACCCATTTTGCTCGCTTGTTCCAGGTCTATAAACTTCTTTTTGGCTGTCGTAAGCTCAGCTTTCTACTCTGCCACAAAAAGGGCCGCTTTTTTCTCACCCAAAATGTCGGTTCCGCCATCAAGGCCCAAACCAAGCAAGATTCAAAAATCAATCCATTACCAGCAAGATACGATATGGCTCAGCCAAAAAGGTGAGCGCCTAGCGCGAGCCTTATTGAAAAGGGCCTAGCTAACGAGCAATCTTTCTAAAGCAAGAAGCAAGGGCACAACAGCTGCATGAACAACTTTCGACGATTCAAGATTAGGTAAGTGTTCAGTGTACTAAGGTTTCCGCACCCCTGTCTGGTGGTTTGAGAAAGAAAGTCGAAAGTCGAGACATTTGACTTCAGGCAGATAAAGCATCTATAAAAGCTGGCTCCATTAGGGTTTGTAGTCTCATCCTGAAAATGTTTTTTTCTTTCTCACGATGGCTATTGCTTCTCTCAAAATTCGACATTGTGTGCACCCGAAAGCGCCTGGTCAAAGGACAATCCATCACCACTGCTCGCTTTATTAAAGGTGAATAGAAAGATGTAAAGGTATTTTGATTCACTTATGAAAGATCCTGTTATTAGCCTTTCGAAATGAAAATGAAAGTAAAGAGGGGCTTTAAGCAACTCTCAAATCCCATTTTTTCATCGATAGGTAGGGTGAATTCTAAAAGAGGAGTCAACCTGTGAACCTTCTTTGCTCAATCGCTTTCCTTAGGCACATGTCTTCAAGTCTTGTAGAACTTGATGAAGAGGAGAGGATATAGAATGAAAGAAGCAATGAGAGAGCCTAATTCCCTCCCGATCCTATTTGAAATGGAATAAATATCACAAATATTATTAATTTAGGATGTGTGTAGTATTATAAAATAAGAAATAAAAAATAAATGGGGGCCTAATAACCCCCAACCCTTTCAGCCTTTCTCCTTCTTCTAAACCCACCACGCCTAGGCCTGGCATCGAGCCGATAGAGCCGAGCCCAATCAAGCTGAGTATATACCGAACCGAGTCGAGCTCAAGTCGAGCCTGATCGAGCTTTAGACAGTACAAACCGAGCCGAGCTCGAGCTTAGCTCACCAAGCTTTTCTATATTTTGACCGAGCCGAGTCGACTCTTTTCTATTAAATAAAAAATGTAATTTAAGAAAATCGATATATGATCAAGATGTCTTGAGCCGAGGGTTTTTCAAAAACAGTCTCTCTACTTACCAGGGTAGAGATACGGTCTGCGTACACTCTACCTTCCTCAGACCCCACGTCGTGGGACTTCACTGGGTATGTTTGTTGTTGTTGTATATATGATCGAGATTAAACAAGCTATCATAAAAAAGAACATTTACATTATTAAGAGAAGAACATGATTATTTTAGTTGTTATCTAATAATGAATACGTTTAAAATAATATCATTTTATATTTCTTGTAAGCTTTATTTACTTAATTAAAACTTATATATCTAAAGACATTTTTTCAATAATCCAAAAAAAATTATAGCGACACTAAAAGGATAGCAAAAGATTATAAGTTGGCAGAGAATGAAAAATTATTTTCTAATTGTAAGAAGAAAAAAAGAGACGAAATACTATTAGATTTCTTAATAATCGGACCATACCGAACCCAACTAACAACAACTAAATAGATAAATATGTTTTATTTTGGTTTAATTTGATTTCAATAATTGAAAAGATAGATTTGGTTTTGATTTTAATTTTAACCAAAAATCGACTCAACCCGAATCATGAACATCCCTACTCATATGATATAGTAGGCTTAAGTTACGTTGTGGTTAAAAAATTACTTACATCGAATAAATATTAATTATATAAAAATTAAATTAATGTAGTATGTTAAGTTAAATTTCTAGTGTACTTAGTAACTGAGCCTAATAAATGGATATTATTTCTTAAATCAAGCCAATCAAGCCGAGTTGAGCCAGCTCAATCGAGCCCGAGCTTTGACCAAGCCGAGCTTTACCGAGCTTTGATCGAGTCGAGCTGAGTCGAGCCAAAATTAAACTGAAATCAAGTCGGGTCGGGCCGAGCTTTTTCTCAAAATGAGTCGAGCTAAATGCAATCGAGCCGAGCCCCAAACCGGCCCAGCTCTATGGCCACACCCCACCACCTCCTCGCCTTCTCCTTCTTCCCCATCATTTCAAGCTCACTACAACACTTCAAAATCTCATCGTTCCATAGACTTGGAACTTTGAGAAATTTTTCGACCTTCTCAACAATAAATTTCAAAGCTTCCTTTATTGTGTGAAGAGAAGACCGACGAGGACCGTCGGCATCGCAGTCAAGGCCGCGCGGCAACATTGAAGAAATCAACAATATAGGCATCGATTTTCGATTTCTGGTGAAGGGTAGTTTTCAAATGATTCAAAGATTTTTGCGGCGAGTATACCATCAGTAGACCCACTACATCAATTGAGAGAATTTTGACTTTATTTGGTGCTGAAATTCTTAGTTTCGGCGAATGGAGCTGATAAATTGTGTTTCTTTTTCGGTGATAGATTTTTTTCGATCACCATAGCCGAAAAGAATTTATTTTCAAGAATTGAGAAAATTGTTTCTTTGAGCTAAAATAATGAAAATCTTGCAATTCTAGAAAGATTGTTATGAATAGAGAAAATTGGGAAGAAGAAACGGTGGGGGTGAGGGTGAAGAAGAAAGGGAGGTTACTGGAGGCGAAGAAGAAAGGGATTTTTTTTTGGATTTTCATCCGATGTCTGGTATCCGTATTGGAGCCTGATTATATCCGGATTCGCGCCGCATAGAGTTCATTTTTTTGGTTTCCCATCTGGTGTCCGGTATCCGCATTGGAGCCCGACTATATTGAGATTCACGTCGCATAGGGCCCATTAGGAGGAAAGCGCTTTCTATCAGGATTTTTCTATATACAGAACTCGAATCCGAGACCGGTGGTTAAGGAAAGAGCAGCTTCATGCGCTTCACCACATCCTTTGATAGTGAAGAAGAGAGAGATTAGGCATGTGGAATTAGAAACTAATTAGTGTATAAAAATATGTGTACGGAAAAGAAAAAATAGTAAATAAACCTTAAAAGAATAAAAAAACAAAATTTAGATAACTTTTGACATAATTGAGAGTTAAATTATTTTTAAATATAAAAATAAATTATTTTTTCTAGAACAAACTAATAGAAAAATAATATCTCATAAACCGGGACGGCAAGTATAATTGTTTTTCATAAGCGCTCAAAAATCTTTATAAAGACTTTTGAACTTAGATATGCAATCTCATGAATATTGTACTCTCGTTTTCTCAAAATAAATATTGGCATCTTTTTACATATAGTTATTAACATGCTAAATAAATGGCACTGGGGAAGGAGTCATTTGGTGGAGAACCACTATTTTTCCATGAAAAGTTTCTAATGAGTGTTTCTTACTCTCAATTCTATTTGAAGTTGGCTCATCATTAGGAGCGGACCTGGTGTGTTGCTTACGTGCTTGATCGACTTAATAATTTTGATTCAAATTTTATATTATCTTAAAAATAATTGAATGTATAAAAATTATTAATTTAGGATTTAATAACTTTAAAAAATTAGAATTTTAAATCTTAATTATGCCTCTGTTCATCAGGCATAATTTTCTATAACAAATGAAAAACACTTTTTTTCTCTCCTCTCTTGAAATGATTGCACTTCTCTAAAACTCTCTCAATCTAAAACCATACCTAATTTAAGTAATTTATAAATGCTTTCAAACATAAGTTGGCACAGAAATACAAGTTTGGTCCAAATTAAAAGAACTTTTTCATCTATGTAATAAGGAAACTGTCCAAAATTTTGAAATGATGCAGGTGACATTTTTCGTTACACTTTCAAAGTAAAGAATTTCGGGAGACTCCAATACTAATCTTTCAATCGTTTCCTCACTTTCCTAGAAGTTGCATCCAAGGTCATGGAAGTACATAAATTCTGGCACTGAAAAGGTCCAAACCACTTGAGGACAAAATATAATGCCATAAGTTCTTTTACACAATTAAGGGTCGTTGGATTCACGAGGTAAGTTGTTGGGGGGTTATAATTTTAAAACTATAATTTTTAGATTAATTTATCTCAAAATTGTAGGGATTTGTTGGGTTCGTAAGCACAACGGAAGTTAAAATTTTCTTACCCAACAATGATCTTGGCATGGCTTATACGATAATCATGTTTATGTTCAAAACATAATGAATGAAAACTTACAGGTTTTCGAGCGCGGGATTCAATACTAAGGTATCCACGCGATTTGAATCCTCGACTGCAAGTTCCAACTCCAATGTACTTCCTATTCAGGAAAGCTAGGAAATCTTGTTTAAGAACTGAGAAGATATTTTCTGTAACCTTATAATTATGTGGTATGTGTTGTTTATATAGGAGTTCAGGACAAAACCTAAGCAGATTTAAAACAGGAAAACTTGGTCCATGTTAATGTTCAGTGGACCAGCCCAGCTGGTCCACCCCATACGTCCAAGGTGGACGGCCAGACCCCAATTTTGGGCCAGTAATTTCTGGCTCAATTGATTCCATGTATTTGTCCGAGTACCCATATAATATATCCAACACATTTAATTAAATCCAAAATTCAATTCGACTTAATTAAATAATTTCTATCAAATAGAAATATTTCATAATTATTATAAATTAAATATCTCGATTCTCAATCGAATATTTAATACTTTCTCAATACACTCTTAGATCGAAGAAACAATCACATATAGTGTGACCCTATAGGCCTTCACATATCGACATTAATCTAATCAAGGTCCATACGAAACTCCTAGACTACGTCGTATGACGAACTCAATATGTGAAGTACGTTTACATGAATCCAACAAACTTAACCTTTATGCGGAACTATAAATTCCTTTCATTCGCGACACACTCGATTAAGCTTAGGATTTGCCAGGTGTCTATCCAAATGGCTTAATCACTTTATCTCACATTTATTAGTTCCAAGAGCCGAAGGTGCAAGGTGTCCAAGCATTACTATATGAATGAGACTTTATCCTTATTACACGCTCTTTCATCCATGCGCATGGTTCTTCTTCTCACCCCGAGGGAGGCGGGAAGCTACCGCTTCTAGAATGGAAGCTTCTCCTTAACAACTAGACCATATTCTAAATATGTCTCTTGCACTGGCCAGTGACTTTCGTCAACCTAATAACATTGAGACGTTGAGTGCTCTCTCGAATTTCCAATCGAGGAATGAATCATATTATTGGCTCAACTACCACCTTGATTTACATCCTGATGCACCCAACACAAGCCATATCTTATCCAGAAGGAATTTAAGCTTAGAACTTGGTCAAAGTACATCATTCTATAAACAAGGTGTGTATTGACCTCAAGTCAAAGGACCTTTATATTCCACAAACACTATAGACATGTATAACAAATAGTTTATCGGCAGGGTATATCAATACTTCTCCAAAGTATCCATGTGTCCACCACGAGTAACCATTACTCGTAGTTGTGAGACATACTACATTCTCCAAGAATGTGATGCAGACCACATGTCGACTTATAGCATATCATCGATATCCCATTCTCGATGATCATTAGTCGATGCTATTTTGAGAGTTACGTTCTATCATTAATATCTCACTTTATTAATGACAACGTAAGATCAAGGGATGCACATATATGAATAATTGCAAACAATCAAACAATAATTCAATAATTGCAAATGTCATACATAATAATCTCATTAATAATACTAATGTGTTCAAGTATATTTTGTCCCTAATATAGATTGTCTCTAGGACATACATACTTTCAAAAATAACATCAAGTTTGATGTAATAAGATGGGATATCGATCCAAGATAAAGTTTGAGATTAAATTTATATTTTATTTAATTAAAGATATAAATTTACCTCAAGATAAATAATAAGAGATGTTTTATTCCATCAGATAAATAATAAGTGATGTTTAACCCCCAAATAAGCCAAGAAATCATTCATTTTTTTTAAAAAATATACTCTTGCAGTCTTGCTCTAATAAATTCTTTATATGAATTTCTAGAAAGTTTGAGGAGAGATAAACAGTAGTTTGCAGTAAGATAATAGGTAATTAGTTAAATATAATATTTAAGTTTTCATGCTACATGTTTGCTCTTTGAAAAAAATTGAAAATAACTTGAATCAATTACCATTTATATCCTACCCTCTTTAGGGTCAATAGATGATGAAAAGATCTGCCCGAAAAATTGGTATCAGAGCTTGAAAAAGGAATAAAATTAAAATGAAGAGACATCCGTCATTTGAACAAATTAATAGATTAAATAAGAGAAAATGGTTATGTAAAGAATTAAGACATCTCTTAATAGAAAGAAGAAATCAAAACAAAATAATAATAAAATATCACAGTGAATTATTATCATTAAAAAGATCAGAAAACATGATAGATAATGATAGTGAGATAACACAAAAGAGTACAAACTTGGATAATATTATAAGAGCATATAGAGAGCTAATAAATCTAAACACAGAAATAAATATATAAAACCATTTAATAGTAGATTTAAACACATACTTATGGATGACTATAAATCATTATGGATGAAAATCAACTTCAAAAGATAGCTGAAAAACTATTTACATATAATAGGGATATTAATCAACATATAATGAGCTGCAGAATGAGTATAAATCTTATAAAAGAAATAGATCAACGTTTGGAAGAGTATTCCCAACATATATGTGAACAATAAAATACTATTAAACCCTAAGAAACATGTTAGCAATAAAGGCTGAAAGATTACGACAAACAAATGAAGAAAATATGAAAATAAGAGAAGAAAAATTGAGAGAAATAATAAGAAAGGATAATATAATAAAAGATCAAAATGATGTTATATTAGAACAATATAAGCATATTGACAGGTTGATTAATGGATAAAGGAAAAGAAATAGTAGATAATTCAAATGAAACATATTACCAGATGAATACATATGAAGGAGGAATAACACAAACTTTAAGCTTTAAACCAGAAATATATCAAAAAATACAAGATAAAAAAATAGAATTATCAATTAAGAAAATATTTAAAACAAAGAAGTAAGATATATAGCACAAAAACATGAAAATATAATAGACACAACTAATATTAATGGAAGAGCAAAATAAGTTGACTAAATGATGAAATAGTAAAAAAGAGAACTAGCAAAATTATCCACTAAAGAAGCTAAAAAGTATAGAAATATATACTTTGGAGGAGTAGAATTCACCATAAAAGCATATTTTCAGAAAATATAGATATACCTATACAAATATACATATTAGATGATAGAATATTAGAAAATTTACAAGACGCTTTGATATCGGTAATAAAAGGAAATTTGATATATCAAAATATGAAATTTACAGTACAACCAGATTTTAATATTTCATTAAAAGATGAACATAAAGACTTAGCTTTAACGTTGTATTATAAACTAGATGGAATAAAGCATAGAAACAAAAATGATATACGCCTTAACAGTAAATCATCATGTGAAGAAACAACATGAAATGAATATTTTAGTACCAAAAATGTATCAAGATATATTAGAACAAATAGAACACAAAGAAAATGCTAAGATAACCATACCAGAAGAAATACATATGAATTTTAGTGCTAGAACCATAACACCATCACAAAGGATAAGACCACAAATAGAGGGATCTAAACTAATAATTAAAAAAAACCAATGATAACAAGACAAACTAGTTTAATATTTAGACAACCAAGAACATTAGATCTAATAAATATACCCAGTAGTAGATTGATAATTAAAGTAATAATATTCAATAGAGTAATAACAACTGATTGCATAGCCGAAATAAATACAGGAGCTATTAAAAGATTTATACATATAAGATTAACGAAAAAAATTGTAACTTAATAGAACCACAAACTTGTAGCTATCCTGAAAATGAAAGAGAAATAATAATAACTAAAAGCATTAACCTAAAATTCAAAATCCAAGATTTAGAGTAGAAAATAAATTTAGGAGTAATTGAATATGATAGTTTCAATGAATTATTGCTAGGTAGTGACTTCTTAACAATGACAAATTACAGAATTACTAATGAAGGAATTGAAATAAATGATCAAGGAAAAACAAGATTTGTAAATAAGATATGAATATCAAGGAAAAAATAAGAAAGAAAAAAATTGAAAATAATAAAAATAGTTTTATTAGAAGAAATAATATCTCAACTTAAATATCTAGAATATAGTGCGAAAGAGATGAAATTAGAAAATGATATAAAACAATTAGAGCAATAATATAATAAATTTGATAAAATATGGATAGATATGGGAAACGGATGGAAGAAAAGGATAAACAATACTGAGTAACTTTAATGAGAAAATTGATGCAATATGGAACTAAATAATAGTAAAAGAACAGATAAAAAAATACCCTAATAATAATGGATGAAATAAAAGAAAATCAAAGTCAAATACAATAATTAATAAGAGAAGAATTGACAAAATTATGAAATGTATATGAAGTGCCAACATTTAAAATAATATTAGAACAACTTAACATATTAGTAGCACATATAAATAAAGAAAAAAAAGTAATAGAAGAAGACGAAACTAGTACAAGTCAAGAAAGAATAGTTGAAAAACCACCCGATACCACAATCAAACAACCAGAATTAGTACTAATAGATGCTTGGAGAATAAGTAAAGAACCTATAATGGTAGATATAAGTGAAATAAAACCCTAAATTATCATAATCAGTAGAAAAAACAATAAATAGTCTAGCTATATTACATCAAAATGACAATTTTAATGACAGACCAAGAATCTAATGTAATAACATTCCTTAAAAATCGTGGACAAAATAAAATAGAACGAGAACGATATAAATATGAACCCATAGGGAGAAAAACTCTAAAATACACTAAATAAGAATGATAATGTTTCAAAAGGTGAAAATACTCACTTAAAAGATACTGAAAAAATAGAATTTTTACAATTAAAAATAGATAAACAAGAGCAACAAATATTAGAATTAAAGAAAGAAAATGCAAAATTAATATCACATGAGAATGAAGAATGGTTAAGCAAATATAAAAAATACAAACACAGTTTCATAGACACTAAGAAAGAACTAAAAATCATAAAATAAAATTAAAACAAACGAAACACGAACTAAACCAAGTTAAAAAAGAAATGGAAGAATTAAAAGAAGAATTATATACACTACGAACAAGGGTAACAAATTTAAAAGGAAAACAGAAAGTAAAGAAAATATATGAAACAAGTGATGAAAGTTCATATAGCATAAATGAAAAAGAAAATGAAGATGAATTAGCTATAGAAACTCACATACATCAAGGAATAAAACTAATAGGATTCATAGAAGAAATGGAAGATGAAGAAAACATTTATATTGTGAAAGAAAATAATCAAATAATAGAAGCCCTAGAAAAATGAAAAGTGTTAATGCAATCATAGAGGAAGAACCAGAAAGTGATATAGAAAAAGAATTTAATAAACCAGTGGAAACAGAAATAGAAATAGAAATAGAAGATATAATAAACGAAGATACAAATGACTATCCTGAAGAAGAACTACTAGACCCAAATCTAGAAATAGTAGCAAGAAGACGTAATAAATTACCAGAACACATACCAATAGGACAACAAACAGAATTTAAAGAATTTATAGAATCAATGTCACAAGGAGTAAGCCTTAACGGATACTTTTTAGATTTAGATAATGTTTATGATGAACAAGAAGTAAGTAGAAGAATAAATGACTGGAACCTTGGAATGTATATAGCTTTAATCAATTCTACACAAACTGATAATCTAGATTATATGTATGATCCAATATCTAAGACATTAACTGGAAAAGTAGCATTTTGGATAGAGTCTATTAATGTTGGGTTTGGTGTTGTGACATTTGACCCAACATATCTTTTGAAGTACTGATTTGAATGCATAAAATGTTGAAACAAATGTCACAACATTCGGACCAATATTTTTAGAACAGTCTTGCCTTACTTCACGGTAAGCAATAATATTTTACTGTGGGGTAAAAACAACTTAGGCGGGGTGAATTGGAGTTGTGTAAAACGTGGGAGAAAGAGTCAAAGATTGGGAAAGAAGTCGAGTAAGGAACAAGTCAAAGTTGTTTAGATTTTCACTCCTTAATCATCCACCACAAGTTGCCCACCTTTCCCTCAACTTCCACAACCAATCGATGAGCTTTTCAAGAAGACTCTCTACTATAAATAGAGAGGCCACAACCGTGTATCGACATCCAGAATTAGACTCCAAAAATACCAAGAGAGCTCTCAAGATTTCAACCCAGAAATCTGGATCACAAGTGTTGCCTGAGTGTGTCGACAACATTCTGTCCAACATTATAATTGATGTTTAGATTCTATATTAGCTTTGTATGAAGCGATTGTAATGAGAGGTTGTCTATGTCTACGTAGTTAGATTTTTCAGGCAGAAGTCATCTGCGACTTCAACTTTTAATTCCTTTCCATTTTATATTGTAAATATGTAAAGAAAGGAATTTGTAATTTTGTATATAATATATATACAATACTTCTGGTCATTGACCATCATAAGTTATATGTTTGTTATATCAACATATAACTTATGAAAATATAAGTCTTTGTGTTCTTTATTTTTTCGCTGCATTTTACTCTTGAAGGTTTTCTGTTTTATCGAAGTGTTGTCACTTGTGTCAGGTGACATTATCACTGACATTCGAAAACAAAATTGACATTAGATTTATTTCATCTCTTGTTTTTACTTTCCGTAACCTTTGACACCATACAAGTGGTATCAGAACCGACACTTAACACAATAAGTGTTTGGTCTTGTTGTCATAAGCTATGAATCCGACAAATCCGACTATTGGTAGACTTCATATTTTAGCTAGATCAAATTATGCCTATTGAAAGATTCGCATACGTTCGCATATCAAATCAATTGATATTCGTGCATGGAGATCTATAACCAATGAGTATGTTGTCACAATGTTGCCACCGGATGAGGAAAGAGACATTATTGCTAAATTTGAATATGAATGGACTACATAAGAAACCAATAGTGATAGCTTTAACGAAAAGGCCTTAACATGTTCAAACTCATTCAAAACTGCCACATGGCTAAGGACGCATGGGATAATTTACAAATTCATTGTGAAGGTAGCTCAAGTGTTCGTTGAACAAAGCTACGCATGCTCATGAGTAAATATGAACGCTTAAGGATGAAAGAAGCGGATGATATTAAATCTTATTTTGAAAAGTTGATTGACATCTTAAATGAATGTCAAGTGTTTGGTGAACCATTAACCAACACTCAACTTGTTGAAAAGGATGTCCGTTTTCTTCCTGAAAAGTTCAATTTAAATATTTGTGTCATTGAAGAAGCTCATAATTTTACCACAATGGACCTTCATACCTTAATGAGCATACTCAAAACTTATGAAATGAACATTGAGAATCAAAAGAAATTATATAAAATCAAGAATGTGGCACTTCAAGTTCAATCCTCAGAGAGTCAAATCGAAGAAGATGATGAGAATCTTGAAGAAATTGGTGAAGGTACAAATATTGCCTTACTCACTGAAAAATACAATTTGATGGTGAGGAAGCTCAACAGTGAGAGAAATCAATCTACATCTAAAGAGCACCAAAACCAAGCCTTCAATAAAAAGCCTACTAGATTCCTTCTAAATACACAAAAAGGAAATCAACTAAGAAGAACCAACTCAGATCGTACCAAATTTGATCCCAAACAACTTGAGTTCGTGTAATGTCATGCATGCTCGGGTTGGGGTCATTATACCAACGAATGTGCAAACACTCTTAGAAAATTTGGTAAGAACCTATGAGTTTCTCTTAGTGATGATGAAGATGAAGAGGAATGAGATCGTGAAATTGAAACACAAGCAATGCTGGTCATAGTTTTCAAACAGTCTCTATCGGATAATGAAGATGTCGTCTATAATGTTGTCTCAGATGTCACGACATTTGCTCCAACATTAGCAATGACATCAACATCCTCAGCGACATCCGAAAGGTATGAATTCTTTAACTATTCTGATGTTAATTGTTTTAGTGGTTCTATTTATGTTAGTGGTTGATTGTATGGATCAAGTTGAATGCAAAGATGATATGATTAATTAATTATAAAATATTTGTAAAGTCTTAATCATAGAATCTAAGCAACTTGACACAAAAGTAAAATCTTTAACTAGTGAGAATGTAGATTTAAAAGGCACAATAACCCGACTAGAGGTTGCACTTACCAAAAAAGAAACTAAATTTGGTAAGATTCGTGCAAAACTGAATTTAGCCAAAGCAATCTTCCGCAAGCTCAACACAGGGACTTCGAAATTAAATGAGATACTCAATTTTAGTAATCCTTCACATGCAGGTATTGGTTATGAAAACTCTCTTAAAATCATATGCTCTAATCTCTTTGATAAAAATGAGAAAACACACTTTGTAAAAAAAAAAAAGGGATAAATAATAGGTTCTCATATATGTCAAAGAATATGAAGTTTGTATGCCATCACTGCAACTCCCCTAGACACTTAAAATCATACTGTTTCAAACTTTAAAATTCTGTGAGCAAAATGTTGCCTAAATTATTGTCCAACATTTCGGATAACAATCGGAGCAACATTTCTGAACCAAAAGGTAAAAAATGTTTCAAGAGAGTTTGGGTTCCTAAAATGAATTTAACTTGTAATGTTTGTATAACTGCATTAAAAACTAATATTTTAGGTTCTTGATACTTTGATAGTGGAAGTTCTCGCCACATGACAAGTACAAAAGGATTTCTAAAGAACTATGAGTCATTCAATGGAGAAAATGTGACTTATGGATGTGACAATAAAAGCAAAATAATTGAAAAATGGATCTTGGATGTTCCTTGTTTTCCAGCCTTAAGGAATGTCTTACACGTTGAGGGTTTAATGGCTAATCTAATTAGCATTAGTCAACTGTGTGATGACGATCTTGAGGTAAACTTTAATAAGGATGTTTGTAAAGTTATGAATGAAGCTAATATATGTGTCATGAAAGGTACAAGAACAGGTGATAATTGCTATCTTGTTGTAAGACAAGAAACATGCAATGGTGCTAAGATCGACGACACAACACTATGGCATTATAAGTTGGGGCATGTCAACTACCGAAATCTAGAAAAATTGGTCTCATATGAAGCTGTTAGAAGCATACTCAAACTTAGCCATAAAGGTAAAACTGTCTGAAAGGTAAGCAAATCCATGTCTCTCATAATGCTGTCCAACATAACGGACACCATTCAGGTACGTCTCACTATTTTCAATTGCTACATATGAATTTAATGAGTCTAATTGAAGTAGACAGTCTAGGAGGCATGAGGTATTCCTATGTGATAGTAGATGATTTTTCTAGATATTCATGGATATATTTTTTAAAATAAAAATCACAAACTTTTGACATGTTTAAAATTTTGTATTCTAGAATTAGGAACTTGTTCTATTCTCTTATTTTTCGGATTAGATCCGATCATGGAAAAGATTTTGAAAACAGCTCATTCACAAAATTTTGTGATAAAAAGGGAATTTTTCATGAGTTTTCTGCCTCTAAAACTCCTCAGCAAAATGGGGTTGTAGAATGGAAGAATATGACATTGCACGAAATGGATAGAGCAATGCTTAGTTCTAAACATTTGTCAAAATGTTTATAGGCAGAATCCTTGAATACTGCTAATCACATAGCTAATAAAGTATATCTAAGGCCAGGAACAAAGATGACACCCTATGAGCTTATAAATGAAAGGAAACCTAACTTGCGTTACTTTCATGTTTTTGGGTGTATTTGTTACATTTCAAATGATAGAGATCATTTGGCAAAGTTTGACTCTAAGAGTGACAAATGAATTTTTATTGGCTATTCTCAAAATAGTTATGCTTATCTAGTATACAATCTGAGGACCAGAACTGTACAAGAGTCTGTAAATGTTATTTTTGATGGTTTTTCTGATCTTACAAGAAATACTACTGAAAATAACACTATAGTTTCAGTGGAAAATAGGCAGACTTCTGAAGAATCAGATATTTCCCCAAATGTTGCTACACCCGAAGCAACATATGAATCTGAAATAGAGATAACAGAGGCCAGGGATGATGAGTTAAATGTTGAATTACTAGATTAAGTTCGAAGGGACCCCTCATCAAGGATTAGGAAGAATCATCCAACAGGCCAGGTGATAGGTTTTTTTAAAGGAATTAAAACAAGAGGGAAAGAACCATTCAACTATAGAGATATGGTAAGGTATGTGCGTATGACTACCATATACCAAGATGTTAGTCTTTCTTATTTTATATCTATATTAGAACCAAAAAATGTTTTAGAAGTACTCAAAGATAATTTTTGGATTCAAGCAATGCAAGAAGAGCTTGAACAATTCTCTCGAAATGAAGTCTGGGACTTAGTTCCATGTCCAAACAATACAAATGTAATTGGAACTAAGTGGATTTTCAAAAATAAATCAGATGAATCAGGAACAATTATCATAAACAAAGCTCATCTAGTTTCACAAGGATATACTCAAGTTGAAGGAATCGATTATGACGAAACATTCGCACATGTGGCTAGAATTGAGTCAATTAGACTTTTACTTGCTATTGTTTGTTGTCTGAAAATTACTCTACACCAAATGGATGTAAAAGGTGCGTTCTTAAATGGTTATCTAGATAAGGAAGTCTATGTTGAACAACCAAAAGGATTTGAAGATCCTTAGCATCCACACTATGTATACAAGCTCAAAATGGCTTTGTATGGGTTGAAACAAGCTCCTCGTGCATGCTATGGTCGTTTAACTAACCTTCTTCTTGAATTTGGTTTTAACCGTGGCGAAGCTGATCGTACTTTATTTATTAAACGACATGGTGTAGATATTATAATTGCTCAAATCTACATAGATGACATAGTTTTTGGGTTAACCTCACAATCGTACCTAAATTCGTTTGCTGAATCGATGTCATCAACATTTGAAATGAGCATGATTGGAGAACTAACTTTTTTTTAGGCTTGCAGCTAAAGAAAAGTGATGCTGGAATTTTCATCTCACAGAGTAAATATGCCAAGAATCTAGTCAAGAGATTTGGTTTGGAGAATGCTACACAAATGAAGACGTCAATGGGTTCATCACATAAGGAATGTAAGGATAATGTTGGTGAGAATATCGACCCAATATTCTATCGATCTATGATAGGTAGCCTTCTTTACCTTACTGCTAGTCGCCCAGATATTATGTTTAGTGTTTGTGTTTGTGCCCATTTTCAAGTATGTCCCAAAATATCTTACTTAAATGTCGTGAAACATATTATTCGATATGCCGCTGGCACATGTGAGTTGGGAATTTGATATTTCAAAGACACTAATCATAACTTAATAGGATTTGGTGACTCGAATTGGGATGGAGATGTTGATGATAGAAAAAGTACAAGTGGATGATGTTTTTATCTTGGCAATAATCTTGTTTTATGGTATAGTCGTAAATAAAAATGTGTCTCACTTTCAATTGCTGAATCTGAATATGTAGCAGCTGGAAGTTGTTGCTCTCAATTAATATGGCTAAGACACATGCTGGATGACTATGAATTTACTACAACATTTTGATTTTGTATTGTGATAATTTGAGTGTTATAAATATTTCCAAAAATCCAGTTCAGCACTCACGTACAAAACATATTGATATTAGACATCACTTTTTAAGAGATTTAGTTGAAAAATAGCTAGTTAAAATTGAACATGTTGACACTCTTCATCAACTAGCTGATATTTTTACAAAAGCTTTGGACCATAAGAGATTTTATAGGTTGAAGAAATCTCTTGGTCTTTGTAATCTCTAAAAAGAAAGCATTTTTGGTGAATGTCGGCTGAAACGTTGTCTAACATTTCGGGTGACATTTACTTATATTATATCATTAACTGATTATTGTTGTTGTATAGTGCATAACTTTTGATCACACAAGCATGATCCTTCAATAAGAATGTGATTCCAACGTGATACCGTTCTCTGAGATGATATATAAATACATATATATCATAAAAATGGAGTATCAAAATAGGCAAAGCCTATACAAATATTTGACAACTGTGCAAAATGGGCAAAGCCCTTGAAAAGATATTGCTCCAATTCTATAGGAGTATCAAATGCTTCAAAAGGATTTTGAGAATAATAAATAAGTATTCTTATTTTTGACACGAAAAAATCTTTTGTATGTGTTATATGATTAGATCAAGGACACGATGGGAAAATGTTACATTGGTCCAGTGGTCAAACTCATAAAATACGTATAAAACGTGTCTTGATTTGTTACCAAAATGAAAATTTTTTGAAGGATCAAAATACTTGTGTCGTCCAAAATATTGTCAACATTGTTGTTGACATTTTTAGATTGTGATATTTGTTAGGATGTTATTCTTAACTGATTTCAGAAAAATCAGATTTTTTTCCTTATTTTTATGCCTTATTTTAATAGGAATTTCAAACTTTAAAATGATAAGATTAAATAGAATTCCTAACGTGATGATCATCTTTTTACCCTAAAATTTTAGGTGTAAGTTGTTAGATAAATCTGAAACTCCTAAAACTAAGGGATTTTTGTTGCTAAGAAAGGTTAGCCATGTATATAAATATTCCTCTCATTTGCTATTATTTTATCATTTTTTTTAATTTTTCCATAAAAATAAAAATAAAAGGGAAAATCACATCGGGTATACATTCTCTTACCCGATGGACTCACCAAATCAAACTCATTCTCAATCTCAAACCCTAAATTCCCAAAACTTTCTCCACAATATTCACCGATGGAAACTTCTCAAATGTCAACACCAATGTCAACCAACACTCCGACCAACACCCCAATGAGTACAAACTCTCATATGAACACTCAATCGTCTGAGCAAAATGAACCACAGCAACCCTATCGGTTATCTTCTTCACCATCCACAGAGGACTTGTACAAAGCTATAATATTTAAATATTTAGATGAACCTTTAGACATTAGCTACCCAGGAGATGACAATAATCCAATATATGTTGATGAAACATCTGATATTTCAGCATTGGGTAAAAGACCAAGATCCTCCACGTTCCCTACTCGTCGATCGAGTAGAATGTTTGAGAGAACTGTTCGTAAAGATCCAAGCAACAAAAGGTCCAGATTTGATACATCTATACCTTCTTGCTCGAGCAGTGACAGTGACGACACGAACTTTGTGCTCTCAACTGAAGAGAGTAAAGAAGAACCAACTGCTTCTGTACTACAAAATGTGTCTCAAGAAAATGAGGAAGTTCCTAATGAAACTTCACTTAAGCAATTCTTTCCAAATGGAATTCCCAGATATGCCAAATCGAGTGTTGCGCCGAATATTGCCATTGATGCCACAACATCTCAAGCAACATTTCAGCCAACATCAAAAGAGACATAAATACCAATATCCTCCAGCAAAATCGAATCTGATTCAGACCTTAAGGTATCTATCTACTCAGATAAATTCTATTCTAAAACTAATTCTGATAATTGGGACTGGTACAAGAATAGAGCTATTAGGTCTGAAAAAGTATTAGAAATTGCCTCATGTTCAAAATATGGTTTGGTAGAGTTCTTAAAATAAAAACAGCTCCTAGGATCTGTTACTAAGAAAGGACCATATGTTGATAAAATAGCCAGGTTGTTTTATGCTAATTTGAGTTCTGCTATAGAGGATACCTCCTCGAAGAAATTTGGGAAGGTATATCTCTATAACAGAGTATATTTTTTCACACCTGCTGTTTATAAATCAATGTATAGGATTAAATGCTGAGGAGAATGTTAGAGAAGCAGACCATACAGTGGACAATAGAGATGAAGTAATTAAGTAACTCACAGGAGGTATAATGCATAAGTGAATCTCTAGATGTCCAGCCTCTAAATTAACAGCCCTATTTGCCACCCTTCACAAAATTGCTATACACAATTGGCTTCCTTCAATGAATGAGTCAATTGTAACTATATATTAAGCCACCATGTTGTATAAAATTGGGAAAGATGATCTTCCATCAAGTTTCCAACTTGGCACAAAAAGAATCAACCTCAATCATCTCTTATCCCTCTCTGATAAACAAAGTTTTAACTACCCAAGGTCTTAAGCCTAAGATAGAGGACACATTAGGGAATGCTCCTGAACTGTACACAGTAAACAAAGTAGTTTTAAAGAGTAGAGACAGAGTCATCAATCTACCCTGGAAAATGGAAGGAAATAGTTATGATGTTGACAGAAATGTCACCAACATTCTTAGCAACACTAATCCTAGACAGTCTCCATTGTCTACCGAATAGCTTGTGAATTAAATTGCAAAGATCAACCAACAAATCTCTAAGGTTGATGATGTGAAAAATGCTATGATTCAAGCCATAGACCATTGCATGTTGCTGCTTTCTTCACAAAAAGGGGGAGAAAATGCTATTGTTGATGCCGAGGAAGTGCTGATACAGGGGGAGCTGAGGAAGAAGGCTAGAAGTTGTTGTTCTGTACATAGAAGTAGTTATGCAGGAGTAGAAAGCCGCTGCAAGTTGTTGTTGTTGTATGATGAGTTAGGAGGAGTTGTTGCTACTGGTTGATACTGTATGAGGGTCTTGAATGTTGCTCAATTTGAGCAGTTAACTATTCGACAGGATGAATATTAATTTATGTGGACAATGGAATATTTCTTTTTATGGTTTATATATAAATCTATATAAGTGGATGATATGTATATATTCGCTAACATCGTTCTTCTTTTATAATCCTATGAATTGGTACATACATGATTACTTGAAAGTCATCGTAGGTTAAGGGGGAGCATAGCATTGATATTATTGATCACAAATGTCGGACAAATATTTGTCTCAATATCCTAAGTCAGTTTAGGTTTGTAATGAGTTTTGTGAAGACAGGCAAAAAAGGGAGAGATTGTTAATGTCGGGTTTGGTGTTGTGACATTTGACCTAACATATCTTCTGAAGTACTGATTTGAATGCATAAAAATGTTGGGACAAATGTCAAAACATTCGGACCAATATTTTTTAGAACAGTTTTGCCTTACTTCACAGTAAGCAGTAATATTACTGTGAGGTAAAAACGACTTAGGCATGGTGAATTGGAGTTGTGTAAAACGTGGGAGAAAGAGTCAAAGCTTGGGGAAGAAGTCGAGTAAGGAACAAGTCAAAGTTGTTGAGATTTTCACTCCTTAATAATATACCACAAGTTGCCCATCTTTTCCTCAACTTCCACAACCGATCGATGAGCCTTTCAAGGGAACTCTCTGCATTAAATAGAGAGGCCACAATAGTGTATCGACATCCAAAATCAAATTGCATAAATACCAAGAGAGCTCTCGAGATTTTATCTCAAAAATCTGGATCACAAGTGTTGCATGAGTGTGTCAACAACATTCTGTCCAATATTACAATTGTTGTTTAGATCCTAGATTTATTTTGTATGGAGCGATTGTAATAAGAGGTTGTATATGTCTACTTAGTTATATTTTTCAGGCAGAAGTCATCTGCGACTTCAACTTTTAATTCCTTTCCATTTTATCTTGTAAATATGTAAAGAAAGGAATTTGTAATTTTGTATATAATATATATACAATACTTCTGGTCATTGACCATCATAAGTTACATATAACTTATGAAAATATAAACATTTGTGTTATTTATTTTTTCGCTGCATTTTACTCTTGAAGGTTTTCTAATTTATCGAAGTGTTGTCACTTGTGTTAGGTGACATTATCACTGACATTTGGAAACAGAATGGGCATTCGATTTATTTCATCTCTTGTTTTTACTTTCGGTAGCCTTTGACACCCTACATAGTCTATAGCATATCCGCTAAGGGGAGAAGTATTTAGTCATGCAAGAGATTGGAAGACTTTGCTAACAATATTTGATATTTTACTAAAAAGAGAATTATTAGGAGAAAATTGGGTTGTAACAAGAGAAACAGTATTTGCAGAAACAAAAACTGAAATTATAATAAATTTAAATAATATGAAATGTTGTAAAATTAATAAACTACCAGAATATACAATAAGCTTTAGTAAATTCTTCTATGAAGCAAGATTCTTGCCACAAGAAGCCTTAATATATCAACAACTTTACTATGATCATCTACTAGTACCATATAATAATGAAATTTCTAAAGAATATAGTCTGTTAGAACCAAAAGAAAATACCCTATGAGAAAGAATAAGAGTTTTAAGAGCCTATTTAATTAGGAAATGTGAAGAATATAGAATACAACAGAAAGTCAAAAAGGATAAAAAAAAACTACGATTAAGAGAAATATGTGAATTTACATAAAGAAGACTAGTATTTGGATGCGATGATAAAAGAAAAGAAAGGAGATATAAGAGACATAAAAAGAATTATAAGGAAAGATATAGAAGGCATGATAATTATAAAGAGAGATATAGAAGATATGATAAGAATACTATGTTGGATATGTAAAGCAGTACGTGAAGTAAATAAATATTACAAGTGTTCGAAAGGATAAACAAACAAGCCAATATTCAGAACTGCCGCAATGTTGTTGAGTCTTGAATCTTGATAACCTGAAATCAAGAAACATTAAATCTGGATTGTTACAACTGTGGCTGAGTCGAGAGATGACTCTCTGTATTTAAGGCAAGATTGCCCCGTATATATGTTTTTACGTTAACGGGCAATAGTCTCCCAAGATAAAACAACAACTAATCAACACTACAAAGCAAATAGGTTGATTTTGATGAAGAAAACAAACATGAAACGACTTGTTGAAGAATGGAAAAGGAAGGAAGAGTTTTCTATTTTTGTCCACTGTTTCTGCTCACGTTTTGGACTGAATTTCTCTCTTTCTGTTTCTCTGTTAGTAGTCTCAACAATTGAGCCAAAAGGTTTCAATATATTGTATAAGGGGAGGGACTTCTCAACTGCCAAGTAATGGCCATTAGTGAGGAGATAATCATCCAAGTAATGGCTGATTTAATGTGCAACATAAAGGAGCTTTTAGGGAGGAGATTAAGTGGCAGATTAATGGAGTTTTAACGCTCCAAAAATTAACCCAAAAAACTCTAGGGACCAAACTGTAAATATTAAGCAATTTGGGGTCCAAAGAGATAATATCATAAGCCCAAGGCCCAAAGCCCGTGATCCGAGCCCGGACCGGACGGGCGCGCGGCGGCGGCGTGCGTGTGGACTTAGTCTTGAACCCAAGCACATCTAGGTCCTCCCTCCTTCAAACACATGGGTTACCCCTTGGGGTCCCAAATCCTTAGCCAATTTTGAGACTTATAAAGAGAACAATTCTTCCTTTTTCCACCGATGTGGTAGATTTGTCCCACACCATATTTTCATGCCTCAAACACCTTACTTCGTGGATCAATATCTCTTTCATTTCTCAACGGAATTTGACGATCCTTGGCCCTACGGTCATCTACTCACTTAGTAGATTATGCACGTGTGAAGAGACAAAGCCTCCAACATGCGGAACCCTAGTGTTTAAGTTATTAAATATGGGTGGACGCACCTCCCCACCAAAGGCAAATTTCCAACATACTAAATCTTTCTATAAAAATTATAGAAAAAAAGATTTAGAAAATATAGAAATACCCCAGAAACCAGGAAAAAATTTAAACATAAAGGAAATTTAGAAAAAATATATATATAAAACCCTTAGAAGAAAAACCCAGTGAATGTAAGTGTTGAAATTGCAATAAAAAGGGACATTATGCTAATAAATGTCCAAAACTACAGAAAAAGGCGTAAATATATAAATACAACACAATTTATTATGAATCTAGAACATATAAAAGAAAATAATAATAAGTGGTATGAATACGAAGATTTTTATGTTAGCCAAACTGAAGAAGAAAGTCAAACAGAACCAGAAAATATTAACTTTATTAAACAAAACTCAGATAGTGAAAGTAGTTCAAAACAAAATGGAATTGCAAGAAGAAAAAAGCAAAATGATAGAAGAAAGAATTACTGCATACGATGTGAAAGAGAATATGCCTATAAACTTAGTACAATTACTAGTAAAACAAAATATAAATATTATCATGATAGATATAAAAAAGTTACAAAGAACCTTAATAAATAAGGAAAAGATTGAATGAAATAACATGTCAAGAAATTCAAAGAATAGATAGTATAATAAAAGAAATAGAAATACAAGATACTACTATTCAACAACCTGATTAAATGGTAACAATTTATATAGAAGCTTATATAGAATATAAGCCTATTAAAATGATAAAATAAAAAATCTTTATAGATAGTGGAGCAGACTTATGCCTAGCAAGGAAATAAGTACTAGAACCACACAAATGAAAAAGATCTAAAACACATAGAATAAGAATATGAGAATTTAATGAACAAATGAAAGAACTCGACATAATAGCATAAAATATGAGATTAATATTAGGCAAAACAATGTTTAGATTACCCATGATATATCAAGAGAATAATATGAGACAACAAGTATTACTAGGAAACAATTTCTTAGATTTCTTTAAAACACAAGTCATAAATAATAATACCCTAAGTCTACAAACGTCTTGTAATAAATAGATAATACTAAAAAGAATATTACCAATACAAACATTACGATTGTGTAATATAAGATCAGATAGGAATAATAACCTACAATTATTAAAAGAAAGATATCTTAATATATTAAAAATGAATTTTGGAGAAAATCTAGTACAACTATGGGAAAAGGGAAAAATATATGTTGAAATCAAGTTAATAAATCCAAATGATACAATTAGATCTAAATCTATTAGATATAGTCCAACATATCAGAAAGAATTTAAAACTCAGATAAAAGAATTATTAGAGTTAAAAATAATTCAAGAAAGCAAAAGCTCACATAGTAGTCCAGCCTTTTTAGTAAGAAAACATAGCGAACAAAAAAGAGGAAAGATTAGGATGGTAATTGATTATAGAGAATTAAATAAAAAGATAATATTTGATGGATACTTTTTACCATACAAGTTATTAACAAATTAGGAGGAAATAAATGGTTTAGTAAATTTGATTGTAAAAGTGGATTTTGACAAATTAAATAAACAAAAAAATCAAAACATTTAACAGTCTTTAGTGCCCCTCAAGGACACTATGAATGGAATGTACTACCATTTGGATTAAAAATACACCACAAATATTTCAAAGAAGAATGAACCAAGTGTTCAGAAATTTAATAGAATTTTGTATAGTATATGTTGATGACATATTAATATATAGTGACAATTTGAAAAAGCATATAAATCATCTAGAAGAATTTATAAAAACTGTGAGACAACATGAAATATTATTATCTGAAAAGAAAATCTAAAATTTTCAAAAATCGTATCGAATATTTAGGATATATTATAGACAAGGAAGGATTACAATTGCAAGAACATGTTGTAACAAAAATAAAGAATTTTAAAGAGAATTTAGAAAATAAAAAAGAAATACAATAATTTCTAGGAGTAGTAAATTATGCTTCAGACCATATAAAAGATTTACCACTTTTAAGAAAACCATTGCAAGAATTAACCAGAAAAAATATAACATTTGAATGGACAGAAGAACATACTAAAGCTATAAATGAAATAAAAGAAAAGGTAAAAGCATTACCAAAACATAGAATACCAACGGAACAAGATCCATTAGAACTTTTTACTGAGGATAGTGATATAGGATGGGGAGGAGTCCTCATAGCTTATGATAAAGATGATATAGATAAAGAAAAACCATTGATGTGTGGATATGGAGGTGGAACATGGAAGCCGAATGAGAAATATTATCATATTAATGAAAAAGAACTATTAACTGTAAAATTTGGAATAAAAAGATTTTATTATACCTATTACCAGTAAAATTTGTTGTTAAACTGATAATACTCAAGTCAGATCTTTCATTACAAATAAAATAGATCATTTACCAGAACTAAATAAAAGAAGAAAATGGCAATCATTCTTTTGTTGCTACGATTTTATTGTTAAAAATATCTCTGAAACCAAGAATATTTTAGCTGATTTTCTTAGTAGGTACAACCATGTCAACCCAGAGTGACAACCTTGATGAGTATATTACCAATGTCACGAAAATTATTATCCAAAACCATGAAACTATAGTAACCAAAATACAAGAAAATACACATCTCATTAACCAACTCAAAGAAGCCATACAAGACCGACAACCCTTAAAAACCTTACAAAAGCCACAAACACCTATTCCTACTTCTGAAAAACCAAATAAACCTACTACAATCTCAGCCTTTTTTGCATCCAAACTTGCAACTATGTCATCTTCATCCTCCCAGGTAGCAATGAGTGACAAATTGAAACATACACCCGATTTTATTACTTTGTATGAATAAATAAATAAATTCTATGATTACAAATCTAACTCCTATATTTTTAGAAGTGCTAAATTGAGTAAACATCCTAGATTTTTATGTAGTGAAAATGCTAATCATGATATAGTGTCAAAACTATTTACTTATGGTTTTATTGACAAAATAATAGTAGATGAAACTTTTTATAATATTTCTAAACTACCTAGTATTATAGTAGAATCTGCTAAGGCAATGATAGAATCTTTTGGAAAAGGTATATACGGGATACAATTATTTGATGCTTCAACAGATCCAACAGGAAAACCCATTAATCTGTCAATTATTTAAAATGGGAAGAAACATCAATATTAGTGGGGATGACGAAGATCTAAAAATGAAAATACCTTGTACTGTGGACAAATTCCAAGAATGGTTAAGTGTCAAAAGAGCAATTGGACTATTAACCCTGAAATCAAAAATAGAAAACATGCTAAACGCAAGTAAACACATGCATCATTGGAACCACAAAAGGTGGAGAAGTAGAAAAATTGATTACCCTATACTATAACAATGACATATTATCCCAAGACACTATTGACCTTACTAACATGCATGATAAGATTATGAACATGAAACACAAACATGTCAAGGAGACTTTGGATCAATATCAGATTTTGACAGGTCAAAGAAAAGCATGTGATTAATACTAAACATATCACCAATACTAATAATACTATGAAAAAAGAAGGATCATCTGATCCCTTTGCATAATGAAATAAGGTCCAATGTAGTTTTAACTACAACAAGCCTATGATACTCTGATAAACAACGCAATGTAATCCAACTACAAAAAGGCCTATATTACCAATCATATTACCGTCACATTACTATGCAACAAAATCAAGGAATCTTCCAGATACAATGAAGGCATCCAAGAAAATTAACAAAGATAGCCCTGCAAAAATCAAAATACGTGGCATACAAGAAAAAGACAGTTGTAATAACTTTTGACAAAGATGCAATAGGACAAACAACTTTCGTGCAATCATGACAGACAAAACATATCAAATTACTTTACGACTTTTTCGGTGTAATACTGTAGAAATAGTATAGCCGCCATACTACTGTAGCAATAATGTAATCAATTTTAGCAACAGTATCGAGGTTATCTATATTAAGAGCCTCTTGTAAACATTATAAGGCATTCGAAAAACTTCAATAAAAATCTTTCTTTGAAAAACTTCAATGTCCAACTAAAAACTCTCTTAGTCTATAATCGTTTATCAAGAATAATATCACATTCTTAGAGAAAACTACTTTGATAAATTATACTTAGAACCATATCAGTTCATAAACCTTATCTTAAAATATAATTTTGGAAAGAGTCTATCGAATAACTCCCAAACATCTAGGCCATTAATCCCATAAATTTAGTGAAGAAAGAAGGAAAATCAGTGCCAGGGTCTACCAAGAATAATATCACATTCTAACATGTCCAGTGATCTAAAATTTTGCAAAAAGGTATGATTTCTGAACTATATATTTCTAATTATAATCTTGATAAGTATGATCACTATAGATATGATGTTAATATTGAATGAAGGTTATAACCACAAAATTTAAAAATTAATTTTGATTTAATGATAATTGTTTCCATGCTACGTGTTTGCTCTTTGAAAAAATTTGAAAATAACTTGAATCAATTACCATTTATATTCTATCCTCTTTAGGGTCAATAGATGATAAAAAGATCCGCCCGAAAAATTATAAAATCTATCTAAGCATCTTCCCTTCTAGAAAGACAACTAACTACCCATCAATTTATCAAAAGAAGGGTGAAGCGGATTGAGGCTGCTCTCCTTTTAATCAGAGGTCTTGGGTTTGAGGCGTGGTTATGAAATAAACTTTGGTAGAGAGCGCTTCCTCAGTATAGATTTTACGTGATGCAAATTTAAATATAATCGGGTTTTAATGTGAATATTGAACTGTTGATGAGAAATGAAAAGAAAAAACTACCTATCAATTTTCTTCTTTACATTATTGTTTTGTTTGAGTCATCGGTGTCAATCAATAATTAATTTTCTTTGTTTTTATTACTTGTCGTTTGTGAAGTTTGGCAAGGGAAGCAATTATAATTGCTGTCGTGCAGCTTGTCGATGTGATTTAGTTGTTACAATTGTGTTTCGTTGATCTCATCTTTAAAAAATGGACATGTTAGAACTTAGAAGAGATATATTTATTTAGTTATTTATCTTGTACTATAATCCGTCCATTCTTATACTATTAATTTATTACTTTATATCACTACGTGTCCAAAGCCTTTTTTCCCTTTTTGGCAAAGCAAAGTGAAAAACTGCGGATTGTGGATATTAAATTCAGAGACTTTTGCATTTTTGTTTATTTTACGGGTTCAAACCGTAAAAATAATCTTTTATAAAACTATAGGGCAAAATTTTATACAATTGATCTTTGTGGTTTGATCATTCACCGCATCCCGCGAATAGTGGAAATTTAGTGCATCAAGCTGCCCTTTAGATTTCTAGAACTAGTAAACATTTTTAGCCATGCACCCTAGACTTAGAAGTGTTAAAATGGACGGGTTGGATTGAATTTAGGTGGATTAAGATGGACTAAATTAATAAATTATCGAGTCAAAAGTTATTTAAATTAAAATGAGCTAAAAAGTGAGTCATAACCCAATCCACTCAATTCGTAATAAGTCTTACTTTATTTTTACAACATAGATGCCTATTTGTTTATTTATAACTTTTTTAAGTACCTAAGAAAAAGAATTCCTTTGATTATATAGTATATCAAACAAAAAAGTATTTTTAAAAATATCTTGATAGGATTTTTCATGATTAATTTGAGCTACATTAGTCTAATTTTTAGCTAGGCTAAATTGAATGAATCAAAATGGGATAAGTCAATGACCCGCCCAAACTTTAAAAAATTCAAAAAATCATATTTTTATGAACTAATTTTGTCACCTCTAAATCCTAATGCAACCTTTGCCTAATACAATGTTCTTTGTTAACAGCTTTTAATTCGAACATGATTTTTCTTCAGCTGAACACAAATAAGTAAGGTGGTAAATGTCATTCGATATTTATATTAAATTAAAAAAAATACTTATTATTTAATTATGATTAAGTAAAATTGTTATGGTTTGTTTTTCTTTGAGTCGATGGTCTATCATATACTACCTCTCTACCTTCATGGTAGGGGTAAGGTCTACGTACCTCTACACTCCCCAGACCCCATCTTGTGGGACTACACTGAGTATATTGTTATTGTAAGTAAAATCTTTACCTATAAATATAAAGTATCTTGTATTTTATTGATTTACTCTAAAACCAAAAGCGAGTGAAGTTTTACCAATCATGTGAAACCAAGTAAAACTGGATGGTATTTCAGAGAAATTGCCACCAAATTTACAGTGTCCATGGATGCTCTACGCATTCAAACGTGTCTTTCCTAGTTTACTACAATTGGTGACTTCTTTAATTGTTTAGCTTGGTCACAAAAAGAAATATCTGGTTACTACAATCTTAAATATATTGTGTTAGAGAGTAAATTGTCAAAATAGTACTCTCTAAAAAAGTAATTCCCAAAATACTACTCTTTCAATATTAATTCTCATTTACTATCATCTTGCCACGTGAATTGCCAAGTGGATAATAACATATTAGTTAGTATTTAATCAATATTCCACATGTCATATATTGTAGGAATGTAAATTTATAAGTTTATATTATACATTTATTCTATTAGAAAAGTTAAATATATATTTTTCATTGACAAGTCAATTAAACTAGACAAAGTTCTATATAATCGAACTATATACCCACTGTCAATTCAAGAATAAATTTAATGTCATTCTTAAACTAGACAAAGTTCTATATAACGTCATTCTTGGGTCAGTAGCCTAGTAAAGGGGCCACTGGTTATCATGTTCGGCACTTCTATTTGTCCAATAGCACAATATCGTTATGTTGTCTTTAACCATCCTAATCAAAGTATAAAAGATATTGAAAGTTAATAATCTATTTCAATAAAACAAAGATGAGAATTCAACTCATAACCCACAACATCTTTATGAAAATAAAAGTATACACCAGTTAAACTAAAAACTATAAACTGAGAATTCAAAAGAATTTTCACTAGTTGAAAGATGATTGATATGTAGTACTGAGTTTGATTGAGCATTACTGATGCTCAGAATTGCAATAAAAAATTTCCTTCTTCACAACAAAAAAAACTAAAAACTATAAACATGGTAAATAAAACATATATAAAAATCTAAAAATCTTATTACCTTTAATTGATATTGGTTTCACCCAGAAAAATAAAAGTTCAATGATATTCATGAAACCAATAAGACGAATTTAGTTGGAAATCAATTCAATCTAAGGCATCAAATTAGTGTATTTGTGTGTGTATTTGGGTTACAGTAATATTTAATTGAAAGAATTAACTCATGTTAAAACAAAATAAGAAAAGTTACATGATACTCCGTAGAGTAGTTCTGCCGTCGTCCGAGGACTTGGATTGGTGATATGAATAGGGTTAAGAAGGTAGAAGGGTTTATTTAGTTGTTGGTGTTTATGACTTAAAAAAATAAAAGAAAGACAAATAAAATTACATATGTAGCATGGCAATCCATGTGGCAAAATGAGTAGTAAAATGAGAATTAATTTTGGGAGAATAGTATTCTGAAAATAATTTTTTCAGAGAGTACTATTTTGGCAAACTACTTGACATCTATTTTCTTAATAATTTATTGTGTTAGACATCTAATTTCTTATATATATATATAGAGTATATCCTCAAATAATTAAGGTAAGACATTTTACTTAAAGCAAGTATGATTAATTGTCTTCTTTATTTCCTCCACCAGCCAGAGGTGGATTAACAATTTGAAGTTTATGGATTTAGGAGGCCTCTGAACCTATTAATCATTTGAGTATTAGGTTAAAATTTAATATTATAATTATTTAATATTTCTTTACACATATACTGATATATAGGATGTAAGCTAAAATTAGTGAGTTCGCATATAGCTTTTAATTGTACATCCGCCATTGCCACCAACACATATTTTAGGGGTGCCCCGTTCACTGATAGTTATATAATTAAGGAATCATTATAATATAGTGAAGAACAATCACTAGATTACCGTGTATTTTTTATTGGATATTGTTGAAAATTATAGGATGAATCCATCGCGGGCCTCTTGTAGTCTGTAATATTTTTCACTTAAACACTTCAAGTAAGTTTTGTTTTATTTAAAACATCTCAGATGAGCTCTTACTGTTTTATTTAGACATTTTTCACTGACTCAACCAAATACGTAAAAAATGTGTAACACACTCGCTGATGATGTGGCAAGTAGCCAATTAACTTATTACATTTGCATTTTTGGTCCGAAATAATAGTTAAAATGAATTATGAGGAAAAACATTCTGCAAAAACTAAAAAATACAAAAAATATTTTCTAAAAAAACCACATATTTTTCGCCGGAAAATGAATGACTTTTGCTGAAATTTTTTCCAGTCAACTTCTTTTAAAATTTTCATATCTCTTTTATTTTTAAGCTGATTTATTGGGACCGTATGCCAATATTTTTGTATTTTTTTATTTAATTAAAATTATATTTCAATGAAAGAGAAAAGATGAAATTTTTACCCAAAAAAATTATTATTTGAGATGATTAACGTCTTGTGTGGTTAAATTTTTTTTTTTTGGCTAAATTTTTTTTTTAAATAATTAAAATTTATTTTGATATTTACTTTATACAAAAAATGCCACATGTTCTCAAAGAATGGTGGCGATCTTCATTTTTTCGGTGAGCAAGATAACAATGGTGGAAGATTTGTTAATGGTAGAATATTAAGTGGAGAAGAAAGAGAAAAAGAGCAAAGAGAAGGAGGAAATAAGAAGAATTTAAAAAATCATTTTTAGCTTGATCACACGCCAATTTTGTGTGAAAATCACACAACTTGTCAAGTCAGTAAAAAATATCTAAATGAAATGGTAGGGCCCACCTGAGGTGTCTAAATGAAACAAAGCTTACTTGAGGTTGAGGTGTTTAAGTGAAATTTTTTGCCAACAATAAGGGGACCACGATGAGTTCAACCAAACTATTATTCAGTGGGGTCCACCCGTAAGGATGTTGATGACCTACAAGTCCATTAAATATTCCTCCACGTTAAACCCTAAGGTTAGCCTATATAAATATTATGGTTTTAAAAATGATTTATCCAACATATAGAGACGGCTAGGGTTGACACGTAAGATCTATCTCTGCATTAGAAGGGATATCTAGGCTGTGGACAAGGGGGATCCATCTGCTTCGTGAAGATTTCTGACGCCTAGTGACACGAGTTGTGGTTGTTGTTCCGCTTTCGCTGAGGAGAAATTCCTAAGTCTACTAAACTAGTATTTGTGGTTGAAATACAATAATAGTATCAGATTCATATTCATGTTTCAGTTGTTTATGTGATTTATGTGCAATACATGAAAAATAGAGTTTATACATGTAATCCAAAATTGTAATTGCAATATTTCATGTTTGAATCACCCTATTTCTTACATAAACCTTAGGACTTTTATAGAACTCGTCGAAAGCTTCCGATAATATGTAGATCATAAAATTTGGCCTTATAATTTTTGTGTAATTGGATTTTTAAGATCTAGGTTTTATATCACAAATTAAATTGGGTAATATAATTAAAATTGTTATATTATATTCTTATTTATCGATTTTAAATTAGATCAAATCAAGAATGTTTTAAGTTGAGGTAATGATTTTTTTTTTCGGAAATAAATGAATGAATCTTGAGTTATCATAAAGGTCTCTTTTATATATATCGAATTTCTGCTCCTAAAGTAAAGGCAGCATAATCATTTGTAGAAATTTGGAACATGGATATCATACACGGAAACCTTTAATAATGTCAACATTCACAATAATTAGTACTAGTACTGTGACATTTATTATAATCCTAATAATTCCAACTTTGTTCATGCCCTTTCTTTTTTCCTTCCTTAACAAACATTAGCTATACTCCTTTTCCATGAATTTTCATTTACCCCATTATTTATAAGGTTAGACATCATAAAGAGGACCACTTGATTTGTTCACTTTATCCTAAAATATATTTGTCACTTTTTCTCCCAATTCACCTAAAGGGGATATGAAATGAGGACCAAGGTACCAAGCGTTTGAAATTCTTGCTTTCTCACTTATAATTTAGTTTTATAGAAAGAAAAGAAAAGACAGGTCCCTCAAGTGGTTAACAATGAAGACCAGTGGCCGCGCTATAATTTTCTTAAGGGATTCAAAATATAAAGAAATAAACAAACGAGAAAGCAAATGGGCTTCAATAAATACAAGTAATATATATATATATCATTTTAATCTTATATATACATTGTAATTTTCCGATGAAGAGGGGTCGGTTGATCCCTCTTGCACCGCTGATTCCACTCCTGATGAAGATGAGGAAAAATTTACTCACATCTGATTATAGTCGCAGATTATGGAGAGCACACACTTCTATTTGGGATTTTGTTTTTCACTTTCAGGATGTTTTTCCCAACTAATACTTTACAGATCAACTCGGCAACTATTTGGACGTATTGGGGGCTGGTGAAGGGGTTCTCAACTTAGAAGGGCCATGGACCTAACGTTCCCTCTAGTAATATGTTGTGTACCCATCAATACTATATATTGAGGAATAATGCGTTCATACACATAAAACAAGAAACATGACAAAGCTCAACCATAAAAGATAAATGTTCAAGTGAAAGTAAGCTAAGTCAAGGGCTAGTACCACGAGAGATGTGGTGATATGATTGAAGATTTCTCCACTCTAAATCAGAGGTGTCGGATTCAGAACCTAGGAATGGAAAACTCCTCAATAGGGAGAACTTTATACCCTTAGTGTGCCTACTTAACATGAATCTGAATTAATCGGGTTAGTGAACTTCAGATACCGTAACATTAAACAAAAGAAATTTAAGGTTTAGTGGCCGTTTGGCCACGAAAATTGCTTCGAAGTGATTAATTGTATTGCTTAAGTCACATAAAGCTTTTACACCATTTGTATCTACACAACATGAATACATGATGTGATGACATCCATCAATAAATTCCAAAGAATGGAAATGGACATAATGCTGAGAATCTGGATCTATACTGTTACAAATTTCGCTTCAAATGCAGGTAATGTAAATACAAAATTTCATGGAAATCTGCAAGTCCAAAATTATGCTTGCGTAGGCATTGGAGAAGTTGGAGGCTTGAGATCAGGGTACTGCAACCACAAATATAGGATTTAACTTGTTGTATGTACTAACAGTATAAAGAACTTTTACGATATCAGTGTTTTTAACCTGTTGTTGCAAGTAACTTGCTTATTATCCAGGTTATTAATCCTACCTTTCATGGACGGTTATCTGCTGTTATCTTTTAAGTGACCAGCGTATAGATTTTAATATGATAGAGATGACAAAACAACAGCAAATGTGGATGTCATAGAGACAAAATTACATGTTATTGAATTAGTCCACTTAGCAGTACCACAATCTCAAAATTTAAACGAGCATCTTTCTCGATTCATCCGCAGAAAGATGTTAGAATTCGGAGTAAGGTCCAAGGACTTTTATGTATCATGTTATAATGAAATGAGACCTACAATTGAGAATGAAAAGGAGAAACTTACATTTGGATATGGAGAAAGTGGCCTTGCATTTCCATTTAGTACTTCTGCTGTTACTTCTGGTTTAGGGACTGAACTGATTTCTGGAGTAGACTCCGAAGATAATTCTACGTTGGAAACTGTTTCAGTTATCTTCACACTGCCACTGGGTTGTGAAGGTATCGGCGATGTTGGAGGCTTGAGATCAGGATACTGCATCAACAAGTTCAAACGAAACGATGTAGTTGACTAAGATGAGAAAACAAGGAATGTCATTTGGACGAAATCAATGAATTGAAAATGTCCACTCAGAAATACCTCAATCTTATAATACAAACAAGGAACATCTCTTTAATTAAAAATTACGACTATGCATCAATCCAAGCAAGTCGTAGGTCGGTTAAATAAATCCTCATTGTTCATGTCGTTCCATTTAAGCTCGTTGCGGTTCAATATCATATAAAATAATAAAAATAAATAAAAGGATAAAGTACTAGAAGTCAAAACATTATTAAAACTTACTCCCAACTAATAATCATTTGGATATGGACCCTTGTGGTCCGACCCTTCCCCGGACCTCGCGCATAACGGGAGTTTAGTGCATCGGGTTGCCCTTTTTACTCCCAACTAATAATCACCGGTATAGATCTTTTTCTTTCATTGTTCCCTACTTTTCATCTCTTTAATCACCAAGAAAGATTTTAAAACCGGTGGATATGATCATGTAATAAATTATAATGAAATGATCATACCAATTATCAGCTATGTTGCTCGGAAATGTCGATGGGTGCCTGTTGGATCCTCCAAAAGTAGTACATTTTTGGAGGACCCGACACGGGTATGACAACATTTTTGGAGAGTTCAAGCAACATAGACAATCAGAATGATAAAGAAACTTACATCAAGATCCTGCAACCACATATAAAAAAAAAGATTTAACTTATATATACTGACAGTATAAAGAAATTTTATATGTTTCTAACCTGTTGTAGCAAGTAACCTGCTTATTTTTCAGGTTACTAATCCATTTTATGGATGGTTTACCTGTTGTTATCTTTTAGGTAATCAGTGCATAGGTGTTAATATGAAGGTGATGTCCCACACAAAATATCTCATGTTATTGAATCAGTCCACTCAGCATACCACAATCTCAGAATTTAAACGAGGATCATTGTCGATTCTATTATTCTACTCAGCAATACCACTATCTCAGAATTTAAACGAGGATCATTGTCAATTAAGATGTTAGTGCTATGGGCCTTGGGCCTAACTCAACCCCAAAAACTGGCTCAAGAGGGGTGGATTGCCAGCCATATAAAGAGACCAGCCATCCCATTAACTACTACCGATGTGGGACTTATTCACAGTTAGAATCCGGGATTATGGTGCAACGAAATTCATGTATCATGTTACAGTTAAGTGATGAGACCAACTATTCAGAGTGAAAAGGAGAAACTCACATTGGGATATGGAGAAAGTGGCCTTGTAATTTCAGTTAGTACTTCTGCTGCTGATTCTGGTTTAGGGACTGAATTGATTTCTGGAGTAGACTCGGAAGATAATTCTACCTTGGAAACTGTTTCAGTTTTCTCCACACTGCCACTAGGTTGTGAAGGTATCGGCGATGTTTGAGGCTTTAGATCAGGATACTACATCAACAAATTAGAAAGAGACAATGTAGTTGACGAAAACGATCAGAAAACAAGGGATGTCATTTGGACAAAATCAATGAATTGAAATTGTCCACTCAGAAATACCTCACTCTCATAATATAAACAAGAAACATCTCTTTAATCAACAATTACTATTACGCATCAATCACAAGCAAGTCGTGGATCGCTAAATCAATCCTCACTGTTCATGTCGCTCCATTTAAGCTCGTGGCAGTTCAATATCATATAAAATAATAAAAATAAATAAAAAGAAAAAGTACTAGAAAATATCATGTAGCTTATAAACCTCTGATAAGACTAAAAGACTCTTATAGAACATCGGACCAAAAGTAAATGCACTAACATAATCAAAACTTAATCCCAACTATATTAGATATCGCTGATATAGATCTTTTTCGTCCATTGTGCCCTACTTTTCATCTCTTTGATCAGCAAGAAAGATATTAAAATCGATGGATATGATGTGAGGGAATTCATGTAACAAATTATAATAAAATGATCAGACAACTATTCAGAATGATAAGGAAAACTTACATTAGGATATGGTGAAAGTGACTCTGAATTTCCACTGAAAGTGAAAGTAAATACATTGCCTTCTGGTTCAGGGACTGAATTGATTTCAGGAGTAGGCTCGACAGATGCTTCTACTTTAGATGATGCAATGTCCACCTCGAGAACTGATTCAGTTGTCTCTGCAGGTGAAGGTAGAGCCTTGCTAGTCACTGGGACAGGAAGAAGAGCCATTCCTATTTGCTGAAGTTTCAGGGTGAGAGGCACAAGTACATGATTAATGGAACTGTGACTATGAAGTATATATCTTGTTGAAAGCAAACATACAGTTTTATGATATGGGAAACAAAACACTTCAGTAAGTTCTGAACGTATAAGCACATTACCTTAATGTCACCTACAAGCTCCTTTGGAGCAACCTCTTTGGTGAGGAACTCATCAACTTGTTTCAGACTTTGCTTTCTGTCCTGGAAAGTAATGTGAACATATTAATGGACCTCTCAAGTTCGAAAAATTTCTACCATGATCAGTATCGACGTTAAGTAACCTGTGGAAACCATAGAGGCCAGTATCATTTTATTAACAGTATATAAAATGGGATTCACTTTCTATCATAGCACAAAACAGTTATAGAAGTAAAATTTATGAATCAAATGGTATTTCTTTTACATGACATCATTTAAGCCTTCAAGTGTTCTTCGGAATACACAATATTACATTCAAGATCTTACTAAAGTTGAAGGATATACATGTTATTGAAAAGGGGATAAAACACTCAACAGGTAAAACAAATGAATAATTCAAAAAGGAAAAGTGCAGCTAAGGCCAAGATACTACGTTTCTGATGGATGTCCCTTTCAAGGCAAGAAATGATACATTGTAAATGGTGCTGACGTACCTCTGCAAATAGAAGTTTCTTGCTGACGAGTTGGATAAGTGCAGCTGAACCTAACAGTTGGAGTACTGTTTCCACCTGAAAACAAAGACCAACAATGAGCTGTTTAATAAATCGTGTTCAACATAACGTTCAGGTTAAAATATATAGGAGCCTGACCTCTGAGAACACCAAAAGTCCTAATCCGATAGCTGCAGCAACACCTAAACCTACGGCGACAGTATCAGAACCGTCCTGCATATACACATTCCACCGAAGTTCCATTTAAGTTAAGAATGTCAAAATGCAATGACAAAATAGTCTATGACCAAATATTAACATATTACTAATTTGCAGTTATAGAAACCACATAACCTTCTTGAACTCGAATGGCATAACCATATCTGTATCTGGTAGGATAAATGCAAAGTAACCGTGCTTTATAGAGAAAAACATACCCCAAGAATACCATCAAGAGCATCAGATACGCCCAGATCAAAACTAAAAGTTTTCTGCGGAAGTATCCAAGGAAGGCCACTATTCTGCAGAAATTGGAACTCATTATGCTTCATTCCACCAACATTTTAGAAATTCGAAAGACAACAATATTTTTGAATGTAAACCTTCCATCCTCGGGGTCCTTCAGCACCATCTTTAATTGCATATGCAGCTTTAAAACCATTTGCCGTGACAAGCTCTGCAACCAGTTCAGAGTTCCCATCAAATCTGGCTTCATTACAATCCAGAAAGAGACGGGATTAGAGTTAATTTGTTCAACTAGTTGGCTGATACAACCATTCTACAGAAAATCATTCAGGAAGGTGTATGACAATTAATCCAGTGAAACATATCATTTTGCCAACTAACCTTTAATTGTTTCCTTTAAACTCTCAATACAATAGGCATAAGTGAATTCTATAACAAAGACATAAAGAGCAAAACTCAAGCATCAGAGAAAGTAGTATGATGTTTGAATAGTCCTATAAATAGAGTTTAAGGGGTATCTGTAAAGCTATAAAAGTGACTAACAGAACATTCATTTTTGTGATTTAAGAGACAATTTTCGGAAGTTAAATGATCAGAGCTGCAACTTGTCCGAATAATCAAGTTGATCATGGTATAAGCATGTTAGCACACTAATTGATTAAAGAATGTAAGCACATAATTTTTTGTCTAAATCAGATTCAAGTGACAACTTGCGCTAGGTTTCACTAAGATTCCAAAAGTACGACCATATCATCTAAAAGTTTAAGTGGTTAGAGTGATCACACTTTTAATTACTTAATTATAACTGCAATAAGCCTCTTCACGTGCAAGGCTGACTCTTTTTCTTGTGTCAAATACGTGGAAACTACTTTGTTTCTTTTTTTTTATAACAGGTATTGTGCGGCTTGAACCAAGGACGTCCTCTTTTTGCTATGATACCATGTTGAAGTGTGTGATCAACATGACAAAAATGGTCTGTTATATTTGAGGGTAGGTTCAAATAATCCCTTAAGTATGCAGTAAACAATTTTAGTCCTTTACATTTTCCAAAAGTTAACAATTTAGTCTATGTTAAATATTAATGAGCTCTGTTTGTTAGATTTGAAGGGAACTATGATGAAAAATGAATTAGCGGGAACTCACATTTAGAGGTACAATTTGTGTAAGTTCTGCTATTTTGATTTATTTCTAGAGTTTAGTGCAACTTTTTGAGGTGTAATTTCTGCTATTTTTTTATATATCTTTTTAGTGTTTAGTGCAGTTTTTTGTGAGTGCATATTTTAGGATTTGATGAGACTTTCTTGGTCTTTATGGTTAAATCTTTTATTTCCACTGTTTTCGTCAAATCTAACGAACATTAATTGTCACTTACTGTTTCCGCTGTTTAATTTTTGACAAATTTAAAAGACCATTTTTACGCCGTCGGAGAGAGCACACTTTTATTTACTAATTATACCTTCAAAAACACAAAACACCACATACATAATCAATAATGAATCAGCAAGAAGAACTCTGGAATCTTACTTGTCTAGAATGAACAATGTGGTATTCTCTGGCTCTTTGAACTTCAAAGCTAGCTTATTCAAGAACCCTGTCTTATCTTCACCTTTATAAACAACATTAACAATCTTCTTCTTCAAACCCCTTATATCTGGACTCCCCACTTGCCTCACTTCCACATTGCCCCTTATATCAACTAATTCTGAACTCTCATCATCTCCCAATTTTGCATAAGCTTTCTTAGCAGACTCAACACCCCATGCCTTAGGCTTATTACCACTAAGCACTTGAGACAACACCAATGGTAAAGCTAAAACAGCAAAACCACCAGCTATAACTAAAGGATTTTCAGACAAGAAATTCGACAATGTTTCAACAAATACATTTGCATCAACATCAGTACTAGTAGTTGATAGCTTAAGTGCTTCCTCATATGTTAATGCTTTAGCTAAGTTTGTAGTGACAAAAGAGGAAATTAACACTAGACCCCCATGAACATTTCTTGAATTATTAGTGTTAACATTGAATGAATTAGGAGGGTTCTTGAAATGGAAAGATGGGATTTTTTTTGGTTCATTTCTTCTATCAGAAAGAACTGAAAGAGGGGTTAATCTTGCTGCATTAAGGGCCTCCATAGCATAATTACTCTATCTATGTAAAGAGGGAATTTTGAAGGTTTTAGCTAAATATTGATATCCATAGTGAAAGGTTGTAGATATGTGGAAGGGAGAAGAGGATTCATACAACTTGTTGGTGACAGTGTCATATTAGAGTGATTATGTGGGCCAATATTGTAGATGGATGGAAGAGTACTTTATTATTATGATTTGGCAATTTTGGTTGGCCAAGAATTGTCAGAGGAAATCTTTTATGTAACTCTACATTTTTCAGTACTACTACTTCATGTTGCTTTGTTGCAGTACACTGTACTTTAGTGCTGGCACAGTGTGAACTCTTCATACCAAAGCTTTTTTCTTTTGCAAAACTTAAACACATTTCTCTGTGAAAGTTTTTGTTGGTTTTTATGAAAGGAAGAGTAGAAATAAAAAAATAAAGGCATAATACATTGATATCTTAACTCAGGCTCAATTGGCAAGTAAATACGCACGAAATGCCATGTAACTCATATGAAATGCTATGCATGATGGGTGTTTTTACGGGGCCAACTTACACTAAGTTGAGGTGTGTAAATGTGATCTCAAAATTGAGCTATTTACTTGCGAGGCCAAGTTAAAGATGTGTTATGCCAAAAATAAAATAAATATATGCTACAATATACAGGTTCACGGAAATTCAATAGCTTTTACATAGATTATCTACATATATTAAAAAATTTATTAAATATCTATAAATATTTAATTACGAATACAATCATTAGTAAATATATGCGAAAGTCATCCATATACCGTTCAATTTTTCCGTGTATTCCACTCATACCATTTGAATCCTTCAAGAATACATTTACTGTACCATTTAGACACAAAACTAATACGCAACCAAACATAAAGAGTGCGTGCAATTGACACGCCAAAACAACCAATAAAACTGAGAAACATGAACTTTAAATTAAAAAAAGAAAAATTACAAAAAAGAAAAATATTATTCTCTTTCTTACGCAAACAACCCCCTTCTTCTCCGGTACAGTTCTCTTTTCCGGCGGCGGACAAAACTCAAAAGAAGATTCAATGACTCTTATTTAAAACTAAGAGAGAATAATATTGTTAAAATTGTAAATTGATATACGATATGGGTGCAATCTCTCTCTTTCTCCGTCAATGTCGGAATGGTCGCCGGTGTCCATTAACTTCCACTAACATTACAACAATCATTGCTCAGTGTTTATTATTTAGTCTCAAATTGTTAGTGCGCGAACAAAATGGAATATTGGTAGGCTCAAAAAGTATATTGGAGATGCTACTTTTACTATGGTATTTTGAATTTGAAAAAATATAATCCCTTGATTATTTCATTAATGAAATAATATATATACAATTTATATTTTTTCATAACAGTAAAATTATATTCATATTCTACTCTCAAAACTCTATACTAGTTGTACAAGAATTCTATAATTAAGGTAAGTGTACAAACCTAATTTAATATAATATTTACACCAAAATTGGACTCCAAAACCGTGATATACACGGGCTTGTATACCGTGTATACCACGATTTCACATATGGTAACTTGCCTTGTGAAACCGTGATATATACATGTACATGGTATACAAACCCATGTATATCACGGGTATAACTAACACACCCCAGCAGTCATAGCGGGCGGTCTTCGTATGTTGAGATTGTCCCTAAAATATTCAAAGAGAACGGACGAAAGACCTTTCGTAAAGATGTCGGCAATTTGATACCTGGAAGTGACATGTAAGACGCGTATTTGCCCACGAGCTACCTTTTCGCGAACAAAATAGATGTTCATCTCAATATGTTTAGTGCATTGATGTTGAACCGGATTGCCAGAAAGATATACTGCACTAACATTATCACAATAAACCAAGGAAGTTTTTTTAATAGGAAAGTGAAGCTCTAAGAGAAGATTACGTAACCAACATGATTCAGAGACCACATTGGCCACCCCTCGATACTCGGTCTCTGCACTAGAGCGGGATAAGGTAGCTTGTCGTTCGGCAGACCATGAGATCAAGTTATCACCAAGAAACATACAGTAACCAAACGTAGAGCATCTGGTGTCCGGACAGCCACCCCAATCAACATATGTATAAGAGACAAGTGTAGAGACTAACGACGAATATAGATGCAACCCATAATCAAGTGTGCCCTGTAAGTATCGGATGATGCGTTTGAGCGCATTCATGTGCTCAACTCGAGGATCATGCATAAGCAAACACACCTGCTGGATGGCATAGGTAATATCAGGTCTCGTAAAGTTAAGATACTGAAGTGCCCCTGCAAGACTGCGATAGTGGGTCGGATCCTCATATAGCGAGTCAACCGCAGCACCCAGCTTGGGTTAATATCAACTGAAGTGGAAGTAGACTTGCATGAGGACATACCAGTTCGCTCAATGATATTAGTTGCATACTTCCGTTGTGATAAGAATAACTCACCTGCATGACGAGTGACAGCAATCCCAAAAAGTAACTCAAAGACCCCAAGTCTTTCATAGCAAACTCAGAACTGAGCATTGTCATGATAGACTTCCGCAAAACATAAGAAGAGGCAGTCAAGATAATATCATCAACATATAATAGTATATAATCCATAGAAGTACCACGACGATATATGTACAATGAATTATCAGACCTGTTTTGTGAAAACCCAATAGACAAAACATAGTCGGCAAACCTATTATACCAAGCCCGTGAGGCCTGCTTAAGCTCATACAAGGACTTCTTTAACAAACAGGCATGATGAGGATATTTGGGGTCTCAAAAACCCAAGGGATGATGCATGTAAACAGTCTCCTTAAGATCACCATGTAAGAAAAAAATATTCTTCACATCTAACTTATGGATGGGCCAAGCTTTCGAAAGAGCCAGACTGAGAACAGTGGGAATGATAGCCGGTTTGACCACCGGTCTAAACGTCTCACCATAATCCACGTCAACCTCCTGAGTCTTACCATCACCTACAAGACGAGCTTTATGCCTCGCAAAAGAACCGTCATAATTATCCTTATGAGTAAAAATCGACATAGACCGAATAATATTAACGCCAGAAGGACGGGGTACCAACTCCCACGTCTTATTTGCAATAAGAGCATCATATTCGTCGGTCATAGCCAATTTCCAATTCGGGTCATTTATGGCGGACACTGAGTTACGGGGTAGAGGGGGATTTAAGAACATTAGAATTTAAATTAAAATGTATCTTTGGTTAAAAATTACCCCGTTAACTATGAGTGACCGGTCTGTGACTCGGAGAAGAATTAGGTGGATTTTTGGATAAAATTGGCGAGGTGACGGACTGGCCAGCAGGCAGTGGCCCTTCTGGCCCAAAACAGGAAGCAGAATCGTGGGCTGGATCGAGAACCGAAACAGGGACAGAACTGGATTGGAGCGTCGGCCCAGTTGCTGGACCCATAACGGGAGGGCAGGGAACAGGCGACAGTGATGTAGGTCCAGCTGGCAGTGGGCTTACTAGTGGATTTTGGGTGTAGGACACGTCCGATAATGGTTGATAATATACAGGGATACATCATCATCTAAAAAATTATACGAACTAGGCCCGAGACTATTTATCTTTGCAAAAGGAAATTGGGTTTCATTGAAAATGACGACTAATGATGATTTTATTAGACGACAAATCAAAACACTTGTAATCACGATTATTCGATGGATAACCCAAAAACACACAGTGGTAGAGCGGGCTTAAAGTTTGTTAATTGTAGTTGACGAAAATAGTGGATAACATAAGCATCCAAAGACCCTAAGATGTGTATACGAATGAGTCTTATTATAGAGGATTTGAATAGGGGAGGAATATGTCAATCCTTTGGTAGGAAGTATGTTAAGGAGACAAGTAGTCATTTGTAGAGCATGATGCCAAAAAGAAGGGGGTACGGAAGCATGAACCAATAAAGTGCGGACAATATTATTAATGGTACGAATTTTGCGTTCGACTTTCCCATTTTGTGAGGACGTATGAGGACAAGAGAAACGAAAATTTATACCATTAGTACCACAAAAATCCCGAAATGACCCATTATCATATTCTTTGCCATTATCACATTGAATATTTTTTATTTTCCGTTCGAACTGGGTATGGATGAATGATCTAAATTTTTAAAAAGTGGTAAAGACCTGAGATTTTTTTGCTAACGGAAAAGTCCATAAAAATTAGAATAATCATTCAAAAATAGAACATAATAACGATGGCCCAAAGAACTGAGAACATGAGATGTATTAAAGTATGAGAAGTAGAGTCTACAAACGGCAATCTACCAAGTTTTCCTAGTGAACAATATTGACAAATTGGAGTACTACGCGTACCCTTACAAGAAATAAAATTGCCTTTATGTAAGAAAGAAACAATAGATGACCTAGGGTGACCAAAACGTGCATGCCATAAAGAAGGAGCGAGAGTTGCAAAAGTAGATGGCAAGGCTTGACTCGAGAGACCGGAGGTGGGCTTGATAGGATAAAGATCCCCCTACTATCACATCTCATGAGAAGAATCCTCGTCTTGAAATCCTTCACAGAAAACCCAAAATGATCAAAATCAACAGAAACCCAATTATCAGTGGTAAATTTACGGACATAGACCAAATTTTTAATTAAGTTAGGGGCATGAAGGGCATTTTGCAAGATAAGAGGGGGATGGGGGGAGATAAAGTTTTATGACCGTAACCATAAATTGCAATTGAATTATCATTACCAACAATTATGCCACGATTGTTGCTCAAATTGGAATAAGACAAGAGAGTACCTTGGTCGGACGTCATGTGACTAGTGGCTCTGGTGTCCATATACTAATTTACATCCGGGGGATTTAACTCAAGTGTGTGCATCGCGACTTCCATGTCGGTAGGGGTGGGGCTCTCTGCATGGTAGGCCTGCGGAGGCCGAGGCCCAAGCACACTCGCTTGCTGCCCCGACCCAGTAGACTGTCTCGGGAACCACTATGGCTGGGCAGAATTGGGCCTGAAATCCAAAATTGGAAATTGGGCCCAATGCTGGTTGTGGGTGTACGGCGAAAAATAGGGGTTGTTGGACCCAGGCCCACTGGCCCAGTTCCACAGCCATGTGCCCTAGGGCTGTGGCTAGTTGGCTTGCGGCCCACTGCCACCCCCGTTATTGCCACCTCGGTTTCTGCCACAGTTTGTTACCATTATTTTTGTAATTCTGACCCTTTTTGCCACCATCGTTATTGCGATTTTGACCAGAATTATTGGAGATCGATGGAGAATAGTTGGATTCGGTCACCATGACGACAGAAGGGGCCCCAGTGGCCTCTTTCTTATCCAAGCCTGCTTCTTCGAGCGTGAGCATGGAACAGGCCTGATAAAACTAAGGAAGAGGATTGCTCTGACGAATAAGCGTATAGGCCTCAGAAAGGCCTGCAACCATCTGAACGACAAGATGATCGTTGGTAATGGGTGCACCAACATTGCGGAGTTGGTTCGCCAATTCTTTCAACCTTTTGCAGTAAGCTGAAACGTTAGAGAAGTCTTCCATATTGACGTGGGAGAATTCCTGCTCAAGAGTAACAACACGAGAATTTTAATTATCTTGGAATATATCACGCACTCTATTCCAAGCAGCCATCGTCGTAGCGTCTAGTCGATAATCGTCTGCAACAGGTCGGTAGAGATAGTGGAGTAAATCTATTGAAGAACGGTACCATCAAGGGTCGTCCACAATTTAGGATCATCCTCGGGTTTAGGCACCTCCATATCAGCAGGGTCCGAGGGACTTATGTGGTGGAGGACTTGATGCTACCGTGCGTGAACTTTGAACAGTTCGGCCCACGTCTCTTATTGGACGTTTTCTATTTCAAGAATGATAGAGATATGGTTCTTGACGTTAAAAACAGTAAGGGCAGGGTTAAACGTATTCTTAGCCATCACAATCAATGCAAGACGTGACGTAGGGATTTGTGGAAGAAAATTTGGGAAGGGAGAAAGGATCACAATGCATGGAAACCGAGGGGAAAGCTCGGAATTTGAGGCACGAGAGAGAGGAAAGGTTTGGGAGAATTTGTGACCTAGACTTCTGATACCATGAAAGAATATAATCTCTTGATTATTTTCATTAATGAAAGAGTATATATACAATTTATAATTTTTCATAACAGTAAAATCCCATTCATATTCTACTCCGAAAACCTATACTAGTTGTCCAAGAATCCTATAATTATGATAAATGTACAAGCCTAATTTAATACAATATTTACACCAAAATTGGACTCCAAAACCGTGATATACACGGGCTTGTATACCGTGTATACCACGGTTTCACATATGGTAACTTGCCTTGTGAAATCGTGATATACATGGTATACAAACCCATGTATATCATCAAATATAGAGATCAATGAAGAACACTATTATGGTAACGAAAGTGGTTACGAAAAGGGTATTGAAGATAATGATCAATTAGTTGAGGAAAATGAAAGTATATTTATGTCATAGAGACAATTTGTATTAGGACAAATGTACTTTATACACATTCATATTATTATTAATGGAGATAAATATTTTGGCATTTGCAATTATTGAATTATTATTTGATTGTTTGTAATTATTCATTAATGTGCGTCCCTTGAGCTTACGTTGTCATTAATAGAGTGAGATATTTTATGATAGAGCGTAACTCTTAAAATAGCCTCGACTGATGATCATCGAGAATGGATATCGATGATATGTGATAAGTCGACATGTGGTCTGCATCACATCCTTAGAGGATGTAGTATGTCTCACCTGCTACGAGTAATGGTTACTCGTGATGGACACATGGATACTTTGGAAGTATTGGTATACCCTGATGATATAATGTTTGTTAAACTTGTCTAACGTATGATCAGCGTGTGGGATTTAGAAGTCCTTAGACTTGAGGTCAATACGCGCCTTATCTACAAAGTAATGTACTTTGATCCCGTCCTAAGCTCAAATGCCTTGTAGGTTGAGATACAACTTGTATTACATTACGTTGTGGATTGAAGGTGGTAGTTGAGCCATGATTAGGATTCATTCCTCGAATGTATGTTCAAGAGAACACTCGGATTCTCAGTGATATTAGGTTGACTAAGGTCGTTCGCCAACGCAATAGACATATTTAGAATATGGTCTAGTCGTCGACTAATATAGATGAGATACAATGATTAAGCCATTTGGATAGACACTTGACAATTTTTTTCCTTTCTTCCCAATTTTTCTTCCAACTCCCTAATGCACCAATTGTTTTTTCATTATGTCTACATCAAAGAACATGTCTTCATTGATCTCTATATTTGGTGATATACATATAAATAAAGACATACTCTGAAAGTTTGTATTAAAAAAAATACTAAAATATGAAAAAATAAAAATTATTAGAGTTATTGACAGAAGGAGTATACACGTGATATACACGTGTATCCGAGTTCACTTTTTAGTGTAAACTTACCATAGTTGAAGAATTCTTGCACATGTGTAATTAGAATTTATTGTTATAATAGGAATAAGATTTTTCATTTATTGTTATAGTAGAAATAAGATTTTCCATAATTAGGGATTGTATATTATATATAAATGCCTCTTCATTAATGAGAATAATCAAGGGATTATTTCTTTCATGGTATCAGAAGTCTAGGGCTAAAATACCTTCTCCCAAAAGGACTTCCGCTACCATTTTCTCTCATTTCAGATTCTGTGATTCATTCTCGGTTTACGTGCAATTTCTTCCTTTCTTCCCAATTTTCCTTCCAACTCCCTAATTCACCAATTGTTTTTTCATTATGTCTACATCAAAGAACATGTTTCATCCTGCCCTTACAGTCTCCAACATCAAGAACCACATCCATATTGTTCTTGAGATGGAAAACGTTCAATAAGCGACGTGGGCGAAATTATTCAAAGTTCACGCATGCTCGCATCAAGTCTTCCATCACATCATCTCCTCGGTCACTAGCAAGGAGAAGGTGCCTACCCTCGAGCATGTTCCTACATTATGGACGACCCTTGATGCTACCATTCTCCAATGAATTTATTCCACTATCTCTACAGACCTCTTGTAGACGATTATTGAATCCGACGCTACGGTGATGGAAACTTGGAATAGGGTGCATGATATATTCCAAGATAACAAAAATTCCCTTGCTGTCACACTTGAGCAGGAATTTTCCCATGTCAACATGAAAGATTTTCCGAACGTCTCAGCCTATTGTAGAAGGCTGAAGGAATTGGAGGATCAACTCCGAAACGTTGGTGCGCTCATTTCCAATTATCGTCTTGTTCTTCAGATGGTTGCAGGCCTATCCGAGGCCTATAATGGAGTTGAGACACTGCTTCGTCAAAGTAATCCTCTCCCGCCATTTTATCATGCCCGTTTCATGCTTATATTGGAAGAAGTCGGTTTGGCTAAGAAGGTGGTTACCGGTGCAAATTCTGTCATGATGATGGACACGTCAGACAACCCTCACTCATTCTCTAAAAATTCGGGCCAAAACCATACCAACGGTGGCGGATAAAGGGGTCAAAATCGTAAAAATAATGTAAAGAACCGCAGTGGAAGTGGTAACAACGGAGGTGATGGTGGCCGAAATAGTTGTGGCGGAAGCAGTGGGGCTTAGAATAGTGGACCGCAGGCCAACTGGTCGCAGCCTTGGGCCTCCTGGCCGTGGGGCTGGGCTAGTGGCCATTAGCCCAATAGCCTTTATTATCCACCAACGCCATATCCTGGAAACTGGGCCCAATTCAAGTCGGCTTCCATGCCCAGTTTCCCGAACAGTGCATCACGATACAGTGCTGGGCCAGGGCAGTAGGCCTTCACTGCTGCAGGCCTGGCTCTAGTCTCGACACCTACGGATATTGAGGCCACAATGCATACACTCAGATTACATCCCTCGGACCTGAATTGATACATAAACACCGGAGTTACTTCTCATATAACGTCCGCACAAGGTAATCTCTCGTCTTATTTCAATTTGAGCAAAAATCGTGGTATTATTGTTGGTAATGACAACTCAATTCCAATTCGCGGTTATGGTCATACAAATGTATCTCCCCCACATCCACCTCTTGTCTTAAAAAATATTCTTCATGCCCCTAACTTAATTAAAAATTTGGTATATGTCCGAAAATTCACCACTGATAATTGAATTTTTGTTAATTTTGATCCTTTTGGATTTTCTGTGAAGGATTTCACGACGGGGATACTTCTAATGATTTGCAATAGTAGGGGGGAGTTGTATCCACTCACCACCATTCTCACGAGTCAAGCCACACCTTCTACCTTGGTTGCTCTTGCTCCTTCCTTATGGCATGCACGTTTGGGACATCCGGGTGTCATTTATTATTTCTTCTCTGCATAAAAATAATTTTATTACTTGTAAGGGTACGCGTAGTACTCCACTTTGTCCTTCTTGTTCATTAGGGAAACATGTTAGATTATCATTTGTAGCCTCTACTTCTCGAACTTTGACGTCTTTTGACATTATTCATAGTGGTTTATGGACATCTCCCGTTTTAAGTTTTTTGGGTCATCGTTATTATGTCTTATTTTTAGATGATTATTCTAATTTTTTGTGGACCTTTCCTTTATCCAAAAAATCTCAGGTTTTTTCCACCTTAAAATTCAGAGCATTCATCCTTACCCAATTCGAATTGAAAATTAAAAATATTCAATGTGATAATGGCAGAGAATATGATAATGGGCCATTTTGAGAGTTTTGTGACACTAATGACATATCTTTTCGATTTTCTTGTCCACATACGTCCTCACAAAATGGGAAGGCCGAGAGAAACATTTAATCCATAAATAACATTGTTCGTACCTTGCTCGCCCATGCTTCATTACCACCTTCTTTTTGGCGTCATGCATTACAAATGGCTATATATCTACTTAACATCCTCCCTCATAAAGGCTTAGCATATCAATCCTCACTTAAAGTTCTTTACAATAAAGATCCTTCGTATTCTCATCTTAGGATGTTTGAGTGTTTATGCTATCCACTTTTTTCGTCTACTAAAATTAACAAACTTCAAGCCCGTTCTACCGCTTGTGTGTTTTTGGGTTATCCATCTAATCATCGTGGTTACAAATATTTTGATTTATCCTCTAACAAAATCATCATTAGTCGCCATGTTATCTCTAATGAAATCCAATTTCCGTTTACTAAATATGTAGTTCTGTTTCTAGTTCATATACTTTTTTGGATGATGGGATCTCACCGTATATTATCCACCATTTGTCCAAGATGTCTCGTGACCCGAATTCGCCAGCAGGCCCACTGCCTGCTGGCCCACAAATTGCCAATCCAGAGTCTCGGCCCAGTCCTAGTAATGGTATTGTTCCAGGGACACGACCTACTACTCATTTCGATCGGATATCTACTGTTCACCCAGTTGTTGGGACATCAGGCCCACTGCCTGCTGGCCAGTCCACTGCCAACCCGAGAAACGCCCAACTCCCGTCCAATTCTACCTCACGTTAAGGGCCTGTTACTCGTAGCCAAAGGGGTATTATTAAACCAAAATGACATTTTAATGTCACTAAATTTCCCTACCACGTAACCCAATGTCTGCCCTTCATGAACCGAATTGAAAATTGGCCATGGATGACGAATATAATGCTCTTATTGAAAATAAGACGTGGGAGTTGGTGCCCCATCCACATGGTGTTAATATTATTCGGTCTATGTGGATTTTTACTCATAAAGAAAATTCTGATGGTTCTTTTGAGAGGCATAAGACCCGTCTTATAGGTGATGGTAAAACACAACAGATTGGCATGGATTGTGGAGAGACATTTAGTCTGATGGTCAAACCGACAACCATTCTCATTGTTCTCAGTTTAGCTCTCTCGAAGGCATGTCACATTCACCAACTGGATGTGAAGAATGCTTTCTTACACGGTGATCTTAAGGAGATAATTTACATGCACCGACCCTTGGATTTTAGGGACCCCAATTATTCTCAGCATGTCTGTTTCCTGAAAAAGTTCTTGTATGGGCTTAAGCAGGACCCACGATCTTGGTATAAAAGGTTTGTAGATTATGTGTCTACTATTGGGTTTTCTCACAGCATGTCTGATTATTCACTGTTCATCTATCGGCGTGGTACTTCTCTGGCATACATTCTATTATATGTTGATGATATTATATTGACTGCCTCATCGGATATTCTACACAAGTCTATCATGTCCCTTCTCAGTTCAGAATTTTCTATGAAAGACTTGGGGCCCTTAAGCTATTTTTTTGGCATAGCAGTCACTTGTCATGCAGATGGTCTATTTTTATCTAAAAACAAAGTATGCGGCAGAGATTATTGAGAGAACTGGCATGTCATCTTGTAAGTCTACTTCTACTCCGGTGGATGCCAAATCGAAGCTGAGTTCTACGTCTGGCACCCCATACGAGGATCCCACCCACTATCACATACCTGTAGGAGCACTTCAGTAACTGACTTTCACGAGATCCGATATTACTTATGCAGTGCAGCAGATGTATTTGTTTATGCATGATCCACGGATTGAGCACATTTATGCTCTCAAACGCATTATACGATACATACGGGGCACACTTGATTATGGATTGCATTTATATATGTCTGTCGTTTCTACTCTCGTGTCTTATACAAATGCTGATTGGGGTGGCTGTCCTGATACCAGATGCTCGACCTCTGGTTATTGTATGTTTTTGGGTGATAACTTGGTATCTTGGTCTGCAAAACTCCAGGCTATATTATCACGATCCAGTGTGGAGGTCGAATATCGAGGGGTAGCCAATGTGGTGTCTGAATCATGTTGGCTGCGTAATCTTCTATTAGAAATTCACTTTCCTATTCAGAAAGCTACCTTGGTCTACTGTGATAATGTTAGTGCAGTCTATCTTTCTGGAAATTCAGTCCAACATCAGCGCAATAAGCATATCGAGATGGATATTCACTTTGTTCGCGAAAAGGTAGCTCGTGGACAAGTATGCGTCTTGCCTGTCCCTTCCAGGTACCAAATTGCTGACATCTTTACTAAGGGTCTTCCCTCAGTTCTATTTGAAGATTTTAGGGACAGTCTCGTCAGACGACAACCGCTTCGCTTATGATCATGGGGTGTGATGTAAGGAGTATACACGTGTATTCGAGTTCAAGTTTTAGTGTAAACTTACCATAGTTGAAGAATTATTGTACAAGTATAATTAAAATTTATTATTATAATAGGAATATGACTTTCCATTTATTGTTATAGTAGGCATAGAATTTTTCATAATTAGGGATTGTATATAAATACTTCTTCATTAATGAGAACAATCAAGAGATTATTTGTTTCAGTTACAACTACCATCAAATGTGATCAAGAAACACACCTCAAAAATAAAATTTAGCAAAAAAGAAATTTTGAATTATAAAACAGCAACCATCCTTTGCATAATCACCGTAAGAATAGGACATTTCATTATAATTATTCTTTTAAACTAATGAATTTAATCCTTGCTCTTTAAATAGAAATTATAATAATACCATTTTCATTTGTAGTAACATATCTTTCATGTTTTCACAAAATTAGTAGTACCAGTTTGTACTCAACCCTTCACCCAATTAGGTTCTCCTCTTCCAAGTGAACTATGTAAAAACGAGTAACACATGTTATTCATGAATATTGTACCAAAGTTTTACAGTACATTACATTATTGTATATAATCTTTTATGTCATTATCAAATTTCCAAAAAAAAAAACTAAAAATAAGCCCTGTATTATAGTCAAGTTTAACTAAGGTCCAAACCAAATCCCACTCTATAGGCTAGGGCACAAACATAACAAACAACACCTGCAGATTTGTTGGCCCAACAGTGTAAATACAACTTTGGAAATTTTCTTCACAATAAAAATTAATGGAATTTAAGCGAATTATTTCTTAGGGCCCGTTTGGCCATAGGAATTATTCACAATTTTTTGATTTTATTTGAAAAACAGCGTTTACTCCTCAAGCTTGTAGTTGTATTAGAAATTTAAAAAACACCTAAAATCGTGTTTTCACTTTTTCGATACATTTAAAACAATTAAATATTCTTTGCAAAAATAATAATAAAACACAACTTCATCTTCAATTTCAACTTCGAAAACTGTAAATGAAGTGAAAAATAATTGGTGTTTATGGCCAAACGCCTACAGAAGACTACAACAATAATTGGAGGAGTTATTATTTGAAATTTAAATAACTAGATTACATTATCATTAACCAAATATCTATCGCTGTATAGGTTTCATTCAATTGGCTATTGAAAAATCAAAAAGAAAAACCACAAAATAGAAACTGAAGAATAGTTCTCGATAAGCTATAGGTGTGTCATGTCCCGTCTAATCACCTCTCGTCCTCTCCCCAATACTTCTTTTGCCTACCTCTATCTCTCCTCATACCTACCATAATCAATCTCTCACACCTACTAATTAACCAAGTATTTGTGCATCTCTTCTTCACATGCCCGAACCATCCTTTCTTGTCCACCATGGCGGTCACTCTTACTTTGTCCCAAATAACTTCATTAATAGTCCTAGCTCTCATAGTATGCCACACATATATCTCAACATCCTCGTTTTCGTTACTTTCATCTTCTGGGCGTGCGAGATCTTGACCGGCCAACACTCCGCCCCATATATATACCTAAGACAAGAAGAAACTCATTTTATTTTCTTAATTTCACCAAAGGAAGATTTCAGTACTCTTATTAATAAAGGCTTCTTGATTTGTAATTAGGAATATATACGCAATAAGCTTTAAGATGACAAATACATGATATATACACAAAAACAATTTACTGTTGATTATTGACACTTCTAAAGTAGAAATTGGGTTAATTTATATCTGTTTATTTTTTCCCTCAAATTCCATGAGTTAAGAAAAAGGAAGTAAAGCAAAAAAAAAAATGGAGGCTAGATGCAACAACTGCAATTTTTAATATAGATATGGGAAATAATGCCATCCAAAGGATAAAAGTAAAGACACATTCTGAAAGTTTTGTTGGGAGATTTTACTCTCGTACTTTATAAAGCAGTAAGAGAAGTATATAACTATTACAAGTATTCGAAAGGATAAACAAAGATTCAATAATTCAACTAGAAATCTGAAATTACAATTGTTGCACAAGAAAAACTGGAAACTTTTTTTTTGTTGAGTCGAGTGTGGCACTCTGTCCTTAAGACAATATTGCCCCGTATGTATCCTTTATACGTCCTGGATAATTTGTCTGCCAAGATAAAACAGCAATGGAACACTTGAGCAAAGGAAACTCAAGTGCTACCGTGAAGAATATTGAGTAACGAAATGATGCTTGGAAGTTGTAGGAAGAAGAGTTTTCTGCTTGTGTAAGCTTCTGTATATGTGAGTCTTAGTGTTAGTCCTCAACAATGGTGTAAGGGGGTGTTTATATAGGTGAGGGAGGGACTGAAAACTGCCTCCATAACAACCAAATAATGGTCATTATGGAGGTAGTAAAGTCACCAACATAAATGGTGAAAGACCAACGGATTGGCCATTTATAGGAGGAGTAATTCAGCCAAAATAAATGGTTGAATTGAGTGTTTGGCGTTTCTGCTTTGACTGTCCAAATTCTGACTTTCTGGAAACTTCAGGGACTGAAACTTCTGGGATCAAACTGTATACATCTGAAAGAATTCTGGTCCAAACTGTACTTCTGAAACTTCTGAGATCAAACTGTACTTCTGTCAAAGTTTTCTGGCCCAAAAAGATAATATCAGAAGACCCACAGCCCACAGCCCACAGCCCGAGAACCGGAGAACCCGAGAACCCGGAACCCGAAACTCAGAACCGGAACCGGATGGGATGGGACGGGGGGGCGGGCGGCGGCGGCGCGCGTGTGGTCTTTCCTCGAACCGAAGCACATCTAGGTCCTCCCTCCTTTAAACACATGGGATACCCCTTGGGGTCCCAAACCCCAAACCAATTTCGAGTCTTATATACACAACAATTCTTTCTTCCTCTACCGATGAGGGAGAATTGAACACAATACCACACTTTTCCATGCTTCAAACACCTCACTTCGTGAACCAATATTTCTTTTATTTCTCAATGAAATTTGACGATTCTTGGCCCTACGGTTATCTATGTACTTAGTAGATCATGCATATGTGAAGAACCGGATTATCCAACATACGTAACACTAGTGTTTAAGCCGTTAAAGTTGGTCGGTCGCAACTCCCGCCAAAGGCTAATTTCCAACAATCCCCTCTTGAAAGAGATTTTGGCGCACTCACATGGTGTCTTTTCATTTTCAGCAATATTTCAGCGGACCGATGTTGCATAAGGAGAGGTAGCTTCAGCTTTGAACCTTTCATAGTTAAGTACCATCGGACTTACTTACTGCGCGGTGAACGTGATGTCTTGAACCGTCAGTGTTTAGTATAAGCCAAGTCAATGGTACCAACACAACAAATTCCCTTACTCTCTTCTTCGTAATGTTTTGCCCATTTTGGCCATGGACAACGTCTTGGATTCTTAAGTGCGTTCATTTGAGGCGGCCCATCCTCGCACTTAAATAGGTGGTCTCCTACAATGTATCCTGCTATACCCCACTTCAAAAGTGTTAAGACCATTAAAAGTTTCCCAAAGACCTAACCTCAACTGTTGAGGATCATTACAGGTTTTGAAAACTTAACCTTTACCCATACTGCAGATAGCACTTAACGTCTATCGCAGGAACGACTTTGGATTTGGTGTTTCTTTTCAGAAATCACTATCCGAAGTGCTCATGCTTCCACTGAAGCGATCAACTGAACCTTTACAACTTAGTTTTCCCATTGAACCAAATTACTGGGATCTCCAGTTAGTAAGGTTGGGTTACCACTGTATTGGTCCGTATATTTTGGATTTTAGGCCCATTCCCCTAGACAGGCAGAACACTTGATCTTCGGGTAGTCCCTTAGTTAGTAAATAAGGAAGTGACACCCGTGATGATCAACTGCCATATGGTCTTATGTCTCCGACAGATCCTGACAGATATGTCCAGACGCCGTCATCCGTGTCCTTCCTGAAGCCGACCGGCTAGCCACAGTATATAACTGCTGAAGACACGGGTTTCTCCCAATATGGGACGTCCTCTAATGAGTCGTGAAGTTACTCAACTTCTTTCATGCTTTGTATAAAGCGATAAACTCCGATACCATCATGAATCGGTCGATGCAAGTTTGCTTAGAGGATTTTCCAAGATCCACCATACACATTTACTTGTGGCTTTGGTGTTCTTCAGATCTGATGTCCAGTTTGCATCACTGTGTTCTCCCAGAACCGCTGGACATCCAGAATACTATAATCCGTAGATAAACGAATAATTCAGATATCGTCATATTCGACTTAACGCCTTCTATTGATCATGTATTAAGATCATCAGTGAAACTTAGTTCAACTGATCTGTTTGTAGGACGATACCAGGTCGGTTGTAGTGTGTATAATACATTGAACTACACATGACCTGTGCATATCGCTCATTGTCTATGGGTGCACCATGATTCCAATCAGTTCTATGATTCATATCCATTGGTGGCTTCAACGAGAATATCAACTATCAACCAGTCCGTTAGATGTCTTAGAAATCCAATTCCTAAGATGTCATCTGTGATAACCATATCTTTCATATCGAGACTTTGTTTCAATACGACTTTTACTTTCAGACGGTTGATTCTCCAACTGTTGGCTTTCTAACTTCAGAGTCAATGTTTCTGCGGTCAGATTCATTGTTCCTGTTTTATCTGAAACTTTCAGGACCAAAATGTAAACATTTCAGAGACCAAAATGAAAGTTCAGGAAGAAGCCCAACAGTCCAGCAACCAACTCTAATTCTCTTCTTCTAACTCTCCGGTTGGGAAGGCTGTTTCAACATCCATGCCACGCAAGACTGCAATGGCCCTAGATGTTAAGCTACTCACATGGGAATACATTTTATAACCCAAAGGTTCTTTTTCCGGAGGAAGATCAACCATTACACAAGTATGGTTCTATATGATGGAATATATTTCTCTCTTTAGCTTCTTTCCAAAGCAGCGCTTTTGGAGATGATAATTATTTGTTAATTGTCCATGGTTCATTCTCAACCATACAAGCTAGAAGGACTGGAACAAGTCTTTGTCCCCTTCTTTGCTCCGTCTCGGTTCAACATCTAGAATCCCCGAGTTCTGCAGATCTAGAATATTACGTTCCGGATAGCCAACAACTTTCGAGTCCTGTAGATACGGAACGTCTAGTTCCGGACAGTCAGGCCCTCGCGGGTTCTTATTAACCTTGAGCAATTACTCCTTTTTTCTATTTCAAGGAAAGTTATCTTCAATGAATTCAGCGTTCTTTGACGCCAAGAGGCGATAAGCACTACTGTTATTTACAGATCCAGTGGATATGCAATTTACAGTCTTAGGTACAACTTGACCTGTTTCAGTATTCCAACTTTTACCAAGCCACCCCACATAATTTGGGCGTATGACTTTGCGATTGGCTAACACCGTTGGACTGAGGTGAGTAATGAACAGTCGTTTAATGAACGATGCTTCACATTCTCCCCCTCTATCGCTATGAATTTCGCAATCCATAGGCTTAGTTGATTTCCAACTTCTGCTTTGTAGCGCTTGTCCGCTTCAACAACTTCATCTTTGTTGTTCAACAAACAAAGGATTTCATACGTTGTACCATCATCAATGAAGATCACAACGTACTTGTCTCCCCCCTCTATTCTGTATAAACTTCAAATCACCCAAGTAGGTATGACTAAGTTCTAGAGGAGCGGTGCTTCTTTCGCTATTCCCTTGACGGAATTTGGAAAGGTGATTTTGCCTCTTCGCCTACCTCACATTCATTTTGAGGGTTTATGTCGAAAGAAGGCAACAATCTCAACTTCGCTAGCTTTTGAATGACCTGCTATTTAATGTGTCTTAATATATGATGGCATAGATGCACGGATTACAAATATATTATTCATTCGGCTACATACATACTGTACCATTCTTAATTATTACAGACCTGTTGGAGTAGTCTCAAACCAGCTTGACCAACGTCCCTTAAACCAAGTTAGGAACATGTATCACCTCATCTTAGAGTGATCCCATTCCCTGAAGTCCTATTGAGGACAACCTCTTCAACCCCTTCTACTTTAGAGGTGGCGTTGTTTCACATGAACAACTTCTTGCCCGTGGTTAGGGCGTAACCAGATCATATGTGATCTGGATACTCTGGCCCACTGCAGTTGCTTTGTAGACTGAGTGTCCAATTTCTTTTCTGCCTTTCTTTAGGCCTTCAGATCATTTCAGACCTGGAAACTCTGGCCCACCTTGCTAGGTGTCCATTACTTTTCCTATGAAATGAATTATGGCCCCACTCCAGTCGCCCGGAGGCTTTATATAACTGAGTGTCCAATATCATCATATCAAAGGAATTTTGGCCCACTCTAGTCGCCCGGAGGCTTTGTATGACTGAGTGTCCAATATCATCCTATCAAAGGGATTTTGGCCCACTCCAGTCGCCCGGAGGCTTTGTATGACTGAGTGTCCAATATCATCCTATGAAGGATCTTCTGCCAAATAATATGACAGGCTCAACGTCATTAACTTTTAGACTTCTTCCGTTATGATTGGTGCCCAGATAATTCTTGGCGCTTACTTAAGTGTGGTAACAGTTTTCGCACAGTCAGTGGATCTTTCTCCCTCGTATGTGCGAACATACTTTACACACTTTAATAATTACACTTAAAAGAACGGATCTTTTTAAGTCGTTTACAAAATCCAATCTTTAAACAGAAAAGAAGATAAGATTAAACTTCTGATTTGTTAAAGCGTAAGGAATATAAATTATTTTCATATTCCTCCTTACTTTAATCTATTTTTAATCAGACGTCATTTAATCTTTATTCTTGACAAGTAAGAAAAATACTTATCATTTAATCTTTATTCTTGACAAGTAAGAAAAATACTATCCCAATTTCGGATTCTGGCTCACTTCAGTCACTTCATCAGACTGAGTGTCCATTTCCTTCTCACCATTATTCGGATCTTTTGTCTGGGACAGATATAGGCCTTCTGCTGCAAGATAGAATAACATCTTCAGTCTTCTCCTCTTGTCCCAATTGACATCCTCAGGCTCTCGTGAGCGCTTGTTCCCACCAGTCTTAGTAGCGGTGACACCATGAACACGTTCATCATCATCACTCTCTTCTACCAGAAAACCATTGCCATATCCAGATTTGATCACACAACTTTTGACCGACATCTTTCGAACACTAATAGTAATACTATACAATATTGTCTTAAGTTGTTGGGAGATTTTACTCTTGTACTTTATAAAGCAGTACGAGAAGTATATAACTATTACAAGTATTCGAAAGGATAAACAAAGATTCAATAATTCAACTAGAAATCTGAAATTACAATTGTTGCACAAGAAAAGCTGGAAACTTTTTTTTGGCTGAGTCGAGTGTGGCACTCTGTCCTTAAGACAATATTGCCCCGTATGTATCCTTTATACGTCCTGGACAATTTGTCTTCTAAGATAAAACTGCAATGGAACACTTGAGCAAAGGAAACTCAAGTGCTACCGTGAAGAATATTGAGTAACGAAATGATGCTTGGAAGTTATAGGAAGAAGAGTTTTCTGCTTGTGTAAGCTTCTGTATTTTCGTGTATATGTGAGTCTTAGTGTTAGTCCTCAACAATGGTGTAAGGGGGTGTTTATATAGGTGAGGGAGGGATCGAATCGCCTCCATAACAGCCAAATAATGGCCATTATGGAGGTAGTAAAGTCACCAACATAAATGGTGAAAGACCAACGGATTGGCCATTTATAGAAGGAGTAATTCAGCCAAAATAAATGGCTGAATTGAGTGTTTGGCGTTTCTGCTTTGACTGTCCAAATTCTGACTTTCTGGAAACTTCAGGGACTGAAACTTCTGGGATCAAACTGTACTTCTGGCAAAGTTTTATGGCCTAAAAAGATAATATCAGAAGACCCACAGGCCGAGAACCCGAGAACCCGAGAACCCGGAACCCGGAACTCGGAACCGGAATCGGACCGGACGGGACGGGTGGGCGGCGACGGCGCGCGTGTGGTCTTTCCTCGAACCGAAGCACATCTAGGTCCTCCCTCCTTTAAACCCATGGGATACCCCTTGGGGTCCCAAACCCCAAACCAATTTCGAGTCTTATATACATAACAATTCTTTCTTCCTCTACCGATGAGGGAGAATTGAACACAATACCACACTTTTCCATGCTTCAAACACCTCACTTCGTGAACCAATATCTCTTTCATTTCTCAATGAAATTTGACGATTCTTGGCCCTACGGTTATCTATGTACTTAGTAGATCATGCATGTGTGAAGAACCGGATTCTCCAACATACGTAACACTAGTGTTTAAGCCGTTAAAGTTGGTCGGTCGCAACTCCCGCCAAAGGCTAATTTCCAACAAGTTTGTATTAAAAACTATTAAAATAAAAAAAGGAAAAAAGACACAGTGTGATCATTTAAGATAATGCCCTGGAATATCCCTTAAGCCCAAATTAAAAACAAGCGGTAGCAAAAATTTCTCATCGATGGAGAGAAAATATGAGAGAAATAGAGTCGACAACCTCTCTGTCTTCCCCTTTTGACTTCACTGTTGTTTTTCCTTCTTCCTATGCCAACCACAATCACCATGCTCGTCGGAGCTTGAAGCTCGTGGTTGCCGGAGGAGCCACCAGATCTGGTGATTCTCTCATCTCTTGAAGCTTGCGATTCCCGGAGGTTAGGATCTTCGAACTCCTCCGGCAAATCTGTGGGTTTTGCTACTTCGTTGGAGCTTGAAGCTCGCAGTCGTCTCCGATCAAATCTGTGGGTTTTGCTGCTTTGCCGGAGCTTGAAGCTCGAGGTCACCGGAGGAGCCATCTCTCATCTCTTTTGAAGCTTGCGGTCACCGGAGGACAAGATCTTACTCCTCCGGCCAGATATGTGTCGTCGGAGTTCATATAAACGCCGTGAAATCATCAGATCTATGATTGTTTCTTCTGAAAATCCTAGCTATTTTAGCATGATATTGGGAAATCCCATTGCTATTACTCAAACAAGCATGAAACGTATGCTTGCATATTCGTTCATAGGACAAATCTGATATGTAATTATTGGAATAATTGTTGGAGACTCAAATGATGGATATGCAAGCATGATAACTTATATGCTGGTACAGATCATGTCGAGTAAACGTTTTTTGGCGGTTTTTAATTTTTCTATAATCCTTGCTTGTGTGTAAATAATGTATAATAACTATATAATATGTGTATCATTATTGTGTATATATTATACACTGATTATATGTTGATTATACGAGAATGATATATTTTCTGTACACATACTATGAGGATACATAAACTATACAAAATGATACAGTTTTTATACATATGATACATTTTTCTATATGTTTGATATATTTCTATACATATGCAATAGTGATACAATTTCTATACATATGCTGAAATTAGTTAAAAATGACTACATAATGAAATTATTTTAAAAAGGCTAAAATGTGACTTTTAAGATTCTTGGGCCATTGAGTGTGAATAATTTCACCTGGATGGCTAGTTATGTTATTTCCCCAATAAAAAAAGATAAACATCATCAGAACTTACAATGACTATCAATAAGATCAAGAAAAGACACCATGAAAAATAAAATTTAGTAAGAAATTTATTGGATTGTAAAATAGCAACTATGTTTTGCATAATCATTGTAAGAATAGGACAATTCTTTATAATTATTCTTTCAAATTATCGAATTTAATCCTTGCTCTTTAAAAAGAAACAATAATGACACCATTTCCATTTTCATTTATAGTAACACTATCTTATCTTTCATATTTTCTCCAAATTAATACGAGTTTGTACTACGTAAAAACGAGTAACACATGTTATTCATGAATATTGTACCAAAGTTTTACATTGCATTATTGTATATAACCTTTTATGTCATTATCAAATTTCCAAAAAATAAAAGAAAAAAGATAAACCTAAAAATAAGCTCTTTATTATAGTCAAGTCTAACTAAGGCCCAAACCAAATCCCACCCTATAAGCTAATGGCACAAAGTTTAACAAACAACGCCTGCAGATTTGTTGGCCCAACAGTGTAAATACAACTTTGGAAATTTTCTTCACTATAAAAATTAAACGGAATTTAATTTAATTATTCCTTAGGACCCCGTTTGACCATAGGAATTATTCACAATTTTTTGATTTATTTTATTTTATTTGAAAAACAGCGTTTAGCCATGAACATTTCATATACAATTATATTTAAAATTTGAAAAACAACTAAAACATTGTTTTCACTTTCTGTACATTCAAAATAATCAAATATTATTTATAAAAACTAAAACAAAACATAGCTCTAGCTTCAATTTCAATTTTTAAAATATCAACATACCCAATGTAATCCTACAAGTGGATCTGAGATGGTAGAGTTTTCGCGATATGTTAAGCAAAAACAAAAGATAATAAATAATAATAAAAATCAATTTTTTTTAAATAAAGTGAGAAATTTTCAATTTCTATAGCCAAACGCCTGCTGAAAACTATAAAGTATGTAACAATAATTGAAGGAGCAATTGTTTGAAATTTAAATAGTAGTAAGTAACTAGATTACATTATCATTAACCAAATATCCATAGCCCGAATAGGTTTCTTTCAGTTGGCTATTAAAAAATATATATATAAAAAATACAAAATAGAAAAAAAGAAAAACATATCTCCCTTCCCCTATTATTTTCCAGAACAAAAAATCAATCCCCTTTACATCTTCAAATACGTCAATGCCAATTCCTCCATATTTCTTCAATTCTTGATTATTTTTCCTCATTATTTCACTTTCTGCTGTTCAAATATCATAAGAGAAGAAAGCTGTTTATTATTATTATTATTATTATTATTATTATTATTATTATTCTCTCACACAATATACACACACTTCAAATGTTTTGCTACCCATTTTCTTTAAATTAAATATACTTCCCATTTCTAAGTTATTTTTTTAAAATTTTAATCTTGATTTTCAAGATCCTTATAATCTTCTTGAAATTAAAATTCCCATATTTATTATTATTATATAGAAAAACAAGAATATATTTCTGGGTTTTTCTTGTTTTTTTATGTTCTTTTTATTTATACACAAGTTTTTTTCATTTGGGGTTTCTTGATCAAGAAGTGCTATCACACTTTTAGGGTTTCATTTTCCTATTTTTATTTTTAATTATTTTTTGGGGGGTATTATTTTTCATATAAAGGAGCATATCAAGTATCATATTATGTTGGACACCCTTGCAAAATAATTATTGTTACATTTAATTATTGGTAGTATTGAAGTTTAGTTGTTTAGTATTGTGATAATAGTTTAAGTTATATTGGAATACTTGGTTAGTTTGATAGATAGATAGATACATATTGGATTTGATATAACAAGGTGAAAGGTTAAACTAAGTAGTGGTGTTGTATGGGAGAACATGAGGGAAGTGGGCTATTGCCGAACGGGCTATTGCTCAATGAAGAACCAGTGATCCGAGTCCTTGACTCGGAAAGATGGATAAGGGCTGAGGAAAGGACTGATGAGTTAATTGGCTGTATTCAGCCTAACTCGCCATCTGAGGAGCGGAGAAATGCCGTTGCTGATTACGTCCAACGGCTTATCATGAAGTGCTTCCCTTGTCAGGTTGTCTCGAAATTTAGCTGTATAGAAGTTTCAGTTGATCTTTGGTTGATCCATTGTGATATGAACTACTTGGTTGTTGGTTAGAAAGTGAATTATTCATGTATTAAAACTAGTTAAACTAGTACCATGTTTGGTAGTACTCCTTCCGGATCAAAAAGAGTATTCTTGATTTGGTAACTGTACACTCTTTTTGAACCAAATAATAAAGACTAAGTAGACACTCTTTTTGACTCGGAGGGAGTATTTTCGTTGTTATGTTTAAAATTCAGCACGCCAAGTATGGTATTTGGTTACCAGCTTAAAAACCCGCATAACTAATACATGTATAAGTTATGATGGAATCTATGTATTACTTTATGCAGGGTAGAAGGTGGAATAACTAATACGTGGATAATTGAACCCTACATAACTATCCCTGCATTACTAATCCCTAGATAACTTTAACCAACACCAAACGACCCCTTAGTGTTTTCTCGAATAAAAAGCAAAAATGAATTCTCAATTGTTCTCAATGACTTTCGGGCTTCAGTATAAAATGATTGAAACTATGGCCATGATAAAACTATTTTAATTTCTGAAATGACTTAATATCTTGTTCAAATTATAGAGCGTATTAGTCTTCCTTGCTTAGCAAATTATGTTGTCTGAAACTGGGAGAGTAAATAAGAGTTATGTTAAGTGTTAATCTTTTCTTATAGCACATACATGATTTCAGTGGACTCGGGGGTATTTCATTTTCATTTCTTTTTGATATGAAAAGTTAAGGAAGTGGAGTAGATATAAGAACAATAGAAGTGCTAAGTGGAGGAGGAGGCTAAAAAAATGTGCTAAGCAGACTTCTGGTTTGGAGGGGTTAAAAATGTAGTGATGCAGTCATTAAAACATGGAATCATCATGAACAATTGACAGAGTATAGCATGACAAACATATTTGTATCTCATTAATGAGGAAAAGTGATTATTTTTATGGTGATAAAGTGAATCTTTGGCATTAGTGCTTATGATGTAGTTGACTATGTCATTCATTCTGGTGTAAGCTTCCCTTGGTAAAGAAAGGATTATTTATAGCCCGTTTGGCCAAGCTTCTGGAAACCAGAAGTGCCTTTTTTAGAATGTTAGGTATTTAGCCAAGCTTTTAGGGATAAATAAGTGCTTTTGAGATGCTAAAAAAGTTGATTTCCCCCAAAAACACTTTTGAAACATTAGCCAAGCACAAAGTACTGATTTAATATTCGCAAAAGTACTTTTCAAATTGATTAGCCTAACACAAACTGCTACTCTCCAAAAGCACTTTTTTTGACAACCACGTCTGGCAAAAAACAGTTTTAAAAATAAGCAGATTTTGGAGCTTGGCCAAACAGGCTATTAGAGTTGCCATACAATACTTAGTCCCCTTACTTTTATTACTGAAAGAAAAGATGATATGCAAGCAATCTGTTGTGGCTTGCTAATATGAGGCTTTTTGCTGCTAATTCTTTTTTTATCACCTTATGCTTTCCAGGTTTTCACTTTTGGTTCAGTACCCTTGAAGACTTATCTTCCTGATGGGGACATTGATTTAACTGCCTTCAGTAATAACCAAACTTTGAAAGATACATGGGCGTATCAGGTTCGGGATATGTTAGAGGAGGAGGAGAAAAATGAAAATGCTGAATTTCGTGTCAAGGAGGTTCAGTACATTCAAGCTGAAGTATGTCTTCTACACAACCCCCATTTAATTTAGATTTTGCATGCAATATGCTCTTATTTTGGGCCTGAATGGTATCTGCATTCTTTGGGCCTTTAAGGAATATCATAAAGAAAATGAAGTCTACCATGATATCTGTATTTTCTCATTTTCTTCTGAACTTTGAGAATAAAAGAAAATGTCATGCTAAAAGAATTTCCTTTTTTCCTTTTTATTATGTTAACAGAAAATCAAAGACTTGATTGCCTTGTTCATATATCTTCTTTTCATGTGATGATTTTGTATTATGGTAAACTTACCATTCATCAGGATGTATTTCAATAGTCAAATGTCTTGTTTGTGACTCTTTAGATCTCATATGTTAAGAGTTGTAAATTTAATGAAACATTTTACTCTTGCGTTTAGCTGAGACTCATCTGATCTGTCCTGATTGCTAATATTTAACATGAATAATGCGGAAATGCAGGGTAAGGCTACGTACAATAGACCCTTGTTGTCCGGCCCTTCCCCCGACCCCGCACATAGCAGGAGCGTAGTGCACTAGGACGCCCTTTAATCAATCATTTATTTATATTGTTGTCTTATTATAATACTTAGAGGCAGTTGCTGCTTACATTCTTGGTTGTTATACTTTACATTTCTTCATTTGTATTCCTGTGCACCATAATCATTAATATTCTTTATTTTTGTGTGCACTCACTTTTCATTGTTTTCTTCCCCTTTTATATTTCAGGTGAAGTTAATAAAATGTTTAGTTGAAAATATCGTGGTTGACATATCTTTCAATCAGCTAGGGGGTTTGTGTACCCTTTGCTTCCTTGAGGAGGTGTGTAGTTTCTTCATCTGTCGTAAATAAACCTGATATTGATGATATGCTCATAACATTGATATGCCATTCTAAGTACTATCTCTTAAATGACAAACTAATAAACCTATAAAGAAATGAAATCTTTACTTCTTCATCTTTTGTAGGTCGATCACCTGATAAACCAGAATCATTTATTCAAGCGCAGCATTATTTTGATTAAGGCGTGGTGTTATTACGAGAGCCGTATACTGGGTGCTCATCATGGTCTTATATCAACTTATGCCCTGGAGACCTTAGTTCTTTACATATTTCACATGTTCAACAATTCATTTGCTGGGCCTCTTGAGGTTACTAACTCGTAACTTTTACTTTTTCTCTCTTTCTATTTTCTTTTGTTTAAGGTGTTCTTAGTGCTGCATTCATCATCTCTATCCTTTAGGGGTTGTTTGGTAGGGTGTATTAGGTAGAATAATGCTAGTACTAAATTTTAGTACAATGTTTAGTTGCAAATTTAAGTTTGATTCAACTAATACCAGTATTACTTATACACTCTATTCAATACTATTCTTATATATAGTAAACCATATATAAGTTGTTGGCTAGTTAGAAGAGCGGGAGGAGGAGAAGAAGACGAAGGGCATGGAAAGTTGTTCTACTTGCGTTGATGTGGGTAGTCTGGAAAGAGAGAAATAGGAGGGCTTTTGAAGGAGTAGAGACGAGCTTTTCCCTGTTAAGGAGTAGTCTTCGGTCCCTTATTGCTTTTTGGTGCACCCAGAAAGTCTCCTGTTGTATTGACTATTGGGTGGATTTTATAGAGAATTATATGTTTTTGTAGATGCTTTATCTTTTGGTATACCACTTGTATACGGCCGACTTTGGCCTTGTTTATGAATGAAATACTTTTACCTGATCAAAAAAAAAATATAGTAAACCATGACCCAGACCCCACTTGTGGGATTACACTGGGTATGTTGTTGTAGTAAACCATGACATTAACAATACCAGTACTATTCCCATTATAATACACCCTATTCGGTACTATTTAGAAATTATGCAATGCATGTTATTTAATACAACAAAACAAATAGTCGATAAAAAATAATGCCAGCATAACTAATTTCAGCATTTCTAATGCACTCTATTCAATACTATTCTTATACACCCTACCAAACGACCCCTTAAGATTTTGTATATATACTTCATTCTCAAAACAAGGTTTGTATTTATACTTGCAGGTTTTATATCGCTTCTTGGAGTTCTTCAGCAACTTTGACTGGGACAATTTTTGTGTTAGCTTGTGGGGACCTGTGCCAATTAATTCACTTCCTGATGTCACTGGTAAAGATATACGGAAGAGTGATTTTTAGTTTCTTTTTTCCTTTACTTTGATGTGAGTTTATTTGTTAGCTTAAGTATAGTTGGAACATGCAGCGGAACCTCCTCGAAAAGATAGTGGAGAATTGCTCCTCAGCAAATTGTTTCTTGATGCCTGTAGCTCTGTATATGCTGTTTTCCCTGGTGGCCAGGAAAACCAAGGACAACCGTTTGTTTCTAAACATTTTAACGTGATTGATCCTTTACGAGTAAACAACAACCTTGGCCGCAGTGTGAGTAAAGGTACTCAAACTTTGATATTTTTTAGTGACAAATAGGTTCTGTAAATATATTCTTATTCACGCATATAAGGTCTTAGTTTATGACGATTTACTTAAACTTAGTTGGAATTCCTTTTTTCTCTTGGTTTCATTTTTCTTGGTTTATAAAACTTATTTCTATCAGACTAATCAAAAATATATTTCTATTTGATATTTAGTGTATTTCATTGAAAGGTTTGTAAGCAGGGCATTGTACAGGGTTCCTTTCTCCTTAAATTCCTATTTTATGTTTATATGTATTGTTCTTCTTGCTCTTTACTCCTGTAAGTTCTGGTTACTGATGAATAGCTAAGACATGCGTTGAGAATCTTCTTTATTTTTGTTTTGGGTGGAGAGGGGTGGGGGTGCTGGAACTCAATTTTCTTCCACTCCCTTTATTACTCTCTTTCATGATTTATGTTTAAATGTTTCTGGCATCTGTTGATACTATTTTGGCTTATGAGTTTTGGTATGCTCCATATTATGTGCACAGTAGGTCTTTTGAACAAGATGTGAATCTTGGGTAGTTTGAAGCTTTCTATTTTGAATTTCTTCTGTCTAATTCCCTAGAAATGTTTGCTGGTGCCTTTAAATAACAAAAAAATAAAATTCTATTGGTTGTTGCCTTAGGCAAACTTCTGTTGACTAATTATGAATGTTGAGAATCTCCAGGCACACTTTATGCGACTACTTATCATCGCTTAGCGTTATAAACAATATTTACTCAGTTCTATAAGGCCCACTTGTATTGTTCTTAAAGGGGTCGTTTGGTTGCTAGTTAGGAAGTGAATTATTCATGTATTAAAACCAGCTTAACTAGTACCATGTTTGGTATCATTTTAGTTGCTATGCGTAGAATTTAGGACACCAAGTACAACGTTTGGTTACCAGTTTACAATCCCGCATAACTAATAGATGTATAAGTTATGAGGAAATCTATGTATTATTTTATGCAGGGAGAAAATGGAATAACTAATACTTGAATAACTCTTGATCAAAAACAAAAACAAAAAAACTAATACTCCCTCCTTCCAATTCAAGTGTCTTAGTTTGACTTGGCATGAAGTTTAAGAAATAAAAAGAGACTTTTGAATCTTGTGGCCTTAAATTAAAGATGTGTAAAGTAGCAAAAAGTTATTTGAATCTTGTGGTTATAAGCTTGCCATGTAGGATATTTGAATTGTCAACTTACTAAATTTTAAAAGAGGCACTCTTTTTGAGACCTACCAAAAAGGAAAGTAAGACACTTAAACTGGGACAGAGGGAGTGCATGAATAAATAATCCCTGCATAACTAATCCTTGCATAACTCTAACTAGCAACAAACGACCCCTTAGTACTTTGCACTGAAATGGGTTCTTAGCATGATTTCTTTCGCTACTTCATGTGGATATGATTTGTGTTGGCAGGTAATTTCTATAGGATACGGAGTGCATTTGGATTTGGTGCCAAAAGACTGACAAGATTACTGGACTGCCCCGAAGAAAGTCTCATTCATGAAGTAAATCAGTTCTTTATGAATACATGGGACAGGCATGGCAGTGGTCAACGGCCGGATGCACCAGGGGCTGAGTTGTGCTCAACACCGGATGACCTACCTGACTCCGACTACTTCAGGGTCAACTCTAGTGGGAAAAAGGTGAATGGAAAATCTTCTGGTCATGATGATTTAGCTCAATCCTCTTACACCGAGAGCCAAAAGAGCTATGGAAATTTGAGCACTTCAAGGGTATCTGATCAAGCGAAAAAGGAGGTGACCTCCTCTCAGGCTGTACGTTCTGATAATAATCAGAGAAATTTGAGATCTGATCAAACAGCGAACGATATACAGGGTAAGTTTGTTTTTTCTAGAACACGGTCTAGTCCTGAGCTGACTGAAGTTACTTCTCAAGGAAGGCGTCCGGAGACTGCAAAAATGCAACCTACTCCATTAAGGCAGGATATCAGGAACTGGAGGAAGAATCAAGGATCTGCAAATTTTGTAAGCCAGAGTGATCGATCTCTAAATAACGATACTGACTCCAACAGTAGATCAAATAGCTTTAACCGAGATGCGGGTTTAGATGCTCCAAGTGAAGAGCTTTCATTCACTGGTGGTACACAGGATGAGCAAGATCTTGTGAACCTGATGGCAGCCTCTACTTCACTCCATGGTTTTAATAATGGTCAAGTTCATTTGCCATTTAATTGGGCTTCAGGTCAACTGCCTTTCCCTATCTCGCCTTCCGTTCTGGCTTCTATGGGATATAATCAACGAAATATTTCATTTCCTGTGATTGATCCTACATTTTCCAATGTGCTATTTCCTCATGGTATGATTTCGTCCCACTTAAATCATTACTACCCAGGCCTTCTCTTGAGTCCAACTTCTGAAGATACAATTGACCGGAATAATGAAAATTTTAGTTCTATGGATATGAACTCAAAAGATTTCTGGCACGAGCCAGATGCAGATTCTAATGTTGAATTTGACCCAGAAAATGGAAATTATGAAACTGATCACAAGGCACATGCAGTCCAGTCGGGTTATAATTTTGTTCCTTCCTCCTGTAATAGAGCTCACCAGAACCATACAAAAGAAAAACGTGGGCCAATCAAGGAAGAACATGCTGATGATATTCATGATGTTTATGCTGAAGAAAGATTGGCAAGTTCAAGGTTGTCAACCACTGCTCATAGTAGTTCTGTGAGAAGCAAAACCTCTTCGGAGAGTTCTTGGGATGGTTCTTCTTCTAAAAGTACAAAGTCAACAAGGGGAAGACAGACAGAGCCAACTACTGGTTATGGAAAAGGTAAGATGATGTCTGACCATATGGGTACTGAGGAGGATGATCAGGATTGGAACGAAATGGCTGAGGGAAGCCAAGTACCTCAATCTATTATTTCCATGCACATTGCAAGGCATGAATACGAAGGTGCTCAGACAAGTGGATCCGACCCAATAATACCCATGGCACCAATGCTCATAGGGTCTGGTTCTCGGCAAAGAATGACAGATAATTCTGGGGTTATTGCATTTTATCCCACCGGACCACCAGTTCCCTTTCTTACAATGCTTCCAGTATATAATATTCCACCTGAGTCTGGAACTCCTGATGCATCAACCAGCCACTTTGGAAGAGAAGAATGCTTTGATAATCCGTCTGAGGGACCTGATCACACTGAAAATCTAAATACTATTAGAGGGGCTACATCTATAGAAGCACATAAGTTTGATATACTTAACAGTGACTTTGCTAGTCATTGGCAAAATTTACAATACGGACGGTTTTGCCAAAATCCAAGGCATCCTGGGCCACTTGTTTATCCTTCTCCTGTTATGGTACCACCTGTATACTTACAGGGTCGTTTCCCGTGGGATGGTCCTGGAAGACCGTCGTCAGCCAATATGAACCTTTTTACTCAGCTGATGAGCTATGGCGGTGGTCCTCGTGTGTTACCGATTTCACCGCTACAGTCTGTTTCAAATAGACCTCCCAATATGTTTCAACATTATGTGGAGGATATACCCAGATATCGCAGCGGGACAGGAACATATTTGCCAAATCCAGTAAGAAAGTTGCTCAAGAAACCTGTTTATTGATTGATATTTGTTCTATTCCATTGTATGTTTTATCCTGTGTGGTTGGAGAGAGGTACATGCTATTATCACTTGTCTATTGGCCTCCTTTTTTCTTCTTCAGATCCTCTAGAGTGACTTTTAGATCAATAAAAGCATCTGAATGTTCCAGTAGTTGCTTTTCGAACAATAATTTTACACATTACTACAAAGAGATGCTTTCTATTATGGTGGGATGTGGATATTATGCTTGTCCCGAGTTTACTTAATTTAAAAAGAAAAGAGTTATGCTTGTTCCGAGTTTTAAGAGTATTTTTTTGTAAGTGAAGCCTCACTCCATTTTGCTTTACTAAGATGTATGGTACTGTCATTTCTAGTGGATACTTTACATTTTGTGATTTGACTGTTTCTTCAGAAGGCTTCAGCGAGGGATCGGCACGCTCCTGGTACAAGAAGGGGGAATTACAACCATGACAGAAACGATAACTATGGTGACAGAGAGGGGAATTGGAAATCCCGTGGTGTTGGGCGCAACTACAACCGCAGCCAATCTGAGAAATTAAACTCAAGATTGGATCGTCCGGTGTCCAGTGAGAGCAGAGCTGATAGTTCATGGAGACACGACTCCTTCCCTTCATATCAGTCCCAAAATGGTCCATTGCATGCAAACTCCTCAAGCCCAAGTGGGGTCCCTCCCAATATGGTGTATGACATGTATCCTTTGAACCCAAGTGCAGCGTCTTTGAATGGACCTCCAGTTGTTATGTTTTATCCATTTGACCATAATGGAGAACAGCTTGAGTTCGGGTCTATGAGTCAAGTAGGTGTAAATGAACAAGCCCAGACAGGTGATGGAAGTCGACTAAAGGGAGCATTTGAGGAACAGAGATTTCAACTGTCTTCTCCTGATCGACCGTCTTCACCGCATTATCAAAGGTAATTATTTTAGTTGGTTCTAAGATACATCAAACTCGTGATTTGGAGAAATTCATTAGAATCATAGTATTTTACTTAGTGTTTAGCTGAATTTTGCTTGTTATGTTTATGCCAAGTCTGCTTCCACATGTGCCTTGACATCCCAGTTTCTCTAGCTTGTTTTACTGGGAATCATTGACTGTCTTTTTAAGCCATTCATAAATTCCTAGAAAAGTTGTGTGGCCAAAGATGCCTATGGTGAACGAAGTATCAATTGGTGCTTCCTTGCAAATAAGACACTTGTTTGGGGTCGTTTGGTTGATAGTTAGAGTTAAGCAGGTATTAGTAATGTAGGGATTAGTTATGCAGGATTTAATTATGCAAGATTTAGTTATTCATATATTCCCTCCATCCCAATTTATGTGATGTACTTTCATTTGGCACACTTTAAGAAATAATGGAAGATTTTTGAATCGTATGGTCTAAAATAAGTCAAAGATATTTGTGTGATTATAGATCATCTCATTTTGTATAAAATGTAAAGTTTAAAGTTAAATTGTTGTCAAATAAGGAAATATGTCATTCTTTTTTAAACGGTCTAAAAAGAAAAGTGAGAATTCTTTTTGGGATAGAGGGAGTATTAGTTATTTCATGTTCTACCCTACATAAAATAATACATGAATTGACTCATAACTTATACTCCCTCCGTCCCAATTATGTGGCATCGTTTTTTTTAGTTTTGTCCCAAAAAAGAATGTCAACTTTCTATAATTAGAAATAACTTAACTTTAAAATATTCTATTTACCCTTAATGAAATGGTTTATACTATGGCTGACCAGTGGGACAGGATGGGATGGGATGGGATGGGACGGGACGAGATTTGAGGGGATGATGGAGTGGGTCGGGATCGTGATAGGCGGGACGAAGGGGGACGGGAAGTGGTCCCATACCATCCCACATCCTGCTATCAGAGGGGGTGGGATTTGGGGGGACGTTACGGGAGGGGAAGCGGGATTTGGGGGGACTTTTAAAAACTTTTTTCTAGACACTTAATTTTAAAAAATATATATTTAAATACTTAAATAATTGAACAAGATAGTGAAAAAACACCCCAAGGCTAATTGCCTCTTATATTATTTAATAGAAATATGATTTTTTTATAATACAATTTCAAAATTGCAACTTTGTTTCGTAGTTTAAAAGTTGCAAATTACATAGTAAAATTGGCATTAAAAAAATTACATATTCAATCATACTTTTTCTAATTTTCTAATAATCTTTTGAGGATTTTCTGTCGGAATTGGAATTTGTTGGTCAAATTGTTCAACGTCGCTTCCTACTCCATTGGATAAGATTTCGTTGTAATTGTAGTCTTTTTCATTGATCTCTGGTTGACCACACTTTCTACGCTCCGCTCTAATCCAATCTCTAAATAAAACTACGATCTCCAACTTGGCTCCCGCCAATGAGTGTCTGTGCTCTCCTATTTGAAACCTTCCAGCACAAAAAGCGCTTTCAGAAGTTGTAGATAACGCTTGAATATTCAACATATCTCGAGCCATCTTTGATAGAGTCGGAAATGTCTTTTCATTCCCCCTCCAGTATTTCAGCAAGTTTTCACGTCCATTTTCATTAGCAATTGATTCGAATGGTACAACACCCTGCAAAACATAAACATCAAACTCGCTAATTTGTGAAGCACTTGAACCACTATACATTCTATTTCGAAGGCCTTGAATACTTGAAGCAGAAACCACATGTTTTTTATAAGGTTGAAGTGAAGTAGAAGAAAATGGTACAAAAGCTGGTTGATTATTTGCACTTTGCTCTTGGTAATACATATACATAGTTTTTCATTGTGTTTGTATGCTAGAGATAACATCTTATTTAGTTGGTTCTTTTGGAAGTATTTCTAGACATTCATAAATCGTTTCAATAAGGGCATTACAACAATCTACTTTAATAATAGGATTTAATACAGCACCAATAAAATAAATAGTGGGAATATGATTTTTTTTTAAATTTTACGAACATTTTTGTAATATCTGGAGCGTAAGTTGGTTTTTTCATATATTCATTAAATAACAAAAATATTAGAGCTATATAAAATAACATAGATGAAATAGTAGGATAATAAATACCAGAAAATTCCTTTAAAAATAAAGTTGATAACAAATTGTACTTTATGAAGGATGTTTTTAAAAAGCTTTAGGCCATCCTTTACAACTAAGTTATAAATATGACATGCACATCTAACATGAAAAATATCGGGAAAAGACGGAGTTCATCGAATTTTTAAAATGTTTACAACATAATTGGGTCATTGCGATTACGTGTTGGATGTCGAATTGTCCAGGCGGTAATGATAGTATGTTGTATCTGAACCGGTGGCTCACTTAGTAATGGGGAAGAGGACCGAAACGTGCCACTAAAAGACTCCACTTAGACAAAGATGGACTGTCAAGAACATAAAGGAGGTAGAATGGGCAGTTGGTCAGATCTAGTATGGATCGTACATGGACGGTAGTTGGAGTCGGTGGCTCTCCCAGAGTTCCCTCATCTGAGATCTCTAGGGAAGAGGATCAAGTTGACCCTTGCGAACAACTTGATGCACTATCTCCCTTCAACCCTTTGAGCGAAATGCGACAAAAGAAAAGGAAGGAAAATTCATGGACCGACCCAATCATATCCACCCCGTAGGAACTATGAGATCACCCAAGGACGTCTTCGGCATCTAGGGGTCACAGACCGACCATAGAACCCTGTTCAATAAGTGGAACGCATTAGTTGTTCGCTCTCAGGTTGGGCAGTCAGGGTCGGAGAAGGGCAATAACTCATTACCTTTTGAGTGAGATTTTGTGAAGAGTTGCTCTTTATATACGCGATAGATAGACTCTTGGAACCATGACATATTTGCTTACTTGAACATAATTTCTTTCCATGAAAAGAAAGGAAATGGTTCATTCCACAAAATAAAAAGCTTTTTTACGAGGTACAAATAGAAATTCCTCTTTATTTGATTTGTTACGAAATTGACCCTCTCATACTCTTCTTTCCCTTTTTAGGTCGCTCTTCTTATCTACCGTACCCCCAATCCTCCTTCATACGAAGGCATCGTAACATATACATCAAATCAAGACCAAATAAAAGATTCTCCATCCCTTCTTTATACTCGTCTATCCCTCGACCAACTAGATGGGCCTAGGATAAGGCATTAAAAAACTATCGATATGTGGGGTGATCGAACCGACTCATCTACAACTCATCTTTGAAAACAAGATGCACTCCCCATGTCATCGGGTTAATTCGACCCTGTACAATGTCGGGGACACTATGTGAACCTTGTCCTGACTCAGAAGACATTTGCACACCCACCTTTTCAACCAAGTATTGGTTATACCTTACTTTTTGATCATTTTCCACATGTCTCATTAAACCTCATGTCCCACCTTTGACCTTTTTCATTTTTAAATTTATAAACTTCACGAAAAAATTTATAAATAACTAGTTGATTAGGAATGTCCCTTTAAAAAAAAATCAATGCATGTGATTTTAATTTTCGTTGTTTTTGGCCTCTTCTCATACTAGGGGGAATATAAGAGATTGTAGTTTCAGTTTCACCCTGAGACTCAGTCTGAGCCTAAGGTGGAGCTGCACTAGTGGCACATTCCACTGATACCATGCGAGCTTTCCTCCAATCCTTGTTTAAGGCCACATGCTTCATATAGTTAGCCACTCCCACGGGCTTAGACAAAAGGTGGAAATCAGAAGGAAATTGGAAGGCCACATATTGGAATTCTGCAGTCTCTGCAGCTGGACTTGGGTATTCATTCACCAGTTCCTACCTTCGGGGGGAAGTAACATAGTAGAGAGAAGGCGGAGCTTCTTGGAAATCTTTTGGAACTATAGTCGGAAGAACAAATGGCTCAAAATCTTCTAGAGTTGGAGGAAGAACGATAGCAGGAGAAGTAGGCGGTGCCGATGGAGGTTGACGAATAAAAAAATTTGATCTGATCAGAGCAAATGATGCATTAGTATGACTGGCTCCACAGCTAGTGAATTCCATCTCTACAAAGAGTTGAGGGATTTATGACTTTTTTTTTCCAGTAGTTGCTCATCTTCATTGGGACCTTCACTATCCAGGTACACCACAAGAAGAGATCCAGCCACCAGACTGGTTACGTTGAGGGTACTGGGGGGAGTGCGATCACCTCGGTCCGAGACTATTTTCTTTGAACGTTTAGAGCTCAATCAAGGACTAGCATAAGTTTCCTGACGAAGCCTATTTCACTCCTGCGCCTGTTGAACAATGAGAGAGGTTGTGCCTGGATCTTTCAGCACTTCTAGGAGAGGAGCGACTGGGACAAACTTGGAAAGACCTGAAAAGAAATCGGTGAGATACGGAATTCCGGAACAAGAAAACTAGAAGGGAGGTGGATCTTACTATAGTTGCTAGGGGTCCAATGTTGGTCTTCTGTGAGCTTTTTCCATGTCTGGATTTTCGGGGTGGATACATTGAGGATGTCCTGAACCCAATCAATAAGATTGAGTATCTGTATAGGCTCCATACGGGTGGTTGAAAGGAAACAAATATTCAATAAAAATATTGATTAATATGGTGAAGGGTATTCTTGGATATATAAATTGGATGGATACAAGAAAGCTTATGATGAGGGTTCCATCACTCCGGGATAGTTCGACTGCTCGGGGGAAGGAGATCGATGATGGAAATGATGACATATCTTTCTATCCAGCCTCGATCATGATCATCGTCGAGGTTAGTAAGAATAACTATTCTTTCCCTCCGGTGCAGGTTGTTGATCCCCACGGAAGATACACGGAGAGTAGAGGCGGATTAAGTGATCTAGAGTAAAAGCTACACCGGCCAGCCGAGCAAAAAAACCGAAAGCAGGTAACTGTCCTTCAGACCTGGGGGCCCACTTGAGCTATGCAAAATTTGTAGCGGCGGTAGAAGTCTAATATAACTTCATCCCCAATCTTCATCGAGAAGGGGTATATATAGACAAAGGAATATCCTTATCTAAATAAAGTTATCCTCACGTATTCTTCAGGGATCAAGACCTCAACATTGGTCTAACGGCAGTTGTCAACGCCTTTACCATTGGCAGTAATTCGGCGGTGATTCTGGTTCTGTATTCCCCGGTGGGATAATCTCAGCCGCCGAGCAAGTTTTTGGAGGTAGGTTTCTCATGAAGGTCATGATCAAATCGCAATGTCCTTTAGGAGGATTTTGGCTAGGCTGAGCTTCCTCTTGAGGAGTGGGGTTCCCATGGTGTTGGAAGGAACGTTGCCGCCGATTGAGAAGTTCAACATTTTTTCTTTCAAATGTTGAAGTGAGGAATTACAAATTAAAAGTGCTAGAGAAGCTTTTTGCAGATTGAAGGCGAAAATAATAAAGTGATCAACTTTATTGGAATGGATGGTATTGATAAGTGCTAGGAGTCATCATTGTTAAGGTAATTGACGTGACGGATACCAATCGATGGCTGTTTGACACGCCTCATCATGATTTCCGCAGTCTACCATCAATCGAGGGAAGTTAGACAATTGCCGTCGTTTCGGTGTGATGACGATTGGTATGACAAGCTGAATAGCTGGCATCTTATGATTCTCCTGCAAAAATGAGGAGTTTTGATTGGTTGTCAGTTCAAATCCACTTCCCTGAGCGCGCGAAAGACACTCTCATAAAGTGCGGGGACTATATGTATAGGGAAAATTTTGTATTATACAGATGGATGAATTATGTCGTGACAGGTGATAAGTGGTGATGAATCAGATCTGATTCATCTTTCAGTATAAGTAGCACTGGGGGTATCAAAGGGTCGCAGGTACTGGAAAATAGGAAGATCAGAGCGCCGATTCGAATTCCAACGGACGGTTGTTACTTGTCTGATTCTACACCTTCCAAGGGTGCATTAATGACATTTATGAAGACACTAATTATCTAATTATCACAACATTCATTTATTTGTATTAATAGGGGCGTAAATCGTGGAATGTGTACCCATGAGTCCAAGTATAAATAGGTACAATTATCTCATTGTAAAGGCATCAGATTCAAGTCATTACAACACTACTTTTCGATGCACATTCTTTATCTCAATATATGTGCTTTCCCACTGTCGAAACACTTAACCTGGAGGCCTGACCAAGAAGCATCTACCAGGCTCAGGCTAATTACTCTCTAATCTCATTTTGTTATACATTATTTGTTATAATTATTAGTTAATATATTTCCTAACTCAGTCACTTGAGACCCACATGTCCTTGACCACGTATACAAATTAAACTGTATCAATTTACGGGTAAAAACTTTTGCTTGTGTTCTCAAACATCTATTACGTAAATAAGTTAGATACATAAAATATATTAAGAAATTCCATGACAACTTTAAGGGACTGTCGACATATTCAACATAAGAGTTAAGAAATTCCAACCGTGCCATCACATCCTTGGATGATAACAATTACTGCATCAACTACAATTGGTCGATCTTTTCGTTTTCCCGAAGAGATGGAGAATTTCGGCAAACTGGGCAAGTGGCCTTCAACTTCAACCACTCATCAACACAGTGGTCATGGAAGCAATGTTGGCACAAAGGTATGAGCCTCACTGACTCTCCAGCACTGTACTCAACTAGGCATATTGGGCAAGTCAGTGCGTTAAGCCCCGGAATCCGTCGGCTTTCACCAATGACTACCTATAAAGGCAAATTTAAAAGTTAGTCATTAAATTTAGAACGAGTATGATCTTATTATTATAGTTTAATAGTTTTTGTCCTTCCCGGACCCCACGTATAGTGGGAGCTTAGTGCACCGGACTGCCTTTTTTTTTAATAGTTTTTTGCTTAAGTTTATTCTATTAGAGAAATATGGGGTAACATTGTCATTAAGAAATTTAGAACAAAAATAACAGGATTTCAAGAAAGAAAATCCAGCTAAAAGAGATGGAGAAGCGACCTATTTTTTTTTTTTTTTTGCAATTTGCTCTCCAAAATACCACGTTTATATAAATATTGGATTAACGGCTAACAAAATAACTAAAAAACAGAAATTAGCTATAGATTTCATCGCTAAATTGATCGAATTGCTAGTCTCCATAGGATTAACGACAAATTTTGTTGTTTAGCTAAATAGTTTATCTATTGTTAGTATTTTTTAAAATAGTGAATCATGCCTCACATCTATCTTGAGCGCGTGTGTGTACCACTACAAGAAAGTATAAAATTGCCAACAAGACTTTAGCAACAATAAATATATTGTTGCTAAAAAATATAAATGACAACAAAAGTTTAATATATTATTGCTAGAAAACGTAAATGACAACAACAAAAATTACTTCTTGTTGTGACAACTTTTTGCATCGGAGATTATTGCAACGACATGCAACAATTTTTGTTGTTGCGAAAAATACTTTTGACAACATATGACAACAAAAATGTTGTTGACAAATGTCTTTCTTATTGTAGGTGTGTTAAGAGGGGGGGGGGTCATTTTGCTTTGTGCGTGCCAGCTCAATCCCTCTTTCGTGCTCTATACTAGTCCTCTAGAAGGGATATTGTTAATAAAGTGAAAAAGGAAATTGTTTCTAATTGAGGAGGAACATTTTCTTTTGAGATATCACTAGTTCCTACATATACAATCCAAACTAAAAATAATAATTTAAATTAAACTTATAGAATCTGTTCTAAATCTGCCTTCTAATACTTACCTTTTGGTATGATTGAATCGTGCCGTCATCGAGGCCTGAAGTAGGTAGAGATATTATCATGGAGGAATCCTGAGGCAACGGCGACGTTGCCCCGTAAACCTGGAGTTGGCGCCGGCGAATGGCATCGAGATGCAATCGACAAGCTATACAGATTAAACAGAAGAGGGATGGTACAAGTATGCATATTGTAATTAATAGGACTAGAATAACTGTTTCACGAGAAAACATATTTGTGAAAGCTCAAGAAAAGTGCCAATGCCAATTTTATTTGTGAAATGACAACGAAAATAGAGAGAGCATGACAATCAATTAATTCCTAGATTTCGTAAAGTGTCATATATTATAAGTCATGATAACTATAGATGCACCTGACCAATTTGTGTTATTGTCATGTACTAATAGTTGACATTATAATTTACTTTATTTCCTTATCGTGTAAAGGCATGCTATTTTTCATCATAATATCTACTAATTCAGTTGACATTGTGTTTTATTATATTTCCTTTGTGAAGTCATACAATGATCATCGTCATACATCAACACCCAAGACAACCCTTTTCAGCATAGTTTCTAATACACCCTTTGAAGATTGATGTTTTCACAATAGTAAATAAATTTCTTCTTTAGCTTTTAACTCTAAAAAAATGCACGGACTAACTATTTCCTAAAAACTTTTTAAATTATGTTAGATAATATTAGTTTAATCTAACTTGACAAAGCAAAATAATGTGTGTATACACATTTACGTAAACAATGTTACCTGGAAAAAAATAGATCTCTTGCTGCTAACATTCTAGTTTCTGAAACTTATGCTACAAAATGAAATAACTGGTGGTGATCGATCGATTATTAATGCGGAAGAATGATACGGTTGAACTCCTTTTCAGCCTTGTTATAGGAGATTGAATGATAGAGAGAAAAGTAAATGTGATGAATTCAGAATAACAAACAAGAAAAATACAGAGTTGTTGTAACATGTTGACGACCTAAAATAAATCGGTAATAGTGTTTTATCTCTTTAACTACTTAAGTTTTTAGATCAGATAATCACACAATTATATCTAATATGATATTAACCAGAACATGTAGGATCACAAGCATAGCTCAAAGAAAAAAGATTCAAGTTCACACCTGACCAAGAGACGTGTTGACTTCATGAGTTCATGAGTTTGTGAAATGGAACAAAAATATGGAGACAGAATAAATAAAATAAATATACAAATAAATAAAACTTTCCCCTCTCTAATTATTTAAATTTTTAAATAAGGTGGTCACACGATTCATGAATATTTAGACCTTTGTTTTACTGTAAATTTTTTAAGATCTTGCACATACTATTTAACACACAAGTGAAACTAATTTACCTTTGTTTTACTGTAAAATTTTTAAGATCTTGCACATACTATTTAACACACAAGTGAAACTAATTTAACGAATTTAAGTTTTCAGCGCATCAAAAAGGTCTTGATTAGATTCGTTTTGATCATATTTTCCATAATTAATAATTTTGTGAACTCAAACATTTTGAAGAAATGGAGGGGCCACTGACCCTTCAGCTTCATCAAAGTTCCTTGGATTTTATTTTTAGTACTCAAATGCATACGTTACATGATACCGCAGTCATCAAGAAAGAGTAAAAATAATGAATCCAACATGATGTAATTAATCATAAATTATAGAAGGAATAAAAGAGCATTATTGCAAAGTAGAAAATCCTATTGGAGGGAGGACCAATTCCAAGCTAAACAAGCATGGGTTATTCAAATAAATGTTTTGTTTTATTTTATGTGACGAAATTTGGGGTATGGTGGTTAAATAATTGGAAAAAGTATACAAATTATCTATTTAGATGTTGTAGTGGGTAAAAACACCTCCGAAAAGATTAGCGTATTCGAGAAGTCTAACGTCTTCGGTTTTTCATACAACTGTTTACCACTTCCAACAAGTTACGTCACATCAGTCCTCCTAGATCGAGCTCCACGACGCGCGTGGGTACAATGACATAAGCACGCTCACGTCGTCACCTTAGGAGGGCATAATAGTCTAATTTTATCTTATATATGCAAGCCTTAGAAGAGAAGAAAAGACGCACTGTATTCTTTAATATTACACTTATAACCAATATTCTCTCTCAGATCAATATACTAAAGCACTTGTTCATTATTCATTCCGAATCTAGCATATTTATTCATTTTGTTTGCTTATTATTTTACTTACTAAATTCCATGTTCTTTGCTCGTATAACCTAGCTTGTGATACCGGACTCATTAAGGAGTTCTCTGGATCGAATACAACCTACTTGTATTTAAACCCTAAAATATAAATCTCTAACTGTATTTTTGGTTAGAATCAATTTCACCGAAAAATAGTTTTGCACCATCTGTGGGGATAGACAATTGTGGTGTTGTCTCAATCTCTGATCTCCTTGAAAAAACTGAACGAAATCACGACATTCAGAAAGAGAGAAACATGTCAGGACAAAACAACAGTGCTCACGGATCACAGGGATTCAGAGAGGAACATGTACACATTGAACATCGGAACCTGACGGATCATTCAGAAACACTACGCACGAAGTTAGAGGAGCGGCCCGAACAAGAGCAACAGAGCAGTGAGAGGGGATCCCTACCAAAACAACCCGGAAAATAACGGAGCAAGGGAAGTCTCAAACAGGCAAACTCATTTGGGAGGAAGGAGCCCAGCCAAGTCTCAAACAGGCAAACCCATTTGGGAGGAAGAGTGGCCATCAAGGGTTCATGACCCCTATGTGGTTTTTCCTAGCTATTCGGAATGAAGGATAGCTATCAAGGGTGACACTTATGTGATTCTATGTGGTTTTAGGGAACCTTAGTGGTCATCCCTTCTTTTCATTGATTTGTCTTGTTTTGACATAACTGTGGTTGTTCGTAAGTAACTTGACAGTGATCTTAAGTTCATAATTGAAAGACTTAATCTTGAGAAATGGCATAATGGATTGAAAGTGATTTAATTCCCTCTAAATGGGTTCTATTAATGATTTCTCTAAGTTGGTGAACTGTTTTATCTCTGAATTTTAAACTGCTTTAATTATATTATTTCACTGCTTAATATTATATTATTTTATATTATTTATTATTCCCGAGGCACTCACTGAGTATCCAGTACTTAGGATACCATTGTTGTTTTTGATGGTGTGTCAGGTAACGAAGAAGAGCAGGTCCGTGATACGCATACGACTTAGGAGAATTTGTTGCTTTTGAGACTATTCGGTGAGCCCACATGATTGTTCGTGGGTCACCATTCTATCTTTATTTTATTAGTATTAGTTTCTAGGCTGCATCCTGAAGTTAGACTATTTCCTTTTATCATCTTAGAGGCTCCATAGATAGACGTTGTTTTGTGGGTATTTAGTTAAGGTCGTTATTTGACTCTCATGGGCGTTGCTACATTTGACATTTATTTATTATAGACTTCCGCTGATTTGATTTCATAAATTGTGACGATGACTTTTACTAAATATTTATAGCTTAATTGAAATTATTAATAAAAGACTAATCAAGGACTTAATAGTATTAATTCATAAGGTGCTTCCGGTGTTGTTCATAACATCTGATGCCTATTACGTCCAGGATCGGTTTGGGGCATGACACGCCGTCAGACAAGGACCCCACAGACTCACTTATCAAGAAGTTGGAAAGCGCGACGCTTTTTGAGGAAGATCCCAAAAAGAATGTATACCTGGGCTCAGAGCTCTCACCCGGGATCTAGAGTGCATTTTTATGTTATTTAAAAATTAATTCCAGTTTCTTTGCTTGGTCTCACCTTGACATAACAAAGATCCCCCCGGAGATAGCTATTCATCGGCTAAGCGCTTGATCCCAATCATACCCCAGTGAGACAAAGGAAACGACCAATATCTGCTGTCAGGGATCAATTCGTAAAGGAAGAGGGGACATACCTACTTAATATAGAGTCAGTATAGAGGGCCGAGGAGTCCGCGTGGTTGGCTAACGTGGTAGTGGTCCCCAAAAAGCTCAACAAATTCAAGATGTGTGTGGACTTTAAGGATTTGAATGAGGCGTGGCCTAAGGATTTGTTTCCTTTACCACACATTGGCCAAATGATTGATGCCACAACCCGACATGAACTACTCATTTTCCTAGATGCATACTCCAGATACAATCAAATTAGCTTACACCCGAAAGAACAGGAAAAACTTCTTTCATGACCAATCACGGTAATTTTTGTTATAATGTAATGCCTTTTGGTCTCAAGAATGCAGGGCAACTTACCAGAGATTGGTGAATAAAATGTTCAAAAAACAAATCGGCCATACTATGGAAGTCTACATCGATGACATGCTGGTCAAATTCCGAGAAGCTGAAATCCACCTGGCCTCCTTGGCTGAAACCTTCGACGTCTTGCATCGCCACGACATGAAGCTAAATCCATAGAAATGCGCTTGCGGAGTCAGGTCTAGAAAGTTCTTGGGTATCCTCATCTCCAGTCGCGACATTAAGATGAACCCCGACAAAGTTAAGGCTATCTAAGAGATGCCAAACACATTGAATAACGTTAAAATGGTGCAAAGATTAACAGGAAAGGTTACGGCCTTGGGAAGATTCATATCATGATCAACAAACTGGTGTCATGAATTTTTTTAAACTCATGAAAAAGGATCGTCATTTCCAATGGACGCAAGAGTGAAGCCAGAGCCTACAAGACCTCAAGGTTGAAAAAAGAAGAAATGTAAAATTTAGAGACATCGTTTAAAACCCAAAAAGACAAAACAAAGAAGGCAGCCATAAATAAAACACTTACGGTCAAAGTTCCATTACTGTGGGATGGGCACCTCCGATGGCTTGATTAAATCCCTGGTATCAATGGCGACATATCTATCTGTCCACTCTCGATCAGAATCATCATCAATACTGGCAATTAAAGAATTTTGTCCACGACAGGACAATTAAATGACTCTTGCCCTGAACATTTTTGGGGAATATATGCGGATTAAGTGGGCAAGGGTAAAATCCTCCCCACTTGTGAAGAGAGGTATTAGAGGCATGCAGCCATCAGACCAATCTGAGCCAGTCATACCTTGTATTTTTGGCAAAATTCCAAAATCACGGGATCAATGAAAATGATAGTCAATCCTAGTCGTCCAAACTAGAGGCACATTCAGAATTTAAGCTTTATAGGTTCAATCTTTACGACTTTTAGCATTAAATTTATTGTATTTGTTACAATTCACTAAATATTTATGTTAACAAATTCAATAAATAAGAACAAATAGTTAATTTAAGGGAATTTGAGAAGGAACCTGGTCAAATGATTCCACATTAATCGAAGAAGAAGGAGTATTTGATACTATCTACTGCTGATTTCTGATTTTGATTCCCTAAACAAGGAATCAAAATGATGCAAGTTTAAGAGTGCACGAGTGTTAGGCTGAGCTGGCAAGTTAGTTATACATAACTAGTAGGTTAAGTAGTTGAACGACAGCTTCAGTTGCTATTAGTTAGAGTTCATACGGTTAGATTCAACTCTCAGTATTAGCATATAAGACTCCCACTGTAATTGTTCATTCATTCAAGATAATAACAACTTACTTCTTTCTCTCTCAGTTCTCTCTCTCTCTTAGCTTTCTTCTTTGATAATTCTCTGAATAAGCATCCATCTTCTTCGAGCTACCAGCTCCTAGACTAACTAATTCCACTCGAGATCTCTTTTGTGCATCACAAAATCCTCAACAAATAGCACAAGCTTATAGTTCTTTCCACACCCCGACCGGTAGAGGAAAATTCACCGGTGAATGTGGCTCGGGCCAGTTCTCTCCCTTTCAGTTGAAACAAGAGTTCCACGCCATGATCAAATATTGTATTGATGACTCACACGGTTTTCTACCATATGTAGTTCAATTTTATTGTGTTTACTTAACTTAAGAGTCCTAGCACCTGCATTTTGATGGTTAGTCATGTTCACATTAAACCCTAGAGATAGCCTATATAAACACAATCATGAGTGTTTAAGAGGAGTTAACACATCATATAAAGACGGCTGGGGGTTCACACATGAAATATATATCTGCATCAGTTAGAGGGATATTTAGGCTGTGGAAACATGAGGATTCATCCGCTTGTGAGAATTCGTGACGACTGGTGACATGAGTCATGGTTACTGCAGATCCGCTTTCGCTATGGAGAAACCCGTAAGTCTCCTAACTAGTACTTTACGATTTAAGTACTACATTGGCATTAGAGCCATAGGCTCGTTTTCCGATTCGAGACATGATTGTATGCAATACATGAAAATTAGGGATTTTATGAATTATTCCGAATCTTAATTTCATTATTTCATGTCTGTAAATGCCTAGTTTTTACGTGAAACCTTAGGATTTTCAAAGATCTCATCGAGAGATTTCCGTCAATATGTGGATCATATTTTTTGGCCTTGTAGTTTTTGAGATTGAATTTTAAAATTTTGGGGTTTTATTATTACAAATTTAACCCCAAAAAATTCAATAATCCTTGTTTCATGCAATTTTCGTACAAATTGACTGGGTAATATGTTACCCATTTGTTTTTGAGAAAAACCATATAATCAATTGTGATTTTCATCGAAAATTTGGGTAGAAGTTTAAGAAAATCCGTTAGGATTTGTTTAGAACAAAATTCATCAATTATTTATCATACGGATCAATCTTTGGAAGATTTTACTTTGGTTTGGAGGTTTACATCAATCCTAAAATACGTTTAGGATATAAATCAGTGATTTGATTGAAGAAAAATGGCCGAAAATTTTGGTTTTTGGCCGGAACCCTAACGAACCCGAATTAAGAAAAACTCTAACTATTTCTCACGATTTTGGCAACTTTTTGTTGATATTTTGAGCAATTGGTGCTTGAAATCATTCCTAAAATATGTTTGGGACAAAATTTAGTGTTTTGATTGGATCAAAATAGCCTAAAATGGAGAAACTTCATCCGGGTCACGGAAATACCCATTTTTCAGACTTGGGTCGTGGCTCTTTCTCTCACTAGTGACATCGGCAAAAGAAAGAAGGCTACCACAGGCAAAGATCGATCTGGGCCTCCATAAACGTGATGCCACTAAGGGCCCCAGCCGATCTTTCCATTCATTCTACGAGCCGACTAAGTCAGACCAAGGTGACTATTCCGGGGTACAATGCCAACCCACAAAGAGCCATCGGCAAGATTCGTCTGTGTGCCACACATAGGATTTGAGGTGAAGAAGAAGGGCTGAAACAATATGTTTCTGCGAAGCCCACTCTCGGCCCAAACTTGCATTGGCGAGTGTGGCCCACCCCCAGCTTCTTTTTCGATAACTTTTTTTGTTTTGCTTAAAATTAAATTTTTGATTTCTACATATTTTTTAAATAATTTTTGGACACTGAAAAATATTTTTCCCGTAATTAATACCATTCTGAAAATGTTAATTCCGTATTAATTATTTTCAATGCTATTTTCCTACAATTAAAAAATATGAATAATGCATTGAACATGTCTGTGTTACTCACTCTCCCTAAAAGTTTATGAAAAATAAAAATCCTATTTTCTAAGTAAAATTTGGTATAAATATTGGTTTTCTCCTTGATTTATTTTTGGAAAAGTATGAAAATTAGATTTTCAGATCTAATTAATTTTCTCTATTGATATAGAAGTGTATCTAGAATAAGATCTGATTTTTTCTATTTAGTGTGTACATTTATGACTATATACCACTTGTTTAATCAAGAAATAAAAATATTTATTAAAATATTTAGTGACTTTGCTTGAGTTGATATGATTATTCTACATTTAACATCTATCCTTAGACGATGATTGAGAACGTAGTGAACTCTCGACTCTAGGATTTATGTTTATGTTTAATAGCCCTGTCAATTGGCTAAAGTTACATTTGTGTGTATGCAAAAATATTAAACATGCGTGCTTTTATGCTAATTGTGAAATTTTGTGTTTTACAAATATGTAGAACTTTAGTGTTCCATAAATACCATATCTACTTCTTTATAGAATATTGTTGTAGAGCTTATCAAAAGTGAAAAGCTCAACAGTAACAATTATAAAATATTGAAATGTAATATGTGTTGGAATAACCTTTTTTATTGTAAATAATGTCATGGATAAAGCCTATGATGCTTGAAAAAATTTCCTAGCTCGCATTATGTTGCTGAGCTGTGAAGATGTAACAAGAAATTTTAGTCATAAGATTACCAAAACTCTGTAGGATGTTCTCGAATATAAGTGTGGTAGCACTACAGTTACCAGGCTTAAGGTCATAAGTTGACTAATGAGCACCAAGTTCAAGCGATTATCCGTTTCCTCCCTCAAATTTAGGAGCATATGAAGATGCACATGACTCAAAATAAATGTAATAGTATATTTTTTGATATGAAATAATACCTAGAGTTAGAAAAGGAGCGGCAAGAGGCTGCCAAACAAGGTGCAAAAGTGCACAAAATAATTTCTAGATCAAGAAATGGTTTTAAACGTAAAATCAGAGGAAACTAGAAAGTTAAGGCTCATCCAAATAAGAATTTGTTAAATATATATAAGTATACACAATATACATGTGTATACTTATGTATATTGGCTTTCGGATTTTACTGTAGCAAGCCCACGGGTTGGACAGATTTGATAAATAAGGTGTTGTAATATTGTAGTGTAAGTATTACCTTAATTAGTCTTGTACACTTATCATAATTGCATAGTTAGTCTCCAAATAGAATAAGGTTTTAGGAGTAGAATAGGAATAAGATTTTCCTATTATGAAAATATGTAAATTGTATATATTCTCTTTCAATTAATGTAAATAATCAAGTAATTATTTCTTTCATGGTATCAGAAGTCTAGGTTGAAAATTTTTCTCTCTAAATTTTCTTTCGGTCCGAGAACCTTGCCCTCGGTTTCTATGCCGTTTCCCTTCAAAATCCCTCAAATCTCCTCTTCTTTCTTTCGTTATGTCTAATTCAAAGAACACGTTTCATCCTGCCCTGGTTGTTTCTAACATCAAGAATCATATCCCACTTATTCTTGAAATAGAAAACGTCCAATATGCGACGTGGGCCGAACTGTTCAAAATTCACGCACGCTCGCATCAAGTCATCCATCACATAATCACTGCAGCTCTTGAGGATATGGAGGTGCCTAAACACGAGGATGATCCTAAGTTGTGGATGACTCTTGATGCCACCGTCCTTCAGTGGATTTACTCCACTATCATTATCCAAGCACGTGGAAGTCGTCGTGACGGGAACCATGTCACAATATATAGCAACGCTTGATTATTACAACAATAACTTCCCTCTTGTCAGTCCTATGTACACATCCTCGGAGTGCCCATTTGGAATCAACTTGAACCCCCTTTGTAAGCCCAGTGAAGTCTCTTACACACTCATTCCGACCATGGGATATTTTGAGTTCTTACCAATTCACAGAACAATGAAGTTGTCAATTCTGTCTCACACCCATGTCGCTTAATGAGAAAGATGAATAACAATTGATCGATTTAGTTGATGTCAAGATTGGCCAAGAGTACAAGGTCATTGTTACCACATATGCTGGTAATTTTCAAGTGCTAATGAAATGCTCTTTGACACATCTTTTTTTTTTTTTTTCCATTTATCATTCCAATATGTCTGCTAATGTTTAGATTTTCTTGAATGTGTCATTTCAGGACTCTATAGATACAGGGTGGGCGATGTGCTTCGGGTATCTGGATATAGGAACAAGGCACCTCAATTCAACTTTATACATCTGGAAAATGTAATCTTGAGCATTGATACTAACAAGACTGATGAATTTGAGGTACAAAATGCAGTGAAAAATGCAACAAGCAATCTGATGCCATTCGATGCGCGTGTAACCGAGTACACCAGCTATGCCATACTTCCACCATTCCAGGCCATTATGTCCTATTCTGGGAGCTGAGCATGAACGACTCTGCCCCGATTCCTCCTTCGGTCTCTGAAGACTGTTGCCTCACCATTGAAGAATCTCTGAACAGCGTCTGTCATCATGGCCGTGCGTGTGACAAATCCATCGGGCCTTTTGAAATAAGGATAGTGGAAACAGGTATTTTTGACAAGCTGATAGACTGTTGTTGCATTAGCTTAGGTGCTTCGATAAACCAATACAAGACGCCCCGGTGCGTGAAATTTGCACCAGTCGTCGAGCTATTAAATTTGAGGGTCGTGTCGAGCTACTTCAGTCCTGTGTGTCCAAAATGGGTTTCTGGAACCAAGCAACGGAACAACATAAATTGAACTATCTCTGGATACTTATAGGCAGTGGCAGAGGCAGGATTTTCACAAAGAAGGTTTATCATATACTATATATATAACTTCAAGAAAAAAGCTTGACCTTGTATCGATGTGTGATATTCTGGCCTTCCGTCCCTCTTAACAGTTACATAGTCGTGCTTGTTAAGAACAATAGTAATACATACAATTAGAGTAAAGATGAACTCGAACTAGCATAAGAATGTTTGTCTTGAAACCAGAAAACTCCACAACGAGAGGCGGAGCTAGAGATTCGTCTACGGGTTCGGCAGACCCAATAGCTTTGGTTCAAAACTCACAATGTTCCGACTGTATGTATGTATGTATGCATGCATCTATGACTGTATGTATGTATACTTGCTAAGTATGTGTGTATGCATGATATGTTTTGAAAAGAATTGTTGCCATGTTTTGAAAACTCACTAATATTGTCATAATTTGTTATTAGGGACATAAATAGTGCTATTTATGAAAATTTTCCTAATATTTTTGGGTCGGGAGAGGAAGTTAAGGGGCGAGAGGAACAGAAGGGAGATTTCATGATAAGTGGATCCAACAAATTAAAAATATGTGAATATAGAAGTTTTAAAGGGAAAATGGTCTTTTCATTTTTCTATTTAGAATCCTCACAATTAGGGGTGAGCACGGGTACAGGATACCCAGATACCCGACCGGAACCGATACTATCGGGTAGGTTCCGGATAGATATATTATAATAACGGGTAGGTTCCGGGTATTAAAATTAGGAACCGATCAATATCGGGTCCGGTTTCGATTCCGGTAAATAGAAACCGGGTACCCGGACCCGGAACTGATACCCGGACCCTATGAACCTACCCCCATTTAAATTATTTAGTTTTGGGCTTTAGGGCGTTTAAATTTTTGGCCCAGTCCGGTTAAAAGGTCATATACGGAATTAAGTCATTCGCAGTTCACTTCGCCCTAATTTCCAAAATTTTCACTTCGCAGCTCACACTCACAGTTCACTTCGCACTTCGCACTACTACGCAGCTCGCTCATAGGTTCACTTCGTAGTTCGCACTACTACGCAGCTCGCCATCGCCAGTCGCCATTACGTAGCTCGAGCCTCGCAGTAGCCTCGCCATCGCCATCAGCCCATCACCATCGCCATCACCATCGCCATCGCCATCGCCAATCTCCTCTCTCACTCCAGAAGCTTGACAAATGTTGTTGTATTGTGCTCGAATTCCTCTCGGTTTTGTTAAAGGTAATGAATAACCCTTAAAGTTGTTGCATAGTGAAGAACATTAGATTTTTGCATTTCTTGGGTTGATTTCTTGGGTTGATTTCTGTATTGGGTTGATTTCTGTATTATTATGTTACTGTTTTTTATTTATGTATTATAATGTTACTGTTTTTTATTTTTTATTGTTTGTTGTTAGTATTTGGGTTGATATTTCCCTTTTATTGTTTGTTGTTAACTTGTTATGCTCAATTTATTAGAATTGCTGTTTTGTTTTGTTTTATTTTGATACTTTTTTTTGGTAGATGGCTGAGGCTAGCACGGCATCCACAACTCGTGCACCATCGAAAAAGAAGGCAACACAATCTGAGGTTTGGGAGCATTTTGGTAAAGCAATAGATGAGAAAACTGGTAATGTTGTTTCTATTTGTAACTATTGCAATGAAGGCTTAGCTTATAGTGTTAGCAATGGTACCTCATCCATGTGGAAATATTTGAGAAGTTGCAAAAAGTATCCTCACAATATTGACAAGAGGCAAAAATTGCTTGGTGGTCATTTTAAAGGTAGTATAAATGGGGATAATGAGCATATGCTTAGCACTTGGAAATATGATAAAGAGTTTTGTAGGCACATGTTGGCTAGGATGATTATTATTGATGAGCAACCATTTAGAACGGTTGAACGTGAAGGTTTTAGGGGTTTTGTGTCGGCATTACAACCTTTATTTAAGCATATTTCAAGATTCACAATTGCTAGGGATTGCATGAAACATCTTAGCCATCCCCGTATCCACGGTAGCCTCGAAATCGGCTTTTAGCACATCTGGTCGAGTGCTTGATCAATTTCGCAGCTCTCTAACTCCTAAATTTGTGGAAGCTTTGATTTGTTGCCAAGATTGATTGCGCTCATCTTCAAAATCAATTAGTGTTGAGCAATATATGGAAGATGCAGAAAAATATGAGGAAGGTAAGTCACTACTCACTAGGTCTTTCTTTATTTTTGTTTTATGAATTTGGGTTATTTAGAATTTTTATTTTTGTGTATTATCTTTTGTCTTGGAATCTCACAATAGTTTTATTTTATTTTTGTAGAACTTACTTGTGTCACGGAAGACATAATGGTGGATTAGTATGCAAGTGGACGTGTGACATTTAAACTCTTCTTATATGATGAAGAGGATATCTAGTCTAGCTTAAAACTTCAGTAGTGGTCACACTATTGATGATGGTTCCAAAGTTAAATTTGCATCAGGGTATACAAGCGACAAAGAAAATTTCTTAACCATCCAAGGCAATGCAGTCTCAAAATGCAGCAAGGCAATGCAGTCTCAAAATGCAGATGTTAATGCAGCAGCAGCAAGGCATGGTAATTCAAGTGTCTACCGTGTTGAAGCCTCACAATGCAGATGTTGAAGCCTCACAACAGCAATGCAATGCAGTCTCAAAAAATGCAGATGTTAATGCAGCAGCAGCAAGGCATGGTAATTCAAGTATGTACCGTGTTGAAGCCTCACAATGCAGATGTTGAAGCCTCACAATGAAGCAGCAATACCTAGACTAACAGTTTCTCTGAATTAATAAATCAGTGACTGATATTTCTGTTAAATGTCACTGGATTATGTAGTGTAATTTTGCAATGTTTTCTTCATTTAGTCATTGTGATTGTGTTGTAGTCATTTCAAATTTTTCGTCACTGATTTCCTCCATTTTAGATTTAGTCATTGTGTTGTAGTCATTTCAGTTTTGCAATGTTTACGAGGTGCAGGAACCCATTTCACGGGTTGATTTTTCGTCCGTCGCTATTTCCTCCATTTCAAATTCACCACCGATGATGCGAGAGTATACTATTTATGACAAATGTTTCTGAGTGCAGAGAACCTACCTGAATCTCGAGTCCGTAGGTTCAGTAATGATTATGGGTAGGTTCAGATGATTTAGGAACCGATCGTTTACTGGGTAGGTTCCGGGTAGTTTAAAAAAGTTAGGGTACCCGGACCCGCTCACCCCTACTCACAATGAGTTGAAGCTCTTAAATGCATGCTCCTAACCTACTTGATTACAAGCTATAAAGCTAACCATAAAGCAAAACTAATTACAAACTAACTACAACGAAAAACTAATTAACTGTTATGAGACAATGAGAATTAAAGCAATGATAACGAAAAAAAGAACATGCAATTTTAACGTGGAAACCCTCAAGGAAAGAAAACCACGACCTCACCAAATCTTATTATTCTTAATGAAAGATATTTTCAGAAAACATAATTATACGGAAAAACCATGTATATATAGGTTGCGAAAGATCCTAAATCTAGTACAAATCGGATGTCCTCCAAGCAACCCCGCTGTCGATCAGGCCCACAAACTTAACATTAACTAGTATCTCTTTTAATCGAACTAGAAGAAACTCCAATGTTGACTAAAAATATAAGGAATTTTTTGAAGTATGTCAAACAAAGTTTGTCCAGTATTGAGTATTGACAAACTAAATGGATATCATTGTAGAATATCACCTCTGTTTTGCATCGATTCGTCCAACATGCTGGTTGATATTGTTCAATTAACCATTTCATGCATAAGATACAAATGGTAAAGAATGGATCTTGGGCCTAACTCAACCCCAAAAGCTAGCTTGTAAGGTGAGGATTGTCCAAGCCCGTATAAGGAGTCCATGTTTCCATTCCATATCTGATGTGAGACTCTTAACACTTCCCCGCACGCCCAGACCTTGTTAACTGGAACGTGGATAATATAATTTGGGAGCCCAACATCAGTGAACAAAGAATTGGAATGAGTCTGACTCTGATACAATGTAAAAAATGGATATTGGGCCTAACTCAATCCAAAAACTAGCTTATAAGGTGAAGATTGTTCAAGTCTATATATAAGGAGTTCATGTTCCCATTCCATATCTAATGTGAAACTCTTAACACAGAGATGAAGTCAGAATTTAAAGTTTATGAGTTCAAAATTTTTCACCAAACCCATCATCAGTTACGGGGCTCGCCATTGAATACTTATACATATTCAATAATTTTTTTTAATACAAATACAAAGACGAAACAAAAGTTACCGGGTTCGGACCAACCCTTAACTAATACTCTCCCGCTGTCCCTAATAAGATACCCCTGTGAATCAATTCCTGCCATGTAGTCTTTTTTTTTTTGTGGTTTGCCTGCTAGTGTTCGGTACCCATTTCAGGGCCCAACTAAACCGGATTCCTGCGCCGGAAACATGATGTCTTATGTAACAACTCTGATGAGTAAAAACAGGGAAAATACACTCATCATTTCATACAATCTCCAGACATCAATCTTCACTCCAAACAAAATTGTCAATTCATTTAACCCTTCAAGAGCACTAAAGAACGTAAAATACAAATGGAAAGTTCAATTCTTCCTTGTTCATAATGAAAATTTGACAGCACCAACAAAGGTGTTTGATGAGCAGCCCTAGGAATTTGTTTTGATCCTTGGACGCAACGTGGAAGATCTCCTCGGAAGCACACGTCGAATCTAAATTCATCCATAAAAATATATTTACAGAAGAGTATTCAATTACAACTTTGGCAAAGAGCACTCTAGTGGTGGAAGAACTTAAATCCAAAAACAACTTGGGAAGCAGAACCACGCATCAATCTTGTTCACCCTTTATTCACAAACTCGAGAATTTTAGTCAAGTCTATCAACATAAATAAATGGATATTTACAGTCAGACATCTCTTTAACAATCATCCTCTATAACAACATTTTACTATAGCAACCATGTTTTTTGTGGAACCGATCTTTCATGTTATGTTATATATGTTCTCTATAACAACATTTCACTATAGTAATAAAAAAATGTCGGAAAATGACATTGTTATGAGAAGTTTGACTGTATACGCACTAGCAATTGTAGACATAATGTGTGCTACTAAACAAAAGAGGAGAACGGTATACTAGCATTATTACCATTTATAAATTCATGGGATAGGTTGGAGGACGAGTTGGCTCATCCAGCTTCTTCAACCTCAACAGTGTTTCCAAAACGATACACACCAGCATTATTGAACCAAGAAGAAAACCATAACCTATTTTCCAGCCTTCCCCTGCACCTGCATAATCCATTCCCAATACTATGTTCACAGCTGCAATGAAGAGGGCAATCCTCCCCACCCAACCATGATACAAATTCCATAACTTGCGATATTTGCTGTCTCTATCTGGTCGTAGAAAGAATGCTAACACCTGCATGTAAATAAGCGGGAGTTATCTTCCTGTATTCTTAAAAAGAATTAATAAATCTGAGGTAATTAAAATAGTAATGTTAAATTAATTCTGAGCACACAAATTGCACTATGTGTCCTTAGGGAATTTAATCCTCTCACTATTGTCCAAGATTTCGGATTAATTCCCTTCCAGGATAGAATGAAGTAAACTATTCTGTAATAGTGACACTTCAAATTACAAAACTTTGTCGGACTTAAAGAACGGAGAAAATCATACTTGACACTTACTTTTATTATCGAAAATAATGCAGAAGAAGAGGGCAAGAAGAATTCGAATTTCAGAGTCTGTTTGAAAAAACCATGGGTGGCTTTACAAAAAGGCGCAAAAATTAAAAGAAGAAAACCATATTTTCTCAGGATGAGGAAGGTCATTATTTCATCAATTGTCTGTCCTCAATCTTTACAGATGCAACATCTAAGAAATATTTTTCGGAGATTTTCCCGGATCTAAATCTTTTCAAGTAAGAAAGCTTCTAACCGATAATATACGTTGGAAATCCCACCTTCTTTCTGACACAACAAGAGAAAAATGAAAATTCTTGGTTGTTAGGATCACCACCGGAATAAGGTTGAACAAGCTTTTGAGAAATCAATTTGCCGAATCAGATAAGAGACAAACCTGAAGAATGCTTAGTACAAGAACAAGAATGCCAATGCCTTCATGTGCTGGAATATGAACCTGCAGCTTGTTGTGAAGTTGAAGCCCAAGAACCACTCCGGCGAGTCCTAATATGAATCCTATGAACTGAGCGGATACATGAACGTAATACCATGATTTTTGGCTCTTTAAGTATCTCGCGAAAATCGCTCCGAAGGGGGAGAATAGTCCCCATCCCAGTATTCCCAATACTCCATGAGTCTTCTTTGAGCTAGTGTTGTCATTAGGTCCAGATGAAATATCAATTGAGTTGCCTAAGGAGAAGAAAACATTATCTCAACTATAGTCAAATGTCTTACAAGCTATATAGAATCATTAGAAAAACAGAGAATAAAGCTAACACGTGTATACTGAAAGTCAAGAAAAAAGGGCTCGAATGGTACGATCCCCGTCACCCAAGAATAAAAGGGGCAATCTCATAGTTCTTGGTCTATGAAGATACATTTTTAAGAGGATGATTCTTATAATACATTACTCCAGTCGACTCCAATGGAATTTCAAAATGAAGATATTTTTATTTTGTTCAAAACGTGTCGCAGAATGATTATGGATTTATGGTCATCGGTTCGACTCCGATAGCCGGCTTTTCCCTATTTTTTTTTATTCCATTTTTAGATGATTGATAATGTTCCTTTGAAATCAAAGAATATTGAAATAGCGCCTTCCTCCTTTTCCAAAAGCTATCAATTTATTATAGTGAGATCTAATATAGATCCAACTTTCAATTCACTCGTGGGATCCCAACGGTCCGGAGGAGACCACCACAACTCCTCTCTTCTTGAGAATCCATACATCCCTTATCAGTGTATATTTTGTCGACCAATCCTTCCTAATTCACATCTTTGTTCAAAGAATTTCTTTTCTAATTCCTTACATAAGGAGTCAGAAAATATCGGATCGCACTTGCACAAGCAAATTGTTGATAAAACTCCAAAATGACATTTTCCTTTTACCTGAATCACTTAAATGCAAAGCATATTGAAGCCATCACAAAGACAACTCATTAAGTGCCATTTTCCTTCCTTTTGAATAAAATTGATCAGTGACATCAATCAATACAAAGATGCAGGTAAAAAGCATGTTAGTAATATTTAGTAAATTGATCCACCACTGTATATTAAATAAAACGACAAAGGATCAATTGAGCAAGGAGACTAATTACATGAACAAACCTGAAGAGAAGTCGAACAGTATAGTTGTTTTATCATCATGTACAGTAAGGTGGTGGTGATGAGGATATTTAGTTGCAAATGCAAGTAAGATAGGTTGGTTTTTGAGATGATTCGGATACTTCAACTGGAAGGCCAAGTATATCGTTGCACCTTGAAGATAGACGAGGGGTGGAACAGTTGTCAATGGCAGCTCTCCTTTCTCTGGTTTAATTTTCGACGGTGTTAAGCCCTCGACATAATATTGCTTGATTTTCCCCTGTCCTGAAGGATTCACCCAACCAACCATACAACTAGAATTGATCATTTTTCCATCTCGCGAGAATCCCATTCCTACCCATCCAGTTGTGTACACGGTTGATAATACAATTGTGACGACATTGTCTTTAGTCTGTGAATACTGTGACAAGGAATTAAGGCCAGAGTTATTTCTGCTATCAATTTAGCATGATAAACTATCTTGGGAATTTTTCATTTTTGACCCGTTGGCCGAAATTAACTACGAGCGCTAGCCAAAATATACAATAACACATATACTGGTTATGTATATTTTATATATATATATATATATATATGTATACATAGGTATATAATATATGTTTATACGTAATATACAAAAACTAAAAGTAACATTTACACAATCATGTAATTTATAAGGTATATAATATGTGTTGTAAATTCAAATGATAACTACACATTTGTGGAGTCATTTTTTATGTCTCAGTTTCGAGTGAGTTTAAGTGTTATGTACTTACAGTGAAAAGTAACATTTACACAATCATGTAATTTATAAGGTAAATACTTAACAACTAAATTTCTGTCCTAACGAATTAACCATTATTACCAATATCCTTATGCTATTATAAGTTAAACTACTATAGTTTGTTTGGCTAAGTTTATGAGAAATTAAAAGTGCTAACTTTTTTTTTGAAAAAGTATATATATCTTAAAAAGTTAAGCCATTTGGCCACACTTATAAAAAAAATATTTTTGAATAGTACAAAAATTTATTTTTCAGAAGATTAAAAAGTTATTTTTTCTCCGGAAGTACTTTTGGAATATTAACCAAGCATAAAAAGATAGGAAAAAGTATTTTCAAAATGATTTAGCCAAACATAAACTACCTCTCTTCAAAAGTATTTTTTCTAAAAAATAAGCAGATTTTAAAAGTTTGACCACCAGGATTTCCAATATCTCTTATTCATATCTATGTCTATTTCATGTTGAAAGAGAGGAAAGGATGCAAGCAAGGAAGCGCTAATCTATACCTATACGACTGCTAACGTTGCGCTGATAGTGTAACTTAAATTCGGTCTTAGAAATAATTTAGAACTTACACGTAGCAGGAAAGAATTCCAAACAGGTTGACACACCATATTTTCCAAACCACCATAAGGAGGAGGAAGAAATTGAGCAAGATTTACACTACAAAGTGCTTTAGCATCTTCATCAACCGCCATTACCATCCCTTTATCATCTCTTCCCAAAGAGATTAACATGATAAACAATGACATCACCAGTAATCTTGAAACCATAGCCATATTTTCCTACAATATCACAACTTCAAAACAGGGAAAAATTGGGTTATAGTGAAAACAATAATGGGGAAATGAAGAATTGTAGAGGGGTTTAGGTGAAAAAATATGTTTGCTTGGAGTTGAAGGATGAGTGATTGAAGATGGTGGGGTGGGGTGGGGTGGTGGTTGAAGGTGGCGGGTGATGATCATCATTGCTATAATTTTTCTTTAAGTCATATCCTTTAAAAAATGATAATAACAGAAACAAGTAAGAAAAATTGTTGGTATGTATATCATGACATAAACTTGTTAACATGAATTAGGATTAGGATTGGAAATGTTTGTCTCTAGAAGAGGTTTTGCTTGAAAATGGATCAACAAGGGAATAATTGAGGTGAACAGTCACTTAAGTTTTTGAAAATTTAAATCGGAGAGAGAACCTAAAAGAAAAAAGAAAAACAAAAGATACGGCTGAGAGGGAAGAAAATAAAGCAAAAGAAATAAAGAATTATTTTCTGCGGAGGAGTAGAATATATAAAACTGGGAAAAGACAAAGTTGGTCCATGTATTATGCAAAAGGATCCATATTATCATCCATTATACTTTTCATATATAACACTCCTTGGTTAAGATAGTCCAAAGTGATCGCCTAATACCACATGACACTGACATTTGATGAAGTGGACACCACGTGACATGTTAAAAGTCTCATCTGTGAATGGTGTAATGCGTTTTGGGAAGAAGGCTAGCTTAGTTCGAGATTCATAGGACCGTTTGAAGTTTTGGGTATTGGGGAGGTGACCTACAAAATTACCATGTCATTGAGAATGACAAAGGTTTATTCGGTATTCCATGTGTCCATGTTGCAAAGGTACATTAAGGATAGGACCTATGTGTTAAAGTTGGATTTGGTTTAGCTCGATGAGAACTTAACCTCTGAGGAGGAGTCGTTGGTCATTTTGGATAGGCAATTACGAAAGCTCTAGTCCAAGTAGATATCTTCTAGTGCATTGGAAATCATCATCCAATAGAGAAAGAGGCTATTTGGGAGACAGAGTCGGATGCGAGTAAAATGATTCGTTCGGTTGTTTTAGACTTATTGGTCGGTTTTAACCAAATTACCCTCCCCGTAGACTCTCTTCGGGGTTCGTGACTCGCGGGGATGTGTGGCATGATTCCCGAGATGAGTTAGATAAATTTCGAAAAGAAAAATCTAAGTTTTAAATTTATGAAATGGAAAGAGTTGACCCAAAGTTGACTTCTGAGTATACGTATTCATTTCCAAGTTTCGTCGCTTTCGATAGGTCTGGAACATCGTTTATGCATTTGTCGAGTCTTTGGTTCACTTCCCGAGGTGTTTAGTTGTGTTTTGAGTCCTTATTTGCTAATTTGTGAAGTTTGAGGAATTTGTAGAAAAGTGTATCTTAGCATTGTCGAATGAGTATTCCTAGTTTGCGAGTTTACACTCAGATAACATGTTTGGTTTGTGTTCGAGTGGTCTCGAGTGTTGGATGGTGATTTGTACAATTTGATATTGCTGTTGTTGCTGGTGTAATCGCACCAACGGTCTGATGGCCGCACCTGCAGAGTCGCTTTTACGAAAATTGGTCTGCAGATGTGAGCTCCGATGGGTTTTGGAAGGGTCGCATCTGTGGATCCTTGTGCGCAGCTGCGAGCCGCTTCTGCGGTCAAATTTTCGTAGAAGTGATTACACTTCTGCGAGGAAAGTTCCACATGAGCGGGATCGCTGAATTAGAAGCAAATAAAAGATCCCAAGTCGAAATCACTTTTCATTTTCCACTTCACTCAAGTCTTAGCTCGGCTTTGGGAGATATTCGAGGGTTTTAATTTATTCCATTCTTGGGGTAAGATCATCACTTTATTCTCATTATCTATCCATGATTCCTTTACTTAATCTAGGGTTTGTATCATGATTTGGGGATAGAAAACTAAGTGTTCATGTTCTAGGTTAAGAGAGTGAAAATAATAAAATTGGATGCCAAGTTGTGGTCTTTAATGATTGATACTTCAGATTTAGGGCTGTTAACGATTGGGGAACCTATTGCTAAGCTTGAATTTCAAATTAAATGCTTTGATTCTCAAGTGAAATTCAAGGGTTTATCCTAAATTGGTTTTTTATGTTGAGGGCAATTGAAGGCCCAAATGTGACTCGATTTGTATACAATATAAGTATATGCCTAATTGGACAGCAAGTTGCGTATTCTCATGTTAAAGTTCTGACTTTACCCCTGTGGTTATGTGGTCACTTTGGGGCTCGGGTATTTAGTTTCTTTGAAAGGTCTTATCTTTATATTTGTTTTTAGAACTACGTGTTAACATAGAATCTATGATATTAGACTACGAACGTTTGGAGGCACTACAAAAAGGCAGAGCCTTGGTGTGGGATTGAGATCGTTGCACCTATTCGGCCAAGAGGTAGGCTACTATTTACTTTACTAGACTCCGAAAGATGCATGTAGTATGTATAACTATTGAGAGGTATTGGGCGTGTAGGTGTCCCACCTTAGTGACTGTGATGAGCACTTAGGTGAGTACCAGTGTATTAGTGTTTTGGGGGATCATACTTAGGTTGATCCCGACTGTTGTTATGTGGGCTTGTCGCCATACTTGATCTTACTTGTGATTGTTGATTGAAATTACTCATCATTATATGCCTCCTGATATGAAAGGACTGATTACTTGGAATTGTGTGTTATTGATAATATTGAGGCATGTGTTATTTATGTCTTGAACATGATTTTATCTCATACTTCATGATTACTTGATTTATTTATAGTTGCATTCATACACTCATATTATCATGATATTGATGAGATGGAGTTGGTCATGGAATGTTGCTTGGTCTGATGAGACCGGGAAACAAAGGTACATGTTATTGTTATGAGATGATGTTGATACTTAGATAATGTGATATGAAATGACTCATCAAATGAGTCTGTGATTTGATGAGATTATTTGATATGAAATGTCTCAACAAATGAGTTTGTGATTGGATGAGATGATGTGATATGAAATAACTCGACAAATGAGTTTGTGATTTGATGCTCTAGCTAGATCGATGGATCATTTCGGTTGGTTGTGAGCGGTATATGGACTTCGCGGATCCCCCATGGATCATGACTATGAGGTAAAGTATTGTGGCATGTGTATACTAGGCTTGGAGGATGACCAGTGCATTGCATTACATCACATTTCATACCGTTGCATTCATTTCATTTGCATCACATTCTTAATTATTTGTTGATGTGTTTACTTGTTATGTGTGATTATATAGTATAAATTGGTAATGGCTGGTGTTTCTAGTGTAAGCTGATTTGAGCAATAGGATTTGTAACGGTTCCTTATTTAGGAGAGTGAAGATTGAATCCTTAAAAGGATAATCGTCTTGTTTAACAAAAAGTCTAGACCATTATGAAAGGCCATCCTTAGAGGCATAAGAATCTTCATGTGGGAGTTTATATATGCTTTACTTGATCCTAAAAATGTGAGACTCGTGAATGTATTCATTTATTCGAGGGAAAAATGGTTAATCTAAGGCTAAGTATTGTAGTAGAAGTTCATATGGCATGAAAAATAACGAGATGTGTGGTTAGAGGTAATTTAGGAGGAATGGACTTAAGAAGGTATTTATGAAGTAAGGTATATTTCGGATGTGCTTTTATATGGATACATCGTAATGAAGTTGTTTTCCCTATTGTATATTTTGTCTACCTCTGTGCTCTAAATATGTTATTTGAATAGACTAAGGTAGTGTTCAAACCTTTATTTAGGGTGTCCCAGATTTGATTCCTAAGGGTGATACATGTTTTTATGTGCTGAGGTGACTTTTGTGTTGGTAACAACGGTGTAGAATGTAGGATACTTGTGAGTCAACTCAGTTTTTATATTTGTTACATGTTATCTGTCATTATCGGCCTATGATACTCATGTAGGTACATTGTGTACTCATACTATACGTGCTGCATCTTTTTTGTGGGTGCATGCCCATCTACTGATCCAATTATGACTTTAGATGTTCGTGAAGGCTTAGGGATGACCACTCATCCTATCATCGGCCCTAGTCTTCATCTATGTTTATATTGTCTTTATTATTTTCAGGTAGTTGTTAGCATTATGGTCCTAACTCTATTGTATTCATAGTCACTCTTGTACGAGTCAGACCAGGTTCTGGAAAAGGGTGTGATGTAAAGGAAATGTTGATATTTATGAGTTTTTCTAATAAAACAGTTTAAATTCTTCTATAATTCTTACTTTTTCGCAATTTTCAAATAAATTGTCGAAATGATTTTGGGGATGGTTCCCCTATCGAGAGGATAGTATAGGTGCCATCATGACCCATGAATTGGGCCGTGACAAGTTGATATCAGAGCTTTAGGTTCACCGGTCTCACGAGAACAAAGAAAATGTTTAGTAGAGTCTCACGGATAGGTATCTAGACGTCCGTATAGGGCTGCATAACAAGTGGTTCGGTTCGGGTTTAAAATTTATCGGTTAAACTTATCGGATATCGGTTTGTAGATATGTTAAACTGTTAAAGAACTGTTAAGATATTGGTTACTGGGTTATTGGTTAATAGGTTGTGTTGACACCTAAGTTTTACCCTCCAATAATTTTATTTAATTACTCAGAGTTCTCGAGTCGCAGACAGAGTGAAATATACTTTCCACAAAGAAAATATAATTTTATAAAATTATTTAAAGAATATTTTGTCATTTCTTGACAAAATATCACCTAGTATATATATTGTATATCATATTCTAATTCCACATAATTTGATCATTAATTATGATTTTTCGAACCTTAACCCACAATTTCAAATTTTGTTGTCTCAAAGAAATTTCAAATTAAGAGATTAGTGTCCCGCTCCGTCAAATTTGGGAAATTTGTAATTAAATACAATGATGGAATTACATGTCAATTTTCAATTCATGTTCTAATTTTAAAAAAGACGTTCGCATAAGTTTAATTTCCCAAATCCTAACTAGTATCAAGTTCGGGATCAAAACGAAGCTATTATTTTAATTAGTTTATTTTTGAATTTTGTCGGCTATTTTATAATTTAAAAGGGGACCATATTTGCAAAATATGGCTACAATGTGTTAAGATGTTTTAAAAAAGAAAGGGGTTTGGGCTCCATCCCATTTTAACCGGTCGAGCCCAAGGCATTTTACCCTAGGACCCGACCCAGGCCCAGCGCCCATGTGTAAAGAAAGAGGCCGAAGCCTCATTTCCCCTTCCTTTATGATCTAAAGCCCTAACAGGCTTGTCCTCTTCGTCTTCACACCGAATGTGGCAATATGCTAGTGTACCATCACATTATGCAGCTTTTATTCCCCCAAAACGGGCAAGAGAATTAATTGCTCTTGCCCGCACACCTCCACGCCACCGTCGAACAACCCCCAACCCCAAGGTGAGGTCGCCCCCTCTGATTGCTTTTGTAGCTAGAATTTATTGCATCTTGTTTGACTTGCATTTTTGAATTCTTTGATTTTATTGGTTGAGAACCATTATGTAGGAAATTTCCCCCCCATTTTGAGTTCTCACACACCGTTACATTTGAGGTCTGCTAGGGGTTCGAGTCTCCTATAAATTTGACCCTCATCCCACTTTACAATTGTCCAGAACTTGAATCTCAGTCTTGACACTTGTTTGAGCCATTTTTGAGTTAAATTTTGATTAATTCTCTCTTAAGTTGCAGATCTAGCCCTTTGGCGGAACCCAGAATTAGGAAAAATAATCTTTCAGTTATTAAAACTCTCTTTCTTTGTGCATGACTGCTAGTTGGAGATCGTTGGAGTGAAGATCCAAGCCACCTTCGATCCGTAAACTGCCTCCACACAAGGTAATTCTTTTTCCTTTCTAAATTCTTGTTTTAATTTAGATTTGTAATATGTATTGTGTGTTCATATATTAGTTAGGTATGATTAAGTGCTTGTTAGTTCATTTTTAGGTTGTTAACCATGTGATTAGTGCCGATCAGTTATTGTTTAGGGTCTTTAGGTTATAAAGGAGCATGTTGGGACCATTGTTGGCCTGTTAAGCTATTTGTTAGACATGTTTTATCTTGTTGTTTGAGCTTGTTAGATAAATCATAAAAATATTTATTGGATTATGACTATTTGAACTTGTTTAATTAGATATTAAGCATGTTTTGGTTAACTTAGTGATTGTTTGAGTCTGTTAGGTTAATATTCAACATGTTTAGTTAATAATAATCATTGTTAGGGTGTATTAAAGGGTCATTTATGTGTGGATGAAATAGGCGTCTATCATGTGATTTAAGGCAATTTGAATATGCATGGACCTTGAAAGTTATAAAACATGTAGTTAAGCTACCTATAGGTTGGTTCTGTATGTTGCTGTTATTTATTGATTGTTTGTATGTGGTTAAATAGATTGATACTTAAACATGTTAGTGTAGACTTAGTTATAGGCATACACAAGTCATATGATCAAGTTAATATCTAGTTTAAGGTTCTTTTAATCATAAGTGACCTATTTAAATGATCCTAAATAGATTAGCATGATAGTTATAGCTTGGTTTAGCCATTCTGAGCTATTTGGTTCATATGATATTGGTTTGGGGTCTATTTAATTGGATAGGTTGTCTAAGATGTTGTTGTAGTAGTCTGAAAAGCATGTTAACTTCTTAAAGGCTATTCTTAGTCAACCCTTGCATCTCTGTGCTCATCATGCCGCTCAATACTAGTTTGTACTAGGAAAGGAACTGTTCAAGCTAGTACAATGATTCATATGATAGTTTAAGAACTTGTTTGATGACATGTGGTTTGTTTTACATTAATGTGTGCATCACTTGTGTGAAACCTGAATCTGTAAGACCATGAATAGTTCGTTAAAGTCATTCTCTGGTTATTTGATGCATGTGTTAGTTTGTAAACCTCATATCTGGTTTGATTGTGTTGTCAATAACTTCCAATGAGTCACCTAGTCTCTGTTTAGGCTTGAAACGACTCAGTATGTTTTGTGTTAATTTAGTTGGTTTGTTCTAACCCAAAAAAACCAATATGTATCATGTCTTGCCTTGGCAAGGACGTGATTGCATGTCAAAAGTGTTCTAGTTATCTCCCCTACCCCCAGCATATTCCAGTAGCCCCCTAGATGAACCTCAAAATGACATGTGCTGCTATTATGTTCAGTTGCTAAATCATAATATGACCCTTTTTCTAAAGTAATTCACCTAGTTCTGGAATAATATGTGACATGCTTGACTGTTGTTTATTGCATGTTATAGCATGTTCTACTAATAGTGTTTAACATAGACCAAGTAAAGATAAAAGGGATACTGTTGATTGTTTCCAGTATTAATACTTGAACATCTGATTTCTGCATCAATGTTTAAGCCAAATATGATTGAGTTTGAGTCTGACTTGACCTCTAAATGACCCCTAGTGTTTCCTTCTGTTTGGTTTGCATGTTTTGTGGTTTTGCATGTTGCCTTGTACCTCTGCGTTCATGTCTGTCTAGTTTATTTTCTATATATACCTTTGAATCACATCATACCTTTCCTGTATTGACTTGAAATTTTCCAAATGGTAGGAGCATATAAGGTTTCTGCATCTTTGTTACCTTAGACCAGGGTGTACATCCATGATATACGATATTTTAAATTCTTTCTTAAACATTCTTTCTTATATACTTGGCTGGAAAATGACATGATATACAATTGGTATACAAGTTGTTTACAATCCAAATGTGTTGATATTTCTAGTATACGAGCTATTTATATCTGTATATCGTCCATGTTCTCTATGCATGTATACTCTTGGGCTTAGCCTAGTTCTGATTGCTTACCTTGTTTATTTATTTTTTCCACTGTGTACTGGGCTTAGCCCATTTATCCTCTATATTCTTCCTTTCGTTGTGTGTCATTATTTGATTTGGGCTCATCCCGATTTCCTTGGATCAAATACCAGTAGTTGTAGATTGTTTATATTATGCACGTGATTAAGTCATAAGTAATTGGGTACGTCTAACTTGGGTTTATGTTTCCCCTTGTATGATACCACCGCATTACACTGAGATGGGCCTTCACAAGGCCCATCACTTTAGGTCCATAGAGTCAGCTTCATTACACATTCTGCCGATTGGAGTAAGGCCCAATCAGTTCTTTTTTGGCTGAGATAAAAGAATGCAAGGGAAGCTAATATTTGCATGAAGTCCCATCTATGGGTAAAAATAGACAACTGGTGGGCTTCGATAGGCCCACCAGCCTAAACTCTTCTCTATTTAAATTTCATATTGTGTGTATATGCATATGTGATAAAATATTTTCAATATTGGAACTCTGTGGTCGGAATCTAGGATAGGCGAAAGATATGGGGATCGTTTTAGTATTAGATCGCCAAATGATTTCCAAAACTTAGTTTTAAATATGGAAATAAGAAAATGATGGGCCGATTTATCCTTTATCAAGTGTGAAAATGATTTTGGGCTTTAAAACATAACTTGGGACTTTGAATTTCTAAAATTGAAATAGGCCGACATATAAAGGACCCAGAATTGGGCATGAGTGATATGATAAATGTAACTAGGCTGCTGAACTTGAATTTGGACTGAAAATCAGTATTTTGGTTAAGTTTAGCAAAAATAGGTTAATCCCAATAAGTTGATAGTTTTGGATAAAAACAAACCTATTTTGAGCTTGAGTTTGGGATGATGGTTTTGGATAAATTAGAATACTAGTTGACTAAAAGGATTATAGCATGCTAAAAGAATAAAAGAAAAAACTATTTTCTATCGCTTTTGACAAAAACCAAACTTGTTATTCTAAGTGGAACTATTCTATTTTCAAAACTTGAAAAGAATTTCATAAGATGCAAAGTGTGAAATTAGTCAAGGTGATGGGACTAAATGTAGAGTTCTACTCAAATTCGCATTTGAGTGTTCTTAGTCCAATAACGAGATTGACTAAACATCTCGTGCATACTATTTTTTGCGAAAGTTTTTTAACTCTGTGTTTTAAACAAAATCTTGAGTTTTTGAATACACAAGAATGACAATTACTTTGCGGACTTTTAAACACTAAAGCAATTTTTATCATTTAAAGCATGCTATAGAACTCGTAGGTCAATCGTATTCTACGAATCCTTAACACCGGGATACTAACACCTTCTCTTGGGATAACCAGAATCCTTACATTGACTCTGATTTAGATATGATTTTTCAAAGAAATTGAACAAATCCTTTCACACTGGTGGCGACTCTAAACACAATTATCCAACTTAGGGACCATCCAAATTCTTAGTAGTTCTTTTTGTATGCTAACCCATATGAGAAAATGAGAACCGTAACATGTTGTTGATTGTTATTGGTTCGGTTATCGGTATAATTGTTAAGATTTCACACAAAAAAATTCAAGAACAAGAACTCATTTTTAAAGCTGAAAGTAGCTTCGAACAAAATTATCCAATAGGAATATGAATGACATAAAAACTTGGACAAAAAATGAATCAAGAGACATTGAGTTACATTACACAACACAATAGTCCATCCAACTGAGGCAAGCATATTAAGCATATGATCAAAGTAGAGAACTCTTAAAGGTACCAATTTGTGAAATCCAAGCAGAGAACCTGACCAGTTTTAATGGATACAATAGGAATGGAAGAAGAGTAAAACAATGAAAATAGCTTCAAATGACTTTATATATGAAAAAGTATACATCTAATTAAATAAATAGTTATCGAGTTATCGGTTCACCCGTTAACAAAAGTGGTCAAATTGATACCCGAACCAATACCCCAATAACCATAGGACACCACCCGATACCCAAACCAATAAGCCATTAACCCAATAACTGGTTTGGGTTATTGGTTTAACCATTAATATACACAGACCTACGCCTGTATCCATCATCGAGAGGCTATATGACATTTATAAAACTTTTCTTCTTTCATTCTTATCATGCAAGTTTGTTCAAATTGGTATCTGGTTGAATCCAATTGGTAATTGGAGCTTCATCCTATTCTATTATTGATGATGGGGACACACTCACAAATTTGTACGTGAGTGATTTGATATGGCGTTGTGCGGTAGGGTATGAGATGTGTCATTGTGATACGGACACGTGACTAAGTTCAGTTTTTAGCTACGATTTGAAGGTTCAATTTTGTGATCGAGGCTCCTTAGTTCGGTGATATCCTTGGAAAGTGGGAATAATAATACAGAGGAGCAAGGAAAAGACATTGAATGGATCAATCTCTGTTACATGAAGAGAAAAAAATTAATATCTGACGTGCTCGTCAAGATAAGGCTGCAAGATGTATGAGGGTGGATGTCGTATAAGGTTATGAAAAATTAAGTTGGGCTTCGACATGACAGAGTTGTAGTAGTGCAGTGAGAACTAGTGGTTTGTGGGTTCCTTCAGGAAATGGCTATCTGTTCTAGGTCAGGTGGCCATGTTACTAGTAATGAGTGACATTTAAGGAAATAGATAGTTGTGATCCTTCAATAAAGGGTATGTTCTTAGGGTTGGTGTTTTGAGGTTAGTGGTAAAAGAGAATCATTTGAAATCAAGACCTTGTTGATTTATGAGTGATATTGCAGTTGTATAATGTAAAGTAGATGTAAAAGATCATGTATAAGTTAGTAAGATGGACTACGTCATAGGAAAATAGAGAGGCCGGTGGTTGATTGATAGGAATGACTCTAGCTCTGGGCAAGTGTGAAGTTTTATTTCTAAGGAGTTACCGGATGTTGCTTCTAGTTTTTGGATAAGGCTTGTGGGCCTAGTTTGTAAGGGTTAAAAATTGAGAAGTTTCTACAATTACTGGTGGTGTGACTTTGTGGAGTGGACCGATTGAGAGGAAAGTTGCACGATTTGTTGAAGGTGTTCTGGTTTGGAAAATAAGGTAAAAAAATGGTTCTTCGCAAGCAACCATCATTTAAGGACCCTCGAGTAAGGTGTTGGTCAATGGGAATATTTATGGTAACAGATTGATGACGGTTTGAACTAATTCTAGTTGTGAAGACCTTTCTAGTATCGATGATTGGGTCAGTAAACTCATAAACCAAGATGGAAGAAGGATTATTTCTGTTAAAGGATTTTGGCATGGGTACTTTGGCAAAACTATATGAGAACATTAGCAGGTCGGTACCTTTCTAGTAGAGAAACCTTATACAGGATTGTACATATGACATGCCGAATTTAGAGAAATTTTTAGTTTTAAAGTTCGAGTGAGATGAGGAGAACTCTTGGTTGCTTGAGTGTACGGTATTCTATTATCTCCAGGATTGACTCAGCTATTTTGAAAGACCTATGATATTATGGCTCACTCTTGAGTGGGTTTGAGTGATGATCGGTCCATAGTGGTGAATGTGATTTTGAGTGAAATGTGGAAACTGAAGAACTAAGATAAATGCATGGTTGATCTAAATTGGAAGGAGTAAGGTGCCTCTTCGGAAAATGGGAGGATTTGAATTCAAAGCAATGGAATTTCTTAGGTCAGGTATGGATTATGGTGATGTTGTTTTACACCTTTCAAATAGGGTGTAATTATTAAGGGCGCTTTGAGAAGGAATTCAACGGTAGAGGGCTAAGTGTGTTATGACAAAGTTCCATGGGCTTTCACGATTAGAGTACGTTGAAAGGTAAATTTCATATGATTGTTGTGATAAGGTTGATGGATAGGCGGCTTGTGTTGTATCTAGATGGGTCATCTCACGACATTCTTGGATGAATGGTCTAGAGTAGATTAATAAGAGGGAATTGATAGAATCTCTTCCATTGGAAAGTTAAGGTTATATTTTTGAGGTAGGGTTGCCTTTGTGATAGTGGATTATGTTGAATCATTGCCGACTGGATAACGAGTATTTCAATTATTAAGAGATTGGGAATTTTGGTGCATGGTAAAGCACGTGGATTGTAAGAGTTGATACTTTTGGAGTTGTTATAAGCGTAGCGATTTAAGGTAAAGTACGAGGAGAACTTGACAGGTTTAGAGTTCATGGAATTTTATTAACTTTGCATATCGGGTGTGAGTTGAGAATCATGAAGATTCCGGTCATAAGGTGTGGTTCTCTGGTACTTAGTTGACGACTTAGATAGAATTCAACTTTCGGGGTCGAGGGTGATGGAACATGATTGATTATTCTTGAGCAAAGAGATGGAAGAGGTCACCGCAGGCATATGGAAAACTTACTATTTATTTTTGGAATCCGTTAAGGAGATTATCGATGATTTAGGAATATGAGTAATTTATTTCAGGTCAGAATGGTTCAATTAGGGTTGGGTGGCCCGGGATTATCATACCAAAAGAAATTATGGGTATCTTAGTAAATCACCGACATGAATTCGATGGATTTTTGTTCGGAATTGAGGTATGGCAGCATTACCGAGTCTCATCAAAGTTTATAAGTAGGTTGATAATATTTTACTGATGGAAACTATTCGGACAATTCTAATAGTTTACACCGGTACTTAGCAATTTGTATAGGAGGTACATTTGGTTATGAAAGGTTTCTGGAGTGGTTAGTGGATATTCTACGGATTTAGCACGACAAGGTAATAAGTAGGTGTGCATATAGTATGGTGATTTGAAGACTTGAGCAGAATTGGGCGATAGGTTTTTACTAAGAGATTTCAACTCTGGATTACGGAGCTAACGAAATTGAAATTAGCACAATCGGCTTTGGATAAGACCGGTTTGAAAGCAAGGATTCTTTTCTAGCAAAAAGAGAGCATAATTTGGGCTTGTGGCGTGTGTCTATGTGCTTCTAAGGAATATTGGTACGAAGGACGGTCTTGGAAGGTGTGAAAGGAGTAGTAGAATTAAAATATTTTATTGGTGTAAGGTATACTATAGTTTAGGGCTACAGTTAGAGGATTGTGGTGATCACGGTGGTATTTGCGGAATCAATCGGATGCGTATAAAGGTATGGATATGATAAAATCATTGAATACAAGCGGAGACACTCCTTACATTTGAGAATCAACTATGAAAGGAATTTTAGTTATAAAGAAATGAAAATTTGGTTCTTTGAGCTAAGTTAAAGATAGTTTTGACTGATAAATCGAACAAACAGTACTATCGGTATATCTCTGGCATGTCGAGGAGTTCATGAGACTATAATGGAGATTCCTTGGTTACTCGTCGACTTTCGTACTTCCTTTTTTTGTTCGAGGATGAATGACTGTTTAATTGGTATATGATGTAATGACCCGTTCAGTCGTTTTAGGCTTATTGATATGTTTTGACCAAGTTACCCTTCCCGTAGACTTTCTTAAGGGTTCATGACTCACGGGGAGCGGTTGAACGGTTCCTTAGGTAAGTTAGATAAGTTTTGAGAAGAAAAACCTAAGTTTAAAGTTTTTGAAATGGAAAGAGTTGACCCAAAGTTGACTTAGTATATGGGTTCATTTATGAGTTATGTCGCTTCTAGTAGGTCTGGAACATCGATTATGACTTAGTCGAGTCATTAATTCGCTTCTCCAGGTGTTCGATTGTGTTTTGAGTCCTTCTTTTCTAATATGTGAATTTTGAGGAATTAGGGGAAAATTTGTAGAAACGTTTATCTTAGCATTGTCGAATGAGTATTTCGAGTGCGCAAGAGAGTTTGTAGCATCGTTAACACTCGGGTAGCATGTTTGGTTTGTGTTCGGGACGTCTCAGGTGAATTTCGGTGTTGGATGGTGATTTGTAGAATTTGATACTACTGTTGTTGCTAGTGTAATCGTACCAGTGGTCTGATGGTCGCGCCTATAGAGCCATGTTTGCATAAATTGGTCTGCAAATGCAAGCTCCGATGGGTTTGGGAAGGGTTGCATCTGCATATCCTTGTGCTCAGGTGCGAGCCACTTATGTAGTGATTTTTCTGCTGCAACGCTTTTTGGTCACTTAAGTTAGGGGTGCTTATGCAGTCATATTTCCGCAGAAGCAAGGCCGCTCCTGTGAGAAATGTTCTGCAAGAGTAGGATCGCTGAATTAGAATAAAATAAAAGAGCCCAAGTCGAAATCACTTTTCATTTTCCACTTCACACAGGTCTTAGCTTGGTTTTGGAAGATATTCAAGGGTTTTCACTTATTCCATTCTTGGGGTAAGATCCTCACTTTATTCCCATTATCTATCCATGATTCTATTTAAGGTTTGTATCATGATTTGGGGATAGAAAACCTTGGTTTCATGTTCTAGGTTAAGAGACTAAAAATAATGAAATTGGATGCCAAGTTATGGTCTTTAATGGTTGATACTTCAGATTTAGAGTTGTTAATGATTGGGGAACCTATTGCTAAACTTGAATTTCAAATTAAAAGCTTTAATTCTTAAGTGAAATTCTAGAATTTGTCCTAAATTGGGGTTTTATTATGTTGATGGAAATTGAAGGCTCAAATGTGACAAAATAAGTATATGACTAATTGGACCCCGAGTAGCGTATTCTCATATTATATTTCTGACTTTACCCTTGTAGGCCCAAGGTCGCTTTGGGGGTCGGGTATTTAGTTTCTTTGAAAGGTTTTATCTTTAAGCTTGTTTTAGGAACTATGTGTTAATATAAAATATATGATATTAGACTATGAACGTTCGAAGGATATACATAAGGGTGAAGACTTGGCGTGAGATTGAGATCATGGCACCTGTTCGATCAAGAGGTAGGCTACAATTTACTGTACTAGACTCTGATAGATGCATGTAGTATGTATAACTATTGAGACGTATTGGGCGTAATGGGAGTCCCACCTTAGTGAATGTGATGAGTACTTGGATGGGTACCGGTGTATTTGTGTTTTGGTTGGGGGATCATACTTAGGCTGATCCCGACTGCTGTTATATGGGCTTGTCGCCATACTTGATCTTACTTGTGATTGTTGATTGGAATTACTCATCATTCTATGCCTCATGATATGAAAGGACTGATTACTTGGAATTATGTGTTATTGATAATATTGATGCATGTGTTATTAATCTCTTGAACATGTTTTCATCTCATACTTCATGATTACTTGATTTATTTACCGTTCCATTCATACACTCATATTATCTTGATATTGATGAGATGGAGTTGGTCATGGAATATTGTTTGATCTGATGAGACATGGAAATAAAGATAAATGTTTTTGTTATGAGATGATGTGATATGAAATGACTCGATAAATGAGTCTGTGATTTGATAAAATGATGTGATATTATATGACTCAACAAATGAGCTTGTGATATGATGAGATGATGTGATATGAAATGACTCGACAAATGAGTCCGTGATTTGATTCTCTAGCCAAACCGATGAATCATTCAACGTTGGTTGTGAGCGGTATATGGACTTCGCGGATCCCCCATGGATCATGACTATGAAGCGAAGTATTGTGGCATGTATATACCATATTTGGAGGATGGACAGTGCATTGCATTAAATCATATTTCATATTGTTGCATTCATTTCATTTGCATCACATTCTTAATTGTTTGTTGATGTGTTTACTTGTTATGTGTGATTAGATATTAAAAATTGGTAATGGTTGGTGTTTCCAGTGTAAAATAATGTGAGTGATAGGATCTGTATGGTTTCTTAATTAGGGGCGTGAAGATTGAATCCTTAAAAGGATAATTGCCTTAGTTAACAGAATGTCTAGACTATTAATGAAATGTCATCCTTAGAGGCGTAAGAATATTCATGTGTGAGTTTATATATGCTTTAGTTGATCCTAAAAATATGAGACTCATGAATGTATTCACTTATTCGAGGGAAAAAGGGTTAATCTAAGGCCAAGTATTGTAGTAGAAGTTCATAGGGCATGAAAACTAATGATATGTGTGGTTAGAGGTAATTTAGGAGCAATGGACTTAAGAAGGTATTTATGAAGTAGGGTATAATTCGGATGTGCTCTTATGTGGATAGACCGTGATGAAGTTGTTTTCCCTATTGTATGTTTTATCTATCTTTGTGCTCTAAATATGTTATGTGAATAGACTAATGTTAGGTTCAGACCTTTTTTTTAGGGTGTGATAGATTTGATCCTATGGGTGATACATGTTTCTATGTGCTAAGGTGACTTTTCTGTTGGTAACAACGGTGTAGAATGTAAGATTCATGTGAGTCAACTCAGTTTTTATATTTGTTACATGTTATCCGATGTTATCGGCCTATGATACTTATGGGGGTACGTTGTATACTCATACTATACTTGTTGCATCTTTTATGTGGGTGCAGGTCCATCTACTGATCCAATTACGATTTCAGACATTCGTGGAGGCTTACAGCGGGCCACTCATCCTATCACCGGCCCTAGTCTTCATCTATGTTTATATTGTTCTTATTATTTCTAGGCAGTTGTTAGCATTATGTTCCTAAATCTATTGTATTCATAGTCGCTCTTGTACGAGTCAGACCAAGTTCTGGGAAAGGATATGATGTAAAGGATATGTTGATATTTATGATTTTTTTCTAATAAAATAGTATAAATTCTTTTATAATTCTTTCTTTTCCGCAATGTTCAAATGAATTGTTAAATAATTTTGGATATGGTTCCCCTACCGGGGGTAGTGTAGCTACTAGCATGACCCGTGAATTGGGTCGTGACAAGGAGGAACATATATCATTAGTTATTTGACATCTCATGTACAATTAAAGTGAGATGGGGTCATGTTACAGACCTCACTCAGCGAGGTATAGGGTCCAAAAGTGAAAAATTCAGGAATTTTTTCTAAGTATAAATTGGACAGGCGAGCTTGCTGAGCGAAGCTCAAAGAGAGGTCACCCCTCGCTTTGGACCTAGGTAGGTGAGCCAGGGGGACCAAAATGTGCAGGCATATATATACAACCCTTAGACGATTTTATGTCATTTTTCATATTCCAGACTTTGTTCTAAGTCGTATTTTGAGAGAAACAACCCTAAGGTTTCCCCAAAATATCTAAGGTAAGTTCTTGGTCAATCTCCATCATTATTACATCAACCTGACATCAAATTAACCTCAGTTCATCTCTCCAAACCCCTAGATTATTGAAAACTCAAGAGAGGAAAAGGAGAGACGTGTAGAACTTCTTCTTAGAGGTATGAACTTTGGTTTCCCTAATTTCATTGATGACTTTTAGGCTAGTATAGATTATACTACGCAATTAGAATCTACGAATGGTTCTTATAAGGTTCAAGAATAAGTTTTAAGGCTTGGAACAAGCCCTAGTTTTCGAATTAGTGAGAAAACCCGTAGAAGTGAATAAAGTTTTAATATTTCTCATCTAAATCCATTGTAGAGCGATTGTTGAACCTCAGAAAAATCCGTTTTGTAGCGTTTTAAAGGGAATTGAGGTATGTTTCTTTTTAAAATCCCCTTTTACTATAAAGGTGATTTGTATGTCTACTTTAAAAAAACCTTCTTTTGAAGTATGTCTCTTTTCGAACCTACTTTCCAACCTTTAAAAAATGGTTTCTTTGGCAATGTTTCATTTGCGTGAGGGACATGCATGCTCGGCCACTATCTCAAAAGAAGCCCTAGAAGCCACTAACTGCAACGTAGCCAACTGAAGTGGAATACTCAAACCTCTAATAAAACATCTCACTCGCTCAACCTCTATAGGTAGCAGCGGGGCTGCATAGCGCGATAAGGCATGGAAACGAGTCTCATAGTATGCAATTGTAGAACCTCTCTGTTCAATCTTCTGGAACTCACCACGCTTTCTTAAATGTAAGCTCAAAGGTACATACTTCTCTAAGAAACCCGGATAAAATCTAACACATGACAGTGGAGGCGACCCCGCAGGTAGGCAATCAACATATGCCCTCTACTACTGTTTTACATCTCCCAAAAGCTGAAGGGCCACAAAACTAACTCCATCTAACTCGACAATACCAAAGGTATGAAACCTCTCACAGTTGCTCACAATGAAATCACATGCATCCTTCTCGGACTGACCATAAAATACCAGAGGCTTCATGTTCAAAATGTGCTCTTAAATATTTCGCTCATCGTGGGTCATAGCTGTCCCTCTAATAGGTCGGGGACCAAACTCCGGAGCATGAATCTTATCGATACAGGGAGCTGACATCGCCGCAGGTGGAACCCTGGGAGTACAAAACTCGAGAATCTGAGTTTGTCTATCTCCCACATAGGTATGAAAACCACCCGAAGTAGTCGGATGCACGCCCCCAGGAAAAACCATCTAAAACACTCACCAATATGACAAGTGAGTCTTGTAGAACCGGAGTAGAAATAAATCCAGGCTGATCCTGGGCTGGCCCCATCTTCTCCTTAAACAACTCGTCCTGAGGCTCAATTTATATCTCGGGGGACTCTGATCTAGTTCGAGCCTGACCGACTATCTGTGCCCCACCCCAAGTTGGTGCAACTCCTCAAGCTCTACCTTAGCCCCGAGCACGTCCTCTACAGCGACAACGCACTATAGGTGCAGGTGCAGGTGCCGGTGCCTCCTCCCTCGATGTGTTTGTACGAGCCCACACCATCTGTGAGAGAATAGGAACAAAGGTCAGATTCCAATTTGATTCAACTTAGCACTAAATGAATGAAGAAAGTGAAATTTCCTAAATATCTCATAGCCTCTCGAAGATAAGTACGGACGTCTCCGCACCGATCCGCAAGACTCTACTAGACATTGCTCTTATACATAAGACCGTTTAACCTAAAGCTTTGATACCAACTTTGTCACGACTCCTTTTGGGTATGGTGGTGGCACATACACAATTTTCACCGGTAGGTGAACCACTCTGAATTATTCATATGATATAATATAATAAAAGCACAAAGATTGAAAAATACTATATAAATCTGTCTCATGATATAAATACAAAAAATATAAGTTTGATAATCAAAACGAAATCCCCCAAAGATCTGGTATGTGAATACAATAGCGCTAATAATCTGATACAAGTCATAAAGCCAATGGTAACATAAGCCAAAACCGAATACATAATCTGAAATATATGAATGTGTCTCCAGAATCAAGTAAAGACATAGATAAAAATATAAGCATCTCTGGGCATGCTGGAAGAAGCATCATCACCCTGAATACTGAAGTCTGCTTGCTCTGACTGACACTCAAGCTCGTGAACTAATAGTGGGATCTGTATCTGTATCCAGAAAAGATGCAGCAAGTATTGCATGCGTACACAATGTACACTCGTAGACATCATAGGCCGACAACGACGGAAGATACGTTAAAAGAGATAAATATCAAGTTGACACCAAAGTTGACACCAAATACTCCTATACCAAAAAGTTCAATAATCCAAGTAGTGTCACGTTTTTGACAAAATAGTTCACATAGTTCACATAACACCTTATTCAAGTAAGATCTCATAATCACTTAAGTCATCCAGTTTCAGAAGGGTTCAATAACAGTAATCTAAATATCAAAGAGCAAGTATAATCCTTCAATATCAAGAAATCTAGCCAAGTCATCAATAAACAATCCAAAACCAAGTCCATCCCCAGATAATTAATGAAATGATAAGAATGCAATGCATATGTCATGTACCTTTATCATACAATATACAGACGTTCAAGTTTTTATTATAAAATGCACACCCATAGGGATCCGCGAAGTCTATATACTCATCCAGAATTTCTCTACGGATCCCAGTCATGAGCTGTCATAACTGTTGCAGGCGTGCAACCCATTCCTCGCTTATCATCATCATCTCAGTGTCGCCATAATCTCATAGTATTCTTACCTTTCCAGTCCCTTGGACCCACAACATAAATTATACCACTCAAATATCAATATCATCAGAACCATGAGGGTATGAATGCAAATGACAATACAAGGCAAAAATCATAATGTCATGAGATGCAACCAATTATAAAGATGAATATCACATACTTTCGAGAATACATCAACATATAATCCAAGTACAATCATGATATCATATCAAAACATGTGTGATGAATCAGTACAATGATAACATGTATGGCGACGAGCCCAATCAATCGGCAATCGGAATCAACTTAAGGCTGATTTCCCAAATCATCTATCATCACAGTGAAATACTGATACCCACTCAACTGTTTATCACAACCATTTGAGTAGGACCCCCAAACACGTCCAATATCCTTCAATATTTATAACGGATTACGTACTTCTATCAGAGTTTGGTGAAAGCAAATTGTAGCCTACCTATGAGCCTCGAACAGTCAGATCTCTATGCTAGCCTTGCCCTTCCGCTGCGCCTTATGGTAACCGAAGTCTAATACGTATATACTATTCGTTAATATAAGAATTACATAATACAAGGACCTAGTCCTTAAACAATCAAGACTTCAAACACCAACCCCGGGTCCACGTCACCAAGACTCAAACTTTATTACTCAAAAAAGCATGAACACATAATAGGTAATCATATTATTAAGTTAATTAGAAACATATACTCATTTGGACCTTCAATTGAACCATTTAAGAAACCTCCAATTTGTAACCCTAGAATTTTCCCCAAATCAAAAGGGTTTCTATAATCAAATTAAACTCTCCAACATGATTATCTAACATATTCCATCACTAATTCATAATAATTTAAGTAATAGAATCCATAAACACCCTTTAAATAAGACTCAACTCTTTTAATCTCAAAAGGAAGTCATAATTCATTTCCCCCAATTCACATGCATAATCTATCACCATTAAAGGACTTAGCATCATGAAACCAAATCATAAAGGATGGAAATTTTTACCTCAAGGATGAATTCACTCTCAATCTTCAAAAAATCCATTTTTGCGTCTTTAGGTTCGAGAATAGCTAATTTTGGAAAAGTGATTCGACTTAGAGATTTAACTAGGAATTTAACTAGATTTAACTAGCTTTGTTTACTCAAAAGGGATGGAATACGTTAGTGTTTAGCTTAAAGTTCTTTTATTAGGTCAATCAGTCAAATTATATAGAATGAGGTCAAAAGCAACATAACTAATCCAAATTGTGTTAATCGGTTGACAATGGAAATATAATGAAAGTGACGTCATAAGAATAACAAAGCGTACAATCGAAGTAAAATAATTGAGAAAACAAAAGATAAAGAAATTTTTATTGATTCTCATGGCTCAAATGGTTATAATAGTGGGAAGTGAGAAAATTTATAGGAAAGATAAGTGCTTTTGTAATCGTCGCCCTTTTTAGCCGTTACATGGCTAAGACCGTGGGCGTTAAATGGAATTCCAATTATCTCGGGGTCTGGCCGTTATTTGTGATATATCGAAGCAGCTGGTCCAAAATGTACCAAATTGAAGGACCGAAGATTCCCATTGGTAAGGGAACTAGGGCCATCTTGAGCCAATATTATGTTTTCACAATGGTTAAACATAGATAAATACAGCTTCCTCAACGGAGATTAAAAAGGAAGGAACAAAAAAAAGTGAAGCCTAGTCGTATACAAAGCAAGAGAACCATGAGATATCATGTTCAAATTACAGCGAAAGCTAGAACACTAAGCAATAAGTACTTGAATTGGTGGAGGTAGCAGGTGCAAGAGCTGGCCTAGACACCACCATTAGAAAAAGAAAGGAACTAAAAAGATTACTCGTAACAAATAAGCAAATAGTAACTAGGGACACATATCCAGTACAAAAATTCACACTATCTTCGTATCACAGAGAAATAGGAAAACCTCTGTCGTCTCTCACTACTACTATCATCCCATGGATCTTCATATAACCTTAGTGGTTCAATAATATGAACTCATAACATTCAGCCACTTGAAAATTCTATCTATTTGATCTTCCTAATTCTATAATTCTTCAGAAGTGAAGCAAAAAGTAGCGGCAAAACACAAAAGATCATCATAATCCCTTTCTATGATAGTATAACACAACAACTAAATTATAAAGTTCGAACTCAGATATTTATGTCTGAAATTAGGCTTGACAATCTTCAATTTAAAACTATATTATGTTTATAGTTAGAACTATCAAGGTTGGCGTTAGCCAAAACTGAAATTGTCTTGACTCCAGCCAACTTCAGTTAAAAATATTCAAACAGTTTGCTAGATTTGTACTTCCACATCCAAGCAAATCTTATCTTTCGTGGGAATTTGTAGGGAAAGAAAATGCGAGGAAATGAATCTAAATCAGATTCCTCACGCAAACAACACTGATCATTGTCAATTGGAATATGTAGTCTGGTGAGTCTCTCTTTTGTCAAGAGTCTACTTTGATTAGCCAACCACAAGATAACTCTATGCCTAGGCAACAAAATTGTGTATGGCATATTTCAGTGAAAGCTTGGTCGTAACGGCCTAAGAATAGTTCAAGATATCTCTAAATGGCACATATGGAGTTCTTTGCATTTTGCACCCCTAATGTATGCACTTTTTTTTTAATTTGCACCTTATTTTATTATGTTATTTTTGATGATTTGCACCCTAATCTCGTTAATTCTTCTCAAGACTAATTTTCATAATTAATGAGGGCAAAATAGGCATAACCCATAATATAACTAAAATTTTCCTGAAATTAATTTTATATTTACATTGGCATGGATGAAAACTCTTTATTTGTCGTATCACATCGGTGTGTATGAGATAAGACTTTGAACCGAAGCAAAAATTACCACAAAGGGATTGCTTTCCACGTTCTTTTCTAGGACAGAGTATATGAAAGGGAGAACATAGGTGAAAATAGTATTAATCCTGCCAAAAGAAAATCACTTCATATCTTTTATTGTTCCACAAAATGAAGAACTAGATCACTTGTTTTATACTGGGAAATTTGCAACTGATGTATGGAGTCATATATGTTGTCCAGTAGGAATTTCTTTCAGGAACAAGTCATTCTGGCTACTGATTATCACATGGTGGTAGTGGAAATTCAAAAATCTTGTTCAGACTCTAATTGGCAGAATCATACCAACTATCACTACTTAGGAGATATGGAGAACCAGATGTGGTGCAAAGTATGGCAAGGAGAGACCTAATATCATAAGATCCTTGGACAAGATAGCATATATCATTGCTCAACTTGTACAAGTACGGTAAAGAATGGATATTGAGATTAACTCAACCTCAAAAGCTAGCAGGTAGGGTGAGGATTGCCCAAATCCATATAAGTAGTCCATGTTGTCATTCTATTTTCGATGTGAGACTCTTAACACTCCCTCGCACGCTCAGACCCCGTTAACTGGAGCATGGATGACATAATTTGGGGACCCAACATTGGTAAACATAGAATTGGAATGAGTATGGCTATGATACCATGTAAAGAATGGATCTTCGGCCTAACTCAACCCCAAAAGCTAGCTTGTAGGATGATGATAGTCCAAGTACATATAAGAAGACCATGTTCCCATTCCATTTCTGATGTGAAACTCTTAACAACTACAATTCAAACATATCAAACCAAGTCTAAATTGGAGCAGTGTCATTCAAGATCAATTTCAACTATAAGATATCTTCAATGGTAAAATAGATCAAACCTCCTATCCGCTTTGTAAAAGTTAACTCTGATGGGAGTTGTAAAAATGGTCAATGTGGAGGGGGAGGTGTTATCATAGATAATGAAGGTCACCTTGTATGTACTTATACTCTCAGTTTGGGTCAAGCAACTGGGCTAAATCTACTGCTTTGTTGTTTGGAGTACAATGGTGCATCAACATTGCAGAAAGTGACTCAAAGATTCTTGTGGATTATGTAAATGAAGTTAGCTCTATTCCATGTGTCACGATCCAAACCGGAGGGCCGCGACGGGCACCCGGACCTTACCCGCCGGGTACCACCAATCGTACAGTCAACACCTAATCATAATTAAATACGGACTAAGCCGAAAAAGATTATGGAAAATCTTAACCAGAAAACCAACTTATATATATCTATATATATACATCTCAAAGGCCGACAAGGCCATACAAGACTACTACACACATGACACATGTCTGCAAGCCTCTAAGGAAGTACATGACGTCAAAAGGTCGAGACAGGGCCCCGCCATACCCATATATACAAGCAAAAATCACTGTACCAAGATAGAACGACACTCCGAAACAAGGGGAGTGCTCCAAAAATCCGCTGAGTCAGCAACCTACTAACGTGGATCGTCGCCTTGCCTACGTGAACTTGCGGGCATGAAACGCAGCGTCCCCCGACAAAAGGGACGTCAGTACGACTGATGTAATGAGTATATCAGGCATGAATAATAGCACAACATGGATATAACAATAACTGAAGCAGAAACAACTGACCAGCAGTAAATGCCTCTGAGGGCCCTAATACACATGCCTATATGTTATGCGTAATGCAAATGCGGTATATATATATGTTGTGGAACATGCAACCCGATCCAATATATGTTAGTGTTGCGGAACGTGCAACCCGATCCAATATATGTTAGTGTTGCGGAACGTGCAACCTGATCCAATATATGTTATATGTATATATGCATGAATGACAATGAAACATTCTGAACTTATCGGATGACATAATATCCTTGCCCCTTTGGCTAACATTGGAAGTACTTAACATGTACCTTCGGCTAATATTGGGAATATCAACATTTCTCCTATATACCTCAATAAGGATTTAGGAACATATTTAGACATGCATTTAACATAGGAATCAACAACATGAATATTCTTAACTACTAGGAGTAGAATAATTTATGGAATAATATCACGGTTATATTTCATTACATGGAACATGCCAAAAGAAAAAAATTTGCCTTAACATACCTTCGTTTCACTAAAGTAGAAGAAACACGGATGCTATGTTAACAACGTTACTGCTTATGAATTTCCAGAGCGCAACATAGAATTGCTTGGACAGAAGTGTTTTAATACTACTATACTTCGTGGGTTTTCAATTTAGAAATAAAATGCATTGTTTTGTTTCTGCTTCATTAATAAAAAGGGGTTGGATGGGTTGTATGATACTGATTCACGATCCCCCCCTCCCCCCTCATATTAATATTAACGCCAAATCGCTGGCCAACTTCACAAGCTGCCACCCTTTAGTCTATTTAGGCTTAGTCACTTAGGATTAATTTTGAAGACTATACGTGCATAACCCCCACTTAGTCTTGTCCCCCACCAAAATTAATTAATCAATCACACATAATTAATTTCGTGATCCCAATTCATTTAAATTTCAATAACTTATAAGACCTTCATATACTTAATGTCATAATTTGTGTGATATAACACTAGTCCATAACCTCTTTATGCACGCACCAAATTTATTTTCGATCCCCGTCGTCCCACTTGTTACGTTCACAATTATTTCGGAGTTTTATCTTTTTATATACTAATATCTTTATTAGCATATGTAAACATATTATAAATTCCCCGAGGCCCAGATCTACTTGCCTACGTTTAGTTGCTCAAACCATCACCTAAAATTACGGGATGTTACACCATGGAGGATGATCAAGGAAGTGAAGGAGCTGAGAAAGTATATAGAGCAGACTTGATTCATTATGCAACACTACTTTCTAGAAGGAAACAAAGTTGTAGATAAATTGGCTTCTCTAAGTCATGATAGTCCTAATAATCAAATTTATTATGAATATAATGACCTTCCTAACCAGGTTAAATGTCTAATGACACTAGACAGATGGAGCATACCAGCATTTCGCACAGCAAAGAAGACAAGAAACACATCAAACATGATTGTCCATGAGTAAACTGGGAAATTGTCATTAGTCCTTTATTTTGGTATAGGAACATTAGGCCAAATAGGCTATACATTTACTTCATCTCAAAGGGATTAGGAAAGTGATGTTAGATTCCGTCAAATTCAAGAATCAAACTGTAACTTTTTGTGGGAATATGAATAAAATACATAAATTTAACTTTAAAATATTATTCAAATAAGATTATGTCATACCAGATTTTGTGGGTTCATATGCATTTTCAAAGTGGATTTATATGGTTAAAATGTTGGCTAATAGACCCAAAATGGTGCATTATGCACATTTGATCTAGGCTTTCTCAAATCTATACAGAAGTCTAAATTAAGTCCCTGCCAAATTACCAGTGACAATGGCTTTCTTAGTTTACAAACTATTTCAAGTAAACTCGATCAAACGCCTCAATCAATATCAATAAGAATGCTTGATCAACCCTTGAATTATTAGTGTATTAGTGTATTGTCCCTTTATTTTAAAGAAAATAGAAGAATTACTCACCTCTAACATCCTTATGCTAATCCTTTTGGTATTTGAACAACCCTTTACCAAATAACTCAATAATAATTTAATTTCTTCCATTGCACACATCTTGCATAACATCAATGAAAAGATATATTAACACTATTGCGGCAAAAGGTCATCCCCCAACAAATTTTACTTACATGTGTCACTTAAAATTGGAATGTCAAATAAAAAATTATAGAACTTCATACAGAAAACCCTCTAACAAGCACCACAGAGAAATAATTTAAGCACGTTGGGCTCGTGCTGAGCACATACATCACCTCACCTAGTGTGTGTATATATATATATATATGCTATGAATGTGTATTGATGCTTTATTACCCTGCCTTTTATGAGATTACTCATAGACCTTACATATTGGAATTTTATATCATTGATATTCTTTTTCTCTCTTAGTTCAGTTTCGCTCAAAAGAAATGGTCATATGTCTTTCCCTTCATTTATCATTCACTTATCTTCTTTTCTTCTTCGATTCCTTTCGCCCCTCGACCTAAGAATTCCCGGTTATGACCGGTAAAACAGTCCTCTAGATGCCTTATAACCATCCTTTTGATAGAGAATTTGATAAGCCAAGATCCGCTGACGTTCGTCACGACCCAAACCGAGGGTCATGACGGGCACCGACTAACTCGCCGAGTACCTCTAATCCTACATTTAACATCTATCCGTAATTATCCATGCCACAAGGACCGTCACCCAGTACCCTGTTGACATATGAAATAATATACTGGAAAAGACACCATGTAACATCTTAACCAGAACCCAGCTTATATATATATATATATATATATATATATACACATACCAAGGTCGACAAGGTCATACATGACTACTACACACACAGGACACCGTCTACAAGCCTCTAAGAGAGTACAGGACATCAAAAGGTTGGGACAGGGACCCGCCATATACATGCAAAAATATACCGTACCGAAATTAGACCGACACTCCGAAACAAGGGGAGTGCTCCAAAATCCGCTAGGTCAGCAACCTACTAATGTGGATCGTCTCCTTGCCTACGTGAACATGCGGGCATGAAAGGCAGCGTCTCCCAACAAAATGGATATCAGTACGACTGATGTACCGAGTATGTCAGGCATGATTAATAGTATAACAGGGATATAACAATAAACTGAAACAGAAACAGCCGACAGAAATAGCCGACAGTAATGAACGCCTCTGAGGGTCAAAATATGCCTAAATGTTATGCACAATGCAAATGCGGTATACATATATATATATATTGGCCACACAAGGGCATCTTCCTTCCCATGACAGCCTCTGTGGGCATCATTTCATTTCGGCCTCTGTGGGCATAATCATTATCATATTAGCATCATTGGGCATCTTCCTTTTTGTGATAGTCTGTACCAGCTGCAGGTGGTGTTGCGTATATAACGTCATTCTATTTTCCCATCCCCTACATATATATAATGTGTACCATATAGTACTGTAATTAACACATGTGGATTCAGGGTAATACATGAATATAATGCAAATGCATGAATGACAATAAAACATTCTGAACTTATCGGATGACATAATATCCTTGTACCTTCGGCTAACATTGAGAATATTAAAATCTTTCCCATATACCTCAATAAGAATTTAGGAACATATTTAGATATGCTTTCAACATAGAAATCAATAACATGAACATTTTTAACTACTAAGAGTAGAATAATTTATGGAATAGTATTACAGTTATGTTTTGTTACATGGAACATGCCAAAAGAAAGAAGAATTTGCCTTAACATACCTTTAATCTTTGATAATTAGAATAACTCCCTTCTAAATCTTACTTCGACCGAAAGAATGCTCCAAAATTAAATCACGTTGCCTCATAATTTATCTAGCAATTGTGACTTAAGAAAAAGAAAGCTGCACATTCTTTATCCTAATTGTATTAGTACGTTTTCTAGGGTGAGGGCTTCAGATATACATTTGCAGGGTGTTTCCGAAGGAGTTGCTCTAACTAGGCCCTAGATTTGTGAAAACAAAAGGAAACAATTGTTGAGTATATGGATGGAGGACTACATTTGGCAGCATGTACTCCATTCCCTTAATATGTCATGAAATAGGATAATATTCCCCCCTTAACACATGTCACTTCCTCTTTAAAGTAATGACACCCTATTCTACCTAATGACACCTAAGCTTCCCTCCACTACATTATACATCTCTTAAATAGTCCCCTAATGAGTGTATATAAAATGTACACATAACCAATTATTGACCCCATAATTGTACCCATAATTAATTTCTTGATCCCAATTTACTTAAATCTCAATAAATTATAAAACCTTCATATACTCAATGTTATAATCGTGCAATATCGCACTAGTTCATAACCTCTTCTGGGGACACACAACCATTATTATTAATCTCCATCGTCACACTTGTTAAGTCCTAAATTATTTTGGGACTGCATCTTTTTATATACAAAGCTCTTGATGTGAATTCCTAATTATAACAAAATTTCCTCGGCCTTAAGCTACTTGCACACGTCTAGCTGTTCAAACCATCACCCGAAATTATGGAATGTTACTTCCCCCCTTAAGAAGCATTCATCCTCGAATGTTGGGCTGACATATCTAATACCCGTCACGTAGCCAGGAAAAAAACTATTTTTTCACGGGCCATATAATATAACATATATCATTACATCAGACCTCAGACTTCTCATGGCCCTTAAGCATTAGTTATAATATCAAGAGTAGAACTCACTTTATGCTTCTTTCGGAACCTCGGCGTTGGTCTGAAATAGGTATGAATACTTGTGCATCATCTCCTCTTCCGCCTCCCATGTCATTTCTTCTACGTTCCTATTCCGCCAAAGAACTTTCACGGAGGCTACTTCTTTAGTCCTCAGCCTGCGGGCTTGTCGATCTAGGATAGCAATAGGAACCTCTTCATATGATAATTTTTTTGTAATCTTCACATCGTCAATCGGTACAATTCGGGAAGGGTCTCCAACACATGCTCTCAACAGAGAAACATGGAAAACCGGGTGAACAAACTCCAACTCCGAAGGTAAGTCCAATTCGTACGCAACTTGACCGATTAATTGAATTATCCGATATGGTCCAATGTACATTGTACTAAGTTTTCCTTTCTTTACGAATCTCATCACACCCTTCATAGGCGAAATCTTCAAGAAGACCCAATCATCTACCTGAAACTCTAAGTCTCGCCGTCGCATATCTAAATACGACTTCTGACGACTCTGAGCGGTTAACAACCATTCTTGGATCATATTTACCTTATCTATGGCTTGGTGTACTAAGTCAGGCCCAAATAACTCTGATTCGCCTACCTCGAACCATCCGATAGGAGATCTATATCTCCGTCTGTACAAAGCCTCGTATGGAGACATTTTAATGCCAGCATGATAATTGTTATTGTACGTGAACTCAATAAGGGGTAAATGATCATAAAAACTACCCTTAAAATCCAATACACAAGCTCGTAGCATATCCTCGAGCGTCTGAATCGTACGCTCAGCCTCCTCGTCTGTCTGAGAATGCAAAGCTGTGCTACGATTAACTTGGGTGCCTAAACCTTTTTGAAATGACTTCCAGAAGTAAGCTGTAAACTGAGCACCTCGGTCAGATATAATAGAAATAGGCACACCATGAAGGCGAACAATCTCCTTAATGTACAATTTCGCTTAGTCTTCGGCTGTGTAGGTAGTTCTGAACGGCAGGAAATGAGCCGATTTGGTCAGTCTATCAACAATTACCCAAATAGAATCAAACTTATGATAGGAGCGAGGTAAACCCATAACAAAATCCATATTAATCATTTCCCATTTTCACATCGGAATTCTCTTCATGTTGTTCTACCAATAGATACCCTTGAGATCATGATACATCTTAGTAAATACAGGATGAATGGAATATCGTGAACAATGGACCTCTGTCATAATTCTATCTCGTAATCCCACTATATTTGGAATACATAAACGACCCTGGTGCCTGAGAACCCCGTTTTCGTTGATCTTAAAGGTTGTGATCTTCTTCTGTTGAATGCCTTCTCTGATTTTTCTCAAACTGGGGTCTTCCTACTGACGTTCCTTAACTTCCGATATAAGGGACGATTCTGACATATTCGGAATCACAAAACCACCATCCTCCGAATTCGTTAGTCGGGCTCTCAAACTAGCTAACTGATGGAGCTCTCTTACTAACTCCTTCCTCTCGACCTACACCGGGATTGAGCTGATTATTGACTTACGACTGAGCGCGTCAGCTACAATATTAGCTTTACCAGGATGATATAAGATGTCCACGTCATAATACTTTAATAATTCAAGCCACCTCCTTTGTCTCAAGTTCAACTCTTTCTGTTTAAATATGTATTGAAGACTTTTATGATCCGTGAAAATGTCTACATGAACACCATACAAGTAGTGTCGCCAAATCTTCAATGCATAGACTACTGCGGCCAACTCCAAATCGGTTGTCAGATAGTTTTTCTCATATTTCTTCAATTGCCTTGAAGCATAGGCAATCACTTTACCATGATGCATTAGGACACATCCTAAACCTGCTCCCGAGGTATCACAATACACAATGTAGCCTTCTGGACTCTCTGGGAGGGTAAGGACTGGTTCCAACATTAGTCTATCCTTTAACTCTTGGAAACTCCGCTCACAAGCATCGGACCACTAGAATTTTATGGCCTTCTGTGTCAACTTTATTAATGGTGCTGATATGGTAGAAAATCCTTAAACAAACCTCCTATAATAGCCGGCTAAGCCTAGAAAACTGCGAACCTCTGATGGAGTCGTAGGCCTCGGCTAATTATTCACCACTTTAATCTTCTGAGTTTCAACTCTTATACCCTCGTCTAACACTATATGACTAAGGAAAGCCACTGAAATCAACCAAAACTCACACTTGGAGAGCTTTGCATACAACTTATGACCCTGGAGAGGTTGTAGTACTATCCGCAAATGATCCACATGCTCTGCTTCCGAGTGAGAGCAAACCAGAATATCATCTATAAATACTATCACAAATACATCCAGAAATGGGTGAAACACGTTGTTCATTAGATCCATAAATGCTTCCGGTGCGTTTGTGAGTCCAAATGACATTACTAAGAACTCGAAGTGCCCATACCTTGTCCTGAAAGCCGTCTTCGTAATGTCCTTCTCCTTAATCCTTAGCTGATGGTACCCTGACCTTAGGTCGATCTTTGAAAACCATCTTGAACCTTGTAACTTATCAAACAAATCATCAATTCTGGGAAGAGGGTACTTGTTCTTAATAGTGACTTTATTCAGCTGCCGATAGTCGATACACATTCGTAATGAGCCATATTTCTTTCGTACAAACAATACGGGGCACCCCAAGGAGATATGCTAGGCCTAATAAAGCCTTTTTCAAGTAGATCCTTTAATTGCTCTTTTAATTCTTTCATTTCAGTTGGGGCCATTCTATAATGAGGAATAGATATTGACTGAGTGTCCGGCAACACGTCTATACCAAACTCGATTTCCCTTACGGGAGGAAGGCCTGGAAGTTCGTTTGAAAATACATCAAGAAACTCACTAACCACTTGAATTAATTGAGAAGTAGGTGCTTCGACATCGACATCTCTAGCCCGAACAAGATGGTATATATAACCTTTGGAGATCATCTTTCTTGCCTTAAGGTATGAAATAAACCTACCTTTTGGTATAGCTGGCCAGTGGGCCAGGCTCGGGTCTGGCGGGCCGGGTTTGGCAGGGTTGGGTTTGGCGTGACTTGCTGAAGTCCCGTCCCGATCTCGATCCCGTCGGAATCGGGGTGGGGCGGGGTCGGGTTGGGGTCGGGATCGGGGCGGGTTCCGACAGGTTTTCCTATTTTTTAATAACATATGTATAAAAAAAACTCGATAACCAAGACAAGATAGTGTAATGAAACATCCCAAGGCTATTTTTGTGCCTCTTATATTATTTAATAGACATATGATTTTTTTATAATACAAATACAATTGTTTAAATTGCAACTTTGTGGTGTTGTCCAAAAGTTGCAAATTACATAATAAAATTGTAATTAAAAAAATTACATTCTCAAAAAAACCTGTTCTAATTGCTTGATAATTTCCTGTGGTTCTTCGATTGGAATTGGTATTTGTTGGTCAAATTGATTCATGTCGCTTCCACCACCTTCGAATAAGATTTCGTTGTAGTTTTTGTCTTCTTCTTCGTTGATCTCCGGTTGACCGCACCTTCTCCGCTCCGCTCGTATCCAATCTCTGAATAATACTACAATTTCCAAGTTGTCTCCGGCTAATGAGTGTCTGTGGTCTCCTATTTGATATCTGCCGGCAGAAAAAGCGCTTTCAGGCGCAGTTGATGACGCTTGAATGTTCAAAATATCTCGGGCCATCATTGAAAGTGTCGGAAAGGTCTTCTCATCCCCCCTCCAGTATTTCAGCAAGTCTTCATGTCCATCTTCAATGATAACTTCTTGGTACGGTACAGAACCCTGCAAAACAAAAATATCAAACTCGCTAATTTGGTTAGTAGCGGTACGGCCGCACATTCTATTTCTGAGGCTTTCAATACTAGCCGCAGAAACAACATATCTTTTGTGAGGTTGTGTTGAAGATGAAGAAGATGGTATGGAAGCCGATAGGTTACTAGCACTTTCTTGTTGGTAAAACCTATATATTTTTTTGCATTGGTCTTCTATGCTAGACAACACTTCTTCTTTAATTTGTTCAATAGGTGGTGGGTGATTTAGATTTTTTGGACTTGAAGGAGGTAGTACTTCTATACAATCATAAATAGTTTCAATAAGTGATTTAGTACCGTCTATTTTAATAGTCGGATTTAATACAACACCAATAATATAAATAGTGGGAATAGGAATAAAATATTTTTTTATTTTGATAAATATATTTTTAATAGCTGTCATATAAGCTGATTTTCCATATATTCACTAAGTAATAAAAATATTAGAGTTATATAAAACAACATAGTTGAAATAGTAGGATAATATATACCGGAAAATTCTTTTGTTGCTTGAAAAAATTTCTCTAAAAATACAATAAGTTCGGAAATTTTTACCCAATCACTATCTACAACCATATCAGCTGGATTTTGATTATGAGAGTTAAAAAATAAAGTTATAGGTTTTCTATAGTCATAAGCAACAAGTAGTTTCTCGTATAAAGAATTCCACCTAGTGGATACTTCTTCTGGATTTTTTCTATAAGGTAGTCCACAATCGTGACAAGTTTTTTTATATTCTTTTCTTCGTTGTACTCTATTACTTTTAAAAATAAAATTTATAGAAAATTGTATTTTACTAAGAATGTCTTCAAAAAGGGATAGACCATCATTTACAATTAAGTTATATATATGACACGCGCATTTTATATGAAAATGATCTGAAAAAGATGGAGTTAAACTATTTTTTAAAATTGTAATAGCGTAATTGTTAGAAGAAGCGTTATCTAATGTAATAGTCATAATTTTATTAGTTATTCCATAATAATGGCACACTTGATAAATATTTTCTGCAATAAAAGTACCAGTGTGCCTATCATCTATATATCTATACGCTAAGATATGTTTTTGCATAGACCATTTATAATCTATCCAATGACAAATTACCGTTAAATAATCATGGCCGTTAGTACTACGACCTATATCAGACGTGATAGATACTTTGCCATTAAAATGATATAATGAATAACGTAAATATTGTTGATATTCATGTGCAAATTTAAATACATCTCTCTTAACAGTTGATCTAGGAAAACCATTAAAAGCAGGATTATATATATCTCTAATGTAATGAATAAAACCGGGAGATGAAGGAAATAAAAAAGGCAAACCCTCCATAGCAACTAATTTTGATATTGCTTCCCTATCTCTATGTTTATTGTATTTAGGGCCTACAATTCCCCCCGTCATAGGGTTAATTTGACCCTATACTTGGTCCGGGACAGTATCAGTATGTGAACCTTGTCCCGATGGAGCGGGCGTTTGCGCACCCGGTTTTGAAGCCTGGTATTGGGCATACCTAGCTGGATGAGCACTTTCTACGTGTCTAATTAAACCCTCCGTCCCACCGTGACCTTTTCCAGTTTTAAAATTTAAAATATTTTTACAAATTTTACATCTAGCTACTTGATTCTCTACGTCCCTATCAAAAAATGTTCATGCATCTGATTTTAATGGTCGGTTTGCTGGACCTCATCTCATACTAGGGGGAATATGAGGCATTTCAGTTGAAGGTGCACTAGTGGGTGTGTTGTCATCAACATTAGTGGGTGTATCATCTAGATCATTGTCTAAATTAAAGTCTTCTTGAGTTCCAGAAAATAGCTCCTCGTCTAAATCTAATGGTACTGTAGGAAAATGTTGAGTATCAACAAAATCATCCTGTGTAGGAATAAGATGACTAGAAGAAGTACCCTTGCCTTTGTTTGCCCCTACTAGAAGAAGCACCCTTACCCTTAAACATACCTCTTAATCCTTTCATATTAATAATAATAATAAATAATTAAAGATAATAAAATTAAGTGCGCTAAATAAAATAAACAGATAATAATAATTTAATGAATGAACGAATGTACCAAACATCGACGTAAAGTCGACGTGTAATCGAGAGGTTGAAAATTGAAACTTTGCTCGATGTAAGATCCTCAAGCTAGTTGTCAACTTCACTCCCAATTCCCAAATGAATAAATAAAATTGAATATTTAGTAAACAATGTAGACTTGTAGAGAGATATATTGAGAGATTAGAGAGATTGTAGGAAGATTTGTGAGAAAGATGAAGAGAAAATGAGTTATTTATAGTTGGAAAATTGGGTTAAAGTGTAAATATAATAACCTACGGGTTAAAAATAAATATTAAGGGGTAGGGGGGTTGGGGGGGGGAGGCCAAAAATGGCCGTTGCCCATCGGCCAAAATCTAAAATGGTCGTTGGTGCAACAGTTATATTTGCAAAGGGGGGACTTACGAGCGGGATCGGGGCGGGCTCGGGATTGGCGAGCCTGGGGCGGGCTCGGGACGGGTCGGGATGAGACATTGTCCCATCCCGATTCGAGTCCCGCTACCGATTTTTTTTTTAACTAATCGGGGTCGGGGCGGTGTGGGGTAGGACCGGGCCGGGATCGGCCCGTCCCGGCCCACTGGCCAGCCTTACCTTTTGGCGATGCCGTATTACCCTTCCATTCAAGGACTGTCTTTCCTGGAAACTGAAATTTAACAATCTTTGTTCGGCAATCAACATTAGCGTAGCACGATACCAGCCAATCCATGCCCATAATAGCATCGAAATCAATCATTTCTAGTTCTACCAAATCCGCTAGGGTCTGACGGCTACAAATTAATACTGTACAATTCTGATAGATCCGTCTAGCAACTACCGACTCACCAACTGGTTTAGATACCACAAATGGTTTAGATACCACAAATTGAAATTTCCTTAATATGTCACGAAATGGGATAATGTTCCCCCCTTAACACATGTCACTTCCTCCTTAAAGTAATGCCACCCTATTCTACCTAATGACACCTAAGCTTCCCCCACTACATTATCCATGTCTTAATTAGTCCCCTAATGAGTGTATATAAAATGTACACATAACCAATTATTGACCCCATAATTGTACCGATAATTAATTTCTTGATCTCAATTTACTTAAATCTCAATAAATTATAAAACCTTCATATACTCACTGTTATAATCGTGAAATATAACACTAGTTCATAACCTCTTTGGGGACACACAACCATTATTATTAATCCCCGTCGTCACACGTGTTAAGTCCTAAATTATTTTGGGACTGCATCGTTTTATATACTAAGCTCTTGATGTGAATTCCTAATTATAACAAAATTTTCTCGGCCTTAAGTCTACTTGCACACGTCTAGCTGTTCAAACCATCGCTCAAAATTACGGTATGTTACAGTTCTAATGCTTGATAGAGTAAAGCAAAGAAAGGAACAAACATATACATAAGGAATTCAAATACAAATTGCATGGCCTTTACAGAAAAAAGGGTAAGAAGCTATTTTATCCATCTCATAATGCACACCCAATGGATTAGTGGAGCCATATTGATGCGGAATCAGATGAGTCAAAGGTCAGGAGGTCAATCAAAACTAGCTACACTTCCCTCTCAGCCTACCCAATCCGCCATGAGATGATATTACCCCTTTGTACTTTGAATAGTTTAGAAAGCTATTCCTACAAGGAAAGACATCCTTTCTTTCGTCTAAAAGATGGCTATATATATATATATATATATATATATATATATATATATAGTTTACAAAATATTTATATAGTGTATAGGTAATGTATATTTTATACTAAATATACGTATATTGTATAAAATATATATATACTATACATACATATACACAATATATACAACCAAAGTTGTATAGATAGTGTATACTTCGATCATGTTGATAAACTAGTTAGCCAAATAATACATTTACGTAAGTCTCCCTACAATTTATACATATAATTCTAAGCCGAGGCTTACAAGCCATAGATACCATACTACATTCGCCACGGTTTAGGATTAATATGTGTACTCTAAGTATCTAGCCATAAGCACATTCAAAATGAAGTAATAGAGATTCAACACACATAAATTTCTAATGCATTGATATAAATATAATTAGGTTAAGTATTGTTCCTCAGAAAACAAGTATCATGTTCTTCGATATCAAATTGAAAGCAACAGCGAAGAGAATTAGTTACGACACAGAAGAGCTGGTGAATTATTGCAAAGTTCTTTAATATAGTAAATTAAAATTGATTAAACAACCTTCTAAGGTTGGATTTCTTGATCATTTCAGATTTTTGACGACAGCATCCTTTATGAGATTAAGAGAATCTTCGAAATCATCAAGCAGTTGTTGTGGATCAGGAATAACAGTATCATCAACAGATACAGCTAGGATCATCTTGTCGGTATAGCTTTGGAAATGGATCATACATGCCTAGAATTACAATTATTGGAAATCAGAATCTTGATTTACAGAATCTCATAAATAATATGAATATTGCATTTAAAATCATATACTAACAGTTCTGGAAAATTACACTATTAAAATATTTTAGCGAATTATAGAAAATATGTAATTTATTATCTGAATTATCGAATTATTAGAGTTACAACACAGTTACCTTTTACTAAGGTCATCTTAACTTCTGATAATGTAAAAAGTTTATGTACTATATATCAAACGCACATAAATTAAGCTCTTCTATTAATTAGGTAGGACAAGAGTAAATCAGTCCTCTTATTTCCAATCATCAAACTACTCCTCTTTCCTCTTTCAGGCTCAAGAACCAAAATAATTAATGAAGCTTGTAGAGGTGATTCTCCATAGTGTAGGACTTGGACTAAGGTATTATAGTTTGAATAAAACTTACTTCCACTTAATGTTTACATAAAATCTTTCAATTTAATTTCAACCGTTATAAATCAAACTAGAATTATATAGTTATCATTTAACCGTGGTTAAATCATAAATATGTATACGAAAGACGCATGTCATGCATTCAACTTAATGTGGATGAATTTTACCTATACTTAGCATGCTTTTTGCTAGTATTTTGGATACCTAACAATGTTTAATTACGTACTGTTAAATATACACAATATACACACAATACACATGTGTATATTATGTATATTGTTGCTCTCGGATTCCTCCTCTAAATCGTATATGGTGTACATATTTAGGTAACATTGTAGTCTCCTGGTTTAGGTAATATTATGGTGTAATTAGTATTACACACTTACCATAATATTTGTATTACCATAATTGTATATTTAGTATTCAAGTAGAATAAGGTTTTAGGAGTAGAATATGAATAGGATTCTCCTATTATAGAAATATGTAACTTGTATAAATACTCTTTCAATTAATGAAAATAATCAAGAGATTATTTCTTTCATGGTATCAGAAGTCTAGGTCTTAAATCCTCTCTCTAAACTCCTCCAATTTCCGTCGACTCCCTTGCAATTCCGAGACCTTTGCTCTCGGTTTTTGTGCCGGCGAGAACCCCCTTCTTCTCAAATTTTTCTCCCAAATCCCTCAATCACATATTGTTCTATCAATATGTCTACATCCCGAAACACGTTTCATCATGTCCTTACAGTTTTTAACATCAAGAATAACATCCCTCTTGTTCTTGAAATAGAAAACGCCCAATATGCGACGTGGACCGAACTGTTCAAAATTCACACACGATCGCATCAAGTCATCCATCACATAATCCCCGCGGCTCCTGAGGATATGGAGGTGCCAAATGCGAGAATGATCCTAAGTTGTGGACGACTATTGATGCCACTGTCCTCCAGTGGATATATTCCACAATTTCTACCGACCTTTTGCAAACAATTATTGAGCCTGACGCTACAACACATGCGACTTGGGATAGACTGCGTGATTTAATCCAAGATAATCAAAATTCTAGAGCCGTTACTCTTGAGCAAGATTTCTCTCACATCAACATGGAATATTTCCCTAACGTTTCGGCTTATTGCAAAAGATTGAAGGAATTGGCAGACCAATTTCGCAACGTTGGTTTTGAATGATCGTTTGGTCCTCCAAATGATTTCCAGTCTCTCCAAGGCCTATAATGGTGTTGGAACGCTGCATCGGCAAAGCAATCCGCTTTCTCAATTTTATCAGGCTCGTTCTATGCTTACACTCGAAGAAGCAGGCATGGAAAAAAAGGCAGCTATCGGGGCTAGTCCCGTAGTCATGATGACCGAATCCACTTTTCATCCTACCGATTCCAACGACTCCGGCCAAAATCGCAACAACGGTGGCGGCAAAAAGGGAGGAAATAAGAAAAATAATGGTAAAAACCGCGGCGGAAACAACGGCGGCAGCCGGTAGAATGGTGATGGCGGTGGGGGTCTTCGCGGTGGTCAGCAGCAGTAGTTCTGGGCCCACAGTGGGCCCTTATGCAGTGGTAGTGGGCCCCATAACCGCAGTTTGGGCCCAGCCAGTTTTCGCCCAACTGGCAGTGGGCTGCCCAGCAGCAGTCCATGCCCAATTCCTCCTGGCCCAACTACAGTCAGCAGTCTGGGACGAGGCAGCAAGCAGGGGTGCTTGGGCCTCGGCCCATCACGCAGCGGCACCCACGTCTACGTACATTGAAGCGGCAATGCACACGCTTGGTTTAACTCATCCAGACCCAAATTGGTATATGGATATCGGTGCCACTATCCACATGACATCCGATTCAGGTACGCTCTCGTCTTATTCCAATTTGAGCAACCCTCGGGGCATAATTGTTGGTAATGGTAATTCTATTCTAATTCGTGGTTATGGTCATAAAACTTTGTCTCCCCCTCATCCACCTCTTATCTTGAAAAACACCCTACACGCCCCCAAATTGATTAAAAACTTACTCTCTGTCCGTAAATTCACTACTTACAATTCTGTTTCTATTGAATTTGATCCATTTGGTTTCTCTATGAAGGATTTCAAGACGAGGAGTCCTCTCATGAGGTGTGATAGTATGGGAGATCTTTATCCTATCACACTCAGTTTCGGTCCATCGAGCCAAGCCCTACCATCCGCCTCTGCAGCCATTTCTCATTCCTTGTGGCATGCTCGTCTTGGTCATCCGGGATCATCTATTTTGTCATCATTAGATAAAAATAGTTTGTTTCATGTAAGGGTACGAGTCGTACTCCAAATTGTCAGTCTTGTTCTTTAGGAAAAAATGTTAAGTTGCCATTTGTAGACTCAAATTCACATACTTTATGCCATTTGATATTATTCATAGCGACTTATGGATGTCTCCCATTCTTAGTTCTGTGGGTCATCGGTATTATGTTCTCTTTTTGGATGATTATTCTAAGTTTTTATGGATGTTTCCAATAGCGAAAAAATCTCAACTTTTTTCCGTCTTCTTAAAATTTAGAGCATTCATTAGAACTCAATTCGAACGAGAAATAAAAAATATTCAGTGTGATAATGGCAAAGAATATGACAATAGGGTGTTTCGGGAATTCTATACTAATAATGAGATCAATTTTCGATTTTCGTCTCCTCATACGTCTTCCCAAATTGGGAAAGCCTAACGCAAAATTCGTTCCATAAATAATGTTGTCCGCACTTTATTAATTCATTCTTCCGTACCCCCATCTTTTTGGCATCATGCTCTGCAAATGACTACATATCTCCTTAACATAATTCCTTCCAAAGGTTTGACATATTCTTTCCCCCTTCAAATATTATATAATAAAATTCCGTCATATTCACATCTTCGGGCTTTTGAGTGTTTGTGTTATGTGTTATTCCCGTCCACCACAATTAACAAACATCAGGCCCGGTCTACTCAATGTGTGTTTTTGGGTTTTCCGTCTAATCATCGTGGTTACAAATACTTTGATTTATCCTCTAATAAAATCATCATTAATCGCCATGTAATTTTTTATGAATCCTAATTTCCATTTGCTAAAGTTAATACTCCCGTGCCTAGTTCATATAATTTTTTGGATGATAGTATATCCCCGTATATTATTCACCATTTTTCGGACGTATCCCGCATCCAAAATTCTCCAGCGGGCCCACTGCCCATTGGTCCCACTGGTCCGTCACCCACTACCCGATGCATCGCCATCGGGCTGGGTCCGATGATTGGGCCAATCCAGCCCAATTATGGAACTGGTCCAGCCTCGCCCAGCTTATCGAGTTGGGCCAAGAAAGCCCATCGCTCACGCCACCCGTCCCGAGCCCAGCAAATTCACGAAATCCTCCCAATTCTTCCTCGAGTCATAGATCGGTCACTTGTAGTCAACGTGGTATTTTTAAACCAAAAAGACATTTTAATTTACATTCTAATGTCCCTATATTCCCCTTACCCCGTAATCCTGTGTCTGCCTTAAATGATCCGAATTAGAAAATTACTATGATCGATGAATATAATGCTCTTATTGATAATAAGATGTGGGAGTTGGTAACCCGTCCATCTGTTATTAATATTATCAAGTCTATGTGGATTTTTGCTCATAAGAAAAATTCAGATGGTTCATTTTCCCGACATAAGGCGCGGCTTGTGGGTGATGGTAAGACTCAGCAGGTTGGTATAGATTGTGGTGAGACGTTTAGTCCGGTGGTCAAGCCAGCTACCATTCGCACTGTGCTTAGCTTGGCTCTTTTAAAGGCATGGTCTATTCATCAGTTAGATGTAAAGAATGCTTTCCTCCATGGGGATCTCAAGGAAACAGTTTATATGCATCGGCCTTTGGGATTCAGGGATCCTAACATCCTCATCATGTTTGTTTGTTGAAGAAGTCCTTATATGGTCTTAAACAGTCTCCACGGGCCTGGTATACGAGGTTTGCAGACTATGTTTCGACCGTCGTGGTTCGTCCTTGGCCTATATTCTGTTATATGTGTATGATATCAGTTTGACTGCTTCTTCCGATGCCTTACGCCAGTCTATCATGACCATGCTCAGCTCTAAGTTTGCTATGAAAGACTTGGGGCCCTTGAGTTATTTTTTGGGGATTGTTGTCACTCGTCATTCATATGGGTTGTTCTTATCTCAAAGAAAGTATGCAGCTGAGATCATTGAGAGGGCTGGGATGTCTTCCTGTAAGTCCACTTCCACTCCAGTTGATTCTAAGCCCAAGCTTAGTGTCGCGGCCGACATACCCTACGAGGATCCGACCCGCTATCGCATTCTTGCAGGGGCCCTTCAGTATCTTACCTTTACAAGATCGGATATTACATATGCTGTCCAGTAGGTTTGTTTGTTCATGCATAATCCCATGATTGAGCACATGAATGCACTCAAACGCATCATTCGGTATATTAAGGGTATACTGGACTATGGTTTGCATTTATATCCTTCCTCGACGTCCACACTTGTCTCGTATACGGATGCTGATTTGGGTGGCTGTCCAAACACCAGACGGTCTACGTCTGGCTATTGTATGTTTCTTGGAAATAACCTGGTCTCATGGTCTGCAAAACGTCAGTCGACATTATCCCGATCCAGTGCCGAGGACGAGTATAGAGGGGTAGCTAATGTGGTCTCGGAATCATGTTGGTTACGTAATTTGCTATTGGAGCTTCATTCACCTATTTAGAAAGCAACCTTGGTTTATTGCGATAATATTAGTGTCATCTACCTTTCTGGTAATCCGGTTCAGCACCAGCGCACTAAACATATCGATATGGACATTCACTTTGTTCGCGAAAAGGCTGATCGTGGTCAGGTACGCGTCTGCCATGTCCCATCAAGATATCAAATTGCCGACATCTTTACAAAGGGTCTGCCCTCAGTCCTTTTTGAAGATTTTAGGGACAATCTCAGTGTTCGAAGACCGCCCACTATGACTGCGGAGGTGCGTTAAATATACATAATATACACACGATATACATGTGTATATTATGTATATTGTTGCTCTCGGATTCCTCCTCTAAACCGTATATGGCGTACATATTTAGGTAATATTGTAGTCTCCTAGTTTAGGTAATATTATGGTGTAATTAGTATTTTACATTTACCATAATATTTGTATTACCATAATTGTATATTTAGTATTCAAGTAGAATAAGGTTTTAGGAGTAGAATAGGAATAGAATCCTCCTATTATGGAAATATGTAACTTGTATAAATACTCTTTTAATTAATACAAATAATGAAGAGATTATATTTTTCACGTACTAATCTCCAAATTAGTGGTTAAAACTGCAAATGCCTCAACAATAGAGTAGATGAATACATACACTTGGCTGCCCATAAGCACTTGGAGCAAAATAAGTAATGGGGTTGCCACAGAACCCAATTTCCTCCTGTGGTCCAACCAAGTTGCTGAAGCATATTGTTGAATTTGAGAATACTTTGCGAGTCACAGCTGTAGCTACCTATATCATCAATCAATGAGTGAGATTCATCAATTTTTGAATAGTCTTGGAGTTTGAATTTATGCAGTGGCATTGTATTATACTTCGTAACTCTTTTATATTGTTAAGTTAAATTGACTTATAACAATTAATAATCGTTCTTGAGTTTTGTGCAATAGCATTGTATAAGTTTTTTACATCATTAGGTTAAGTTAGATCTATAACATTTAACCAAAAAAAAATCTATAACAATAAGTAACTTTTCATAGAAAAATTGATACCTTAACTAGAAAAATATGGTAAATAATTTGGTATACGCACAGTAATAATATAAAAAAAATTATATTGTATGTGTATTAACTGAAATCATATACCAAAGCATTAAACTTATAGGCATTAATAGTATAAAAAAAGTCTCCACATATTAAAGGAAGTTATTTATAGTTGCATATGATAGTTTAATAGTGTAATAGAGAAATTTTTTTTGAGAGTAATTAAACTATATTTTAAGTTCCTTGTATTCAACAAATCATACATATTGGAAGGGTGTTTTACACATTTGACCGGTGGAATTAAGAATATATATTAATTATATATATAATGTATATTTTTTGTATATTACATTTAATATACGAGAACACATTTACTGGCTATTACTCCCTCTATTCCATATTATTTGTCCACTTTTTTCTTTTACACGCCCTTAAGAATCATAAATAAAAATGCATTTTTACTACATTATACTTATCTCTCTCCAATTAATTGTACTCTAATCAATATTACTCCCTCCATCCCAATTTATGTGATATAGTTTGATTGGGCGCGGAATTCATGAAATAAAAGAAGACTTTTTAATTTTGTTAAAACAAATCAAAGATATTGAGTGGTTATAAATCATCTCGTTAAACGTAAAAGATAAAGTTTAAAGTTAAATTGTTGTCAAATAAAGAAATGTATCATTCTTTTAGGACGGACTAAAAAAGAAAGTGTATCACATAAATTGAGACACATGGAGTAACTACTTTAAAAACAATTAATACTAAGGACAAAATAGGAATTTTTTCTTAATTCTATCTTAATTTTGTAATGACAAGTATTTTGGGATAACTAATTTTAGTAATGTAGACAATTAACATGGGACGGAGGGAGTATTTTGGTGGACGACTATGAAGTGTAAAAATGAGCAACCACCATGTTGATGTTTTATTTCTAAGGAAATCAATGTAACTTGAATATGAAATTGTACCTTGATGCCCAAAAACTTGATTAATAATTCAGCCATGATCAAAGTAAACAAAGCTTCAAAGGAGCGTTTCTTGCGATCGACTGTTGCCTTTGCTTCTTTCACATAATTTAAAGGATCATCACGTACTGCAATCTTGAACGGTAGCAATACATAACCAAACCAATTTCCCCAACCCCGTTTTCCTTTGCTGCCATTCTCCATCATATCGGCTAGATCCTGTAATTTCATTCATGCATGTCATATGATTTTATAATTAGTAATATTTTGCTAGTGTTTGGACATAAATTTAGTTGAAACTTGTTAAAAAGAGTTTTTGAAGTTGTGTTAAAAAATAATTTTGAAAGTTGAAGTTGTATTTGAACATGCATTTTACTTGAAAAAAATTGAAGTTTGTGAGTGGATACAAAAAAATTACTGATCAAATTCTATGAACAATATTTTCTTTTTTTTTTTGAAAAAAAGTAAAAAAATATCTATGTCCAAGCGAGAGTCAAATTTTCCAATTTTATCAGTTCAGATATGGAATCTTTAAATTTTTTAAATAAACATTTACGTATTTGAAAACAATGTAAAAAGTATTATAAGTCACAATAACTGACAATTCAAAATATTTAAAACACATGAAAAGATTGCGAAAAAAGAAAACTCATTTGACTTTCAAAATTCGAATTTGTGCCACATAAATAAAAATAATAGGATAATAATAATAATAATAATAATAATAATAATAATAATAATAATAATAAACAAGGAAGGAAAGTTGTTACTTCAATTCCTGCAGATTGTCTTAGGTTAATAACAAGACAGGACCGAAGTCGAATGCCCTTGGGAAGATTGTTGATTTTCTCTGTGGCTCCCTTGTCTTTCCCACCAACAGCTGACAATATTTGGAACAATAGGGTAGAGTGTAATATATAATTAACTAGTTTAATTGAATTCAATATTTTTATAGCAGAATATAGATATATGTCTGAAAATTTACTAAAATTTTAATAAATATTAAAATAAAAATCACTAACTGCAAAAATGTATTGAGTTCACTGGTGAGAACATCCACCACTAAAAAATTATTATTTTCCCATTGAATTTTCCATTGAAAATATTCAGTGACTATATCCATTAATGTCGGTGGAAAAAAACTTAAATAGTAGTGTGAACACACGAAAAAATTAGAAAGTTTCCCAGTGTTTCAGTGGGAACTTGTTTCCCACCATGCGCTTTTCCGGTGATTTCCTAGTGAGCTGGTTTGGTGTGAATGAGATGGAAAAATTATATTTTATAGCATAAATTTCTCACTGAATATCAGTGGAAAAACCCTTTATTCCTAATAGTGATCAATATTGAATACATCAAATTTAAATCACGAATCTGTCTCTAATGAAAATAAGTAGCGGAGATCCTACCTGAATTCTAAGGGTGTAGTTTCACATATGGTCGCTCAACTTTTATTTATTTAATCAAAGTCACTAAATTATTTTTTGGAACAAAAATCGTCTAGTTTGTCCAAGTAAAACTTGCATCTAACTCTCTTTTTTTGGGGAAACAAAGAAGCCATTGAATTTTGTAAGTATCATATAAAATGAGTTTTTGTTTTTTCATAACGACTTTTTTTATATACTTAAGAAAAATTGATTACTTTTTGGTTTGAAAATATAGGTTAGTGACTATTGAGATATTTAAGTACAGTTGAGTGATTTTTTCATTACAAAAAATATTATACTGCCTTTATGACAATAAAATAAAAATTAAGTGCTCATTTATGAAATTAATTAGTCCAATTTCAAGAGTTTGTGAATAAAATAACTTACCATATTTCCTATTGAGATATTTGGATAAACCAGCTTGTGTTAATCCCAGTGCAACATCATTTATAGTCTGTGGAGAAAATACATGCAACTATATATCAGTTAACTTTCACAACAGTATCAACTTTATTCATATTTTTTCAAGAAGAGGTTAATCACTTACAACATCCATAGCATTTTTCACAAACTTCAAATCATCTAGACTGATTATCCGATGAACGATTCGTCTAGCTTTAGTCTCAGAATTATAAGGCCTGGCACTGATTGGCGTTTTTGAATCCTTGAGAAAGATGGTTGTGATGATGAACATGAAAACATCCACTGCAGTATTGAAAAGCATTACGATGAAAAGCCAAAATGCTCCCAACAACATGAACAACCCTTCCTTTTTTGAATAACCTGCAAAAGAGTACGCGAATCGCGTAAAAAAATATTTTACCCACTCTTGATGTACATGACTTAAGTTTTTAGATCATAATACAAAAATTAGAAGTGGCAAAATTAAGAGCGTGTACTTGACCTAACGGGTTGTACCCAAAGAGACCCCCTCAAATAATTGGGAAATTAACAAAATTGCACATGCAATCAAAATTAATTAATTTCTTGGAAATATCCATTTTTAAAAAAATATTTACAATTTATACCTATTTTGAAAAGATATTTGCAAAAAAATCCAACAGATATGTACGTTTATTCCATCAGGGAGTACAAGTCATATTTTATATACCTTAATATTATACAAAAGTGTCATTCAACTATTCTGATTGTTGTATACATCAATGATATATGAAGTTATAAACTGTGCTATTAACTATTTAATGTGTGAATTTTGTAAATGGGTAGAGGTAGGTAATCTTTTACTCCGCTTGGTTAAAAATCCCCAAATAATTGAATAAAAAATAGGCCATAATGGTATAATTGAGCGGATCAAAATGTCACCCAAATCCAAACATAAAAAAATTAATTCTAGCCTAACCGATCCGTCTGATACCCCTTTCTTGGGTCATGTTGGGTAACTTATTAGGTCATGACCCATTAATGAACACAACTTATTTTGATTCGAACAAATTTTAAGCAAGTAAAGTCATAATTATTTTTTGCAGTTTGACTCAATCCGCCCATTTACTTGAAGGGGTAGGCCTCCTTTTCTTGGTTGGAATGGTCGGAAGTTTGAGATTATCAGCAGTTTGACGAGTGCACGCGAGCAAAAGAGAAATAAGAGAGGTGCCATCGCCAAGCGAATGGTGAACCCTAAACACGGCCACAGACTCCGAGTTACGAGTTTTGACATTGATAATGTGAAGGTCCCAAAGTGGCTTGGATTTGTCAAGGTTAGTTTTGCTAAGGTTGTAAATATAATCCTCCACGAACTTGTCTGGTGATGCAAGCCGACTTTCATCAACTTCTGGTATTATAATGTGTTGGTCCAAATCAACCTTTGTTTGGACCCATTTCATGTCTGCTAAATTATCTTCATCCACAACCTGTGTTTCACATCAAATTTGTTAGTGCACATTTTGTCACCTAGAAAAAAAGTGAGTGTTCATACTTCATATGTCTCAATTTATGTGATATCATTTGAATTTTAAGAATTCAACTTTTTAAAATTTTGATTGTGAATTTTGATATGAAATCTTTACGTTTTTTAAAAAAAAATTGACACATTTGGAATAGGTAAAAAGCTATCATTACTCATAATAATTGACAATTCAAATATTTAATAGATATATGAGAAAAATCGCTATTTAAGATAAATTCATTTAACTCTCGAAACCTAAACGACGTCACATAAATTTAAATGGAAGAAGTATTCCTTATGAGTTTATGTTCAATTGAAATCTTTTGCTCAACTTCATTCTATTTTTGTCGAGAGAGTAATCCCCGTTTTACTTTAAAATGGTCAAAATATGTATAATTTCTTAATTCTCGTAGTAAATTAGAAGTATTTGTTAGGGGATTGGCATCTTAACTTTTCTAGGTCTTTAATATTTTCTCATAAAAGAGAGGGTTGAGTAATATAATCTAGTCTCCTTTTATTTTTGTACAATAAAAAAACTATAAAAAAGCAAAAGAAACCCATTCACTCACTATTACTCCCTCCGCCCCAATTTATGTTACATTTTTTGGATTTCAAAAGTCAAATGAATATTTTTTATTGTGATTTTTTTAAATGCCTTATAAATATTTTAAATTGTCAATTATTATGACTTGTAGTATTTTTTACATAGTTTTCAAATATGTAAATTTTATTTTAAATATTTTAAAGATTTTAATGTTCAAATTAACGGTCAAATTTTAAAGTTTAACTCTCGAAATCCAGATAATATCAAATAAATTTTGATAGGAGTATTAAAAAGTTGTCCCACCTCTATTATTTTCGATATTAGTGAGGTTTACGTAGCTTACAGTATACGGGAAAATGTGTTCATTTATGAGACGCGGAATTCCCAATTTAGTAAGTGAAAATATGAAAAAACATTTCTTTTATTGGAATTAGTTAAGTGTTACCATATTTAGGAATGGCCTTTTTTGTCTAGCTGGCCCAACCAGCCCACCGACCAATAAATTTAGAAAGGGCGAGGGTTAGGGTAAGTGGGGGTAAGGGAGATGCTAGGCTAAGAATAGGGTCTTGGAACATTGCGACTTTAACGGGGAAGTCCATAGGGATAGTTAAGATTCTTAAGAAGAGGACGATTAATATAGCATGTGTCCAGGAGACCATATGGGTAGGACCTTAGGCTAAGGATGTAGACGGGTATAAGTTATGGTTCTCGGGTAGGTCGAAGTATAGGAATGGGGTAGGCATTTTGGTGGACAACGAGCTAAGAGATCAGGTGGTAGAGGTTAGGAGGGTCAATGACAGGATGATGGCAATTAAGTTGGTAGTTGGAGGGTTCACTATGAACATTATTAGTGCGTATGCGCCACATGCGGACTTGAACGAGGAGGAGAAGAGGCGTTTTTGGAAAGATTTGGACAAAGTGGTGGGAGGTATACCACCAACTGAGAAATTATTTGTATGAGGAGATTTCAATGGACATAATAGGGCACTTCCGGGGGTTATGACGACGTGCATGGAGGTTTTGACCTTGGGGACAGGAACGGGGGAGGCGTCTCGCTTTTGGAGTTTGCTAGAGCTTTTGGGATGGTGATAGCCAATTCGAGGTTCCTGAAGAAGGAGGAGTATCTGGTGACTTTTCATAATTTGGTGGCTAAGACGCAGATAGACTTTTTGCTCCTTAGGAAGGTTGACAACGGTCTTTGTAAAGACTGTAAGGTTATTCCGAGAGAGTTTCTTACAACCCGACATAAGCTTTTGGTGATGGATTTGGAAATCTAGATGGAGAAGAAGATGAGGGTTGTGGATGCCACGTTAAGAATAAAATGGGAGAGTTTGACTATGACTAGTTCAAAGAAAATGGGGGAGAGGTTAATGGCCAAGAGGGGTTGGGGGAGTAGTGGGGATGCGACCGGTATGTTGGACAGGACGGTCAGTTGCATTCGGGAGGTTGCTAGAGAAGTGTTAGGGGTCTTTTAGGGTAGTCGTGGTGGGCATAGAGGGGACTGGTGGTGGAATGGTAAAGTTCAAGAGAAGGTGGAAGTAAAAAAAATAGCGTATGCGAAATTGGTAGAAAGTAAGGATGATATGGAGAAGTGGACGAATATGGAATTATATAAGATGGCGATGAAGGAGGCAAAACTAGCGGTTATAGCGGCGAAAACAACGGCTTTTGAACGTCTGTATGTGGAATTAGAGGGAAAAGGCGAGGATAAAAAGTTGTACAGACTAGCCAAGGAAAGGGAGAGGAGGGCCAGGGACTTGGATCATGTGAGGTGAATCATGGACGAGGAAGGCAAAGTACTGGTGGAGGACGCGCATATTAGACGGGGGTAGTAGTGTTACTTCCATAAACTCTTGAATGAAAAAAAAGATAGAGACATTGTGCTGGGAGATCTGGAGATTGTGGAAGCATCAAGGTTGAGGAGGTTCAGGGTGTTGTTAGCAAGATGCGCAGGGGATGAGCGACCGGGCCTGATGAGATCCCAGTTGAATTTTGGAAGAGTGCAGGCAAGGCAGGTTTGGAGTGGCTGATGGAGTTATTTATGTTATTTTTAGGACGGCGAGAATGCCCGAAGAATGGAGGTGGAGTACAATGATTCCTTTGTACAATAAAAAAGGTGATATCCAGAGTTGCAACAACTATAGGGGTATCAAGTTGCTAAGCCACATTATGAAAGTTTGGGAAAGAGTCGTGGAGATGAGGGTGAGAAGAGGTGTGTCTATCTCCGAGAACCAGTTTGGGTTCATGCCAGGACGTTCGACTACAGAAGTCACTCATCTTATTAGGTTGTTGGTGGAGCAGTATAGGGAGAGGAAGAGAGACTTACATATGGTTTTCATCGACCTCGAGAAGGCATACGACAAAGTCCCTAGGGAAGTTCTATGAATATGTTTGGAGGTTAGAGGTGTACATGTGGTGTACACTAGGGAAATCAAGGATATGTATGATGGAGCCAATACCAGGGCACAGACAATAGGAGGAGACTCGGAGCACTTCCCAGTGATGGGATGCACCAGGGATCAACTCTTAGCCCATTCTTTTTTTCCTTAGTAATGGATGGACTGACGCGACAAATCCAAGGGGATGTACCATGGTGTATGTTATTCGCAGAAGACATAGTCCTTATTGATGAGACTCACAACAGAGTGAACACTAAGCTGGAGGTTTGGAAACAGACTCTGGAATCTAAAGGGTTCAGGCTGAGTAGGACCGGGAGTGACCTTGAGACATGCGTAGATGTGAGGCTTGGTACTCAGGTCATTCCAAAGAAAGGAAGTTTCAAGTACCTCAGGTCTATTATCCAAGGGAATGGAGAGATTGATGACGATGTCACACATCATATTGGGGCAGGGTGGATGAAATGGAGGCTCTCATCTGGAGTCTTGTGCCATAAAAAGGTGCCACAAAAACTAAAGGCAAGTTCTATATGGTGGTGGTTAAACCGACTATATTGTATGGGATAGAGTGTTGGCCGGTCAAGACTTCGCACATCCAAAAGATGAAAATTGCGGAGATTAGGATGCTAAGATGGATGTGTGGGCATACAAGGAGGGATATAATTAAAAATTATGATATCCAGGACAGGGTGAGAGTGGTCTCAATGGAGGATAAGATGCGGGAAGTGAGGTTGAGATGGTTCGGGCACGTGCAGAGGAGAGACACGAATGCCCTAGTGCAGAGGTGTGAGAGGTTGGTTATGGACGGGTACATGAGGGGTAGAGGTAGGCCGAAGAATTATTGGGGAGAGGTGATTAGATGGGATATGGCGCAGGTGCAACTCATTGAGGACATAACCTTAGATAGTGGGTTATGAAGGATACAGATTAGAGTAGAAGGGTAGTAGGTAGTCCAGCGTAGTCCTACCCACGCTTACAAACTGGTAGTTGTAGTGTTATTATTGTAGGCCCGCTTAACTTATCATACTAGTAGGCACAATATTGCTTTATAGTCCTATATCGTTTGATTTATGCTGCTATGTGTCTTTTGTTTGTCTTATTTACCTGCATTAGTTATTGCTTCTTTTTCATAATTCGCTATCATGGCTTAGTAGATTTGTTTGTCTTACGTTGCTTGTGCTTGTGCTTATGCTTGTGCTTGAGCCGATGGTCTCTCGGAAACAGCCGCTCTACCTACGAAGGTAGAGGTGAGGTCTGCATACACTCAACCCTCCCCAGACCCCATATTGTGAGATTTCACTAGGTATGTTGTTGTTGTTGTTATGGAATATTTTTCCTTTTTGGTGTAAACATTTATCCGTAATTTTATCAAATACTTTAAGTTATGCACATATAATGTACTCCCTTCATGCCCTATTATTTGACGTTTTTCCTTTTTAATTTAGTTTAAAATAAATAATTTTTACATAATTAAGAAGTTGTTAATTGTTATTTTTAAAATTTATTCTTGTTTATATAAGTGAGTTTTTATATAACCAAGAAATAATAGTAAATATATTATATTTGATTAAAAGTAATTTAGTGAATATTGATAGTGAATATATTCCATATATATTCACAATATATTCTGTAATTAATATTTAGAGTATTTAAGGTAAAATAGAGATCCTAATTCTATTAGGACTACAATTGTATACTCTATATATATGACATTAATAAGAGAACTCTATCAAGGAGAATTATACTATTCTACATGGTATCAGAAGCCAAACCCTACCCCCTCCCTTCTCTCTATAGTCCCTATCGATACTTATTTCCGTGTCATCTGTAAAATATTGCTTCAGTAGCTTCCACCAAAATTAAACAAACAATGAGCATTGCTTATTGTTGAGAAATAGGCCTTGTGGCGTTGAACCCACACCAGTACACATCTTAGGGTCTTTTTTTTTTAGTTTTAAATAATTTTTTAAAGCGTATCACTCGCTTTTAGGGTTCTTCAACAACCTCGTCTTTCTATCTCACCTACCATCCACGAACATGTCACGATATTTCTTGTTGCAGCCCAGCATCCTGGGTCCACCTTTAGGCCCATAGTACATGGGCTACTAGCAACAGCCGCCCAACTTCAATCCAACGGATTTGGGCCATGCTTTCAGTTCTTTAAAAATTCAGCAGCCTGATGATGCGTGGTATATGGATATAAGCGCTACATCTCACCTCACCAACAATTCTGGTAATCTTCCTCAACTGCGCAATTTAAATACTCCTCAATCTATTATGGTCCGAAATGGTCATCACATTCCAATTCAAGAGTTTGTCCACACACTAACTCCACCACCACCCCACTTCTCCCTTAAAAATGTCATATATGCCCCTAACATTATCAAGAACATCATCTCTGTTAGAAAATTTGCCACCGATAGTTCTGTATCCATTAATTTTGACACATTTGGTTTTTCTGTAACGGACCTACGTACCGGGAAACTTCTTACGAGATGCAATAGTGAGGGGGACCTGTATCCTTTCCTATCCACGTCCGTTGTTAGTGTCAATCCTCCCACATCTCTAGCTGCCATCTCCTCCTCAACGTGGCATATTAGACTTGGATATCCCGGAACTCATATTTTTTATTTTCTTAGAAACCACAATTTAATTAAATGTAACAAAGGGAACCTTGCACATAATTGCTCCACTTGTCATCTAGGAAAAATGTTAGACTTCCGTTTACGTCTTCTCTAAGTGTTACTTTCTCTCCCTTTGATATTATTCATGCGGATTTATGGACATCTCCTATAACTAGCAACCTAGGTCATAAATATTATTTGGTATTTTTGTATGACTTCTCTCACTTCCTTTGGGTCTATCAGCTTAAACTTAAGTCTCAAGTCTACACCAAATTTCTTGAATTTCGTACATTGCTTAAAACGTAATTTGAAAAAGACATCAAAATATTTCAATGTGATAATGGTCGTGAGTTCAATAACTCCCACTTTCATAATTTTTGTGCGGCTAATGGCATAGTTTTCCGTTTCTCCTGCCCCCATACTTCCCCTCAAAATGGTAAAGCCGAAAGAATTCTCCGCACCATTAACAACATGATTCATACCTTTCTTTTTCATGCGTCTCTTCCCTACCTTTTGGGTTTATGCATTAAAAATGGTAGAACACATTCTTAACATCTTACCTACCCGTACGATTCAAAATCGGACACCCACCGAAATTCTCTTCCGTCGGATCCCTTCCTATGATCACCTTCTAATTTTTGGTTGTCTTTGTTATCCAAATCTGGCCTCCACTGTCCCTCACAAATTAGCACCTCGCTCCACTCCGTGTGTCTTCCTCGGTTCCATGTCAAACCATAGGGGGTACTTGTGCTATGAGATATCTACAGACAGAATCTTAATCTCACGTCATGTCACGTTTGTTGAGTACGTCTTCCCGTTCGACAACATCCAAAAATTTCGAGTCACTGATTATGGTTTTCTTGATGACTCAGACACCTCCCCTCTACTACAAAATCCGCAACCTTCGGCCGTCCAACCACCGATCCCGTCAACTCCACCCCACTACCCGGTCCCATACCCGTCACTGCCCTAAATAACACCCCAACCCATTTCCAGCCAAACCCTACCCGCCACCCTGCCCAGCCCCACTTCCCGTCACTACTGCCCAATCCCGACCCCGCTGCCTAATCCTGTCCGTCACCACCCATCCCCCTACCCCACCCGTGACCGTCACTACTCACCGCATGGAAACCCGTGAACAACACAGAATTTTCAACCCAAAAGTTCACTTTAACCTATCGACTCAAACCATCTCACTCATTCTTAAAACCCAACCTTAGCCAAACTTGATCCGAATTGGAATGCGGCCATGCGAGAGGAGTTTAATGCGCTTACTTCATAGCGCACTTGGGATCTTGTTCCGCAACCTGAAGGGGTGAATGTAATTCGTTGTATGTGGATATTTCATCATAAGTTCAGAGATAATGGTGCCCTTGAACGTTACAAGGCCAGACTTGTGGAAACTGACATAGGGCAGCAGGAGGGTGTTGATTGTGGTTAGACTTTTAGCCCAGTGATTAAGCCAGCTACCATCCACACGGTTGTGAGAATTGCTATGGGAAGAATTGGCCTATTCACCAGCTTGATGTAAATAATGCTTTCTTACATGGGGATTTGAAAGAAACCGTCTATATTCATAAACCGCCAGGATTTGTGCATCCAGAGGCTCCTCATCGTGTTTGTCGTCTTCGTAAGTCGCTATCTGGGCTGAAACAAGCCCCATAGCTTGGTATGAGTGGTTTGCTACATACATCATACAGATCGGTTTCGTGTGCAGCAAGAGTGATAATTCATTATTCATTTTCATTGAGGTACTGACACAACTTACCTTTTGTTATAGATGGATGATATTGTTCTGACAACTTCTTCAGATGGCCTGAAGCATGAGATCATTACTCTACTCAAGTTTGAATTTGTTATGACTGACTTGGATAAGGTGAGTTATTTTTTGGGGATATCAGTGACCAGATCCGCACATGCCATGTTCTTGTGTCAGCATTAGTATGCAGAAGAGATCGTCTACATGGCTAAAATGGAAAATTGTAAGATCATGCCCACTCCGGTCGACTCCAAGTCCAAACTCAGTACATATGATGGTGATCGGATCAATGATCCATCTCTTTATAGGAGTCTCGCAAGTGCTCTTCAGTATCTCACCTTCGCTCGGCTAGATATTTCATATGCGGTTCAGCAGTTGTGCTTGTTCATGTACACCCCTAGGGATCCTCACTTTATAACGCTTAAGTGTATCATTCGGTACATTAAGAGCACTCTTGACTATGGACTTCATTTATATCCCTCAGCACCGACTAGATTACTTTCCTACATAGATGCAGATTGGGCAGGCTGTCCGGACATCTGTCGCTCTACGTTCGTCTATTGTGTGTTTTTAGGGGATAACATCATATCGTGGTCTACCAAACGGCAAGCCACACTTTCCCGTTCGAGTGCAGAAGAAAAATATCGAGGCGTTGCGAATGTTTTTTTCGAACTATGTTGGCTCCGAAATCTCCTTCTTGAGCTTCATTGTCCCATACGTAAGGCATTTTGTTTTACTGTGATAACAGACTATTCTACAAATATATCTCTTACTTTCGGAAAGTGAGTATATATTCTTTAAGGGATATGGCTAAATTGAAAACGTAAGTGGGGTAGTAGTGTAAAGAACTTTCACATTATCAATCTATAATAATTTATTGTTGTTATTGCCTCTTTTTCTTATTTCTTTGAGTTGAGCGTCTCTCGGAAACAATCACTCTATTTTCTCAAGGTAGGGGTAAGATCTACGTATACACTACCCTTCTCAGACCGCGCTTATAGGATTACTGGGTGTGTTGTCGTTGTTGTTGTTTTGTTTTTTCAAATTACAAGTCCCACTTATTATGGATATCTATCTCGTATTTATTTTCTTAGAGACCTAATAATATAAAAATCTTTTACACGAGCTAGTGGATTTCTCTTCTCCCTTTTTTTCTTGTTCAATATATTAAAAATGTTTTTTTTATTTACTTGTCCACTTTAACAAAATTTCTATTTCACTCGTTTCATTAAATAACTATTTCCAAAACGAATTTGAGCACTAGTAGTAGTCAAATTTAGACTTTCAAAATACTATTAATAAAAATATTAAGTAAAATAAATACCTAATTAGTGAATGTTAGAAATTTACTAATGTGGAATTAAGTTTATCCTATTATTTATGACTTGAACAATTGGGGACCCGCACATCGAAAACGTCGTTTCCACACACGTGTACACGTAGTGCCAAGTATCGTAAATTTCATTAGTGAAAGAGATATTGGTACATACGTAATACGTTTGAGACATAGAATGGTGGACGATTATTGGCCAAATGACAAGTATTCCACGTTGGTAAACGAAGAAAGAAGTGTAAGATGAAACGAGTCGAAAATCGCCGCAGATTTGTGAAGGGCCGCGGTGCAACACCGTCGGAGCCGCGGCGTCGGAGCGCCGCGACTCCCCATGGCAGCGCCGCGACGCTAAATGGTGGTTTGGGCTACTGGAGCCGAGGCGCCGCGGCGCTTCGGAGGCAGAATGGTGCGACGGGAAGATGGAAAGTTCTGACTTTTAGGCTGGTTTTGGAGCATTGAATCTCCATTATTTGGCACATGAATTCAGCCATTATTTGGCTGAATGTAACCCCTCAATAAGTGTCATTACATGGCTATCGAAGGTCATTAGTTGGCTAGTTGAGGGGTCATTTCCTTACACTATAAATTGAGGCATTTGACTCAATTGTTCAACACTCAGAAATTTTGTGAAATCTTTTTCTTCCTTTCTAGCAAGTTTTCTATATTCAAAGTTCTTCAAGAGTAACACTTGAGTTTCCTTTGCTAATTTGTTAGTTGATGTTGTGTCTTAGGAGACTATTGCCCACGAACGTAAAATGATATATACGGGAAAATCTTGTCTTAAAGACAGAGTATCATCACTCGACTCAGCAAATCACAAGGAGTTTGTAATCGTTCTTATTTCCAGTTTATTGTAATCTTGAGTAGTTTATCCTTTCTAGCATTTGTAATATTTATTTACTTCCCGTTTCCTACAATTGTTGTACCCACGATTAATACATTTTTAAGAGGTGTCAAATACAAATTGAACAAGTAAAAGAGAACCTAGGGTAGATTTTACCCCCCCCCCACCCAATACCCCCTAGCAATATATTTTGGAAACTGAAGTCATCCATTTCCATACGTAAAGGTTTGGGAAGCATAGATGGCGTGCACCCTTAAAGAAGCTTATTACTAGGCACATCATAGGGTATCATGCATGGGCCTTTTTATGGGTCTAAACCACCCCGAATTTTCTGGTTCAATATTTCTCCCTAGACACAAATAGCCCTTCACCAAAAATAATAGCGTTAGAAAATATGTATATTTTATATATCAATGTGAAATATAGATTTTGATGCATAATATTATAGTATATATTTTGTATGTTTAACTAGCAAATGTAATTATTTTTTACCGGTTGGCCTAATGTGTAACTTCCTCTTTATTTGAACATGATAGGAGTAACACAATTTTGACTAAATTAAAGTATATAAACACTTGATATATATAGTTGAAATTAAATCTCAATCTTCTAAATTATTTTGCAGTTTTAACCATATATTGACTCTCTTTTTTTCACCGTACTTGACTTTGAACCTAACGCTAGGGAAGGTTCATCCCTCGTTAGGATTAGTAAGGTCAGGGGTAGAGTTAGTGTAGTAATTATAGATTAGTCAGAACTCAGTATTTTTGGCTCAAACTTTATATTTGTATAAAAAATTAATTTAATATGTATAAGTAAACTATTCAGAAATGTCACGTTTATCCCTCATACTGTTCTAGGCCTCATTGATATTTTTATTATTAATAATAAAATAAATAGTGGTATATTAGCTTCTCTAAAAACCTAACTCATGAAGATCAACAATGTTCGTAGAGATGGCAATGGAACAGGAAAATATTCGTAATAATTGGCCCAGGATAGTGAATACTTAGATATAAGTAAAACATAATCTCTAAAATATGTAGTAAATTTGTAAAGACATTTTTTCTTCTTTTTTGACGAGTCGATGAGCTTAGTTCTTCAGTCGTTCAGTCTCTTTGCATTCTCTGTACTATGAAGTATGAATCATGCTTGACGGAGAATAACAAGGTATTTTGTCATTATTTCAAATTTGTTTGAACAATATTCAATAGAAAAGATTATGAACTTTACATAATGAAAACAGTACTCTTTTTACGATGGAAAAGACACGGAATATATTCTTCCCAGGCCATCACAAGCAGTGTTGTTATTGATACAACTATTTTTTCTTTTTCTTTTTATCCCATTAAAATTTCTGCACTTTGGACCTATCATAATGTGATACTACTTGTTTGACGATTTCTGGGAGGCAATAAGAAATTCTTTGACAAATCTGAAATTTTCTCTATTTCTTGATGCACAGTGCTTTTGTTTATTTATATTGGAAATAAAAGAAAATTAAAAAATACAAATTTAAGCTGGACATAGCAGGACAAATTCTAAGTAGGAAAAAATGTTAACCACTGGGCAGCTCAACTGAACCAGTATGTTTTACACGGATCTAGATATATACGTGTGTGAAAGTCACTAAAATATCAATTATGTATACTCCATATTTTAAACTCATAAGTTCAAAAGTGTAATGAGTTATTAGATCCGCCCCCAGACATCCTCTTGAAGTACTTAACCCTATCAACGTCTATTATAGAGATGATAGTGGATCCTGGACCCGGTGGATTCAGATCCGTTTTATAGGATATGGATTTTCAAAATTTGGACCCGACGGATTCGGATCGAACCCGGATCCGTTTCTGACGGATCGGATCTGGATCTGAATCTTGTATTTGAGATCCGTATCCGATCCAGATCCGACCCGTGGATCCGTTTTTTATTAAATATATTCATAACCTAGAATGTAATTTTATAAGTATTTTCTTAAAATTGCTAAGCATATCCTTGCAAGTTTAATTCTCAAAACAAGTTTAATTTATCCCCGCGTTAACTCAAAAATCAAAAAATAAAGAGGTAACTTCGATAATAAAATCAATGTTATATTAGTGAATGACTAACATCTCCGTAGACAAGTAGTTAAAATTATATTCACTTCATTTGTGAAGATTCCAAGCACATGCAAGTTCTGCATTGTGGAAATACTAGTCAGCATTTTCCACAACTATTGTCATTGTCCAACATTTTTTATTAATAGCTCACAATCAAAACGATACAACGAACAAAATATCTCATATGAAAAATTGAAACACAGTAAATTGTTAGCTACGTAAAAATCGTTTGTCAGTTCAAAAAAAAATTCTTAGCAATGTTACATTCTTAGCAAGGTAAGATTTTTTTACATGTGGATCCAGATCCGATCCGTGGACCCGGTGGATCCGATGAATCCGGATTTGGATTTGATTTTTATGGACTCGACATATCTGGATTCAGGTATGAAAAACGGATCTGGATCTGGATCTAGTAGGATCCAGTCCAGATCCGATCCGTGGACCCGGTGGATCCGATGAATCCGGATTTGGATTTGATTTTTATGGACCCGACGGATCTGGATTCAGGTATGAAAAACGGATCTGGATCTGGATCTAGTAGGATCCAGTCCAGATCCGATCCGTTGCCATCCCTACATTATCCACATAAGCGATGTCAGAATTTATAGTTTATATGTTCTAGACCACATTTATTTTATGGGTCTGGCATAGATTATTTGTACATATTAAATGATATGTCTATTATGCATATAAGCGAAGCCAAAATTTATAGTTTATATGTTCTAGACCACAATTTTTTGGTTAATGGATCCTGAATAAATTATTTATTCATATTAAATTAATTTTTTTACAAAACATTTATGTCAAAGCTACTGCTCTTCCGAACCCCTACCTAACAGTGTGGCTCCACCGCTGATCATGCACAACCAAGAACTAGTTGTAGAGACTTTTGGTCGTACTATAAATGGAACATACAAAAAAAACATTGACATCGAATGCAGTTGAGTTAATTAAACATTGCACCAAAAAGCACATACCATCAAGCTAGTGAAACGAGGATGCTTAAGCAAAGTCTGAACCAACTTGTCCTTAACAGGCTGTGGTGAAATCCAAGTGTTGCAAGCCATAACCGCAACGGCATGGACATAGAACCCCGGATCGTGAAAAATACGAGCCATTGGACTCAACGGCTCGTCTTCCACGGTCACCATATCGTACTCTTCGATGGCTGCTTCCGGCCTCTTTGTTTCTATTGGTTTCAGACTTACTAATTTTTCTGATCTGTTTCTTAGTCCTGGCATGGGTGGTGACTCCATTTTTTTCTCTTTTTTTGTTTTGTTGAAGTACTCAAAGTGACGGACTAGGGAAGTAAAGAACTAGCAGAATGGAGAAAAGCTGAGAAAGTGTAATAAGTGTGTACTATACTTGATGTTGTGACTTTTTTGGTTTGTTTTTGCTCTGTTATATAGAGGAATAAGAGTGTGTGTATTTAAAAGTTTATAATAGCATGTAACTGTAAGAATTTATTTATAAGACGAACGTTGAGATATGCGATTTAGCAATGTGGCGCTTTAGGATATTCATATACCTTGTTAATGAACTATGATTTGTTCATTTGGTAAGATTATATAAGAGTTAGAATAGTCACCATTACCCATACCACACTAAATACATCCACTTAAGCATAAACCCAACACCACTTTCATGAATTAAGTCTCAACCCAAACATTTCAACTACTTGATAACTTAACCTATATTTGCATTGATAACTTGAGTAGTTAAAACAAACAAACAAACAACTTGGCTACCATAGGAGTAAAGTAATTAGTAAAGCCATAATATAAATATGAATAGATCAATTTCTCATCGTATTCGTGGTAAGATTTGACCCCAACCTAGTTGGGTTACTATATTTGACAATGACCGCGTTATACCATTAAATGTGTAATTTTGGCGAGATCAAATTTTAGCACCGTTGCCGGGGAATGCAGTCTTGAAATTTTCTATTTATAGTATTATTACTTTTCTAAGAGCTTTATTTTTAAATTTATGTTTACTTGTTATTTTTATGTTGTAGGTGCTATGGGAGATTTATCCGATGATGAGGGAAACATAGAGATGACCACATTTGCTAATGCCATCCGGCCACCCCGAATTTCATGGAATGCGAGTTTTCACATCACCTCCACTATGATCCACATGCTCAACAACAAGGGCTTATTCGGTGGATCGACATCCGACGACCCGAATATGCACTTGCGGAATTTCAATAAGGTGTGCCTTGCATTGAGTCATCCCAACGTGTCCGAAGAAGCCGTGAAGCTAAGGCTCTTTCCCTTTTCTCTAACAGGGGAGGCTACTATTTGGTTGGATGACATGCCTTCCGATTTCATCACTATATGGACCGAGTTGGTAGAGGCATTCCTTGAGATGTTCTTCACGCCGGCTCGCATGCTCCAACTCCAAGATAAAATCTTGACGTTCTGTCAATTACCCGGTGAAGCCTTACATGAAGAATGGTTAAGGTTCAAGAAGAAGCTCAAATAATGCTACAACCATGGGTTGAGTGATGATGTCTTGCTACAAACATTCTATCGGGTGCTCGATTCGGTCAACAAGTCGGTGGCCAACAACAAAGCGGAGGGTGCCTTAATGGATAATTCATTTATTGTAGTAAGTGAGCTTCTTGATAAGCTAATGAAGGCAAACCATGCTTGGCATACGAGATCATCGAAGGTAGTTGGGTGTGGTCCCTCTAAGGTGTTATGTAGAGAAACCTTGAAAAATGAGACAGATAGGAATGAGACTATGACGTAATTGATGACCCAAATGGCGGTCCTTACAAAACATGTGATGGAAAAGGGACCTAAGAAAGTGAATGCGGTTACTATCATGGGTTCTAAGGAAAGTGCAACTGAGTTGGTACCCTGTGATCACGAGGGGTACAATGAGAGTGAAGAAGATGTGAACTTCGTGAACAACGTGCAAGGGGGGGGGGGGTTTCTACCCTAATTACCAAGGATCGGGTCAATTGTGGTGATCTAGTAATCAAGGCGGGAATCAAGGTTGGAGAAATCATCAAGGCAACTCTATTTGGAGAGAGATGAATGAAGGGGATGGAGAGAGAGCAACAACAATGGGTACCAAAACCGACCCTTATGTTCCACTAAGAGGGCAAGTTTACCAATAACCTACCCAACCTCCTCCTTTCCACAATCGGGAGTCTATTAGCGATCCCGCTAGTTCAAAACTTGAAGAGATGATATCAAGGGTGTTGAAAAATTAAGAAAAGTTTGATGCTAACCTAAAAGAGCTCAACAATCTTGTATCCTCACATTCAGCATCATATCAAGCAACTAGAAAGTTAATTGGGGCAAATCGCTTCCACACTAAACCCAAGACAAAAAGGAACCCTTCCTAGTGCTACGGTAGCCAATCTAAGAAATAAAGGGGGAAGGGTATCTCATTGTCCAGCCATTTCTACTAGAAGTGGGAAAGTGTTGGAGGAGCGGAAGATGCCGATGGATATGGTAGATGAAGGGTGTGTCGCAGTTGAGAAGCTGAAGAAGAGTGATCACAAGATATTAGATGATTTTATCTTGATTGAACAGAAGATTGATAAGAAAGAAAAGGTTGATGAAAAAGATAAAGTTCTTGAAAATGAAGAAGGGAACCACAAAGAAGAGGAGGCTCCAAAAGACTTAAAGCCTATTCCAAGGCCTCCTCCTCCCTTTCCACAAAGATTTTCCAAGAGAATTGAAGATGGCAAGTTCAACAAGTTCTTGGAGATGTTAAAGGAATTATCGTTCAATATTCTACTTGTTGAAAATACCGGGGTATGCTAAGTTTATGAAGGATTTTACTACAAATAATCGAAGAATGCATTTTGAGACGGTGGATGTTACTCACCAATGTAGCGCCATCATTTCTAGCTCAATTGTGAAGAAGCAAGAGGATCTCGGTGCTTTCACCATTCCGTGCATCATTGGGGTGTACCAATTTTGCTAAGGCTGTTGGTGACCTTAGAGCAAACATCAATTTGATGTCGTTCGCTATTTTTAAGAAGTTAGGTTTGGGCAATCCCCGACCTATAAGTATGAGATTGCTCATGGAAGATAGGACGGTAAAGAGACTAATGGGGATCATATATAATTTTCTTTTAAAAGTTGACAAATTTATCTTCCTCGCCGACTTTGTGATATTGGATTGTGCGGTTGACTATGAAGTTCTAATAATCATGGGACGACCATTATTAGCGATGGAGAGAGCAGTATATGATGTGGAGATTGGATAATTGAAGTTCCATATGAATTATGAAGAGGTCACATTTTATGTGTGCAAGTCCATGAAATAATCTATGGATATGGGAGTGGTTTCGGTGATTGATGTAATTGATGATGAAGTAGAGTTGAATGCCGAAGTTGATATTATTGATGGGGCGTTGATGGTGGTATTGTGGAATCATGATGATGAGGTAGTTGAGGGGATAGCGGAGACCATACTTGATCTTGAGGGCCAATGGTCCTATTTTTATGCTCCTAGATGTCTGGCCTTGGACTTGTAAAATCGTGGAGTTCCTCCTCTAAAGCCTTCCATTGAAGAGCCGCCAACCCTTGCGCTCAAGCCATTTGGAGTACAGGTTCCTTGGACTAAATGATTCATTGACGGTTATTATCTCATCAAAGCTTAATGAAATCCAAGTGGAAGCTTTAATTTCTATCTTGAGAACTTACAGAAGGGAAATTGGGTGGACTATTGCAAATATCTGAGGGATAAGTCCGGGTGTGTGTACTTATCGAATCCATCTTGAAGAGAATATTTCCCCATGTGTTGAGCATCAAAGGAGGTTGAACCCCTCAATGCAAGAAGTTGTCAAGAAAGAAATTATTAAATAGTTAGATGTCGGGGTAGTGTACACCATTTCCGATAGTGCATGGGTGAGCCCCGTGCAATGTGTGCCAAAGAAAGGGGGATCACGGTGGGCCCAAATGATAAAAATGAGTTGATACCATTGAGAACGGTAACCGAGTGGAGAGTTTTCATGGACTATCGAAAGTTGAATAGTGCTACAAGGAAGGATCACTTCCCCTACCCTTTATTGATCAAATGCTTGATAGGTTAGGGAGAAAGTCTGACTATTGCTTCTTGGATGGATACTCGGGCTACAATCAAATTCAAATAGCCTTGGAAGATCAACAAGAGACCATATTCACTTGTACATATGGGTACATTTTCCTTTTGAAATATGTCTTTTGGTCTTTGCAATTCTCCCACCACCTTCCAACGTTGCATGATGGTAATTTTTTATGATCTAGTGGAAGATGTTCGGGGTTGTATCAGATTTGCGTATCGAGTAGAAGTTGAGAAACGTAAAGATTGCAATCATAAAGTATAGTTCTTCAGTGCTAACTGGACAACTTGGATAAGACTCATCTTTTGGAGTCAAGAGTGAGAGACATGATCGATTTTGCATGAGGAAAAGATTAGAATTGGCCACCACAGATGTGTGGTTGGGCTGTGATTGGTTTCAGAAGGTTGGAGTCAGTTCGAGTGTCTATTGGTAGTATTTAGGGGTTATGCATTCATTCCGGGTCAAAAATTATTTGGTTGCAGCTTAATGGACTATGTTTTTATTTCCAGGTGAACTTATGGGTCCCAGTAAATCACATTCACGGATTCGATGAGTTTCAGTTCAGATTGAAGTATGACAGGTTTACCGAGCTTTATCAAGGTTTGTGAGTGGACTGATGATATTTTACCGGGAGCAGCTACTCAGACAGATGTTATGGGTCACGTCGGTACTTAGTAATGATTCAAGGAGGTACTATGGTCGCGAGAGTTTTATAGAGTAATTAGATGGTGTCCTATGGGCTTGGCTCGAGGGGGTATTCAGTGGTATTCTTCCTGTATTTTGATTTGAAGGTTTAAAAAGACTTGGAACTAGCGAAGTCGGCTATGAGTAAGATCAGTTTGATGGAATTGCTTAGGGTTGCTCCGATAAAGCAATAATTCTTTTCTTGCAAGAGTAAGTCATGATCGGATTTTGTCTTTGTGTGTTTCTAATAAATCATGGTACGAGAAATATCTCGAGAAGGGTGAAAGAAAAGTTAGCGGGATCATAATATTTTACTAGTTCAATGTGGGCTATGATTGTGGTTTTATCTAAGGTTTGTGTTGTCTTGAGGAATATTATGAGACCTATCGATCGCGTTCATAGGTCTGGTTATATCGGATTAGAAAATTCCAGCAAAAGCAGTTCTTATATTCGAGAATCGATGATGAGAAAAATTCGAGTATGGAAATATGGAAATTGGGTCTTGATCTAAGTTAGAGGGAGTTTCGACTGATAATGAGATATAACAATATTTTTGGCACATTTTGTACTGTAGAGGATTTCATGTTGTTATATTAAAGATTATCTGGTTACCATTAGCTTTCATTCTCTCTTGTCGCTCGAGGACGAGTGATTGTTTAATTGGTATCTGATGTAATGACCTGTTCCGTCATTATGTGTATTTTGGCCATTTACCCCTGTAGACTCGATTCCCAAAACTTTTGGAAAATTCTTGTAGAAGTTGTGACATTAGAACCTTAAAATATGAAAGCACTAATCAAAAGTTGACTTTTGTGTGAACGGACCTTTTTCGAAATTCTGTTAATTTTGTGAAGTTCGGAGGGTTGTTTATGTCTTGGTGGGATAGTTGGTTCAATTTCCGAGGCCCTCAAAAGTATTTTTGACTATTGGTTTGAAAACTAGTTTAGTCTGTGGAGGGTTGACGCGTAGAATTAGAACTCTGATGGAAATTCTGAGGTCACGAGTGAGTCTGTAGAGTATTTTTACATATGTGTACATATCTAGTTTGTGTCAGGGAGGTCTCGGGTGATTATCGGATTTTGAGTTGAAATTGCATAGGACTTTATTCTTCTGGTTGCTGGTGTACTCGCTGGGGCGAGCTTCAGTGCGCCCCAGCAGATGGAGTCTGCTGCAGCGGACGGTGATCTGTTGCGGCGAGCTTTTTGACTTTTTAGTGAAGAACTGCAGGCACTTAGAGGGTCCGCATGCGTGCATCCACTGCAGCGCACGACGGGATTCTAGATTTTATTTTATGTGTCATTAAAATCCTATCTTCTCTCATTTTGAAAATACACTTCCAAAGCACCGCGATTTCAAGAATCCATAAGTGATTTCTTCTTGAGGTAACCTTTCTTAACCTTGTATTACCTTTACTTAGCTTTATTATGTTGATTTAATGGTGGTCATGACCTAGAATCTAATTGGGAAAGAAGAGTTCAACCAAATTAGGACTTGTTGATTTATTAAGCTTAAAAGTGAGAATTAATTAGTGGGTTTGTTAATCTAAGCATGGTGAATCTTTATTTAGTACTTGTCAAGCTTAAATTTTCCATTTATGTTGATAAATTTGAATATTGAAAACTAGGATTCATACCTAAATTGAGGGTTTTTACTTATAAGGTGAAATTAGATAAATCTTGAGTTGATTTAGTAATTATTGGGCAGTATTGGACTTTTAGAATGTTAAATTCCATAGTTCACCTTTAAAATGACCCTTTTACCCCTAATGATCCATTTCCCTTTTCTTTACTAATCGATTTGGAATCAAAGGGCTAGTTTAATGATATGGGTGTTGTGAATTCTGTATTCTAACTTAGACTTCGATAATACAAGACTTCGAGAACAATTGTGATCCGCAGAAGGGCAAGGCTCAATTGTGATTGTGCGACTCTCGCTCGGCTTCCAAGTAGGTTATGGCTTACCTTCTGATTTAACTTCGGTTAGCGAATCATATGTGTAGTTAGATTCTGTTAGTGAATGCATGTAAGCCTTCGGGTATAGAGTTGGGATGGAATACTTATGTCGATTACTATGACTAAGTATGATTTGATGCTTCTTATAGTTATTAGACTTATATGATATACCATGTTGTATTGTGATGTAGTTGTATCTCACCTATATTGGCATGCTCATATATAAGGTAGGAAATTAATTTGATACTGATATTATGATAATTGTCCTTATATGGCACGACTGGGAGTTGATATGATATACCTGATATTATCATTGCATTGCATATACTCTCATTTCATAATATATTGATTGTGATCTTGATATTGGCATGATAGTGATAAATGAGAAGGGGAGTATTTATGATTCATATGACATTACTATATCGCATAGCCATCTCTATGCTGAGTGATACGGAGTGGCTAGCAGGGAGTTTGGGTGAAAGATTCATTCTGGGCTGTGTGATACAAATGACTAGTACATGGATGTCGCGAGTCCCCAGTGAGTCATGACTGCTGGAATGATGATTCATACCGCCCGGAGCATGTATGTACAGATTGATCATGTGGCCACTACATTGCATATTTATTCATCATTCATTCCCATCATCTCATTTTACATCTATGGCTCGGACTTGTTGATTATACTTGTGGTTGTGATTGTTCTGAGGAATTGTGGAAAACTTGGCAGACTTGAGTTTAGGTGCTTCACCATAGGCTATGATTGGGTTACTAATCTTTCTGTACTTGAGTGGTTATTCTTGAACTGTGATATTACTTGTTCTTGATTGCGAGCATGTCTATCTTTCAGTTTCTTTCTTGTACATATGTTAGCTAACTGTTGTCGGCCTATGATACCTACCAGTACATAATATTTGTACTGATACTACCCTTGCTACACCCTTTTCAGTGTAGAGTTGTTGCAGGAACTTCAGCGAGGTTCGATTAGCTTTCAAGGGTCTCATGGAGTTCATCTAGATTTTCTATTTAACTTTCATTCTAAACAGAAGTTGTATTCAGGTTGTGGTTGTATCTTTTATTCTAGTTGTATACTTAGAAGCTCTTGTACTATACAGACCAGATCCATTAGGTAGTTGTTGTATCCCGCACTTGATATCTATTATATGAATTAAACTTCTATTTATTCCACTTTATTTACTTTATTGCGTCAAATTATTGATTAAGGGAAGGGTTCGCCTACCGAGGTGGGAAAAGATAGGTGCCCGCACGACTTAGTAATTTGGGTCGTGACACCCATACCACACTAAATACATCCACTTAAGAATAAACCCAACACCACTTGTATGAATTAAGTCACAACCCTAACATTCCAACTACTTGATAACTTGACCTTTATTTGCATTGATAACTTGAGTAGTTAAAACAAACAAACAAACAACTTGATTATCATAGGAGTAAAATAATTAGTAAAGCCATAATACAAACACGAATAGATCAATTTCTCATCGTATTACTTGTGGGATTCGACCCAACTTAGTTGGGTTACTATATTTGACAATGGCCGCGTTATACCATTAAAGGTGTAATTTGGGCGAGATTAATGATCAGTCAAGAGTTCAATGAAAATGCCTCATGTTCAAGAATGCAGCAAGACCTAAGGCATATTTCATTATGTGGCTCATGTTACAAAAGAAAATAATGACTTCTGATAGACTCTCTAAATGGGGAATAGATGTCTCAAAGACTTGTGAGCTATGTCAGGATGAAGAGGAAACCATTGAGCATCTGTTTGCTCAATGTTCTTTCTCCCTTTGTATGGAATAGGGTACTTGGATGATGTCACAGCTACTATCTGGGATTCTTTCCTTCACTGGTGAATTCAAAGAGGCAAAGGGAAGACTCAGGCTGCACAAGTATTCAAGATGGTGTTTATTGAGTGTGTCTACTCAATATGGATAGAGAGAAATAACAGAGTATTTGAGCAAAAATGTAAGTCTGTTGATAGCCTATGTATGTCATGTACGTAACCCTCCAGGATGTAAAACTTTAATGTCTATTTATACGTTTTAGGCTTAGGACATATGCTAGAGCTCGAGTCTAGCTAAGATACAATGAGATCAAAGCATGTTGTGTTTGCTGCTTGTTTTGTAATGCTTCACTGCTAATTAATACAAGTCCTTAATTACCAAAAAAAAATTGATGTTGAATGTGTTTGATGCCTAAATTTGTTGAGTATTGTTTACTTTTGTTGGGGTTATTTTATTTCTAACAAGATGATTCTTGAGGAAAACATGTATACTTCCGCCAACACATACTAGTTTCATTGTAACCTTTTCACACCATACATGTGAAAAAGTGTGATGACAATTTTATTCCATCCTGTTCATAATAAGTGTTCACTTAGACTTTTTATTTTAGTTCAAATTAAGTGTTTACTAATTATCTAAGGATGCAATCCGATGCACAAAACATCCCGCATTAGCAGGGTTCAAAGAAGGGCTGCACCCCAAGGGAGTATGATGTAGACAGTCTAACATAATGTAAGCATTAATGATTACTTTCACGACTCGAACCCGTAACCGATCACATGGAGACACCAATTAATGTTGCTCCAAGGCTCCCCTAATCAAGAATAAATTAATTATTTTCTATTAAATTTAGCCTTATTTAGATAAGTGAAATTTATGTAATAAAAAATTATATTAACTGGATAATATTTAATTAAGATAGTTTAATCAAAATGTTAAACAAAGCAATATACATGTGATATACACTAAATATACATCAGTGTATATCACATATATATCACTAATGTAAGCAGTGGGCTTTCGGCCAGCCCAAAAGAGTAAGCAAGCAGTGGGCTTTCGGTATATTCCAAAGGAGTAAAGCAGTCCGAAAGCAAGTCAATTATTGTTGTATATATGGTATATATATTTGTAGTATATTGTAAGGAAAATGATACCTTAATTAGTGTTATACACTTACCATAATTGTATAGTTAGAATTATGGTAGAATAAGGATTTAGAAGTAGAATAGGAAAAGGATTTCCCTATTATGGAAATATGTAACTTGTATATATAGTCTTTCAATTAATGAAAATAATCAAGGGGATTATTTCTTTCATGGTATCAAAGCGACTAGGTCTACACAAAAGTTTTCTCTCAACTTTTCCTTGTGGCCGAGAACCCCCCTCCCCCCTCGGGTTTTCTCTCCAAAAATTTTGTCTTCCGCTCTCAAAAACCTCTCTTAAATTTAACCTCATTCCTTGTTCTTTCAAATATGTCTAAGAACAATTTTCACCCTGCCCTCACGGTTTCCAATATCAAGCTCAGTGTCCCTATTGTCCTTGAGATGGAAAACGTCCAATATGCAACGTGGGCGGAGTTGTTTAAAATTCACGCTATCTCTTATCAAGTTCTTCATCACATCATTCCTCCCGCTAGACCCCTTCCTACGGAGGATCCTGAGTTATGGATTACACTTGATGCTACCGTTCTTCGGTGGATATACGCCACTATTTCAGTGGACCTTCTACAGATGATTATGGAGCCCGATACCACGACTATGGCTGCATGGAATAGATTGCGTGACATATTCCAAGACAACCAACATTCCCGCATCGTCACACTCGAGCAGGAATTCTCTCTCGTTCGAATGGACGTATTTTCGAACGTTTCTGCATATTGCAAGAAACTAAAGGAATTGGCGGATCAACTCCGTAATGTTGGCGCACCAGTAACAAATAATTGTCTAGTTCTACAGTTGGTTGCCGGTCTTTCGGAGGCCTATAATGGTGTTGGAACTCTCCTTCGCCAAAGCAACCCTCTTCCCGACTTTCATCAAGCCCGCTCCATGCTGACGTTGGAAGAAGCCGGTTTGGCTAAAAAGGCGGCTACCGGAGCAAGCCCAGTTGTCATGGTGGCATCCTCTCCTAGTTCTTCGGGTTTTGTTAATAATTCGGGCCAAAACCATAACAATGGTGGTGGCAAGAATAATCGCAAAAGTAACAAAAATCGTGGGGGCAAATGAGGCGGTTCTGGTGGCAGTTCCGGTGATCAACAAACAGGCGGTGGGTCCCATCCAGTAGCCGCCACCACCACCGTGGCCCAAAGAAGGGGCCATTGGCAGTGGAATCCGCACCCTCCAGCGATTTCGGCGGCCGCTGGCTGGCCAGTCCAGGCCCAACGCCTAGCGATGGCGGCCATCGCCGATGGCCCAACAAAGAAGACCTCCACCCCTACGACCCAACAAAGATCACGGAATGGAGTCCTTGGGCCCCGTCCTCCGCAAGCCAATCATGCAGCAGGCCCCACTCAGACCGATATCGAGGCCGCGATGCACACTTTGGGATTGTCCCAACCGGACCCAAATTGGTACATGGACACCGGGGCCACTACTCACATGACTTCCGAATCAGGTACTCTCTCATCTTATTCCAATTTGAGCACCCCTCGGGGGATAATTGTTGGTAATGGCAGTTCTATTCCAATTCTAGGGTATGGTCAGAAAACATTGTCTCCTCCTAATCCACCACTCCTCTTGAAAAATACTTTACATGCTCCTAAATTGATTAAAAATTTAGTGTCTGTCCGAAAATTCACAAATGACAATTCTGTTTCTGTTGAATTTGATCCTTTCGGTTTCTCTGTGAAGGATTTCAAGACGGGGAGTCATCTCATGAGGTGTGATAGTAGGGGGGATCTGTATCCTATCATGCCCGGTTTCAGTCCATCGAGTCCAGCCGTGCCATCAGCTTTTGCAGCCATCTCTCCTTCCATGTGGCATGCTCGTCTGGGTCATCCGGGATCTTCTATTTTATCAGCTTTAGATAAAAATAGTTTTATTTCTTGTAAGGGTACACGTCGTACTCCAATTTGTCAGTCTTGTTCATTAGGAAAAATTGTTAAGTTGCCATTTGTAGACTCCAATTCTCATACTTCTATGCCATTTGACATTATTCATAGCGACTTATGGACATCTCCTGTTCTTAGTTCAATGGGTCATCGATATTATGTTCTCTTTTTAGATGATTATTCTAGATTTTTGTGGACGTTTCCAATTGCGAATAAATCACAAGTGTTTTCCGTCTTCCAAAAATTTAAAGCGTTCATGCGTACTCAATTCGAAAGAGAAATAAAAAATATTCAATGTGATAATGGGAAAGAGTATGACAATAGGGAGTTTCGAGATTTTTGTGCTACTCATGAGATAAATTTTCATTTTTCATGTCCTCATACATCTTCACAAAATGGGAAAGCCGAACGCAAAATTCGTTCCATAAATAACATTGTCCGCACTCTCCTAATACATGCCTCCGTACCTCCATATTTTTGGCATCATGCTCTACAAATGGCCACTTACCTGCTGAACATAATTCCGTCTAAAGGTCTGATATACTCTTCCCCCCTCAAAGTCCTATATAATAAGAACCCTTCTTATTCTCACCTTCGGATTTTTGGGTGCTTGTGTTATCCGTTATTCCCATCCACCACAATTAACAAACTTCAGGCTCGGTCTACCCCGTGTGTGTTTTTGGGTTATCCGTCGAATCATCGTGGTTATAAGTGTTTTGATTTATCCTCCAAGAAAATCATAATCAATCGCCATGTCATTTTTGATGAGACTCAATTCCCATTTACGAAAGTTCATACTCCCGAACCTAAGTCATATAATTTTTTGGATGACCAAATATCCCCGTATATTATTCGGAATTTTTCGGACATCTCCCGTACCCAAAATTCTCCAGCGAGCCCATCGCCGCTCGTGACAAGAACGCCACATCCGTCGGTTTACGCCTGCAGAGCGATTCGATGGTGGGCCCATCACTTGAATCGGCGGTCAACCGAGCCCGATTTACCGATTTGGGCCAAGAGCCCATCGCCGCACACCCGTCCCGAGCCCAGAAAATTCCCAAAATTCCCTCAATTCTTCATCGAGTCATAGACCGGTCACTCGGAGTCAGCGGGGTATTTTTACACCTAAAAGACATTTTAATTTACATTCTGATGTCTCTAAATCCCCCTTGCCCCGCAATCCTGTGTCCGTATTAAATGACCCTAATTGGAAAATTACTATGACTGATGAATATAATGCTCTTATTGATAATAAGACGTGGGAGTTGGTGCCTCGTCCATATGGTATTAATATTATCAGGTCTATGTGGATTTTTACTCATAAGGAGAATTCAGATGGGTCCTTTGCTAGATATAAGGCACGACTTGTTGGTGATGGTAAGACTCAGCAGGTTGGAATTGATTGTGGTGAGACGTTTAGTCCGGTGGTCAAACCGGCTACCATTCGCACTGTGCTTAGCTTGGCTCTTTCAAAAACTTGGCCAATTCATCAGTTGGATGTCAAGAATGCTTTTCTACATGGTGATCTCAAGGAAACAGTCTATATGCATCAGCCGTTGGGTTTCAGGGATCCCAACCGCCCTCATCATGTCTGTTTGTTGAAGAAATCACTATATGGGCTTAAGCAGTCTCCACGGGCCTGGTATACACGATTTGCTGATTTTGCTTCGACTATTGGGTTCACTCACAGTAGGTCAGATAATTCCTTGTTCATCTACCGCCGTGGTTCGTCATTGGCCTATATTCTGTTGTATGTGGATGATATCATCTTGACTGCCTCCTCCGATGCTTTGCGCCAGTCTATCATGGCCATGCTCAGTTCTGAATTTGCTATGAAGGACTTAGGGCCGTTGAGTTATTTTTTGGGGATTGCCGTCCAACGTCATTCAGATGGGTTGTTTCTGTCTCAACGGAAGTATGCTGCTGAGATCATCGAAAGGGCTGGGATGTCATCCTGTAAGTCCACTTCCACGCCAGTTGATGCAAACCCAAAGCTAAGTGCCACAACAGGTGCACCATACGAGGACCCGACCCGCTATCGCAGTCTTGCAGGGGCCCTCCAGTATCTTACCTTTACCAGACCAGATATTACATATGCAGTTCAGCAGGTGTGTTTATTCATGCATGATCCCAGAGTTGAGCACATGAATGCAATCAAACGCATCATTTGGTATATTCAGGGGACACTAGACTATGGGTTGCACTTGTATCCGTCATCTACATCTACACTTGTCTCCTACACGGATGCTGATTGGGGTGGTTGTCCCGACACCAGACGGTCGACTTCTGGCTACTGTATGTTCCTTGGAAACAACTTAGTCTCCTGGTCAGCAAAACGTCAAGCGACTCTATCACGCTCAAGTGCCGAGGCAGAATATCAAGGGGTAGCGAATGTGGTCTCCGAATCATGTTGGCTACGTAATTTGCTTTTGGAGCTTCATTGTCCCATTCAGAAGGCAACCTTGGTATATTGCGATAACATTAGTGTCATCTACCTTTCCGGTAACCCCGTTCAACACCAACGCACCAAGCATATCGAAATGGACATTCACTTTGTCCGTGAAAAGGTTGCAAAGGGTCAAGTTCGCGTATGCCATGTCCCGTCTCGTTATCAAATTGCAGACATCTTTACAAAGGGTCTACCAGCGGTTCTCTTTGAAGATTTTAGGGACAGTCTCAGCGTTCGAAAACCGCCCGCTATGACTGCGGGGGTGTGTTAAACAAAGCAATATACATGTGATATACACTAAATATACATCAGTGTATATCACATATATATCACTAATGTAAGCAGTGGGCTTTCGGCCAGCCCAAAAGAGTAAGCAAGCAGTGGGCTTTCGGTATATTCCAAAGGAGTAAAGCAGTCCGAAAGCAAGTCAATTATTGTTGTATTTATGGTATATATATTTGTAGTATATTGTAAGGAAAAGGATACCTTAATTAGTGTTATACACTTACCATAATTGTATAGTTAGAATTATGGTAGAATAAGGATTTAGAAGTAGAATAGGAAAAGAATTTCCCTATTATGGAAATATGTAACTTGTATATATAGTCTTTCAATTAATAAAAATAATCAAGGGGATTATTTCTTTCACAAAATAACTATTCTTTTCTAGGATTTTTTATTTTAGTAAGGGATGTGCTAAAGAAATAAACACTTATTTTGAATGGAAGAAAGTTTTAAGTTATGTTGGTTCACGGAATGAGAGTCCACTGCTTTTCTCTCTTTTCATTAATAGAATAGTATTCCTTCAAGTTCATATAATATGATGTTTATAGATTTTACATTTCATTCACAATAAATGAGGTTTTACATAATTAATAATATATTAATTTTGTTTTTCAAATTTACCCTAAGATATATCGATTTTTACATAACATGAAACCATATCAATATGTACTATTCAATTAAGGATAATTTAGTGAAAAATCTCTTACTTTTTAGGGGTGAATGAATTTTTTAAGGGATGTATTCAAACTAAAATCATCATGTAATATAGACCAAATAGAGTATGTTGTTACTAAAATCTAGGGCTGGCCAGTGGGCCGGGACAGCCCGACCCCGACCCGACCCGACCCCGTCCCGAGTCCGCCCCGGTCCCGCCCCGACCCCGCCAAAATAAAAAAAATATAAAATAACGGGGGCGGGACTCGAACTCGGGACGGGACGATGTCTCGTCCCGCGAGACCCGAGCCCGCCCCAGGCCCGCGAGACCCAACCCCGCCCCGAGCCCGACCCCGCCCTTTTCCCCCCTTTGCAAAAATGACCGTTGCACCAACGACCATTTTAGATTATGGTCGTTGGCCAATGGCCATTTTAGGCCCCCCTCCCCCAACCCTCTACCCCTTAATATTTATTTTTAACCCATAAGTTATTATATTTACACTTTAACCCAATTTTCCAACTATAAATAACTCATTTTCTCTTCATCTTTCTCACAAATCTTCCTACAATCTCTCTAATTTCTCAATATATCTCTCTACAAGTCTACATTGTTTGCTAAATATTCAATTTTATTTATTCATTTGGGAATTGGTAGTGAAGTTGGCAACTAGCTTGAGGATCTTCCATCGAGCAAAGTTTCAATTTTCAACCTCTCGATTACACGTCGACGTTACGTCGGCGTTTGGTACATTCGTTCATTCATTAAATTATTATTGTCTGTTTATTTTATTTAGATCACTTAATTTTATTGTCTTTAATTATTTATTTATTTATTATCATAATTAAAATGGAAGGATTAAAAGGCATGTTTAAGGGTAAGGGTAAGGGTGCTTCTTCTAGTAGGGGCAACCAGGGCAATGATACTTTTTCTAGTCATCTTATTCCTACACAGGATGATTTTGTTGATACTCAACATTTTCCTACAATACCATTAGATTTAGACCAGGAGCTATTTTCTGGAACTCAAGAAGACTTTAATTTAGACGATGATCTAGATGATATACCCACTAATGTTGATGACAACACACCCACTAGTGCACCTTCAACTGAAATACCTCCTATTCCCCCTAGTATGAGAGCAAAACGACCATTAAAATCAGATGCATGGACATTTTTTGATAGGGACGTAGAGAATCAAGTAGCCATATGTAAAATTTGTAAAAATGTTTTAAAATTTAAAACTGGAAAAGGTCACGGTGGGACGGGGGGTTTAATTAGACACGTAGTAAGTGCTCATCCAGCTAGGTATGCCCAATACCAGGCTTCAAAACCGGGTGCACAAACGCCCGCTCCATCAGGACAAGGTTCACATACTGATACTGTCCCGGATCAAGTACAGGGTCAAATTAACCCTATGACGGGGGGAATTGTAGGCTCTAAATACAATAAACATAGAGATAGGGAAGCAATATCAAAATTAGTTGTTGTGGAGGGTTTGCCTTTTTCATTTCCTTCATCTCCCGGTTTTATTCATTACATTAGAGATATATATAATCCTTCTTTTAACGGTTTTCCTAGATCAACTGTTAAGAGAGATGTATTTAAATTCGCGCATGAATATCAACAATATTTACGTTTTTCATTATATCATTTTAATGGCAAAATATCTATCACGTCTGATATAGGTCATAGTACTAACGACCATGATTATTTAACTGTAACTTGTCATTGGATAGATTATAAATGGTCTATGCAAAAACGTATTTTAGCGTATAGATATATAGATGATAGGCACACTGTTACTTTTATTGCAGAAAATATTTATCAAGTGTGCGATTATTACGAAATTACCGATAAAATTATGACTATTACATTAGATAACACTTCTAATAACAATTACGCAATTACAATTTTAAAAAATAGTTTAACTCCATCTTTTCCAGACCATTTTCATATAAAATGTGCGTGCCATATATATAACTTAATTGTAAAGGATGGTCTATCACTTTTTGAAGACATTCTTAGTAAAATACAATTTGCTATAAACTTTATTTTTAAAAGTAATAAAGTACAACGTAGAAAAGAATATAAAAAATTTGTCATGATTGTGGACTACCTTTTAGAAAAATTCCACAAGAAGTATCCACTAGGTGGAATTCTTTATACGAGCAACTACTTGTTGCTTATGACTATAAATTACCTATAACTTTATTTTTAACTCTCATAATAAAAAGCCAGCTGATATGATTTTAGATAGTGATTGGGAAAAAATTTCCGAACTTATTGTATTTTTAGAGAAATTTTTTCAAGCAACAAAAGAATTTTCCGGTATATATTATCCTACTATTTCAACTATGTTATTTTATATAACTCTAATATTTTTATTACTTAGTGAATATATGGAAAAACCAGCTTATAAGGCAGCTATTAAAAAAATGTTTCTCAAAATAAAAAAATATTTTATTCCTATTCCCTCTATTTATATTATTGGTTCTGTATTAAATCCTACTATTAAAATAGACGGTACTAAATCACTAATTGAAACTATTTACGATTGTATAGAAGTACTACCACCTCCAAGTCCCAAAAATCTAAATCACCCACCACCTATTGAACAAACTAAAGAAGAAGTATTGTCTAGCGTAGAACACCAATGCAAAAATATATATAGATTTTATCAACAAGAAAATGCTAGTAACTTACCAGCTTCCATACCATCTTCTTCATCTTCAACACAACCTCACAAAAGACATGTTGTTTCTCGCTAGTATTGAAAGCCTCGTAAATAGAATGTGCGGTCGCACCTCTACTACTAACCAAATTAGAGAGTTGGATATTTTTGTTTTGCAGGGTTCTGCATCATATCAAGAAGTTATCAATGAAGATGGACATGAAGACTTGCTTTGAAATCGGAGGGAATGAGAAGACCTTTCCGACACTTTCATTGATGGCTCGAGATATTTTGAACATTCAAGCGTCGTCAACTGCGTCTGAAAGCGCTTTTTCTGCAGGCAGATATCAAATAGGAGACCACAGACACTCATTAGCCGGAGACAGCTTGGAAATTGCAGTATTATTCAGAGATTGGATACGAGCGGAGCGGAGAAGGTGCGGTCAATCGGAGATCAACGAAGAAGATGATGAAAACTACAACGAAATCTTAACCGAAGGTAGTGGAAGCGACGTGGATCAATTTGACCAACAAATACCAATTCCAACCGAAGAACCACATGAAATCATCAAGCAATTAGAACAGGTTTTTTTGAGAATGTAATTTTTTTAATTGTAATTTTATTATGTAATTTACAACTTTTGGACAACACCACAAAGTTGCAATTTAGATTTTAGACAATTGTATTTGTATTACAAAAAAATCATATGTCTATTAAATAATATAAGAGGCACAAAAACAGCATTGGGATGTTTTTATTACACTATCTTGTTTTGTTTATTGAGTTTTTTTTATACATATGTTATTTTAAAAAAAATGAAAACCCGCCGTATCCCGACCCGAGCCCGACCCCGACCCGAGCCCGCCCCGACCCGATACCGACGGGATCGGGATCGGGACGGGACTTGCTCCAGTCCCGCCAGACCCGACCCCGCCAGAGCCCGCCAGACCCGACCCCGCCCCTTCTCCCGTCCCGCCCCGACCCCGACCCCGCCAAACCCGGCCCGCCAGACCCGAGCCCGGCCCACTGGCCACTCCTACTAAAATCTTTAGTCAGTTTAACTTCTTTTTAAAATCAGATCGATGTCACCGATAATATTGGTCAGTTGGTTAGTTTCAACGACCGATGCAAAATTTATACTAATGGGATTAAAATATTAAAAAGAAATACATGAAAAATTAAGATGATTCAACAAATACATAAAAAAATAATGTAATTTTCGAGCAAAGGATTATATGTCATTCCTGGAAAAATGTATTTTTTTCCTATTCGGTGTTTGATATATGCATTGGAGCATGACTATAACTGGATTCATGTCGGATAGAATTCATTTCTGGAGGAAGCGCTCCATATCAAGAATTTTTGCATACCCAGGACTCGAACCCGAGACCTCTGGTTAAAGGAGAAGCAACATCATTCACTGCACCACATATTTTGATGGTGAAAAAGTGTTGCGCTTGCTGCTGGTTAGCTTATTCACTTTTCGAAAACATAAAACTTACACTATTATAAGCATTTAGCAGAAAGGGATATAAACAAACTATCGATGAAAATGTTAACCGACAAAAAGAACATTCTTATATTTTTTGATTTTTTATCCAATATCGGTATTAATTCCCGACTAAATTCGGATGCTCTCAGAGAAACTTTACGTTAGGAGGTAAAATGTTTCTCCAGATAGGTGACTCCTATAAAAGAAAGTAAGGATAAAACTTTTATTTTCAACTATTACTTGTAAATTCGTATAATCATCACTAGCTAGAGTAGTTTTTAGCTGCTCAGAACTTTGACCAGAATTTTGGATTATCCTACGTGAGAATAGTTCCTGACCGAAGTTAGAGAAACTAATTAACAAAAATGATCACTTACGTTTGGAGTAAGGTTTAAGAATTTCCTTAAATATACTTCTCAAAGCTCGGGAGATCAGGGAGAAGTTGGTGGCTATGAGGGTTTGGAAGAGCGAGAGGGACGCATATAGCATGTGGGCTAGGACTGCTAGCTGCATTATGGAAGCAGCTAGAGAGGTGTTAGGGGTCGAGGAAAAACTCAGGTGGACATAAAGGGGATTGAATGGTGGAATGGAGAGGTTCAAGGAAATGTATAAGCCAAGAAAATTGTCTATGCAGGATTGGTAGAAAGCTTAGACGAGGAGGATAAGAAGATGAATAGGGAGAAGTATAAGGCAGCAAGGAAGGATGCGAAGCTAGTAGTCACGACGAATAAAACAACATCTTTTGAGCATTTGTATGAAGAGCTCGAGCGCAGATAAAGATAGGAAGTTGTATAGGCTCGCCAAGGCAAGAGAGAGAAGGGTCTGCTACCTAGATCAAGTGAAGTGCATCAAAGACGATAATGGCGATGTGTTGGTGGAGGAGGCGCATATTCAACGTAGATGGTAGATGTACTTTCACAAGCTTCTGAATGAATAGGGAGATAGGGATATAATGTTGGCCGAGTTAGAACTTTCTAAGAGTCATAAAGATTTTGGATATTGCAGGGGCATAAAGATTGCGGAGGTTAAAGGGGTTGTTAGTAAGATTAGGAAAAGACGAGCGACCGACCCAGACGACATCCCTGTAGATTTATGGAAGAGCGTAGGCAAGGCATATATGGAATGTCTAACTGGGTTGTTCAATGTCATTTTTAGAACAACTAAAATGCCAAAAGAATAGACGTGGAGTACAATGGTTCCATTGTATAAGAATATGGCATTCATAATTGCAATACCTATAGAGGTATCAATCTACTAAGCCATACTATGAAAGTCTGGGTGCGAGTGGTCGAGACCAGGATAGGTATGTGTGTGTGTGTTTATCTTCGAGAACTAATTTGGATTTATGCAATGGCGATCAACTACAGAAAGCCATTCATCTTGTAAGGAGGATGCTGGAGCAGTATCGACACAAGAAGAAAGACCTACACATGGTATCATTGATCTTGAGAAGGCTTACGATAAAGTCCCTATGGAGGTCCTTTGGCAGTGTTTGGAGTCTAGAGGGGTACCTATGGTTTACGTTAGGCCAATTAAGCCAATTAAGTATATGTATGATAGAGCCAAGACCTGGGTTAGAACAGTGAGAGGTGACTCAGAGCCCTTTTCGATCATGATGGGGTTGCACCAGAGATCAGCCCTTAGCCCGTTTCTTTTTTACTTAGTGATGGACGAATTTACACAGCATATCTAAAGAGATTTACCATGGTGTATGTTATTCACAGATGACATAGTGCTCATTTATGAGACGTGCAGTGGAGTTAATGATAGACTAGAAGTTTGGCGACAGACCTTGGAGTCTAAAGGTTTTAAGTTAAGCATGACTAAAATAGAGTACCTGAAGTCCAAGTCCAGTGACGTAGCATAGGAGCCAGAAGTGGAAGTGAAGATCGAAGATCAAGTCATATCCAAGAAAGGAAGTTTCAAGTATCTTGGGTCTATAATTCAAGGAATGGGAGATTGATAAGGATGTTGCGCATTGTATTGGGGAAGGATGAGTGAAATGGAGGCTCGCATCCGAGGTGTTGTACGATAAGAAGGTGTCGTCGAGACTTAAAGGTAAATTCTACAAAGTGGTGCTTCGACCGACATTGTTATATGGGGCAGACTGTTGGTCAGTCAAGAATGCCCATGTTCAGAAGATGCATGTAGCGGAGATGATAATGCTTAGATGGATGTGTGGGTATACTGTGAGATATATGATAAATAATGAAGTTATACAAGGGAAGGTGGAAGTGACGCCTATGGCGGATAAGCTGATGGAAGTGAGATTGAGATGGTTTGAGCATGTAAAGAGGAGGTGTGTGGATGCACCGACAAAGAGATGTGAGAGGTTGGCGAGAGCAGAAGTTAAGATGGGTAGTGGTAGACCAAAGAAGAACTGGAGGGAGGTGATTAGAGAAGATATGGCGCAGCTCCAGCTCACAAAGGACATGACCGTAGATATAAAGGTATGGAGGTCGAGGATTAGGTTAGAAGGATAGTTGATAGCTGAGGGTTCTCCCTATTAGTAGTGTCTAGATAGTAATCACTTAGTTTCTTTTCTCTATGGGTATTAGTATTTGTTGTCTCGTTTACATGTACCTTGCTGCTGTGATATCATATTTTTAATTGTTTTCTTGCTTCAAACGCTTTCCTTTTTCGAGCCGAGGGTCTATCGGAAACAGCCTCTGTACCCCACAAAGGTAGATGTAAGGTCTGCGTACATCTATTACCCTCCCCAGACTCCATTTTGTGGGATTATACCGTGTATGTTGTTGTTGTAATAGATATGATCTTTAAGTTTATTAAAAGTAGACATTTTTTTTATTTTTGTCAAATATTTAGAAAAATCGTCTATAGACTAATAGGGAAGCGTAAAAAAAATTTAGCTCGCACTCGTATTTGGAGGTCTATTTTTTGCAATTTCTACTATTTCTGGTAACTAACTTAAAAATTAGCGGGCACTCTTGATAAACATTACCACTAAAAATTATGGAAAAAATCAATGTACTTAAAATTAAAAATTCTTTAATATCCGTATGTATGTCTAATTTAAATCCTAGTAAATAGAGCAAATAACCATAACAAAGTTCCTTCATCTGTCATCACTTATGTACAAACATACCTACAAAAGCATGCATTAGACTCTATTCCATGCCATGTGCATGCAGTCAAAAGTGAATCCAGAGTATTTAACTTTGTGTTACATAGATGAAGTTATTGTCATCATATTTAATGGGTACAAGTATCCCATTTTGTGCAATGGACAATATAAGAGCGATGTGACCAAACAGTACTTCCAAATTTGAGTGTCACATTCTGTAGTGGACCAATTTGTACATTAAGAGATGACATTGCGTGACATTCATTTTAATGTAGATCATTTAATGTACAGTAATTGAGACACAGCTACATATCAATAGGTTTTGCAAGTCTTAAAAGCATATATAAGTGTAGTCTTTCTAATTTCGTTCTCCTATTAAAGCCTACTTTCGAAACAACGTCTTTATTCAATGTATTGAGAGGGCAATGTTAGAAAAAGACTCACTCACAGCGGAGCCAAAAATTCAAACAAAGAGATTCAAAAGAAAAAACTTCTTATTTCAAGAGAATTCAATAACTTTTATATATATTATGTTGGAAACAAAGCAGTACGTGAATAGTAAATAACTATTACAAGTGCTTCGAAAGGATAAATCATAAAAATTACAATAGCAACAAGCTTGTAGTAAATAAGAATTATGACAACAACAATCTTTTTGAGTTCTTGAATCAGTCTTGAATCTTTATACTAATTTGCGGAAAGCTCTTTGAATCTTGATAACCATAAATCAAGACATACTAAATCTAGAAGTGTTACAACTGTGCTGAGTCGAGTGATGACGCTCAGTATTTAAGACAAGATTGTCCCGTATATATGCTTTTACGTTAGCGGGCAATAGTCTCCCAAGATAAAACAACAAACTATCATTTGTGCAAAGCAAACACAAGTGATTCTAGCGAAGAAACCAAATAACAAAAGATTGCTAAGAGGAGAGGATTTGCAACAAGAATTTCAGAATTGTTGTTCTTGAAAAGTGTGTAAAATTGAGCCAAAGACCTCAATTTATAGTAGTGTAAGAATGGCCTTTTCAAGTGCCCATGTAATGGCCATTTAAATGCCATGTAATGGCCCTTTCATTCACCAATTAATGCCAAATAATGGCTGATTTATGGAGGAAAAACTGTCATTTTAATGCTCCAAAACCTCTCCATAATCAGCCAAACTTTTGGAATTCCGTCCGGGTGGTGCCGCGGCCATTTCCGAAAAATTGATAATATCGGAGAACGGAACCATCGATTTTGCGAAGAGATTTTGGACTTCAGAAAGAAAAAGAATGAAGTGAAGGATAAACTGCGCCAACTTGATATTTTGGTATTATCGTACCATCTTACACTATGCACAATTCTTCTTTCGTTTACCGATGTGGAACACTTGTTATTTAGTCAATAACCGTCCATTATTCTATGTCTCAAACATTTACTTACGTATCAATAACTCTTTCACTAACAAAATTTACGATAATTGGCACTACGAGTGCACGTGTGTGAAAACGACATTTCCGACGTGCGGGGCCCCAATTGTTCGAGTTATAAATAATGGAATAAGCTTAATTCCACATTAGTAAATTTCCAACAATCCCCTCTTGAAAGAGATTTTGGCGCACACACAAGGTGCCTACTTTCAGCAATCTTTCAGCGAAAAGATATTCCATCAGGAGAGGTAGCTTCCGCTTTGAACCTTCCCTAATTGAATACCATCAGACTTACTTATTTTGCGGTGAACGTGATGTCTTGAACCATCAGTGTTAAATATAAGCTAAGACAACGGAACCAGCACAATACCTCCCCTTTATTCGTTTTCATTCTTATTGTTCTGTCCGTTGTGCCCGTGGACACACTTGGATTCTTAAGTGCGTTCATCTGAGGTGGCCTGTCCTCGCACTTAAATAGGTGATCTCCTACAAGGTATCTTGCTATACCCCACTTCACAAGTGTTAGGAATAATTAAAAGTTTCCCCAACCTTAACCTCAACCGTTTGAGGATCGTTAAAGGTTTGGAAGCTTAACCTTTACCCACCATGCAGGTAGAACTTTAATGTCTATAGCGGGAATGACTTTGGATTCATGTTTCTTTATAGAAATCATCATCCGAAGTGCTCTTACTTCCACCGAAGCGCTCAATTGAACCTTTTTACAACTTAGTTTTCCCATTGAACCAAATTCTTGGGATCTCCAGTCAATATGGTTGGGTTACCACTGCAAAGGTTCGTATTGTTTGGGTTTTAAGCCCATTCTCCTAGACAGGCAGAACTCTTGATCTTCGGGTAGTCCCTTAGTTAAAGGATCCGCTATATCATTTGATTAGTAATCAAGAAAGTGACACCCATGATGATCAACTACCCAACGGTCTTATGTCTCTGACTAATATGTCCAGACGCCGTCATCCGTGCCCTCCCTGAAGCCGACTGGCTAGTCACAGTGTATAACTGACGAAGGCACGGGTTTCTCCCAATAAGGGACATCCTCTAAGAGGTCGTGAAGTTACTCAACTCCTTTTCATGCTTTGTTCTAAGCGATAAACTCCAATTCCATCATGAATCGGCCGATGCAAGTTTGCTTAGAGGATTTTCAAAGACACACCATACACATCCACTTGCAGCTTTAGTGTTCTTCAAGTTCGATGTCCAGTTTGCATCACTGTGTTCTCCCAGAACTACTGGAAATCCAGAATACCATAATCCGTAGATAAGCGAATATTTTAGATATCTTCAGATCCAATTTAAGCCTTATATTGATCATTTCCAGAATCATGAGTGAACCTTAGTTCATCTGATCTACTTTGTAAGCCGATACCAGGTCGGTTGTAGTGTGTAACATACATTGAACTACACGTGACCTGCGCATATCTCTCCTGGTATATGGGTGAACCATGATTCCAATCAATTCTATGATTCATATCCATTGGTGGCTTCAACGAGACTGTCAACTATCTCACAAATGAGTTTGGTATTAGACCAGTTCGTTAGATGTCTTAGAAATCCCAATTCCTATGATGTCATTTGTGACACCTATATCCTTCATGTCGAAACATTGTTTCAACATGTTCTTAGTCTCTAGGATCAAGCTAGGACTGCTTCCCGTGATCAACATGTCATCTACGTACAGACATATCATGACAAATGAATCAGAGTAACCTTTCATGTAGACACATTTGTCACACTCATTAATGGAGAAACCCTTCAATAGTGGAGTACTACGCATACCCTTACAAGTAATAAAATTATTTTTATGCAGAGAAGAAATAATAGATGACCCCGGATGCGCCAAATATGTATGCCACAAGGAAGGAGTAAGAGCGGCAAAGGTAGAAGGTGTGGCTTGACTCGTGGAAATGGTGGTGAGTGGATACAGCCCCCCTACTATTGCATCTCATTAGAAGTATCCCCGTCGTGAAATCCTTCACAAAAAATCCAAAAGGATCAAAATTAACAGAAACCTAATTATCAGTAGTGAATTTTCGGACAGACACAAAATTTTTAATTAAGTTAGGGGCATGAAGAATATTTTTTAAGACGAGAGGTGGATGTGCGGGAGATAAATTCGTATGACCATAACCGCGAATTGGAATTGAGTTGCTATTACCAACAATAATGCCACAGTTTTTTGCTGAAATTGAAATAAGACGAGAGATTACCTTGTGAAGACGTCATATGAGAAGTGGCTCCGATGTTCATGTACCAATTCGGGTCTGGGGATGTAATCCGAGTATATGCATTGCGACCTCAATATCCGTAGGTGTCGGGACTGGAGCTGGGCCCGTAACAGCAAAGGCCTACTAAGGCCGAGGCCCAAGCAAGCCAGCCTGCTTCCTCGGCCCAGCACTGTATCATGATGCACCGTTCGGGAAACTGGGCCTGGAAGCCAACTGGAATTGGTCCCAGTTTCCAGGATATTGCATTGGTGGATAATAAGGGCTATTGGGTCATTGGCCAGTGGCCCAGCCCCGCGGCTAGGAGGCCCAAGGCTGCGGCCAGTTGGCCTGCGGTCCACTGTTCTGAGCCCCACTGCTGCCGCCACCACTATTCTAGACACCACCACCGCCGTTGTTACCACCGCGACTGCCACCGCGGTTCTTGCCATTATTTTTACAATTTTGACCCCTTTTTCCGCCACCATTGGTACGGTTTTGGCCCCAATTTTAGAAGAATGAGTGAGGGTTGTCTGACATGGCCATCATCATGACGGAATTTGCGCCGGTAGCTGCCTTCTTAGCCAAAACGGCTTCTTCCAACGTGAGTATGGACGGGCCTGATAAAATCACGGGAGAGGATTACTTTGATGAAGCAGTGTCCCAACTCCATTATAGGCCTCGGATAGTCCTGCAACCATCTGAAGAACAAGAAGATCATTGGTAACGGGCACACAAACATTTCGAGTTGATTCTCCAATTCATTTAGCCTTTTACAATAAACTGAGACGTTCAGAAAATCTTCCACGTTGACATAGGAAAATTCTTGCTCAAGCGTGACAGCACGAGAATTTTTGTTATCTTGGAATATATCATGCACCCTATTCCAAGTTTCCATCGTCGTAGTGTCGGGTTCATTACTCGTCGGCAAGAGGTCTGTAGAGATAGTGGAATAAATCTACTTGAGAACGATAGCATAAATGGTCGTCTATAACGTAGGATCATCCTTGGGGGTAGGCACCTTCTCCTTGCCAGTGACCGAGTGGATGATGTGACGGAGGACTTGATCCAAGCGTGCGTGAACTTTGAATAATTCCGCCCATGTCGCTTATTGGACGTTTTCGATCTCAAGAACAATAGGGATGTGGTTCTTGATGTTAGAGACTGTAAGGGCAGGATGAAACATATTCTTTGATGTAGACATAATGAAAGAATAATAGGTGAATTAGGGAGTTGGAAGAAAATTTGGGAAGAGAGGAAGAAATTGCACGAAAATCGAGGATGAATCATGGAATCCGAGACGGGAGAAAAGGGCAGCGGAAGTGTTTTTGTGAGAAGGTATTTTAGCCCTAGACTTCTGATACCATGAAAGAAATAATCCCTTGATTATTCTCATTAATGAAGAGGTATTTATATACAATATACAATCCTATTATGGAAAATTTTATTCCTACTATAACAATAAATGGAAAGTCCTATTCCTATTACAACAATAAATTCTAATTACACTTGTACAAGAATTATTCAACTATGGTAAGTTTACACTAAAACTTGAACTCGGATACACGTGTATACTCCTTCTGTCAAAATATTTGACGGAGAGAATTTGTGAAAAAATTATATGTTAAATTTGAAAAAACCAATCTAAATCGATATATGTAAATATGACTGAGAAAATCATATATAAAATCAAATATTATTTTAATGGAGGAGAACACTTCATAATAAGAGGAAATTAACATAAAATGAGAAAAAATAATGTGATAAAAAAATTTGCACCAAAATATATTAAATTTCTAGTGCAACATATACGATGAGAAAAAATAAACAAAGATTCATAAAAATGTTAAATAAAAAAATGAGTTCTACAGAACAATGACTTTCAAATCTCTTCTCTTGTTAAACTAATTCGTTGTTAAAAAAAATCTTTTTAATCCAAACAAAATTTTTCAAATCAATTATTATAATACTTCTAAAAAGGAATGATGGGCAAGAAACACTTAAGGAAAAATATTTAAAATAACATTAAAATGAGTATACAAAATGTAAAGAAAAGAGTGAAATAATAATAAAAAACTATCAGAATATTAAGGGGAGATGATTAAAGTTTCTTTTGCGTTTTAAAGATTATAATGAAAGATTTGTAATTGAAACATCATGAAAAATTATATTTAGACATTTTTATCTTATGGAAAAAGGGCAAAAAAAAAAAGAGAGAATACGGATAGTTATATTTCTTGGCCAAAGAAAAGCGTTATATTAGTTTTTTCATTTTAATTTTTTTCATATCTCTGTTATCTTATATTTTTTCCTTAACCCTTCCTGCTCTTACAAAGCAAAGCAATAGTGTTGTACTTGCTCCAGAAGGTCGATTTTCAACGAAGCAATTTAATTAAAATATTTGATAAAGATAGCAATTTATAAAAACGAATTTAAACATACAGACTAATAATGTTTGTATATATCCACACAATGAAGTCATAACATCAAGACTACAAGCTTGCAAAAGTTACTTTGAGTCATTATTAGTTAGTCGCTTTTGAAATGACAGTGAAACAGGAAGAAGCAATTCATATCCATATTCAAACTAATCAATAATAAAATCTTTAATAACATATTTTCTGCCCTTTTCTTTCTATCCTCGTATTATCGATTCTTTCTTTTCATACGCTGAGACTATCTCTAAAATCTTCAAACAGAACTAAGGGAATACCCTAAGTAAAGATGTCAATAATTTGGTACCTTGAAGGGACATGCAAGACATGTACTTGTCCACGAGCTACATTTTCGCGAACAAAGTGAATATCCATTTCGATATGTTTTGTGCGCTGATGTTGGCCCGAATTCCCAGAGATATAGACCGCACTAACATTATCGCAGTAGACCAAGGTAGCTTTCTGAATTGAAAGTGAAGCTCTAATGGGAGATTACGCATCCAACAGGACTCAGACACCACATTGGCTATCCCTCGATACTCGGCCTCCGCACTGGATCGCGATAAAGTAGCCCGGCGTTTAGCCGACCACGAGACCAAGTTATCACCTAGAAACATACAATAACCAGATGTCAAGTGTCTGGTATCTGGACATCCACTCCAATTAGCATATGTATAAGACATGAGAGTAGATACGGAGGATGGATATAAGTGCAAACCATAATCACGAGTGCCCTGAATGTAACGCACAATGCGTTTGAGAGCGTGCATGTGGTCTTCCCTCGGATCATGCATAAATAAACATACCTACAACACTGCATAAGTAATATCGGGCCTCGTGAATGTAAGATACTGAAGAGCCCCGCAAGAGTACGATAATGGGAGGGATTCTCGTAGGGTGTGCTTGAATTAGCACTCAACTTCGGTTTGGTGTCAACCGGAGTAGGAGATGACTTACAGGATGAAATGCCAGCCCGCTCAATAATCTCAGCCATATACTTCCTCTGAGATAAAAATAAACCACATGCTTGACGAGTTAAAGCTATACCCAAGAAATAACTCAAAGGTACCAAGTCTTTCATAGCAAATTCGGAGATGAGAAGAGATATTGATAGACTTGCGCAGTTTATCAGAAGAGGCAGTCAATATAATATCATCCACATATAACAGAATGTATGCCAATGAAGTACCATGACGATAAATGAACAGAGAATGATCAGAACTGTTGTGAGAAAACAAAAAGTAGACACATAATCTGCAAACCTTTTGTACCAGGCCCGAGGGTCCTGTTTTAGCCTATACAAGGACTTCTTCAGCAAACAGATATGATTAGGATGATCGGGGTCCTTGAAATCCAAGGGTTGATGCATGTATACAGTTTTCTTGAGATCACCGTATAAGAAAGCATTTTTCACATCCAGCTGATGAATGGGCCATCCTTTCGAGAGAGCCATACTGAGAACAGTGTGAATGGTTGCCGGTTTGACCACAGGACTAAATGTCTCTCCAAAATCAACGCCAACCTGTTGAGTTTTGTCATCACTTACAAGACATACTTTATGCCTCTCAAAACAACCATCAGATTAATCCTTATGAGTAAAAATCCACATAAAATGAATCACATTGACACCAGGCGGACAGGCCAACAACTCCCACGTCTTATTTTCAATAAGAGCATTATATCCATCATTTCATGTATGTTTTTCAATGGGTCATGAAGGGGAGATACGGGGTTACATGGTATGAGTGATTTAGTGACATTAGAATTGAGATTAAAATGACGTTTTGGTCTAAAAATACCCCGTTGACTACGAGTAACGGGCCCTTGACTCAGAATAAAAGTCGGCCGGACCGAGACGCTGGACCAAGTGATGGACTGGATGGGCCAGCAAGCAGTAGGCCTACTAGCCGAGAAATTGGACCCAGGTGTTACTTATTTGGGACAGCAGGCAGTGGGCCTGCTGGCTGACTCAGAAGACGTAGGAGTATGGGCCAGCAGGTAGTGGGCCTGCTCGCTAGATTTGAGCACTGGAAGGGAATGGGCTAGTAGCCATTGGGCCAGCCAGCGTTTGCTGGTCTAGATCCCGAGACGATGGCCGGACCAAATGGTGGATCACATACGGTGAGAGCCCGTCATCCAAAAAATTATAAGAATTAGACACGAAATTATGCAACTTAGCAAACGGAAATTGGATTTTATAAAAAATTACATGGTGGCTAATGATTATTTTATGAGAGGATAAATCATAACATTTATAACCACGATGATTAGATGGATAACCCAAAAATACACAAACACCCTAAGATGAGAATAGGTCGGATCTTTGTGATAAAGAATTTTGAGTGGAGATTGGTATGCTAATCCTTTGCAATGGAGTATGTTAAGAAGGTAAGTGGTCATTTGTAGTGCATAATTCCAAAATGAAAGTTATAATGAAGCATGGGCGAGTAATGTTCGAACAATATTATTAATGGTGCGTATTTTTCGCTCGGCTTTCCCATTTTGTGAGGATGTATGTGAACAAGAAAATCGAAAAGATATACCATTAATGTTACAAAATTCTCTAAATGGATCATTATCAAATTTTCTTCCATTATCACATTGAATATTTTTATTTTTTCGTTCAAATTGGGTACGGATGAATGCTCTAAATGATAGAAATATGGAATAAACTTGAGACTTTTTAGATAACGGAAAAGTCCACAAAAAATTAGAATAATCATCCAAATATAACACATAATAATGGTGTCCCAAAGAGCTCAAAATGAGTGATGTCCACAAATCACTATGAATAATATCAAATGGCAACAAAGTACTAGAATTGGAGGCAACAAACGGTAATTTAACATGTTTTCCAAGCGGACATGAAGGAAACATATTTGTACTATGCGTACTATTATACTCAATAAAATTATTATTTTTATGAGAGGAAAGAACAGATGCTCCCAGATGATCCAAACGCGCATGCCATAAGGACGGTGCTAAAGCGGAAAACGTTGACGGTGTATCTTGATTAGTGGTGGTGATGGATGTGGTGATGAGATAGAGGTCGATCCAACTATTACATCTCATTAGAGGTATCCTCATCGCGAAATCCTTCATAGAAAATCTAAAAGGATCCAATTCAACAGAAACCAAGTTATTAGTTGTAAATTTTCAAACATACACCAAATTTTTAATTAATTGAGGAGCATGAAAGACATTTTTCAAGGTTAAAGGTGGGTTTGGGAGAGATAAATTTGTGTGACCATAACCACGAATTGGAATTGAATTACCACTACCAACAATAATCCACAATTTTGCTCAAATTGAAATAAGATGAGAGATTACCTGGCGCGGACGTCATATGAGAAGTGGCACCGGTGTCCATGTACCAATTTTTATCCGAAGGATTTAATCTAAGTGTGTGGATATCTACCACATTCAAGGATATATTAAGAGCATTAATTTGCTTTATGGTATGGGAATCGTGCCAATTTCATTCATTATAATGATCTACGGTTATGTTAATCAATTATTAGCCATTCTGGCTTTTAATTGCCTTCACAATTCATTATTTAAGAGATGTGAGTTTTGGATTTTTTTTTTAACCTAGCTCATAAATTTTTAAATGAGAAAAAAATTCAAAAAAAGGAGAAAAAAATAAATATGATCCTTGGTCAAAAAGAGGTGTTACATCACCTTGTCTATTCCTAACTTTAATATATATATATATATATATTAATTTTGCTAACTTCACAAGGTTTTTCCTTGCGTGCCTAATATATCTCATGATGAAAATATTATTATGGAACAAGATGGGATTGTTGTTTTCACCGATACAGGCTTATAGGTTGAAAAGGAAAAAACAAGCATTGAAGTGGCGGCTATGGATAGTTATGGTCATTCGATTCATGTTCTTGGCATTCTTATTCGATTTGTATGGAAGACCATAACAACTGAAGCACTCGTAATTCGACAAGCTTTAGTGTTAGATATACATAATATACACAATATACTCTATTTATATTGTGTATATTATGTATCCCGAAATTGCCAAAGAACACTGCCCACCCGTGGGCAGTCTCCCCTTCTCCTCTACTTTGTACAAATATGTAATGTAATATTGTAGTGTAATTAGTATTGTACACTTACCAAAATTGTATAGTTAGTCTCCAAATAGAATAAGGTATTAGGAATAGAATAGGAGTATGATTCTCCTATTATGGAAATATGTAACTTGTATATATACTCTTTCAATTAATGAAAATAATCAAGGGATTATTTCTTTTATGGTATCAGAATTCTAGGTCAAACAACAATTTCTCTCCTAAAATTCTTGTTCTTCGGCCAAGCATAAACCGAGCCTCCCTCCTCGGTTTTTGACACCTTTTTCTACTCTCAAAATCTATCTTCCAAATCCTTCTATCACCTATTGTTCCTTCGTTATGTCTACGTCAAAGAACACATTTCACCCTTCTCTTGTTGTTTCTAACATCAAGAATCATATCCCTCTAATTCTTGAAATAGAAAACGTTCAATACGCGACGTGGGCCGAGTTGTTCAAAATTCACGCTCGTTCGCATCAAGTCATCCATCACATAATCCTCGTGGCTCCTGGTGATACGGAGGTGCCTACACGCGAGGATGATCCTAAGTTATGGACAACACTTGATGCCACTGTCCTTCAGTGGATTTATTCTACTATCTCTACCGACCTATTGCAGACGATTATTGAGCTAGACGCTACGGTGATGGCTGCGTGGGATAGGTTACGTGACATATTCCAAGATAATCAAAATTCCACAGTTGTTACCCTTGATTAGGATTTTTCCCACGTCAACATGGAAAATTTCCCGAACGTTTCAGCATATTGCAAAAGGTTGAAAGAATTGGCGGACCAACTCCGCAACGTTGGTGCGCCAGTTAGTGAAGATCGTCTTATTTTACAGATGGTTGCTGGCCTATCCGAGGCCTATAGTGGTGTTGGTAGTCTCATTCATCAAAGTAATCCTCTTCCGAGGTTCTATCAGGCCCGATCAATGCTTACCTTGGAAGAAGCCGGCTTGGCTAAAAAGGCAGCTACTAATGCTCGTCCCGTGGTCATGATGACATCCTCCATGAATCCTCAAAATTTTGGTGACAATTCGAACCAAAACCGATCTCATGGGGGAGGCAAAAATAGCTGGAAAAATAATGGAAAAAATCGCTGCGGTTCTGGCAGCAGTCGCGGCGGCCAAAACAGGGGCGGTGGACCCCATCCCGGTTACAGTAGGACACCGACCCACTGGTCTCAGCCTTGCCCATCTGGGCGGTGGGCCTGGACCAGTGGACAGTGGTCCTACGGCCCAATTCCGCAATATTTTCCAGCCACTGGCCAGTGGGCTTTCTAGCAGCCTCGACGGCCCAATGCCTACTGGGCCAGTGATTCCAGCAGCAGTCACGGGCCAGGGCAGCACGCATGAGTTCTTGGGCCCCGGCCTCCGCAAGCCCACCATGCAGCAGGCCCCACTCAGAACGATATTGAGGCCATGATGCACACACTTGGTTTGACTCCACCGGACCTGAATTGGTATATGGACACCGGTGCCACTACCCACATGACATCCGATTCAGGTACTCACTCATCTTATTCCAATTTGAGCAACCCTCGTGGCATAATCGTTGGTAATGATAATTCTGTTCCAATTCGTGGTTACGGTCATAAAACTTTGTCTCCCCCCCCATCCACCCCTTATCTTGAAAAATACCCTTCAAGCCCTCAAATTGATTAAAAATTTAGTGTATGTCCGTAAATTCACCCCTGATAATTCCGCGTCTATTGAATTTGATCCATTTGGTTTCTTTGTGAAGAATTTCAAGACGGGGAGTCCTCTCATGAGGTGTGATAGTAGGGGAGATCTTTATCCTATCACACTCAGTTCCGGTCCATCAAGTCAAGCCTTGCCGTCGGCGTTTGCAGCCCTTGCCCCTTCCTTGTGGCATGCTCGTCTTGGTCATCCGGGGTCGTCTATTTTGTCTTCCTTAGATAAAAATAATTTTATTTTATGTAAGGGTACGCGTAGTACTCCGACTTGTCATTCTTGTTCTTTAGGAAAAAATGTTCGGTTGCCGTTTGTAGACTCGACTTCTCATACTTTAGTGCCATTTGATATTATTCATAGCGACTTATGGACATCTCCTGTTCTTAGTTCTTCGGGTCATCGGTATTATGTTCTCTTTTTGGATGATTATTCTAAATTTTTATGTACTTTTTCGATAGCGAAAAAATCTCAAGTTTTTTCCATCTTCTTAAAATTTAGAGCGTTCATTAGAACCCAATTCGAACGAGAAATAAAAAATATCTAATGTGACAATGGCAAAGAATATGATAATGGGGGGTTTCGGGAATTTTGTGCAAATAATGAGATCAATTTTTATTTTTCTTGCCCTCACACATCTACACAAAATGGGAAAGCCGAATGAAAAATTCGTACCATCAATAACATTGTTTGCACTTTATTGATGCATGCTTCCATACCCCCATCGTTTTGGCATCATGCCCTGCAAATGGCTACATATCTTCTTAACATTCTTCCTTCTAAAGGTTTGACGTATTCTTACCCCCTACAAATTTTATATAATAAAACACCTTCGTATTCCCATCTTAGGATCTTTGGGTGCTTGTGTTATCTGTTATTTCCGTCCACCACAATTAACAAACTTCAGGCCCGGTCTACTCCGTGTGTGTTTTTGGGTTTTCCGTCTAACCATCGTGGTTATAAATGTTTTGATTTATCCTTTAATAAAATCATCATTAATCGCCATGTCATTTTTTATGTATCCCAATTTCCGTTTGCTAAGGTTAGTAATTCCGAGCCTAGTTCGTATAATTTTTTGGATGATGGTATTTCCCCGAAACTTATTCACTATTTTTCAGACGTGTCCCGCACCCCAACTCCGCCAGCTGGCCCACTGCCCCTGGTCCTCCCCAAATAGAGTCGTCTACACATCTGGGTCCAGCAACTGGGCAATCAATTCTACCCAGTTCTGGGTACTGTTTCTGGGTCCAGTGTTGGCCCAGTTCCCGTGTCTAGCTCCGGGTTTAGTTCCCGATTTGGGCCAGCAGGCCCACTGCTTGCTGGCCAGTCCGTCCCAAGTCCCAAAAATTCCCAAAATCCACCCGCCTCTGCCCCGAGTCATAGACCAGTCACTCGTAGTCAATGGGGTATTTTTAAAATAAAAAGACATTTTAATTTACATTCTAATGTTCTTAAATCACCCTTACCCCGTAATCCTGTGTCTGCATTAAATGACCCGAATTGGAAAATTGCTATGACCGATGAATATAATGCTCTTATTGATAATAAGACGTGGGAGTTGGTGCCCCGTCCATCTGGTATTAATATTATTAGGTCTATGTGGATTTTTCCTCATAAGAAAAATTCAGATGGTTCATTTGCCAGACATAAGGCGCGGTTTGTGGGTGATGGTAAAACTCAGCAGGTTGGTGTGGATTGTGGTGAGACGTTTAGTCCGGTGGTCAAGCCGGATACCATTCGCATTGTGCTTAGCTTGGCTCTTTCGAAAGCATGGCCTATTCATCAGTTAGATGTAAAGAATGCTTTCCTACATGGTGATCTCAAGGAAACAGTCTATATGCATCAACTTTTGGGATTTAGGGATCCCAAACATCCTCATCATGTCTGTTTGTTGAAGAAGTCCTTATATGGGCTTAAGCAGTCTCCACGGGCCTGGTATACGCGGTTTGCCGACTATGTTTCGACTATTGGGTTCACTCACAGCAGGTCGGATAATTCCTTGTTCATCTATCATTGTGGTTGGTCCTTGGCCTATATTCTGTTATATGTGGATGATATTATTCTGACTGCCTCTTCCGATGCCTTACGCCAGTCTATTATAACAATGCTCAGCTCTGAATTTGCTATAAAAGACTTGGGGCCCTTGAGTTATTTTTTGGGGATTGTTGTCACTCGTCATGCAGGTGGGTTGTTCTTATCTCAGCGGAAGTATGCAGCTGAGATCATTGAGCGGGATGGGATGTCATCATGTAAGTCCACTTTCACTCCCGTTGATACTATGCCCAAACTTGGGGTTGCGGCCGGTACACCATACGAGGATCCGACCCGCTATCGCAGTCTTGCAGGGGCCCTTCAGTATCTTACATTCACGAGACCCGATATTACGTATGCCGTACAACAAGTGTGTTGGTTTATGCATGATCCCAGAGTTGATCATATGAATGCACTCAAACGCATCCTTCGGTATATTCAGCGTACACTTGACTATGGCTTGCATCTATATCCTTCATCAACGACAACACTTGTCTCGTATACAGATGCTGATTGGGGTGGCTGTCCGGACACCAGACGATCTACGTCTGGCTATTGTATATTTTTTGGTAATAACTTGGTCTCATGGTCTACGAAGCGTCAGTCGACTTTATCCCGTTCCAGTGCAGAGGCCGAATATCGAGGGGTAGCTAATGTGGTCTCTGAATCATGTTGGTTACGTAATTTACTGTTAGAGCTGCATTGTCCTATTCAGAAAGCGACCTTGGTTTATTGTGATAATATTAGTGTCATCTACCTTTCTGGTAATCCGGTTCAGCACCAGCGCACTAAACATATCGAGATGGACATTCACTTTGTTCATGAAAAGGTTGATCGTGGGCATGTTCGCGTCTGCCATGTCCCGTCCAGGTATCAAATTGCCGACATCTTTATGAAGGGTCTTCCCTCGGTCCTTTTTGAAGATTTTAGGGACAGTCTCAGTGTTCGAAGACCGTCCGCTCAGACTGCGGGGGTATGTTAGATATACACAATATACTCTATGTATATTATGTATCCCGAAATTTCCAAAGAACACTGCCCACCCGTGGGCAGTCTCCCCTTCTCCTCTACTTTGTACAAATATGTAATGTAATATTGTAGTGTAATTAGTATTGTACACTTATATATATACTTGTATATATACTCTTTCAATTAATGAAAATAATCAAGGGATTATTTCTTTCATTTAAGAAGAGCGTTACCGAATGGCTGGTCAAAGATTCATATACTATCAGATTCAAAGAATATGATACACATAATATAGAAGAAGATAACATTATCTTAGGAAATAAAGACCATCTACGAGAATATATGAAAATTAATGAGTTCCTTTGAACGTATCAATTTTATACATATTCCTCGAAAATGGAATGTGCTAGCTCATAATCTAATTAAATTTTCTCTTTTGCGTTTACATAAAAAAAAAATTGGGATTCTAGTTTCCCAAAGGATTGTAAATGTTAACAGTGACGTCTTACGGACTAAGTTATGTTGAAGTAATAAAATAAAGATGTTTACGGGGGGAGGGGGGGAATATTGGTTGGGACACATTTCAGCCTTATATATGGGGGTAGCAAGATGGAGTACCCCAAATTTCTCTTAAAGTCTTGTCGGTTCAAATGGTTCAACTAATTAATGCTCATTGGTTACATATTAAAGTTATTGTCTAAGAATGTTTTGCTGTACCAAACAGATAGGTTTATTCTTGGTCCTCAAATTGGCCACCTAGCATGTGTAGTAAATTCAGTACTCCCACCCACCCTTAATTAGAGGGATATTTGACTACTGTTATCTTTATTTATATTTAAATTATAATATTTTTGGTTAAATATTTATTGTTTATGTGTCATCTCTATTAATGACGAAATTCTACTAAGAATAAAATAGAAAAAGAAGTAATTAGTTGTATCTTAAACTTTTAAAACGATAAATAATTTAAAAATTATTTTTAATAATCACGACAATAATTTGAGATGAGAGAGTGATTTTCCTATGTTGCTAGCTATTGGATAATTATGTAATTGCCTAAGAATTGCCAGCTAATCTAGTTGTTAAGTGGTGGCTAGCTAGGATTGTCACCTAACTTGTAAATGCTAGAAACTTGTCACCTAGATACTTGTTAAGGTAGTATGGCTAGGTGGATTTGGGTAAAACTTTTATCCACACCAGTGTTTACACCCAACTAATATATTAATAACACACGTTACTTTATTTAATTATGATTATAAATACTTAACCATAATTATGTTGTGCACATGATCCTAAATATACAAAAAACAATTACGTAGTAATAATCTTGATATTCTCCTTTTTTAAGTTCTAAAGTTAATGTTAAGTAGATCGACGGTACTTTCTGTGCCACTAACCACATCCCAACTGCCATCACTAGCCATTACAAACATAAAAAACTTCTATGTCTTTTACTTACGTTTTTGTTTATATTAAAGTATATTTTATGTCGTTTCTTACGTATATGTGTTATTTTGTAGAACAAAGAATACGTAGATGAAATAGAAGCAATAAGGCCAAAAACATGACCTACGAACCGTAGGCAATATTTGCGGACCACACCAGGAACTTAGAGAAATTGAACAAAATAGAAGTATGGTCTGTGGCGTGACCTGCCAACCGCAGGTCGTGTCTGCAAACCGCGGACCAACCGCAGACCATGCCACTGAAGACTCAACTAAAGACACAACCTGCGATGGATTTGCATGACCTGTGAAATGCAGGTCATGTCTGCAGTTCGCCAATGCTGACACGGGGGTATTTTTGTCCAAACCGTGTGCATGAATTCTGAGGGCTTTAAATAGTGTCTCAGGGTTTTGTACCTGATATTTGATATCAATTTGTATTCTCAATACTCAAAACATTCCATTGTTCTTGTTTTTAAGCATTTGAGGAGTAAACAACATCTTTGGATTCAAATTCATCTTAGTTCTTAATTACTTTGTAAATGACAATGTTTTCATATCAATTTAATGCTTTTGTTTTAATTATCATGAGTAGCTAAATACTTAGCTAGGGTTGTGGACCTCAAAGGGTGTGATAAATGATTTGGGTGTTTTAATTCTTGACTAGATTGGGTATCAGTGTTATATTTCATTTATGCTTCTATATGTATTGATATCAACAGTGACCAACTTTGATAGTGCCCCACAACCATTTATTGCTTGGAAAAGAATAATTCGTGGAAAAAGCATTAATAGCATAGATTTCGAAATTTAACTCCTATCGAATACCTAAAGCTAGGAATAGAATGAGTAATATGAGAATTGAATGGGTGTATTGATTAGCACATCCTAGGGCTTGGAAAAGGCTAGTGATGAAATTTATCACCTATGTTGGAAAACTAGGTATAAATCTTTAATTGACCCATCATCTAATATAATAGGTATCTAATTAAAATCAAACATATCTCCAATTACATTAATTCACCTAGAGGGAACACAACCCTAGTCCTCTCCATACTTGAATTACAAATTTGCAATTAGTTCATAGTTGAATTGAAAAGTAGATTTTAATCAAAACAAACATTTTTTTCTCAACACCTTTGAAATATAGAATAAGTATCGAGGTTTACATTTGAATTGTAGTTTTTCTCATCGTATTCCCTATGGGATTCGACCCCAACCGTTGTTGGTTCTATATTTCCTTCGACTGCTTTACATCCTTTTCGAAGGTGTAATTTGGGCTTATCAAATTTTGGCGCTATTGTCGGGTAATATAGTTTAGAAATTTGCAATTTAGTGTAATTATCTACTTTAGTCTTTATTTCTCATATCACTCTTTTGTTGTTTTTGGTGTGTAGGTGTTATGACTCCAGACTCCGATTCTGATGATGAATTTATGGGTGCATGGGCCACCGCTATCAATCCCCCACCACTTCAAGCCTTATTTGTAAAATTTGGATTTTAGTTTTGTCCGGGACGATTCTTCAGAAAAGTATGTCTTGGATCAGTTATTTGTTAAATGTGAGGGTACGAGCGAGTTCGTATCATTATTTACCATAAACGAGCTTATTTGGTTTGTGTTTGGCGGGTTCAGGGAGTATTTCAGGTGTCGGATGAAGGCTTTAGGCTATATTTCACTGTTGGTGTCTAGTGTCCGCCACGACAGAACTAGCATTCGCTTCGGTGGGTTCGCCTCAGCGGAAGGTTGGCTCACCGAAGCGGAAGTCGGGGAAATGAGAAGTTCCACCACAGTAGAATTAAATCCATTATGTTGAAGGATGATGTGTCAAGTGACATCCGCTGCGGCGAAGGCTTTTTCTGCCGCAGCAGGTCTGCTCCAGCGGAGTCAATTCCACCGAGGCGGATCACTATTCAGGTGTCTTATATATAATTCTAGGTCAGATTTTCTTTTCCAAAATAGTGTGTTCTCGAAACCAGCTCCGCTCTAAGGTTATTTCAGAGCCTTAGGAGCATTTCCCACCTTGAGGTAATAGATTTTTTTCCTTTTTCATTTAAGTTTATGATTCTAAGCTTATTAATGGTCGTTTAGCTTATTGTTTGAATTGAGGAAGATGTATTTTGCATATTATGAGATTAAGAGACTTGTATGGTTGTTTTTAATGGGGTTTTATGGATTTAATGATGTTAATATCATGAGTTAGGAGTGGATTATGTTAGATTATGATGTTATAAGTCTTAATTTGGTGATAGAAGCATGTTTTCTATTGGGAAAAAATTTAGGATTTTAAATTGGGGACTTTTAATTATTGTCCAATTGAGGGATCAAATGCGAGTAGTTTATAAATTAATTTAAGAATATAATTATTTAGTATGTAATATTTGGTTTTGTGGGCTCACAATGGGTATTTAAAGTATTGCTTTTATTGTGTTTAACTTTTCTATTAACTATGTAATACGCATGAATATACTTTTATCATCGCGAGCCAGGAAGGAAGGGCAAAGCTGTATTCGAGACTTGATTTGGTGGCGCTCTTTCTCAGCTTTGAGGTAGTCTACGATTTAGCTTTTCGAGACTCCGATAGAAGTGCATAAGTAGTTATAAATATTGAGGGGTATTGGGCGTGTTTAAGGGTCCCACTCAGTCGGTTGTGATAAATGATTGAGTGAGTACCAATGTTGAACTATGATGATGGGATGATTTGGGTAATCAACCTTATGCTGGTTTCGACTGCTGTTTATTTAGGTTCGTCGCCATATGTGGGCTTGTCGCCATGTTTGTTATTCTTTGGTTACTCATCACACATGCTTTCAATTGATATCCTGATTTGACTAGTTTTGCTTCTGTGTTGTTGAATTCTTAGAAAGCATGTGTATGTCATCTCTATATTTTATTGTATCACATTATATCATGATATCTTGCCTTGTATTGTCGTTACATTCATAAACTCATAGTTCAGTGACTTGATGTGCGAGTAGTATGGATGTGTTGTGGTCCATGAGACCGAAAAAGTAAGAGTAATATGAGATTATGGCACTTGAGATGATATTGATATGCGAGAAGCGGAGTCACACGCCTGCAATATGATTGAGACTCAACAAATGAGTTATGAGCTCTAGTCAGATTTGTATGTGGAATTTCGGCTAGCTAGAACCGGTATATGGAATTTGTGGGTCCCCTATCAGTGTACAGATCATATTAAACCTTGACTTACCGTATACCAAGTTGAGAAAGGTACCTTGCATATGCATTGTATTCATATCATACATTTTGTGACATATCATTGATAAACTGTGATTGACACTTGCTATTGAGTGATCATGAACATCTTGGTTGGATTTGCTTGAAAGGATTATTCATGCTACATGATATTTGATATACTGTTGTATTCTGTGAACATTTTTGGTGATTATGTGTTATACTTGGTCATTGATATGCTAGTGTAGAATTATTTAGTGTCAACTTGGTATTTATCTCTGATCATATATCTTCTGTCGTTGTCGGCCTATGATGTCTACAGGGGTACATTGTGTACTCATGCTACACTTGTTGTATTTGTTTTGGATGCAGATTCAGTACCTACTACCTCCGCAGCACCGTGTGGCTAAGAGTTCGAGTTGGTGCCACCATACCCTTGGTTACTCTTTCTCTATTTACTATCTTGTGTTCACACTTGAGAGACATATTCATACTGTGAATTCAGTTTTGGCCTGTGTCCCACTTTCTCAGACTTGTTTCGTATTATGTTAGTGCTCTTGTATCTACGGACTAGATCTTTGGGGGTATTTGTTGATATTTCAGACTTGTTACTTATTCCACATTTATAGTATGAGACAACTTATGCAGTAATTCATTATCTTCACTTTTACTTATGTCGTATCATGTCAATGATTTGAGAGTGGTTCACCTATGTGGTGGGATTATAGAGGTGCCACCATGACTCCTGAAAATGGGTCATGACAAAGTTGGTATCAGAGCTCTAGGTTAAACAGTCTTAATATAAGAGTAATGTCTAGTAGAATCTTGTGGATTAGTGCGCAGACGTCCGTACTTATCTTCGAGAGGCTACGGTATCTGACCCTTGTTTCTATTCTCTCACAGATGGTGGGGACTCGTGTGGATGTGGTGAGAAATGGCACAGTCTCCGGTACCAGTCGTACATGGATGTGGTAGAGCACGTGTTTGGGGTAAGGGGAGAGTCAGAGCAGTAGCACCAGCTTAAGGCAGAGCATAGAGAGCCAATCAGGATTGTGCTAAATCTATTTCCCCTAAGCCGATTATTGAGCCTCAGGATGACGTGATAGAGGAGGAGGTTGGACCAGCCTAATAACTATGAGAGATTGCATACTCTAGGTATTGTTAAGACTTATGGAGTCAGTTTTGTGGCCCTTCATCTTAGAGGTGATGCGAAATAGTGGTGGAGGGCAATTGTTGATTATTTCCCATAGGGATGCCTCCATTATCTTAGGTTCGGTTCTATAGAGTGTTTCTTGAGAAGTATGTACCTTTGAGCTTGCGTTTGAGCATGCGAGATGAGTTTCAAAGGATTGATCAAGGCCATCCTTCAGTGGCACAGTATGAGACTCGCTTTCATGATTTATCGTGCTATGCATCGTTGTTGCTTCCTACTGAAGCAAGATAAGTGAGATGTTTTGTTAGAGGATTGACTATTCCACTCCAATTGGCTATACTGCAATTGATGACTTTTGGAGCCTCTTTTGAGACCGTTGACGAGCATGCTAGGTTAGTGGAGAATGTAAGGGGAAAGTTTCCCAAATATGTGCCCTACAAGAGGGCTAGACACAATGGATAGTTCAGTCGTTCTACTTCATGTAGTTGTGGTTACTAGGAGAGATATCATCAGTCGCAGCCTGGTCAACCGATTCAAGCAGCTTTTCAAATTACCAATGGACATAGTGGGGGCCAGTCATCGAGGGGTTCTCAGTCTCAGTATTCAGACCATGACAACTCATTTTCTTCTATCTCTATTCAACAACCCTCAGTGGTTAAAGCTTGTTATACTTGTAGAGAAGTTGGGCACTTCAGGAGAGATTGTCCCAGGTAGTTTTTGGTTGGCGCTCATGTACCTAGGACCCAACACAGACATCTAGAGGTGGTATTCAGAATAGCCAGGGAGGATCTCAATCAAGTCGTGATGGCCATCAGCTTGGTCGTGGTGGATCTCAGTCAGAGAGATGTGAAGCTCATTCGGGCTGAGGTGGCTAGCAGGGTACTCAATCCAATGAAGGGCGCACTCATTGCTATGAATTCCCTGGTAGGGTAGAGGCTGAGTTATCGGACGTAGTCATTATAGGTATCATCTCAATCAATCATCGAGCTTCTACTGTATTATTTTATCTAGGGTCTACTTTATCTTATGTGACTATCTATAAAGCTTTTGACATTGAACAAGTTTTAAGGCTTGGAACAAGCCCTAGTTTTCGAATTAGGGAGAAAACCCGTAGAAGTGAATAAAGTTTTAATATTTCTCATCTAAATCCATTGTTAGAGCGATTGATAAACCTCAGAAAAATCTGTTTTGTAGCGTTTTAACGGGAATTGAGGTATGTCTCTTTTTAAAATCCCTTTTTACTATAAAGGTGATTTGTATATCTACTTTAAAAAAAAACCTTCTTTTGAAGTATGTCTCTTTTCGAACCTACTTTCCAACCTTTAAAAAATAGTTTCTTTGGCAAGGTTTCATGTGCGTGAGGGACAAGACCTCATGGAACCTTAGGTGTATCATACTATATATATGTATTAGTGATTCTTCCTATCAAAGGATTGTTGAAACTAATTTATAAAGCTTTTGACATTGAACATGATTTACCCATATAAGGGACGTTTTAAACTTGATTTCAAAAACATGAATATTTAATGTGTTTTGCCTTATGAACGATTTTGTTAAAGTTGAAACATATTTAATTAATTGAACATGGTTTCTCAACCTAATAATGACTTGACATACCCATATTCAAGGGATGATAAACATAATCCATAGTGAGTGATTCGGCTTCTGAGGGGCAGAGCAGTTATAATGAGTTTCAGTCTTTGAGGGGTTCTTAGTCTCGGTATTCTGACCATGGTGGTTCAGGTTCTTCTATCTCTATTTAGTATACCTCAGCAGCAAGGACCTGTTACTAGTGTGGTAGGGTTGGGCATTTAAGGAAATAGTACCACAGACTTGTATTGAGTACATCTCGTGCACCCAAGACCCTAACATATACATTTATGAGTGGGGTTAGGTTAGCCGAGAAGGATCTCAGTCGGCCCATGTTAGCCATCAGTTTGGTCGTGGTGAATCACAATCAGGGAGAGATGGAGCTCATTCAGGCTGGGGTGGCAGCAGAGTACTCAGTTTCAAATAGGACACACTCATTGCTATGATTTTCTAGGTAGGCCCGAGGTTGAGGCATCTGATGCGGTTATCACAGGTATCATCTCAGTCTGTCACCGGTCTGCTTCAGTGCTATTTTATCCAGGGTCTATATTTTCATATGTGACTACCTACTTTTCTGCTAATTTGGATATGTGGTGTGATATGCTTGATGTTCCTATTTATGTGTCTACATTGGTTGGTAATTCTGTGATTGTAGATAGAGTTTGTAACATGTGTGTGGTTACTTTTATGGGTTACGATACCTGGGTAGATTTGGTCATTTTAGACATGGTTGAGTTTGATATTATTCTGGGGATGGACTGGCTATCACTGTACCACACAATTCTGGACTGTCATGCCAAGACAGTCACATTAGCTATGGCTAGTCTTCCGAGGTTAAGTGGAGGGGCGCTCCCAGCCCTGATCTTAAGTAGATCATTTCTTTCATCCGAGCTAGGAAGTTGATGGACAAGGGTTGTCTGACGTATATTGTCCATATTTGGATATGAGTGTGGAGACTCCTTCCCTTGAGTCTGTTATGATAGTTAGTGAGTTTGCCAGGGTCTTTCCTTAAGATTTATCAAGTATGCTGCCAGAAAAGGATATTGATTTCTGTATTGATCTTGAGTCGGGTACTTTACCTATTTCCATTCCTCCATACTGTAAGGCTCCGACAGAGCTTAGAGAGTTGAAAGAGCAGCTTCTTGACTTCTTTGGTAAGGGCTTCATTCGATCGAGTGTATCTCCATGGGGTGCTCTTATCTTATTCGTGAAGAAGAAGGATATCACTATGTGTATGTACATTGATTATAGGCAGTTGAACAAGGTCATCATTAGAAACAAGTATCCGATCCCTCATATTAATGACCTGTTCGAACATCTTAAGGTGCTTCAGTGTTTTCAAAGATTGACTTGAGGTTCGGGTATCACCAGTTATAAATTCAGGCCGAGGATGTTTCCAAGACAGCTTTCCGGACTCGTTATGGTCATTACGAGTTCCTAGTGATGTCATTTGGGCTTACTAATTCCCCAGCAGTATTCTAGGACTTGATGCATGGGATATTTAAGATGTATTTAGATTCCTTTGTGAATGTGTTCATTGCCGATATCTTGATCTATTGGAAGAGTCATGAAGATCATGAGTAACATCTGAGAGTGGTTCTTGAGTTATTGAAGGAGAAAACGTTATATGCTAAGTTCTCGAAGTGCTAGTTTTAGTTGCATTTTGTGGCATTCTTGGGACATGTGGTGCCCAAAGATGTGATTATGGTGAATTCTAAGAAGATATAGGCAGTTAGGGACTAGCCTAGACCGACTTTTGTGACAGAGATTCAGAGCTTTGTGGGTCTTGCTAGCTACTATCATCGGTTTATCAAGGGATTCTCTTCCATTGCTTCTCATCTGACGCGTTTGACTCAGAAGGAGGTTCCTTTTCAGTGGTCTAACGAGTGTGAGGAGAGCTTTCAAAAGCTCAAGTCTCTTTTGACTAGAACCCCGATTTTATCTCTTCCGGTAAAGGGGAAGGACTTTACCGTATATTGTGATGTTTCGAGGATCCGGTTGGGCTATGTGTTGATACATGAGGGTAAGGTTGTTGCTTATGCATCGAGACAGTTGAAGGTGCAAGAAAAGAATTACATTGTTCATGACTTAGAGTTGGCTGCCATTGTGTTTGGTTTGAAGATTTGGAGGCATTATCTTTATGGTGTCCATTGTGAGGTGTATACCGACCACCGCAGTCTTTAGCATTTGTTCAATCAGAGGGATTTAAATTCAAGACAGCGTCGATGGATGGAGTTGTTGAAAGGTTATGACATGACTATTTTGTACCATCCATACAAGGCCAATGTGGTAGCGGATACCTTGAGCCGAAAGGTAGTCAGCATGGGGATTTAGCTCGTTTGATCATTTTTAGCGTCATTTGGCATTAGAGGTCCAGTGTTTAGCCAATAATTTGTGAGGCTAGATATTTTGGATCCGGGTAGGATTCTGGCTTATGTTGAGGTGAGGTTGTCTCTTTTGGATCAGATTCAGATCCACTAGTATAATGATGTAAAATTGTGCAAATTTTGAGATAAGGTGATGAGTGGTGAGGCCAAGGAGGCTATGATTGATGGTAAGGGGGTGTTGAGGATCGAAGGTAGAGTATGTGTTCCTATAGTTGGTGATTTGACTAGACTGATTGTGGAGGAGGCCCATAACTCTAGATATTCAATTCATCCAGGTGCTACTAAGATGTACCATGACTTGAGACAGCATTATTGGTGGGGGAGGATGAAAAGAGACATTGTCGAGTTTGTGTCTCGGTGTCAGAATTGTCAACAAGGTAAGTATGAGCACCAGCGACCCAGTGGTGTGTCTCAGAGGATGCCCAGAGACACTATATGTAATCTGGAAGGCTACATGAACCAGTCAACTAGGCTACGACTGATGATATCTACCATGATGTTCATAACCATGAGAAGTAGAACTGCTGAACTGTTCATATTGCCTCGCCCTCTTATCGGGCTTATATCTGGGCATCTTGCCCCTCATAGACTCCACAATCCTCGCATGCTCGGCCACTATCTCAAAAGAAGCCCTAGAGGCCACTAACTGTAACGTAGCCAACTGAAGTGGAATACTCAAACCTCCAATAAAACATCTCACTCGCTCAGTCTCTATAGGTAGCAGCGGGGATGCATAGCGCTATAAGGTATGGAAACGAGTCTCATAATATGCAACTGTAGAACCTCTCTGTTCAATATTCTGGAACTCAATACGCTTGCTCAAATGCAAGCTCAAAGGCACATACTTCTCTAAGAAACCCGGATAAAATCTAACCCATGACAGTAGAGGCGACCCAGCGGGTAGGTAATCAACATATGCCCTCTACTACTGTTTTGCATCTCCCAAAAGCTGAAGGGCCACAAAACTAAATTCATCTAACTCAACAATACCAAAGGTATTCAACCTCTCACGGCTGCTCACAATGAACTCATATGCATCCTCATCGGGCTGACCATAAAATACTAGAGGCTTCATGTTCAAAAAGTGCTCTTAAATCTTTCGCTCATCGCGGGTGATAGATGTCCCTTTAATAGGCCGGGGACCAAACTCCGGAGCATGAATCTCATCGATACAAGGAGCTGACATCGCCACAGGTGGAACCCTGGGAGTATGAAACTCGGGAATCTGAGTCTGTCTATCTCCCACACGGGTATGAAAACCACCGGAAGTAGTCGGATGCACGCCCCCTAGAAAAACCATCTAAAACACTTACCAATATGACAAGTGTGTCTTGTAGAACCGGAGTAGAAATAAATCCACGCTGATCCTGGGCTGGCCCCATCTTTTCCTTAAAAAAACTCATCCTGAGGCTCAATTTATGTCTTGGGGAACTCTAATCTAGTATGAGCCCGACCGACTCTCTGTGCCCCACCCTAAGTTGGTGCAGCTCCTCAAGCTCTACCTCGGCCCCGAGCACGTCCTCTACAGCAACAACGCACTATAGGTGCAGGTGCAGGTGCAGGTGCCGGTGCCTCCTCCCTCGATGCGTTGGTACGAGTCCTCACCATCTGTGAGAGAATAAGAACATATGTCAAATTCCAATTTGATTCAACTTAGCACTAAAGGAATGAAGAAAGTGAAATTTCCTAAATATCTCATAGCCTCTCGAAGATAAGTACGGACGTCTCCGCACTGATCCGCAAGACTCTATTAGACGTTGCTCTTGTACATAAGACCGTTTAACCTAAAGCTCTGATACCAATTTTGTCACGACTCTTTTTGGGTATCGTGGTGGCACCTACACAATTTCCACTGGTAGGTGAACCACTCCCGAATCATTCATATGATATAATATAATATAAGCACAAAGAAAGAAAAATACTATATAAATCTATCTCATAATATAAATGCGAAAAATATAAGTCTGATAATCAAAACGAAATCCCCCAAAGATCTGGTATGTGAATACAATAGCGCTAATAATCTGATACAAGTCTTAAAGCCAAGGGTAACATAAGCCAAAACCTAATACATAATCTGAAATATATGAATGTGTCTCCAGAATCAAGTAAAGACATAAATAAAGATATAAGCATCCCGAGGCATGCTGGAAGAAGCATCATCATCCTGAATACTGAAGTATGTTTGCTCTGACTCACACTCAAGCTCGCGAACTAATAGTGGGATCGGTATCTGCATGCAGAAAAGATGCAGCAAGTATTGCATGAGTACATAACGTACACTCGTAGACATCATAGGCCGACAACGACGAAAAATACGTAAAAAGAGATAAATATCAAGTTGACACCAAATACTCCTATACCAAAAAGTTCAATAATCCAAGTAATGTCATGTTTTCGACAAAATAGTTCACATAACACCTTATTCAAGTAAGATCTCATAATCACTTAAGTTATCCAGTTTCAGAAGGGTTCAATAATAGTAATCCAAATATCAAAGAGAAAGTATAATCCTTCAATATCAAGAAATCTAGCCAAGTCATCAACAAACAATCCAAAACCAAGTCCATCCCAGATAATCAATTAAATGATATATGAATGATATGAATGCAATGCATATGTCAGGTACCTTTATCATACAGTATACAGATGTTTAAGTTTTTATTATAAAATGCACACCTATGGGGACCCGCAAAGTCTACATACTCATCCGGAATTTCTCTACGGACCTAGTCCTTAGGTGTCATAACTGTTGCAGGCGTGCAACCCGCTCCTCGCGTATCATCATCATCTCAGTGACGCCATAATCTCATAGTATTCTTACCTTTCCAGTCCCTTGGACCCACAACATAAATCATACCACTCAAATATTAATATCATCAGAACCATAAGGGTCTGAATGCAACCAATTATAGAGATGATTATCACATGCTTTCGAGAATACATCAACATATAATCCAAGTACAATCAGGATATTATATCAAAACATGTGTGATGAATCAGCACAATGATAACAAGTATGGCGACGAGCCCACATAATGGCGACAAACCCAATCAATCGACAATCGGATTCAACTTATGGTTGATTCCCCAAATCACCTATCATCACAGTGTAATACCGATACCCACTCAACTGTTTATCACAACCATTTGAGTGGGATCCCCAAACACGCCCAATACCCCTCAATATTTATAACGAATTCTGTACTTCTGTCAGAGTCTGGTGAAAGCAAATTATAGCATACTTATGAGCCAAACATGAGCCTCGAACAATCAGATCACTATGCTAGCCTTGCCCTTCTGCTGTGCCTTATGGTAATCGAAGTCTAATACACATATACTATTCATTAATATAAGAATTACATAATACAAGGACATAGTCCTTAAAAATCAAGACTTCAAACACCAACCCTGGGCCCACATCACCAAGACTCAAACTTTATTACTCAAAAATCATGAACACATACTAGGTAATCATATCCTTATGTTAATTAGAAACATATACTCATTTGGACCTTCAATTGAACCATTGAAACCCCCAATTTGTAACCCTGGAATTTTTCCCAAATCAAAAGGGTTTCTATAATCAAATTAAACTCTCCAACATGATTATCTAACATATTCCATCACTAATTCATAATAATTTCAGCAATAGAATCCATAAACACCCTTTAAATTAAGACTCAACTCTCTTAATCTCAAAAGGAAGCCATAATTCAGTTTCCCCAATTCACATGCATAATCTATCACCATTAAAGGACTTAGCATCATGAAACCAAATCATAAAGGATGGAAATTTTTACCTCAAGGATGAATTCACTCTCAATCTTCAAAATATCCATTTTGTGGCTCTAGGTTCGAGAATAGCTAATTTTGGAAAAGTGATTCGACTTATGAATTTAACTAGGTTTTCTGATCCAGCAGAATCACTGGTGTGGTCTCACTCCCGTGAATAATTACCTCGCTGGGGCGCAGTCACTTGACAACTCGCCCTAGCGCTATGGCGAACCTGATCCTGTAGAGGCAAAGACGCCCCTGCGGAATTTCCCTCTGCCAAGGCAGAAAACTCCCCAATGCTCATAACCCGCTTCTGCGAGCCAACCTCCACAGAGGCAGACACACAAGAGCGAACATAGTATCGCTGAGGCAGACACCAGCAATATAGAAACTAAGCCAAATTTCCACCAAACACCCAAAATACTCCCGAGACCCCCCGGACACAAACCAGATATGCTCGTCTAAGGTAAACAGTTTTACAAACTCACTCGCGACCTCAAATTTCCTATTTAATTGAGTTAAGACATATTTTTCGAAAGAATCGTCAGGAATTATTACAAATAAGGCCACAAAACATATTTGATTATCTCGAGAAGTGAACCAATGACTCGATAAAGTTATAAATGACCCTCCGGAACTACTGGAAGCGACGAAACCTAGAAATGACCTCATCTACTCAAAAGTCAACCTTATCCAAACTAACAAACTCTAAGGTTCTTATTTTTGGGGTTTTCATCCGAAACTCATATAAATGAACCTCGGAATCCGTTCCATCCAGCTTCGGACATCACAAACCCCACACAAAGACCACATTAAGGGTAAAATAGACAAATAAAGATCTTTAGATAAAAAAAACCGAACGAATTATTATAGAATCCTAATTGGATTCTTGTTCTTGTGTTCAATGTGGGAGGTGCTTAAATCAAAGGATCTAAGTCTGGATGGTCACCAATGACACGAAATTAAGGCCAGAATTGGCAGACTTCTCAACAGTTGATAGGACAGAGTTTGTCTTTTCATGTACAAACTAGCGATGCCCGATGGGTTCAATCTGATAATGTTGTTCCTGCTAACTGGCACTTTGGTCTGACATTCAAAGTAAAGAATAATTTTTAACTGATGATGTATTGTTGAAAACGAGTAGTTTTTAATCAATATGTCAGTGGTCATTTCTCCAAGTAGTTTTTAATCAACATGTTAGTGATCTTTTCTCCAAAGTCTTTTTCCTACATTTGTTTATCTCCATAAGACATATTAAGACACAAGATACTTCGAGTTGAGATTGAGCAGCACATAACAGAGATGGTCTCACATACTCAAAAGGGATGGAATACGTTAGTGTTTAGCTTAAAGTTCTTTTATTAGGTCAATCAGTCAAATTATATAGAATGAGGTCAAAAGCAACATAGCTAATCCAAATTATGTTAATCGTTTGACAATGGAAATATAATGAAAGTGACGTCATAAGAATAACATAGCGTACACTCGAAGTAAAATAATTGAGAAAACAAGAGATAAAGAAATTTTTTATTGATTCTCATGGCTCAAATGGTTACAATAGTGGGAAGTGAGAAAATTTATAGGAAAGATAATGATAAGTACTTTTGTGATCGTCGCCCTTTTTAGCCGTTACATGGCTAAGATCGTGGGAGTTAAATAGGATTAAATGGAATTCCAAATATCTCGGGGTCCGGCCGTTATTTGTGATATATCAAAGCAGCTGGTCCAAAACATACCAAATTGAAGGACCGAAGATTCCCATTGGTAAGGGAACTAAGGGCATCTTTAGAAAATATTATGTTTACACAATGGTTAAACATAGATAAATACAGCTTCCTCAACGGTGAATAAAAAAGGAAGGAACAAAAAAAAGTGAAGCCTAGTCGTAAACGAAGCAAGAGAACCATGAGATATCATGTTCAAATTATAGCGAAAGCTAGAACACTAGGTAATAAGTACTTGAATTGGTGGAGGTAGCAGGTGCAAGAGCTGGCCAGACACCACCATCATTAAAAAAAGGAAGGAACTAAAAACGTTACTCATAACAAATAAGCAAATAGTAACTAGGGACAATATCCAATACAAAAATTCACACTATCTTCGTATCACAGAGAAATAGGAAAAACTCTGTCGTCTCTCACTACTACTATCATCCCATGGATCTTCATATAACCTTAGTGGTTCAATAATATGAACTCATTGTAGATAAGAACAATTGCAGAAAACGGGAAATAAGTAACTGCTAACTATTACAACAAAATGAAATTACAACAAACTGACATTTCAATAAACTGAAACACCAAACTGAGATTACAAGCACTTTGATTTGCTGAGTCGAGTGATGGCACTCTGTCTTTAAGACAAGATTGTCCCGTATATATCCTTTTACGTTCTGGACAATAGTCTCCCAAGATAAAATAGCAAATCAACAAATTAGCAAAGGAAACTCAAGTGTTACTTTGAAGAACTTAGTATAATGAAATGATGCTAGAAAGTAGTAGGAAGATTTCTGTTTTTCGTTTCTGTGTGTAGTCTCAACAATTGAGCCAAAGGCTTCAATATACAGTGCATGGAGGGGACTTATCAACTGCCAAACTAATTGTTGTTAATGGCCATGTAATGGCAATTAGTGAGGAGTATTTCAGCAAAGTAAATGACTGAATTAATGTGCAACGTATTGGAGCTTTAGTGAGGAGTTATTCAACCAAAAGTAAATGACTGAATTGATGTGGAGATTAATGGAGGTTTAACGTTCCAAAAACCAACCCAAAAGACACAAGTTCTCATTCCAATTTTATCTTACTTGAAACTTCAGGGACCAAACTGTAAATATGAAGCAATTTGGATCCAAAAAGATAATATCAGAAGAAAACCCACGACCCAAGCCCGGACGGGACGGGACGGGCGGGCGGCGACGGCGCGCGTGTAGACTTAGCCTCGAACCAAAGCACATCTAGGTCCTCCCTCCTTCAAACACATGGGTTACCCCTTGGGGTCCCAAACCCTTAGCCAATTTTGAGACTTATAAACTAAACAAATCTTCCTTCCTCTACCGATGAGAGAGAATTGGTCTATACCACATTTTCATGCTTCAAACACCTCACTTCATGAACCAATATCTCTTTCATTTCTCAATGAAATTTGACGATCCTTGGTCCTACGGTCATCTACTCACTTAGTAGATTATGCACGTGTGAAGAATCAAAGTCTCCAACATACGGAACCCCAGTGTTTAAGTCATTAAAGATGGGTGATTGCAACTTCCACCAAAGACAAATTTCCAACACTGATAACATTCAGCCACTTGAAAATTCTATCTATTTGATCTTTCTAATTCTATAATTCGTCAGAAGTGAAGCAAAAAGTAGCGGCAAAACACAAAAGATCATCATAATCCCTTTCTATGATAGTATAACACAATAACTAAATTATAAAGTTCGAACTCAGATATTTATGTCTGAAATTAGGCTTGACAATCTTCAATTTAAAACTATATTATGTTTATAGTTAGAACTATCAAGGTTGGCGTTAGCCAAAACTGAAATTGTCTTGACTCCAGCCAACTTCAGTTAAAAATATTCAAACAGTTTGCTAGATTTGTACTTCCACATCCAAGCAAATCTTATCTTTCGTGGGAATTTGTAGGGAAAGAAAATGCGAGGAAATGAATCTAAATCAGATTCCTCACACAAACAACACTGATCATTGTCAATTGGAATATGTAGTCTGGTGAGTCTCTCTTTTGTCAAGAGTCTACTTTGATTAGCCAACCACAAGATAACTCTATGCCTAGGCAACAAAATTGTGTATGGCATATTTCAGTGAAAGCTTGGTCGTAACGGCCTAAGAATAGTTCAAGATATCTCTAAATGGCACATATGGAGTTCTTTGCATCTTCGCTCCCTAATGTATGTTCTTTTTTTTTTAATTTGCACCTTATTTTATTATGTTATTTTTGATGATTTGCACCCTAATCTCGTTAATTCTTCTCAAGACTAATTTTCATAATTAATGAGGGCAAAATAGGCATAACCCATAATATAACTAAAATTTTCCTGAAATTAATTTTATATTTACATTGGCATGGATGAAAACTCTTTATTTGTCGTATCACATCGGTGTGTATGAGATAAGACTTTGAACCGAAGCAAAAATTACCACAAAGGGATTGCTTTCCACGTTCTTTTCTAGGACAGAGTATATGAAAGGGAGAACATAGGTGAAAATAGTATTAATCCAGCCAAAAGAAAATCACTTCATATCTTTTATTGTTCCACAAAATGAAGAACTAGATCACTTGTTTTATACTGGGAAATTTGCAACTGATGTATGGAGTCATATATGTTGTCCAGTAGGAATTTCTTTCAGGAACAAGTCATTCTTGCTACTGATTATCACATGGTGGTAGTGGAAATTCAAAAATCTTGTTCAGACTCTAATTGGCAGAATCATACCAACTATCACTACTTAGGAGATATGGAGAACCAGATGTGGTGCAAAGTATGGCAAGGAGAGACCTAATATCATAAGATCCTTGGACAAGATAGCATATATCATTGCTCAACTTGTACAAGTACGGTAAAGAATGAATATTAAGATTAACTAAACCTCAAAAGCTAGCAGGTAGGGTGAGGATTGCCCAAATCCATATAAGTAGTTCATGTTGTCATTCTATTTTCGATGTGAGACTCTTAACACTCCCTCGCACGCTCAGACCCCGTTAACTGGAGCATGGATGACATAATTTGGGGACCCAACATTGGTAAACATAGAATTGGAATGGGTATGGCTATGATACCATGTAAAGAATGGATCTTCGGCCTAACTCAACCCCAAAAGCTAGCTTGTAGGATGATGATAGTCCAAGTACATATAAGAAGACAATGTTCCCATTCCATTTCTGATGTGAAACTCTTAACAACTACAATTCAAACATATCAAACCAAGTCTAAATTGGAGCAGTGTCATTCAAGATCAATTTCAACTATAAGATATCTTCAATGGTAAAATAGATCAAACCTCCTATCCGCTTTGTAAAAGTTAACTCTGATGGGAGTTGTAAAAATGGTCAATGTGGAGGGGGAGGTGTTATCATAGATAATGAAGGTCACCTTGTACGTACTTATACTCTCAGTTTGGGTCAAGCAACTGGGCTAAATCTATTGCTTTGTTGTTTGGAGTACAATGGTGCATCAACATTGCAGAAAGTGACTCAAGGATTCTTAGTGGATTATGTAAATGAAGTTAGCTCTATTCCATGTGTCACGATCCAAACCGGAGGGCCGCGATGGGCACCCGGACCTTATCCGCCGGGTACCACCAATCGTACAGTCAACACCTAATCATAATTAAATATGGACTAAGCCGAAAAAGATTATGAAAAATCTTAACCAGAAAACCAACTTATATATATATACATCCCAAAGGCCAACAAGGCCATACAAGACTACTACACACATGCCACATGTTTACAAGCCTCTAAGGAGGTACATGACGTCAAAAGGTCGGGACAGGGCCCCGCCATACCCATATATACAAGAAAAAATCACCGTACCAAGATAGAACGACACTCCGAAACAAGGGGAGTGCTCCAAAAATCCGCTGAGTCAGCAACCTACTAACGTGGATTGTCGCCTTGCCTACGTGAACCTGCGAGCATGAAACGCAGCGTCCCCCGACAAAAGGGACGTCAGTATGACTGATGTACTGAGTATATCAGACATGAATAATAGCACAACATGGATATAACAACAACTGAAGCAGAAACAACTGACCAGCAGTAAATGCCTATGAGGGCCCTAATACATATGCCTATATGTTATGCGTAATGCAAATGCAGTATATATATATGTTGTGAAACATGCAACCCGATCCAATATATGTTAGTGTTGAGGAACGTGCAACCCGATCCAATATATGTTAGTGTTGTGGAACGTGCAACCCGATCCAATATATGTTATATGTATATATGCATGAATGACAATGAAACATTCTGAACTTATCGGATGACATAATATCCTTGCCCCTTTGGCTAACATTGAAAGTACTTAACATGTACCTTTGGCTAATATTGGGAATATCAACATTTCTCCTATATACCTCAATAAGGATTTAGGAACATATTTAGACATGCATTTAACATAGGAATCAACAACATGAATATTCTTAACTACTAGGAGTAGAATAATTTATGGAATAATATCACGGTTATATTTCGTTACATGGAACATGCCAAAAGAAAAAAAATTGCCTTAACATACCTTCGTTTCGCTAAAGTAGAAGCAACACGGATGCTATGTTAACAACATTACTACTTATGAATTTCCAGAGCACAACATAGAATTGCTTGGACAGAAGTGTTTTAATACTACTATACTTCGTGGGTTTTCAATTTAGAAGTAAAATGCATTGTTTTGTTTCTGCTTCATTAATAAAAAGGGGTTGGATGGGTTGTATGATACTGATTCACGATTCCCCCCCCCCCTCCCTCATATTAATATTAACGCCAAATCACTGGCCAACTTCACAAGCTGCCACCCTTTAGTCTATTTAGGCTTAGTCACTTAGGATTAATTTTGAAGACTACACGTGCATAACCCCCATTTAGTCTTGTCCCCCACCAAAATTAATTAATCCTCCAATTAATCAATCACACATAATTAATTTCGTGATCCCAATTCATTTAAATCTCAATAACTTATAAGACCTTCATATACTTAATGTCATAATTTGTGTGATATGACACTAGTCCATAACCTCTTTATGCACGCACCAAATTTATTTTCGATCCCCGTCATCCCACTTGTTACGTTCACAATTATTTCAGAGTTTTATCCTTTTATATACTAATATCTTTATTAGCTTATGTAAACATATTATAAATTTCCCGAGGCCCATGTCTACTTGCCTACGTTTAGTTGCTCAAACCATCACCTAAAATTACGGGATGTTACACCATGGAGGATGATCAAGGAAGTGAAGGAGCTGAGAAAGTATATAGAGCAGACTTGATTCATTATGCAACACTACTTTCTAGAAGGAAACAAAGTTGTAGATAAATTGGCTTCTCTAAGTCATGATAGTCCTAATAATCAAATGTATTATGTATATAATGACCTTCCTAACCAGGTTAAATGTCTAATGACACTAGACATATGGAGCATACCAGCATTTTGCACAGCAAAGAAGACAAGAAACACATCAAACATGATTGTCCATGAGTAAACTGGGAAATTGTCATTGAAAGAAATAACCCCCTTGATTATTTTCATTGATTGAATAGATATATATACAAGTTACAAACCTTCTTCTACCATAATTCTAACTATACAGTATGGTAAGTGTATATCCTAATTATGGTAAGTGTATATCCTAATCTAGGTAACAAATATACTACAATATACACACAATATACTTTCCTTAATATACAAGATTTGTCAACTGATTTCATGCCCTCACTCCCGTGATGGGTCGTGCCTTGTCGCTCCGTGATGGGCTGCCACGGCCTGCCGAGAGGCCCAACAAGCGTTGGGCCTTTGCTATCTGCCGCTTGTCGATCGCTTTAGTCCATCAATATACATGTGATATACACTGCTTTGTATATTCGATTGTATATCACATGTATATTGCTTTGTTTAACACACCCCCACAGTCATAGCGGCGGTTTGACGAGACTGTCCCTAAAATCTTCAAAGAGAACCGCTGGTAGACCCTTTGTAAAGATGTCTGCAATTTGATAACGAGACGAGACATGACATACGCGAACTTGACCCTTTGTAACCTTTTTACGGACAAAATGAATGTCCATTTTGATATGCTTGGTGCGCTGGTGTTGAACTGGGTTACCTGAAAGGTAGATAGCATTAATGTTATCGCAATATACCAAGGTTGCCTTCTGAATGGGACAATGAAGCTCCAAAAGCAAATTACGTAGCCAACATGACTCGGAGACCACATTCGCTACCCCTCAATAATCTGCCTCTGCACTGGAGCATGATAGAGTTGCTTGACGTTTTGCCGACCATGAGACCAAGTTGTTGCCAAGGAACATACAGTAGCCAGAAGTCGACCGTCTGGTGTCGGGACAACCACCCCAATCAGCATCCGTGTAAGAGACAAGTATGGATATAGATGAAGGATACAAGTGCAACCCATAGTCCAGTGTCCCCTGGATATACCGAATGATGCGTTTTATTGCATTCATGTGCTCAACTCTGGGATCATGCATGAATAAACACACCTGCTGAACCGCATACGTAATATTCGGTCAGGTAAAGGTAAGATACTGGAGAGCCCCTACAAGATCGTGATACCGGGTCGGGTCCTCGTATGGTGCACCGGCTGCGGCACTTAACTTTGGGTTTGCATCAACTGGCGTGGAAGTGGACTTACAGGATGACATCCCAGCCCTCTCGATGATCTCAGCAGCATACTTCCGTTGAGACAGAAACAACCCACCTGAATGACGTTTGACAGCAATTCCCAAAAAATAACTCAAGGGCCCCAAGTCTTTCATAGCAAATTCAGAACTGAGCATGGCCATGATAGACTGGCGCAAAGCATCGGAGGAGGCAGTCAAGATGATATCATCCACATACAACAGAATATAGGCCAATGACGAACCACGGCGGTAGATGAACAAGGAATTGTCTGACCTGCTATGAGTGAACCCAATAGTTGAAACAAAGTCAGCAAACCTCGTGTACCAGGCCCTTGGAGACTGCTTAAGCCCATATAAGGACTTCTTCAACAAACATACATGATGGGGACGGTTTGGATCCCTGAAACCCAACGGCTGATGCATATAGACTGTTTTCTTGAGATCCTCATATAGGAAAGCATTCTTGACATCCAACTGATGAATTGGCCAAGTCTTTGAAAGAGCCAATCTTAGCACAGTGCGAATGGTAGCCGGTTTGACCACTGGACTAAACGTCTCACCACAATCTATCCCAACCTGCTGAGTCTTACCATCACCAACAAGTCGCGCCTTATGTCGAGCAAAGGACCCATCTGAATTCTCCTTATGAGCAAAAATCCACATAGACCTGATAACATTAATACCATATGAACGGGGCACCAACTCCCATGTCTTATTATCAATAAAAGCATTATATTCATCAGTCATAGCAATTTTCCAATTAGGGTCATTTAATGCGGACACAGGATTGCGGGGCAAGAGGGATTTAGAGACATCAGAATGTAAATTAAAATGTCTTTTAGGTGTAAAAATACCCCGCTGACTACGAGTGACTGGTCAATGACTCGAGGAAGAATTGAGGGAATTTTGGGAATTTTCTGGGCTCGGGATCGCCGGCGTGACGATGGGCTTCTTGGCCCAAATCGATAAAAATTTGGACTCGTCGATCGACCGGTTCGAGTGGGCTAGATCGCCCAATTGGAACTGTTCGATGTTGGAATTGGTGTGGCGATGCGTGGGTCCGGTCCAGGCGATGGGGCATTGGAGGATTTTGGATACGGGAGAAGTCCGAAAAATTCCGAATAATATACGGGGATATTTGTTCATCCAAAATATTATACGACTTAGGTTCGGGAGTATGAACTTTTGTAAATGGGAATTGAGTTTCATCAAAAATGACATGACGATTGATTATGATTTTCTTTGAGGATAAATCAAAACACTTATAACCACGATGATTCGACGGATAACCCAAAAACACACACGGGGTAGACCGAGCCTGAAGTTTGTTAATTGTGGTGGATGGGAATAACGGATAACACAAGCACCCAAAAATCCGAAGATGAGAATAAGAAGGGTTCTTATTATATAAGATTTTGAGGGGGGAAGAATATGTCAGACCTTTAGACGGAATTATGTTAAGAAGATATGTGGCCATTTGTAGAGCATGATGTCAAAAATATGGAGGTATGGAGGCATGAATTAGGAGAGTTCGGACAATGTTATTGATGGAACGAATTTTGTGTTCGGCCTTCCCATTTTGTGAAGATGTATGAGGCCACGAAAACCGAAAATTGATCCCATTTTTAGCACAGAAATCCCGGAACTCCCTATTGTCATACTCTTTCCCATTATCACATTGAATATTCTTTATTTCTCTTTCGAATTGAGTACGAATGAATGCTCTAAATTGGATGAAGAAGGAACACACTTGTGAGTTATTCGCAATTGGAAACGTTCACAAAAATCTAGAATAATCATCTAAAAAGAGAACATAATATCTATGACCCAATGAATCGAGAAATGTGAGACGCCCATAAGTCACTATGAATAATATCAAATGGCATCAAGTATGAGAATTGGAGTCTACAAATGGCGACAACAATTTTCCCTAACAAGATCGACAAAGTGGAGTACGACTGCACTTACAGAAATAAAGTTATTTTTATCTAAAACTGATAAAATAGAAGATCCCGGATGAACCAGACGAGCATGCCACATGGAAGGAGAGATGGCTGCAAAGGCTGATGGCATGGTTTGACTCGATGAACTGAAACCAGGCATGATAGGATACAGATCCCCCCTACTATCACACCTCATGAGATGACTCCCCGTCTTGAAATCCTTCACAGAAAAACCAAAAGGATCAAACTCAACGGAAACGGAATTGTCAGTAGTGAACTTCCGGACATACACTAAATTTTTAATCAATTTAGGAGCATGTAAAGTATTTTTCAAGAGAAGGGGTGGATTGGGGGGAGACAACGTTTTCTGACCATAACCCTGAATTGGAATAGAGTTGCCATTACCAATAATTATACCCCGAGGGGTGCTCAAATTGGAATAAGAGGAGAGAGTACCTGATTCGGAAGTCATGTGAGTAGTCGCCTCGGTGTCCATGTACCAATTTGGGTCCGGTTGAATCAACCCCAACGTGTGCATCGTGGCCTCGATATCAGTCTGAGTGGGGCCTGCTGCATGATGGTCTTGCGGAGGACGGGGCCCAAGGACTCCTGTCCGTGATGGTCTTTGAGGTAGGTCTTTGGAGTTCTTCTTTGTTGGGCCATCGACCGATGGGCCGCCATCAGGCGTTGGGCTGGGCTCACTTGGCCCCCAGCCATCGGAATTTCCTGCGTTGTATGGACAGTTGGCCCACGGCCCACTTCCCCAGCCCCACTGCCATGGGCCCCACTGCTGGGCCCAGGGGGGTGGTGGTGGGCCACTGTTCATTGGATGGGACCCACCGCCTACTTGCTGACCACCAGAATCGCCACTAGAACCACCGCGTTTGCCCTCGCGGTTTTTGTTATTATGCTTTCAATTATTCTTGCCACCACCATTGTTATGGTTTTGGCCCGAATTATTAACAAAACCCGACGGACTAGGAGAGGACGTCACTATGGCGACTTGGCTTGCTCCGGTAGCCGCCTTTTTTGCAAAACCGGCTTCTTCCAACGTAAGCATGGAGCGGGCTTGATAGAAGTCGGGAAGAGGGTTGCTTTGGCGAAGGAGAGTTCCAACCCCATTATAGGCCTCCAAAAGACCGGCAATCAACTGTAGAACTAGACGATTGTTTGTTATTGGTGCGCCAACATTACGGAGTTGATCCGCCAACTCCTTTAGTTTCTTGCAATATGCAGAAACGTTTGGAAATTCATCCATTCAAACGAGAGAGAATTCCTGCTCGAGTGTGACGACACGTGAATGTTGGTTGTCTAGGAATATGTCACGCAATCTATTCCATGCAGCCATAGCCGTGGTATCTGGCTCAATAATCGTCTGTAGAAGGTCCACTGAAATAGTGGCGTATATCCACCGAAGAACGGTAGCATCAAGTGTAATCCATAACTCAGGATCCTCCGCAGGAAGGGGTCTAGCGGGAGGAATGATGTGATGAAGAACTTGATAAGAGATAGCGTGAATTTTAAACAACTCCGCCCACGTCGTATATTGGACGTTTTCCATCTCAAGGACAATAGGGATACTGCTCTTGATATTGGAAACTGTGAGGGCAGGGTGAAAATTGTTCTTAGACATATTGAAAGAACAAAGAGGAAAGGGAAATTTAAGAGAGGTGTTTGTGAGAGCGGAAGACGAATTTTAGAAGAGAAAACCCAAGGAGGGGGGGGGGGGTCTCGGCCAAAGGGAGGAAAAAGTTTTGAGAGAAAAAACTTTTGTTTAGACCTAGTCGCTTTGATACCATGAAAGAAATAATCCCCTTGATTATTTTCATTGATTGAATAGATATATATACAAGTTACAAACCTTCTTCTACCATAATTCTAACTATACAATATGGTAAATGTATATCCTAATTATGGTAAGTATATATCCTAATCTAGGTAACAAATATACAACAATATACACACAATATACTTTCCTTAATATACAAAATTTGTCCACTGATTTTCTGCCCTCACTCCCGTGATGGGCTGCACTGGCTGCTCCCGTGATGGGCTGCCCTGGCCTCTGCCGAGAGGCCCAATGACTGGGCCTTTCTTTGCCTTTGGGCCGTTCTTTGCTTGCTGACTTCTTTAGTCCATCAATATACATGTGATAGACACTGTTGTATATTCAGTGTATATCACATGTATATTGCTTTGTTTAACAGTCATTAGTCCTTTATTTTTGTATAGGAACATTAGGCCAAATAGGCTATACATTTACTTCATCTCAAAGGGATTAGGAAAGTGATGTTAGATTCCGTCAAATTCAAGAATCAAACTGTAACGTTTTGTGGGAATATGAATAAAATACATAAATTTAACTTTAAAATATTATTCAAATAAGATTATGTCATACCAGATTTTGTGGGTTCATATGCATTTTCAAAGTGGATTTATATGGTTAAAATGCTGGCTACTAGACCCAAAATGGTGCATTATGCACATTTGATCTAGGCTTTCTCAAATCTATACAGAAGTCTAAATTAAGTCCCTGCCAAATTACCAGTGACAATGGCTTTCTTAGTTTACAAACTATTTCAAGTAAACTCGATCAAACGCCTTAATCAATATCAACAAGAATGCTTGATCAACCCTTGAATTATTAGTGTATTAGTGTATTGTCCCTTTATTTTAAAGAAAATAGAAGAATTACTCTCCTCTAACGCTCCATATGCTAATCCTTTTGGTATTCGAACAACCCTTTACCAAATGACTCAATAATAATTTAATTTCTTCCATTGCACACATCTTGCATAACATCAATGAAAAGATATATTAACACTATTGCGGCAAAAGGTCATCCCCCAACAAATTTTACTTACATGTGTCACTTAAAATTGGAATGTCAAATAAAAAATTATAGAACTTCATACAGAAAACACCTAACAAGCACCACAGAGAGAAATAATTTAAGCACGTTGGGCGTGTATTGATGCTTTATTACCCTGTCTTTTATAAGATTACTCATAGACCTTACATATTGAAATTTTATATCATTGATATTCTTTTTCTCTCTTAGTTCAGTTTCGCTCAAACGAAATGGTCATATGTCTTTCCCTTCATTTTTCATTAACTTATCTTCTCTTCTTCTTCGATTCCTTTCGTCCCCTGACCTAAGAATTCTGGTTATGACCGGCCGAAAACAGGTCCTCTAGATGCCTTATAACCATCCTTTTTGATAGAGAATTTGATAAGCCAGTATCCGCGGTACGTTCCTGTCACGACCCAAACCGGAGGGTCATGACGGGCACCCGGACCTGAACTGCCGAGTACCTCTAATCCTACATTTAACATCTATCCGTAATTATCCGCGGCCACAAGGACCATCACCCAGTACCCTGCTGACATATGAAATAATATACTGGAAAAGACACCATGTAACATCTTAACCAGAACCCAACTTATATATATATATATATACATACCAAGGCCGACAAGGCCATACATGACTACTACACACACAGGACACCGTCTATAAGCCTTTAATAGAGTACATGACATCAAAAGGTCGGGACAGGGCCCCGCCATATACATGTAAAAATATACCGTACCAAACTTAGACCGACACTCCGAAACAAGGGGAGTGCTCCAAAATCCGCTAGGTCAGCAACCTACTAATGTGGATCGTCTCCTTGCCTACGTGAACATGCGGGCATGAAAGACAGTGTCTTCCAACAAAATGGATGTTAGTACGACTGATGTACCGAGTATGTCAGGCATGATCAATAGTATAACAGGGATATAACAATAAATCAAAACAGTAAACAATGACGAAATAGCCGATAAAGAATGAACGCCTCTGAGGGTCAAAATATGCCTAAATGTTATGCACAATGTAAATGCGGTATACATATATATACATTGGCCACACAAGGGCATCTTCCTTCCCATGACAGCCTCTGTGGGCATAATCATTAACATATTAGCATCATTGGACATATTCTTTTTTGTGATAGTCTGTACCAGCTGCAGGTGGTGTTGCGTATATAACGTCATTCTATTTTCCCATCCCCTACATATATATAATGTGTACCATATAGTACTGTAATTAACACATGTGGATTCAGGGTAATACATGAATATAATGCAAATGCATGAATGACAATAAAACATTCTAAACTTATCGGATGACATAATATCCTTGTACCTTCGGCTAACATTGAGAATATTAAAATATTTCCCATATACCTCAATAAGGATTTAGGAACATATTTAGACATGCTTTCAACATAGGAATCAATAACATGAACATTCTTAACTACTAAGAGTAGAATAATTTATGGAATAGTATTACGATTACGTTTCGTTACATGGAACATGCCAAAAAAAAGAAGAATTTGCCTTAACATACTTTTAATCTTTGATAATTAGAATAACTCCCTTGTAAATCTTACTTCGACCGAAAGAATGCTCCAAAATTAAATCACGTTGCTTCATAATTTATCTAGCAATTGTGACTTAAGAAAAAGAAAGATGCACATTCTTTATCCTAATTGTATTAGTACGTTTTCTAGGGTGAGGGCTTCAGATATACATTTGCAGGGTGTTTTTGAAGGAGTTGCTCTAACTGGGCCCTAGATTTGTGAAAACAGAAGGAAATAATTGTTGAGTATATGGATGGAGGACTACATTTGGCAGCATGTACTCCATTCCCTTAATATGTCACGAAATAGGATAATGTTCCCACTTAACACATGTCACTTCCTCTTTAAAGTAATGCCACCCTATTCTACCTAATGACACCTAAGCTTCCCTACAATACATTATACATCTCTTAATTAGTCCCCTAATGAGTGTATATAAAATGTACACATAACCAATTATTGACTCCATAATTGTACCCACAATTAATTTCTTGATCACAATTTACTTAAATCTCAATAAATTATAAAACCTTCATATACTCAATGTTATAATCGTGCAATATAACACTAGTTCATAACCTCATTGGGGACACACAACCATTATTATTAATTCCCGTCGTCACACTTGTTAAGTCCTAAATTATTTTGGGACTGCATCTTTTTATATACTAAGCTCTTGATGTGAATTCCTAATTATAACAAAATTTCCTCGGCCTTGAGTCTACTTGCACACGTCTAGCTGTTCAAACCATCCCCCGAAATTATGGGATGTTACATCTTTCCCCCCTTAGAAGCATTCGTCCTCGAATGTTGGGGTGACATATCTAATCCCCGTCACGTAGCCAGGAAATACAACTATTTTTCACAGGCCATATAATATAACATATATCATTACATCAGACCTCAGACTTCTCATCGCCCTTAAGCATTAGTTATAATATCAAGATTAGAACTCACTTTATGCTTCTTTCGGAATCTCGGCGTTGGTCTAAAATAGGTATGGATACTTGTGCATCATCTCTTCTTCCGCCTCCCATGTCATTTCTTCTACGTTCCTATTCCGCCAAAGAACTTTCACAAATGCTACTTCTTTAGTCCTCAGCCTACGGACTTGTCGATCTAGGATAGCAATAGGAACCTCTTCATATGATAAATTTTTTGTAATCTTCACATCGTCAATCATTACAATTCGGGAAGGGTCTCCAACACATGCTCTCAACATAGAAACATGGAAAACTGGATGAACAAACTCCAACTCCGACGGTAAGTCCAATTCGTACGCTACTTGACCGATTCATCGAATTATCCGATATGGTCCAATGTACATTGTACTAAGTTTTCCTTTCTTTACGAATCTCATCACACCATTCATAGGCAAAATCTTCAAGAAGACCCAATCATCTACCTGAAACTCTAAGTCTCGTCGTCGCATATCTGAATACGACTTCTGACGACTCTGAGCGGTTAACAACCATTCTTGGATCAGATTTACCTTATATATGGCTTGGTGTACTAATTCAGGCCCAAATAACTCTGATTCACCTACCTCGAACCATCCGATAGGAGATCTATATCTTCGTCTGTACAAAGCCTCGTATGGAGCCATTTTAATGCTAGCATGATAATTGTTATTGTACGCGAACTCAATAAGGGGTAAATGATCATAAAAACTACCCTTAAAATCCAATACACAAGCTCGTAGCATGTCCTTGAGCGTCTAAATCGTACGCTCAACCTCCCCGTCTGTCTGAGGATGGAAAGTTATGCTAAGATTAACTTGGGTGCCTAAACCTTTTTGAAATGACTTCCAGAAGTTAGCTGTAAACTGAGCACCTCAGTCAGATATAATAGAAATAGGCACACCATGAAGGCGAACAATCTCCTTAACGTATAATTTCGCGTAGTCTTCAGCTGTGTAGGTAGTTCTGATCGGCAGGAAATGAGCCGATTTGGTCAGTCTGTCAACAATTACCCAAATAGAATCAAAATTATGATAGGAGCGAGGTAAATCCGTAACAAAATCCATATTAATCATTTCCCATTTCCACATCGGAATCTCAATGTTCTGAGTCAAGCCACATGCCTTTTGGTGCTCTAGTTTTACTTGCTGACAATTAGGACATTGAGCTACAAATTTCACAACGCTTCTCTTCATGTTGTTCTACCAATAGATACCCTTGAGATCATGATACATCTTAGTAGATCCAGGATGAATGGAATATCGTGAACAATGGACCTCCGTCATAATTCTATCTCGTAATCCCACTATATTTGGAACACATAAACGACCTGGTGCCTGAGAACCCCGTTTCTGTTGATCTCAAAGGTTGTGATCTTCTTCTGTTGAATGCCTTCTCTGATTTTTCTCAAACTGGGGTCTTCCCACTGACGTTCCTTAACTTCCGATATAAGGGACGATTTCGACATATTTGGAATCACAAAACTAACATCCTCCGAATTCGTTAGTCGAGCTCTCAAACTAGCTAATTGATGGAGCTCTCTTACTAACTCCTTCCTCTCGACCTGCACCAGCATTGAGATAACCATTGACTTACGACTGAGCGCGTCTGCTACAACATTAGCTTTACCAGGATAATATAAGATGTCCACATCATAATCCTTTAATAATTCAAGCCACCTCTTTTGTCTCAAGTTCAACTCTTTCTGTTTAAATATGTATTGAAGACTTTTATGATCCGTGAAAATGACTACATGAACACCATACAAGTAGTGCCGCCAAATCTTCAATGCATAGACTACTGCGGTCAACTCCAAATCATATGTCGGATAGTTTTTCTCATATTTCTTCAATTGCCTTGAAGCATAGGCAATCACTTTACCATGATGTATTAGGACACATCCTAAACCTGCTCCCGAGGCATCACAATACACAATGTAGACTTCTGGACTCTCTGGGAGAGTAAGGACTGGTACCGATGTTAGTATATCCTTTAACTCTTGGAAACTCCGCTCACAAGCATCGGACCACTAGAATTTTATGGCCTTCTGTGTCAACTTTGTTAATGGTGCTGATATGGTAGAAAACCCTTATACAAACCTCCTATAATAGCCAGCTAAGCCCAGAAAACTGCGAACCTCTGATGGAGTCATAGGCCTCGGCCAATTCTTCACCGCTTCAATCTTCTGAGTGTCAACTCTTATACCCTCGTCTGACACTATATGACCAAGGAAAGCCATTGAATTCAACCAAAACTCATACTTGGAGAGCTTTGCATACAACTTATGACCCCGGAGTATCTGTAGTACTATCCGCAAATGATCCATATGCTCTGCTTCCGAGTGAGAGCAAACCAGAATATCATCTATAAATACTATCACAAATGCATCCAGAAATAGGTGAAACACGCTGTTCATTAGATCCATAAATGCTGCAGGTGCGTTTGTGAGTCCAAATGACATTACTAAGAACTCGAAGTGCCCATAACTTGTCCTGAAAGCCGTCTTCGTAATGTCCTTCTCCTTGATCCTTAGCTGATGGTACCATGATCTTAGGTCTATCTTTGAAAACCATCTTGAACCTTGTAACTGGTCAAACAAATCATCAATTCTGGGAAGAGGGTACTTGTTCTTAATAGTGACTTTATTCAGCTGCCGATAGTCAATACACATCCGTAACGAGCCATATTTCTTTCGTACAAACAATACCGGCGCACCCCAATGAGATATGCTAGGCCTAATAATGCCTTTTTTCAAGTATATCCTTTAATTGCTCTTTTAATTCTTTCATTTCAGTTGGAGCCATTTTATAAGGAGGAATAGATATTGACTGAGTGTCCGGCAACACGTCTATACCGAACTCGATTTCCCTTACGGGAGGAAGGCCTGGAAGTTCGTCTGGAAATACATCAAGAAACTCACTAACCACTGAAATTGATTGAGAAGTAGGTGGTTCGACATCGACATCTCTAGCCCGAATAAAATGGTATATATAACCTTTGGAGATCATCTTTCTTGCCTTAAGGTATGAAATAAACCTACCTTTTGGCGATGCCATATTACCCTTCCATTCAAGGACTGGCTCGCCCGGAAATTGAAATTTAACAATCTTTGTTCGGCAATCAACATTAGCGTAGCACGATGCCAGCCAATCCATGCCCATAATAGCATCGAAATAAATCATTTCTAGTTCCACCAAATCCGCTAGGGTCTAACGGCTACAAATTAATACTGTACAATTCTGATAGATCCGTCTAGCAACTACCGACTCACCAACTGGTTTAGATACCATAAATGGATCTCTTAGCAACTCAGGTTCCATACTAAAGTTACATGCAATAAAATGGGTGATATATGATAGATTGGAGCCTAGATCTAACAACGCATACACATCATGTGAAAAGACTGATAATATACCTGTAATAACATTAGGTGAGGACTCTTGATCATGTCATCCCATCAATGCATAAACGTGGTTCTAGCCCCTACCTCTACCTCGACCGGATGATGTCTCTGGATTTTTCCCTAACATGTGTATTGAATGTGATGAAGCTGCTGCGGATCCGACAGGCTCATCCCTAACACATTCACCTCCTGTCGGGCATTCTCGCCTGATATGACCAGGTTCACCACAAGAATAACACAAATTTGCTCCTTGTCGGCACGATCCTGTATGGGTCTTACCACAATGCTCACATCGGGCCAACGGTGGCCTCATCTAAATAGAATCCCATCTATAATAAGACCCTGACGCTCATGAACTTTGACCTGTTCTCGATTGAACATATCGATCCACCCTCGACCTTGAAAATGGTAATGATACGCTAGTTATCGGGTAGGATGGACGTCTATAAATCTGTGGTCTGGGTCCACCTCTAACTCTCTTACGTCACCTACGGATTGAGCCCTCCTATGTTGGCCCTTATCACACTCTCGATCTACCCGTTGTTGCCTCTTATGATTCTCTAAATTTTGTGTATAAGCCTGAATGCGAGCAATAACCATATTTGGATTCAGGGAAGTTGTAGTACACTCATTGACCAAGTGTGACCCCAAGCCAGTAACAAACTTATGCACTCGGTCACTCATCTCAGCTATAATCGTAGGAGCATATCTGACCAATGAATTAAACTGCGAGCTATATTCTCGAACACTCATATTGCCCTGCTCAAGACGTAGAAATCTATCCTGCCTGGCCCGTCGAAGCTAGACCGGCAGAAAATGTTGTAAGAAGGCCTATAAAAACTCTCTCCATCCTGCTGGTGGAGCACGATGTCCCCTAGATTGCTCATATATCTCATACCAGGTCACCGCTATATCTCGTAGTCTATAAGAAGCAAAATTTACCGACTCAGTATCAGTAGTATCCATCACCCGCAAGGTACGATGTATCTGATCCAGGAAATTCTGCGAGTTTGCGTTCAGGTCTGATCCTGTGAATATCGGAGTTGATGAAATCCTGAGCTCTCGCGCTAGCAACTCTATCAGAAGGACTGGGAACCTGACGTTGGGCCTGAACGACCACTACTCTCGTCAATAACTGTACAACACTTTTCATATCAAGATCGTCAGGTGGAGTATCAAGTGGAGGAATTAGGGGTACTGCAGGCCCATTAATCTCATCTGGAGGTGGTGAAGTCGGGGAATCATACGAAGGAGTCGCACCGTGGATCTCACTCTGGGCCTCGCTAGTAGGTGGCAATCGGCTAATACCCTCGCCTGCTGCCGTATCCAACGCCTTCATACTCTTGAACTTCTTCCTTGCTGTAGGCATTGCTGGGATCATAAATACGAGACAGATTAGGAATGAAATACTTATAACTCAGCTTTACTGCACGATTAATAAGATAAAAGAATAAAACCCATCCCTAAATGTCAGTAGCCTCCTGCTTATAAGTGTGGTGCACAACATACCCATAAACAAGACTCTACTAGACACGGCTTGTAGACTCCCTAGGACAGACATGCTCTAATACCAAGTTTGTTACGACCCAAGCCGGAGGGTCATGACGGGCACCCGGACCTGAACTGCCGAGTACCTCTAATCCTACATTTAACATCTATCCGTAATTATCCGTTGCCACAAGGACCGTCACCCAGTACCCTACTGACATATGAAATAATATACTAGAAAAGACACCATGTAACATCTTAACCAGAACCCAACTTATATATATATATATATATATATATACCAAGGCCGACAAGGCCATACATGACTACTACACACACAGGACACCATCTACAAGCCTCTAATAGAGTACATAACATCAAAAGGTCGGGACAGGGCCCCGCCATATACATGCAAAAATATACCGTATCGAAATTAGACCGATACTCCGAAATAAGGGGAGTACTCCAAAATCCGCTAGGTCAGCAACCTACTAACGTGGATCGTCTCCTTGCCTATGTGAACCTACGGGCATGAAACGCAGTGTCCCCGGACAAAAGGGACGTCAGTACGACTTATGTACCGAGTATGTCAGGCATGATCCATAGTATAACAGGGATATTAAAAATAAATTGAAACAGAAACAGCCGATAGTAATGAGCGCCTCTGAGGGTCACAATATGCCTAAATGTTATGCACAATGCAAATGCGGTATACATATATATATATATTGGCCACACAAGGGCATCTTACTTCCCATGACAGCCTCTGTGGGCATCATTTCATTTCGGCCTCTGTGGGCATAATCATTATCATATTGGCCTCATTGGGCATCTTTCTTTTCGTGATAGTCTGTACCAGCTGCAGGTGGTGTTGTGTATATAATGTCATTCCCTTTTCCCATCCCCTACATATATATAATGTATACAATATAGTAGTGTACATAACAAAAGTGGATCCAGGATAATACATGAATATAATGCAAATGCATGAATGACAATAAAACATTCTGAACTTATCAGATGGCATAATATCCTTGTACCTTCGGCTAACATTGAGAATATTAAATTCTTTCCCATATACCTCAATAAGGATTTAGGAATATATTTATACATGCTTTCAACATAGGAATCAATAACATGAACATTCTTAACTACTAAGAGTAGAATAATTTATGGAATAGTATTACGGTTACGTTTCATTACATGAAACATGCCAAAAGAAAGAAGAATTTGTCTTAACATACCTTTTATCTTTGATAATTAGAATAACTCCCTTGTAAATCTTACTTCGACCGAAAGAATGCTCTAAAATTAAATCATGCTGATTCATAGTTTATCTAGAAATTGTGACTTAAGAAAAAGAAAGCTGCACATTCTTTATCCTAATTGTATTAGTACGTTTTCTAGGGTGAGAAGGAGTTGCTCTAACTAGCCCCTAAATTCGTGAAAACATTAGGAAACAATTGCTGAGTATATGGATGGAGGACTACATTTGGCAGCACGTGCTCCATTTCCTTAATATGTCACGAAATGGGATAATGTTGCCCCCTTAACACATGTCACTTCCTCCTTAAAGTAATGCCACCCTATTCTACCAAATGACACCTAAGTTTCCCTCCACTACATTATCCTTGTCTTAATTAGTCCCCTAATGAGTGTATATAAAATGTACACATAACCAATTATTGACCCCATAATTAATTTCTTGATCCCAATTTACTTAAATCTCAATGACTTATAAAATCTTCATATACTCAATGTTATAATCGTGCAATATAGCACTAGTTCATAACCTCTTTTGGGACACACAACCATTATTATTAATTCCCATCGCCACACGTGTCAAGTCCTAAATTATTTTGGGACTGCATCTTTTTATATACTAAGCTCTTGATGTGAATTTCTAATTATAACAAAATTTTCTCGGCCTTAAGTCTACTTGCACACGTCTAGCTGTTCAAACCATCGCCCGAAATTACGGGATGTTACATCCTTCCCCCCTTAGAAGCATTCGTCCTCGATTAGCGATGTTACATATACTATACATACGTATACACAATAAATACAATCAAAGTGTATAGATAGTGTATACTTCGATTATGTTGATAAACTAGTTAGCCAAAGGATACATTTACGTAAGTCTCCCTACAATTTATACATATAATTCTAAGCCGAGGCTTACAAGCCATAGATACCATACTACATTCGCCACGGTTTAGGATTAATATGTGTACTCTAAGTATCTAGCCATAAGCACATTCAAAATGAAGTAATAGAGATTCAACATACATAAATTTCTAATGCATTGATATAAATAAAATTAGCTTAAGTATTGTTCCTCAGAAAACAAGTATCATGTTCTTCGATATCAAATTGAAAGCAACAGCGAAGAGAATTAGTTACGACACAGAAGAGCTGGTGAATTATTGCAAAGTTCTTTAATATAGTAAATTAAAATTGATTAAACAACCAACTAAGGTTGGATTTCTTGATCATTTCAGATTTTTGACGACAGCATCCTTTATGAGATTAAGAGAATCTTCGAAATCATCAAGCAGTTGTTGTGGATCAGGAATAACAGTATCATCAACAGATACAGCTAGGATCATCTTGTCGGTATAGCTTTGGAAATGGATCATACATGCCTAGAATTTCAATTATTGGAAATCAGAATCTTGATTTACAGAATCTCATAAATAATATGAATATTGCATTTAAAATCATATACTAACAGTTCTGGAAAATTACACTATTAAAATATTTTAGCGAATTATAGCAAATATGTAATTTATTATCTGAATTATCGAATTATTAGAGTTACAACACAGTTACCTTTTCCTAAGGTCATCTTAACTTGTGATAATGTAAAAAGTTTATGTACTATATATCAAACGCACATAAATTAAGCTCTTCTATTAATTAGGTAGGACAAGAGTAAATCAGTCCTCTTATTTCCAATCATCAAACTACTCCTCTTTCCTCTTTTAGGCGCAAGAACCAAAATAATTAATGAAGCTTGTAGAGGTGATTCTCCATAGTGTAGGACTTGGACTAATGTATTATAATTTGAATAAAACTTACTTCCACTTAATGTTTACATAAAATCATTCAATTTAATTTCAACGGTTATAAATCAAACTAGAATTATATAGTTATCATTTAACCGTGGTTAAATCATAAATATGTGTACGAAAGATGCATGTCATGCATTCAATTTAATGTGGATGAATTTTACCTATACTTAGCATGCTTTTTGCTAGTATTTTGAATACCTTACAATGTTTAATTACGTACTGTTAAATATACATAATATACACACGATATACATGTGTATATTATGTATATTGTTGCTCTCAGATTCTTCCTCTAAATCGTATATGGTGTACATATTTAGGTAACATTGTAGTCTCCTAGTTTAGGTAATATTATGGTGTAATTAGTATTATACACTTACCATAATATTTATATTACCATAATTGTATATTTAGTATTCAAGTAGAATAAGGTTTTAGAAGTAGAATAGGAATAGGATTCTCCTATTATAGAAATATGTAACTTGTATAAATACTCTTTCAATTAATGAAAATAATCAACAGATTATTTCTTTTATGGTATCAGAAGTCTAGGTCTTAAAATCCTCTCTCTAAACTCCTCCAATTTCCGTCGACTCCCTTGCAATTCCGAGACCTTTGCTCTCGGTTTTCGTGCCGACGAGAACCCCCTTCTTCTCAAAATTTTCTCCCAAATCCCTCAATCACATATCGTTCTATCAATATGTCTACATCCTGGAACACGTTTCATCCTGTCCTTACAGTTTTTAACATCAAGAATAACATCCCTCTTGTTCTTGAAATAGAAAACGTCCAATATGCGACGTGGGCCGAACTGTTCAAAATTCACGCACGATCGTATCAAGTCATCAATCACATAATCCCCGCGGCTCCTGAGGATACGGAGGTTCCAAAATGCGAGGATGATCCTAAGTTGTGGACGACTCTTGATGCCACTGTCCTCCAGTGGATATATTTCACAATTTCTACCGACCTTTTGCAAAAAAATATTGAGCCTGACGCTACGGCACAAGCTACTTGGGATAGACTGCGTGATATTCCAAGATAATCAAAATTCTAGAGCCGTTACTCTTGAGCAGGATTTCTCCCACGTCAACATGGAAGATTTTCCTAACGTTTCAGCTTATTGCAAAAGATTGAAGGAATTGGCAGACCAATTTCGCAACGTTGGTTTTGAATGATCGTTTGGTCCTCCAAATGGTTTCTCCGAGGCATATAATGGTGTTGGAACGCTTCATCAGCAAAGCAATTCGCTTCCGCATTTTTATCAAGCTCGTTCTATGCTTACACTCGAAGAAGCAGGCATGGCAAAAAACATGATGACCAAATCCACTTTTCATCCTACCGGTTCTAACAACTCCGGCCAAAATCGCAACAACGGTGGCGGCAAAAAGGGAGGAAATAAGAAAAATAATGGCAAAAACTGCGGCGGCAATAACGGCGGCAGCCGATAGAATGGTGATGGCGGTGGGGGTCCTCGAGGTGGTCAGCAGCAGCAGTTCTGGGCCCCACAGTGGGCCCCTATGCAGTGGTAGTGGGCCCCACATCCGTAGTTTGGGCCCAGTCAGTTTTCGCCCAACTGGCAATGGGCTCTCCAGCAGCAGTCCAAGCTCAATTCTTCCTGGTCCACGTACAGTCAGCCCTCGCAGGCCCAGCAGCAGTCTAAGGGTGCTTGGGCCTCGGCCCCCGCAGGCCCATCACGCAGCGGCACCCACGTCTAACTACATTGAAGCCGCAATGCACACGCTTGGTTTAACTCCTCCGGACCCAAATTGGTATATGGATATCGGTGCCACTACCCACATGACATCCGATTCAGGTACGCTCTCGTCTTATTCCAATTTGAGCAACCCTCGCGGCATAATTGTTGGTAATGGTAATTCTATTCTAATTCGTGGTTATGATCATAAAACTTTGTCTCCCCCTCATCCACCTCTTATCTTGAAAAACACCCTACACGCCCCCAAATTGATTAAAAACTTAGTCTCTGTCCGTAAATTCACTATTGATAATTATGTTTCTATTGAATTTGATCAATTTGGTTTCTCTATGAAGGATTTCAAGACGGGGAGTCCTCTCATGAGGTGTGATAGTAGGGGAGATCTTTATCCTATCACACCCAGTTTCGGTCCATCGAGCTAAGCCCTACCACCCGCCTTTGCAGCTATTTCTCATTCCTTGTGGCATGCTCGTCTTGGTCATCCGGAATCATCTATTTTGTCGTCATTAGATAAAAATAGTTTTGTTTCATGTAAGGGTACGAGTAGTACTCCAAATTGTCAGTCTTGTTCTTTAGGAAAAAATGTTAAGTTGCCATTTGTAGACTCAAATTCGCATACTTTAATGCCATTTGATATTATTCATAGCGACTTATGGACGTCTCCTATTCTTAGTTCTGTGGGTCATCGGTATTATGTTCTCTTTTTGGATGATTATTCTAAGTTTTTATGGACGTTTCCAATAGCGAAAAAATCTCAAGTTTTTTCCGTCTTCTTAAATTTAGAGCATTCATTAGAACCCAATTCGAACGAGAAATAAAAAATATTCAGTGTGATAATGGCAAAGAATATGACAATAGGGTGTTTCGAAAATTCTGTGCTAATAATGAGATCAATTTTCGGTTTTCGTATCCTCGTACGTCTTCCCAAAATGGGAAAGCCTAACGCAAAATTCATTCCATAAATAATGTTGTCCGCAATTTTTAATTCATGCTTCCGTACCCCCATCTTTTTGGCATCATGCTCTGCAAATGACTACATATCTCCTTAACATAATTCCTTCCAAAGGTTTGACATATTCTTCCCCCCTTCAAATTTTATATAATAAAATTTCGTCATATTCACATCTTCGGGTTTTTGAGTGTTTGTGTTATCTGTTATTCTCGTCCACCACAATTAACAAACATCATGCCCGGTCTACTCCGTGTGTATTTTTGGGTTTTCCGTCTAATCATCGTGATTACAAATGCTTTGATTTATCATCTAATAAAATCATCATTAATCACCATGTAATTTTTGATAAATCCCAATTTCCATTTGCTAACGTTAATACTCCCGTGCCTAGTTCATATAATTTTTTGGATGATAGTATATCCCCGTATATTATTCACCATTTTTCGGATGTATCCCGCACCCAAAATTCTCCAATGCCCATCGCCCATTGGTCCCACCTTCCGTCACCCACTACCACCCCGCATCGCCATCGGGCTGGGCCTCCAGCCGATTGGGCCAGTCCAGCCCAATTATGGAACTGGTCCAGTTCCTGCTCTAGTTTATCGAGTTGGGCCAGCAAGCCCACTGCCTGCTGGCTAGTCCGTCCCGAACCCAGCAAATTCCCGAAATCCGCCCAATTCTTCCTCGAGTCATAGACCGGTCACTCGTAGTCAACGGGGTGTTTTTAAACCAAAAAGCCATTTTAATTTACATTCTAATGTCCCTAAATCCCCTTTACCCCGTAATCCTGTGTCTGCCTTAAATGACCCGAATTAGAAAATTACTATGACCGATGAATATAATGCTCTTATTGATAATAAGACGTGGGAGTTGGTGCCCTGTCCATCTGGTATTAATATTATCAGGTCTATGTGAATTTTTGCTTATAAGGAGAATTCAGATGGTTTATTTGCCCGACATAAGGCGCGGCTTATGGGTGATGGTAAGACTCAGCAGGTTGGTATAGATTGTGGTGAGACGTTTAGTCCGGTGGTCAAGCCAGCTACCATTCGCACTGTGCTTAGCTTGGCTCTTTTAAAGGCATGACCTATTCATCAGTTAGATGTAAAGAATGCTTTCCTCCATGGGGATCTCAAGGAAATAGTCTATATGCATCAGCCTTTGGGATTCAGGGATCCTAAACATCCTCATCATGTCTGTTTGTTGAAGAAGTCCTTATATGGGCTTAAACAGTCTCCACGGGCGTGGTATACGAGGTTTGCAGACTATGTTTCGACCGTCGTGGTTCGTCCTTGGCCTATATTCTGTTATATGTGGATGATATCATTTTGACTGCTTCTTCCGATGCCTTACGATAGTCTATCATGACCATGCTCAGCTCTAAGTTTTCTATGAAAGACTTGGGGCCCTTGAGTTATTTTTTAGGGATTGCTGTCACTCGTCATTCAGATGGGTTGTTCTTATCTCAAAAAAAGTATGCAGCTGAGATCATTGAGAGGGCTGGGATGTCTTTCTGAAAGTCCACTTCCACTCCAGTTGATACTAAGCCAAAGCTTAGTGTCGCGGCCGGCTTACCCTACGAGGATTTGACCCGCTATCGCAGTCTTGTAGGGACCCTTCAGTATCTTACCTTTACGAGACCGGATATTACATATGTTGTCCAGTAGGTGTATTTGTTCATGCATGATCCCAGGATTGAGCACATGAATGCACTCAAACGCATCATTCGGTATATTCAGGGTATACTGGACTATGGTTTGCATGTTATCCTTCCTCGATGTCCACACTTGTATCGTATACGGATGTTGATTGGGGTGGCTGTCCAGACACCAGACGGTCTACTTCTGGCTATTGTATGTTTCTTGGCAATAACCTGGTCTCATGGTCTGCAAAACGTCAGTCGACATTGTCCCGATCCAGTGCCGAGGCCTAGTATCGAGGGGTAGCTAATGTGGTCTCGGAATCATGTTGGTTATGTAATTTTCTATTGGAGCTTCATTCACCTATTCAGAAAGCAACCTTGGTTTATTGCGATAATATTAGTGTCATCTACCTTTCTGGTAATCCAGTTCAGCACCAGCGCACTAAACATATCAAGATGGACATTCACTTTGTCCGCGAAAAGGTTGCTCGTGGTCTGGTACGCGTTTGCCATGTCCCGTCAAGATATCAAATTGCCGACATCTTTACAAAGGGTGCCCTCGGTCCTTTTTGAAGATTTTAGGGACAATCTCAGCATTCGAAAACCGCCCGCTATGATTGCGGAGGTGTGTTAAATATACATAATATACACACGTTATACATGTGTATATTATGTATATTGTTGCTCTCGGATTCCTCCTCTAAACCGTATATGGCGTACATATTTAGGTAATATTGTAGTCTCCTAGTTTAGGTAATATTATGGTGTAATTAGTATTGTACACTTACCATAATATTTGTATTACCATAATTGTATATTTAGTATCCAAGTAGAATAAGGTTTTAGGAGTAGAATAGGAATAGAATTCTCCTATTATGGAAATATATAACTTGTATAAATACTCTTTTAATTAATAAAAATAACGAAGAGATTATATTTTCCACGTACTAATCTCCAAATTAGTGGTTAAAACTGCAAATGCCTCAACAATAGAGTAGATGAATACTTACACTAGGCTGCCCATAAGCACTTGGAGCAAAATAAGTAATGGGGTTGCCACAGAACCCAATTTCCTCCTGTGGTCCAACCAAGTTGCTGAAGCATATTGTTGAATTTGAGAATACTTTGCGAGTCACAGCTGTAGCTACCTATATCATCAATCAATGAGTGAGATTCATCAATTTTTGAATAGTCTTGGAGTTTGAATTTATGCAGTGGCATTGTATTATACTTCGTAACTCTTTTATATTGTTAAGTTAAATTGACTTATAACAATTAATAATCGTTCTTGAGTTTTGTGCAATAGCATTGTATAAGTTTTTTACATCATTAGGTTAAGTTAGATCTATAACATTTAACCAAAAAAAAATCTATAACAATAAGTAACTTTTCATAGAAAAATTGATACCTTAACTAGAAAAATATGGTAAATAATTTGGTATATGCAGTAGATTAAATTACAGTAATAATATAAAAAAAATTATATTGTATGTGTATAAAAAAAGTCTCCACATATTAAAGGAAGTTATTTATAGTTGCATATGATAGTTTAATAGTGTAATAGAGAAAAAGAATTTGAGAGTAATTAAACTATATTTTAAGTTCCTTGTATTCAACAAATCATACATATTGGAAGGGTGTTTTACACATTTGACCGGTGGAATTAAGAATATATATTAATTATATATTTAATGTATATTACAATTAATATACGAGAACACATTTACTGGCTATTACTCCCTCTATCCCATATTACTTGTCCACTTTTTTCTTTTACACGCCCTTAAGAATCATAAATAAAAATGCATTTTTACTACATTATACTTATCTCTCTCCAATTAATTGTACTCTAATCAATATTACTCCCTCCGTCCCAATTTATGTGACATAGTTTGATTGGGCGCGGAATTCAAGAAATAAAAGAAGACTTTTTAATTTTGTTAAAACAAATCAAAGATATTTGAGTGGTTATAAATCATCTCGTTAAACGTAAAAGATAAAGTTTAAAGTTAAATTGTTGTCAAATAAGGAAATGTATCATTCTTTTAGGACGGACTAAAAAAGAAAGTGTATCACATAAATTGGGACACATGGAGTAACTACTTTAAAAACAATTAATACTAAGGACAAAATAGGAATTTTTTCTTAATTCTATCTTAATTTTGTAATGACAAGTATTTTGGGATAACTAATTTTAGTAATGTAGATGTAAGATGATATTAATCTCCCTTGAGGAGTCTTTCATTAATATCAAGGTATATATATAGTACAATATTCATCCCTTATAAAATAGGAATCCTAAGCCTATACAAAAGAGGAATCATAGTCTTACCATAATTATATTTACACAATATATGGAAATATTCTAATTATGGGTAGAGAATATATTTACACGTTTATACACCCCCTCAGTCGGAGTGGGAGGAGGCCGGACGCTGAGACTGGCTCTGAAGTCAAGAAATAACTGTCTGGGAAGTCCTTTGGTAAATATGTATTCATACTGATAGGATGATGGAACATGTAACACTCTGACATGGCCTAACGCAACTTTCTCACGAACGAAGTGTAGGTCTATCTCAATATGCTTGGTTCGCTGATGTTGAACCGGATTATGAGAAAGATAGATGGCAGAGATGTTATCACAATACACAATAGATGCCTGACGCAAAGGACACTGAAGTTCTAACAGTAAATTTCTGAGCCAACAAATCTCAGCTACTACATTTGCAACGCCTCTGTACTCAGCCTCGGCACTGGAGCGAGATAGGGTAGCCTGTCGCTTGGCAGACCAAGAAATCAGATTATCCCCTAAGAAAACACAAAAGCCGGAGGTGGAGCGTCGCGTGTCCGGACACCCTGCCCAATCTGCATCCGTATATGAAAGCAACATGTCTGGTGCAGAGGGGTATAGGTGCAAACCATAATCAAGAGTGCTCTTACTGTATCGAATGATACGCTTAAGAGCAGTGAAATAAGACTCCCTGGGGGCATACATGAATAAGCACACCTGCTGAACAGCATAAGCTATGTCTGGCCTGGTGAATGTGAGATACTGAAGTGCACCTGCAAGACTCCTATACAGAGTAGGATCAGAGACTGGAGCACCATCCATAGCATTGAGCTTAGATTTTGAATCAACTGGAGTAGGCACCTCTTTGCAGTTCGCCATCTTAGCCCTATACACAATCTCTTCTGCATACTTACGCTGACACAAGAATATATGATTGGCAGACCCGGTCACTAATATCCCCAAAAAGTAACTCAGCTTCCCCAAATCAGTCATTGCAAATTCGGACTTGAGCAAGGCAATAATCTTATTTTTCAATCCGTCGGAGGAGGCAGTAAGAACAATATCATCCACGTAAAGTAATAAGTAAGCAGTGCTACTACCTCGATGAAAAATGAAAAGTGATGTATCACTCTTGCTGCATACAAACCCAATCTGCAAGATATACCTGGCAAAGCGATCATACCATGCACGGGGGGCCTGCTTCAGGCCATATAGTGACTTACGGAGATGGAACACATAGTGAGGAACTGCTGGATGGGTGAACCCTAGTGGCTGATGCATGTAGACTGTCTCTCTCAGATCCCCATGTAAGAATGCATTCTTCACATCAAGCTGATGGATCGGCCAGTGTTTGCCCATGGCTATGATCAAAACTGTGCGGATGGTAGCCGGTTTGACAACCAGGCTGAAGGTCTCACCACAATCAATGCCCTCCTACTGATCTGTGCCATTAGCCACAAGACGGGCCTTATACCTCTCAAGATCCCCATTGTCTCTGAACTTGTGACGAAATAGCCACATACAATTAATGACATTCACCCCCTCAGGTCTAGGTACTAGATCCCACGTGTGCTGTTTAGTTAAAGCATTGAATTCCTTATACATAGCCGCATTTCAATTAGGGTCTTGTTTGGCCAATTTTGGGTTCTTTGGAAGTGGAGAGATGGTTTGGGCAGACAAGTTGAAATGGACTTTGAGTTTGAAGATTCCATGCTTTGAACGAGTTTCCATTGTATGGGTAGGGGCAGTGAGTGGTGGAGTGGTGACTGAGACGGGGGGTAAAGTCGGATAAGGAGAAGGTGGGGGCGAAGCCGTCGGAGGCGGCGCAGCTCCTGGATCGAGAGTCGCGGCGCTAGAAGGTTGACAGGCTTCTCTGAAGTTTGGGTGCCGCAGCTCTGACGACGGAACAGAGGATGTGAGTTGTTCGATTATGAGGGGAGATATGGCAGACTGGTCAAGAAATGAGTAGTCCTGTTTTTGGAATTTTGGAAGATTCGAAAATGGGAATGTGGTCTCGTCGAATGTGACGTGATGAGATATGTGGATCTGATGAGTCGCCAAGTCATAGCATAGATATCCCCTATGGTTCGGCGGGAATCCTAGAAAGACACATGGAGTGGACCTAGGAGCGAGCTTGTGAGGGGCGGTGGAGCTAAGGTTGGGATAGCATAGACAATCAAAAATCCGTAGATGATTATAAGAGGGGATTCTATGGTAGAAGATTTCGGTAGGGGTCATATTGTGAAGAGTGCTAGTAGGGAGAATATTTAGAGTGTATTCTGACATTTTAGCAGCATAGACCCAGAAGGGTGGAGGGAGGGAGGCATGAATCAATAGGGTGCGAATCATATTGTTAATGGTGCGGATGATTCTTTCAGCTTTACCGTTTATGGTGAGGTGTGAGGGCAGGAGAAGCGAAAGACCATGCCATTATTGGTACAAAAGCGGTGAAACATAGAGTTATTGAATTCACGACCATTATCGCACTGAAATGATTTTATGCCTTTTCCAAATTGTGTTTGAACAAAATTGCGAAACTCAAGAAATTTGACAAACACTTCCGATTTAAATTTAAGATGGTATAACCAAACGTAGTGTGAAAAATCATCAAGCAACACAAGATAGTATTTATGACCGAGAGAACTAGGGATAGGAGATGTCCATAAATCGGCATGTATGATATCAAAAGGAGCAAATATAACACTAGTAGATGATTTAAACGGAAGACGAATATGTTTGCCTAAAGAGCAAGAAACACAATTTTGGGCAAGTTTCCCATTACAGGCAATGAAATTGTTGCCTCTAAGAAAATTAAAAACTGGGACTCCTGGATGACCAAGCCTATTATGCCAGGTTGAAGAAGAAACAACCGCTAGAGTGACGGGAGAGCAAGATCTGGCAGCGGAGGTGGAAGCGAATGGATAGAGATCCCCCGTTCTATTGCATCTCGTAAGAGGTGTCCCCGTATGAAGATCCTTTACAGTAAATCCAAAAGGGTCAAAATCCACAGAGACAGAATTATTACGAGTAAATTGGCGGACATATATGAGGTTCTTAATCATGTGTGGGGCATATAGGGTGTTTTTTAGGGAGAATGGTGGATGAGGAGGTTGTGTGTATGAGGTACCATAACCCTTAACTGGAATGCGTTGTCCACTACCAACTGTAACATATTGAGGATGCTTTAAACAAAACAGTTTAGGAATAGTACCTGCAGACTGGGTGACGTGAGATGTGGCGCCTGAGTCCATATACCAAGTATTGTCAGGTTGTTGCATAGATAGGGTGCTGAACGCCTGACCCAACTTAGTGGGTGTCATGCCGGAGGAGGGTCATGACCGACCTTGCATGAAGTGGGCATCTGTGGGCTCGAGCGGGGCCTAACAAACCGGGTAAGAATACGGATTGTATGGGTCAGCTGCATCGAATGGACTTGGCGCCGCGGCTCAATCGGGCGCCGCGACTTCAGACCGCGCCATGGGCAGTAGACGAACTACTGAGGAGCCGCGGCCCAGTTGTTCTGCGATCTCTGTTGACGTTGCTGTTGTTGGTTCTGTTGACCGCGACCCTTGCCACTACCACGACCTCCTCTACCGCCGCGGCCTTTTCCACCCTTGCCGCCGTGGCCCTGCCACTGTTGGGAGTTGTCCGGTGGCGTCTGATTTTGGGGTTGCGTGTCGACAGCTAACACCTGCTGGGCGTGCTCATCCTGCTTAGCACGACGGGTTTCTTCGAGCAACAATTGTGAGCGAGCTTTGTTAAAACTCGGTAGCGGATCTGCCTGTTGAATAATGGTGGCCAAAGTATCATATTCGCCCTTAGTAAGGCCATAAATCATTTGTAGCACCATTTTATCGTCAGTGACAGGCGTGCCGATGTTGGAGAGTTGATCCGCTAGAAGTTTAAGCTGCTTGCAGTACTCAGAGACATTGGAGAAGTTTTCAAGACGTGTTTTGTTGAACTGTTCTTCCAAATACACGGCACGAGTGTGCTTGTTGTCCTAAAAAATTTCCTCCAAACGATTCCACAAGTCAAGGGCTGTGGAGTCAGATTTCATGATAGTAAGGAGCAAATCCTGAGAGATACTACCATATATCCATTGTTTGACGCCGGCGTCGAGACGATGCCAGATAGAATCATCAACCTCCGTAGGGCGCGGAATAGTGTCATCAATATGGTCAAGCACGTTATAGAGACATGCATGATTGCGAAAAAGTTCAACCCAGGGAGAATACTGGTTGTTTTCTTGATCAAGAATAATGGGAATATGGTTCTTGATGTTGGAAGCGATAAGAGGCGGGATGAAGCTTGATGGTGATGACTTTGTGGTGGGATTTGTGGAGGTAGAGGCGTCAGAAAGTGTGGAAGAATCAGGGATAGCCATTTAGAGAAGAGAAGAAAGGAAGAACAAAACCCGAAAAACAAGAAGAAAATATTTTACCCACTCTTGATGTACATGACTTAAGTTTTTAGATCATAATACAAAAATTAGAAGTGGCAAAATTAAGAGCGTGTACTTGACCTAACGGGTTGTACCCAAAGAGACCCCCTCAAATAATTGGGAAATTAACAAAATTGCACATGCAATCAAAATTAATTAATTTCTTGGAAATATCCATTTTTAAAAAAATATTTACAATTTATACCTATTTTGAAAAGATATTTGCAAAAAAATCCAACAGATATGTACGTTTATTCCATCAGGGAGTACAAGTCATATTTTATATACCTTAATATTATACAAAAGTGTCATTCAACTATTCTGATTGTTGTATACATCAATGATATATGAAGTTATAAACTGTGCTATTAACTATTAATGTGTGAATTTTGTAAATGGGTAGAGGTAGGTAATCTTTTACTCCGCTTGGTTAAAAATCCCCAAATAATTGAATAAAAAATAGGCCATAATGGTATAATTGAGCGGATCAAAATGTCACCCAAATCCAAACATAAAAAAATTAATTCTAGCCTAACCGATCCGTCTGATACCCCTTTCTTGGGTCATGTTGGGTAACTTATTAGGTCATGACTCATTAATGAACACAACTTATTTTGATTCGAACAAATTTTAAGCAAGTAAAGTCATAATTTTTTTTTGCAGTTTGACTCAATCCGCCCATTTACTTGAAGGGGTAGGCCTCCTTTTCTTGGTTGGAATGGTCGGAAGTTTGAGATTATCAGCAGTTTGACGAGTGCACGCGAGCAAAAGAGAAATAAGAGAGGTGCCATCGCCAAGCGAATGGTGAACCCTAAACACGGCCAGACTCCGAGTCACGAGTTTTGACATTGATAATGTGAAGGTCCCAAAGTGGCTTGGATTTGTCAAGGTTAGTTTTGCTAAGGTTGTAAATATAATCCTCCACGAACTTGTCTGGTGATGCAAGCCGACTTTCATCAACTTCTGGTATTATAATGTGTTGGTCCAAATCAACCTTTGTTTGGACCCATTTCATGTCTGCTAAATTATCTTCATCCACAACCTGTGTTTCACATCAAATTTGTTAGTGCACATTTTGTCACCTAGAAAAAAAGTGAGTGTTCATACTTCATCTGTCTCAATTTATGTGATACTATTTGAATTTTAAGAATTCAACTTTTTAAAATTTTGATTGTGAATTTTGATATGAAATCTTTACGTTTTTTTAAAAAAAAATTGACACATTTGGAATAGGTGAAAAGCTATCATTACTCATAATAATTGACAATAAAAATATTTAATAGATATATGAGAAAAATCGCTATTTAAGATAAATTCATTTAACTCTCGAAACCTAAACAACGTCACATAAATTTAAATGGAAGAAGTATTCCTTATGAGTTTATGTTCAATTGAAATCTTTTGCTCAACTTCATTCTATTTTTGTCGAGAGAGTAATCCCCGTTTTACTTTAAAATGGTCAAAATATGTATAATTTCTTAATTCTCGTAGTAAATTAGAAGTATTTGTTAGGGGATTGGCATCTTAACTTTTCTAGGTCTTTAATATTTTCTCATAAAAGAGAGGGTTGAGTAATATAATCTAGTCTCCTTTTATTTTTGTACAATAAAAAAACTATAAAAAAGCAAAAGAAACCCATTCACTCACTATTACTCCCTCCGCCCCAATTTATGTTACATTTTTTGGATTTCAAAAGTCAAATGAATATTTTTTATTGTGATTTTTTAAATGCCTTATAAATATTTTAAATTATCAATTATTATGACTTGTAGTATTTTTTACATAGTTTTCAAATATGTAAATTTTATTTTAAATATTTTAAAGATTTTAATGTTCAAATTAACGGTCAAATTTTAAAGTTTAACTCTCGAAATCCAGATAATATCACATAAATTTTGATAGGAGTATTAAAAAGTTGTCCCACCTCTATTATTTTCGATATTAGTGAGGTTTACGTAGCTTACAGTATACGGGAAAATGTGTTCATTTATGAGACGCGGAATTCCCAATTTAGTAAGTGAAAATATGAAAAAACATTTCTTTTATTGGAATTAGTTAAGTGTTACCATATTTAGGAATGGCCTTTTTTGTCTAGCTGCCCAACCAGCCCACCGACCAATAAATTTAGGAAGGGCGAGGGTTAGGGTAAGTGGGGGTAAGGGAGATGCTAGGCTAATAATAGGGTCTTGGAACATTGCGACTTTAACGGGGAAGTCCATAGGGATAGTTAAGATTCTTAAGAAGAGGAAGATTAATATAGCATGTGTCCAGGAGACCATATGGGTAGGACCTAAGGCTAAGGATGTAGACGGGTATAAGTTATGGTTCTCGGGTAGGTCGAAGTATAGGAATGGGGTAGACATTTTGGTACACAGCGAGCTAAGAGATCAGGTGGTAGAGGTTAGGAGGGTCAATGACAGGATGATGGCAATTAAGTTGGTAGTTGGAGGGTTCACTATGAACATTATTAGTGCGTATGCGCCACAGGCGGACTTGAACGAGGAGGAGAAGAGGCGTTTTTGGGAAGATTTGGACGAAGTGGTGGAAGGTATACCACCAACTGAGAAATTATTTGTATGAGGGGATTTCAATGGACATATCAGGGCACTTCCGGGGGTTATGACGACGTGCATGGAGGTTTTGACCTTGGGGACAGGAACGGGGGAGGCGTCTCGCTTTTGGAGTTTGCTAGAGCTTTTGGGATGGTGATAGCCAATTCGAGGTTCCTGAAGAAGGAGGAGTATCTGGTGACTTTTCATAATTTGGTGGCTAAGACGCAGATAGACTTTTTGCTCCTTAGGAAGGTTGACAACGGTCTTTGTAAAGACTGTAAGGTTATTCCGAGAGAGTTTCTTACAACCCGACATAAGCTTTTGGTGATGGATTTGGAAATCTAGATGGAGAAGAAGATGAGGGTTGTGGATGCCACGTTAAGAATAAAATGGGAGAGTTTGACTATGACTAGTTCAAAGGATATGGGGGAGAGGTTAATGGCCAAGAGGGGTTGGGGGAGTAGTGGGGATACGACCGGTATGTTGGACAGGACGGTCAGTTGCATTCAGGAGGTTGCTAGAGAAGTGTTAGGGGTCTTTTGGGGTAGTCGTGGTGGGCATAGAGGGGACTGGTGGTGGAATGGTAAAGTTCAAGAGAAGGTGGAAGTAAAAAAAATAGCGTATGCGAAATTGGTAGAAAGTAAGGATGATATGGAGAAGTGGACGAATATGGAATTATATAAGATGGCGATGAAGGAGGCAAAGCTAGCGGTTATAGCGGTGAAAACAACGGCTTTTGAACGTCTGTATGTGGAATTAGAGGGAAAAGGCGAGGATAAAAAGTTGTACAGACTAGCCAAGGAAAGGGAGAGGAGGACCAGAGACTTGGATCATGTGAGGTGAATCATGGACGAGGAAGGCAAAGTACTGGTGGAGGACGCGCATATTAGACGGGGGTAGTAGTGTTACTTCCATAAACTCTTGAATGAAAAAAAGATAGAGACATTGTGCTGGGAGATCTGGAAATTGTGGAAGCATCAAGGTTGAGGAGGTTCAGGGTGTTGTTAGCAAGATGCGCAAGGGACGAGCGACCGAGCCTGATGAGATCCCAGTTGAATTTTGAAAGAGTGCAGGCAAGGCAGGTTTGGAGTGGCTGACGAAGTTGTTTATGTTATTTTTAGGACGGTGAGAATGCCCGAAGAATGGAGGTGGAGTACAATGATTCATTTGTACAATAACAAAGGTGATATCCAGAGTTGCAACAACTAAAGGGGTATCAAGTTGCTAAGCCACATTATGAAAGTTTGGGAAAGAGTCGTGGAGATGAGGGTGAGAAGAGGTGTGTCTATCTCCGAGAACCAGTTTGGGTTCATGCCAGGACGTTCGACTACAGAAGTCATTCATCTTATTAGGTTGTTGGTGGAGCAGTATAGGGAGAGGAAGAGAGACTTACATATGGTTTTCATCGACCTCGAGAAGGCATACGACAAAGTCCCTAGGGAAGTTCTATGAATATGTTTGGAGGTTAGAGGTGTACATGTGGCGTACACTAGGGAAATCAAGGATATGTATGATGGAGCCAATACCAGGGCACAAACAATAGGAGGAGACTCGGAGCACTTCCCAGTGATGGGATGCACCAGGGATCAACTCTTAGCCCATTCTTATTTTCCTTAGTAATGGATGGACTGACGCGACAAATCCAAGGGGAGGTACCATGGTGTATGTTATTCGCAGAAGACATAGTCCTTAGTGATGAGACTCACAACAGAGTGAACACTAAGCTGGAGGTTTGGAGACAGACTCTGGAGTCTAAAGGGTTCAGGCTGAGTAGGACCGGGAGTGACCTTGAGACATGCGTAGATGTAAGGCTTGGTACTCAGGTCATTCCAAAGAAAGGAAGTTTCAAGTACCTCAGGTCTATTATCCAAGGGAATGGAGAGATTGATGACGATGTGACACATCATATTGGGGCAGGGTGGATGAAATGGAGGCTCTCATCTGGAGTCTTGTGCCATAAAAAGGTGCCATAAAAACTAAAGGCAAGTTCTATATGGTGGTGGTTAAACCGACTATATTGTATGGGATAGAGTGTTGGCCGGTCAAGACTTCGCACATCCAAAAGATGAAAATTGCGGAGATTAGGATGCTAAGATGGATGTGTGGGCATACAAGGAGGGATATAATTAAAAATTATGATATCCGTGACAAAAGGGAGTGGTCTCAATGGAGGATAAGATGTGGGAAGTGAGGTTGAGATGGTTCGGGCACGTGCAGAGGAGAGACACGAATGCCCTAGTGCGGAGGTGTGAGAGGTTGGTTATGGACGGGTACATGAGGGGTAGAGGTAGGCCGAAGAATTATTGGGGAGAGGTGATTAGATGGGATATGGCGCAGGTGCAACTCATTGAGGACATAACCTTAGATAGTGGGTTATGAAGGATACGGATTAGAGTAGAAGGGTAGTAGGTAGTCCAGCGTAGTCCTACCCACACTTACAAACTGGTAGTTGTAGTATTATTATTGTAGGCCCGCTTAACTTATCATACTAGTAGGCACAATATTGCTTTATAGTCCTATATCGTTTGATTTATGCTGCTATGTGTCTTTTGTTTGTCTTATTTACCTGCATTAGTTATTGCTTCTTTTTCATAATTCGCTATCATGGCTTAGTAGATTTGTTTGTCTTACGTTGCTTGTGCTTGTGCTTATGCTTGAGCCGATGGTCTCTCGAAATGTACCGCTTCTACCTACGAAGGTAGAGGTGAGGTCTCAGATACACTCAACCCTCCCCAGACCCCATATTGTGAGATTTCACTAGGTATGTTGTTGTTGTTGTTATGGAATATTTTTCCTTTTTGGTGTAAACATTTATCCGTAATTTTATCAAATACTTTAAGTTATGCACATATAATGTACTCCCTTCATGCCCTATTATTTGACGTTTTTCCTTTTTAATTTAGTTTAAAATAAATAATTTTTACATAATTAAGAAGTTGTTAATTGTTATTTTTAAAATTTATTCTTGTTTATATAAGTGAGTTTTTATATAACCAAGAAATAATAGTAAATATATTATATTTGATTAAAAGTAATTTAGTGAATATTGATAGTGAATATATTCCATATATATTCACAATATATTTTGTAATTAATATTTAGAGTATTTAAGGTAAAATAGAGATCTTAATTCTATTAGGACTACAATTGTATACTCTATATATATGACATTAATAAGAGAACTCTATCAAGGAGAATTATACTATTCTACATGCGTGCAGAAACCAAACCCTACCCCCTCCCTTCTCTCTATAGTCCCTATCGATACTTATTTCCGTGTCATCTGTAAAATATTGCTTCAGTAGCTTCCACCAAAATTAAACAAACAATGAGCATTGCTTATTGTGAGAAATATGCCTTGTGGCGTTGAACCCACACCAGTACACATCTTAGGGTCTTTTTTTTTTAGTTTTAAATAATTTTTTAAAGCGTATCACTCGCTTTTAGGGTTCTTCAACAACCTCGTCTTTCTATCTCACCTACCATCCACGAACATGTCACGATATTTCTTGTTGCAGCCCAGCATCCTGGGTCCACCTTTAGGCCCATAGTACATGGGCCACCAGCAATAGCCGCCCAACTTCAATCCAACGGATTTGGGCCATGCTTTCAGTTCTTTAAAAATTCAGCAGCCTGATGATGCGTGGTATATGGATATAAGCGCTACATCTCACCTCACCAACAATTACGTAATCTTCCTCAATCAAGCAATTTAAATACTCCTCAATCTATTATGGTCTGAAATGGCCATCACATTCCAATTCAAGAGTTTGTCCACACACTAACTCCACCACCACCCCACTTCTCCCTTAAAAACGTCATATATGCCCCTAACATTATCAAGAACATCATCTCTGTTAGAAAATTTGCCACCGATAGTTCTGTATTCATTAATTTTGACCCATTTGGTTTTTCTGTAACGGACCTACGTACCGGGAAACTTCTTACGAGATGCAATAGTGAGGGGGACCTGTATCCTTTCCTATCCACGTCCGTTGTTAGTGTCAATCCTCCCACATCTCTAGCTGCCATCTCCTCCTCAACGTGGCATATTAGACTTGGATATCCCGGAACTCATATTTTTTATTTTCTTAGAAACCACAATTTAATTAAATGTAACAAAGGGAACCTTGCACATAATTGCTCCACTTGTCATCTAGGGAAAATGTTAGACTTCCGTTTACGTCTTCTCTAAGTGTTACTTTCTCTCCCTTTGATATTATTCATGCGGATTTATGGACATATCCTATAACTAGCAACCTAGGTCATAAATATTATTTGGTATTTTTGTATGACTTCTCTCACTTCCTTTGGGTCTATCAACTTAAACTTAAGTCTCAAGTCTACACCAAATTTCTTGAATTTCGTACATTGCTTAAAACGTAATTTGAAAAAGACATCAAAATATTTCAATGTGATAATGGTCGTGAGTTCAATAACTCCCACTTTCATAATTTTTGTGCGGCTAATGGCATAGTTTTCCGTTTCTCCTGCCTCCATACTTCCCCTCAAAATGGTAAAGCCGAAAGAATTCTCCGCACCATTAACAACATGATTCATACCTTTCTTTTTCATGCGTCTCTTCCCTACCTTTTGGGTTTATGCATTAAAAATGGTAGAACACATTCTTAACATCTTACCTACCCGTACGATTCAAAATCGGACACCCACCGAAATTATCTTCCGTCGGATCCCTTCCTATGATCACCTTCTAATTTTTGGTTGTCTTTGTTATCCAAATCTGGCCTCCACTGTCCCTCACAAATTAGCACCTCGCTCCACTCCGTGTGTCTTTCTCGGTTCCATGTCAAACCATAGGGGTACTTGTGCTATGAGATATCTACGCATGTAATCTTAATCTCACGCCATGTCACGCTTGTTGAGTACGCCTTCCCGCTCGACAACATCCAAAAATTTTGAGTCACCGATTATGGTTTTCTTGATGACTCGGACACCTCCCTCTACTACAAAATCCGCGAACCTTCTGGCCGTCCAACCACCGATCCCGCTAACTCCACCCCACTACCCGATCCCATACCCACATCGCCTCTAAATAACACCCCAACCCATTTCCACCAAACCCTACCCGCCACCCTCGCCCAGCCCCACTTCCCGTCACTATCGCCAATCCCGACCTCACGCTTAATCCTCGCTCACCACCACCCACTCTACCCCACCCGGCGGACCGTCACTCCTCACCGCATGGAAACCCGTGAACAACACAGAATTTTCAACCCAAAAGTTCACTTTAACCTATCAACTCAAACCATCTCACTCATTCTTAAAACCCAACCTTAGCCAAACTTGATCCGAATTGGAATGCGGCCATGCGAGAGGAGTTTAATGCGCTTACTTCATAGCGCACTTGGGATCTTGTTCCGCAACCTGAAGGGGTGAATGTAATTCGTTGTATGTGGATATTTCATCATAAGTTCAGAGATAATGGTGCCCTTGAACGTTACAAGGCCAGACTTGTTGAAATTGACATAGGGCAGCAGGAGGGTGTTGATTGTGGTTAGACTTTTAGCCCAGTGATTAAGCCAGCTACCATCCACACGGTTGTGAGAATTGCTATGGGAAAGAATTGGCCTATTCACCAGCTTGATGTAAATAATGCTTTCTTACATGGGGATTTGAAAGAAACCGTCTATAATTATAAACCGCCAAGATTTGTGCATCCAGAGGCTCCTCATCGTGTTTGTCGTCTTCGTAAGTCGCTATCTGGGCTGAAACAAGCCCCATGGCTTGGTATGAGTGGTTTGCTACATACATCATACAGATCGGTTTCGTGTGCAGCAAGAGTGATAATTCATTATTCATTTTCATAGAATTGAAACTATTTACGATTGTATAGAAGTACTACCACCTCCAAGTCCCAAAAATCTAAATCACCCACCACCTATTGAACAAACTAAAGAAGAAGTATTGTATAGCGTAGAACACCAATGCAAAAATATATATAGATTTTATCAACAAGAAAATGCTAGTAACTTACCAGCTTCCATACCATCTTCTTCATCTTCAATACAACCTCACAAAAGACATCTTTGTTTCTGCGCTAGTATTGAAAGCTTGAAATAGAATGTGCGGTCGTACCTCTACTACTAACCAAATTAGCGAGTTGGATATTTTTGTTTTGTAGGGTTCTGTTTCGGATCAAGGAGATATCAATGAAGATGGACATGAAGACTTGCTGAAATCGAGGGGAATGAGAAGACCTTTCCGACACTTTCATTGATGGCTCGAGATGTTTTGAACATTCAAGCGTCGTCAAGCTGCCTGAAAGCGCTTTTTCTGCAGTGTATATCAAATAGGAGACCACAGACACTCATTAGCCGGAGACAGCTTGGAAATTGCGGATATTCAGAGATTGGATACGAGCGGAGCGGAGAAGGTGCGGTCAACCGAGATCAACGAAGAAGATGATGAAAACTACAACGAAATCTTAACCGAAGGTAGTGGAAGCGACGTGGATCAATTTGACCAACAAAGACCAATTCCAACCGAAGAACCAGATGAAATCATCAAGCAATTAGAACATGTTTTTGAGAATGTAATTTTTAATTGTAATTTTATTATGTAATTTGTAACTTTTGGACAACACCACAAAGTTGCAATTTAGATTTTAGACAATTGTATTTGTATTACAAAAATCATATGTCTATTAAATAATATAAGAGGCACAAAAACAAATTTGGGATGTTTTTATTACACTATCTTATTTTGTTTATTGAGTTTTTTTATACATATGTTATTTAAAAAAAAATGAAAACCCGCCAGATCCCGCCTCGAGCCCGACTCGACTCGAGCCTGACGGATCGGGATCGGGATCGGGACTGACTTGCTCCAGCCCCGCCAAACCCGACTCCCGCCTCTTCTCCCGTCTCCGCTCGACTCCCGACTCCGCAGACCTGCCCGCCAGACCCGGCCCGCCAGACCCGAGCCCGGCCCACTGGCCACCCTTAGTCTAAACCACCCCGAATTTTCTGGTTCAATATTTCTCCCTAGACACAAATAGCCCTTCACCAAAAATAATAGTGTTAGAAAATATGTATATTTTATATATCAATGTGAAATATAGATTTTGATGCATAATATTATAGTATATATTTTGTATGTTTAACTAGCAAATGTAATTATTTTTTACCGGTTGGCGTAATGTGTAACTTCCTCTTTATTTGAACATGATAGGAGTAACACAATTTTGACTAAATTAAAGTATATAAACACTTGATATATATAGTTGAACTCAATATTTTTGGCTCAGTATTTTTGGCTCAAACTTTATATTTGTATAAAAAATTAATTGGATGTATAAATAAACTATTCAGAAATGTCACGTTTATCCCTCATACTGTTCTAGGCCTTATTGATATTTTTATTATTAATAATAAAATAAATAGTGGTATATTAGCTTCTCTAAAAACCTAACTCATGAAGATCAACAATGTTCGTAGAGATGGCAATGGAACAGGAAAATATTCGTAATAATTGGCCCAGGATAGTGAATACTTAGATATAAGTAAAACATAATCTCTAAAATATGTAGTAAATTTGTAAAGACATTTTTTCTTCTTTTTTGACGAGTCGATGAGCTTAGTTCTTCAGTCGTTCAGTCTCTTTGCATTCTCTGTACTATGAAGTATGAATCATGCTTGACGGAGAATAACAAGGTATTTTGTCATTATTTCAAATTTGTTTGAACAATATTCAATAGAAAAGATTATGAACTTTACATAATGAAAACAGTACTCTTTTTACGATGGAAAAGACACGGAATATATTCTTCCCAGGCCATCACAAGCAGTGTTGTTATTGATACTACTATTTTTTCTTTTTCTTTTTCTTTTTATCCCATTAAAATTTCTGCACTTTGGACCTATCATAATGTGATACTACTTGTTTGACGATTTCTGGGAGGCAATAAGAAATTCTTTGACAAATCTGAAATTTTCTCTATTTCTTGATGCACAGTGCTTTTGTTTATTTATATTGGAAATAAAATAAAATTAAAAAATACAAATTTAAGCTGGACATAGCAGGACATATTCTAAGTAGGAAAAAATGTTAACCACTGGGCAGCTCAACTGAACCAGTATGTTTTACACGGATCTAGATATATACGTGTGTGAAAGTCACTAAAATATCAATTATGTATACTCCATATTTTAAACTCATAAGTTCAAAAGTGTAATGAGTTATTAGATCCTCCCCCAGACATCCTCTTGAAGTACTTAACCCTATCAATGTCTATTATAGAGATGATAGTGGGTCCTGGATCCTGGATCCGGTGGATTCAGATCCGTTTTATAGGATATGGATTTTCAAAATTTGGACCCGACGGATTCGGATCGGACCCGGATCCGTTTCTGAAGGATCGGATCTGGATCTGAATCTTGTATTTGAGATCCGTATCCGGTCCAGATCCGACCCGTGGATCCGTTTTTTATTAAATATATTCATAACCTAGAATGTAATTTTATACGTATTTTTTTAAAATTGCTAAGCATATCCTTGCAAGTTTAATTCTCAAAACAAGTTTAATTTATCCCCGCGTTAACTCAAAAACCAAAAAATAAAGAGGTAACTTCGATAATAAAATCAATGTTATATTAGTGAATGACTAACATCTCCGTAGACAAGTAGTTAAAATTATATTCACTTCATTTGTGAAGATTCCAAGCACATGCAAGTTCTGCATTGTGGAAATACTAGTCAGCATTTTCCACAACTATTGTCATTGTCCAACATTTTTAATTAATAGCTCACAATCAAAACGATACAACGAACAAAATATCTCATATGAAAAATTAAAACACAGTAAATTGTTAGCTAAGTAAAAATCGTTTGTCAGTTCAAAAAAAATTCTTAGCAATGTTACATTCTTAACAAGGTAAATTTTTTTTACATGTGGATCCAGATCCGATCCGTGGACCCGGCGGATCCGATGAATCCGGATTTGGATTTGATTTTTATGGACCCGGCGGATCTGGATTCAGGTATGAAAAACGGATTTGGATCTGGATCTAGTAGGATCCAGTCCAGATCCGATCCATGGACCCGGTGGATCCGATGAATCCGGATTTGAATTTGATTTTTATGGACCCGACAAATCTGGATTCAGGTATGAAAAACGAATCTAGATCTGGATCTAGTAGGATCCAGTCCAGATCCGATCAGTTGCCATCCCTACATTATCCACATAAGCGATGTCAGAATTTATAGTTTATATGTTCTAGACCACATTTATTTTATGGGTCTGGCATAGATTATTTGTACATATTAAATGATATGTCTATTATGCATATAAGCGAAGCCAAAATTTATAGTTTATATGTTCTAGACCACAATTTTTTGGTTAATGGATCCTGAATAGATTATTTATTCATATTAAATTAATTTTTTTACAAAACATTTATGTCAAAGCTACTGCTCTTCCGAACCCCTACCTAACAGTGTGGCTCCACCGCTGATCATGCACAACCAAGAACTAGTTGTAGAGACTTTTGGTCGTACTATAAAAGGAACATACAAAAAAAACATTGACATCGAATGCAGTTGAGTTAATTAAACATTGCACCAAAAAGCACATACCATCAAGCTAGTGAAACGAGGATGCTTAAGCAAAGTCTGAACCAACTTGTCCTTAACAGGCTGTGGTGAAATCCAAGTGTTGCAAGCCATAACCGCAACGGCATGGACATAGAACCCCGGATCGTGAAAAATACGAGCCATTGGACTCAACGGCTCGTCTTCCACGGTCACCATATCGTACTCTTCGATGGCTGCTTCCGGCCTCTTTGTTTCTATTGGTTTCAGACTTACTAATTTTTCTGATCTGTTTCTTAGTCCTGGCATGGGTGGTGACTCCATTTTTTTCTCTTTTTTTGTTTTGTTGAAGTACTCAAAGTGACGGACTAGGGAAGTAAAGAACTAGCAGAATGGAGAAAAGCTGAGAAAGTGTAATAAGTGTGTACTATACTTGATGTTGTGACTTTTTTGGTTTGATTTTGCTCTGTTATATAGAGGAATAAGAGTATGTGTATTTAAAAGTTTATAATATCATGTAACTGTAAGAATTTATTTATAAGTAGAACGTTGAGATAAGCGATTTAGTAATGTGGCGCTTTAGGATATTTATATACTTTGTTAATGAATTATGATTTGCTCATTTAGTAAGATTGTATAAGAGTTGAATTTTTTTTTGATAGTTTTCGCAGATTATGGGGTTTTCATTATTATGAGAAAAAATTACAACATAAAAAATTAAAATAACATGTTCAAAACAAAATTTTAATTTCAAATCAAAAGATCATGTTCAAACGAGCCCTTATACTTTTAATGGAGCTTTTAATATACAAATTTTATTAGAAGCAATTGGTCCATTGATGTCCAAACTGGGACCGAAAAGGCCGTACTTGACTTTCGTACTCTATAGTCTATTCCATATCTCTTTTAAAATGTGGTAAACAGAGTATACGAACATCTACTATTGCAGCTATATTAGTTTCTTTATTTAGTTCTTTTTTAGTCAAAAAATTATGCCTCAATAGTTACTTTAAGAAACTTTTAAAATTTTAAATTTTTTTAAAATGTAAGTTAGGGGTTGTTTGGTTGATGGGATGAGATGGACATGGATATCGAATGAGTTGGATATTCCATGGGATTAATTATCCCACATTTCATATGGGATAACTAATCCCACTATTTTAGTACAAATGGTGGAATTGAACCGTAACCAAACACAAAATAAAATTATCAGACAGATCATACCAAGATTATTAGTCTTATCCCACCAACCAAATGACTCCTTACAATATATTTCTATCAAGTTTAGTACTTACTGCCTCCGTCCTAAAAAAATTGTCTTAATTTGACTTGATACGAAATTTAAGAAATAAAAAAAAACTTTTGAAATGTGTGATCCAAAATAAGCATTAGATATTTATGTGGCTATAAATCATCTAATAAATTTAAATTATTTCTAAAATATAAAAACGTGTCAATATTTTTGAAACAAACTAATAAGAAAAGTAAACAATCTTTTTGAGACGGAAAGAATACTTTTTATATGCAGTTTATAAATGTCAAACATTTTTGCAAAATAAATGTCTTACATGTGAAACTATCTATTAAGACTAGATGCTACTCCCTTGGTTCCATTTTAAGTGTCTTTTAAGATTTTATCATGTTAAATCAGGAAAACATGAAATACAAAATTGTAATTTACTAAGTCGCTCTATTTTATTTCTTAATAGAAAATCCCCCTTAATTATAAGGGTAAAATTGAAAACAAAAAAATTAATCATTTTCGTCTTGATTTCCTAAAGCGCAAAATTATTTTGAAACATCTTTTGACACCAATGATTCACTCACAATGGGATGAAAGGAGTACACTTTCTAGAGATTTTTTTTGTGAATGTTAAGGTGCATCGCATTTATTTGAAAATTGATGCTAATTGTGTTTGATGCCAAGTTATAAGTTGATATAAAGTTATAAATAATACTAAATAGTGCATAATATAATAAAAAATTTACAATGACTATATGGTATCGTTTTTGATAATTTTATAGAAATTTTGTTATTAAATACCTTGCACTGAGAAACAGTTAACATAGTGAAGTACTATATTTAAGAATGAAAATTGAAGTACAAACGTTGAGACATTCATATCAAAAATTTCAAAATTTGAAGTAATGAATAACTTCAAAAGCAGACCAGCATACCTAACTCATAACTCAATATTGATGGACAATTGTAAGCTAATGTTGCTTTGAAGCTGGTAATACGAAAAATAAATTCATACTCCTCCGTTAAAATTTAAGTGTATTAGTTTGACTTGACATAAAGTTTAAGAAATAAATGGACATTTTTAAATCTTGTGGTCTCAAATTAAAGATGTGTGATATCTTTTAAATATTGTAACCTTAAATTTACCTTAAAATTAGAAAATTTATTAACTATAGAAAGAATTTTTTTTTGAAACAGACCAAAAATAAAAATAAGACACTTAAATTAAAAACTGGGGGATTATATAATAATGAGAACAAGGTTCCTGACGACTTGACAAGCATAACTGTTGCAATCTGAATTTTTCAATAACTCGATATCGTATTTTAATCCACCATCTTATGTTCCATAATCTTTCTTCAGTTATTATAAAGGGAATATATTTCCTACAAAGACCAAGCTATGTAATAATTTTTAAAAATATATTATCATAATTATCTTTTCTATCCAAAAAAAAGGAGACACAAGACTTGAAATTTTGTTTAAATAATATGAGCTAATATTGTAACATCTCGTACTTTCAGGTCACAGTTTGAATCGCTAGGCGTATGTAAAATCGCTAGACGTGTGTAAATAGACTCGAGCATTGGGAAAATTTTGGATCATATTTACGTATGTTAATAACGAGATTTGTGTATAAAAGAATAAAACCCCGAAATAATTTTGGACGTAACAAGTATGACGACGGAGATCGGAAATAAATTTGGTGTGTGCACAAAGAGGTTATGGACTAGTGTCATATCACAGGATTATGACATTGAGTCTATGAAAGTCTTATAAGTTATCAAGAGTGAATTGTAATTACGAAATTAATTATATATGTAATTAATAAATTATACGGAGACAGGTCACTTAATTAATTAAGTTACCGTGCACGATAAGGGGTATGTGGCGTTAATATGCATTGTTCCACCGCCCAGAATATATTGAGTGGGAGACAAAGTAATGATAAATCATTAGGAGGATTTAGTAGTGGTTAAATGCATTCCATTTAAGTAAGCCTATTCTTGTTTGAGAATTCATTTCAGTACACCAACAAAAACGTTCAGTAACCCCTACCATTCCATTTAGTGAAAATCTCATTTTTGCTTTGGAAAAGTAAGAACAAAACGTACGAGGCAGTAAGATTTGAAGCATCAAACAATTACAACACTTTTCAAGAAGTATACCAATGTTTATATTTCGTTCCAGTACAAAAAAAGGTGAAAGATTGCTCCTTTCTAAATTGGTCGTGATTAACTTATTAAGCTTGGATTCGAGGTATGTTAAGACAAATTATTTCTTTCTTTTGACATGTTCCATGTAACGAAATATAACTGTGATATTGCTCCATAATTTATTCTACTTTTAGAAGTTATGAATGTTCATGTTATTGATTCCTATGCTAAAAACATGTCTAAATATGTTCCTAAGTCCTTATTGAGGCAAACAGAAAAGATGTTGATGTTCACAGTGTTAGCCAAATGTACAAGGATATTATGTCATCCGATAAATTCAGAAAATGTTTTATTGTCATTCATGCATTTTCATTTGCATTATATTCATATATTACCCTGGACCCACATGTGCTATGCACACTACTATATGGTAAATATTGTATATATAGGGGATATGGGGAAAGGGAATGGCGTTATATACGCACACCACCTATAGCTGGTACAGACTATCATAAAAGAGCTCTAAGAGTCCAATATTGACGCATGTGTGGCCGATATAACCTGATGCCCACTGAGGCGGTTATAGGAAGTAAGATGCCTGTGTGGCCATTAGTATACCGCATTTGCATCATGCATACATTCATTAACCATTATATGGTATGATGCCCACAGAGGCTGTTATGGTAAGGAAGATATCCAATGAGGCTGATGTATATGTATACTGCATTGTGCATAACATTTAGGCATATGTATTCACGCCCTCGAGGCATTTCTTTGGTCACCGCTTACATTTCTGTTGTTGCTATATCCCTGTTATACTATTATTCATGCCTGATGTACTCAGTATATCAGTCGTACTAACGTCCCTTTTGTCAGGGGACGCTGCGTTTCATGCCCGCAGGTTCGCATAGGCAGGGCGACGATCCACGTTAGTAGGTTGCGGATTCAGCGGATTTTGGAGCACTCCCCTTGTTTCGGAGTGTCGGTCTATTTTGGTACGGTACATTTTTGCTTGTATATACGGGTATGGCGGGGCCCTGTCCCTTCCTTGCGATGTCATGTATTCTTTAGAGGCTTGTAGACAGGTGTTCTGTGTGTGGTAGTCTTGTATGGCCTTGTCGGCCTGGTTTGGGTATGTATGTATGTAAGTTGGTTTTCTGGATAAAGATTTTCTATAATCTCTTTCGGCTTAGTCAGTATTTAATTATGATTCAGTGTTGATAGTGTGGTTGACGGTACCCGGCGGGTGGGGTCCGGGTGCCCGTCGCGGCCCTCCGGTTTGGGTCGTGACAAATATGCTCAGAGAGTTGGATTACGATATTGTTCGTGCATCATGCCGATTCCAATACTAGTTTGTTTGAAAATTGATGTTAAAGTAGACAAGAGTAAAGGAACAAAATGTAAAAAGTCGACTTCAAAATATAGCATCTGGATGGAGGGTTCTAGCAAATTATCAAACTGCTGCAAATTGTAGACTATGGCTAATGTGGGATGCTAATTCGTATGATGTATTGATGATCAGGTGTACTGCTCAACTACTGCATTGTCAAAGTTGTTGATAGAGCTAAGGGGTACAAATATATAGCCACTGTTATATATGGTTATAATTCTGTGGAGCAAAGGAAGCAATTATGGCAGGACTTGGCTACCTTAGCACAAGAGATTAGTCAACCTTGGATTATATGTGGTGATTTCAATGATGTTTTAAGTGCTACTGGTAGACTAGCTGAAAATGCTATCACTCTTGCAGAAATTAGGAACTTTGCTCACTGTGTACAAACTATTGGGGTGAATGAGCTACCATGGAAAGGAGAATATTATACCTGGAATAATAAGCAGCATGACTCTGATAGAATAGCTAGTAGACTGGATAGGGCTTTTAGTTATGGTCAATGGATGATGCAATGGGGTTACATAACCACCGAATATGATGTTCCACATATTTCTGATCATGCTCCTATGCTGTTAAGGATCAGACCTCAAGAATTTAGTGGTAAAGTTCTTGAATGTATGGACTGATCATGAGTCATTCTTGAGGATAGTGAGTACTGTGTGGAGTTAACAATTAGCCCCTACTAGCATGAAGAATGCGTGGATGAAATTGAAAGCTCTTCAGCCTGTTTTGAAGCAGCTAAATCAGGAGGAGTTTAAATTTATTCACCAGAAGATAGAGATGAATAGAAGTGAATTGGTGGTCCTGCAAAATCAACTTAATACACAAGTCACAGATAAGTTAATAGATCAGGAGAAAGAACATCTCATGAACTTGGAGAAATGGTCAATGCTGGAGGAAAATGCACTAAGACAAAAAGCAAGGGCAAAATGGATTCAGCTTGAAGACTATAATATCAAGTACTTCAGTGTTTTCATCAAAGAAAGAACCCAAAGAAAGCACATAGTGAACATTACTTCATTAACAGGACTTCCTTTGAATGAGCCCAAGGATATTGAAGCTGAGTTTGTCCAATTTTACAAGAGTTTAATGGAAACTGCTGCACACTCTCTGGTTACTGTTGATCCTCAGATCATGAAGAATGGACCAAGACTATCTAGACAGCAGAGGGTTGACCTATGTGCAGAAATCACTGAGAAGGAAGTGTTTGAAGCACTGCAATTCATTGGCAATGACAAGGCACCAGGTATTGATGGTTATAGTACCTATTTTTTCAAACAGACTTGGCATATAATCAAACATGATATGATATCTACTGTAAAAAGTTTCTTTACAACTGGTATCTTGCATAAACCTGTCAATTGCACAATTGTATTTCTAATGCCAAAAACTGCTAGCCCTACTACAATAAAGGAATTTAGGCCCATTGCCTTCTGTGTTGTGTTATACAAGATAATTTCTAAAATATTAACCAGAAGGATGTATGACATGATGGATACAATAATATGTGATGCTCAGGCTAGATTTATCCATGGTAGGAAAATATCTGACAACATCATCCTGGCTCAAGAATTAGTTAAGGCTTATACCAGAAAGAACTTGTCTCCTAGATGCATGTTGAAAATTGATCTTCAAAAGGCCTATGACTCAGTTGAATAGCCATTTTTAGAACAGGTAATGGTGAAACTGGATTTTCCTACCATATTTATTTCTTGGGTGATGACTTGTGTTAGAACAGTCAATTACTTAATCATTGTCAATGGGGAAATGACTCAACCTTTTGAAGCTGCAAAGGGCCTCAGGCAAGGGGACCCTATGTCCTTTTTGTTTGCTACTTTGATGACCCACCTATGCTTTGCAGATGATCTACTTATTTTTACTAGACGTGATTTGGACTCTATCAAGGTTGTACAAGGATGTTTTTCTCAGTTTTGTATGGCCTCTGGCTTGCAAGAAAACTTGAGTAAGAGCTCCATTTATTTTGGAGGAGTAGGACAGAGAGACATGGATATTATCACTCGGCAACTTGGTTACTCAATTGGCCAGCTGTTTCCGGACTGACGTCCTGCGGATCTTTTCTTCATCTATAACCCCTAGAGGTCGGAATCTAGATGGTAATCTTATTCTGTTTTCAGAGTTAATCAAACTTTTTTCAAAGTTAATCAAATAGTTAGCATGTAATCGGGTTGATATTCTTGTTAATCTTTTAGGTAATCTTTGGTTCAATAACATCTTTAATTTATAGTCTATAATCTTCTATCAATCTGTTAGATAACCATAATTTAATCTTATACCAATCGTCTAAACATTCATAATCATAATCTTCTATCATCGTCCAAACAATTATAATCATAATCAAATACCAACGTCTAAATATCATAATAACAGAGTAATATACTTATCAAAATTATAATTAGAAACATATGGTTTAAGCACATACCTTTAATCAGATTCTCAGATCACCGAAGTAGTACTCAACCCAGCATGTGGAATCTGCTACCCTAACGTCTTCCTCGACTAAGCGGGCTTTACGCACACACACATGCTCCAGGGGAGATGCAATTACGGGTATCCTCTGATCGTCTTCCTTCCAGTGTTGTGCTCCAACCAGTATAGTTCTAATCATAATAAATTAAAGTATTATACTACGTGTGATTATGATATTCTTGGTTGATATAAGATTAATTTTATGTCTGTTCTTGGATGATAGTCGATTAATCTTAAGATGTTCTTGGATGGTAGTCGATTATCTTATGATATTCTTGGATGATTTCGGATTATAGACTGAAGTTTGTTAGTTGAACATAGAGAGTGTTTTCAAAGATTTTTGTTGTATATTTTCTTGAATGAAGATCGAATGAATCTTCGTCTTGACAAGAGGCTCCTTATATAGATAACCTCGGCTATTCACTATTCCTTACTTTTTTAAAGTAAACAGTATTACTTTTAAAAAGTCGTAAAGTAAACAGTACTCAAATAGTCCTAGACAAACTACTTTTCCAAAAAGTCATAAAGGCTACAGTGGGTACAGTGCCTTGTCTGCTACTTTCCGCAAAGTTGTTTTGTCTTCTTCTTTTCTTCTTTCCAAAAAGTCATAAAGGCAATAGTTCCTTGTCTTCTACTTTTCGTAAAGCTGTTCTGTTGTTATTCGGCTATTCTTCCAGCTGTCTTGTTTCGCTGTTGTTATCCGGCGAGTAGTTCAGCTGTCATAATCTTTAATGACTTTTGTTAGAATGTCATTTTCACATTGGGTTTATCGGGCTGCTTTCCTGTTTCCAGCTGTCAGTTAGTAACCTGTTGTGATAATCAGTTTTATTCTTAATAATCCTTTTTCCGGATGATACTCCTATAGAATAGGAACGATATCATCGATAATATTTTTTAGATAATCATTTTAATTATTCTGACGATACTCCTATAGAATAGGAACGATATCATCGATATTCTTTTTTAGATAATCATTTTAATTATCCTGACGATACTCCTATAGAATAGGAACGATATCATCAATTTAGATAATTATTTTAATTATTCTTTTGGGTCGTAAGGCCATAATCAGTTTTGAGCACTAAGGCTTCTTTTGTCTGGGCTTTCTGTAGTTTAAACTACATTGGGCCATATTCCTTTGGGTCAGAAAGACCTCTTTTCCGTGTTACCGGTTTTTTAATCTGTCTTGGATCCATAGGATCTCTTTTCGTTTGGGCTTTACCATAGTTTAAACTATGTTGGGCCATAATCTTTTGGGTCTGTTATAACCTCTTTTCTGAGTTAACAGTAATTAATCTTGTTGGATCCATGTGATCTCTTTTATGGGCTACACATAGTAAAACTATATGCTTCCTGATATAATAATCTTTTTGGGCCGTGAGGCACTTAATCGGTTTTGGGCCATAAGGCCATAATCTTTTTGGGTCCGTAGGACCTCTTTTATGGGTTATGCAGTAAACTACATTCCCTGACTGATATTCTTTTGGGCTTTACCGTGGTATAAAACACTACGTTGGGCCATAATCTGTTTGGGCCATAAGCCTCTTTTAGGTTTTAAGTAGATGAATCTACATAATACCTTTGGTAATCTTTTGGGCTGTTAAGCCATAATCCTTTTAGGCCGTAAGGCCTCCTTCGTAGGCCTTTACATTGTACCTGCAAAAGTAATCAGTTTTCCCTCCTTACTCAAAAGGATCAGGATTATATTTAAAATCATTTTTCCCTCCTTATTCAAAAGGATAAGGATTTTATTAAAAATTATTTTTCCCTCCTTATTCAAAAGGATCAGGATTTTATTAAAAATTATTTTTCCCTCCTTATTCAAAAGGATCAGGATATAGTATATTCTAGTTTTTAATCATCTAATAATGTGATGGGTAGTATGCGAGTAACCAATCAACCACTCGTATACTAGTTTCCTTTCCATTTATTAGATATCGAATGTATTCGATAGTCCTGTATATACTAACCATTTTATTCACTATTACTTGTCTGACTATTATTTTGCCTTGATCACTTAATAACTCAGAAGGTTTCATTACGTCGTAATGGAGTAATTCCTTCCAAGCTAAATTTAGCTTTTTGCAAAGGATATTCCTCTCAATGACATATTGCAACCTGTCTTTATTCAATTCTCTAATCTTGTTGAATGATGGAACTGATCCTTCGTCTTCTGTTAGTTTCTTAGCTTGCTGCTGCATAAAATATCACGGTTATTTGTAAACATTAATCAATTATTCTTGGGATATTTCCTCATCTTTGCTTCTGCCTAAAATATCATGGTTTAATCAGAAAATGATTATTCTTGGACATACTTTCTTTTTGCTTAGTCGTCATTGTGATACCTGCTAAGAAAATCAGCTAAAATGTTCTTTGTCCCAGATATATTTTTTACAATGAAATCATAGCAATAAAAGAATGATTGCCATTTTCTTCTTCTATTCAGTTCTGGTAAATGGTCTATTTTGTTATTGATGAATGCCTTTACCTGAGTATTATCTGTTCTAACCACAAACTTTACTGGTAGTAGATGGTAGTGAAATCTTTTTATTCCCAATTTTACTGTCAGTAATTCTTTTTCATTTATGTGGTAGTTCTTTTCATTGGGTTTCCAGGTTCCACCCCCGTATCCACAAATTAATCTTTTTTCTTTATCAATATCTTCTTTATCATATGCTATTAGGATCGCTCCCCATCCTATGTCACTAGCATCAGTAAAGAGTTCTAATTGATCTTGGTCTGTAGGTATTCTGTGTTTAGGTAATGATTTTACATTTTCTTTAATCTGGTTAATCGCCTTGGTGTGTTCTTCTTTCCATTCAAAAGTTACATCTTTTTTAATCATATCTTGCAGTGCCTTTCTTAGGTATGGTAAATCTATATGATCTGCTGCATAATTTATTACCCCAAGAAATTGTTGTACTTCTCTTTTATTCTCTAATCTTTCTTTAAAGTTTTTAATCTTTGTTACAACATGTTCTTGTAATTGTATTCCCTCACTATCCACAATGTAGCCTAGGAATTCAATAGTATTCTTGAATATTTCTTATTTCTTTTCTGATAAAAGTATTCCGTGTTGATTAATCGTTTCAATGAATTGTTCTATATGCTTGATATGGTTTTCTAAATTATCACTGTAAACTAATATATCATCCACATATATAATACAGAAGTCTGCCAGTTCTCTAAACACCTGGTCCATTCTTCTCTGAAATATATGTGGCGCATTTTTTAATCCCATGAGTAGTACGTTCCATTCATAGTGTCCTTGAGGGGCACTGAACGCTGTTAAAGCTCTAGACTCGTTGGTCAATTTTATTTGCCAAAATCCGCTTTTACAGTCGAACTTACTAAACCAATTTTTATTCCCTAATCTGTTGATGAGGTTCCTTTTGTAAGGCAAAAAGTAACCATCAAATATAGTCTTTTTATTCAATTCTCGATAATCAATTACTAATCTGGCTTTTCCTCGCTTTTGCTCATTATGTTTCCTTACCAAAAAGGCAGGGCTGCTATGAGGACTTTTACTCTCTCTAATTATTTTCATTTCTAATAATTCTTTAATCTGGATATCAAATTCCTTTTGATATGTCGGGCTGTACCTTATAGGCTTTGTCCTAACAGTATCGTTTGGATCTGTTAATCTTATTTCTCCATAGATCTTTTCTTTTTCCCATAGCTGCATAGGATTTTCTCCAAAATTGCTTTTTAATTTATTCAGATATTTTTGTTTTAGTAATTCTAGATTATTATTTCTTTCAATCTTTATCGTACATAATCTTATGGTATTTACCGGTAGTATATTTTTTAGTATAATCCATTTGTTACAAGGGGATTGTAGACAAAATGTATCTTTATTAATTACTTGAGTTTTAAAATAATCTAGGAAGTTGTTTCCTAATAACACTTGTTGTTTCATATTATTCAGTTGGTATACAATTTGTAATCTGAAAATAGTCTTTCCAAGTTTAATCCTTACATTTTCTGCTATTATGTCTAATTCTTTAGATTGTTCATTAAATCCTGATACCTTAGCTCTATGTATCCTAGATCTCTTCCATTTATGAGATTTCAGCACATTTTTCCTAGCTAGGCATATGTCTGCTCCACTGTCGATAAACACTTTTTGTTTAATCATTTTATTCTGTTTATACTCGATGTCGGCTTCTATATGTATTGCTACCATTTTAGTCTTTTGTTTAATCTTTTTATAAACTTATTTATGCTTTCATAGTTTTTCCAAAATTTACATCCCTTCTTAGTCTTTCCATTTTCTATAGGTTTTGAGTTGCAGTATTTTTTAATCTTTTTTCTTTTCTCGGAATTATTCTTAGTAATCCGTTTTACTCTGTTTTTCTTATATTTTTCTTTAAACTTTTTATATTCATTACTCCAATATTTCTCTTTTTTATGACACCACAACTGTAGTCTCTGCTTCCATTTATTCTTTAATCCTATTTTCTTATTCTTGCTATTCCTTTGTTGTAATCGATATTTTTTATCCTTGAGATAAATCTTTATGATTCTTATTCTTTTTTCTAAGATATTTTCTTTAGGTTTATTCTGTTTGTATTCTAATAATCTATCCACTTTATAATATCCTATTCGTCTTAGCTGGTATATTATTAGTTTTTTACAGTAATCAGTTTTTTCAGAACTAGTTCTAGACGTTAATTTATAATCTAGGTTTTCTGATTGAGTTTTATTCGTGTATTTCTCTAGGTTTAATCCTGTTATTTCTTCTCTCCATTTATCCTGATTTGATTTTTGGATATTCTTTTTTAAGGGACATATGTTATAATTTACTCTAATGGTCTTTTTAAATTTTACTTTTCGCCTAATAGTTAAACCATTTGATAATCTAGTTATCCTTTTAGTATTCACTTTTAACTTAGGGTTAACTAATAAATCTTTGATTATGATATTCTTCATATTCATATTTACCTGCTCATCTTCTCTCATAACATTTATTCCTAATAATCGGTTATTCTTTTTGACCAATTCAGAATTCTCAGAATTTTCTTCTCCTACGAATTCTATAATCTGTAATTCTTGGTTATTAATTTCTTCGCTGTTATTCTGTGGTTTATCACTTTCACTTTGTTTTTCTGATTTTTCTTCAGATTTCTCATTACTGCTAGTCTCATTTTTATCTTTTTTCTTATTATCATTACTAGTAGTCTCGATATTCTTATCGTTGTTAGTCTTATTTTCTTCATCACTTAATCTGATTCTCTTTTTCTTTTCTTTTCCTTTTAACCTTTTTAACTGTTCTGTTAAAATGCGTATTTCTTCTTTTAATCCTAATACTTTTTCTTTTTCTTTTTCTAGTTCTTTTGCTCTATTCTTTTCTTCTTTTCTAACCTTTTTACTTTATTCTTTTCTTTCTTCAACTCTTTTCTTAGTATATCTTTTGAGTCTAAGCATTTTCTCTTATACTTTTGATACTTTTCGCACCATTCCTCATTTTCTTCTAATTTTAGATTTCTATTCTCGCTTTTAATTCTATAATTTGTTGATCTTTTTCTCTAATTCTACCTTAGTTTCATTAGGTAGGGTCTTCGTATTCAAGTATTTTTCTTTATACTTTTTATACTTATCATACCATTCATCATTACATTTTAATCTTAATTCTTTATTTTTTTCTTTTAATTCCTTAATCTCTTGATCTTTTTTGTCAGTATTCTTTTTACTCTCTTTTTCGGATGAACTATCCTTTTCTGGTAATTCTTGTTTAATTGGTTTAGGCTTTATGGGTTTAAATCTTTCTCTATCTATTCTTTCCATAATCTCTTTACCATGTTGTTTTAAAAATGTAATCGCACTAGGTTCCATTAGAATTTTCCTTCTTTATTTAGGATTACTAGTCTGTCTAAGGTTTCTGTTACTCCCTTTGATAATCTAGGTTTCATTTTGCTGATGTCTACCATAATTGACACCTTACTTCTTCTCCAAGCATCTATAAGTACTATTTCTGGTTTGTGGGTATTCATTTTTGTTATAGTATTCTCTTCACTAGGATTTTTCTCCTTAGCAGTATTCTTTTTGCTGGTACTGGCTTCATTGTTAATTTCTACTCTTTTCCCTTCACTCTTTTCTTCAAGTAAAGTATTCAATTTTTCTAATATTAATTTAAACGTAGATATTTCAGATACGTTTCATAAGTTAGTCAATTCTTCTCTAATCATTAACTGTGTTTTAGTCTGATTGTCTTTTATCTCATCCATTAGTGATAGTATGTTTATCATTTTTTCTTTTAATATAATTTCTTCTCATAACGCATTTATCTTGTCGTTATTACTCATTATTTTATTACTCATTATTTATTCGTTTTTTCCATCCATTTCCCATATCTATCCATATTTTGCTAAACTTATCGCATTGACTTTCTAATTGAGTTATTTTATTTTCCAATTTTATTTCTTTTGCACTATATTCTAGGTATTTCAGCTGCGAGTATATTTCTCCTGATAAGATCGTCTTTATCTTTTTCAATTTTGTTTTTTCTTTATTATCTTTAGCTGTGTATTCATTTTTTGAGTGTTCTTATCTTTATCCATAATATTCTATTTCCAATTTCAAATCGGATTGTATTTCTGCTATTACTATATTCAATGCACAAATTTCCATATCTATCTCTACTATTCTTTCATAAGAATGATTTTGTTCGTCCATATTCGCTATGATTTCATCTAATCTTGTTTTCTTATCTTCTTCTGATAATTTTATGGCAAAGTTTTTGAATTTGTTTAGCCAATTTTCTTTTAAATTAATGATCATCTTATGATAGTTTCTGGCTCCTACCAGTTGCTCTTTTAATCTTTTGTGTTGCCACAGTATTTTATTTAAAATTCTCACTTGTGTGAATGATGGATGTCTATTCATGTTCTTTATAATTTTTTCTTGTAACTGTTTATCTTTTCTTGTTGTTGTACTAGTTCATTTTTCAACAACTATTGATATTATCACTCGGCAACTTGGTTACTCAATTGGCCAGCTGTCTTTTACATATTTGGGAATACCATTATCAACCAAAAAGCTTACTATCCTCCAGTGGTACCCTCTTATAGTAAAGATAATGGGTAAAATATACTCATGGACAGTAAGAAAACTCTCTTATGCTGGAAGAGTGTAATTGATCCATTCTGTGCTCTTTGGAGTCCAATCCTATTGGGCTCAGCTTTTTATTGTTCCTGCCAAAGTGATGAAGTTACTTGACAGTTTGTGTAGAAGTTATCTTTGGTCAGGGGAAGGCACTATCACTAAGAAGGCTCTTGTAGCTTGGGATAGAGTATGTTGTCCTAAAGCTACAGGGGGTATGAATTTGATCAATATGCAACTCTGGAACAAAGCAGCAATGATAAAAATGTGTTGGGATCTGGCACACAAGGCTGACAAGCTCTGGGTAAAGTGGATCCACACTTTCTATATCAAAGATCAACAGATACACCATTGGCCAGTTCCTAAACAGGCAACTTGGATGATTAGGAAGATTATGAAAGTTCAAGTGGTAGCTGATCAAATACAACAACAACCTAGCAGAGGCACTAGTATGATGCTGTTGGGTGATTGATGTGCCTAGAAATTAAGACACATTTGATATCAATTTCATAGATTATTATTGTCCTTTATGCATTTGTAGTAGTCATTTCTTATGTTAATTTGGTTTTTGTAGGATTTTTGCATTGGAACATCAAAAGTGAGAAAATGTGCTGAAATATGGACAAAGTGCTGAAAAAGGAAGAAGTGTTGAGAAGACCACTTCCGTGGATCGCAGAACCAGATTGCGGACCGTAGAATGGTAGCCAGAGCCGCAGAAATAAATAGTGAAAGAAGAATTCTGGAGCCCCAAAGTAGAACCCAAACTATGGTCTGCACTTCCGTTCTGCGGACTGTAATTCAATCTGCGAACCACAACTTCAACTCGAGTTTAACTTAGACTGTAAAGACTCAAGGCACTTCTGCGGGCCGCAGTTCTGTTTTGTGGACCGCACTCCCTGCTGCAGTTCTAGAAAGTGAAAATAAGAAACCACTCTTCGAATCCTAGGTCTATTTTATGAACATTAGACCTGTTCTACGGTCGTAGAGTGGCATGCAGTGGCATATTTGTAATTAACTATAATTCGGAAATTGAGTCCCTATATATACCGACCTAGGGTTTTGTGATTTGATATATGATTACTTACAATTATTCTTACATTGATACCTAGCTAGCCACTTTTTGAAGATTCCTTTTGTTTTGTCACTTTATACTATTTATCTTGAGTTCATCAAAATTTATTCCTTGTGTTGAAGACAAAGTTATTTATTAATCGAAACATCATTGTAAGCTTCTATTTTATCTCTTGTCTACCTTTATTTATTATTATTGTGTGCATTTATTATTTGACATGAGTGACTAGATTTAGGTTGGGGTTATGATAAAATAATGGAATGTGGTAGTTGGGGTAGTTTGTAAATCATGAAAAATGTGTATTAATATGGGATTCAACTACCCCTCACTTTTAATGTTTAAAAGTTAGTTGCAAATATCTCTTTCTTGCCTATTGTCTCTAGTCAAACTTGAAAAAGGAGACTAAAGTCTAAGAAAGGGGTATGTTGATTAGGACTTGGGGCTTTAAACCTCATTTAATGATTTCCAACTTTAATTAGAAGGGAATCAACTAAGGATATTTAATGGGTATTCATAAATATCACACTTTAGAGTCTAAGAAAGCCTAAAGTGAAATTAGGTGGGTTAATTGAGAAATCCTCGCCTAGATAATAGTCCCTATTACCCATACCACACTAAATACATCCAGTTAAACATAAACCCAACACCATTTTCATGAATTAAGTCACAACTCTAACATTTCAACTACTTGATAACTTAACCTATATTTGCATTGATAACTTGAGTAGTTAAAAGAAACAAACAACTTGGCTACCATAGGAGTAAAGTAATTAGTAAAGCCATAATATAAATACGAATAGATCAATTTCTCATCGTATTTCTTGTAAGATTTGACCCCAACCTAGTTGGGTTACTATATTTGACAATGGCCGCGTTATACCATTAAAGGTGTAATTTTGGCGAGATCAAATTTTAGCACCGTTGCTGGGGAATACAGTCTTGAAATTTTCTATTTGTAGTATTATTACTTTTCTAAGAGATTTATTTTTAAATTTACGTTTACTTGTTATTTCTATGTTGTAGGTGTTATGGGAGATATATCCGATGATGAGGGAAACGTAGAGATGACCACCTTTGCTAATGCCATCCGGCCACATCCGGCCAACCCGAATTTCATGGAATGCGAGTTTTCACATCACCTCTACTATGATCCACATGCTCAACAACAAGGGCCTATTCGGAGGATCGACATCTGACGACCCGAATAGGCACTTACGGAATTTCAATAAGGTGTGCCTTGCATTCTGTCATCCCAACATGTTCGAAGAAGCCGTGAAGCTAAGGCTCTTTCCCTTTTATCTAATATGAGAGGCTATTATTTGGTTGGATGACATGCCTTCCGATTCCATCAATATATGGATCTAGTTGGTAGAGGCATTCCTTGAGATGTTCTTCCCGCCGGCTCGCATGCTCCAACTCCAAGATAAAATCTTGACGTTCCGTCAATTACCGGGTGAAGCCTTACATGAAGCATGGTTAAGGTTCAATGAGAAGCTCAATTAATGCTACAACCATGGGTTGAGTGATAATGTCTTGCTACAAACATTCTATCGGGTGCTCGATTCGGTCAACAAGTCGATGGCCAACAACATAGCGGAGGGTGCCTTAATGGATAATTCATTTACGGTAGTAATTGAGCTTCTTGATAAGCTAATGAAGACAAATCATGCTTGTCATATGAGATAGTCGAAGGTAGTTGGGTGTGGTCCCTCTAAGGTGTTATGTAGAGAGACTTTGAAAAAAGAGACATATAGGAATGAGACTATGACGTAATTGATGATCCAAATGGCGGTCCTTACAAAATATGTGATGGAAAAGGGACCCAAAAAAGTGAATGTTGTTACTAGCATGGGTCCTAAGCAAAGTACAACCGAGATGGTACCCTATGATCATGAGGGGTACAATGAGAGTGAAGAAGATGTGAACTTCGTGAACAACATGCAGGGGGGGTTTCTACCCTAATTACCAAGGATCGAGTCAATTGTAGTGATCTAGTAATCAAGGCGGGAATCAAGGTTGGAGAAATGATCAAGGCAACTCTATTTGGAGAGAGAAGAATGAAGGGGATGCAGAGAGAGCAACAACAATGGGTACCAAAACCGACCCTTATGTTCCACTAAGAGGGAAAGTATACCAACAACCTACCTAACCTCATCCTTACCACAATTGGGAGTCTATTAGCGATCTCGCTAGTTCAAAACTTGAAGAGATGATATCAAGGGTGTTGAAAAATCAAGAAAAGTCTGATGCTAACCTAAAAGAGCTCAACAATCTTGTATCCTCACATTCAACATCATATCAAGAAACTAGAAAGTTAATTGGGGAAAATCACTTTCACACTAAACCCAAGACAAAAAGGAACCCTTCCTAGTGATACGGTAGCCAATCTAAGAAATGAAGAGGGAGGGGTGTCTCATTGTCTAGCCATTTCTACTGGAAGTGGGAAATTGTTGGAGGAGCCGAAGATGCCGATGGATATGGTAGATGAAGGGTGTGTCGCAGTTGAGAAGTTAAAGAAGAGTGATGACAAGATGTTAGATGATTTTATCTTGATTGAACAAAAGATTGATAGAAATAAAAGGTTGATGAAAAAGAGAAAGTTCTTGAAAATGAAGAAGGGAACGACAAAGAAGAGGAGGCTCCAAAAGACTTAAAGCCTATTCCAAGGCCTCCTCCTCCCTTTCCACAAAGATTTTCCATGATAATTGAAGATGGCAAGTTCAACAAGTTCTTGGAGATATTAAAGGAATTATCGGTAAATATTCTACTTGTTGAAGCCTTGGAGAAAAATACCGGGGTATGCTAAGTTTATGAAGGATTTTACTACAAATAAGCGAAGAGTGAGTATTGAGACTGTAGATGTTACTCACCAATGTAGCGCCATCATTTCTAGCTCAATTGTGAAGAAGCAAGAGGATCTCAGTGCTTTCACCATTCCGTGCATCATTCAGGTGTACCAATTTTGCTAAGGCTCTTGGTGACCTTAGAGCAAGCATCAATTTGATGTCGTTCGCTATTTTTAAGAAGTTAGATTTGGGCAATCCCCGACCTATAAGTATGAGATTTCTCATGGCAGATAGGACGGTAAAAAGACCAATGGGGATCATATATAATATTCTTTTTAAAGTTGACAAATTTATCTTCTTCACTGACTTTGTGATATTGGATTGTGCGGTTGACTATGAAGTTCCAATAAGCATGGGACGACCATTATTAGCGATGGGGAGAGCAATATATGATGTGGAGATTGGATAATTAAAGTTCCATATGAACTATGAAGAGGTCACATTCCATGTGTGCAAGTCCATGAAATAATCTATGGATATGGGAGTGGTTTCATTGATTGATGTAATTGATGATAAGGTAGAGTTGAACGTCGAAGTTGATATTATTGATGGGGCGTTGATGGAGGTATTCTGGAATCATGATGATGAGGTAGTTGAGGGGATGGCGGAGACCATACTTGATCTTGAGGGCCAATGGTCTTATTCTTATTCTCCTAGATGACTGGCCATGGACATGGAAAATCGTGGAGTTCCTCATCTAAAGCCTTCCATTGAAGAGCCACCAACCCTTGCGTTCAAGCCATTTCCAATCCATTTGGAGTACAAGTTCCTTGGACTAAATGATTCATTGATGGTTATTAGCTCATCAAAGCTTAATGAAATCCAGGTGGAAGCTTTATTTTCTATCTTGAGAACTTACAAAAGGGAAATTGGGTGGACTATTGCAGATATCTGAGGGATAAATCCGGGTGAGTGTACTCAACGAATCCATCTTGAAGATAATAGTTCCCCAAGTGTTGAGCATCAAAGGAGGTTGAACCCCTCAATGCAAGAAGTTGTCAATAAAGAAATTATTAAGTGGTTAGATGGCGGGGTAGTGTACCCCATTTCTGATAGTGCATGGGTGAGCCCCGTGCAATGTGTGCCGAATATAGAGGGATCACGGTGGTCCCAAATGATAAAAATGAGTTGATACCATTGAGAACGGTAACCGGGTGGAGATTTTTCATGGACTATCGAAAGTTGAATAGTGCTATAAGGAAGGATCACTTCCCCCTACCCTTTATTGATTAAATGCTTGATAGGTTAGCGAGAAAGTCTTACTATTGCTTCTTGGATGGATACTCGGTCTACAATCAAATTCAAATAGCCCTGGAAGATCAAGAAAATACCATCTTCACTTGTCCATATGGGTACATTTTCCTTTTGAAATATGTCTTTTGGTCTTTCCAATTCTCCCGCCACTTTTCAACGTTGCATGATGGTAACTTTTTATGATCTAGTGGAAGATGTTCAAGGTTGTATCAGATTTGCGTATCGAGTAAAAGTTGAGAAATATAAAGATTGCAATCATAAAGTATAGTTCTTCATTGCTAACTGGATAGCTTGGATAAGACTCAGCTTTTGGAGTCAAGAGTGAGAGACATGATCGATTTTGCATGAGGAAAAGATTAGAATTGGGCACCACAGATGTGTGGTTGGGCTGTGATTGGTTTCAGAAGGTTGGAGTCAGTTCGAGTGTCTATTGGTAGTATTTAGGGGTTATGCATTCATTCCGGGTTAGAAATTATTCGGTTGGAGCTTAATGGACTATGTTTTTATTTCCAAGTGAACTTATGGGTCCGAGTAAATCACCTTCACGGATTCGATGACTTTCAGTTCAGATTGAAGTATGATAGGTTTACCTAGTTTATTAAGTTTGTGAGTAGACTGGTGATATTTTACCAGGAGCTACTCAGACAAATGTTATGGGTTACGTCGGTACTTAGTAATGATTCAAGGAGGTACTATGGTCGCGAGAGTTTTATAGAGTAATTAGATGGTGTCCTATGGGCTTGGATCGAGGGGGTATTCAGTGGTATTCTTCATGTATTATGATTTGAAGGTTTAAAAAGACTTGGAACTAGCGAAGTCGACTATGAGTAAAATCAGTTTGATGGAATTGCTTAGGGTTGCTCCGATAAAGCAATGATTCTTTTCTAGAAAGAGTAAGTCATGTTCGGGTTTTGTCTTTGTGTGTTTCTAAGAAATCATGGTACCAAGAATGTCTCGAGAAGGGTGAAAGAAAAGTTAGCGGGATCAAAATATTTTACTGGTTCAATGTGGGCTATGATTGTGTCTTTATCTAAGGTTTGTGTTGTCTTGAGATATATTATGAGACCTATCGATCGCTTTCACAGGTCTGGTTATATCAGATTAGAAAATTCCAGCAAAAGCAGTTCTTATATTCGGGAATCGATGATGAGAGAAATTCGAGTATGGAAATATGGAAATTGGGTTTTTATCTAAGTTAGAGGGAGTTTCGACCGATAAGTAGAGAGAGAAATATTTTTGGCACATTTTGTACTGTAGAGGATTTTGTGTTGTTATATTAAAGATTATCTGGTTACCGTCAGCTTTCATTCTCTCTTGTCGCTCGAGGACGAGCGATTGTTTAATTGGTATCTGATGTAATAACATGTACTATTATTACGTGTATTTTGGCCATTTACCCCCGTAGACTCGATTCCCAAAGCTTTTGGAAAATTCTTGTAGAAGTTGTGACATTAGAACCTTAAAATATGAAAGCACTAATCAAAAGTTGACTTTTGTGTGAACGGACCTTTTTCGAAATTCTGTTAATTTTGTGAGGTCCGGAGGGTCATTTATGTCTTGGTGGGATAGTTGGTTCGATTTTTGAGGCCCTCAAAAGTATTTTTGACTATTGGTTTGAAAACTAGTTTAGTCCGTGGAGGATTGACGCGTAGAATTAGAACTCTGATGGAAATTCTGAGGTCATGAGTGAGTCTGTAGAGTATTTTTACATATGTGTACATATCTAGTTTGTGTCAGGAAGGTCTCGGGTGATTATCAAATTTTGAGTTGAAATTGCATAAGACTTGATTCTTAAGTTCTTTGGTGTACTGGCCAAGCGAAGCTTCAAATCTTCAATGGATGGTGATCTGTTGCGGTGAGCTTTTTGACTTTTTAGTAAAGAACCGCAGGCACTTAGAGGATCCGCAGGCGCGCATCTGTTGCAGCGGACGACGGGATTCCAGATTGCATTATAAGTGTCATTAAAATCCTATCTTCTCTCATTTTGAAAATACACTTCCAAAGCACCATTAGGGCGATTCCAAGAATCCATAAGTGATTTCTTCTTGAGGTAACCTTTCTTAACCTTGTATTACCTTTACTTAGCTTCATTATGTTGATTTAATGGTGGTCATGACCTAGAATCTAATTAGGAAAGAAAAGTTCAACCAAATTGGGACTTGTTGATTTATTAAGCTTAAAAGTGAGAATTAATTAGTGGGTTTGTTAATCTAAGCATGGTGAATCTTTATTTAGTACTTGTCAAGCTTAAATATTCCATTTATGTTGATAAATTTGAATATTGAAAACTAGGGTTCATACCTAAATTGAGGGTTTTTACTTATAAGGTGAAATTAGACAAATCTTGAGTTGATTTAGTAATTATTGGCAGTACTAAACTTCTAGAATGTTAAATTCCATAGTTCACCTTTAAAATGACCATTTTACCCCTAATGACCCATTTCCCTTTTCTTTACTAATCGATTTGGAATCAAAGGGCTAGTGTAATGATATGGGTGTTGTGAATTCATTATTCTAACTTAGACTTCGATAATACAAGACTTCAAGAACAATCGTGATCCGCAGAAGGACAAGGCGCAAGTGTGATTGTGCGACTCTCGCTCGGCTTCCAAGTAGGTTATGGCTTACCTTCTGATTTAACTTCGGTTAGCGAAACATATGTGTAGTTAGATTCTATTAGTGAATGCATGTAAGCCTTTGGGTATAGAGTTGGGATGCAATACTTAGGTCGGTTACTGTGACTAAGTATGATTTGATGCTTCTTATAGTTATTAGACTTTTATGATATACCATGTTGTATTGTGATGTAGTTGTATCTCACCTATCTTGGCATGCTTATGTATAAGGTAGGAAATTATTTTGATACTGATATCATGATAAATGTCCTTATATGGCACGATTGGGAGTTGATATGATATACATGATATTATCATTGCATTGCATATACTATCATTTTATGATATATTAATTGTGATCTTGATATTGGCGTGATAGTGATAAATGAGAAGGAGGGTATTTATGATTCATATGACATTACTATATCGCATAGCCATCTCTATGCTAAGTGATACAGAGTGGCTAGCGGGGAGTTTGGGTGAACGATTCATTCTAGGCTATGTGATACGGATGAATAGTACATAGACGTCGCGAGTCCCCCATGAGTCATGACTGCTGGAATGATGATTCATACCGCCCAGAGCATGTATGTACAGATTGATCATGTGGCCACTACATTGCATATTTATTCATCATTCATTCCTATTATCTCATTTTACATCTATGGTTCAGACTTGTTGATTATACTTGTGGTTGTGATTGTTCTGAGGAATTGTGAAAAACTTGGCAGACTTGGGTTTAGGTACTTCACCATAGGCTATGATTGGGTTACTAATCTTTCTGTACTTGAGTGGTTATTTTTGAACTGTGGTATTACTTGTTCTTGATTGCGAGCATGTCTATCTTTCAGTTTCTTTCTGGTACATATGTTAGCTAACTGTTGTCGGCCTATGATACCTACCAGTACATAGTATTTGTACTGATACTACTCTTGCTACACACTTTTCGGTGTAGAGTTGTTGTAGGAACTTCAGCGAGGTTCGATTAGCTTTTAAGGGTCTCATGGAGTTCATCTAGATTTTCTATTTAACTTTCATTCTAAACAGAAGTTGTATTCAGGTTGTAGCTGTATCTTTTATTCTAGTTGTATACTTAAAAGGTCTTGTACTATCCAGACCAGATCCATTAGGTAGTTGTTGTATCCCGCACTTGATATCTATTATATGAATTAGACTTCTATTTATTCCACTTTATTTACTTTATTGCGTCGAATTATTGATTAAGGGAAGAGTTCGCCTACCGAGGTAGGAAAAGATAGGTGCCAGCACGACTTAGTAATTTGGGTCGTGACACCCATACCACACTAAATACATCCACTTAAGCATAAACCCAACACCATTTCTATGAATTAAGTCACAACCCTAACATTTCAATTACTTGATAACTTGACCTTTATTTGCATTAATAACTTGAGTAGTTAAAATAAACAAACAAACAACTTGATTATCATAGGAGTAAACTGATTAGTAAAGCCATAATACAAACACGAATAGATCAATTTCTCATCGTATTACTTGTGGGATTCGACCCCAACCTAATTGGGTTACTATATTTGACAATGGACGCGTTATACCATTAAAAGTGTAATTTAGGCGAGATTAATGATCAGTCAAGAGTTCAATGAAAACGCCTCATGTTCAAGAATGCAGCAAGACCTAAGGCATATTTCATTATGTGGCTCATGTTACAAAAGAAAATAACGACTTCTGATAGACTCACTAAATGGGGAATAGATGTCTCAAAGACTTGTGTGCTATGTCAGGATGAAGAGGAAACCATTGAGCATCTGTTTGCTCAATGTTCTTTCTCCCTTTGTATGGAATAGGGTACTTGGATGGTGTCACAACTACTATCCGGGATTCTTTCCTTTACTGGTGAATTCAAAGAGGCAAAGGGAAGACTCAGGCTGCACAAGTATTCAAGATGGTTTTTGTTGAGTGTGTCTACTCAATATGGATAGAGAGAAATAACAGAGTATTTGAGCAAAAATGTAAGTCTGTTGATAGCCTATGTATGTCATGTACGTAACCCTCCAGGATGTAAAACTTTAATGTCTATTTTTACGTTTTGAGCTTACGGGTTGTTCGTAAGATTAGGAAAAGACGAGCAACCGACCCAGACGAGATCCCTGTAGATTTATGGAAGAGCGTAGGCAAGGCATATATGGAATGGCTAACTAGGTTATTCAATGTCATTTTTAGAACATCTAAAATGCCAAAAGAATAGAGGTGGAGTACAATGATTCCCTTGTATAAGAACATGACATTCATAATTGCAATACCTATAGGGGTATCAATCTACTAAGCCATACTATGAAAGTCTGGGTGGGAGTGGTCAAGACCAGGATGGGTGTGTGTGTGTGTGTTTATCTTCGAGAACCAATTTGGATTCATGCAAAGGCAATCAACTATCGAAAGCCATTCATCTTGTAAGGAGGATGCTGAAGCAGTATTGACACAGGAAGAAAGACCTACACATGGTATCATTGATCTTGAGAAGGCTTACGATAAAGTCCCTATGGAGGTCCTTTGGCGGTGTTTGGAGTCTAGAGGGGTACCTATGGTTTACGTTAGGCTAATTAAGTATATGTATGATGGACCCAAGACCTGGGTTAGAACAGTGAGATGTGACTCAGAGCCCTTTCCGGTCATGATGGGGTTGCACCAGAGATTAGCCCTTAGCTCGTTTCTTTTTGCCTTGCGCATCGTATTGGGGAAGGGTGGGTGAAATGGAGGCTCGCATCCGGGGTGTTGTGCGATAAGAAGGTGTCGCCGAGACTTAAAGGTAAATTCTACAAAGTGGTGGTTCGACTGACATTGTTGTATGGGGCAGACTGTTGGCCAGTCAAGAATGCCCATGTTCAGAAGATGCATGTAGCGAAGATAATAATGCTTAGGTGGATGTGTGGGTATACTATGAGGGATATGATAAAGAATGAAGTTGTACAAGGTAAGGTGGAAGTGACGCTTGTGGCGGATAAGCTAAGGGAAATGAGATTGAGATGGTTTGGGCATGTAAAGAGGAGGTGCGTGGATGCACCTGCAAGGAGATGTGAGAGGTTGGCGAGAGCAGAAGTTAAGATGGGTAGTGGTAGACCAAAGAAGAACTGGAGGGAGGTGATTAGAGAAGATATGACGCAACTCCAGCTCACTAAGGACATGACCGTAGATATAAAGGTATAGAGGCCGAGGATTAGGTTAGAAGCATAGTTGATAGCTGAGGGTTCTCCCTATTAGTAGTGTCTAGATAGTAATCACTTAGTTTCTTTATTCTGTGGGTATTAGTATTTGTTGTCTCGTTTGCATGTACCTTGCTGTTGTGATATCATATTTTTACTTGTTTTCTTGCTTCAAACGCTTTCCTTTTTCGAGCCGAGGGTCTATCAGAAATAGCCTTTATACCCCACAAAGGTAGATGTAAGATCTGCGTACATCTATTACCCTCCCCAGACTCCATTTTGTGGGATTATACCGTGTATGTTGTTGTTGTAATAGATATGATCTTTAAGTTTATTAACAGTAGATTTTTTTTTATTTTTCTCAAATATTTAGAAAAATCGTCTATTAGACTAATAGGGAAGCGTAAAAAAAAATTAGCTGGCACTCGTATTTGGAGGTTTATTTTTTGCAATTTCTACTATTTCTGGTAACTAACGTACTTAAAAAATTAGCGGGCACTCTTGATAAACATTACCACTAAAAATATGGAAAAACTCAACGTACTTAAATTAAAAAATCTTTAATATCCGTATATATGTCTAATTTAAATCCTATTAAATAGAGCAGATAACCATAACAAAGTTCCTTCATCTGTCATCACTTATGTACAAACATACCTACAAAAGCATGCATTAGACTATTGCATCTCATTAGAAGTATCCCCGTCGTGAAATCCTTCACAGAAAATCCAAAAGGATCAAAATTAACAGAAACCCAATTATCAGTAGTGAATTTTCGGACAGACACCAAATTTTTAATTAAGTTAGGGGAATGAAGAACATTTTTTAAGACGAGAGGTGGATGTGCGGGAGACAAAATCCGTATGACCATAACCGCGAATTGGAATTGAGTTGCAATTACCAACAATAATGCCACAATTTTTGCTCAAATTGAAATAAGACGAGAGATTACCTTGTGAAGACGTCCTATGAGAAGTGGCTCCGATGCCCATGTACAAATTCAGGTCTGAGGATGTAATCTGAGTATATGCATTACGACCTCAATATCCGTAGGTGTCGGGACTGGAGCTGGGCCCACAACAACGAAGGCCTACTGAGGCCGAGGCCCAAGCAATCCAGCCTGCTTCCTTGGCCCAGCACTGTATCATGATGCACCGTTCGGGAAACTGGGCCTGGAAGCCATCTGGAATTGGTCCCAGTTTCCAGGATATTGCATTGGTGGATAATAAGGGCTATTGGGCCATTGGCCAATGGCCCAGCCCCGCGGCTAGGAGGCCCAAGGCTGCGGCCAGTTAGCATGCGGTTCACTGTTCTGAGCCCCACTACTGCTGCCACCACCACCGTCGTTGTTACCACCGCGACTGCCACCGCGGTTCTTGCCATTTTTTTTACAATTTTGACCCCTTTTTCCGCCACCGTTGGTATGGTTTTGGCCCAAATTTTCAAAGAATGAGTGAGGGTTGTCTGACATGGTCATCATCATGACAGAATTTGCGCCGGTACCTGCCTTCTTAGCCAAAACGGCTTTTTCCAACGTGAGTATGGACGGGACTGATAAAATCACGGGAGAGGATTACTTTGATGAAGCAGTGTCCCAACTCCATTATAGGCCTCGGATAGGCCTGCAACCATCTGAAGAACAAGAAGATCATTGGTAACGGGCACACAAATATTTCGAGTTGATTCTCCAATTCCTTCAGCCTTTTACAATAAGCTGAGACGTTCGGAAAATCTTCCATGTTGACATAGGAAAATTCTTGCTCAAGCGTGACAACACGGAAATTTTTGTTATCTTGGAATATATCATGCACCCTATTCCAAGTTTCCATCGTCGTAGCGTCGGGTTCAATAATCGTCGGCAAGAGGTCTGTAGAGATAGTGGAATAAATCCACTGTAGAACGGTAGCATAAAGGGTCGTCCATAACGTAGGATCATCCTCGGGGGTAGGCACCTTCTCCTTGCCAGTGACCGAGTGGATGATGTGATGGAGGACTTGATCCGTGTGTGCGTGAACTTTGAATAATTCCGCCCACGTCGCTTATTGGACATTTTCGATCTCAAGAACAATAGGGATGTGGTTCTTGATGTTGGAGACTCTAAGGGCAGGATGAAACATGTTCTTTTATGTAGACATAATGAAAGAACAATAGGTGAATTAGGGAGTTGGAAGAAAATTTGGGAAGAGAGGAAGAAATTGCACGAAAATCGAGGATGAATCATGGAATCCGAGACGGGAGAAAAGGGCAGCGGAAGTGTTTTTGTGAGAAGGTATTTTAGCCCTAGACTTCTGATACCATGAAAGAAATAATCCCTTGATTATTCTCATTAATGAAGAGGTATTTATATACAATATACAATCCTATTATGGAAAATTTTATTCCTACTATAACAATAAATGGAAAGTCCTATTCCTATTATAACAATAAATCCTAATTACACTTGTACAAGAATTATTCAACTATGGTAAGTTTACACTAAAACTTGAACTCGGATACACGTGTATACTCCTTCTGTCCAAATATTTGACGGAGAGAATTTGTGAAAAAATTATATGTTAAATTTGAAAAAACCAATCTAAATCGATATATGTAAATATGACTGAGAAAATCATATATAAAATCAAATATTATTTTAATGGAGGAGAATACTTCATAATAAGAGGAAATTAACATAAAATGAGAAAAAATAATGTGATAAAAAAATTTGCACCAAAATATATTAAATTTCTAGTGCAACATATACGATGAGAAAAAATAAACAAAGATTCATAAAAATGTTAAATAAAAAAATGAGTTCTACAGAACAATGACTTTCAAATCTCTTCTCTTGTTAAACTAATTCGTTGTTAAAAAAAATCTTTTTAATCCAAACAAAATTTTTCAAATCAATTATTATAATACTTCTAAAAAGGAATGATGGGCAAGAAACACTTAAGGAAAAATATTAAAAATAACATTAAAATGAGTATACAAAATGTAAAGAAAAGAGTGAAATAATAATAAAAAACTATCAGAATATTAAGGGGAGATGATTAAAGTTTCTTTTACGTTTTAAAGCTTATAATGAAAGATTTGTAATTGAAACATCATGAAAAATTATATTTAGACATTTTTATCTTATGGAAAAAAGGCAAAAAAAAAGAGAGAATAAGGATAGTTATATTTCTTGGCCAAAGAAAAGCGTTATATTAGTTTTTTCATTTTAATTTTTTTCATATCTCTGTTATCTTATATTTTTTCCTTAACCCTTCCTGCTCTTACAAAGCAAAGCAATAGTGTTGTACTTGCTCCAGAAGGTCGATTTTCAACGAAGCAATTTAATTAAAATATTTGATAAAGATAACAATTTATAAAAACGAATTTAAACATACAGACTAATAATGTTTGTATATACACAATGAAGTCATAACATCAAGACTACAAGCTTGCAAAAGTTACTTTGAGTCATAACTTGTATATTAGTTAGTCGCTTTTGAAATGAAAGTGAAACAGGAAGAAGCAATTCATATCCATATTCAAACTAATCAATAATAAAATCTTTAATAACATATTTTCTGCCCTTTTCTTTCTATCCTCATATTATCGATCCTTTCTTTCCTTTCTTTCTTGTCCAGCGGCGCCCATTTATCTTTTGTTATTGCCGGTAGTCGTACGTTGAGACTGTCCCTAAAATCTTCAAACAGAACTAAGGGAAGACCCTAAGTAAAGATGTTAGTAATTTGGTACCTTGAAGAGACATGCAAGACACGTACTTGTCCACGAGCTACATTTTCGCGAACAAAGTGACTATCCATCTCGATATGTTTTGTGCGCTGATGTTGGCCCGAATTCCCAGAGATATAGACCGCACTAACATTATCGCAGTAGACCAAGGTAGCTTTCTAAATAGGAAAGTGAAGCTCTAATTGGAGATTACGCATCCAACAGGACTCAGACACCACATTGGCTATCCCTCGATACTCGGCCTCCGCACTGGATCACGATAAAGTAGCCCGGCATTTAGCCGACCACGAGACCAAGTTATCACCTAGAAACATACAATAACCAGATGTCAAGTGTCTGGTATCTGGACATCCACTCCAATTAGCATATGTATAAGACATGAGAGTAGATACGGAGGATGGATATAAGTGCAACCCATAATCACGAGTGCCCTGAATGTAACGCACAATGCGTTTGAGAGCGTGTATGTGGTCTTCCCTCGGATCATGCATAAATAAACATACCTACAACACTGCATAAGTAATATCGGGTCTCGTGAATGTAAGATACTGAAGATCCCCGCAAGAGTACGATAATGGGAGGGATTCTCGTAGGGTGTGCTTGAATTAGCACTCAACTTCGGTTTGGTGTCAACAGGAGTAGGAGATGACTTACAGGATGAAATGTCAGCCTACTCAATAATCTCAGCCACATACTTCCTCTGGGATAAAAATAGACCACATGCTTGATGAGTTAAAGCTATACCCAAGAAATAACTCAAAGGCACCAAGTCTTTCATAGCAAATTCGGAGCTGATAAGAGACATGATAGACTTACGCAATTTATCAGAAGAGGCAGTCAATATAATATCATCCACATATAACAGAATTTATGCCAAAGAAGTACCATGACGATAAATGAACAGAGAATGATCAGAACTGTTGTGAGAAAACCAAAAAGTAGACACATAATCTGCAAACCTTTTGTACTAGGCCCGAGGGTCCTATTTTAGCCTATACAAGGACTTCTTCAGCAAACAGACATGGTTAGAATGATTGGGTCCTTAAAACCCAAGGGTTGATGCATGTATACAGTTTTCTTGAGATCACCGTATAAGAAAGTATTTTTCACATCCAGCTGATGAATGGACCATCCTTTCGAGAGAGCCACACTGAGAACAGTGTGAATGGTTGCCGGTTTGACCACATGACTAAATGTCTCTCCAAAATCCACGCCAACCTGTTGAGTTTTGCCATCACCTACAAGACCGACTTTATGCCTCTCAAAAGAACTATCAGATTTATCATTATGAGTAAAAATCCACATAAAATGAATCACATTGACACCAGGCGGACATGCCAACAACTCCCACGTCTTATTTTCAATAAGAGCATTATATCCATCATTCATGGTTGTTTTTCAATTCGGGTCATGAAGGGCAGATACGGGGTTACATAGTATGGGTGATTTAGTGACATTAGAATTGAGATTAAAATGGTGTTTTGGTCTAAAAATACCCCGTTGACTACGAGTAACGGGCCCTTGACTCGGAATAAAAGTGGGCTGGACCGAGACGCTGGACCAAGTAATGGACTGGATGGGCGACAAGCGATGAGCCCTCTTGGTGAAAGTGGACCCAGGTGTTACTTATTTTGGACAGCAGGCAGTGGGCCTGCTGGCTGACTCGGAAGACGTAAAGAGTATGGGCCAGCAAGTAGTGGGCCTGCTAGCTGGATTTGAGCACTGGAAGGGAATGGGCTAGTAGCCATTGGGCCAGCCAGTGTTTGCTGGTCTAGATCCCGAGATGATAGCCGGACCAAATGGTGGACCACATACGATGAGAGCCCGTCATCCAAAAAATTATAACAATTAGACACGGAATTATGCAACTTAGCAAACGGAAATTAAATTTTATAAAAAATTACATGGTGACTAATGATTATTTTATGAGAGGATAAATCATAACATTTATAACCACGATGATTAGATGGATAACCCAAAAACACACAAGCGGTAGAGCGGGCTTGTAGTTTGTTTATTATAGTAGAGGAAAAGAAGGATAGCATAAACACCCATACACCCTAAGATAAGAATAGGTCGGATCTTTGTGATAAAGATTTTTGAGTGGAGATTGGTATGCTAATCATTTGCAATCGAGTATGTTAAGAAGGTAAGTAGTCATTTGTAGTGCATAATTCTAAATTGAATGTTTTTAATTTCCCGTTCAAATTGGGTACGGATGAATGCTCTAAATGATAAAAATATGGAATAAACTTGAGACTTTTTAGATAACGAAAAAGTCCACAAAAAATTAGAATAATCATCCAAATATAACACATAATAATGGTGTCCCAAAGAGCTCAAAATGGGTGATGTCCACAAATCACTATGAATAATATCAAATGGCAACAAAGTACTAGAATTGGAGGCAACAAACGGTAATTTAACATGTTTTCCAAGCGGACATGAAGGAAACATATTTGTACTATGCGTACTATTATACTCAATAAAATTATTATTTTTATGAGTGGAAAGAACATATGCTCCCAGATGACCCAAACGTGCATGCCATAAGGACGGTGCTAAAGCGGAAAACGTTGACGGTGTGGCTTGATTAGTGGTGGTGATGGATGTGGTGATGAGATAGAGGTCGATCCAACTATTACATCTCATTAGAGGTATCCCCATCGCGAAATCCTTCACAGAAAATCTAAAAGGATCAAATTCAACAGAAACCAAGTTATTAGTTGTAAATTTTCGAACATACACCAAATTTTAAATTAATTGAGGAGCATGAAAGACATCTTTCAAGGTTAATGGTGGGTTTGGGAGAGATAAATTTGTGTGACCATAACCACGAATTGGAATTAAATTACCACTACCAACAATAATCCACGATTTTGCTCAAATTGAAATAAGATGAGAGATTACCTGGCGCGGACGTCATATGAGAAGTGGCACCGGTGTCCATGTACCAATTTTTATCCGAAAGATTTAATCTAAGTGTGTGCATATCTACCTCGATATTCGTGGGACTCGGGGCTACTGTTAGGCCCGCAGCAGTGAAGGCTTGTTGTGGCCGAGGCCCAAGCAGGCCAGGCTACTGCCAGGGCCCATTCTACTGAGCCCCTTGTTGCTGAAAGCGTTGGGCCTGGCCTAATAATTTATTGGACGTGGACAGCCTGCTGGATACGGTGGACTGGGCCATTACGCACTGGCCCAGCCTCACGGCGACTGTGCACTAGCCCAACACAGCGGCCAGTAGTGCTGCGGCCTAGTCTGCTGGCCACTAACACTCAGTCCTCCACCACTACCACCACTATCGCCACCACGGCTACCGCCACTATTTTTCCCAATTTTGGCCCTTTTTGCCGCCACCATTGCTACGTTTTGGCTAGAATTTTCCGGGAAGGAGTGAGGGTCATCAGTGTCGCGTGATGTGGCCATCATCATGGTGGAATTAGCTCCGGTAGCCGTCTTTTTAGCCAAGATGGCTTCTTCTAAGGTAAGAATGGAACGTGCTTGGTAGAACAACGGGAGAGGATTGCTTTGATGTAGAAGAGTTTCAACGCCATTATAAGCCTCGGCCATTATAAGCCTCGGAGAGGCCTACAACCATCTGAAGAACAAGACGATCATTAGTGACAGGCGCACCAACCTTCTTGAGTTGATCCGACAACTCTTTGAGCCTTTGACAATAGACTGAGGCATTCAGAAAATCATCCGTATTTATATGGGAGAAATCCTCTTGGAATATATCACGCAACCTATTCCAAACATCCATTGTCGTAGCATCGGGTTCGATAATTGAATGTAAGAGGTTCGTAGAGATGGTGGAATATATCCATTGAAGGATCGTCGCAGCGAGAGTTGCCTACTACTCAATTTCATCATACGTGGTAGGCACCTTCTCCTTGCCTTTTGCCGGTGTGACAATGTGATAGAGGACTCTATTATACAGTGCGTGAATTTTAAATAGTTCTTCCCATGTCGCGTATTGGACGTTTTTCATCTCAAGAATAATAGGGATGTTGTTATTGATATTGGAGACTGCAAGGACAGGATGAAAGGTGTTCTTTGTGGTAGACATGATGAAAGAACAAGAAGAGAATTAGGGTTTAGAAGAAGAAAAAAATTGAAGGAAGGGAGTCGGGTCGGCCGTCGGCCACCACTGGTAGGGTTAGGGCGGCGGAAGGTGGGAAAAATTGGAGAAAGAAAATATTGCCCTAGACTGCTGATACCATGAAAGAGAATAATTACTTGATTATTTTCATTAATGTAAAATATATATATACATGATATACAATATTTAATTATGCAAATTAAATCTACATTTTTCTAATACAAGACTACTACCATAATTACACATGTACAAGAATTCTACTTTGAAAATACACGAGATATACAGTATTCACATGTATATTCTTTCAAGTACAAAAAATTATAAAAGAAACTCAGAAAATGGATAAAATATGCTATCCAAAGAGATGACATCAAACTTATTTATAGAAAGGGAAAATATGAGGATGAAGCAAAAAAAAATTAATCCTACACTATCACAACATTCAAGGATATATTAAGAGCATTAATTTGCTTTATGGTATGGGAATCGTGCTAATTTCATTCATTATAATGATCTACGGTTATGTTAATCAATTATTAGCCATTGTGGCTTTTAATTGCCTTCACATTATCTATTCCTAACTTGTCTATTCCTAACTTTAATATATATATTAATTTTGCTAACTTCACAAGGTTTTGGCTTGCGTGCCTAATAGGATCTCATGATGAAAATATTATTATGGAACAAGATGGGATTGTTGTTTTCACTGATGCAGACTTACAAGTTGAAAAGGAAAGCAAGCATAGAAGTGACGGCTATGGATAGTTATGGTCATTTGCTTTATGTTTATATATATATATATATATATATATATATATATATTAATTTTTTCTAACTTCACAAGGTTTTGCCTTGCGTGCCTAATAGATCTCATGATGAAAATATTATTATGGACCAAGATGGGATTGTTGTTTTCACCGATGCAGACTTACAAGTTGAAAAGGAAAAAGCAAGCATAGAAGTGGCGGCTATGGATAGTTGTGGTCATTTGCTTCATGTTCTTGGCATTCTTATTCAATTTGTAGGGAAGGCCATAACAGTTGAAGCACTCGCAATTCGACAGGCTTTAGGAAGAGCGTTACCGAATAGCTGGTCAAAGATTCATATACTATCAGATGCAAAGAATATGATACACATGATACAGAAGAAGATGGCAGTATCTTAGAAAATAAAGACCATCTACGAGGATATATGAAAATTCTTGAGTTCCTTTGAACGTATCAACTTTATACATATTCCTCGAGAATGAAATGTGCTATCTCATAATCTAATTAAATTTTCTCTTTTGCGTTTTTCAACCAGATCCCCCTAAAAACCGTACGTGCGGGTCTCCTCGCATGCAGCTCACGCCATTCGAGGTGGCCCAGCCCAGCATTCATTAGCATTCATTCGTCAATAATGAAATTGAGACTGCTCAACCTCGGAAGCTAATATACATAAAAAAAAAATATTGGGATTCTAGTTTCCCAAAGGATTGTAAATGATAACAGTGACGTCTTACGGACTAAGTCATATGTTGAAGTAATAAAATAAAGATGTTTACGGGGGAAAATATTGGTTGGGACACATTTCAGCATTATATATGGGGGTAGCAAGATGGAGTACCCTGAATTTCTCTTGAAGTCTTGTCGGTTCAAATGGTTCAACTAATTAATGCTCATTGGTTACATATTAAAGTTATTGTCTAAGACTGTTTTGCTGTACCAAACATATAGGTTGATTTTTGGTCCTCAAATTGGCCACCTAGTATGTGTAGTAAATTCAGTCCTACCACCCGCCCTTAATTAGAGAGATATTTAACAATTGTTATCTTTATTTATGTCTAAGTTATAATATTTCTTTATTAAATATTTATTGTTAATGTGTCATCTCGATTAATGACGAAATTCTACTAAGGATAAAATGAAAAAAGAAATAACTAGTTGTGTCTTAAACTTTTAAAACGATAAATAATTTGAAATTATTTTTAATAATCACGACAGATAATTTGAGATGAGGGAGTGATTTTCCTATGTTGCCAGCTATTGGGTAATTATGTAATTGCCTAAGAATTGCCAGCTAATCTAATTGTTAAGTGGTGGTTCGCTAGGATTGCCACCTAACTTGTAAATGCTAGAAACTTGTCACCTAGCTACTTGTTAAGGTAGTATGGCTAGGTGGATTTGGGTAAAACTTTTATCCACACGGGTGTTTACACCCAACTATTATATAAATAATACATGTTACTTTATTTAATTATGATTATAAATACTTGACCATAATTATGTTGTGCACATGATCCTAAATATACAAAAAACAATTACGTAGTAATAATCTTGCTATTCTCCTTTTTAAGTTCTAAAGTTAATGTTAAGTAGATCGACGGTACTTTCTGTGCCACTAACCACATCCCAACTACCATCACTAGCCATTACAAACATAAAAAATTTCTATCTTTTACTTACATTTTGGTTTATATTAAAGTATATTTTATGTCGTTTCTTATGTGTATGTGTTATTTTGTATAACAAAGAATCCGGAGATGAAATAGAGGCAATAAGGCTAAAAATATGACCTGCGAATCGCAGGTTATGCCGCAGGCAATATTTGCGGACCATAGACCACAGCAAGAACTTAGAGAAATTGAATAAAATAGAAGCATGGTCTGCGGCGTGACCTGCCAACCGTAGGTCATGTCTGCAAACCGCGGACCAACCGCAGACCATGCCACGGAAGACTCAATTAAATGTCACAACCTGCAATGGATTGGCACGACCTGTGAACCGCAGGTCATGTCTGCGGTTCGCCAATGCTGACATTGGGGTATTTTTGTCCAAACCGTGTGCATGAATTTTGAGGGCTTTAAATAGTGCCCTAGGGTTTTGTACCTGAGATTTGATATCAATTTGTATTCTCAATACTCAAAACATTCCATTGTTCTTGTTTTTAAGCTTTTGAGGAATAAACAATATCTTTGGATTCAAATTCATCTTAGTTCTAATTACTTTATAAATGACAATGTTTTCATATCCATTTAATTCTTCTGTTTTAATTATCATGGGTAGCTAAATATTTAGCTAGGGTTGTGGACCTCAAAGGGTGTGATAAATGATTTGGGTGTTTTAATTCTTGACTAGATTGGGTATCAGTGTTATATTTCATTAATGCTTCATTATGTATTGATATCAACGGTGACCAACTTTGATACTGCCCCACAACCATTTATTGCTTGGAAAGGAATAATTCATGGAAAAAAACATTAATAGCATAGATTTAGAACTTTAACTCCTATCTAATACCTAAAGCTAGGAATAGAATGAGTAATATGAGAATTGAATGAGTGTATTGATTAGCACATCCCAGGGCTTGAAAAAGCCTAGTGATGAAATTTATCACCTAGGTTGGAAAACTAGGTATAAATCTTTAATTGGCCCATCATCTAATATAATAGGTATCTAATTAAAATCAAACATATCTCCAATTACATTAATTAGCCTAGAGGGATCACAACCCTAGTCCTCTCCATACTTGAATTACAAATTTGCAATTAGTTCATATTTGAATTGAAAAGTAGATTTTAATCAAAACAAACATTTTTTCTCAACACCTTTGAAATATAGAATAAGTATCGAGGTTTACATTTGAATTGTAGTTTTTCTCGTCGTATTCCCTATGATATTCGACCCCAACCGTTGTTGGTTCTATATTTACTTCGACCGCTTTACATCCTTTTCGAAGGTGTAATTTGGGCTTATCAAATTTTGGCGCTATTGTCAGGGAATACAGTTTAGAAATTTGCAATTTAGCGTAATTATCTACTTTAGTCTTTATTTCTCATATCACTCTTTTGTTGTTTTTGGTGTGTAGGTGTTATGACTCCAGACTCCGATTCTGATGATGAATTTATGGGTGCATGGGCCGCCGCGATCAATCCCCCACCACTTCAAGCCTTACTTGTAAAATTTGGATTTTAGTTTTGTCCTGGACGATTCTTTAGAAAAGTATGTCTTGAATTGGTTATTTGTGAAATGTGAGGGTACGAGCGAGTTCGTAGCATTATTTACCATAAATGAGCTTGTTTGGTTTGTGTCTTGCGGGTTCAGGGAGTATTTCAGGTGTCGGATGAAGGCTTTGGGCTATATTTCACTGTTGGTGTCTAGTGTCCGCCACGGCAGATCTAGCATTCGCTTCGGTGGGTTGGCCTCGGCGGAAGGTTGGCTCACTGAAGCGGAAGTCGGGGAAATGAGAAGTTCCACCACAGTAGAATCAGATTCGTTATGGTGAGGGATGATGTGTCAAGTGACATCCGCTGCAACGAAGGCTTTTTCTACCGCAGCAGGTCTGCTCCAGCGGAGTCAATTCCACCGAGGTGGATCACTATTCAGGTGTCTTATATATAACTCTAGGTCAGATTTTCTTTTCCAAAATAGTGTGTTCTCGAAACCAGCTTCACTCTAGGGTTATTTCAGAGCCTTAGGAGCATTTCCCACCTTGAGGTAATAGATTTTTCCCTTTTTAGTTTAAGTTTATGATTCTAAGCTTATTAATTGTCGTTTAGCTTATTGTTTGAATTGAGGAAGATGTATTTTGCATATTATGAGATTAAGAGACTTGTATGGTTGTTTTTAATGGGGTTTTATGGATTTAATGATTTTAATATCATGAGTTAGGAGTGGATTACGTTAGATTATGATGTTATAAGTCTTAATTTGGTGATAGAAGCATGTTTTCTATTAGGAAAAAATTTTGGGTTTTAAATTGGGGACCTTTAATTTTTGTCCTGGACGATTCTTTACAAAAGAATGTCTTGGATCGGTTATTTGTGAAATGTGACGGTACGAGCGAGTTCGTAGCATCATTTACCATAAATGAGCTTGTTTGGTTTGTGTCTGGCGGGTTCAGGGAGTATTTCAGGTGTCGGATGAAGGCTTTAGGCTATATTTCACTATTGGTGTCTAGTGTCCGCCACGACTAGGGGTGAGCACGGGTACAGGGTACCCAGATACCCGATCGGAACCGACACTAACGGGTAGGTTCCGGGTAGATATATTATAATAACGGGTAGGGTCCGGGTAGTAAAATTAGGAACCGATCAATGTCGGGTCCGGTTCCGGTTCCGGCAAATAGAGACAGGGTACCCGGACCCGGAACCGATACCCGGAACCTATAAAATATTAAATATTTTTTTTTAACATTTGGACCACTTTTAACTTTCTCCAAAATTATTTGTTGCACGCCTGCACATTGATTTTCCCCACCCCAAAACTCTCTCAATAACAATGACGTTTTAGCTACACCACCGAGCTTCATCGTCGTCGTTGTTGAAGCTTTCTCTCAGGTACTTTCATCGTTGTCGTCATTGAAGCTTCACCTTTGCCTCTTTCTCTCCTTTGGTTGTGTTCACGTCATTCCTAAAATGCATATGGGTTCATATCTAACTCTTCAATTTCTTTTTAATATCATATGCTTCTGTTCTATTTCAGGCGATACTCATCTTCAATTTGTATTACTTTTTTATTTGAAATGTAAATCTATTTTTAAAATTTGTGTATATTTTTGTAGTTGTGAAGATGAAATTTAGGGATTTACTAGTATAATAAAGCTTTTCTTTTGTATCGAAGAGCTTATGAACACGAAAATAAGTTTAATTCAGATATTTTCAAATTTATTTTGAAATCAACACGTTCAATTAATTGAGTGTCAAATTTGACTTGCAATTTTAGGTTTTGGTAACAGAATTAGCTTTTCTACAATGAATAAGTTTTCTAAAACTTCTTATAAGGGTACTAAAAACTCCGATTGCAGGCTAAAAACTACTTGATGAAATTATTTTAGAACTCTTTTTTATTCTTATAGGCTTAAAAATTGTTGCTTAATTTGTGTTTTTTATTGACAGGGTACCCGGGAACCTACCCGGACCCGCAGGGTCCGGGTAGGTTCCGGGTAATGATTGCTACGGGTAGGTTCCGGGTAGTAAATTTAGGAATCGATCTTTTACCGGGTAGGGTCCGGGTAGTTAAAAAATGTTAGGGTACCCGGACCCGCTCACCCCTAGCCACGACAGAACTAGCATTCGCTTCGGTGGGTTCGCCTCAGCGGACGGTTGGCTCACCGAAGCGGAAGTCGTGGAAATGTGAAGTTCCACCATAGCAGAATCAGATCCGTTATGGTGAGGGTTGATGTGTCAAGTGACATCCGCTGCAGTGAAGGCTTTTTCTACCGCAGCAGGTCTGCTCCAGCGGAGTCAATTCCACCGAGGCGGATCACTATTCAGGTGTCTTATATATAATTCTAGGTCAGATTTTCTTTTCCAAAATAGTGTGTTCTCAAAACCAGCTCCGCTCTAGGGTTATTTCAGAGCCTTAGGAGCATTTCCCACCTTGAGGTAATAGATTTTTTCCCTTTTTAGTTTAAGTTTATGATTCTAAGCTTATTAATGGTCGTTTAGTTTATTGTTTGAATTGAGGAAGATGTATTTTGCATATTATGAGATTAAGAGACTTGTATGGTTGTTTTTAATAGGGTTTTATGGATTTAATGATTTTAATATCATGAGTTAGGAGTGGATTACGTTAGATTATGATGTTATAAGTCTTAATTTGGTGATAGAAGCATGTTTTCTATTAGGAAAAAATTTTGGGTTTTAAATTGGGGACCTTTAATTTTTGTCCTGGATGATTCTTTACAAAAGAATGTCTTGGATCGGTTATTTGTGAAATGTGAGGGTACGAGCGAGTTCGTAGCATTATTTACCATAAATGAGCTTGTTTGGTTTGTGTCTGGCGGGTTCAGGGAGTATTTCAGGTGTCGGATGAAGGCTTTAGGCTATATTTCACTATTGGTGTCTAGTGTCTGCCATGACAGAACTAGCATTCGCTTCGGTGGGTTCGCCTCAGCGGACGGTTGGCTCACCGAAGCGGAAGTCGTGGAAATGTGAAGTTCCACCATAGCAGAATCAGATCCGTTATGGTGAGGGTTGATGTGTCAAGTGACATCCGCTGCAACGAAGGCTTTTTCTACCGCAGCAGTCCGCTTCCAATGAGTCACTTCCACCGAGGCGGATCACTATTCAGGTGTCTTATATATAATTCTAGGTCAGATTTTCTTTTCCAAAATAGTGTGTTCTCAAAACCAGCTCCGCTCTAGGGTTATTTCAGAGCCTTAGGAGCATTTCCCACCTTGAGGCAATAGATTTTTTCCCTTTTTAGTTTAAGTTTATGATTCTAAGCTTATTAATGGTCGTTTAGTTTATTGTTTGAATTGAGGAAGATGTATTTTTCATATTATGAGATTAAGAGACTTGTATGGTTGTTTTTAATGGGGTTTTATGGATTTAATGATTTTAATATCATGAGTTAGGAGTGGATTACGTTAGATTATGATGTTATAAGTCTTAATTTGGTGATAGAAGCATGTTTTCTATTAGGAAAAATTTTTGGGTTTTAAATTGGGGACCTTTAATTTTTGTCCTAGATGATTCCTTACAAAAGAATGTCTTGGATCGGTTATTTTTGAAATGTGAGGGTACGAGCGAGTTCGCAGCATTATTTACCATAAATGAGCTTGTTTGGTTTGTGTCTGGCGGGTTCAGGGAGTATTTCAGGTGTCGGATGAAGGCTTTAGGCTATATTTCACTATTGGTGTCTAGTATCCGCCACGACAGAACTAGCATACGCTTCGGTGGGTTGCCTCAGCGGACGGTTGGCTCACCGAAGCGGAAGTCATGGAAATGTGAAGTTCCACCATAGCAGAATCAGATCCGTTATGGTGAGGGATGATGTGTCAAGTGACATCCGCTGCAACGAAGGCTTTTTCTACCGCAGCAGGTCTGCTCCAGCGGAGTCAATTCCACCGAGGCGGATCACTATTCAGGTGTCTTATATATAATTCTAGGTCAGATTTTCTTTTCCAAAATAGTGTGTTCTCAAAACCAGCTCCGCTCTAGGGTTATTTCAGAGCCTTAGGAGCATTTCCCACCTTGAGGTAATAGATTTTTTCCCTTTTTAGTTTAAGTTTATGATTCTAAGCTTATTAATGATCGTTTAGTTTATTTTTTGAATTGAGGAAGATGTAATTTGCATATTATGAGATTAAGAGACTTGTATGGTTGTTTTTAATGGGGTTTTATGAATTTAATGATTTTAATATCATTAGTTAGGAGTGGATTATGTTAGATTATGATGTTATAAGTCTTAATTTGGTGATAGAAGCATGTTTTCTATTGGGAAAATTTTTAGGGTTTTAAATTGGGGACTTTTAATTTTTGTCCAATTGAGGGATCAAATGTGAGTAGTTTATAAATTAATTTAAGAATATAATTATTTAGTATGTAATCTTGGGTTTTGTGTAATACAGTTCGAGTCTTGGTGGTGTGGGCTCACAATGGGTATTTAAAGTCTTGCTTTTATTGTGTTTAACTTTTCTATTAACTATGTAATACGCGTGAATAGACTTTTATCGTCGCGAGCCAGGAAGGAAGGGCAAGGCTGTATTCGAGACTTGATTTGGTAGCGCTCCGGCTCAGCTTTGAGGTAGGCTACGATTTAGCTTTTCGAGACTCCGATAGAAGTGCATAGTTAGTTATAAATATTGAGGGGGTATTGAGCATGTTTGAGGGTCCCACTCAGCTGGTTGTGATGAACGATTGAGTGAGTACCAGTGTTGAACTATGATGATTTGGGTAATCAACCTTATGTTGGTTTCGACTGTTGTTTATTTAGGCTCGTCACCATATGTGGGTTTATCTCAATGTTTGTTATTCTTTGGTTACTCATCACACATGTTTTCAATTGATATCCTGATTTGACTAGTTTTTCTTCTGTGTTGTTGAAATCTTGGAAAGCATGTGTATGTCATCTCTACATTTGATTGTATCTCATTATATCATGATATCTTGCCTTGTATTCTCGTTGCATTCGTACACTCATAGTTTTGTGACTTGATGTGCGAGTGGTATAGATATGTTGTGGTCCATGAGACCGAAAAGGTAAGTATAATATGAGATTATGGCACTTGAGATGATATTGATACGCAAGAAGCGGAGTCACACGCCTGCAATATGATTGAGACTCGACAAATAAGTCATGAGCTCTAGTCAGATTTGTATATTGAATTTCGGCTAGGTAAAAACGGTATATGGAATTTGCGGGTCCCCTATCAGTGTACATATCATATTAAACCTTTACTTACCGCATACCAAGTTGAGAAAGGTACCTTGCATATGCATTGCATTCATATCATACATTTTGTGACATATCATTGATAAACTGTGATTGACACTTGCTATTGAGTGATTATGAACATCTTGGTTGGATTTTGGACTTGAAAGGATTATTCATGCTACATGATATTTGATATGATGTTGTATTCTATGAACATTTTTGGTGATTATGTGTTATACTTGGTCATTGATATGCTAGTGTAGAATTATTTGGTGTCAACTTAGTATTTATCTCTAATTATGTATCTTCTATCATTGTCGGTTTATGATGTCTACAGGGATACATTGTATACTCATGCTACACTTATTGTATTTGTTTTGGATATAGATTAAGTACCTACCACCTCCGCAGCACCGTGTGGCTGAGAGTTCGAGTTGGTGCCACCATACCCTTGGATATTGTTTCTCTATTTACTAGCTTTTGTTCACACTTGAGAGACATATTCATACTGTGTATTCTGTTTTGTCATGTGTCCCACTTTCTCAGACTTGTTTCGTATTATGTTAGTGCTCTTGTATCTACAGACTGGATCTGTGGGGGTATTTGTTGATATTTCAGACTTGTTACTTATTCCACATTTATAGTATGAGATAACTTATGCAGTAATTCGTTATCTTCACTTTTACTTATGTCGTATCATGTCAGTGATTTGGGAGTGGTTCGCCTACGTCGTGGGATTATAGAGGTGCCACCACGACTCCTGAAAATGGGTCATGACAAAGCTGTATCAGAGTTCTGTGTTAAATAGTCTTAATATAAGAATAATGTCTAGTAGAATCTTGTGGATCGGTACGGAAATGTTCGTACTTATCTTCGATAGGATATGGTATCTGACCCTTATTTATATTGTCTCACAGATGGTGGGGACTCATGCGGATGTGGTGAGAAATGAGGCACAGGATCCGGTACCAGTCGTTCATGGATGTGGTAGAGCACGTGCTTGGGGTTGGGGGAGTGTTAGAGTAGTAGCACCAGCTAAAGGTAGAGCATAGAGAGCCAATCAGGATATTGCTAAATCTATTTCCCCTGAGCCGATTATTGAGCCTCAGGATGATGTGATAGAGGAGGAGGTTGGACCAACCTAGAATCAACCTAAATTTATTGCTACACCAGTCCTTCAGGATACGTTGGTCCAGTTGTTGAGTGTTCTAGATGATTTGCTCAGACATGTGTATATCCTACTACTCCGGGTGGTTCTCAGACCCGTGCAGGAGGAGTGCAGACTTAGACCCTCGAGTTTCATATGGTTGGTATTCAGCCTGCGGTGATGTCAGCACCATGTATAGATGAGGTTCATGCTCCAGAGTTCGATCCCCAGCCTATTGGTGGGACAGCTATGACCCGCAATGAGTGGAAGATTCAGAAGCACTTTTTGAACATGAAGCCTCTAGAGTTCTTTGGTCAGCCTAAGGAGGACGCATATGAGTTTATAGTGAGTAGCCATGAGAGGTTGCATACTCTGGGTATTGTTGAGACTTATGGAGTTAGTTTTTGTGGCCCTTCAGCTTAGAGGTGACACGAAATAGTGGTGGAGGGCATATGTTGATTTTTTCCCCGTAGGGATGCCTCCATTATCTAGGGTTCGGTTCTATATAGTGTTTCTTGAGAAGTATGTACCTTTGAGCTTGCATTTTAGCATGCAGAATGAGTTTCAAAGGATTGATCAGGGTCATCCTTCAGTGGCACAGTATGAGACTCGCTTTTATGATTTATCGCGTTATACAACGTCATTACTTCCTACTGAGGTAAGGCGAGTGAGATGTTTTGTTAGAGGATTGACTAATCCACTCCAATTGGCTATACTGCAGTTGATGACTTTTGGAGCCTCTTTTGAGACCGTTGATGAGCATGCTAGGTTAGTGGAGAATGTAAGGGGAAAGTTGCCCAAATATTAGCCCTACAAGGGGGCTAGGCACAATGGATAGTTCAGTGGTTCTACTTCATGTGGTTATGGTTATTAGGGGAGATATCATCAGTCGCAGCCTAGTCGACCGATTCAAGCAGCTTTTTAAATTACCGATGGACATAGTAGGGGCTAGTCATCAAGGGGTTCTCAATCTCAGTATTCAAACCATGGCAACTCATTTTCTTCAATCTCTATTCAGTAGCCCTCAGTGGTCAGAGCTTGTTATACTTGTAGAGAGGTTGGGCACTTTAGGAGAGATTGTCCTAGGTAGTTTTTGGTTGGTGCTTGTGCACCTAGGACCCAGCACAGACATCTAGAAGTGGTATTCAGAATAGCCAGGGAGGATCACAATCAAGCCGTGATGGCCATCTCCCTGGTCGTGGTGGATCTCAGTCAGAGAGAGGTGGAGCTCATTCGGGCTGAGGTGGCTAGCAGGCTACTCAATCCAAAGAAGGGTACACTCATTTCTATACATTCCCTGGTAGGGTAGAGGCTGAGGCATCAGACGCAGTCATTACAGGTATCATCTCAATCGATCATTGAGTTGCTACTGTATTATTTTATCCAGGGTCTGCTTTCTCTTATGTGACTATCTATTTTTTTGCTAAATTGGAGATGTGGTGTGATATGCTTGATATTCTTATTCATGTGTCCACACCAGTCGATGATTCTGTGATTGTTGATAGAGTATATCGCATGTGTGCAGTTACTTTTATGGGTTATGATACTTAGGTAGATCTGGTTATCTTAGATATGTTAGATTTTGATATTTTATTGGGATGGATTGACAGTCACCATATCATACGATTCTGGACTATTATTCCAATATGGCCACGCTAGTTATGCCTGGTCTTCCAAGGTTAGAGTAGAGAGGCGCTCCCAAACCTGCTCCTAGGAAAGTTATTTATTATATTCATGCTAGAAAGTTAGTGGACCGGGTTGTTTGGCTTATCTAGCGCATCTTCAGGATACTAGTGCGGAGTCCATTATCCTTGATTCTATTCCGATAGTTAGTGAGTTTGCTGAGGTCTTTCCTTCATATTTACCGGGTATGCCACTAGACAAAGATATTGACTTATGTATTGATCTTGAGCCAGGTACTGACCCATTTCTATTCCTTCATATCGTATGGCTCTAGCTGAGTTGAGGGAATTGAAGGAGTAGATTCAGGATTTGTTGAGTAAGGGCTTTATTCAACTGAGTGTATCTCCATAGGGTGCTCCTGTCTTATTCGTGAATAATAAGTATGGCACTATATATATGTGCATTGATTACAAACAGTTAAACAAGGTCACTACTAGAAATATGTATCCGATTTCGCGTATTGATAACCTATCCGACCAGCTTCATGGTGCTTCTATGTTTTCAAAGATTGACTTGAGGTCCGGGTATCACTAGCTGAAGATCCAGGTCTAGGATGTACCTAAGACGGCTTTCCAGACTCGTTATAGGCATTATGAGTTCTTAGTGATGTCATTCGGGCTTACCAATGCCCCCGCAACGTTCATGGATTTAATGAACGGGATATTTAAGTCATACTTGGATTCTTTTGTTATTGTCTTTATTGATGACATCCTGGTATATTTGAAGAGTCATGAGGATTATGAGCATCACTTGAGACTGGTTCTTGGGATTTTAAAGGAGAAATTGTTCGCTAAGTTCTCGAAGTGTGAGTTTTGGTTGAGTTCTGTGGAATTCTTGGGGCACATTGTGTCCAAGGATGGGATTATGGTTGACCTTAAGAAGATAAAGCCAGTTAGGGAGTGGCCTAGACCAACTTCTGTGATAGAGATTTAGAGTTTCATGGGTCTTGCTAGCTACTATCGCTAGTTCGTCAAAGGATTCTCTTCTATTGTTTCTCACTTGACGCGTTTGACTCAGAATGAGGTTCTTTTTCAGTGGTCTGATGAGTATGAGTAGAGCTTCCAAAACCTCAAGACTTTATTGACCACATCCCCAATTTTATCCCTTCCAATGGAAGGGAAGGACTTTACAGTATATTGTGATGCTTCTAGGATTGGATTAGGTTATGTGCTAATGCAGGAGGTAAGGTTATTACTTATGCATCGAGATAGTTGAAGGTGCATGAGAAAAACTATCTTGTACATGATTTGGAATTAGCTGCCGTTGTGTTTGCTTTGAAGATCTGGAGGCACTATCTTTATGGTGTCCATTATGTGGTGTATACTGATTATCGCAGTCTTCAGCACGTATTTAATCAGAGGGACTTAAATTCTAGGCAACGTCAGTGGATGGAGTTGTTGAAATATTATGACATAATCATTTTGTATCATTCGAGCAAGGCCAATATGGTGGCAGATGCTTTGAGCCGAAAGATAGTTAGTATAGGGAGAGTTGGGTACTCACTTATATCTCAGTATAACGTTTCACTCTCAGACCGACGGTCAGTCCAAACGGACTATCCAGGTATTGGAGAACATGTTACAGGCTTATGTGATTGATTTTGGTGGTCATTGGGACCAACACTTACCTTTGGCAGAGTTTACATACAACAACAACTATCACTCCAGTATCGATATGGCACCGTTTGAGGCATTGTATGGTAGGAGATGTAGATCTCTGATTGCTTGGTTTGATGCATTTGAGGTCCGTCCTTGGGGTACTAATTTGTTGAGGGAGTCTTTAGAGAGGGTGAGAGTGATCCAGGACAAGCTTTTGGCAGCGCAGAGCTGGCAGAAGGAGTATGCGGACCATAAAGTATGAGATTTAGAGTTCATGGCGGATGACACGGTTCTTCTAAAGGTTTGACCCATGAAGGGTGTGATGATATTCAGCAGAAGAGAGAAGTTGAGTCCGAGGTATATCAGACCATTTGAGGTTCTTCAGAGAGTGGGAGATGTGGCATATGAGTTGTCTTTCAGGCGTTCATCCAGTCTTCCATGTGTCTATGTTGAAGAAGTATCATGCCGATGGTTCTTACATTATCCAGTGGGACTCAGTATTGCTTGATCAGAATCTGGAGTTTGAGGAGGAGTCTGTGGCTATTTTGGACAGGCAGGTTCGGAAGTTGAGATCGGAGGAGATTGCTTCAATGAAGGTTTAGTGGAGGCATCATTCTATCGATGAGGCGACTTGGGAGACCGAGTCTGTTATGCGGAGCAGATATCTGAGCTTATTTACTACTTTGGGTATGTTCCCTCTGTTTGTTTCTCTCTATTTAAGGACGAACGTTGTTTTAATTAGTATCTGATGTAACGACCTGCTTGGTCGTTTCTTGCTAAGCACCATTATTTTCTTGTTTGACCTTTTCCGTAGTCTATTTGTGGGGTTTGTGATGCGTGGGAATGGGTGACACGGATTCCAAGGTCTATTTATATGAGTTTTGGATGAAAAAGCCCAAGTCTGAAAACTTAGAATTGGATAGTTTGACTCAAAGTTGACTTGTGGCTAGATAAATTCATTTATGGGTTCCACCACTTTTGATAGTTTTGGAGGGTCATTTATGACTTAGTTGATTCATCGGTTTGCTTTCCGAGGAAATATAATGTATTTTGTGGCCTTATTTGTAAAGTTTTAATTTTGGTTTTATCCCGGATGATTCTTTAGAAAAGTATGCCTTGGCGCGGTTATTTATGAAATTCGATGGAACAAGCGAGTTCATAGCACTGTTTACCATAGACAAACTTGTTTGGTTTGTGTCCGCGGAGTTCCGGGAGTGTTTCGGGTGTCAGATGGAGGTTTTGGCTATATTTCAATGCTATTGTCTGGTATCCGCCATGGCTGAGCCAGCATCCGCTCCGACGGGTCCACCTCGGAGAAAGGTTAGCTCGCTGAAGCGGAAGTTGAGGAAATGGAAAGTTCCACCACCACAGAATCGGATCCGTTGTGGTGAGGGATGATGTGTCAAGTGACATCCGCTGCGGCGAAGGCTTTTTCTGCCGCATTGAGTCTGCTCTAGCGCAGTCAATTCCACCGAGGTGGATCACTATTCAAGTGTCTTATTTATAATTCTAGGTCAGATTTTCTTTTCCAAAATAGTGTGTTCTCGAAGCCAGCGCTGCTCTAGGGTTATTTCAGAGCCTTAGGAGCATTTCCCACCTTGAGATAATACCGTTTTTCCCTTTTTAGTTTAAGTTTATGATTCTAAGCTTATTAATGGTAGTTTACCTTATTGTTTGAATTAACGAAGATGGATTTTGCATATTATGAGATTAAGAGAGTTGTATGGTTGGTTTTAATTGGATTTTATGGATTAAACAATGTTAATATCATGAGTTAGGAGTGGATTATGTTAGATTATCATGTTATAAGTCTTAATTTGGTGATAGAAGCATGTTTTCAATTGGGAAAAGTTTTTAGGGTTTTAAATTGGGGACTTTTAATTATTTTCTAATTGAGGGATCAAATGTGAGTAGTTTATCAATTAATTTAATAATATAATTATTTAGTATGTAATCTTGGGTTTTGTGTAATAAAGTTTGAGTCATGGTGGCGTAGGCGCAGAATGGGTATTTAAAGTCTTGCTTTTGTTGTGTTAAGCTTATTATTAACTATGTAATACGTGTGAATATACTTCAATCGTCGCGAGGCAGTAAGGAAGGGCAAGGCTGTATTCGAGACTTGATTTGGTAATGCTCCCGTTCGGCTTTGAGGTAGGCTACAGTTTAGCTTTTCGAGACTCCGATAGAAGTGCATAATTAGTTATAAATATTGAGGGGTATTAGGCGTGCTTGGGGATCCCACTCAGCCAGCTGTGATGAACGGTTGAGTGAGTACCGGTGTTAAACTGTGATAATGTGATGATTTGGGTAATCAGCCTTATGTTGGTTTCGACTGCTGTTTATTTGGGATCGTCGTCATATGTGGGCTTGTTGCCATGTTTGTTATTCTTTGGTTACTCATCACACATGCTTTCGATTGATATCCTTATTTGACTGATTTTGCTTCTGTGTTGTTGAATTCTTAGAAAGCATGTGTATGTCATCTCTATATTTGGTTGCATCTCTTTATATCATGATATCTTGCCTTGTATTGTCATTGCATTCATACACTCATGGTTTTGTGACTTGATGTGAGAGTGGTATGGATATGATGTGGTCCAACGGACCAGAAAGGTAAGAGTAATATGCGATTATGACACTTGAGACGATATTGATATGCAGGGAGCGGAGTTGCACGCCTACAACATGTTTGAGACTTGACAAATGAGTCATGGGTTATAGTCATATTCGTTTGTGGAATTCCGGTTGGCTAGGAGCGGTATATGGACTTCGCAGGTCCCCCATCGATGTACGGATCATAATTAAATATTGACATATTTTATACCAGGTTAAGAAAGGTACCTTGCATATGCATTGCATTTATATCATACATTTGATGACATATCATTAATAAATTGTGATTGAGACTTGCTATTGAGTGATTATGAACATCTTGGTTGGATTTGTGACTTAAATGAATTATTCATGCTACATGATATTTGATATGATGTTGAATTCTATGAACATTTTCAGTGATTATGTGAAATACTTGGTCATTGATATGCTAGTGTAGGATTATTTGATGTGAACTTGGTATTTATCTCTGATTATGTATCTTCCGTCGTTGTCGGCCTATGATATCTACGGGGTACGTTGTGTACTCATGCTACACTTGCTGCATTCATTTTGGATGCAGATTCAGTACCTACCACCTCCGCAGCACCGCGTGGCTGAGAGTTCGAATTGGTGATCTCATGCATTCAGGGTGAGGATGCTATCTCCAGCATACCCTTGTATACTCTTTCTCTATTTACTGTCTTTTGTTCGCACATGAGAGACATATTCAGACTATGTATTAAGTTTTGGCTTGCGTGCCACTTTTTCAGACTTGTTTTGTATTATGTTAGTGCTCTTGAATCTATAGACTAGATCTTTGGGGATATTTGTTGATGTTTCAGACTTGTTACTTATTCCGCATTTATGGTATGAGACAACTTATGCAGTAATTTGTTATCTTCCGCTTTTACTTATTTAATATCATTTCAATGATTTGGGAGTGGTTCGCTTACGTGGTGGGATTATGTTGGTGCGACCACGACTCCTGAAAAGGGATCGTGACAGCATAAGAATAATTATAGACAAAATTGCCCTTCAAATTTTATGCTCGATTAAAGTATGCTATTTGTCATGAAATAATTATATTGTTGGGTTTTCTGTTTACGTTTTTTTCAAAAATAATAATATGTATATATATATATATATATTATGTGAATCACATATATCATTTTTTTTAATGAAAGGCTATCTTTATGTGAACGTATGATTTCGAAAGATTCAAATTTTTATTTCACTGTGATTGATATTATTGCAATAGTATTTGAATTTTAGCAGAGAAATAAATAATCACTAGAAAGTATTAAATAATTTTACTTGGAACAACTAAAGCGTTTTCTGCCTACAATCATTTGGTAACATTTATGCGGTCTTTTATGACTTAATTTATTCATGCATATATCTATTAGAAATGATTATATTTTAAAGGTGAGTATATTGGAGGCTAGTTTTGTAAACAAATAATTTTTTTTAGAAATAATACAATGCATGTTAGTTTTATTATATCAAATAAAACAGTCATAAGAAATAATCTCAACATAACTAATACATGCATACTAAAACCAAAATTACTAATACATCTTATTCACCACTTTTCTTATACACTCTACCAAACTATCCCTACTTTTTATGGAGTATATACCCGCTCTGTCATCTAATTACGACTCCGCCCAAAATATTCCTTTCATCTTTCATGCCACAAATTTAAACACGAGCATAATCATCATAGTAAAATATCATAACATTTAAATGTCATTTCTTTCGTTCATAAGTCATTATTCGTAAAACCAAATAACCATTTTTTAACGTTCTAACATGGTGATACTTACACACGTTCACCCAACATGCATATTGCACAAAAAACAGTCTTTATAGAAATTAATTATACAATATAAAATATTTAAAACATGTACCTTTATGAAAAAATAGTTCTAAGGGTTAGGTCTCAACTTACTGAACATTTTAAGAATTGCACCAAAATTGGATACTCCACTATCTTGGCCAATTGGTTGGGTAGGGCTTTATTTGATTTTCATGAATATAATGATATTAGTGTACTTGTCCGCGCTTCACGCGATTGTTAATTTTTTTTTAAACATGATTGAAATTATAGACTTATGTATAAAATATGAAAGAAATAATTCCTTGATTATTCTCATTAATGAAGATGTATTTATATACAATCCCTAATTATGGAAAATCCTATTCCTACTATAACAATAAATGGAAAGTCATATTCCTATTATAACAATAAATCATAATTACACTTGTACAAGAATTCTTCAACTATGATAAGTTTACACTAAAACTTAAACTCGGATACACGTATATACTCCTACTGTCACACCCCGACAGTCATAGCGGGTGGTTGTCGTACGCTAAGACTGTCCCTAAAATCTTCAAATAAAACCGAGTGAAGACCCTTAGTAAAGATGTCAACAATTTGGTACCTGGAAGGGACATGCAAGATGTGTACTTGTCCACGAGCTACCTTTTCGCGAACAAAGTGAATATCCATCTCGATATGCTTAGTGCGTTGATGTTGGACCGGATTTTCAGAAAGATAGACTGCACTAACATTATCATAGTAGACCAAGGTAGCTTTCTGAGTAGGAAAGTGAAGTTCTAATAGAAGATTACACAACCAACATGATTCAGACACCACATTGGCTACCCCTCGATACTCGGCCTCTGCACTGGATCGCGATAATGTAGCCTTGTATTTTGCAGACCAAGAGACCAAGTTATCACCCAGAAACATACAATAACAAGAGGTCGAGCGTCTGGTATCAGGACAACTACCCCAATTAGCATATGAATAAGACACGAGAGTAGAAACGGCGGACGAATATAAATGAAATCCATAATCAAGTCTGCCATGTATGTATCGTATAATGCGTTTGAGATCATGCATGTGCTCAATCCGTGTATCATGCATAAACAAACACACCTGATGCACTACATAAGTAATATCAGGTCTCGTGAAAGTCAGATACTGAAGTGTTTCTGCAAGACTGCGATAGTGGGTGGGATCCTTATATGGGGTGTCATACGTAGCACTCAGCTTCGATTTGGTATCCACCTGAGTAGAACTAGACTTACAATATGACATGTCAGCTCTCTTAATAATCTCTGCCGCATACTTTTTCTGAGATAAAAATAGACCATCTACATGAGGAGTGACTGCTATGCCCAAAAAATAGTTTAATGGCCCCAAGTCTTTATAGCAAATTCTGAACTGAGAAGGGACATGATAGACTTGCGTAGAATATCCGATGAGGCAGTCAATATAATATCATCAACATATAACAGAATGTATGCAAGAGAAGTACCACGCTGATAGATGAACAGTGAATGATCAGACCTGCTGTGAGAAAACCCAATAGTAGACACATATTCTGCAAACATTTTATACCATGCCCGTGGGGCTTTCTTAAGACCATACAAGGACTGTTTCAGCAAACAGACATGATGAGGATAATTGGGGTCCCTAAAACCCAAGAGATAATGCATGTAAACTGTCTCCTTAAGATCATCGTGTAATAAAGCATTTTTCACATCCATCTAGTGAATAGGCCATGCCTTTGAGAGAGCTAGACTGAGCACAGTGTGAATGGTTGCCGATTTGACCACCGAACTAAATTTCTCTCCACAATCCACACCAACATGTTATGTTTTACCATCACCTACAAGACGGGCCTTATGCCTCTCAAAAGAACCGTCAGAATTTTTTCTTTAAGTAAAAATCCACATAGACCGAATAATATTAACCCCAGGTAGATGGGCCACCAACTCCCACGTCTTATTTTTAATAAAAGCATTATATTCGTCATCCATGGTCAATTTCCAATTCGAGTCATGAATGGCAGACATTGGGTTACGTGGTAGGGGAGATTTAGTACTATTAGAATTAAGATTAAAATGGCGTTTTGGTTTAATAATATCCCTTTGGCAATGAGTATTGGGCCCTTGACGTAAGATAGAATTAGACGGGAGTTGGGCATTTTTCGGGTTGGTAGTGGACAGGCCAGCAGGCAGTGGGCCTACTGGCCCAACAACTGGGTGAGCAGTAGATATCGGATCTAAATGAGTAGTGGGTTATGTCGTTGGAATAGTACTGTTACCGGGACTAGGACGAGATATTGGACTGGGCCGAGACTCTGGATCGGCAATTTGTGGCCCAGCAGGCAGTGGGCTTGCTGGCGGATTCGGGTCACGGGATATCACGGACAAATGGTGGATAATGTACAATGAGATCCCATCATCCAAAAAAGTATACGAACTAGACACGGAACTACACACTTCAGTAAATGAAAATTGGGTTTCATTAAAGATAACATGGCGACTAATGATGATTTTGTTAGAGGATAAATCAAAATATTTGTGACCACGATGATTAGATGTATAACCCAAAAACACACAGGCGGTAAAACGGGCTTGAAGTTTGTTAATTGTAGTAGACAAAAAAATGGATAGCATAAATACCCAAACACCCTAAGATGAGAATACGAAGGATCTTTATTGTAAAGAATTTTAAGTGTGGATTGATATGCTAAGCCTCTATAAGGGAGGATGTTAAGTAGATAAGTAGACATTTGTAATGCATGATGCCAAAAAGAAGGTGGTAATGAAGCATGGGCGAGCAAGGTAGGGACAATATTATTTATGGAACGAATTTTTCTCTCGGCCTTCCCATTTTGTGAGGACTTATGTGGACAAAAAAACCAAAAAGATATGTCAATAGTGTCACAAAACTCTCAAAACGGTCCATTATCATATTCCATGCAATTATCACATTGAATATTTTTAATTTTCGTTCAAATTGGGTACGGATGAATGCCCTAAATTTTAAGAAGGTGGAAAAAACCTGAGATTTTTTGGATAAATGAAAGGTCCACAAACAATTAGAATAATCATCCAAAAATAAGACATAATAATGATGGCCCGAAGAACTTAAAATGGGAGATGTCTATAAATAATATCAAAAGGCATCAAAGTACGAGAAGTAGATACTACAAATGGTAATCTAACATGTTTTCCTAATGGACAAGAAGGACAAAGTGGAGTACTACGCATACCCTTACAAGTAATAAAATTATTTTTATGCAGAGAAGAAATAATAAATGACCCCGGATGCACCAAACGTGCATTCCACAAGGAATGTGGTTCTTGATGTGATGGAGGACTTGATCGGAGCGTGCCTGAACTTTGAATAATTCCGCCCACGTCGCTTATTGGACGTTTTCCATCTCAAGAACAATAGGGATGTGGTTCTTGATGTTGGAGACTATAAGGGAAGGATGAAACATGTTCTTTGATGTAGACATAATGAAAGAATAATAGGTGAATTAGGGAGTTGGAAGAAAATTTGGGAAGAGAGGAAGAAATTGCACGGAAATCGAGGATGAATCATGGAATCCGAGACGGGAGAAAAGGGCAGCGGAAGTGTTTTTGTGAGAAGGTATTTTAGCCCTAGACTTCTGATATCATGAAAGAAATAATCCCTTGATTATTCTCATTAATGAAGAGGTATTTATATACAATATACAATCCTAATTATGGAAAATTCTATTCCTACTATAACAATAAATGGAAAGTCCTATTCCTATTATAACAATAAATTCTAATTACACTTGTAAAAGAATTATTCAACAATGGTAAGTTTACACTAAAACTTGAACTCGGATACACGTGTATACTCCTTCTGTCAAAATATTTGACGGAGAGAATTAGTGAAAATATTACATGTTAAATTTGAAAAAACCAATCTAAATCGATATATGTAAATTTGAATGAGAAAATCATATATAAAATCAAATATTATTTTAATGGAGGAGAACACTTCATAATAAGAGGAAATTAACATAAAATGAGAAAAAATAATGTGATAAAAAAATTTGCACCAAAATATATTAAATTTCTAGTGCAACATATACGATGAGAAAAAATAAAAGCTTATAATGAAAGATTTGTAATTGAAACATCATGAAGAATTATATTTAGACATTTTTATCTTATGAAAAAAAGGCAAAAAAAAAAAGAGAGAATAACGATAGTTATATTTCTTGGCCAAAGAAAAGCGTTATATTAGTTTTTTCATTTCAATGTTTTTCATATCTCTGTTATCTTATATTTTTTCCTTAACCCTTCCTGCTCTTAGAAAGTAAAGCAATAGTGTTGTACTTGCTCCAGAAGGTCGATTATCAACGAAGCAATTTAATTAAAATATTTGATAAAGATAACAATATTCGCACGTATATTCTTTCACACCCCCACAGTCATAGCGGTGGTTGTCGTACGCTGAGACTGTCCCTAAAATCTTCAAACAGAACTAAGGGAAGAACCTAAGTAAAGATGTCAGTAATTTGGTACCTTGAAGGGACATGCAAGACACGTACTTGTCCACGAGCTACATTTTCGCGAACAAAGTGAATATCCATCTCGATATGTTTTGTGTGCTGATGTTGGACAGAATTCCCAGAGAGATAGACCGCACTAACATTATCGCAGTAGACCAAGGTAGCTTTCTGAATAGGAAAGTGAAGCTCTAATGGGAGATTACGCAGCCAACAGGACTCAGAGACCACATTGGCTACCCCTCGATACTCAGCCTCCGCACTGGATCGCGATAAAGTAGCCCGGCGTTTAGCCGACCACGAGACCAAGTTATCACCTAGAAACATACAATAACCAGATGTCAAGTGTCTGGTATCCGAACATCCACCCAATTAGCATATGTATAAGACATGAGAGTGGATACAGAGGATGGATATATGTGCAAACCATAATCACGAGTGCCAAGAATGTAACGCACAATGCGTTTGAGAGCGTGCATGTGTTCTTCCCTCGGATCATTCATAAATAAACACACCTGCTACACTGCATAAGTAATATCAGGCCTCGTGAATGTAAGATACTGAAGAGCCCCGCAAGACTACGATAATGGGAGGGATCCTCATAGGGTGTGCTAGAATTAGCACTCAACTTCGGTTTGATGTCAACCGGAGTAGGAGATGACTTACAGGATGAAATGCCAGCCCGCTCAATAATCTCAGTCGCATACTTCCTCTGGGATAAAAATTGACCACATGCATGACGAGTTACAACTACACCCAAGAAATAACTCAAAGGCACCAAGTCTTTCATAGCAAATTCGGAGCTGAGAAGTGACATGATAGACTTGCGCAGTTTATCAGAAGAGGCAGTCAATATAATATCATCCACATATAACAGAATGTATGCCAAAGAAGTACCATGACGATAAATGAACAAAGAATCATCAGAACAGCTGTGAGAAAACCAAAAAGTAGACACATAATCTGCAAACCTTTTGTACTAGGCCCGATGGGCCTGTTTTAGCCTATACAAGGACTTCTTTAGCAAACAGACATGGTTAGGATGATAGGGGTCCTTGAAACCCAAGGGTTGATGCATGTATACAGTTTCCTTGAGATCACCGTATAAGAAAGCATTTTTCACATCCAACTGATTAATGGGCCATGCTTTCGAGAGAGCCAGACTGAGAAAAGTGTGAATGGTTGCCGGTTTGACCATAGGACTAAATGTCTCTCCACAATCCATGCCAACCTGTTGAGTTTTGCCATCACCTACAAGACATACTTGATGCCTCTCAAAACAACCATCAGATTTTTCCTTATAAGTAAAAATCCACATAAAACGACTCACGTTGACACCAGGCGGACATGTCAACAACTCCCACGTCTTATTTTTAATAATGACATTATATCCATCATCCATGGCTTTTTTACAATTCAGGTCATGAAGGGCAGCTACGGGGTTACATGGTATGGGTGATTTAGTGACATTAGAATTGAGATTAAAATGGCATTTTGGTCTAAAAATTCCCTGTTGATTACGAGTAATGGGCCCTTGACTCGGAATAAAAGTGGGTCGGAATGAGATGCTAGACCAAGTGATGGACTGGATAGGACAATAGGCAATCAGCCTACTGGCCATGAAATTGGACCCAGGTGTTACTTATTTGGGCCAGCAGACAGTGGGCCTACTGGCAGACTCGGAAGACGTAAGGAGTATGGGCCAACAGGTAGTGGGCATGCTGACTGGATTTGAGCACTGGAAAGGATTGGGCTAGCCAGTGTTTGCTGGTCTAGATCCCGAGATGAGGGTCGGACCAAATGGTAGACCACATACGGTGAGAGCCCTTCATCCAAAAAAATTATAAGAATTAGACACGGAATTATGCAACTTAGCAAATGGAAATTGGATTTTATAAAAAATTACATGGCGACTAATGATGATTTTATGAGATGATAAATCATAACATTTATAACCACGATGATTAGATGGATAACTCAAAAACACACAAGCGGAAGAGCGGGCTTGTAGTTTATTTACTGTAGTGGGGGGAAAGAGAGGATATCATAAACACCCAAACACCCTAAGATGAAAATGGGTCGGATCTTTGTGATAAAGAATTTTGAGTGGAGATTGATATGCTAATTCTTTCTAGGGAGTATGTCAAGAAAGTAAGTGATCATTTGTAGTGCATAATTCTAAAATGAAAGTGATAATGAAGCATGGGTGAGTAATGTTCGAACAATATTATTAATGGTGCGTATTTTTCGCTCGGCTTTCCCATTTTGTGAGGATGTATGTGAACAAAAAAACCGAGAAGATATACCATTAATGTTACAAAAATCTCTAAATGGACCATTATCAAATTCCCTTCCATTATCACATTGAATATTTTTAATTTTCCGTTCAAATTGGGTACGGATGAATGCTCTAAATGATAGAAATGTGAAATAAACTTGTGATTTTTTAGATAACGGAAAAGTCCACAAAAAATTAGAATAATCATCCAAATATAACACATAATAATGGTGTCCCAAAGAGCTCAAAATGGGTGATGTCCACAAATCACTATGAATAATATCAAATGTCAATAAAGTACTAGAATTGGAGGCAACAAACGGTAATTTAACATGTTTTCCAAGCAGACATGAAGGAAACATATTTGTACTATGCGTACTATTATACTCAATAAAATTATTATTTTTCAGAGAGGAAAGAACAGATGCTCCCGGATGACCCAAACACGCATGCCATAATAGAGGTATCCCCGTCGCGAAATCCTTCACAGAAAATCTAAAAGGGTCAAATTCAACAGAAACCCAGTTATCAGTTGTAAATATTTGAACATACACCAAATTTTTAATTAATTGAGGAGCATGAAAGACATTTTTCAAGGCTAAAGGTGGGTTTGGGGGAGATAAATTTGTGTGACCATAACCACGAATTGGAATTGAATTACCACTACTAATAATAATCCACAATTTGGCTCAAATTGAAATAAGACGAGAGATTACCTGGCGCGGACGTCATATGAGAAGTGGCACCGGTGTCCATGTACCAATTTTTATCCGAAGGATTTAATCCAAGTGTGTGCATATCTACCTCGATATTCGTGGGACTCGAGACTACTGTTGGGCCTGCAGCAGTGAAGGTTTGTTGTGGCTGAGGCCTAAGCAGGCCTGGCAACTGCCACGACCCATTCTGCCGAGCCCCTTGTTGCTGAAAGTCGTTGGGCCTGGCCTAATAATTTGCTGGACCTGGACCGCCTGCTGGATACGGTGGACTGGGCCACTACCCACAGGCCCAGCTTCACGGCGACTGTGCACTAGCCCAAGAAAGTGGCCAGTGATGGTGCGGCCCAGTCTGCTGGCCACTACCACTCCGTCCTCCGTCACTACCACAACTGCCGCCACTATTTTTTTGATTTTGACCCTTTTTGCCGTCACCATTGCTACGGTTTTGGCTAGAATTTTCCGGGAAGGAGTGAGGGTCATCAGTGTCGCGTGATGTGGCCATCATCATGGTGGAATTAGCTCCGGTAGCTGCCTTTTTAGCCAAGACGGCTTCTTCTAAGGTGAGCATGGAACGTGTTTGGTAGAACGACGGGAGAGGATTGCTTTGACGAAGAAGAGTTCCAACTCCATTATAAGCCTCAGAGAGGCTTGCAACCATCTGAAGAACAAGACGATCATTAGTGATAGGCACACCAACGTTCTTGAGTTGATCCGACAACTCTTTGAGTCTTTGACAATAGACTAAGGCATTCGAAAAATCCTCCATATTTATATGGGAGAAATCCTCTTGGAATATGTCACGCAACCTATTCCAAGCTTCCATTGTCGTAGCGTTGGGTTCGATAGTTGTATGTAAGAGGTTTGTAGAAATGGTGGAATGGATCCATTGAAGGACCGTCGCAGCGAGAGTTGCCCACAACTAAATTTAATCATATGTGGTAGGTACCTTCTCCTTGCCTTTTGCCGGTGTTACAATGTAATGAAGGACTCTATTATACCGTGCGTGAATTTTAAACAGTTCTTCCCATGTCGTGTATTGGACTTTTTCCATCTCAAGAACAATAGGGATGTTGTTATTGATATTGGAGACTGCAAGGGCAGGATGAAATATGTTCTTTGTGGTAGACATGATGACAGAACAAGAAGAGAATTAGGGTTTAGAAGAAGAAAAAAATTGAAGGGAGGGAGTAGGGTCAGCCGTCGACCACCACTGGTAGGGTTAGGGCGGCGGAAGGTGGGAAAAATTAGAGAAAGAAAATATTGCCCTAGACTGCTGATACCATGAAAGATAATAATTACTTGATTATTTTCATTAATGTAAAAGGTATATATACATGATATACAATATTTAATTAAGCAAATTAAATCTACCTTTTTCTAATACAAGACTACTACCATAATTACACATGTACAAGAATTCTACTTTGAATATACACGGGATATACGATATTCACACGTATATTCTTTCAAGTACAAAAAAATTATAAAAGAAACTCAAAAAATGGATAAAATATGCTATCCAAAGAGATGACATCAAACTTATTTATAGAAAGGGAAAATATGAGGATGAAGCAAAAAAATTAATCCTACACTATCACCACATTCAAGGATATATTAAGAGCATTAATTTGTTTTATGGTATGGGAATCGTGCCAATTTCATTCATTATAATGATCTACGGTTATGTTAATAAATTATTAGCCATTGTGGCTTTTTAATTGCCTTCACAAATCTTTATTTAAGAGATGTGAGTTTTGATTTTTTTTTTAACCTAGCTCATAAATTTTTAAACCTAGCTCATAATTCTTGGTCCTCAAATTGGCCACCTAGCATGTGTAGTAAATTCAGGACTCCCACCCGCCCTTAATTAGAGGGATATTTGACTATTGTTATCTTTATTTATGGCTAAGTTATAATATTTTTTCGTTAAATATTTATTATTTATGTATCATCTCTATTAATGACGATATTCTACTAAGGATAAAATAGAAAAAGAAATAATTAGTTGTGTCTTAAACTTCTAACACGATAAATAATTTGAGAATTATTTTTAATAATCACGACAGATAATTTAAGATGAGGGAATGATTTTCCTATGTTGCCAGCTATTTGATAATTATGTAATTGCCTAAATATTGCCAGCTAATCTAGTTGTTAAGTGGTGGCTAGCTAGGATTGTCACCTAACTTGTAAATGCTAGAAACTTGTCACCTAGATACTTGTTAAGGTAGTATGGCTAGGTGGATTTGGGTAAAACTTTTATCCACATCGGTGTTTACACCCAACTAATATATTAATAACACATATTACTTTATTTAATTATGATTATAAATACTTAACCATAATTATGTTGTGCACATGATCCTAAATATACAAAAAACAATTACGTAGTAATAATCTTGCTATTCTCCTTTTTAAGTTCTAAAGTTAATGTTAAGTAGATCGACGGTACTTTCTGTGCCACTAACCACATCCCAACTGCCATCACTAGCCATTACAAACATAAAAACTTATTCTATTCAATTCTCACCTAGGTTGGAAAACTAGGTATAAATCTTTAATTGGCCCATCATCTAATATAATAGGTATCTAATTAAAATCAAACATATCTCCAATTACATTAATCCACCTAGAGGGAACACAACCCTAGTCCTCTCTATACTTGAATTACAAATTTGCAATTAGTTCATATTTGAATTGAAAAGTAGATTTTAATCAAAACAAACATTTTTTCTCAACATCTTTGAAATATAGAATAAGTATCGAGGTTTACATTTGAATTGTAGTTTTTCTCGTCGTATTCCCTATGGGATTCGACCCCAACCGTTGTTGGTTCTATATTTGCTTCGACCGCTTTACATCCTTTTCGAAGGTGTAATTTGGGCTTATCAAATTTTGGCGCTATTATCGGGGAATACAATTTAGAAATTTGCAATTTAGTGTAATTATCTACTTTAGTCTTTATTTCTCATATCACTCTTTTGTTGTTTTTGGTGTGTAGGTGTTATGACTTCAGACTACGATTCTGATGATGAATTTATGGGTGCATGGGCCGCCTCTATCAATCCCCTACCACTTCCAGAAAATGCAAGTTTTTACGTAAACACCACATTACTACACCTACTCAACACCAAGAGTCTATTACCGATGATCCAAATCGATACCTTCAGAATTTCCTTGGAGTTTGTGCCATGAATGTCAAACCAAACATCTCAAGTGAGATGGTGAAGTTGAGGTTTTTCCCATTTTCTCTCACGGGAGAGGCCACCTCTTAGTTAGACGATCTTTCCGCATGTTCGATCACAACATGGGCGGATTTGACCAATGCCTTCCTCAAAAAGTATTTCCCTCCATCCCAGATGTTACAACTCTGAGATGAAATCAACAACTTCTTACAACTCCCTAATGAACCACTTCACGAGACTTGGACCCGATTTAAAAAGAAAGTGAAGAGTTGTCCAAATCATGATTTACCGGATAATGTGCTTCTCCGAACGTTCTATAGGGCATTTGACTCAGTCAACAAGTCGGTGGCAAACAATCTAGCGGAGGGAGCCGTCATGGATACTAATTATGATGTGATGTGTGTTTTGCTTGACAAGCTAATAGAAACAAATTAAGCTTGTCACACTAGAGAGTCGGAGGTGGTTGGAGGAAGTTCTTCCAAGAATTTTATATCTAGAGAAACACTTATGAGGGAAGAAGAGAGAGATGAAATAATGGCCAAATTGATGAAGCAAATGGATCTTCTCACAAAACATGTTATGGGTGGTGGCTCAAAGAAAGAGAATGTGGTTGGGTCTTGTGAAGGGGGCTAAAAAACAATGCTACTAAGTGTTTGATGAGGAGGTGAATTTTTTGAATAATCAAAGGGAGGTTCCCCGCCTAACTTCCAAGGTCCTAATCAAGGAACTTGGCGGCAAGGTCAAGGGAATCAAGGTTGGAACAAGGATAAAGGAGGCTCAAATTAGGGGAACAACAACCAAAGGGGTTACAACAACAACCAAGGTGGTTACAACAACAACAATTACAACAACCATTAGAGCGACAATCCCTATTTTCCAACAAAGGGTGGCCATCAAAGTTTGAGCCAACCATCCACTATTGACCCTGCTAGTTCGAAACTTGAGGAAATGTTCTCAAAAGTGTTGAGAAAAGTTGAGTCAACCGACACATTTATCAAAGAGGTGAAGGATGACATAAAATTCATGAGAGGGGGTATGAGTATTATGGGACAAGTGGTGAGTTCACATTCAAATTCAATCAAGAAAGTTGAGGCCCAACTTAGCTAAATATCATCTACCATCAACCAAAGGCAAAAAGGTATACTCCCTAGTGACACAGTGGCAAATCTAAGAAAGGGTAATCATTCTTGTAAACCTATTACTACTAGGAGTGGAAAGGTACTTGGGGATGATGCCTTGGTGAATGAAGAAGAGATTGTTGTTGATGAAGCACCTATTGTTGAGCCTATTATTGTTGATAAAGATAGTGTTACCAAGAAGGAGAGGACTAGTATTCAAGAGCCCATTGTTATTGAAGAAGAGCTTACAAAAGATGAAACCCCAAAAGTGATGGCAGCTATTCCATAGCCCCCACCTCCGTTTCCTCACAGGATAGCCAAGAAAAAGGATGACATGAAGTTTTTGAAGTTTATTGAGAAGTTGAAGCAACTTTCCATCAACATTCCTTTAGTTGAAGCCCTTGAATAAATGTCAGGCTATGCAAAGTTTATGAAATATCTTGTGACCAAGAAGATACAATCTAGCTTTGAGACGATGGATGTCACCCATCATTGTAGTGCCATTTTACTAAGACACTAGTTCAAAAGAAAGAGGACCCTGGAGCATTCACTATTGGGGCCTATAAGTTTGCAAAAGCGTTGTGTGATCTCGGTGTAAGCATTAATTTGATGCATCTTGCTATTTTCAGCAAGTTGGGTTTAGGCACTCCCCGTCCCATAACTATGAGGCTACTTATGGTAGAGCGCACCGAGAAAATGTCGGTTGGTATTCTTTTCGATGTCTTTGTTCGTGTGAATAGATTCATATTTCCGACTGACTTTGTGATATTGGATTGTGAAGTGGATTTTGAGGTTGGCTTAATTTTGGGATGATCATTCTTAGCCATGGGGCGAGCTCTTGTTGATGTAGAGAGAGGTGATATTAAATTACAAATGAACAATGAAGAGATCACATTCCATATTTGTAAGTCGAGGAAATAACTGGTGAACATGAGTGTGGTGTCGGTTATTGATACAATTTATGAATCTGTGAAGACCACCGTTGCTAATAAGTATGTTGGTGAAGTGTTGGAGGTGGTGTTGATGAACTATGATGGAGAGAACTATGAAGAATTTGAGGAGATGGTTAATGCTTTAGTTAAATTGGGGTCATACAACTACAACCCCAAAAAGCTTGATCTTGACTTGGAAAATTGTGAGACTCCTCCCACTAAGACATTAATCATTGAACCCACGACCGTGGAACTCAACCCTCTTCCTTCACATTTAAGGTATAAATTCCTTGGTCCAAATAACATTTTGTCTGTTATAATTTCAAACCTATTGACAGAAGAGCAACGTGAAAGGTTATTGGTTATCTTGAGCAGGTAAAAAGGGCCATTGGATGGTCAATTGTAGATATTCGGGGTATTTCTCCAGGTATTTGCACTCATAAAAATTGTCTTGATGAAGAATATATTCCGAGTGTGGAGCATCAAAGGAGGTTGAATCCTTATATGCAAGAGGTTGTGAAGAAGAAAATAATCAAGTGGTTAGATGCCGGTGTTGTGTACCCTATTGTAGATAGTGAGTGGGTAAGCCTGGTTCAATGTGTGCCTAAGAAGGGTGGTATTACTGTGGTGCCTAATGAGAAGAATGAGTTGGTTCCAACTTGAACGGTTACCGGGTGGAGAGTATGTATGAACTTTCAGAAATTGAATAATTGGACAATGAGGGACCACTTCCCCATACCATTCATGGATCAAATGCTAGATAGACTCACGGGGCAAGAATTATATTGCTTCCTTGATGGGTATTCGGGTTACAACCAAATCACCATCAACCCCGAAGACCAATAAAAGATCACATTCACTTGTCCTTATGGTACCTTTGCGTTTAGAAGAATGTCCTTTGAGTTATGTAATGTTCCCGCCACTTTTCAAAGGTGCATGATGTCCATATTTTCCGACGTGATTGAGAAATCATTGAAATTTTCATGGATAACTTTTCCGTGGTTGGAGACTCTTTGGATGCTTTTGTAGAGAACTTGGCTCGAGTTTTAAAACATTGTAAAGAGACCAACTTGGTTCTAAATTGGGAAAATGCCACTTTATGGTCAAAGACGCACAAAATTTTGAAAAAAGGTATAGTGGTTGATCAAGCCAAAGTTGAAATTATTATCAAGCTTCCTCCACCTATCTCCGTGAAAGGGTCTCCGACATTTTCTAGGACATGTCGGGTTCTATAGAAGATTTATCAACGACTTCTCTAAGGTGGCAAATCTTTTGTACAAATTATTGGAGAAAGAGACTAAGTTTGAGTTTGATGAAGCTTGTCTCAAGGCGTTTGAATGTTTGAAAAAGAAGCGCACTTCGGCACCTATCATTGTTGCTCTGGATTGGTTAAAGCCATTTGAGCTTATGTGTGATGCTAGTGGTTTTTTTATGGAGGTTGTTCTTGGCCACAAGAGAGATAAAAAATTTCATCCCATATATTATGCAAGTAAGACTCTTAATGGAGCGCAAATGAATTACACCATCACCGAGCAAGAGTTGCTTGCCATTGTATATGCTTTTGAGAAATTCTGGACTTACTTGTTGGGAACTCATGTGATTGTGTACACGGATCATTCGGCTCTTCGTTATCTCATGGCTAAGAAAGATGCAAAGCCTAGGTTGATACGTTGGGTCTTGTTTTTGCAAGAGTTCAATTTTGAAGTTAAATATAGAAAGGGATATGAAAACCAAGTGGCGGACCACTTATCAAGGCTTGAAGATGTGGGAAAGTCAAGTGATGGGCTTGAGGTGAATGTTTTGTTCCCGAATAAGTATGTAATGGTGGGATCACATGATATGATTCAATGGTACACTGATTTCGCAAACTATCATGCAAGTGATATTATGCCAAGTGATCTCACTGTGAATCAAAAGAAAATGTTTTTGAGTGATGTTCGAAAGTTCTATTGTGATGAGCCCTATCTTTTCTGGGGTTGTGCCAACAATATGATAAGGAGGTGTATTCCTGAAGTTGACATGTTACCCATACTTGAGGTTGCCATTCATCCTCCGTTGGTGGTCACCGTAGTAGTGCAAGAACCGCGACGAAAATGCTTCAAAGTGGTTACTATTGGCCAACCATTCATCAAGACGCCTATGATTTTGTGAAAGAGTATGATTGTTGTCAAAGGCATGGGGGAATTTCAAGAAAGCATGAGCTACCGTTGACACCCATTCTTGAAGTTGAGTTGTTCGATGTTTGAGGGATAGACTTTATGGGCCCGTTCGTGAGTTTGTATGGTAATAAGTACATCCATGTGGCAGTTGCCTACATGTCCATGTAGGTGGAGGTTGTAGTGCTTCCTAACAATGAAGGAAAGAGTGTCACCACATTTTTGAAAAGTTACATCTTCACAAGGTTTGGTACTCCAAGAGCTATAATTAGTGATAAGGGCCCCCATTTTTGCAACCAATTGTTCAAAGATCTTCTTAAGAAGTATGGCGTCAAACACAAGATGGCTACACTCTATATTCCTCAAACTAGTGTGCAAGTGGAAGTCTTAAATCGGGAAATCAAATACATCCTATCCAGGACGGTCAATATCATATGAATTGATTGGTCACGGAAATTAGATTATGCACTTTGGTCTTATCGGACAACTTTCAAGACTCATATTGGCATGTCGCCATATAGGTTTTTTTGGAAGGCTTGTCATCTCCCAATTGAGCTTGAGCATAAAGCAATGTGGGCTTTGAAGAAATTGAATCTTGAGTAGAATGATGCATCAAACCTGACAGCGGAACAATTCAATGAGATGGATGAATTTCGTCTCAAAACATATAAGAGTTCGGCACTTTATAAGGCCCAGATGAAGTATTTCCACGATAAGAAGATCTTGAAGAGGGGCTTTAGCCCAGAGGATTAGGTTTTGTTGTTCAATTCAAGGTTGAGGTTATTTCCTGGGAATTTGAAATCCAAATGGTCGGGTCCTTTAGGGGTGACACAAGTTTTTCCTCATAGGGCTATTAAAATATCTTGTCCGAGTGGGAACCGAGTCAAGGTGAATGGCCAAAGAGTAAAGTATTACTTGGGAATGCCCAATGAAGTCAAGATAATCGAGGTGATCTACGTCAATGAACAATTATGAATTGGTAACAATGTCATGCCGCGACATAAAATTAGGCGCTTCTTGGGAGGCAACCCAAGTGTTTTTCTTTTTATTTTACTTTGGTTACTTGGATATTTTGATGTTTGTTGAAGTTGTAGGGTTGGAAATTGTATACGAAAGGGAAAATTGGTAATAAAAAGCACTAGTGTCTACAGTCATGATTTGCGGTTAATTTGCAAACCGCAATAATTGTCTGCGACACAGTATGCGAACCACAGACCATGCCAAAACGGTTCCTCGGGTAATGAAGTTTCAGGCCCAGTATGTGATTACTATGCAATTCGCATTAATTGCTTATGGTGGCTTCTGCAAACTGCAAGTTGTGCTTCAGGTGAGATAGGTTCGGGTCCGACCCGACCCGCGACATATTTAAATGCAAGAAAATTGTTCCCCTCATTCAATTTTACCCACGATTTTCACTCTATTTGAACAGTTTTCAAATCATTTTCAACCCTAATCCTATTCCAAATAAATTTAACTTCTCAATTCCCTTTAATTTCTTCAATTTTTGCTTGCAATTCCAATGCTCCCACTGTGCACACACTGATTTTTTAAGGAAGGCACTAAAATTACAACCTCGCGAAAGAAGAAAGCACTCATGAATGATGTCCCAAATCTGAAGAGGGGATAATAACTACACCCGAGGTTCATGAATTGCCAGAACTAAATACTACAGAGAAATTATCTTGAAGAGAAAGGAGGAAGAACTTACCTTCCGATTTGCTGAGCCTGGTTCCAAAGAACTATATCTTGCGGGACATAAGATAAAAATGAAAGGCAATATGGCGCAGGTGATACATGAAGAAAAGAGGATGAGTTGGAACGGGCTAATGAGTGAGTGCCCCAATATTATTCAAAAGTTGAAGGCATCAAGGTGGGATAGTTTCACAAAACCTCCAAGTAACTACATTTTGGTACTCATGAGAGAATTTTATGCTACCTATGGGGCGATCCTAAACAACAAAAGAGGCAGGCGACAGGCCAAATCCTCTATAGATCCTCTCGGTTTTGGGACGATTCGAGGGGTGAGCGTTGATATCCGGGGTAAAAAGATCAACAATTTCTACTTTAGGAAGGAAGTAGAGGGTGAGGATGAATTCTCCCTAAAGTACACGAATTAGGATGGAAGGATGAAGAACCAAGATGATCATAGAGTGTGAGCCGCATTAGTAATTGCCAAAGAAACACCCGATTGGATTGATCCAGCGATTGGAATACATAAGAACACTCTCACCAAAGAGGCAAAATTTTAGCTTGCAATCATATCTTCTAGGGTGTTGCTTTCATTCAACGACACTAACATTGGGCTAGAAAAAGTCATTATGATTACTGCTCTCTTGACCGGATAGAAGATAAATGTGAGAGAAATTATTTAGGATGAGATTCAGGACCGGGTACAACATAAGAACACCTCTCTTTCATACCTTTGTTTGATCACTGCCTTATGTATGAAGGCAAGAGTGCCTCAGATTGATAGGATTGATAGGTACACTGAGTCCAAACAGATGGTGGATTACACTCGGTTAGAGTATGGCAAGAAGAAGACCACCGTACCACAGTTTCAAGCTACTACGATTGTACTTGACACACAGCTTCTTCTCACAATTGATCAGCCTACTCCAGTAGATATTTTAGTCCCAGCCTCTACTTCAGTCCCAGAGGTTCTAGCCCAGACTACAAAGACTGTTCCTGCCACATCTGTGCCCACTTCTTCTGCCCCGGCTGCATGGTCAGGCATTCCTGCTCATGGTATAAGATTGATTAGTATTTTTTTATCAAAACCACCAAACTGATTGTTTGGTAGTGCTTTATTAAATAAAATAGTTCTGTACAGAAAATCAAAATAAATAAAATAAAAACAACAAAAGAAAAGAAACCAGTTCAATGAACTGCACTAAGTGTAACTAATCCCAAGTAAATACACAAAAGCTTGTCTACTTCAGATCTTATAGCCTTGACTTGAATCCATCTCACACATCTATAGAGCTATCACCAGGTGATATGGATCAATAGTCAAATGAAGTGATATTCAGGCTTCAAATATGAAGTTGAATATTTCTTGAAGGAACTCAGGATCAGTTGTCTCATTTGTACTAGAATCTGGACATGTTTCCATCCTCATACTGAACCTGCAATGAATATACATTTGGCTATACTACAATAGAATGTGCATGATAGCATACTAATACCACACATTGTATTCTATCTAACAATACATTCATTGTCATTCAGTTTATGCGTATGGTTGTATTGATGCAGTGTCGGTTACTACATTCTCCTATTGCTGAATTCAATCTCCAGAAATCTAATGGTCCTTTGCATTTCTAATTCTCATGTATGGTATATATATTTTTTTCTATATTCAAAATATGTCTAGCTTTACTGGAAAGTGACATGAAGTTATGGAACTGTTGAGTACCTACAAAATCAAAAATATGGTTAGCTAAAAAATCTGCCAATTCATTCCCTTCTCATAGTACATGTTCCACCCTTACTTCCTTATTTCTCTTCAACTTTTTGATGTCTTGAATACCCATAGCTATATGCGAAGAAACTTCCCATTGTTCTATTAGGACCATCTTCAAAGTTAAGGAATCAGTTTCCAGTATCACAGCCAACAAAGAGTGACTAATACAGTATTCTAGTTCATTATTTAATGCTATTGCATTTGCCACCAGATTAGTCACATCTGAAATTCTCCTTCTAGCTGCATATTTTAAATCTCCATCTACATTTCTAATACAATATTCCACTGATCTTGGACCTAGATTTCCTCTTGATGCTCCATCAGAGTTACATTTGTACCACCCTTTCATAGGAAACTCCCATCTTACAATTCTGCTCGTCACCTTTGGCCTGTGGGCTTTAAATAACAGAATTATCTAAGGCAAACATTTTGTCATAAAAGGCTTCCATGGGAACCTTACTTCGTACAATAAACAGATATTCAGGTTAACCTTATAAATCACCTTGTTAATGGACATCTTTCCTCCATGTAGCACTATATTCCTCCATTTCCATAATTACCACATGATAATTAAAGGAAATGCTTTAAAGACTTAGTTTAGCTTCGGAGGACATCCAACATTCCACCAAACCTGCACTGTTTGTTTCATCTGCACTAATGGAGTAGTTATGCCAATAGCACCATTAAAATAGCTCCACACCCTTATATCTATTGGACCTGTGACAAATAAATAATCTACTATTTCATATTGTATCACAGTACAACAGTACCTCTCCTCTAGGCAGTTTAAACTTCCACAATCTCCAAAAGAAAATTGAAATTTTAAATGGTAAGCCTTTTATCAACACATTCTTCAAAACATCTGTTTTAGGAGATTTCCTTCTCAGTAATTCCCATGCACTTCCTACTGTGAATTTTCCAGATGTTGTCATCATCCACCATGGCCTATCCCACTCCTCAAATGCTTCATGAATCTCCAAATCATGTGTGATATGTTCCACAATATCCTCAGGAAATACGTTTTGTAGCTTGTTGACATCTTATTTTCCTTCTATCATAAGTTCATGCAGATCTTGTATACTTTCATTTATCTCAAACTCCTTAGGAACTATATGATATAATGCACTAAGTTTTGACCGATTATCCTACCATATATTAGCAGTACCACTCTTAGGTTCCCACCATATCTCATGCTTTATATTATCCCTGGCCTCCAATATCATTTTCCAAACTTGTGAACCTCTCTTCCATTGCATAGTTTGAGGATAGTGTCTTTTAAAATACTTGATCCACATAAAATTAGCCCACAGAGTATTGGTGGTTCTAAACTTCCACCATAACTTAGCACATAGAGCTTTAGATACATCAAACAATGATCTAAATCATATGCCTCATTCATCTTTGGGTAAACACAATTTTAACCATGCTAACTAATGTATCCTTCTATATTATTCATTGTTACTCCAAAAGAATCTTGCAAAGATTTTATGTAACTCATTAATGACACATTTTGGAGGCCTTATTGCTGATAGAAGATGTATTGGTATACTATGTAGAACATTGGTGATCAGGACTACCTTGCCTCCAAAAGATAATAATTTTCCCTTCCAATCTTGTAGCTTTTTTTCACCTTTTTAACCAATTCATTATAATCAGTATTTCTCTTTCTTGCATGAGTAATAGGACATCCCAGATAAGTAAAAGGAAAAGTTCCTCTTGTAAATCCAGTAGCCTCCCACACCTATTGAACTATATCATTTGATACATTGTTGTGCATATAGAATGAACTTTTCTCCTTGTTAATCTTCTGACCAGATACCTACTCATAAGCCTGCAGAACTCCCATAACCAACTCCAGTGATTTGGGATCTGTAGATGAGAAAATAATAGTGTCATCTGTATAAGCAATGTGATTCAAATTTACACTCCACTTTGGTATTCCATATTGTCTAAAATTATTGTCCTCAAATAAATAGTTCAATGTTCTAGATAATACTTCTGTAGACAATATGAATAAAGTTGGAGATAGAGAGTCTCTTTGTTTTACACCCCTAGTTAAATGGAAAAAACCAAAGGCATGGCCATTCAATAGTACTGAACATCAGTTATTAGCTATCAATCTCCACACCATGTCTATAAACCTCTAAGCAAATCCCTTATTCCTCAACACACTGGCTAAGAATATCCTAGATACTCTATCATAAGCCTTTGTCATGTCAAGATTTAGTGCCTCATTTGCAGGTTTTCCTATAAGTCTGATATCAGTTACAATCTCATATGTCAGGAGTACATTTTCTATAATATTACTACCTTTCACAAAACCAGATTGATTGGCTAAGATTAATGAAGGTAGAACATTCTCCAATTTATCTTGCACCACTTTTGATATAACTTTATTGATGATGAAGTTGCTATGACTTATAGGCCTCATATCAGAGAAGGTTTCAACAATATTCCTCTTTGGAATCAATACAAGGTTAGTATGTGTAATTGACTTAGGCAAAGTATGGCCTTCAAAGAATGCCTTTACCATATTATACACATCAGTCCCAACTATATCCCAACACACCTGATAGAACACACCTATCATTCCATCTGGACATCTAGAACTTTCTCCTGATAATTCAAAAACTGCTTTCTTGACTTCCTCCAATATTGGAAAATATATGAGCTTTGTATTGTCCTCTTGATTAACCATTTGTGGTATATGTTGCAGCAAAGAGAAATCAGTAGGCTCACCTTCTTGATTAAATTATTGCTTAAAGAAACTAATTGCCCCATCTACCAAAGATGTTGATCTTTCAATCCATGTGCCATCATTATTTTTTATCCTTTTGAGCTGTAATATTTTCCTTCTCCCATTGACAATGTTATGTAAGAACCTTGTGTTTCCGCCACCCTCAGCAAAGCTAGTAACATGTGATTTCTGTTTCTAAAATTCCTTCTCATAGTGAATATACTTCTTCATCTCAGCTTGTGCCTTTTGTAAAACCATCCTATTCATTGGTGATGGATCCCCCTCAAATAGTTGCTCCTTAATTCTCACAATTTCCTCTCTGATAGTAAGTTGTTTGAAAATATCTACAAATGCTTCCTTACTCCATGATGATAGAGCAGTCTTGACATTCTTCATTTTCAATTCAAAGGAAATAAAACTATCTCCATCAAATCAGTATGCCAATTTTGATTGACTACCTTCAAGAATGTTGCATGTTCTGTCCAAAACTTGAGAAATCTAAATGGTTTGTTCATATGCATAGATTTATCACGCAAGTCAACAGTAAAGGGGCATGATCTGAGCCTATTGTGGATAAATGTTCCACCTCCATTTGTCCAAACCAATCTTGTAAGGAATTGTTTGCCAACATTCTATCTAATCTTTTGAAAACACAGCCATTTCCAGCTCTACCATTCCACCATGTAAAAGGACTACATTTAAATCCAATTTCCAGAAGTTCACATGAGTTAATGTAGAATGTAATGTCCTCATATTCAGTAGGATAAATAGGAAGGCCACCTATCTTCTCCTTCTCATTCTTGATAACATTAAAATCTCTACCAAGTAGCCAAGGATCCCTCATATATTCAGCAATACAGTACAAACTATCCCAAAGAGCAATCCTCTCCAATGCATCACACTTTGCATAAACCATAGTTGTCACCAGTGATCTACTCATATCTTGGAAAAACATCTTAATAGTGATTTGTTGCTCAGTATCCTTCAGCACCTCCACATCTGCATTATCTTCCACAAAGAACCAGATTTTACCATTAGAGTTATAGTGAGCATATTTCATGGCAGTCTTCTTCTAAATCTTTGAATATGTCTAAAATGCTAAAAAGCTTCCATCAATACAATAATTGAAAACTTATGATGTCTGTGTAGAATTTGAACCCTGTGAAAAGCTTGATGTGTATTCACAGACCTTATGTTCCAAAATAATGTTTTGATCATCATTTAAAACATTTCTTATTAGATCTTTTCTTTGGCAATACTCTAGTAGGCTGAGCATCTGATGCATTTTGTTTCTTCACCTTCTTGTTGACTTTATACATAGATCTTAGAGAAATGCCAGTTTCCCTTGTCACCTGTTGTAAGACATGATGTACATTATCATCCCCTACATTTTCTTTATCTTTACTATTACCAGCACCATCCTTGGTGATTTGATCCTCCATTGCTGAGAAGTCTATGTTATGAGAAACCACATCATGTAATTTCTATAATGGAATATGCTTTTTTTAGAAGTAAGATGTTTACACCTTAAAATTATTTTATTGCTTTATCCAACACTTCCTCTAAATCCTCTCTTGATACTTCAGCAACCTGAATAGATTCCTCCCTACTAGGTGGAAATGAGCTAACACCCTCATCATCAATAGATACCATCACAGGTCCATGGGATTTAATCTCACTCTCAATAGCTAAACTTGACAGTTCACATTGTGATTGAACTATCAAGCATTCCCCCAAGTCCTCATGTTCACTACACATCCCCATATCTTCCATCTGTTGAGCTTTATTTGTATTATTCATATCCAGTTCTGTTGGTTTGGCAATAATACTATGCAGATCACTCTTGTGCATAGCTTCAACTGGTATTGTACCATCAGGTTGCACATCTGAGACACATAGTTCTTGATTCTTGTCATGATCCTCCATACTCTTCTCAGTTGCAGTAAAAGCCCTTTCTACCCATTTTTAGTGTTAGAAACACTCTAACTCTTTTGACAAGTGTGACTCCTCAGTAATAGGAGCCTCCTCCACCTTCTTTTTCCATCCTCAATATCCTCCTCCTTGCTCTCACTGTGACCCATTGATTCTTGTAATTGCTATTTTATTATCACTTTGTTGCCTTCATGATCATTGTTGACTGCACTAAGCTCTATGTTTTTTTCTATTGCACCTTCAGTCTCCACATTATCTTCTTCATTTATTCCCTTATTGTGCACAGGTTCAACTGTTACATCATCTGTTACTCTAATATTTGTTGCACTATTGATAGGAGTATTTATATCTTTTGTTGTAGTACTATCCTCCACTACTATATCCTTGTTGGCATTACATCCCTCTTTGTTACTGTTACTCTCAACATCTCCACCATTTTCCTCTTCTATACATTAGTTCAACACATCAAACTTGTTTTTATTGTATACTTCATTATCATTTGCCTTAATTCCCTTACCTTTATCTACATTCATCATCTTGTCCTTGCCGTTAGTATTTCTAGGATAAGTGAGGACCTTACCACTGGATAAAACTTTTGGTAAGTATTTCTGCACATGATACCTCCTCTGATTTCCTTGTTGAATCCCCTTAGTACTTGCTTCTGCCATTACTGAATTAGTCACATTGTCACTTGTTTCTCTCTCCTTAACATTTGCCTTATTAAGCTCAGGATGCAATACTCTATATTCTTCATTTTAATGACTTTGTAGCAAACATTCAGAACAATACTTAGGCAAGTGATCATACTAAATTCTCACATTTATTACATTAATATCCTTAGTTGCTTCATCCTCAATCTCCATCATTACAAACTTAGGAAGATCTGCCAGAAGATCAAGTTGCACCTTGATTATAGCACAATTAGGTCTTGTTCTATTAATAGTAGCCATCTCAAGTTGAATTATCTTTCCAACAGCAGATGTTTGAAAAGAAGATCCAAGCCATTGCAATCGAAGTTTCCCTATCAACTCTAAAATTTGAATCATATTTGAGAGGCCTCATTTGATAAGTATATCCATCATTAGGCTTCAACCAGTGTGCACTCTTGGAGGATGTTGCGATGAAATCCTCCATTAATGAACATCTTATCAAAAACATGTCGATCCCTAAAAAACCTACTTTACAAATCCCTTTAGCACCACATTTTTTGGTAGAATAATACGCAATTCCTCCAACTTAGGCCAACCATAAGAAAACTTACCAATAATAGCATATTGTAAGTTCTCCAGTTTCTCCATTCTAGTTACTTCTGATGATATATATATCTCACAATGTGCCTTCCATCTACAATCTCAGCCTTCTTCAAAGGAATAAGATCATAAATCTACATGGAAGTAGGTGCAATGGCATTGGTAAGAGTTTGTATATAGTTTGGAGAAGAGTGTTGGTGGAGGTGGATGGGACAATGTGGGGAGTTGTATATGATTGCGGTTGAGAAAGTGGTAGGAATTGGGAAGTGTCATTAGGTGGAGGAGGCTGGCCAACCTTCGATGACAGATGGCCAGTGGCCGATATTGCCATAATTTTGAAAATTAGGGATTGGTATAGGGTTTTCATGGGAATGTAGGAGAGAGAATAGAGCACGTCAAATTAATATCTCGAGACTGATTAGAATTGTTGAGGCTAAGGTAACTAAATTAGTTAAGGAGTTTCCTGCATATGTCAATGAAGCTATAGAGACAACCTTAGCGCCTCATAAGGCAAACCCTGAGGAAGTGAGAGAAGAGTAGAAGAGTATCATGACCGAGCTACAGTCTATTGATCTATGATTGGGGTGTATAGAGGGATGTGGAAAGGAAGGTCTACCGACTATCCGATCAGAATTATAGAGGATTACGGCATAGATGAGTGTCTTGGATCCACCTGAGATAGTTCTGGCAGGGCCTATACTACCATCGGCAACAGAGTTATTCTCTACTCAGCTAAAAGTTAGCACTGAGCCTCATATTGACCACTCCACTAAGCAAGATGATGTAGATGAGGAGGAGGAGGAAAATAGATCAGAGAGGAAGAGTGAGAGTGAGCTGGATAGCTATGTGGGTGATGATCCCTTAGAGAGCGCCCACTTGATTACGAGAGCAACATGCATTCCTCCTGATGAGGTGGATACACTGGTGGTTATGCAGTGGTCTATAGAGCAGCTATGGGAGCAAAGAGCACAGGGTACCAGCAGAGCTAGTTCATCTTCAGCTCCACCTATGCATGCTCCCCTTCTGCGATCAATAGGTTATGTGATCCCATTGGACACTAGTACTGAGCTTGCACTAGCTTCAGAGATCGAGCCTACTGGACAGACTACAGGCCCAGCTGATAGAGTTGATGGAGACACGACTCAGACAGATACTTGATGCGTCATCGGGGAGTCCTTCACCTTTTGATCCTATTATATATATATATATGCATTGGGGACAATGCATGATTTATTTGTTAGGTGTGGGGGTATTTGAGTCTGAGTTGTGACTTTGTTGGATATTTTGTAGATATTGGATTTTCTCAGCCAGGATTCTTTCCCGAGAACATTTATTTTTCTTATTGAACTTCGCATGTTTAGTTAGTTCGTGATGTTTTGTGTCGTACTTTGTTTCATGTCATGTATTATTCAAGGATATTTGAAGATTGTGACTTATATAGTGTTAGTTTGATTAGTCTATGGCATGTATAGTTTATGTAAACCCCTCCGAAATTATTGGTTGATGTGCATATGTACTTAATGGATGATGAATTGACATGCATGAATCATTTTGTGACATTTTGCCTATTATAATAGTGATTGATAGATGTCTTGAGAATTTGGTTTAGAAGTGTGATTAAAGAAGTGATTGTAACCTTTATGTCGTGTGTGTGAGGTTGTTTTTTTGAGTTTATTTGCATTAGTGTGATCTACAGCTTTCCTGGTATGTTTTTCAAGGCGAAAGCCTAGACTTTTGAAAAAGGATGTTAGGCTTTTTTTTAGACTGTCTCGTATCCTTAAATTTCCTACCCTTGTATATTTTTCTTAGTCAACCCCTTTTAGCCTTTTAACCTTTTCTTTGGAAACCACATTACAAACCTTGTCCTTTGATTGATCAATCTTTTGGCACCCGACCTTGCTACGTGCTTTTAAAGTGCAAACATAGGCTAAAATCCTAAGTTTGGGGGTAGTAGTTGTAAAAGTGTGATGTGGAAGTTGTTTGAAAGGTAAAAAGGTGAATAAAAAAAAAGAAAAAGAGTAATGAAAAGAGAAAAAAAATAGTGGAACCTTCCTTGGTATTGGCATTTTAAATAGAAAACAACAAAAAAAGAGTATGAAAGAAGGAAGGTAGAATAAAAGGGAAAGACTAGAGGCTGTATTAAAAGGTGAAAAGGGGTGGTGAAAAAGTGATTAAAGGAAGTGTATGTAAACTTGTGCAAGTGTAGTGCTTAGGGAGGTCTTGAGTCACTATTTCCAAATTGTATCCCTACCTTGGACCGAAGCCTACATTATAATCCGAAAAGTCCTAGTTGATTTTGAACAAGTGTGTCTACATTAGTGGAGGATTACATGAAGGGCAAGCCTATAGTATCGCATGAGTGCATTTCAAACATATTTGTGAGTGTGATTGTGTCCTATTCTTCTTCTTCTTCTTTTGTCTCATTTGTTTGTGAATATGTTTGTTTTGAGGACTTTCTTTGGTCTTTGTGGGGGCATATGGATTGCAATGTTTAGTTGATAAGTACTTCTCGAACCAGGATCTCTTGGCTATATCTTTCATGCTAATAACTTTCTGTCATCATTTGAAGCTGTAGAGTTATTCATTATCTATTGAGTGTTGCACCATGTTTTGACAATGCGAAGTGAGGGTAAAGAGTGTCTCGAGTACATAATTGTGGCTAATTGCTATCACTGTTGTAGTCATTCTACTTTGGTTATTCTTGAACATTTGTCGTAAGAGTTTGTGTTATTTTAGTTGCTTGAGGACAAACAAGAGTCTAAGTTTGGGGGTGTTGATGTACCCTGAAATCACGGTACATTTGATGTCTTTTACTTACACTTTTGTTTATCTTACAGTATATTTTACGCCATTTCTTACCTATATGTGTTATTTTGTAAGACAAGGAGTGCGGATATAAAATACAAGCAAAAAGGACAAAAACATGACCTTTGAACCGCAAGTCATGCCGCATGCAATATTTGCGGACCACAGAAGGATCACAGACCACAGCAGGAACTTGGGGAAATTGAACAAAGTAGAAGCGTGGTCTGTGGCCTGACCTGCGAGCTGCAGGTCGTGTCTTCGAACCACAGACCAATCGCAGACCATGCCACTAAAGATACAACTTGCGATGGATTGGCACGACCTGTGAACCGCATGTCATGTCTGTGACATGGTCTACGGTTCGCCAATGCTGAACTATTAGATAATAAAAAATAAGAAAAAGAGATTCAAACGCAGGAATTCGAATTCGAAGGGAAAAGAAAGGAAAATGATGACGAGATATATCAAATAGAAAAGGAAGACAACGTCATACCCCCTTCTATTATGAATCGTCAAAGTCTTCCTACTTCCTTATTGTTACAATCAGATCCGAAAAATGAGAAATCAATCAAAATGGAAGCGATGATATTTTTATCCAAACTGTGTGCACAAATTTTGGGGGATTTAAATAGTTTCCTAGGGTTTTGTGCCTGAGATTTGATATCAGTTAGTATTCCCAATACTTAAAACATTCCATTGTTCTTGTTTTTAAGCTTTTGAAGAGGAGTAAACAACATCTTTGGATTCAAATTCATCTTTGTTCTTAATTACTTTGTAAGTGACAATGTTTTGATATTAATTTAATACTTTTATTTTCATTATAATGAGTAGCTAAATACTTAGCTAGGGTTGTGGACCTCAAAGGGTGTGATAGATGATTTGGGTGTTTTAATGCTTGACTAGATTGGGTATCAATGTTATACTTCATTAATGCTTCTTTACGTATTGATATCAACGGTGGCACAGATTTAGCACTTTAACTCCTATCCAATAGCCAAAGTTAGGAATAGAATGGGTAATATGAGAATTGAATGGGTGTACTGATTAGCACATCCTAGGGCTTGAAAAAGCCTAGTGATGAAATTTATCACATAGGTTGAAAAACTAGGTATAACCTTTAATTGGCCCATCATCTAGTATAATTAGGGATGGCAATGGACTAGATCCAGATCCAGGTCACTTTTTCATACCTAGATCCAGATCCATCGGGTCCATAAAAATCAGATCAAAATCTAGATCCATCGGATACACCGGGTCCACGGATCGGATCTGGATCCACACGTGAAATTTTTTTAGATCACCACACGTGTATATATATAAAGCAAAGTGAACCATAATAGTGATAACCGATTCATCATTGACAGAATGAGAAATAAGCTAGCAAACTGGAAAGTTCTTTTTCTCAATATGGCTGGAAGGGTCACACTGCCACTGGTTGAAGTTTTAGAATGACACCATTCTATAACAATAACACCATTCTATAACAATAACACCATTCTACAACAATCACAAGAATGACACCATTAGAATGTTCATTCAATCAACCTACACAAACGATGCAATTACAAAGGTCTTGAAATTAAATTCTACAACAATGTTCTTTAAAATACAAGCAACATCTTCTATAACCTTCTGCCAAACTTCATAAACAGTCTTCGAAGTCACTAGTTTCAACGTAATCAACATCTTAAAATAACAAAGAAATAATCATATTAAAAAGAGATAACTAAAAAAAAATTATCTCAATAAATATTTGAAGTATCATTACTTACAAGAAAATATTTGAATACATTACTTAACCACATAATAGAGAAGTATCATGCACATTTTAGTCCAATTAAACAGTGAATTTAAATGAACTGGACATTGGCCACAATAACGCAAAAATGAAAATTTTCCAGTAGATAAATAAGAAGACAATTCTAACAAAAAGAAATGAAAGCTTTCCAGTAACTCTTCTACTACCAATTCAAATCAATAACTCTTCTAGCACCAATTCAAACCAATAACTCTTCTAGCACCAATTCAAATAAGACAACAGTAACGCAAAAATGAAAATTTTCCATTTTACCAAATTAGCAAGAGAATACTGAAAGCAAAATTCACATATTTTACCAAATTAGCAAGAGATTACTGAAAGCAAAATTTCAACTTCGATTGATGGAGTTTCAAGAATAACTAGATTGTTGCTTGCATGCACTATATCACTGGCGTTTTCAACACATGAACTTGAAGACTCGAAAATAACACTATCGCTCGATCAAGCCAAAAAGCATTTAATTGTAAATAAAAAAATAAAAATTGAACTCACCGTTTAATATATGGCAGAAAGTCACGCAAATATGTTGGGCTTCGGTCCTTTATGGCAGAAAGTCACGCAGACAGTCACGTAGATAGGCTACGCAGATCAAGCCACGATGATGGCTAGGGTTTGAGTCTTACAAGATGTTAAACGAAATGAGCTCTTTTCCCTCTTTCGTTGGCTTAAAGATACGCAGATGGGCTGGGCTTCGGTCCTTTATGGACTTGGGCCTGACCGAGAAAACTAAAGGAACTCGCAAAGAACACTAGGTTATGGATGTATAATGTATTTAATAAAAATGGATCCACGGGTCGGATCCGGATCTCAAATACAAGATCCAGATCCAGATCCGATCCGTCAGAAATGGATCTGGGTCCGATCCGGATCCGTCAGATCTAAATTTTGAAGATCCATATCCTATAAAACGGATCTGGATCCACCGGATCCGGATCGGGTCCAGGATCCACTGCCATCTCTAAGTATAATAGGTATCCAATTTAAATCAAGTGTATCCCCAATTACATTAATCCATCTAGAGGGAACATAACCCTAGTCTTCTTCTTACTTGAATTGTACTTTTTCTCGTCGTATTTCCTGTGGAATTCAACTCCAACCTTAGTTGGGTTTTATGTTTACTTTGACCGATTTACATCCTTTTCGAAGATGTAATTTGGACGTATTATTGTACAACTATCATTACTCATTAACAATATAAAAGTTTTAACCTTATAAATAAAAAGCACTTACCTTGCAACACATCAAAAAACTAATAGACTAATACCCCAATTTAACCTTCACAAAATAGGACTTGGCTTTGCATAGTTGACACTGCTATACGTTATGAAAATATTATCAAACTTAATCTGGAAAAGAAAATTCATACTTATATTTCAACAATTTTCTTAAACACGATACAAGCCTTAGTGGGGTTACTAAATGAACTGAAGCTTAGAAGAATTTCTTTAATGTTTTTGTCATCGATCATCTTAAAGATTTTAAGGACATATTTATAGGAATATGTTTCTTGCCTTTCATTGATTATTATGTACAATATATATAGTGTTACATGGCTACAAACTAGGTAACTAAATCTTCCTAATTACAATTGGAATATAAATTTACCTAATATAAAAAATATACAAAATATGGTAATATTCTAGCAATGGTAATAAAAAATATGAAAATATTCTATCACACCCCCGTAGTCGAAGCGGGAGGTTCCCGTACACTGAGACTGGCTCGGAAATCATCAAAAAGAATACGCGGAAGTCCTTTGAATTTATCAGCAATATGATACCTGGAAGGAACATGAAGGGAACGAACATGGCCACGAGCCACTTTTTCACGTACAAAGTGAATATCCATCTCAATGTGTTTAGTGCGCTGATGTTGAACTGAATTTTCGGAGAGATATATCTCACTGACATTATCACAGTAGATCAATGTAGCCTTGCGGATTGGGCAGTGAAGTTCCAACAGAAAGTTACCTATCCAACAAGACTCAGAGACAACATTCGTGACTCCTCTGTACTCGGCTTCGGCACTGGATCGAAACAAAGTAGGTTGTTTTTTAGAAGACCAAGAAAGCAAATTTTCTTCGAGAAAGAAACAGTAACTGGCGTGGAGAAAAGAGTGTCCGGACAGCCACCCTAGTCAGAGTAAGAATAAGAGGTGAGACCAGACAATGTGGACTTGTACAAGTGGAGGCCGAAGTGAAGAGTACCTTATACATAGCACAAAATATGTTTGAGCGCATTCATATGTGCACTCGTCTGGCTGTTCATATGTAAGCATACTTGTTGCACGGCATAAGATATATCTGATCTTGTGAAAGTGAGATACTATAATGCTCCTGCAAAACTGTGATAGTAAGTCGGGTCGGCATACAGGAAACCCAAAGAGGCACTTAGTTTGGAATTAGTGTCCACCGGTGTGTGGACCAGTTTGTAAGACGTCATGCCTGCTCTATCAAGAATCTCTTCGGCGTACTTTCTTTGACAAAGAAATAAGTCACCTACATGTCTCATAACAGCAATACCCAAAAAATAGTTGAAGGGGCCCAAATCATTCATAGCAAACTCAGAGGCAAGTAGTGACATGATGGATCGGCGAAGTGCATCAGAAGATGTAGTGAGGATGATATCATCAATATATAGTAGTATGTATGTCATGTCATTACCCTTTCTATAGATGAACAGTGAATGATCAGATCTGCTATATGGAAAAATGATAGAGGATACAAAGTCAACAAAATGTTGGTACCATGCACGAGAAGCCTATTTCAGTCCATAGAGTGATTTCTTCAAAAGACACACATAATCTGGATAAACTAGATCCCTGAATCTCATAGGTTGATGCATATATACGATTTCATGAAGGTCCCCATGCATAATCCATTCCCACCTATTGAGACCTTCCATCACCTACAAGATGGGCATTGTGTCTCTCAAAAGAACCATCAAATTTCTTTTTATGTCAAAAAAATCCACATAGAACGAATATTATTAGCATCAGGAGGACGAGGAACTAGATTCCACGTCTTATTTTTAATAAGAGCATTATATTCGTCAATCATTGTATTTTTCCAATTAGGATCGGACAAGGCATCTTTCGGATTACGAGGGACATGGGAAGGGGCAACCGAAGTGGACAAGTTAAATAGTCATTTCGGTTTGGAAATGTGGTGCATAGCACGGGTTTTCATTATCCATCGGGATACCACTGGAGGTGATGTATAAGACGTGATAGCGGGAGTGGGAATAGGACCGGGAGTGGGGGGTGTTGCCCAGATGGGGCAGTGGTATCCAGAAGAGTGGTGGCTGGTCGAGAGGTAACTGAGATGAAAGGCCATGATGAGTTATTCTGAGGCTCAACTGGCCAAGAGGAAGCTGAGACGGAAGGCCGTGACGAGATGGTCAGAGGCTCCCGTTGCGAGGTTGGGTGGACGGGCCCTTGGGATGGTAGTGGTGGGGCTAATTTTTTGTGATGGTGATGATTGATTTTGCAAGTGACTGATTAGAATGGGATTTAGACCATCATTTAGGAAGTCATATGAATTTAGAGGTGGAGAATTGAGTTTGGTAAATGGGAATTGGGACTCATCGAATATGACATGCCTAGAAATGATTTTTTTTGCTTGACAAGTCATAACAATTGTAACCTCTATAATTATGGGGTAACCAATAAAGACACACTGGATGAACGAGGTTGCAGCTTGTTGATTTGAGTGGAGGGATGGAGGGGTAGCATAGACATCCAAAAGTTCATAAATGCATATAAGAAGGATCCCGGAGATAGAGAACTTGAGTGAGTGACTTGTGTATGAGAGACTTGTTAGGGAGAATGTTCAAGAGATAGGGTGCCATTGAGTGTGTGTAATGCCAAAAATAATGGGGATAGAGGCATGGTCTAGGAGGGCACGAATTAAGTTATTTATGGTTCTAATTTTCTGTTCGGTTTTTCCATTTTGTGGAGGCCACTGCCACTGTTTCCGGTTTGGCCACCGCAACTTCGGCTGGAATTTCACCCTTTGTTGTTGGTCTAGGATTGTGAGTCACGTTTTGGATTGTTGGCTTGTCGGTGTGGTGGGGCGAAGGCCGAGCCCCTCGAGTCGGCAATTGGATCATTAGCCTTTGACTAGTATTTTTTGCTTTAGTGTCTTTGGTGAATGATGGTAGACTAGGGTCATGTTCTTGGTCTGGGACGGAGGTGAGGGTTAGGGAGGGTAGGTGGGGTAAGGGTAATGCTACGCTGAGAATAGGGTCTTGGAATATTAGAACTCTAATGGGGAAGGCTGTAGAACTATTTAAGATTCTTAAGAAGCGAAAGATTAATATAGCATGTGTCCAGTAGACCAAATGGGTAGGACCTAAGGCTAAGGATGTAGACGGGTATAAGCTATGGTTTTCGGGTAGGTCAAAGTATAGGAATGGGGTAGGCATTTTAGTAGACATCGAGCTAAGGGATCAGGTGGTAGAGGTTATGAGGGTCAATGACAGGATGATGGTGATTAAGTTGGTAGTTAGAGGGTACACTATGAACATTATTAGTGTGTATGCGGCACAGGCGGGCTTGAAAGAGGGGGAGAAGAGGCATTTTTGGGAAGATTTGGATGAAGTGGTAGGAGGTATACTAACCACTGAGAAGTTATTTATATGGGGGTATTTCAATGGACATATCGGGACTCTTCCGTGGGGTTATGACGACGTGCATGGAGGTTTTGGCCTCGGGGACAGGAACGGGGGAGGCGTCTCACTTTTAGCCCATACAGCCCATGGTAGGTAGACAACCCATGGTAGGTAGACAGCCTACAATGAGAGATACTGCCACTACTGCTGCCGCGGTGGGTGGCAGCCCTCTGCCGCTGCTGCCACTATTTCCGGTTTGGCCACCGCAACTTCGGCCAGAATCTTGCCCTTTGTTGTTGGTCCGGGATTATGAGCCACGTTTTGGATCATTAGCTTGTTGGTGTGGTGGGGCGGAGGTCGAGCCCCTCTAGTCGGCAATTGGATCGTTAGCCTTTGACTAGTATTTTTTGCTTTAGTGGCTTTGGTGAATGATGGTAGACTAGGGTCATGTTCTTGGTCGGGAATGAAGGCGAGGGTTAGGGGAGGTAAGTGGGGTAAGGGTAATGCTAGGCTAAAAATAGGGTCTTGGAATATTGGAACTCTAATGGGGAAGGCCATAGAGCTAGTTAAGATTCTTAAGAAGAGGAAGATTAATATAGCATGTGTCCACGAGACCAAATGGGTAGGACCTAAGGCTAAGGATGTAGACGGGTATAAGTTATGGTTCTCGGGTTGGTAGAAGTATAGGAATGGGGTAGGCATTTTGGTAGACATCGAGTTAAGGGATCAGGTGGTAGAGGTTATCAGGGTGAATGACATGATGATGGCGATTAAGTTGGTAATTAGAGGGTGCACTATGAACATTATTAGTGCGTATGCGCCGCAGGTGGGCTTGAAAGAGGAGAAGAAGAGGCAATTTTGGAAAGATTTGGATGAAGTGGTAGGAGGTATACCAACCACTGAGAAGTTATTTGTATGAGGGTATTTCAATGGACATATCGGGACACTTTCGGGGGGTTATGACGATGTGCATGGAAGTTTTGGCCTCGAGGACAGGAACGGGGGAGGCGTCTCACTTTTAGAGTTTGCTAGAGATTTTGGGATAGTGATAGCCAATTCAAGGTTCCTGAAGAAGGAGGAACATTTGGTGACTTTCTGTAGTTCGGTGGCTAAGACTCAGATAGACTTTTTGCTCCTTAAGAAGATTGAGAAAGGTCTTTGTAAAGACTGCAAGGTTATTCCGAAGGAGGATCTTACAACCCGACATAAGCTTTTGGTGATAGATTTGGAGATCAAGATGAAGAAGAAGAAGTAGAAGGTTGTGGATGACAAGTTAAGAATCAAATGGGGGAGTTTAACCATGGCTAGTGCAAAGGAGATGGGGGAGAGGTTGATGGCCAAGGGGGCTTTGGGGAGTAGTGGGGATGCGACCGAAATGTGAGACAAGACGGCTAGTTGCATTCGGGAGGTTGCTAGAGAAGTGTTAGGGGTCTCGTAGGGTAGCCGTGGTGGGCATCGAAGAGACTGGTGGTGGAATGGTAAAGTTCAAGAGAAGGTGGAAGCAAAAAAAATAGTGTATGTGAAATTGGTAGAAAGCAAGAATGATGTGGAGAAGTGGACGAATAGGGAATTATAAAAGATGGCGCGGAAAGAGGCAAAACTGGCGGCAAAAATGGCGGCTTTTGAATGTCTATATGTGGAATTAGAGGGAAAAGGCGGGGATAATAAGTTGTACAGACTAGCCAAGGTGAGGGAGAGGAGGGCCCGGGACTTCGATCATGTGAGGTGCATCAAGGATTAGGACGGAAAAGTGTTAGTAGAAGACGTGCATATTATGCGAAGGTGGTAGTCTTACTTCCATAAACTCTTGAATGAAAAAAAGATAGAGACATTGTGCTGGGAGATCTGGAGCACTCTGGTAGGTACCAGGATATTGGGTATTGTGAAAATATTAAGGTTGAGAAGGTTCAGGGTGTTGTGCGCAGGATGCGCAGGGGATGAGCGACCGGGCCTGATAAGATCCCATTTGAATTTTGGAAAAGCGCAGGCAGGGCAGGTTTGGAGTGGCTGACGGAGTTGTTTAACGTCATTTTTAAGACGGTTAGGATGCCTGAAGAATGTAGGTGGAGTACAATGATTCATTTGTATAAGAACAAAGGTGATATCCAGAGTTGCAACAACTATAGGGGTATCAAGTTGCTAAGCCACACTATGAAAGTTTGGGAAAGAGTCGTGGAGATGAGGGTGAGAAGAAGAGTGTCTATCTCTAAGAACCAGTTTGGATTCATGTCGGGGCGGTCGACTACAGAAGCTATCCATCTTATTAGGAGGTTGGTGGAGCAGTATAGGGAGAGGAAGAGAGACATACATATGGTTTTCATCAACCTCGAGAAGGCATACGACAAAGTCCCTAGGGAGGTTCTATGGAGATGTTTGGAGGTTAGAGGTGTAAATGTGGCATACACTAGGGCAATTAAGGATATGTATGATGGAGCCAAGACCAGGGTACGGACAGTAGGAGGAGACTCGGAGCACTTCCCAGTGATCATGGGGTTGCACCAGGGATCAGCTCTTAGCCCATTCCTAATTGCTTGGTGATGGATGAACTGACGCGATAAATCTAAGAGGAGGTGCCATAGTGTATGTTATTCGCAGACAATATAGTCTTGATTTATGAGTCCCATGTCGAAGTGAACTCTAAGTTGGAGGTTTGGAGACATACTCTGGAGTCTAAAGGGTTCAGGCTGAGTAGGACCAAGACAGAATTTTTGGAGTGCAAGTTCAGTGACGGGAGCGACCTTGAGAAATGCGTGGAGGTGAGGCTTGGTACCCATGTCATTCCAAATAAAGGAAGTTTCAAGTACCTCGGGTCTATTATCTAAGGGAATGGAGAGATTGATGGCGATGTCACACATCTTATTGGGTTAGGGTGGATGAAATGAAGGCTCGCATTTGGAGTATTGTGCGATAAAAAGGTGCCACCAAAACTTAAAGGAAAGCTCTATAGGGTAGTGGTTATACCAACCATGTTGTATGGGGCGGAGTGTTGGCTGGTCAAGACTTCGCACACCCAAAAGATAAAAGTTGCGGAGATAAGGATGCTAAGATGGATGTGTGGACATACAAGGAGAGATAGAATTAGAAATGATGTTATCAGGGATAGAGTGGGAGTGGCCTTGGTGGAGGATAAGATGCGAGAAGCTAGGTTAAGATGGTTCGAACACCTGCAGAAGAGAGACACAAATGCCCAGTGCGGAGGTGTGAAAGTTGGCTATGGACAGGCACAGGAGGGGTAGAGGTAGGCCAAAGAAGTATTGTGGAAAGGTGATTAGATGGGATATGGCGTAGGTGCAACTCACTGAGGACATGACCTTAGATAGGGGCTTATGGATGACACGTATTAGGGTAGAAGGATAGTAGGTAGTCCTACCTACGCCTACAAATTGGTAGTTGTAGTATTATCATTGTAGGCTCACTTAGCCTATCATATTGTCTTATAGTCCCTTGGCGTTTGATTTATGCTGCTATGTGTATTTTGTTTGTCATATTTACTTGCATTAGCTATTGCTTCTTTTTGCTTCTTTCTTTTTCAGAACATGTTGTCATGACTTACACACTTTGTGTGTCTTACTTTTCTTGGGCTTGTGCTTTGTCTTGAGCCGAGGGTCTCTCGAAAACAGCCGCTCTACCCACAGCATGTTGGCCAGACCGTCACTCTTCCAGATTTCACCCCAGATCCACTCATTTCCACCTCGAGTCAAGGGCCTGTTACTCGTAGTCAAAGGGGTATTTTTAAACCGAAAAGACATTTTAATCTTAATTCTAATGTTCTTAAAACTCCCCGACCCCGTAACCCAGTGTCTGCATTAAATGACCCGAATTGGAAATTGGTTATGAACGACGAACATAATGCTCTTATTGAAAATAAGACGTGGGAGTTGGTGCCCCGTCTTTCTGGTGTTAATATTATTTGATCTATGTGGATTTTTACTCATAATGATAATTCTGACGGATCTTTTGCGAGGCATAAGGTTCGTCTAGTATGTGATGGTAAAACCCAACAGGTTGGCGTGGATTGTGGTGAGACATTTAGTCCGGTGGTCAAACCGGCTAGCATTTACACTATTCTCAGTCTGGCTCTTTCTAAGGCATGGTACATTCATCAGTTAGATGTGATGAATGTTTTCTTACATGGTGATCTTAAGGAGACCGTTTACATGCATCAGCCCTTGGGTTTTCGAGACCCCAAATATCCTCATCATGTATGTTTATTGAAGAAGTCCTTGTATGGACTTAAGCAGGCCCCACAGGCTTGGTATAAGAGATTTGTAGACTTTGTTTCGTTTATTGGATTTTCTCACAGCAGGTTTGATAATTCATTATTCATATATCGCTGTGGTACTTCCCTGGCTTATATTCTATTATATGTGGATGATATTATCTTGACTGCCTCATCTGATGCTTTGCACAAGTCTATTATGACATTGCTCAGTTCTGAGTTTGCTATGAAAGACTTGGGGCCCTTGAGTTACTTCTTGGTGATTATTGTTACTCGTCATGCAGGTGGGTTATTCTTATCACAACGGAAGTATGTCGTTAAGATAATTGAGAGGGTTGGTATGTCCTCGTGTAAGTCTACTTCCACTCCTGTTGATACTAAACCCAAGATGGGTGCTGCGGCTGGCTCACCTTACGAGGATCCTACCCACTATCGTAGTCTGACTGGAGCTTTTCAGTATCTTACTTTCACGAGACCGGATATTACATATGTCGTACAACAGGTTTGTTTATTTATGCATGATCCTAGGGTTGAGCACATGAATGGGCTCAAACGCATTATCCGCTACATCCAGGGAACATTTGACTATGGCTTACATCTTTATCCGTTGTCGGCTTATACACTTGTCTCGTATACATATGTTGATTGGGGTGGTTGTCCAGATACCAGGCGCTCCACGTCTGGCTATTGTATGTTTCTTGGTACTAACTTGGTCTCCTAGTCTGCGAAGCGACAGTCTACCTTATCACGCTCTAGTGCGGAGGCCGAGTATCGAGGGGTAGCCAATGTGGTCTTTGAATCATGTTGGTTACGTAATCTTCTCTTAGAACTTCATTGTCCCATTCAGAAAGCTACCTTAGTTTATTGTGATAATGTTAGTGCCATCTATCTTTCTGGTAATCCGGTTCAACACCAACGCACTAAACACATCGAGATGGGTGTACAGTTTGTTCGCGAAAAGGTAGCTCGTGGACAAGTACACGTCTGTCATGTCCCTTCCAGGTATCAAATTGCAGACATCTTTACGAAGGGTCTTCCCTCAGTTCTATTTGAAGATTTTAGGGACAGTCTTAGCGTACGAAGACCACCTGCTATGACTGCGGGGGTGTGATAAATAATATAACGTGATATACGTCTGTGATATACATGGTGAGTATATCACGATTTGGAGACTATTTTTGTACCATATTATTTGTAATTAATTAGCATTGTACACTTACCATAATTGTAGAAGTCTTGTACAAATAGAATAGAGTTTTGGGAGTAGAATAAGAATAGGATTTTCCATATTATGAAAATTATAATTGTATATATACTCATTCATTAATTAAAATAATCAAGTGATTATTTTTTTCATTACGACTTTACTTCCTGTTTAATTTATTTATTTATTAAAAATAGGACTTCTAGTAGACCTTAGATTATCTTCTATGATTAACTTAACTAAACTGGGTGTAAACACTCGGCGTGAGTAAGTTTCTTACCGTGGACTTAAATTCAAGAATGTTAGCTATTGAGAGAGTGATACTAAGATCATGTAATCTCTTCCTTTCTAATTAGAACATTCTATATAAATCAACTATTATTAGTTTAATAAACAATGAACATTTTTTGTAACATCGATTCGTGCAACCCTTAATATGTAAAAATATGTTATACCAAGTTCTTATTAGCAATTTAATTTTAAAAAAGGCACCTGTTACGTCATTGAGAACACCTAATCTTTGCAGCATTTTAGTAGGCGTTTGGTTATAGAAATCAAAAATAATTTCATTTTTTTTGGAATTTTTGGAGTTGGAATTGTGTTTGGCCATAGTTTTTGTAAATAATATTTGGTTGTTAGAATGTACTTTTTCTAACAAATATGAAATATGATTTATAATCCCCAATAATATTTGGTTGTCATCAATCATTTTCTATTACATTAAGCATGATTTATATAAACTTTTTTTAATACGATGATATAATCAAGTTCACGAAACTCATCGGTCGAATCTATTACTGGGTAAAATTTATAAAAATAAAAAATGTAGGGTAAAATTTGAAAAGTGAAAGATAAAAGCAATGACCAAACACAAAAAGTGAAAATTGTAAAAACAAGATTTGAGGTGTTTTTTATATTCCAAATACAACTTCAAGTTGTATTTGGAATTTTCATGGTCGAACACTAGTTTTCAAAAAAAAAGTGAAAACAAATCCGCAAAAAAGTAAAAAGTATATATGGCCAAATGGGTCATTAGTTTCCTAAAAAGGTCAGTTTTAGCTTGTTTTTTTATTTTCTACTCGTTTTTAATTACAGATTTACTTAGTTTTACGTAGTTTTATAATTAATTCATTATCTAACTGGTTAATCAAATCAATTAATTAATTGGATATATAGTTATTTATAACATTATTTAATTTTAGGAAAACTTATTGTCCAAATTGAATAAGGGGTTTGGGCTAAGCCATCCAATTCAACAATTGGGCCACCAGTACAATTTTCAACCCAATTTAAATAGCCCAAATGTGCAAAATATTTAGTCCAGCTCGATGTCTCAACGAGACAAGGCAAAACGACATCCGAGTAGCCCTTACCATCCAAGATTTAGGATCGACGATCAAGATTCGTCAACCCGAACCCACCTATCTCCATTGGATTACCCGGATTCATCCTGTCCGTCCAATCCTTTGAATCCGACAGTCCATGCGAAAGACCTCTTTTAATACAATTCTGCCCTTCAAATATATGGCGCTTAGTAGTTGGTTCAGTACAACTACAACCGAAATGGAAACCGAGCTTTCCTGGTTCAAAAATGCTGAATTCATCTTAATCATCATTTGCTATGCTTCTCTTTAGATTTTCAGTCACCATTCGCCTTTCGATAAATTTAGTACTACTCAGAATGAAGCCAGAAACTCAGTAGTATACATGACCAGAGAGATGCTTACTGGGATAATAAATCAAATCTAAGACCAAAAAGCTTATTACTTGATAAATAATCACAACTTCCACAGCTTTAGGGAAGAATCTTCAACATCTAAAAGACGCTATATGCTAATGACACTATCCATAAATTAAGGAAGAACAATGGAATCCAAGAGTTGCGAGGTACAACCAGTATTAACTACATAGGTTTGGTATGCATGCTCCCCCATCCGGATTCTGCTGTTCTTTCCATATTTTTCCAGTAACACGTAGCTTAAGCTCTTTTCTGTCGCCTCCAGAGAAGAAAAGTGCCATGTTACGTTGTATAATAAGCCCATCATGGCTATCCCTAACTTTCCGGTGACTATCTCTTATGCTCCGGGGGGTACCCTCCCAGATAAGTTTCCTTTCATTGCCTCCAACTTCAAGGCTGTAGCTGTAGTTTCGAGCATCTGTCTCATCTCCCATAAACCGAAGAAATGCCATGTAAACAGGAGACACGCCAAGTTGAAAGGCTTCAAAATGGAGACAGAAGTACTGACCGAAACAACTAAAAACCTGAAAAAGAGGTAAATGCATGAAAAAACAAATTAAAAACCTGAAAAATGTAAAAGAAAATTGACTGATGCCACTCAAAATGTTTTTCCTCCATTAAGTGAAAAAGTATTTATTCGAACATTTTTGTCAGTATAAAACAACCAAACATCAAAAAATGATCTCATCACGGAAAACAATTTCCATTAAATCAAAGAGAGGCATTTATTACACAACAAATGGTAGATGACTATTATAAGTATCGGGAAACCTCCCAAATTCTGAGCCTTAATCAAATATCAGATGCATTCTTTGCGAAGAACATGTTAAAATCATACACAAGGCAAAGGTTCTTTTTAGAGTGAATACGTTAAAAAAAAACCTACACTATTACCGTTTTGCGAGTTTCATACCTACACTATTGAGTGTTCACAAAATCCCCCTAGACTACCATGAACCCATATTAAAATACCCCCTCGAGGAACATGACATGCACATCACGCTCCAAAAGCTCTTCCAAAGATTTCGAAGTGGCAGTACATGTGGAAAAAAGTTGAGTGAATAGCCCCCCCAATCTATCACTGTTTTGCAAGTTTCATACCTAAACTATTGGGTATTCACATAACCCCTGAACTACTATGAACTCATTGTGCTAGGTGGACACACTTTTAAGACTTCTTTCATCTCCCACGGGCCTTTCAACAAGTTATCCCAGACATTTTGCCACATATTCAACCAGAGGGGTTTTAATCTAAGGGGAATTATAGTCGAGGGGGTAATAGGAACACCCAATAGTTATGGACTTGCAAAGCAACAACAGTTTAGGAGGGTTCTAACCCGTTCACTCTTCTTTTTAATTGAAACATAACAACTGTATCCAACTTACTGTTAACATCCACGTCGCATTTTCCACTTCTCGAGGATTAGATTTGGCATACCGATGGTTGAAAGTGCACCCTGAATGCATGTCTATCTTGTGATCATCCCTCAAATGAGCAACCAGGTAAGGAATATCACCCACAATTGAGCACTCTGAACCGGCATACGGGCAGTTGTACGGTCTAAAATTACACATTGCCTCGTGTTTCAGCTTACTGTAATAAGGAAATATCTCGGGACACCCAATAGAGCCATATTTGCAAGGGAGCTCAAGTGATTCAGCCACCTTTTCCAGTGCTAAGCATCGTATATCACCAAGCTCTTGTCTACATGTGGGACATCGATTGTGTACCCTTTCTTTACATGTTGAGCAGATGGTGTGCCCATTGTGACACTGCATAAATAACAAGGGAAAATGGCACATTAAGTAACGGTTGGTAATGAATAAGATTTGGTAAATTTCAAATAATATTGGACATTATTTCAAATAAGTGTTCATTGCCGCTGGAAAAAACAACTCATGTAGGGCAATACTTAATTTCAGAGCCATTAATGCTTGCATTAGGGTAGACTGTCTACATCACACCCCTTGGGGTGCGGCTCTTCCCCAGACCCTGCTAACGCGGGATGCTTTGTGCACCGGGCTGCCCAACTATGGATAAATGGGATAATTACCCTTTTTTGGCCGCTCTAAAAAAATAATAGCCGCAAATGATAATGTAACGTATATTAAGTAAATATATACATACAATATACGTACCATATACACAATAAACACATAATATATATACCATATAAACAATAAACATATAATATATATATCATATACATAATCAGTGTATATTATTATATATATTTTAGCTAGCCCCCGTAATTAAAATTCACGTTAATCAGCCTAATTAAGTAATTGTGGGTGGTAGTTATGTAAATGCAGCATGCACTGTCATTCAGTTTTAAAAAGCTACTTGTCAATTGAGAGAATATAAGACATTATGGGCAGTAGCATTAGTTACTACAGATGCAGAATGCTTCCTAGTATCAATAAGTATACATATGCCGCAAATCTGTTATCTATAAGTATATCACAAATTAATTGGAAAATGTTACCCAGCCAGATACCTCAAGCAGGAGGATAAAAATTCTGTAAATTCAGCTTGATTGGTACTGCCTATTAAATAAGGGCAGATGTTTTGCTTAGAATTTAATTGGAGAGTCAAACATCAGAATAGGTTAATACATTCAGGTAGAAGTTGTGTAACTTGGCTTAGCTTCTTTTAGTGTGTGTCCTCTATTTCTGGCTTTCCATTTTCAGTTTTGGTTTTAGTTTGATTGGTTAGAAATGGGTTGACTACTATTTCTCCTATTTGAGAATACAAGAGTTACCATTTGCTACTAAAGTCGATCTGATAAACAGAACACTTACACAACTGTTTACAAAATTCAAAAAAGAGAGCAACATGGGAAAGATAGGCAGCCCGGTGCACTAACCTCCCGCTATGTGCGGGGTCCGGAGAGGGGCCGGACAACAAAGGTCTATTGTACGCAGTTTTACCGTGCATTTCTGTAAGAGGTTGTTTCCACAGCTTGAACCTGTGACCTCCTGATCACATGATAACAACATAAACAAAGAAAATGAGTTTCAAAAGCTACTATAGGGCCCAAAAACAAGATTTACTGATTTAACTATCCTAGTTAAAAGTCCCCACGGTGATGTCTTTCTTTTTCTTTCACCCAAGGTGATGGCTAAGTGGTCTAGGGATCTTAGTTTCAAATTCCAACGGCTTAATACAGAGATAACCCTAAAATTTGTCAGTAAATTTCATTTAGACACATAAATTATGGCTTATTTCAATTGAACGCATAAACATATGATAAAGTGTTCTTATTAGACACTTTTGATTCTAATTTTAGAAAACTTTTGCGTGTGTTCTCAAGCGTTTATCAGGTAGTTAAGTTAACCACATAAATATATAATTTCTTTTAATTATACACATCATCCTCAATTAGAACAGGTCTGAGATTTTACGGCTTATTGAGGCTAATTAAAGGAGGTGATATATTTTATGTGATTAACTTATCTATGTAATGAACACTTGAGAACATACAAAAGAGTTTTCTAAAACTTGAACTGAAAGTGTCTAATAGAAACACTTTATCATATGTTTAAGTGTTTAATTGAAACAAGTTGTAGTTCTAGTACTTAAATGAAATTTACTGATAAGTATAAGGGGTTGTCGATGTATTAAGCCGATTCTAACTATAACATGACCCCATGTGCTGGAGCCTTGGTGGCAAACTTACCCAATAAATGTGCTTGTGAGCTACGACACATAGCTTAGATGAATTAGTTGAGGTGCACGCCAACTATGCAGGTCACATTAAAACTAAAAGTAAAGCATAGAATAGCTTAGTTAGAGGGCTGACCAGCAATAATAATAATACAGCAGATGCTGAAAATCGAGAAAACAAATTCAGCATTATGACTCCATTGACACACAAATCAAAAAATTGACGATTGTCCATGATACCCCTCTAATCTAAACCAAGAAAGCATCTGCGTGTACCAAATGGAAGTTCCAGCCAATAGGTCAAGATTCCCACGGCTAACAAATTCGTGGAACATGTTGTAAACAAAAAAATTACCCGATTTAAGTCGGGCCTCTACAAGACAAGCTCAATGTCTATTAGGCTTTTTGGAGTCTATTCTATCATAAATCCTAGCTCACGCCTATATAAAAGAACACATATTTCCTTAAAAGGGCATTGAATATCTCATTTCTTGGTATTCACAAAGAGATCAAGACAAATATTGTCTTCTTTGAAGCCGAAGTGATCAAGAGGCGATCTTCCTCAAGATCATCTCAAAATATCGAAGTACTGCCCGACGTTCTTGGCGATTAAATACATCACAAGGAGGCCTAATTCATCCTACATTCGAGATCCTCGAATCACAGAGAAAATATAGGAGCAAAGCATCAAGGGAATACACAAGATTGTACTCACAATCTTGATAAATAAATCACTTTTTATTTATTTTGTGATTGCAGTTTATTTCTCATACTTGAAAGATTTTGAAATTTTATCGTCAAAATATTTTCAAGTTCCAAAAACGTGCTCAGACTAAATTATGGAAAAAAATTCACTTTCACTCATAAAACTTCAAAAAAAAATTCAAGTAGAATGCATATCCAAACACAACTTTCCAAAAATCACAATTTCAAAAACTCAAAATCTAGATCAAATGGGAGCTAAGTTGATCGGACTCGAGTGCGGGTGTCCGATACGGGGGCGGACCTAGAGATTGGATCCTTCATAATCTAAATTTTAAGATTTGGGGCTGAAAATTCGAATATGAATACAAGTGTGAGTATTCGATTAAAAATAATTCAAGTATCTAAAAATAAAGTTATATGTCTAAATTATGAGACCATTATGTAGAGAACTTACAAGGTATTATAAGGAGAAGGTGATATAAGGAAAATGATTGTCAAAGAAATGCCATATACAAGGTACTCTATTTTTTCAATTTCATCTTAGCTTTTATTTTGATTATAAAAATTATTATATATGTTCTGAATTTCCACATCAATACTGGTCAAACTACCCAGAATCGGTTGACCAATTCTAGTATGGATCCCACATCCAGATAGAGTGTGGTGCTAAAAGTGAAAAGTCCTAGCAATTTAGAATTCAAACACATGCAAGGCATAAAAAGCTCCAAAAACTGAAATTAAACAAACCATATTCACTAATCACTTTCCCCTAAATTCATACCCTACCCCAAACATTCCCCTCTCCGCCGGAAAGAGGGAAAATGAGAAGCTTTACTACTCATTAATCAGAAATCTAAAAGTTGGGGAGAAGAGAGTTTGCAAAACGGGTTCACGTAACCCCAAATTGTCTACATATAACCAAATTAAATTGGTTGAATCTATATTCATGTTCCCGTTCCATATCTGATGTGTGACTCTTAACACTTCCCGCACGTCCAGACCTTGTTAACTGGAGCGTGTGGAATGAGTCTGATTCTGATACCATATAAAGAATACATCTTGAGTCTAACTCAACTCCAAAAGCTAGTTTGTAGGGTGAGTATTGTCCAAGTCTAGCACAAGTTCTCATTTCATATACGATGTGGGACTCTTAACAGAATCTATACGTCAATCATAGCACAAACCAAATAAAAAAATCTAATACTCCATCCCATTCTAATTTAAGTGTCTTTTTTTTTATCTGTCCAAAAAAAAGTACGTCTTCCTATATTCAGTAAGTTTACAGTACAAATTTAAAAACACAAGATTCAAAAATTTCTTTTATTACTTAAAGTTTGTGTCTCAAACTAAGACTTAAAATAGGACGGAGTGCATAAATTAACCCACTAACCTGGTTTGAAAAATCCAAAAAAAGAAAAATCAAAACTGCAAAATTGGGTAACAGAATTAACGAAAATGGAAGGAAATAACAAACCTGATGGATAGGAGGATACATGGAATTAGTACAAACAGGGCATTCAAGAAGCTTATGTACACTCGTCTTTGCTGGATTTATAGCAATGTTATTGATGCTATTATTTTTGTTATTCGAAGAGAAGTGAGATTTTACAATATGTTGTGGGATTTCATGATCCACATCTATACCATCTATAGATGAAATGCATTCAATGCTATCTGACTCCATTCATACAACAAATAATTCAATAACCAATCAAGGAAGAAATATTTGATGTATTTCTGGGCGTATAAGGGAAATTATTAATGGGGTATGGAGATGGAAGTATTCGTTTTGATTTGAGAAAATGAAGAGAGAGAGAGAGAGAGAAATGCAAGGAAGAAGAAGAGATATGGAGGGGTATTGTATTTGGGGAAGAAGGAATTTAATGTTTCTTTTTTTTTATGTGTTTTATATTTTGGATTTTGAAATACTTTGGATATGTATAGAGCATTTCTATTTTGGTGTCATATCTATTTTTATTTTTGACCCACTTTTTCTATTTAAAATGTCCCAAATATAATGACTTTTTTTTCATTTTGAAAACTATTAAGAAAATTTGGGGATAAATATTTAATTTCAATATGCTTTTCTGAGCGGAGGTTACAAGAAATAACATCTCTACTTCTTCTCAAAATAGTGGTAAAGTATGTATACACTCTATCATCCCCACGTTACAATTATAATATTACACTAGATATATTGTTGTTTTTGTAATTTTAATATGCTTATTTATGAGAATTTTTACACTGCACATTCATCCATTAAAATAATATAACCAATAGTATATATTTTTCTATATTAATGTATACTATGTAAAATATATTTATTTTATACATAATACTAATATATATATATATATATATCTTTTATATACTCTTTCGGATCAAAAAGAGTGTTCATTTATCAAATTAAGAAATGATTAATATTACTTTTTAAAATTTGTCCTTATTAATTATTAGGTGATCAAATTTCAATATCAATTTAATTAGAATAATTTTAGTCAAATTAATTATTTTTACTTAAAAATTAATATTATAGCTAAGTGGATATTTTTTTAATCTGGAGGGAGTATTTGATTAGAGGATGTAATCAATTTCGGCCGACGAATCAAATGTATGACTTGTCTTGTTGTACCTTCAACAACATGATCTTATTGGAATCCATGAGAGAGAAAATATATTATTTGGCTTACATGTGAAATATCGTTCATTAATTTTTAAAATTTTGCATCGGGTGAAACAGATTTATATAAAATGGATTACCGAATTATGTTTTCTTGGACTAAATTTGGTTGCTATTTGTTGGAGAAGTTACAACTGTTAACCTCATAAAGTTTCCTTATTAAATTAAATAATTAAACAAATAGAAACAGAATATAGATAGAAGTAAATAACAGCATTTAAGTTGTTACATACTTGCTATCCTGCAGTTTAATGCAACCTTTTCTTCGGTTCAATTCATTAAAACACTATTGATGTTTGAGTTTGACTTTATAATTAAAATAATACTCGTGTTTTTAATTCTTTACATGCTTAGATTCGATATTTTTCTGGAAAAGGTTGGAAAAGAAATAGAGAAAAAGGCATGCTTCGTACTGTTTGTCATTTGGCCGTAGGCTGTTTGGTATTTTCAGTACTATCCTACACATAGGTGTTGGAACTTGTATGGAATTAAGAAGAAATAAAGTGATCAACGGACAGAAAATTCGAATCAAATGTTGCAACTTTTTACAAAGGTTGCAACTTTTCAGAACAATTACGACATTTGGTATGAATGGTTATAATTGTTCATATGCTACTCTATATAAAGAAGGTTGATCACTTCGTTGAAGAGAAACACAACAAGACAGAAAAAACTACAATCAATCAGTTTTTTCACAATTAATGATTTAAGATTGTGGTTTCTACTTCTTAAAAACAAATTTCTGAAGAACACATCTAGTAAATTCGCCAGAAGTGAAGTTCTTGTGCTAGAACTCTCACTTAGATAGTTGTATACTCTAGACAGACGTCCGTAAAACTGCAGCACAAGTGGGGCGAATTTTTGTCTTAGGACACTGCATCAAGCAGGCCTCTATCGACACCAAGTTAGTATGTGCTTTCAATTTGCTGAATTCATTGTTGTTGATTTCAAGTTATTTTGAGTTATTATTATATTATTGTGCTCAATTCATTTCAGCATTGATGATACTATATTGACACTAACAATCTAAGACAAAAATTACTATTAAAAAAATCATAATTTTTTTTTCTGATTTATTGAAGTTGCAAAATTTTTCAGAGAATTCTATTTCTTGATTTGCATAGATGGATCAATCTGGATCGTCAATGGTGAAAAACCATGTTGAGAAACCTGAAAAATTCAAAGGTTATGATTTCAAACGCTGGCAACAGAAGATGTTGTTCTACTTGACAACTCTTCACGTGACAAACGTATTGATTGCTGAGGCTCCTATGGCTTTGCCAGAAGGAGAAGGGGAGAATACTCCGACTGATGCGGAGAAGGCTGAAAGACATTCAAACTTGGGAAAGTCAGGAGTTTCTTTGCAGAAACTATATTCTCAATGCCTTGGATGATTCTCTCTACGACATCTACTCCACGTTCAGAACGACACGGGAGTTGTGGCAATCGTTGGAGAACAAGTACAAAACCGAGGTTGCTTGTTCCAAGAAGTTCGTCATCGGAAATTTTCTGAACTTTAAGATGAGTGATGCCAAGGCAGTTGTCAAGCAAGTGGAGGAACTCTAAATCATTGTTCATGAGTTAGAGGTTAAAGGTATGGGTCTTAACCCGAATTTCCTTGTTGGTGCTATTATTGAGAAATTACCTCCCTCATGGAAGGATTTTAAGATTTATCTTAAGCATCTAACCGAGAAAATGAATTTTGAGTAATTGGTTCTGAAAATTCGAGTTAAAGAGGATAACCGAAAGAATGAAAAGGCAGATGATGTTTCATTGGAGCCTAATGCCAACATGGTTGAAGGCAATGCTTCTAAGGCCAAGTTTTAGAAAGGCAAGGGCAAATTTAATGGTGCCAAGCCATCTTTTGCAACCGGGAGGAATGTATTCGCCCCACAAATGACCAATGCATTCAAGAAACCACAACCAGGACTCTGTTGGGTATGTGACAAACCTGGACACAAAGTAAAAGATTGTCGCTTTCGCAAGAATCAAGGTGGTGGTGTTGGAGGTTCGAGTAATGTCAACCAATCCAACCGGGCTGAAACTAAAAACCAATTCATTGGGGTTGTGGCTGCTCAAGCAAATCTAGTTACAAATTCAACCGATTGGTGGATGGACACGGGTGCTACAATGCACATATGTTCTGAAAAGGATATGTTTTCATCCTACCAGGCCATCAAGGATGGAGAACCATTGTTCGTATGGAATGTTGCTTCTGTGAAAGTGGAAGGGAAAGGAAAGGTGACTTTACAACTCACTTCCGGGAATGATCTTGTGCTCACTAATGTGTTGCACGTGCCTGAAATTTGTAAGAATCTAATTTCTGGGCTTGTTCTTAGTAACAAGGGCTTCAAAATTGTATTTGAATCTGACAAATTTGTACTCACCAAGGGTGGGTTGTATGTAGGGAAGGGTTACCTCAGTGAGGGACTCTTCAAACTATCTGTTGTACCTACTAAGGCAATTGCCATTATTAATTAAAATGCAGGCACTAACACTGCTTCTATGTATATGGTTGATTCCCCTTCTTTATGGCATTCACGATTAGGCCATGTTAATTATCGCTCTTTACAAACAATGGTGAAGTTAGGCATATTGCCAAATTGCTCTATGAACAAAATGACTAAGTGTGGAGTTTGCATAGAATCAAAATATGCAAGCCATCCTCATAAATCTATAGTGAAATCAAATGAAGTGTTTGGTTTAATTCATAGTGATTTATGTGATTACCAAGCAACCCTATCTCGTGGAGGAAAGAATTACTATATATCATTCATAGATGATTGCAGTAAAATTTGTTATGTATAATTAATACATATCAAATATGAGGCTTTGAACATGTTTAAAACATACAAAGCAGAAGTGGAAAACCAACTTGACAAAAGAATTAAGATTCTAAGATCAGACAGAGGTGGTGAATATCAATCAAATGAGTTCAAAGAATTATGTTCTACTCATGGTATAGTTCATCAAACCACTGCGCTATATACTCCAAAACAAAATGGAGTTGTCAAACATAAAAATAGAACATTGAAGAATATGATGAATTCAATGTTGATTAGTTCGGGTGCACCCCTTAGTTTATGGGGTGAGGCGTTAATTACTGCAAATATGATATTGAACAAAATTTTTCAAAAGAAAAATGACCAATCTCCCTATGAGTTATGGAGAGGAAGATCGCCTACTTTCAAAAGGATGAAAGTGTGGGGTTGCCTAGCGAAAGTTCAAGTTCCCTTACCAAAGAGAAATAAACTTGGACAAAAAATGGTGGATTGCATATATTTTGGTCATGCCAATAATAGTGCAGCATATAAGTTTTTGGTGTATCATTCCAATGTTGAATGTATTCACAAAAATACACTTATGGAATCTGCTGAAGCAGAATTTTTTGAGGATATTTTTCCTTACAAAGACAAGGATAAAAGTGTTCCTAATCATAAGAAAATGACACTACCTCAAGATGAGTCAAACCAAAACACTAATAATGATGAAAATCTTACTTCATATTTTCAAGAAGAAATTTCTGAACCAAGGAGGAGTAAACGTGGGAAAATTGTCAAAGATTTTGGACCGGACTTCATGACCTTTTCCGTTGAAGGAGAACCTCAAACATATAGGGCTGCTATGGAATTATCTGAAGCACCTTATTGGAAAGAGACTATTCAAAGTGAGGTAGAATCCATTGTGCAAAATAATACATGGATATTGGTTGATCTCCCTCCAGGACAAAAACCAATAGGCCATAAATGGATTTTCAAACTGAAATTAAGGCCTGATGGCACTATAGAAAAATACAAAGCTCGTATAGTAGCCAAAGGGTTTCGACAAAAAGAAGGTGTAGATTTCTTTGATACCTACTCACCAGTAAGGAAAATTACATCTATAAGAACGTTAATTGCTATAGCGGCGATTCACAATTTGGAAATACACCAAATGGATGTAAAGATCGCATTCTTGAATGGTGAATTAGATGAAAAAATTTACATGGAACAACCCGAAGGGTTTGTTGTTAAAGGTCAAGAACGAAAGGTTTGTAAATTGATTAAGTCTTTATACGGACTTAAACAAGCTCCAAAGAAATGACATGAAAAGTTTGATAATACGTTATTATCAAATGGTTTTCAAATAAATGAATGTGATAAATGTGTCTACATTAAACAATGTAAATATGCATGTGTCATTATATGCTTATATGTTGATGATATGCTAATTATGATAACGGATAAAGATATAATTAACCAAACTAAGAAGATGTTGCATGCCGTTTTTGATATGAAAGATATGGCAATAGCGGATGTCATTCTTGGTATTAGAATTCAAAAGAATTCTGATGGTTACATCTTAACACAATCCCATTATGTTGAAAAGGTCCTTAGAAAATTTGGACACTATGATGATCGACCGGTTGTTACACCATTTGATCCCACTAGTCACCTTAAGAAGAATGAAGGTGAAAGTGTGTCTCAATTGGAGTATACACAAGTTCTTGGAAGCTTGATGTACATAATGAATAGTACGAGACGGATTTATCATATACAGTGAGTCGACTAAGTCGATACTCACATAATCCTGGAAAGGATCATTGGTTTGCACTAATAAGAGCACTCTGATAGCTACAACATACAATGAACTATGGATTGCATTATACAAAATATCCTCCTGTGTTAGAATGATATTGTGATGCTAATTGGATTTCCAACCAGTCGGAAAGTAAGTCCACAAGTGGTTATGTATTTTCACTTGGTGGAGCGTCGGTATCTTGGAAATCATCAAAGCAAACGGTAAATACGCGATCAACTATGGAAGCAGAGTTTGTAGCCTTAGACAAAGCTGCCGAAGAGGCAGAATAGCTCAAAAACTTCCTAGAAGGTATTCCGTTGTGGACAAAGCCTATGACCGCCATTTGCATACATTGTGATAGTATGGCTGCCCTGATGAGGGCAAAGAATCAGATATACAATGGCAAGTCGAGACATATAAAGCGACGTCATAATACAATACGAAGCTTGCTGAAGAATGAAATTATTTACATTGATTATGTGAAATCAAAGGACAATATAGCGGATCCTTTGACAAAAGGCCTTAACAGAGAGCAAGTCGTATTTACATCAAGGGGAATGAGCTTTAAAGCCAACACAATGAGTCGTTAACTGGAGGAAACCTAACCTATCATAATTGGAGATCACATGGTTTAGGTTCAATAGGAAAACTAGTTGGGGAAGACTCAAGGAGCATAAAACACACATATGCTCATTTCTATGGTGTACTAAGTGTGTTAATCCGTTGATGTTTTAAGGGCTGAATCTTATTCTTAATAATACTAAAAGCCTTATGGTGGGATAGTACGGACTATTATTATTTGGTATTACCTATATGAGATTGATGTGGGGTCGCATCTGGGAGAACCGATATGGCTACGTTCTCTAGAAAGTCTCACGAAGAAGGAGTTGTTCACGACCGAAATGAACACAACCGTAAGAATTGAAATATGTTGATATGATATGTGTGATACTTGTTATCTTGATTTACTACAAAACGTGAATAATTTTAGACATTTCATCCACTATTTCACAAAGTAGATCCGATAGGTATTCACTACGAATGGTTCAAGTCCAAAAGACACCGTTTTCGATGCATGTCATATCGCGTTGTTTAGAAATAACGAAAAGTTCCTTATTATCTTATTTTCTATCCAAATGTGGGGTATTGTTGATGTTTGAATAGAAAATGTGGGATATTATTGGAACTTGTATGGAATTAAGAAGAAATAAAGTGATCAACGGACAGAAAATTCGAATCAAAGATTGCAACTTTTCAGAACAATTACAACCTTTGGTATGAATGGTTGTAACTGTTCATATGCTACTCTATATAAAGAAGGTTGATTACTTGGTTGAAGAGAAACACAACAAGACAGAAAAAACTATAATCAATCAATTTTTTCACAATTAATGATTTAAGATTGTGGCTTCTACTTCTTCTTCTTAAAAACAAGTTTCTGAAGAACACATATAGTAAATTCGCCAGAAGTGAAGTTCTTGTGCTAGAACTCTCACTTAGATAGTTGTATACTCTAGACAGACGTCCGTAAAACTGCAACACAAGTGGGGGCGAATTTTTGTCTTAGGACACTGCATCAAGCAGGCCTCTATCAACACCAAGTTAGTATGTGTTTTCAATTTGCTGAATTCATTATTGTTGATTTCAAGTTATTTTGAGTTATTATTATATTATTTTTCTCAATTCATTTCATCATTGATGATACTAGATTGACACTAACAATAGGTTCTTGAAAGTTGAATTAGAGACAGTCCCATATTTTGAATTTAAATTTAATAAGTTCAACCTTTAAATTCATAATACTAAATTTTATTATACATTCGAAACTATAATTTCATATCATTTAACATTTTTTCTCGTACAGATTTATACTTTCGTGTCAAAAATACTAAATTCCGTTGAATTTGCTGCACAAATGTCCTGCCATTTCTTGAAGATGGAAAAGGTCCAAACCAGTTCAAACTTTTCTCTCCGTTAATAGTTCGAGGTAAATATGCCCCTTTCGTTACAAACTTGATGAAAATATGCTTTTATTCACTAACAGCAGAAGTTACTTAGGGTTGTGCATTCAGTTTTTTGATTCGATTTTATATTATTCGGTTCGGTTTTAGATTATTCGATTTCATTTTTTTGGTGTTCGGTTTTCAAAAATTACAATCCAATCCAAACAAAAATTAATTTGATTTGGTTTGGTTCGATTTATCTCTTTTCGGTTTGGTTATTTCGTTCCATATATAAGATAATTAGCATAATCGAATAGATATATTTAAATGACAAAAAAGAAAAAATATTATAGAGATTAGAGAATGAAAAGTAATCATGTCAAATCTCGTAAATATATTTCTAATATAAGTCACGGGTAAAATTTTAAAAACACAATATTTAAAAGTATATAAATACATAATCATAACCTAACTATTGAGAAAGAGTCATTTTATACTCTAATACAAATAGATCACTAAGTAAGAAAGGTTGAAAGTGGGTTAAAACACTCAAACTCAAACTCCATTAAATATATATATATATATATATATATATAGTGGGTTAAACCACTCAAACTCAAACTCCATTAAATATATATATATATATATATATATATATACAAAATCAAAAATTTTAATTTCTCAATCTGAAACCAAATCAAAAACCCGAAAAGCCAATCCAATTTAAAATTCGATTTATTTTTTCGGTTTAATCCGAATAATGCACACCCCTAAGTTTACCAACTTATAAACCTTTATTATAAGAAATAAATAATTATACTTTCTCTTAAATTATCTAAATTTACTCCTGAACATATGGCATTTATTACAGAAACCAATTGAAGTCTTGGAGGGGAGACCGGAGAGTCCTTTCGTTTTCAAATATAATAGTGGACGAAATTTCAAATTTAAATTCTAAACCTTTTATCTGTCCGCCTCAAAATTAAAAGACAAAGAAGACTTGTTCTATTCGAAGTTTCAAACTTAATAGGATTCAATTTTCAAATTCCTAGACAAGGACTTGTCAAGAGGAAAAACAATCCCCAAAAATGGGGGGGGGGGTGAAACAAAGGAAAAATCACTTAGAACGGACTTAGTCAAAATGCCCGGAATGATTGGGCGTAAAGCGTTTGTAGATGGTTTTTTAAGTCCGTCGTCAAATCCCAGGGCTCAACCCTGGACAGGCGGTGGAAACTACCAAGTTGGAGTACAGTAGGGGCAGGGAATTTCCGGTGGAGCGGTGAAATGCATAGTTAAGGGAACTAATCTCCTTAATACTTGTTCGATGTTAATATGACACAAGTTTATTTAGGTTGTTTCAGAACTAGTTTTTGCTTGAGAGGAACTAAAAGAACATTTTCGCACATTTATAGAAGAGGGAAAAATTACTCAAACGTGATAATCAATTAGGCTCATTGAAGTTCATTTTGTAATTAAACAGTAAAGTAAACAATAATAATTTAACACTATCTAAAGAAACATAAATTAGCTGTGAAGTTTGATGCTAATATTCGCTAAATAGCTCGTGCTACCATAATGACAATTTGTCTTTAAATAGAATTAGCTATAATTTTTTGTTATTTCGTGATAGAAATTATCAGTAACTAATTTCTATTTTTGGTGAAAAATCAAATCTAAGATAATTGTTCCAATTGATGAACTGTTGGATTTGATATGATTTATTTACTCCTTTGTTGGTTTCACTTTGGAGGCAGGTGCAATGAGAATATAATTCACAATAAGGAGTGTGACTTTTATAACTGATAGTACATATTGGGACGCTCAAGAAATGAATGCAATACATGTGTGTTTCATTTCATACATAAGTTTATCACTTAATTGTGATTAAGTGTAAATGATGTGTAATCTTACCTTATTTTTTAGTTAACTAATGTTAAATAATTAGTTGGGTATAAACACTCGATATGAGTAAGTATTTATTAAAAATTATTTACGATCATTTAAAAGTTAACTATGTATGGTTATTTATAAAACTGAAATTAGTAACTTGAATGGTAAGACAAATTATCAACTACTTACATGGATTAAACTACATTAACAATACAATCAAATTCAATATTTTAAATGGAATAAGAACAAGACATAACCAAAGTGTAAGGTCCACTAGCAAATAGCAATGGACAATTCTGAGCATTTGCCTTTATTATTGCATTGATTGGCTTAAGAAAAGAGGAAACAAAAGTCTCTGTCACTCCCTCTTTGCAAAAGTGAAACCATGAATCTTAAATTTTATGTTTCACAACCCTACCAAATCCTTCTACTACTTGGAATTAGAGAGCGAACTATGGGGAACTAAAATTTCCCCTTTTCAAAAGCTAGAGAGTTGAATTGCCACATAAAAAAGAAAAAGAGAGAGATTAATATAGAAATATGCTTTTTATTATTAAATTTATGTGATCTTATTTAATTCGATGTGAAGTTTAGAAAATGAAGATAAGTATGAGTTCATGCTAGAATTTATTTTATTTTTCGATTAGCAGTTTGCTTAAATATAAATATTGATATAGGTTTGAAAATATAATTAGAATAAATAACTACGAAAATGTTGAATAATATAAAATAGAAAGAAAAGTCATTGGCAAAACTCAAACACTAATGCTTCGACAAACACTAAGTGCAAATATTTAAAAATTAGTATGAACAAATATTAAGAATTTGAATCCTCAAAAATTAAATTATTTTTTAATGTTGAGAACTAATAATAAGTATTTGAATTAATTAACTAATTATTTTTTCTTTTACCTGTAACTTGGATGTCATATTTATTGGACTTGTAATATTAGCTAAGCATGAACCTTGATAGGAGAAGGATGATACGTCTATTTGGTGTTTAGTAGTATATTATTCAAGATCCAGTATTGTTATCTAGTCTACTGCTTCAAGTTTACTTTTTAAAGAAGATAATAAGCTTTCCAAGAATGCATATATGGTTAATAAAGATATGAATTTGTATGTTGTAAACTATTGTGCTAGTATCGATTCCTTTGACTGCGTTCCTTTACATTTTATGATTAGAATTAGATTTCTTGCTCTAATCCTTCCTACTTTTCTTTTACATGAACACCGGAGCCGAAGAGTTCCATATCATCAATTGTGTTCGGCTTTCACATTAGCTTTAGGAATAAAATTCTATTGAGATATACAAAGAGAATCCTAATATAGTAACATTTTAACTTAGTTGTGTGTTTGTTGTAAAATACATAGTTGCTTGATTTTAACCGGTCTCATTTTATCTTTTTAGGATGTCTGTTGAAGCATTAGGGAAATGCATTCTAGTGCCTTAACCAATTGAGGATAGTCCAAGTTGTTAAGAAGATAGTTAGTTGGTGTAGTTAGTTCCAAGGTTAGTTATAGAAGTTAGTTAAGTTGTTAGAAGTAATTAACAAAGAAAGTCATTAGAGTATTCTAGAGTAGTGGAGTTGTATATATACACATACTTGTATAGAATTTTACTCAACAATAGAGAGCATTTTCTCTCAAACACTTGCAATGCATTAAGTCTCCAATTCTCTCCTTTCATCTCCCATTCTTATACATTCTTCATCAAAGCAGCAGCAAATGTTCCATCAATATAATTTCGATTCATCAATTTAACATGGTATCAAAGCTCATATGCGATTGAACAAATTTGATTTGCAGAAAAAAAAATTCTTCCAGAAATTCCAGAATCAAAGATCATGTATGCATAACTTGAAGATTCATGCATGCAATAGTTTCTGAAAGTGTTGTTGTTGATATTCAAGGAGATGCAGACACATGCAAATTGAAATAAGAAGATAAAGACAGATCTGTGAAAAATAGATCACTCACGATCGATTGAACAAGTCACTGAGGTTCGATTTCAGTTTTTTTCTGTTGCTGTTGTTGTTTGATGTTATCACATCTTCACACGAGTTGCATAGACAAAACTCTGTGTATTGTGAATCATAATTGAAATAGAGATTAACAATAATTGATAATAATGAAGGAAGACCAGCAGATGAATTTCGACATTGATCAAAATAGATCGCAATCATCCATTGTACCTATTTCCTTCAGATGCGTCTGGTTCCCTGTCTGTGGGTATTATTCTCAATGGAATGGACAACTATACCTTGTGGAGTAGAGCCATGAAGTTGACCTTATTAGGGAAGAATAAGATAGGATTCATTGATTGAAGTGTAAAGAGAGAAACCTTCCATGGAGATTTGGCTAAACTATGGGACAGATGCAATGCAATTGTGGTGTCTTGGTTAATGGGGAATGTGAGTAAGAGTTTACTTACTAAGATGCTTTATAATTCAGATTCATACAATATATGGGAAGAATTATAAGAGAGATTTGACAAGATCAATAGTTCCAGGGCTTTCCAACTACACAAAGAAATATTTTCTATGAGGCAAGGGGCATTATCTGCGTCAATGTATTACTCTCAGCTCAAGGATATGTGGGATGAATATGATTCTATCATACCAATCCCATCTTGTTGCCCCAAGTCAAGGGATTTTGTGGATCATTTACAGTATCAAAGACTACTACAATTTCTCATGGGACTGGATGAGAGTTACAACCCAATAAGGAGTCAAAGCCTCATGATAAAACAAATACCTCCCTTAAACCAAGTGTATGCCATGATAAATCAGGAAGAGAGTTGGAGAATGGTAGCAGGAACTGGTAGGGTGATGTTTGAATCAGTGGAATCATCTGTCATGTTCACATCTACAAATGGAAATTTCAGAAGTGGAAGTGGAGTTCAAAAACAGAAGAAACAATACAATTCCAATGCATATTGTGATCATTGTCATCTTAAAGGTCACTCAAGATTGGAATGTTACAAACTAATGAAATGTGATCATTGTCACAAAACAGGACATGTACATGAGGGTTGCTACAAGCTCATTGGATATCCAGAAAATTTCAACAATAAAGGGAAGAAGGCTTATGCAGTCACGGGGGACTATGTTGTTTGAGGACACTGGACAAGAAGGGGCAGTTCAACACCACCATTCATCAAAGTTTCTGCACAATGCATATCTATTCACAAGTCAGAAACATACTGTTGAAGCAGTGCTACCATACAATCAGTTCACACCCAGCCAACATAAAAAACTCCTTGACCTGTTGAACAACAATGCAAATAATGTCAATGCTAACATGGCAGGTAAGCACATTACTGATTCAGGGAAGTTGATTCAGTGGATAGTAGACACAGGTACAACTAATCATATGATTGCAGACCAAAAGTACTTACATAATAACCTGTTGACAGAAGGAACAGGAAAAGTACAACTGCCCACAAGAGATTCAGCCAGAATCTCACATGTTGAGGAGTACCACTTAGGAGGAGGTGATGTCCTTAGAAGTGTCTTATATGTACCAACTTTCAAGTTCAATTTGCTGTCTGTTTCAAAAATGACTAGAGAACTGAACTGTAGTGTTACCTTCTTCCCAACATGTTGTGTGTTTCAGGATCTCTCATCTGGGAAGGTGAGGGGGATTGGTAATGAGGAGGCAGGATTATACATACTATCACTGGATCCTCAGAATAAAGATGGGGAGTTGAGTAAATGCATGTCTGCAACTCAACATGTTGATGCAGCTACTTGGCATCAGAGACTGTGTCATGTGCCCATGAATGTCCTGAAGAAAATAGCATGTTTGAAGAATAATAGTGATTTTGTCTTGAATAACTGTGAAGTATGTCATTTGGCTAGACAAACTAGACTGCCTTTTATTGCTAGCACTAATAGAGCATCAAAGTCTTTTTAACTAATACATATGGATGTATGGGGACCCTACAAAACTGAAACATATAATGGAATGAGATATTTTCTAACCATTGTGGATGATCACACTAGATGGACTTGGATTTTTTTGATGAGACTGAAATCTGATGTCTCTACACTGATCAGAAATTTTCTTGTTGAAGTTAACACTCAATTTGGAGCTAAAATTCAGAGAGTAAGATCAGATAATGGAACTGAGTTCTTTAATCAAAATTGTAGTGAGCTGTTTCTGAAATTTGGTATCATTCATGAAAGTTCTTGTCCATACACACCACAACAAAATGTTGTGGTGGAGAGAAAACATAGACATATTTTAGAAACTGCTAGAGCCATTAAGATTCATGGAGGATTACCAAACAAGTTCTGGGGACTATGTGTAGAGAATGCAGTGTATATAATCAACAGAATCCCCTCCACAGTTATAAAGAACAGGTCTCCATTTGAAATGTTGTATAACAAGGTACCACAACTTGATCACTTGAGAGTATTAGGTTGTCTGTGTTTTGCTACTATAAATAACAGACATGATAAGTTTGGTCCAAGGGCTGTAAGATCCATATAATTTCGATTCATCAATTTAACAATGTCTTAATCAGCTAGTTTAAGTTCAGGTTTTGGCATGTTTTCAAGTTAAAAAGGAAAGAAGATATTTTCAAAGTAGCACAAAATAGAGACACCAAATTTTAGCTCATTTTGAGAAATAAAACGTAACTGATTTTAAAAGACAACTTTTTGGACTTAGTACGTTTTTAAGCCAAAGTATATTATTTAGTCATATTATTTAGTCAAGTTTAAGCCAAAGTATATTATTTGGCTCGTCTTGAGTTTGAAAATTGATTGGTTAAGCTCCGTTCTTCAAATTTGAATATGGACATAATGATTTTCTTCAAGTTGTGTCCAGATCCTTAAATTTCTTTCCCTTTGAGCTCGTCCATTCGTTGGGTGATCCCTTGCTCTCACGTTTGAGTGTTTGCTCGTCGTATGTTATTGCCTATAACTATTTTTACACTTATTAAACTGCTTATCTACTTTATTATAACGTTTTAGTTAATTATAATTTCCTTATTTATACTTAACATATAGCCTAAGCTAAATTAACATAAGTCGGTAGGTTAACTATTTTTTAATGGATCTTAAAGGGTGCTTAACACCTTCCCTTTAGATTAATTGAATCCTTACCTAGAATCTTAATGTTAAACAAAGCAATATACCCGTGATATACAGAAGTGTATATCATGGGAAAATGAAACAAAGTCAGCAAACCTCATATACCAGGCCCGTGGAGACTGCTTAATCCCATATAAGGACTTCTTCAATAAACAGACATGATGAGGACGTTTGGGATCCCTGAATCCCAACGGCTGATGCATATAGACTGTTTCCTTGAGATAACCATATAGGAAAGCATTCTTGACATCCAACTGATGAATAGGCCATGCCTTTGAAAGAGCCAAGCTAAGCACAGTGCGAATGGTAGCCGGCTTGACCACCGGACTAAACGTCTCACCACAATCTATCCCAACCTGCTGAGTCTTACCATCACCCACAAGCCGCGCCTTATGTCGAGCAAATGACCCATCTGAATTCTCCTTATGAGCAAAAATCCACATAGACATGATAACATTAATACCAGATGGACGGGGCACCAACTCCCACGTCTTATTATCAATAAGAGCATTATATTCATCAGTCATAGCAATTTTTCAATTCGGATCGTTTAAGGCGGACACATGATTAGGGGCAAGGGGGATTTAGAGACATTAGAATGTAAATTAAAATGTCTTTTAGGTGTAAAATACCCCCACTGACTACGAGTGACCGGTCTATGACTTGAGGAAGAATTGAGTGAATTTTGGGAATTTCTTTGGGCTAGGGGCGGATCTGACCCGGCCGACGGTGGGTCTGGCCCAAATCGGTGTCTGGGCGACCATCGACCAGTTCAAATTAGGCTGGACTGGCCCAATTGCTGGAACTGATCCAGTAACTGGAAGATGGGACGGGACAGTTGGGCCAGCGGGCAGTGGGCCCGCTAGAGAATTTTGGGTGCGGGATATGTCCGAAAAATAGTGAGTAATATACGGGGATATACCATCATCCAAAAAATTATATGAACTAGACTCGGGAGTATGAACTTTAGTAAATGGAAATTGGGTTTCACAAAAAATTACATGGCGATTAATTATGATTTTCTTGGAGGATAAATCAAAGCATTTGTAACCACGATGATTAGACGGATAACCCAAAAACACACACAGAGTAGACCGGACCTGAAGTTTGTTAATTGTGGTGGATGGGAATAACGGATAATACAAGCACCCAAAAACCCTAAGATGAGAATAAAAAGGGTTCTTATTAAATAATATTTGGAGGGGGGAAGAATATGTCAGACCTTTGGACGGAATTATGTTAAGGAGATATGTTGCCATTTGCAGAGCATGATGCCAAAAATATGGGGGTACGGAAGCATGAAGTAAGAGAGTGCGGACAATGTTATTTATGGAATGAATTTTGCGTTCGGCTTTCCCATTTTGAGAAGATGTATGAGGGCACGAAAATTGATCACATTATTATCACAGAACTCTCGAAACACCCTATTGTCATACTCTTTTCCATTATCACACTGGATATTTTTTATTTCCCTTTCGAATTGTGTTCTAATGAATGCTCTAAATTTTATGAAGATAGAAAACACTTGTGATTTATTGGCAATTGGAAACGTCCACAAAAAATTAGAATAATCATCCAAAAAAAGAACATAATATCGATGACCTAACGAACTTAAAACATGAGACGTCCATAGGTCGCTATGAATAATATCAAATGGCAACTTAACAATTTTTTCTAACGAACAAGATTGACAAATTTGAGTATGACTCGTACCCTTACAAGAAATAAAGCTATTTTTATCTAAAACTGATAAAATAGAAGATCCCGGATGACCAAGGCGAGCATGCCACAAGGAAGGAGAAATTGTTGCAAAAGCTGATGGCAAGGCTTGACTCGATGGACTGACCGTGTGTGATAGGATACATATCTCCCCTACTATCACACCTCATGAGAGGACTCTCCGTCTTGAAATCCTTCACAAAGAAACTAAAAGGATCAAATTCAACAGAAACAGAATTGTCAGTGGTGAACTTGCAGACATACACTAAGTTTTTAATCAATTTGGAGGCATGTAAAGTATTTTTCAAGATAAGGGTTGGATTGGGGGGAGACAACGTTTTATGACCATAATTCTGAATTGGAATAGAGTTACCATTTCCGATAATTATAACACGAGGGTTGCTCAAATTGGAATAAGACGAGAGAGTACCTTGATCGGAGGTCATGTGCGTCGTTGCGTCGGTGTCCATGTACCAATTTGGATCCGGTTTCATCAACCTAAGTGTGTGCATTGCGGCCTCAATGTCAGTGGGAGTGGGGCCCACTGCGTGGTGAGCTTGCCGAGGCTGGGGCCCAAGAATCCCAGAACTGGGTTGTGGGCCGTAACTGCTGGAATGGCCGAAACTGCTGGAATTGCTAGGCTAGTGGGCCGTGATTGCTGGCTGTTGGGCCTGAAGGACTGGCCAGCCCACTGGCTGCTGGACACTGCTGGAAAATAGGGGATGTTGGCCCATTGCCCCATTGCCCCATCCCCACTGGCATGGGCCCCACAGCTGGAACCAGTAGGCTGGTGGGCCACTGTTCACTGGACGGGGCCCACTGCATATTTGCTGACCACCGGAACCGTCGTGTTTGCCCCTGCGATTTTTATTATTATTCTTGCGATTATTTTTGCCTCCACCATGAGTTCGATTTTGGCCCGAATATCAACAAAACCTGAAGAATTTGTGGAGGACGTCATCATGACGACAGGGCTTGCTCAGGTAGCCGCCTTTTTAGCCAAACCGACTTATTCCAAAGTAAGCATGGAACATGCTTGATAAAAGGCGAGAAGAGGGTTGCTTTGACGAAGGAGAGTTCCAACGCCATTATAGGCCTCCAAAAGGCCGACAACCAATTGTAGAACCAGACGATTATTTGTTACAGGTGCGCCAACATTACGGAGTTGATCCGTCAATTCCTTGAGTTTCTTGCAATATGCAGATACGTTTGGAAATTATTCCATGCGAACTAGAGAGAATTCCTGCTCGAGTGTGACGGCACATGAATGTTGGTTATCTTGGAATATGTCACGCAATCTATTTCAGGTAGCCATAGTCGTGGTATCCGGCTCAATATTTGTATGTAAAAGGTCAACCGAAATAGTGGAATAGATCCACTGGAGAACGGTAGCATCCATAGTAATCCATAACTGAGGATCCTCCGCGGAAAGAGGTGTAGCGGGAGGAATTATGTGATGGATAACTTGATGGGAGATAGCGTGAATTTTAAACAATTCTCCCCACGTCGCATAATGGACGTTTTCCATCTTAAGCACAATAGAGATACTATTCTTGACGTTAGAAGTCATGAGGGCAGGATGATAATTGTTCTTAGACATATTGAAAGAACAAAGAAGGAGGGGAAATTTGAGAATACTAAGAGAGATTTTGAGAGCGGAAGACGAATTTTGGAAGAGAAAACCCGAAGGGGGGGGGGGGTTTCGGCCGAAGGGTACAAAATTTTGGGAGAGAAAATTTTGTTAGACCTAGTCTCTTGATATCATGAAAGAAATAATCCCCTTGATTATTTTCATTAATTGAAAGATATTTATACAAGTTACAAAATAGGAGAATCATATTCCTATTCTACTCCTAAAACCTTATTCTACCATAATTCTAACTATACAATTATGGTAAGTGTATAATCCTAATTTAGGTAACAAATACACTACAATATTACAACAATATATACCATATATACACTAATCAGCCAGCCCGTGATGGGCCACTAATTACTGGCCGTGATGGGCCAGTAATGGGCCTCATCCAAGATTGCTTTGCTCCATTTGCCCGTGATATAGACTTTTGTATATTGGGTGTATATCACGGGTATATTGCTTTGTTTAACAAATATACCCGTGATATACACCCAATATACAGAAGTGTATATCGCAAGCAAATGGAGCAAAGCAGCAAAACAGTCTCCACGGGCCCGGTATACGAGGTTTGCTGACTTTGTTTCGACTATTGGGTTCACTCACAGCAGGTCAGATAATTCCTTATTCATCTACCGCTGTGGTTCGTCCTTGGCCTACATTCTATTGTATGTGAATGATATCATTTTGACTGCCTCTTCCGATGTCTTACGCCAGTCTATCATGGCAATGCTCAGCTCTGAGTTTGCTATGAAAGACTTAGGGCCCTTGAGTTACTTTTTGGGGATTGCTGTCAAGCGTCATTCAGATGGATTGTTTTTGTCTCAACAAAAGTATGCAGTTGAGATCATCGAGAGAGCCAGGGTGTCCTCCTGTAAGTCCACTTCCACTCCAGTTGATGCTAAGCCCAAGCTTGGGGCCGCGGCTGGCGTCCCTTACGAGGATCCGACCCGCTATCGCAGTCTTGCAGGGGCCCTCCAGTATCTTACCTTTACCAGATCGGATATTACGTATGTTGTTCAGCAGGTGTGTTTATTCATGCATGACCCCAGATTTGAGCACATGAATGCAATCAAACGCATCATTCGGTATATTCAGGGGACACTAGACTATGGTTTGCATTTGTATCCTTCATCTACATCCACACTTGTCTCATACACAGATGCTGATTGGGGTGGATGTCCCGACACCAGACGGTCGACGTCTGGCTACTGTATGTTCCTTGGCAACAACTTGGTCTCCTGGTCGGCGAAGCGTCATGCAACTCTATCACGCTCAAATGCAGAGGCCGAATATCGAGGGGTAGTGAATGTGGTCTCCGAATCATGTTGGCTACGTAATTTGCTTTTGGAGCTTCATTGTCCCATTCAGAAGGCAACCTTGGTATATTGCGATAACATTAGTGCCATCTACCTTTCAGGTAACCCGGTTCAGCACCAACGCACTAAGCATATCGAAATGGACATTCACTTTGTCCGTGAAAAGGTTGCTAAGGGTCACGTTCGCGTATGCCATGTCCCATCTCGGTATCAAGTTGCAGACATCTTTACAAAGGGTCTACCGACGGTCCTTTTTGAAGATTTTAGGGACAGTCTCAGCGTTCGAAGACCGCCCGTTATGACTGCAGGGGTGTGTTAAACAAAGAAATATACCCGTGATATACACCCAATATACAGAAGTGTATATCACGGGCAAATGGAGCAAAGTAGCAAAGTAGTCTCGGATGAGGCCCAGTACTGGCCCATCACGGACAGTAATTAGTGGCCCATCACGGGCTGGCTGATTAGTGTATATATGGTATATATTGTTGTAATATTGTAGTGTATTTGTTACCTAAATTAGTATTATACACTTACCATAATTGTATAGTTAGAATTATGGTAGAATAAGATTTTAGGAGTAGAATAAGAATATGATTCTCCTATTTTGTAACTTGTATAAATACCTTTCAATTAATGAAAATAATCAAGGGGATTATTTCTTTCACTTAGTAGACCTCAAAATGGAGTTTACTTTAGACAATCATTTTAATTAACTTTAGATGACCTAATTCACCATAATAATTAGGTGGCGACTCCATAACTTTAATTAACCCCAAAATTACCGGAATGTTGTAATCCATTTTCACCTTGGTTAAAATGGGTATAACAATCGTGTTGACATATTTTTTAATTTAAGACAGAAATGATTGAAGTTAGGTTTTGGCAAGCTATGATACATCTGAAGTCTTGCCAAAGCAATAACTTCAGTCAAAAATGTCTATTCAAGTCCATAGTTTCAGTAATTATGTCTGAAGTTAGCCTTCAGAAGTCATATCAAATGATGCCGAAGTCAGACACGAATTTTCAATTTCAGTCACGTATGTTTGAAGTAAAATTTAACTTCAGATATATAATGGCTTGCCAAAGCCTAACTTGAGTTATATCTTACTTAAATTGAAAAAACCCGTCAATTTAAGGTATAAAGTAAATGGCACAACTTGGCACAATATGTGTACAAAGTCCATTTTAACCTTAATGAAAAATGACTCCATAATTTATATTTCCCTCCAAATCTTTTCCCTCCAAGACAAAATAATTATTACACTTAGCATGCTTAATCTTTTTATTCTTCCAACACCTAGAGATCATAAATTGATCTTTTATAAATATTTTTTATTTTTTCCTCTAAAATTTTCATACATTTAGACATACACATAATGTATTTATATGGTCAATCTATTTATACGGTCTACGATACAAACTATATGTTAATGTAAACTATAAATATCTTATAAACAATAGCAAAATAAACTAAAGTACACACAAAACTTGCCAACTTTTTGACGAAATTTCATTTATTTTATAAGAAAAAATGATTGAATTGAATCAAAATTTAGTAAAAACTTTTACTCAATCTGATATAATATTTAGCTAAATTGAAGCAATTCAATGTTTTAATTGACTTTAATATTGACTTCTTTCATCTATTGTTTGCCATTTAAAAAAAAATAATAGAATTAAATAAAAAATTATTAATTGTTCCTCAATCATATATATTGTAATACTTATCTAAATTTTTTTCTAAATTAAATTTTTCATTCAAAGTCAAATATAGTGTTGACTACTTGTTACATCCGCTGTTTTTTTTAAAGAAAACTGATTGAAGTAAATCAGAACTTGTTAATTGTTACTCAATTATATCTAATACTTAGCTTATTGAGATAATTCAATATTTAAATTAATGTCAACCATAGTATTGACGGCTTGTTACATCTATTTTTTAAAAAAATGAATTAAATCAAAATTTACCAAACATTTTACTCTATCATGTATAATACTTAGGTAAATTGAAAGCAATTCAATTCAATTCAATTAAAATCAACCATAGTGTTGACTACTTGGTACATCCACCATGTTTTTTAGATTGATTGAATTAGATTTGAACATGCTTATTATTACTTAATCATATATAATACTTAATTAAATTGAGATAATTCAATATTATAACTAAAATTAATCATAGTGTTGACTACTTTTTATATACATTTTATCTTGAATTGAATCAAAACTTAACAAACATTTTATTCAATCTTATACCATACTTAGCTAAATTTAAGAAATTTAATGTTTCAATTAAAGTCAACTATAGTGTTGACTGCTTATTACATCAACTATTTTTGTTTAAATTGATTGAATTAGATCTAAAATTGCTAATTATTACTCAATTTGATCTAATACCAAGCTAATTGAGATAATTCAATATTTAAATTAAAGTCAACCAAGATATTGACTACTTGTTACGTCTACTTTTATTTTAAATTGATTTTGGATATGGATCCAAAGTTTTCATAGAAGAGTATTTTTTGTATAGAAAAAATAGTAAGTGACTATTATGGCCTCAAAAGTCATGTGAAGTTATTTTAATGACCTGAAAATTGTGTGGAGTTACTTTAATGTCCCAATTTGTGTTAAGTTGTGCCAAAACAAATTGTGACAAATATAATTCTCCATAAAGTAAATCGCGACTTCAAAAACATGTATTTGTGCACTTCAACCAAAATAGATAGACTTGTTGTTCGGCCACACGTCGCTTGGGTTAGATCTGCAAGAATAACCATGAAACTAGGCTTGTAGACCTAACCTTTGTTTATATAACCTATTAATTTGTGTCCGTAATCAGCATTTTTACCAGCTAACTACATTCACAGAAATAACCACATTCACAGAAATAACCAAAAGAAGTTATTTTTACAAATATAATCCTTCGAAACATCAGCTAAACTATATTTGCAGAAATAACCAACTAATCATATCTCTCCCAGTATGCCCAACATCCAATAAGCATCGTTATTTTTGCTACCTTCATCTTTTGAACGTGGGCATTCTTGACTGACCAACAATTTATCCCATGCAACAATATTGGTATAATCACCACTCGGTAGAACTTTCCTTGTACAACAACATACTCAGGGGAGGGTAGAGTATACGCAGACCTTACCCTTACCAAGGTAGGGAGGTTGTTTCCAAAATACCATCGGCTCAAGAGAAAGCATAAAAAGAGGTCAGATAAGGACAAGAAATTCAAAACAATATGGAAATAAAAAAAAATGAAAGCGACTAAGCCAAGATAAAATAGTTTGAAAAAGGGACAATAGTTACCACATATAAAATAGGATAATCGAAGTACATGAAATACCAGATAGTAGCAAAAATGAAAGCACTAGAAACTATAGAGCAATACTGGGACTGCTAATATGAAATGATAAGCGAGACTACCTACTAGGGCTGACAATTTCACCCTGACCTGATGGATATCCGATCCACGCAACCCAATTATATGGACGAAAATTTGATAAAACACAGATTTTAATTGAGTGACGGATCGGGTCGGATTCGGGTGGACATACGTCCAACCCACCACTCGACCCATCCATCCACCCGTTTATAAATTAATTATTTTTTTAATGTACAACTAAATTCTAGTATTTCATCATTTACCCTCTCTCTCGACTAAATTAAGCTCTACAAGTGAAGTCATTGATGTTAACTCGGTAAACTAATCACATTTATTTCCTACGATAATGTTTGCATTAATAATTTTTTGTTTTTGATATGCTTTTATTTCATTAATGGCAGGATGGAGAGGACATGGATATGTGATTTAGAAAATGAATGGATCTTAGAGGATGTGATATGAAGACGGAAGACCTGATGGATTTTAATGTTTTAGTCTATTAAGATTGTCACTAATTAGAAACTCAATTATTAGTATTATTAGAAATGACATGTAATTCGTAATTTAAACTTTAGTTACTTCAGATTATTATTGGCTTTTGGCTCCTTTCCATTTTTTTGGTTGCATGTTTGGAGCATAGACACGGCTTGTAAAAAGAGTATGATGATATTTATTTGATGTACTTTTTTTTCGTTTTACCAAGGATTTCAGGTGATTGACTGATTGTGCTATAATTTTTACCCGCGAAGCACCCGATTCACTCGTGGATGATGGGTGGATCCGATGTGAATGAAGAAAAAATAGGGTGATGGATGGGTCGGGTGGTGGATGGATGGTTGGCGGGTGGAGGCGGATTGAGCTCCACCCGATCCACCTCCGATCCATTGCCAGCCCTACTACCTACTAGTTTTCTACCCTAATACGGATCATCAATAACCTCCTATCTAAGGTCATGTTCTCGGTAAGCTGTAACTGCGTCATGTCCTGTCTAATTACCTCTCTTCAATACTTCTTCGTTCTACCCCTACCTCTTCTGAAGACGTCCATAGACAACTTCTCACACCTCCGCACTGGGGCATCTGCGTCTCTCATCTTCACATGCCCAAACCATCTCAGTCTCACTTTCCGCATCTTATCCTCCACCAAGGCCACTCTCACCTTATCCCGGATAGCCTCATTCCTAATTCTATCTCTCCTAGTGTGCCCACACATCCATCACAACATTCTCATATTTTAAACTTTCATCTTTTAAATGTGAGAGATCTTAACTGGTCAATACTTCGCCCCATACAACATAGTCGGTCTAACCACCACTCTGTATAACTTGACCTTAAGTTTTGGTGGCACCTTCTTATCACATAGCACTCCGGAAGCGAGCCTTTATTTCATCCATCCTGCACCAATACGATGTGTGACATCATTGTCAATCTCCCTGTTGCCTTGTATAATAGACCCAAGATACTTGAAACTGCTTTTCTTCTGATGGCTTGGGTACCAAGACTCACTTCCACGTCAGCCTCATGTGGTGCGTAACTGAACTTGCACTCCAAATACTCTATCTTGATCCTACTCAACTTGAACCATTTCAACTCTAGAGTTTGTCTCCAACCCTCCAGTTTAGTGTTAACTCCGTTGCGAGTCTCGTCAATCAGGACTATATCATTCGCAAAAAACATACACCATGACACCTGTCACACCCCAATCTTGGGAGGTGTGGCCGACACCCAGTACCCGAAGGCCTGAGCGAACCATTGTAGTATCGAGAATCTATAATATAAGACTTGGGCATACAAGACATCCATAATACTGTATAAGACAAGAATAGATGACAACCTGCATACAGAAAAGTCCCAGCATGATATATATACAGACAACCAAGGCCACAAGAAGAGTACATTACTAACAAAAAGGTCGACTAGGCCGTGACATACATATACTCACTATACACAAGTTTACAAGCCTCTAAGAGTGGTACATACACATTCACATGCCGGAATAGGGCCCCGTCGTACCCAAATATATATATATACATATGCATCTGTACATATAGACTCAGAACCAGCAACTCCGGAGAACTGGAGTGCGACACCCAACTGTTAATCTCGGTGGCCTACTGAGGAGGTGCGTCAGCCTATCTATCTGCACCTGTGGGCATGAGCACAACACAAAAAGGGACGTCAATACGAAATATATACCGAATATGTAAGGCGATAAGCATAATGAATGTAATAACGTGAGAAAAATGTACAGAGACAACCTGAAACTCATACTAAGGCCACTGTGGGCATCTAGAGAACACATTATGACTGTAAATGCATAATCATAAAATTATTCCTCACTGTGGAGGCACATATCATATCGTATAATAATAAATTCCTTCGTGAGGTGAGCTCATTATAGCTACCTGACCAACGCGGTAAACATCTATCTAACTGATCAGTAGTATGTAAAGTTATGTGTCTGCCTGGTCGTCTATGATAAGGCGCGGTAATAAAAGAAGTAAATCTAGGTGCACATCTACCTGCCTGCCTGGCCAACTATAGTGCAGAATGGTAATGAAAATAAATACATATATAGAAGTGCAATTCAAGACCGACCGTAAAAGGGATAATCATAGAAAGAGGCAGAGTGAACTATCATCGTTATCCTCCGACTATCGTTATTGTAGCTACGTCCTTATCTTTCAATTCAAGAGACACCAACTATAGAGAACATGAGAAATACTTGGTTTGGATTACACATGGGATATGATTCAACTCAATTAAATCTAATAGATCAACCCAAGTTTAGCGAAAGGCAATTCAATCGATGACCATAAGAGATAAGAAAACATGAGAGATAGTCTTGTTCAGGTCATATATAAGGTAGAGATGTTCTTAACTATTATGAACATAATCGACATAAGTTTAACGAGAGGTTATTCAATGAAAGCTCATAAAAATTCTAATTATGCCAAAATGAGGAGAGAAAGCCCTACATACCTTTTTAGCAGGGCAACACAACTCCTATGACGTCTCGCTAGCCGTATAAGTGTCAACCTAAATAATTAAGACAATCCGTATCAATATCTAATCAATGGTTTCACGATTTCATTGTTGCGACATTTCATCGAACACTTAGCGTGTGTACTCCATTCCATCTTGTTTTCATGGAACTTGAGATATTCTTACCTCCTGTACAACCACCCAATATCATCAACACTACAACCATCATACTCCGTGAAATCTATCCAAAGTTACTCTAATAATTTCATTAAAACCATCCAATAATTATCTCAATTTCTCCATAGACTACTTTGTCACAAGATCATTATAATCTAAGAGGATTCAACATTTCTAAAAGTAGTAGAAACATACCTTAGTATTACCAAGGAGTCCCTACATCAAGCCTCCTTCCAATTCTTCAAGAACTTCCAAACTTGTCCAATGATCTAGAGAAGATTCTTAAGATGATCCAAGCTTTCCAAGAGGAAAATTTATATCATGGGCTTATGGAGTTGATCTTTAATGGTGTCCAAGTCTTGTGAGAGGTTGAGAGCATCTGGGGTTAATTTGGAATGAAAATGAGATGAAATGAGGAGAGGGTTGAAATTGAGATTTATATAGGGGAACCCACCGCCTCACATATGCTTCCCCATATATGGCGCATATAACATCCTGTACTTTCGGGTCACGGTTTAAATCGCTAGGCATGTGTAAATAAACCCGAATATTGGAAAAACTTTATATTATACCGACGTATGCTAATAAAAAGATTAATATATAAAAGAATTAAACCCCGAAATAATTTTGGACGTAACAAGTATGATGACGGGAAGCGAAAATAATTTAATGTGTGCATTAAGAGGTTATGGACTAGTGTCATATTATAAATTATGACATTGTGTATACGAAGGTCTTATGAGTTTTTAGGATTTAAATGAAGTGGGATCTATAATTAATTATGTGTGTAATTGATTAATTACGGGGTGATTATTTATTAGTGGAGGAACATTGATTAGTGGGATTGAACGTGTATTCTTCTAGATTAGCTAACTAATGACTAGCCTAAACTAGTGTAGTGTGTGTCGTGTAGTTAGGAGTTAGGGGGGCACGTGTGGCATGTAGATAAAGTCCATAAGTGACTAACTTAATATAATCTAGTAGGTGGAAACTATTGAGGAGGAGGGTTATTATGAGATAATGGTGGTATTATTTTGAGGAGGTGCCACATCAACCATGTGAAAACAAGACACAACGTTGCCATGTGTAAGCATTAAATTGTTCCTCCATGTTATTGACATGTAGTACCACCTAGACCTTAAGGATTAGAAATTTCTCCTTCCACCTCGTGCTGTTTATTAAAAGTTAATTATTATGTCCTTCACTAAATAAATTACTACTACTAGTTCCATTTCTTTTTAAAACATGACCAATTGCGGAAAAGTAGCAATTCATTAGCAAATGAAGGTTTGTACTCCTATTTACCCATTAAGATCATATTACTACGTTTTATTTTACTTTTGGAAATGTACCTACAGTAACATCATAGAAACCATGCTCTTCAATTCAATTTTCCCATCGTGTGGACTTCACAGATGAATTCATTTTACTTGAATACTAGTTTTTCCCCAACAATTGCGGTTAGACGCTGGTCGGAAGGATTAACTTGTTGTAAGTCTTTCAAGGGCAATTTGATGTATGTTAAGACAAATTATTTCTTTCTTTTGGTATGTTTCATGTAACGAAATATAACCGTGATATTGTTCCATAATTTATTCTACTCTTAGAAGTTAAGAATATTCATATTATTGATTTCTATGTTAAAAGCATGTCTAAATATGTTCCTAAGTCCTTATTAAGGCATACGAAAAATATGTTAATATTTACGGCATTAACCGAAGGTACAAGAAAATTATGTCATTCAGGATTCATGCATTTTCATTTGCATTGCATTCATGTTTTACCCAAGACCGTATATTGGGGATGAAAAATGGGAAACACAGACCACCTGATCAGCTGGGATATGATAATGATAAAGCATGTGTGGCTTAATGAAGGAAGATGCATGATTAAGGGCCAATATATATATATATATATATATATATATATATATATATATATATATGATGTGGGGAGGAAGATGCCCTTGTGTGGCCAGTATATATGTATATACCGCATTATGCATGACATATAGACATACTATGCCCACAGAGGCTGAAATGAAATGATGCCCACAGAGGTTGTTATGGTAAGGAAGATGCCCGATGAGGCTGATGTATGTGGAAACTGCATTATGCATAACATTTAGGCATATGTGCTAAGGCCCTCAGAGGCATTTATTATTGATCAGTTGTTCCTGTTTCAGTTGTTGTAATATCCCTGTTATACTATTATTCATGCTTGACATAGTTAGTACAGCAGTCGTACTTACGTCCCTTTTGTCGGGGGACACTGCGTTTCATGCCCGCAGGTTCAATCAAGGAAGGTGACAGTTCACGTTAGTTGATTTCGGGTTCAGCGGATTTTTGGAGCACTTCCCTTGTTCGGAATGTTGGTATAATTTTAATACGGTTCTTTTGCTTGTATATATGGGTATGGCGGGGCCCTGTCCCGACCTTTGATGTTGCTACTCCTAGAAGCTTGTAGACAAGTGTCCTGTGGTTACTTGTCATATGTGGCCTTGTCGGCCTTGGTATGGGTATGTATAAATGAAAATTGAGATTCTGATTAAGATTTTCTATAATGTTTTTCGGCTTAGTCTGTATTTAATTAAGATTAGGTGTTGGATGTATGATTAGCAGTACCTGGCGGGTGGGGTCCGGGTGCCTGTCGTGGCCCTCCGATTTGGGTCATGACATCGCATATGCCCATATGATGTAGAAAATGCGACCGCATATGGTGGCAGTGAGGTGGTGAAAGCTAGGCCTTGATCCGCTGCCCCATCCGCGGGGCGGAATGGGTTTCGTGGGGCGAAACGTTTAGCGTATCGTCCTATCTTCATCAAATCTTGTCGAGATGTGATTCCTTTGATCCAATGGCTTATAATCATCCATAAACCTTCTTAACATCCATTTATGTCGTACATGACCCTCGGAACGGGGCTCGAGTCATCAGAACTTAAATCAGCAAATCAGGTTCTCAAACGTGCATGAAATGACGGATACAACTCGAAATCTTTTGGATATATTTCCAACTTTGGACTAAGGCTTTCCTCACCCATTTTAATGGTCATTATTCTATCCTCATGTTACATCATCTTAAAACGACACACTCAACGTAAGGATTATAAGCACGAAGGGAATAATAACACTTTAAACTGTCTTTACTTCTTCGGATTTCAACTCGACCATTCCTTAACCTTCCCAATAGAACCTTCTACCTTATTTTAGGCTTCTTAACTTAAGGTACATTTGATACGCGAATTTACGGGGTGTAACAACACCTCACTTTAAATTTGCCGCATCAATCCATCCATCACAAAGGCAAATAAAAATGGGCTAAGAGCTGATCCTTGATGCAACCCCATCACAACTGAAAAGTTCTTCGAGTCTCCTATTATTGTGCTTACCCTAGTTTTGATTCCATCATACATGTCCTTGATCACCCTAATGTACGTCACATGTACACCTCTAGCCTCCAAGCATCTCCATAGGACCTCCTTTGGAACTTTATCGTAAGCCTTTTCTAGGTTGATGAATACCATGTCTAAGTCCCTCTTTCTTTCTCTATACTACTCCACTAGTCTCCTTACCAGATGAATGGCTTCTGTAGTTGAGCGGCCCGGTATGAATCCGAACTTTCCTTCTAATAAAAAAAATCATTAGGTGCTTTCTTTCACTTTGCCTAAGCATTGATTGGCAGAATTACCTGATATTTGTCGATGCGAGGTTACAGTATCTGGTGGAATAATCTAGGTGCATGCAAGTTAGTCTGTATACCACCGTCATAAAAAAAGAAGAGGTAGTCATTACAAACTATTATCAGTTGATAAAACACTATTTGAGCTGATTTGTAGCGTATACCGTTATTAATCAAAGTTTACTTGCTTTATGATGCACTGATCACATTCTTAAAAGGTCTACTTGTTTGGTTAGAAATTGTTCTAAAATCTAGTATCACTGCATCTCAATTTTTATTGTGCAACAGGCCTGTAGGAATAACTTTCAATATTTTGGTTCTAAGTTATTTCATTCGTTCCAATTTATATGAACTGATTTCTTTTAAAGTTAGTTTCAAAAGAATGATCCCTTTCTAAATTTGGAAACACTTTAACTAAGTTTTTTATTTTACCCTGAACAAAAGTTTAGCCACACAAATGTTATGACATGTTTGAGACCATAAGTTTCAAAAGTCTTTCTTTCTTGAACTTTATAATTCAGTTAAATAAGTTCACATAAATTGAAACGGAGGAAGTATAGCAGAAAACACAAACTGATAAACTTTATGGTTGACCATTTTACCACCATTTGATGCTAGAAGTCTTTAAAAAAAGAAAGAAGTTTCAGTCTCGTTAAACTTTTGGGTTGGTTGTTGAGAGCTGCAGCTGCAGTAATTTTTCTTTCTGTTTATTTGTTACCTAAAGGGTAATGGTTAATTTAGAGTCTTATCATATAATGATACAGGTAATACTTACAGATGGTGACTTATCAACTTTAGCAAACATGAAGCTCAACTTGGAGTTAAATCAGCTGGCCACTGATATGTTAGGTCATACACAAGAAACCAACACGGTTAGTGGTCATTAAATTTTGCCTATTTGTGTCATTTTGATCTTACTATTCTTAACTTCTCTTTCTATTCTGTATTTATGACTTTAAGTTGGCTAGTTTGACGATCATAGCTTCTTTCAAGCCTGCATGGGTAGAACTGGTGGAGATTCGTGGACATGCTGTATTATCGACTATTACCAAAAAAAATGTCGAGGCAGCACCTGTCGACCTGATTATTGAACAGTAGTCATTGTAATTTTACAGTTGAGAGTTATTTATGCGCGTTGATGTTCTATAATGCTACAAACTCAATTTTTTCAACAGTCCAAGGCATTCGGTTTTGGGTTCTCAAAGCAACTTTTAAAATAATTTTTATAACTATGGTTCGCGGGTTTGTTTGTGTAGAATAGTGTAATTCTCCTTGGTTGGAAGCTTTTCATTAATGCAATATTTATAGGTGTTTACAATTTACAAACCTAATTGGAGAATGATATCTATTTTACCTAATTACACTAGAATAATAATTACAAAATAGATGGAGAATATTAATATATTCTCTATCACACCCCCTCAGTCGGAGCGGGAGGAGGCCAGACGCTAGACTAGATCTGAAGTCAAGGAACAACTGCCGAGGAAGTCCCTTAGTAAATATATTTGCATACTGATATGAAGAATGAACATGTAACACCCTAACATGACTCATGACAACCTTCTCACGAACAAAATGAATATTCATCTCAATATGTTTGGTTCGCTAATGCTGGACCGGGTTATGAGATAAGTAAACAACAGATATGTTATCACAGTAGACAAGAGTTGCCTTACGTAAGGGACAGTGAAGCTCTAGAAGAAGGTTTCTGAGCCAGCAGATCTCGGCAACAACGTTCGCAATGCCCCTATATTCTGCTTATGCACTCGAACGGGATAGCGTGGCTTGCCGTTTGGTAGACCACGAGATGAGATTATCACCCAAAAATACACAGTAACTGGAAGTACATCGATGTGTGTCCAGACAGCCGCCCCAATCGACGTTCGTATATGATATCATCCTGGTCGGTGCGGATGGATAAAGATGTAATCTGTAGTCAAGAGTACCCTTAACGTACCGAATGATACATTTAAGAGCAGTAAAGTGAGGCTCCCTGGGAGCATGCATGAACAAACACATCTGCTGAACGACATAGGCAATATCGGGCTTAGTGAAGGTAAGTTACTGAAGTGCACCAGCAAGACTCCTCTAAAGAGAAGGATCGAGCATAGGATGCCCGTCATCGGCATTAAGTTTTGACTTCGAGTCGACTGGAGTGGGCATGATCTTGCAGTTTTCTATTTTAGCCCTGTAAATAATTTTTCGGTATACTTACGCTGGCACAGGAATATTGCATTTTCGGATCTGTCACTGAAATCCCCAAAAAATAACTCAACTTACCCAAGTCTGTCCTAGCAAATTCGAATTTGAGCAGGGTAATGATTTCGTATTTAGCACATTAGATAAGGTAGTCAGAACAATATCATCCACATAGAGCAAAAAGTATGCAGTGTCATTACCTCGATGAAAAATAAAAAGTGAGTTATCACTTTTGCTGCACACGAACCCGATCTGCATGATATAAGTGGCAAATCGCTCATACCAAGCCCTGGGGCTTGTTTCAAGCCATAAAGTGACTTTAAAAGATGACAGACATACTGAGGAGCATCTGGATGCACAAAGGCAGGCGGTTGATGCGTATATACAGTTTCTTTCAAATCTCCATGTAAGAACGTATTTTTCACATCAAGTTGATGAATTATCCAGTTCTTTCCCATAGCTATGCTCCAAATAGTGCGAATAATGGCTGATTTAACCACTGGACTGAAGGTCTCACCACAATCAACTCCCTCTTGTTGCCCCATGTCATTTGCCACAAGTCTCGCCTTATGGCATTCAAACTCACATCTATCTCTGAATTTGTGACGATATATCTACATTAAATGAATCACATTCACCCCATCTGATCTCTAGACAAGATCCCAAATGCGTTGTTAAGTGAGCGCATTAAATTTATCATGTATGACCGCATTCCAATTCGGATCAAGCTTGACTAATTTTTGGTTTTTAGGTATAAGTGAGATAGTCTGAGTGGATAGGTTAAAGTGTATTTTCTGTTTGAAAATCCCATGCTGAGCACGGGTTTCCATACGGTGGGTCAGAAGTGGGACAGTTTGTGTGACAGACAATGGGTGGTTACATGCAATGGGTTGGTGTGGGATGCAGTATTTTCTGACATGGGAATAGTGACATGGGGTAGGGCATTGGGCTTGGTGATACGGGAGCAGTGGCAGAAGGGTGGGGCAGTGGGCTCGGTGATGGAACCGATGCGGACGAGACGAGAGCATTGGGTCGGCTGGTGGTTGATGGGATGTAGTGGCTAGTCGACGGGCTGGGGCAGTGACGGAAGGGGATGGGTGCCATGATGTATTGCGGTTCTAATGAGAGGGGAAGTGTCCAAATCATCAAGGAAGCCGTAATCAGTGACTTGAAATTTTTGGACGTTTACAAATGGAAAAACATTCTCGTCAAATGTGACATGGCGAGAGACTTGGATTTTATTTATGGACAAGTCATAACATAAGTACCCCCTATGGTTTGACGGGAAACCTAAGAAAATGGAAGGGGTAGTTGTAGGAGCTAATTTGTGAGGGGTCGTGGAGGCGAGATTCGGGTAGCATAGGCAAACAAATATCCGATGGTGATTATAAGAGAGTAGCCGACGGAATAGAATTTTGGTTGGAGTTTTATTTTGAAGAGTTCGTGTTGGTAATATATTAAGAAGGTATGCCGCCATATGCAAGGCGTATACCCAAAAAGAAGGGGGGCGGGAATCATGGAAGAGCATAGTGTGGATCTTATTATTGATGGTGCATAAAATTCTTTCGGCTTTACCATTTTGAGGTGAGGTATGGGGGCAAGAGAAGCGAAACACCATGCCATTATCCGCACAAAATTTATGAAAAAGGGAATTGTCAAACTCACGACCATTGTCACATTGAAATATTTTGATGTTTTTCTCATACTGGGTTTTAACATATGCTTGAAATTTAAGAAAGATTTGGTAAACTTGGAACTCATATTTTAGAGGATAAACCCAAAGAAAGTGAGAGAAATCATTTAAAAACACCAAATAATATTTATGACCTAGGTTGCTTGTAATTGGAGAGGTCCATAAATCGGCATGAATAATATCAAAATGAGAGAACGTTACACTTAGCGATGACTGAAAAGGAAGTCTAACATGCTTCCCTAATGGACAAGAGTAGAAATTGTGGGAAATTTTCCTTTATTACATTAAATTAAATTATGACTCCTAAGAAAATTAAAAATGGGTGCTCCTGGGTGCCCAAGTCTATCATGACAAGTTGATGGAGAGATTGCAGCTAGAGAGGTATGTGGATTGACACTGGGAGCAGAATTGGATGAGAATGGATAGAGGTCCCCCACACTATTTCATCTCGTAAGATTTTTCCCCGTACGTATGTCTTTCACAGAAAAACCAAAAGGGTCAAACTCAATAGATACAGAATTGTCACTAGTAAACTTCCTAACAGAGATTAAATTTTTAATGACGTTAGGTACGTATAGGATATTTTATGGTAAATAGAGGGTAAGGTAGTGGTGTTTGTGTGGTGTCATAACCTTGAATTAGAATGCGATTGCCATTTTCGACCAAAATACATTGAGGATTGCGCAAATTAAACAGTTGAAGGAGATTACTGTCGCGCCTGTTTTTAACTTCGACCCGCGGGTGGTCGAAAAGCGGAGCACAACGTATTGGTGATTCCTGGGTAAATGATTAAGGAGTCGCCACCTAATTATTTTATGGTGAATTAGGACATCTGAATATTAACTAAATGTTGTAATGTAAACTCCGATTTAATGGTCTGCGAAACTAGTGAGATTCTAGGTAAGGGTTCTTTATTATCCTAAAGGGAAGGGGTTAGGCATCCTTTAAGATCCGCTAACTTGCGGTTATCCGGTCAAACTCAGGTTAATTATTGCTAGAAAAAATGCATGTTTTAAAAGTATTCTAAATTAAAAAGATGTTTTGCAAATATTTAGTAAATGATGCATTTAAAAAGAAAGATACATGTAAAGTTTGAAATATATGCATTTGTAACAATTTGATGTTTAAAAATAAATTATTTATAATGTCAAAGAGTAGAATTTTGGAAATCATTGAATTGTAAATTGACAAAAGATAAACTTATTCGTACGATTAATAAAGCGAATAAAAAGATGACAAAAGTTGTTTTGAAAATCTTGAATACGCGTGACGAGCCTAAAATAAATAACTAGCGGAGGGTTTCTAAGTTTGAAATAACCGAGCCTACAAATAAATAAACTAGCGACGAGTTTCAAGTCTAAAACTACCCTATGAATTAATTCTAAGTTTGCCTATTCTAAGCATTTCAATAGTTACATAAGTGCGATAAATAATATTACAATACAGAGCGAGATAAAGCTGAATAAAAAAAAAGGACAACAAAATAAATAAACTCCGAGGAGTATATGCCTTCCTTGACTTTGTTCCTTGCAAGCTGTCAAGAACAAACGGTTAGAAACAGTTAAATACAAATAACTTCAGATCCGCATCCAAAACATTTAGTGTTTTGGTCACGGAGGGCTCAGACTTAAATTTAGAAAAGACCATTCCAATCACGTCGTGGCTGCAAACGTGTGACTCGGTGATTATTTTGATTGTCTCGCCTACTAAACATGTTGGTCTCTCGGATGAAAAAGAAAGATCATTATAATCACGTCGTGGCTGCGAACATATAACTTGTTGGTTATTTTAATCGCCTCGCCTACTAAACATGTTGATCCCTCGGATAAAATAAAAAGGTTTAAGCCTCATTCTTGCCCAGAAGTTATATTTCCGTCTATACGACTGTGGAGGCCTCAAAATCGACAGATATTTTTCATCGGCCAGTGTAGTATCGTGTTCAAATAAGCAAAATTAAATTGGAACAGTAAGCAGCAGCAGTAGGCAGTAAGCAGTAAACAGAGAGCCAATTTTCCGAAAAGACGCGGTGTTTAGTTTAAAATAGTAAAAAATAGTAAAATAATAATCTGGAACCGAGCAGTGAACTGAAACAGAAAGCAGTGCCCGAACAGACGCGATACTGATTCAAAACAGTAAAAAAAACCAGTAGAAGAGTAATCTGAAACCGAGCAGTGAATTGAAACAGAAAGTAGTGCCCGAACGGATGCGGTATTTGTTCAAAACAGTAAAAACAGTAAAACAGTGATATTCGTTGCACGGATATTTAAAATAGTAAACTAATAAAACAGTAAGATATCCGTTCACGGATGATTAAAACAGTAAACTGAAAAAATAGAGAAAACAAAAAAAGTGCGGCCTCAAATTCAATTTCATCGGCCTAAATGCGATATTTATTCAAAGCAGTAAAATAAACAACATAGCCGCATACAATAGTAAGTAATTAAATGTCCGACCCGGATCATGAACAGTGACCCGAATGAAACAGTGAACTAATTCTGAAAACAGACCCGGAATAGTGACCAGAATCGGAATCAAAAATTCAGATTTTCAGATAACCAGCAACAAAATATGAAAAATGCAATAATCTGGAAATATACCTAAAACCGGGTCGACCCGACCCGGATCAGTGACCCGACCCAAATCAAGTATCAAACCCGAATCAGATTTTCACCAATTTCAGATAACCAATCAAATAAGATGTGAAATGCAATAATTCTAAAAAATATCCAAATCGGATCGACCCGACCCGGATCAGTGAACCGACCCGAATTAGTGACCCGAAATCAGTGAAGAACAACAAAATGAATTTTTTCCAACAAAATGAATTTTTTCCAGCAAATTCAGATAACCAATATGCAAGATGTGAAATGCAATAATGCTGGAAATATAACCAAACCGGGTCGACCCGACCCGACCCGGAATCAGCGAAGAACAACCCGGATCGAATATTTCAGCAATATTCAGATAACCAACAAGGGATGTAAAAAAGGTAAAAATCTGGAATATGTCCAAACTGGGTCGACCCGACCCGACCAGAATATACCCAAATCGGAGACTCGAAAAACAGTGGAGAACAAACCTTTTCTTCCGATTTTGGATCTTGTTTTCAGACTTAATTCTTGAATAACCAAGAGGGCAAATGCTTACAATCAAGAACACAACAAAATATTTTATACAGAATCGGACCTCCGAAAAAATCCTCCTCAAAAATTCTTTCAACCCCCCCACCATCGTAGAACAAAATGGGGGTATTTATAGGTATCAACCCCAACGTTCAAACCATCAAAATCGAGTTTGAAATTTGAATTAAAGGCAAAGATTTCTGAATTTTGGAAGAAGATTTTAGGGGTATGGGTATGGGTCGAAGTGACAGGAGGGGTGGCAGGGGAGTTGGTGGTGGCAGTGGGCGAGGTGACCGGCGTGTGGGGTCGGGGGTATGGGGTGTCTTGGCGACTTGGGGGGAGTTGGGGTTTGTAGATTTTGTTTTGTTTTTTTTTTTCTTGGTTTAGGGAATTAAAATGGGGTCGACCGGGCCGATTTTAACAGGTGTCGGGTCGGGTAAGTCGGGTTGGGCTTGTCGGGTTGGGGCCGACGGGTATTGGGTTTGGGAGATTTGGGCTGAGGGGTGAAGGGAAAAATGGAAAGGAAATTGGGCCGCGGGTTTGGCCGATGGGTGAGGGTGAATTGGGTTTGGAAGTTTGGGGTTTCGGGTGGGCCGAAATAAGGGAAGATGGAGTTGAATTATTTTGGGTTGAGTAGAATTAAATGGGTGATGGGTTGGGTTTGGACGAAAATGGGTTTTGGGTGAAATTGTTTGGGTAGAAGTTGTATTGGGTTGGGAAATGAATGGTTATGGGTTAAAAAATATAAAAGGGGTTTAACATTAAAAATATTTTTTGTAAAAGATGTGAATTATTTAAAATAACATAACGATGTGATAATAATAAAATATAATATTTGCGATATGCTTAATTCTTAATAAAAAATGGAAATGCGATGCCATTTTTGCGGAAAATAGAATAACATAGAATTTTCGGATAAAACTTATGATTATGATAAAAAAGCAAAATGATAGTAAAAAATGCGAATAATAATAATAATAAGAGAATAATATATATATATATATATATATATATATATACATGTATGCATATAGATTAAAATTGTTTTGAGGTATTAAAAAATATTTAAAATTGCAAATAAGTTGGAAAAGACGGGACAAAATTGGGTGTCAACAATTACCAGAGTTATGAGTGAGATGGGATGTGGCCCCCGTATACATATACCATGTGTCGTCAGGCTGCTGGAGATTTATAGTATCGTAGGCCTGACTTAGTTCGGTAGGGGTCATAAGACCGTATGCCTGTTGTTGTTGTTGGGTCGTGGAGAGGTGAGCCTGGTGTGGCTGACCCGTATGACTTGGGCCAGGAGCTGGGCACAAAATGCTCGGACTCGGACTTGGGTGTTGTGCCGGGTTGGTTAGGTAAGGGCAAAAGGGTAAGGCCCAAATTCCGGGGATAGGCCTTGGCATTGGGCTGGCCCACGGATATGGAGACTGGGCCTGCCGCGGCTGGCCACCGGAATTGGGTCAGCCCTCTCGGCCCCTTCCCTTGCCGTCGCGGTTGTTTCCTTGGCATCTACCACCGACTCGGCCGCCGCGCTAATTGTGGTGGTTCGCGGGTTGCTGTGATTATATCATATATCTGTAATTTCTCATGGTCAATGAGGGCCACCATGAGATACCCTGCTGATATATGGAAATAGTAAACTAGAAAAGAGCTATGTAAAATCCTACAACCAGAAGGACTCAATCTATATACATATACATACCAAGGCCGACAAGGCCATACACGACTACCATACACAAGACATCTGTCTACAAGCCTCTAAAGAGTACATAACATCATAAGATCGGGACAGGGCCCCGCCATACCTTTATTCATATCAAGAATATCGTACCACGACTAAACTGCAACTCTGGAACAAGTAGAATGCTCCAATATAAGTTGAACCAGCAACTTACTAGTGCGGATCGTCGCCCTATCTACCTGAGCATGCGGGCATGAAACACAGCGTCCCCCGACAAAAGGGACGTCAGTACGACTGATGTACTGAGTATGTCAGGCATAAAAATATCATAATAGAGACCTGAAAGTAACATGAGACAAGAAACAACCAACTAGTAGAAAATGCCTCTGAGGGCCATAATATACCTAAGTATCATGTTTGTGCAGAATGCCTCTGAGCACCATAATATGCCTAAGTATCATGTTTATGCAGAATGCCTCTGAGGGCCATAATATGCCTAAGTATCATATCTGTGTGGAATGCCTCTGAGGGCCATAATATGCCTAAATGTCATGCACAATGCAGTCATACATATACATATGCGTATATAATGCTATCAAGCCTCTGGCATCCCATCATATCATATCGGCCTTTGTGGGCATAATAATTACCGTGTATATCTATACCAGCTGCAGGTGGTGTGCATATATAACGCCTTCCCTTTTCCCATACATATAGTAGAGTATATAACTCATTTGAGGTCAAGGTATGTACATGAATATAATGCATCAATGATATGATAATAAGACACTATAAGTTTGTCGGAGTGATGTAATATCGCTTCACCTCCGATTAACATTATGAATACTAACATCTTTTCCATATACCTCAATAAGGATTTAGGAATGTATTTAGACATGCTTTGACAATAGGAATGATTAACACAAATATTCTTAACTACTAAGAGTAGAATCATTTATGAGACAATATTACGTTTACGTTTCGTACTTAGAACATGCCAAAAGAAAGAAGAATTTTCCTTAACATACCTTTGACGCTCATACGAGCTCGTAGAAGATCGTAAATGATTAATTGTACTTGAGTTTCCTTCTTTGAAGCTCCCTGATACCTTACTTTACTATGAAGTAATCTATGCTTTTCTATAACCCGAAAGCAATTGAGGTTATAATCATCCAATTGACGGAAGAATACAATTATATTTAATCTATAACAAATTTATCTTTCAAAGAGTTGAGAAAATTTCCTAAAGGACACCATTAATATGTTGGTGCTCCTCTATTCGGTTAAAGTACAAAGAAGAACAATATTTGTGATAACTTTCTAAAAATATAGATGCTGAACTATCTTGCTAATGAACGTATAAATAAATGTAATCCCGTTCCCTTGCCTTAATCACTAATATAAAGATATATTCACCTTGTTCCTATTAATAATTACTTGTAGAAGCAAGTGATCTAGGTGTCATTTATACACCACCTTTAAGAACATTAGTCACCTACTACTTTTAAACTATGTCCTCCACGTAGACATTTGTCCACATAACAACTTATCTACTTAATTTATTAATGCTTTATCTCCATTACACTCTGCATTTAATCAATTACACATATAATTAATTTCTTGATCTCAATTCACTTAAATAAAAATTACCTTTAACACACTTCATATACTCAATACTATAATCATGCGATATAGCCCTAGTCCATAACCTCTTTTGATACACATAAGATATTATTTCTAGTCATCGTTGTCATACCTTTAAAATCCTAAATTGTTTCGGAACCACATTCTTTTATATACTAAGCTTCTCTATTTGCATGCGTGAATATGACCAAACATCCTCCAACGCTCGGGTCTATTACATACGTTTAGCAATTCAAACCATGGTCTGAAAGTACGGGATGTTACAGATATGGTGCCATATATCCATTGTTTGACGATCGCATCGAGGCACTTCCACGTTGGGTTTTCAACGCCGGCTAGAAAGGGGTGGAGGCGTCGATGTGATCAAGGACGTTGTAAGCACAAACATGAATTCGGAATAGTTCAACCCACGACGAGTATTGACCATCCTCTTGATCAAGAACCAAAGGGATAAAGTTCTTGATATTTGTGATAGTGAAGGCCGGATGAAAGGGGTTGGTAGAGGAGAAGGGAGAAGAATGTGTGACATCTTGTGTGGAGGAGGAGGAATCATCAGAACCCATGTTGCCGACGGAAATTTAGGAAGAGATGGGAGGGGCGGCGAAAATTCTTTAGGGTTTGGGGGGGTTGCCGCCGGAAAGAGAGAGGGGGGGGGTCGAAAAAAGAAAGAATTTTAGGGTGTTAGGGTTCGGCTCTTGATACCATATAGAATAATGTAATTCTCTTTGGTTGGAAGCTTGTCATTAATGCAATATTTATAGGTGTTTACAATTTACAAACCTAATTGGAGAAGAATATCTACTTTACCTAATTAAACTAGAATAATAATTATAAAATATATGGAGAATATTAATATATTTTCTATCAGTTTGCACACATATCGTCTATTTCATCGTTACATGTAGACTCCCATCAATACAAGTACAGTGTAACTCCACCCACTAAGGATTAGCTAGATTTTCCTCTCCTATAATTTGAACCTATGCTGATCTTCGATGGTCTTCATTCCACCTTCATCGGCCATTAAATTGCACCTTTGGATATGTTCTCTAAACAAATGATTGATAACCAATCATGGAAGTCCAAATAGTTCTGGGAAATCATTCACCATTAAGCTGAATCTATCATATAGGGGATGAAAACCTTTAATTCGTAATCTGCTTATCCAATTCTACATGCAGCACAAAGTGTGTGTGTGTATACAACAAAAAGAGGAAGACGAAGAACAAAGAATTCAGAGCACGGCCAGGGACCATCATGATAATACTGCACTTCGAAGTTTATTCTATTTATACCCAAAATTTTACTCCAACAAAGGTCGAAAGTCTTGGTATGATCCCTTGACTGAGAAGGAAATACTGGTGGCCAGCAAGATATTCACGTACCGGCACTATCACTATCTTCACTAAATGGATTTTCATGGACTTATGTGCGAATAATGCCTTAGAATTACACACATGTTGGAAATTTGCCTTTGGTGGGGAGGTTGCGTCCACCCATATTTAATGACTTAAACACTAGGGTTCCGCATGTTGGAGGCTTTGTCTCCTCACACGTGCATAATCTACTAAGTGAGTAGATGACCGTAGGGCCAAGGATCGTCAAATTTCGTTATGAAATGAAAGAGATATTGGTCCACAAAGTAAGGTGTTTGATATATGGAAATATGGTGTGGGACAAATCTACCACATCGGTGGGAAAATGAAGAATTGTTTTTTTATAAGCCTAAAAAATGGATAAGGGTTCGGGACCCCAAGGGTAACCCATGTGTTTGAAGGAGGGAGGACCTAGGTGTGCTTGGGTTCAAGGCTAAGCCCACACGCGCGCCACCGCCGGTCCGGTCCGGATCGTGGGCTACTTCTGATATTATCTTTTGGACCTCAAACTGTTTAGCATTTACAGTTTGGTCCCTGGAGTTTCAGGAAGCAGCCAGAAAGCCAACAACATTTAACTTCTGAAACGTTTTGCACTTACTACAAAACGTTTCTGGTCATGAATACACCTCTATTAAAGGACCTCTTAATCACTTCTCCTTCTCCAAAAAAAATACTATATATTGAGACATTACTCTTGTTTGAGGGCAGTGAAAGAATCAGAAAAAGAGAGCAGCAGAAGTTTTTCGTATTCTGTGAGTTATCTTTCACAGGTTTCCCTCTGTTCAAGTGAAAGCGCTATCAAACACACATTTCCATCAGAGTTGCAAATATATTTGTGAATGAAGCTGAGCATCCAACCCAAACCTTAAGGTAATGGATGGAGTGGTATAGGAAATTATAAATCTTTTGGAAACCTTCACACTACAAATGAGGGACAAGTATAGCATTCTCTAACACTTTATGACACATATAACCTCCTTCGAGGGTTTACACATGCAATTGATTTTTTAAGTACTTTTTTTGGTTTTATTTTTTTAGAAGTAGAGAAAGAGGAGGTTCAACAGAAGTAAGCCTGGAGTAGAGGAAGATAGATGAGGCTCAATCTACTAATGAGTGGGCCTGGAGTAATGCTGGTGGCTTGATGACTGAATTGAGAGAGTTTGAGAGGCCAGAGTAACCTTATGGATTGGTTGAGAGAGAGAATCCTAGAATGACAAAACATGAGAGAGGAGGAGTTTGTGAAGACCTCTCACAACATTTGACTCTTATACCATGTAAAAGAATCTGAGTCTCCAATCCAAAACCTTAAGGCAATGGATGGAGTAGCCAGAACATTATAAACCCCTTTCCAGTCCTTCTCATAACCCAGAGTGATAAAACATGAAAAGAGAAGGCGGTTGTGTAAACGGGCTCATAAAATTTAGCTCTGGTACCATGTTTAAAAATATAAGTATCTAGCCCTAAAACCTTAAGCCAATGGATAGAGTAGTCAGGACATGATACACACCTTTGAAAACCCTCGCACAACCAATAAAGGACAAGTGTAGCATTTTTGAACAATATATGTTATAATTGTAGGCCTGCTTAGATGGAGTAATTACTTAAAAATAACATTTGTAAACACCGCACAAGAAAACAATTGTCTCATGATACTTCTTATTTTATTTTTTTGGGACCTACGAGCTATGAAGATGGCCTCCATGATCGGTTCCTGTTGCTGCTAGTGTATTCCATGGGAGCCAACATTTATTTTGACTCCTGAAAACTGAGTCACTGCGAGATGAGGACATTAAGTTTTCATATTTATAACTATGCCTCAATCCAAGTAGGGATAGTTTTTCGTGTATATGCCATGTTTTTTTACGCCAGTGAGTATTTTGTTAAAAAATTGTCATAAAAGTGGAGTTGCTTTTAATACATGATGTTAGTGAGTTTCACAAGTTGAGCCATTTAATGTATCTAAATGTAGTTTTTAAGCACTCGGTACTGTTTTTTCCAATGAAGTAAGCATATTAAAAAATAGTTATAAAAAAAATGTATCTAAAATGTGTCATAGATTAACCATAAGTAGCAGTTAAGACATTTTTGTATTCAGGTGCAGTGCTTGCATTTTCCGTGGGAGTCTGCCACAGAAAATGAGCTATGTGAATTCATGCCAGATATAGTGTGAGTATTTACTCTTAAGTTTGATTTTGTTAATTTTTCGTTCCACGGGTATTACTTTCCTTTCCTGTGGCCGGCCTTTTGCCCTGTTGGGCTAGGGCGACGGCCCCAATCCCCGAGGTGATAGAGGATCCAGCCCATGTATACCTATACTAGTAATAGTATTATATATGTTGGGCCATAAAAAAATTAATTACCTATCAATTAAAGAGATAAATGAAAAAAAGCCTCAGTATCTGATAAAGAGATTACAGAGAAAGAGAAAGAAAAATAAAGAGAGTGCAGAGAAAGAGAGAGATAAATAAATAAATGGGCGGTCTCTTCGTTTTCTTCACTTCTATCCTTAATTATTTTCTTCAAATCCATCTTTACCAATGAAATTCAATTATTTCTCAAAACCTTTTCAGATTTCTCCTATTTTATTTCTCTTCTCCAGTGCACTTGTGAATTTTTTCTACTCTCAATTAACGATATCTATTTTCCACCGCCATATCCACTGATTCCACCATTGTTGTTCTTGGATCTGGTTCTTTTGGAGGAATTTCGACCACCATCCATCTGTTTGAGTTTTCCGGTAAGACCATACTTAGTTTATTTGATTCCAAGTCTCAACTCTGTCAAATTTTTGATGTTAGGTTTTGATAATTGAAAATATTGATGTTCAATTTGTTGTTATTGATTTGTAGTTTTTCAATTGCGTTTATGTAATTTTCAATTAACTGGGATTTAGACTAGTATTCTAGTTTCTAATATGGAATAGCTATGCTTGTACTCAATTTTTTAATTAAATTAATTGATTAGTTATTAGCATTTACAAACACTTATGTGATAATATTCCTAACAAAGATTCCATTTGACTTGACCGTAGGACATCACGTTCCTCAATGTAATGGAAAACTAAGCTATGCAGAGAGTTCATATGGTGTCATGGTGTATCAGACTTAAAATATAGATTGGTCATTGGAGTTGCTCATACGCTGCTGACATCCTTTCCAGGTGCTATTATTCTTTTTCTACATTTGACCTATTATCTTACAATTGTGTTAATATGTTGCCTAAAAAGAATCCATCTGGATGTCAAAAAAGGAAAAAAAGAAGGTTAGCTGATAAGTTTTTAGCATCACAGAGAAGAGCTATTGATAAGTTTATTTTCAAACCAGTAGACCTTGGTCAAAATTCAGGAAGATCAGTTGTAGGTGATTTTGAGCAATGTGATGAAAATTTGAATGAGAAGCATAATATCAATACGGATACTAATCATACGAGTGAGAATGATATCAACGAGGAAATTAACCATATGAGTGAGTATGATAATGTACCTAATGAGGATACCACTCCCCCTCCCCGTTGGATATTTATGATCCTAGAAATTGGGATAATCTTGACAACAAAGCAAGAGAAATTTTAGTTGAAAAGGGGCCTCAAAGGGAATTAGATTTTGTGTTTCCTTTATATAAAATTCGTTCTTATTTGCTATATAGGGATCCTCAATTTATATTTTGCCAAGGTCCTACTAAATGTTAGGACCGGCCCTGTTTCCTGTTATACTTTAATCTTGAGGAATGAACTTGCAGATTAACTATTCCTTGAATACTGCTAGTTTGACCATGTTTATAAATGAGAATACATTTACTTGATCCAAAAAAAATGTGGATTACGATAAATCAAAAACAGTTGACTTTTAAAGGACATTCGAGTTAAGAGACTAAAATACTGATGCTGCAATATTTGGTATATTATAGTAAATAAATTTGAGTATCGTCCCAAAGGGGTTGTGGTGTTAAAAAGATTTGAATCCAAGATTTTGATTTGGATATAGCAAGTTTCTTAATTTTTTTTTAGCAAGGTGCAGATTACGCAGAAGATGAATATCCTCGACTGAATTCCAAGCCTTAGTATCATGTTGCTCTCATTAAAACCGGCTTTTGACTTTCCTCTTTAAAGTTTGGGTGCAGATGTGATATATGATCCACTGTGCCTACCACACCTTGTTCGAGTCCTCGCAGCTCTTTTGAAGCGGTAAAATCTAAACCTACGTCATTTGAATAATGGCTGCAAGGTCGAAAGTAAAGAAACTAAGTGACGATGATGTTTACATTGGAAAAGAAGAAATAAATGGTGACCCTCATGCTGTGCATTCGTCGCCGGGATTAGGACAAGGGCCTGTTGCATATATTGCTTCAGTAATTAGCAATATCTGAAAGAAATAATTTCCTTGATTATTTTCATTAATTGTAAGGTATATATACAAGTTTCAAAATAGGAGAATCGTATTCCTATTCTATTCCTAAAACCTTATTCTACCATAATTCTAACTATACAATTATGGTAAGTGTATATCCTAATTTAGGTAACAAATACACTACAATATACACAAAATATATTTTCCTAATATACAAGTCTAGCCACTGCCCGTGATGGGCTTGACAGCCAATACCCGTGATGGGCCTCAGCCTCAGCCACTGTCGATTGGGCCTTGCCCCTTTGCTTTCTTTGGGCCATTGCTTGTATACATGATATATACTTCTGTATATTCAGTGTATATCACAGGTATATTACCTTGTTTAACACACCCCCGCAGTCATAGCGGACGGTCTTCGAAAGCTAAGAATGTCCCTAAAATCTTCAAAAAGGACCGCGGGTAGACCCTTTGTAAAGATGTCTGCAACTTGATAACGAGACGGGACATGACATACGCGAACGTGACCCCTAGCAACCTTTTCACGGACAAAGTGAATGTCCATTTCGATATGCTTAGTGCGTTGGTGCTGAACCGGGTTACCTGAAAGGTAGATGGCACTAATGTTATCGCAATATACCAAGGTTGCCTTCTGAATGGGACAATGAAGCTCCAAAAGCAAATTACGTAACCAACATGATTCGGAGACCACATTAGTTACCCCTCGATATTCGGCCTCTACACTTGAGCGGGATAGAGTTGCCTGACGCTTCGCCAACCAGGAGACCAAGTTGTTGCCAAGGAACATACAGTAGCCAGACGTCGACCGTCTGGTGTCCGGACAACCACCCCAATCCGCATCCGTGTATAAGACAAGTGTGGATGGCGAGAAAGGATATAAGTGTAAACCACAGTCCAGTGTACCCTGAATATACCTAATGATGCGTTTGATTGCATTCATGTGCTCAATTCGGGGATCATGCATAAATAAACACACTTGCTGGATGGCACACGTAATATCCGGTCTTGTAAAAGTAAGATACTGAAGGGCCCCTGCAAGACAACGATAGCGGGTCGGGTCCTCTTATGGTGCACCTGCCACGGCACTAAGCTTGGATTTTGTATCAACTGGAGTGGAAGTGGACTTACAGGATGACATCCCAGCCCTCTCTATGATCTCAGCATCATACTTTCGTTGAGACAAAAACAACCCATCTAAATTACGCCTGACAGTAATCCCCAAAAAATAATTCAAGGGCCCTAAGTCTTTCATAGAAAACCCAGAGCTGAGCATGATCATGATAGACTGGCATAAGGCATCGGAAGAAGCAGTCAGAATGATATCATCCACATACAATAGGATGTAGGCCAAGGATGAACCACGTCGGTAGATGAACAAAGAATTGTCAGACCTGCTGTGAGTGAACCCAATGGTCGAAACATAGTTAGCAAACCTCGTATACCAGGACCGTGGAGACTGCTTAAGCCCATATAAGGACTTCTTTAATAAACAGACATGATAAGGACGTTTGGGATCCATGAATCCCAACGCCTGATGCATATAGACTGTTTCCTTCAGATCACCATTTAGGAAAGCATTCTTGACATCCAACTGATGAATAGGCCATGCCTTTGAAAGAGCCAAGCTAAGCACAGTGCGAATGGTAGCCGACTTGACCACCGGACTAAACGTCTCACCACAATCTATCTCAACCTGCTGAGTCTTACCATCACCCACAAGTCACGCCTTATGTCGAGCAAATGACCCATCTGAATTCTCCTTATGAGCAAAAATCCACATAGACCCAATAACATTAATACCAGATAGACGGGGCACCAACTCTCACGTCTTATTATCAATAAGAACATTATATTCATCAGTCATAACAATTTTCCAATTCGGGTCGTTTAAGGCAGACATAGGATTATGGGGCAAGGGGGATTTAGAGACATTAGAATGTAAATTAAAATGTCTTTTAAGTGCAAAAATACCCCGCTGACTATGAGTGACCGATCTATGACTCGAGGAAGAATTGAGTGAATTTTGGGAATTTCTTTGGGCTCGGAGACAGGCCCGACCGGCAGGTAGTGGGCTCTTGGCCCAAATCGATGTCTGGAGCGACCATCGACCAGTTCGAGTGGGCTGGCGGCCCAATTGCTGGGACTGATCCAGTAACTGGAACATGGGACGGGATAGTGGGGCTAGCGGGCAGTGGGCCCGCTAGAGAATTTTGGGTGCGAGATATGTCCGAAAAATGGTGAGTAATATACGGGGATATACCATCATCCAAAAAATTATACGAACTAGACTCGGGGGTATGAACTTTAGTAAATGGAAATTGAGTTTCATCAAAAATGACATGGCGATTAATTATGATTTTCTTGGAGGATAAATCAAAGCATTTGTAACCACGATGATTAGACAGATAACCCAAAAACACACACGGAGTAGACCGGGCCTGAAGTTTGTTAATTGTGATGGATGGGAATAACAGATAACACAAGCATCCAAAAATCCGAAGATGAGAATAAGAATGGTTCTTATTATATAGGATTTGGAGGGGGGAAGAATATGTCAGACCTTTGGACGGAATTATGTTAAGGAGATATGTTGTCATTTGCAGAGCATGATGCCAAAAATATAGGAGTACGGAAGCATGAAGTAAGAGAGTGCGGACAATGTTATTTATGGAACGAATTTTGCGTTCGGCTTTCCCATTTTGAGAAGATGTATGAGGGCACGAAAAATGAAAATTGATCTCATTATTATCACAGGACTCTCGAAACACCCTATTGTCATACTCTTTCCCATTATCACACTGGATATTTTTTATTTCTCTTTCGAATTGTGTTCTAATGAATGCTCTAAATTTTATGAACACAGAAAACACTTGTGATTTATTGGCAATTGGAAACGTCCACAAAAATTTAGAATAATCATCCAAAAATAAAACATAATATCGATGACCTAACGAACTTAGAAGAGGAGACGTACATAGGTCGCTATGAATAATATCAAATGGCATTGAAGTATGAGAATTTGAGTTCACAAATGGCAACTTAACAATTTTTCCTAATGAACAAGATTGACAAATTTGAGTACGACTCGTACCCTTACAAGAAATAAAGCTATTTTTATCTAAAACTGATAAAATAGAAGATCCCGGATGACCAAGGCGAGCATGCCACAAGGAAGGAGAAATGGCTGCAAAAGCTGATGGCAAGGCTTGACTCGATGGACTGAAACCGGGTGTGATAGGATATAGATCTCACCTAATATCACACCTCATGAGAGGACTCCCCGTCTTGAAATCATTCACAGAGAAACCAAAAGGATCAAATTCAACAGAAACGGAATTGTCAGTGGTGAACTTGCGGACAGACACTAAGTTTTTAATCAATTTGGGGGCATGTAAAGTATTTTTCAAGATAAGGGCTGGGTTGGGGGAGACAACGTTTTATGACTATACTCCTGAATTGGAATAGAGTTACCATTGCCCCATCCCAGAACTGGCCTATGGGTAGTAACTGCTGGAATGGCCGAAACTGCTGGAATTGTTGGGCCACAGGGCAGCGATGGCGATGGCCGTGGCTGGTTGTTGGCGTGAAGGATCGCCACCACCAGCTCTTGGACGCCGGAGAATAGGGGTTGTTGGCCCACAGCCCATTGCCCCATCCCCACTGCCATGGGCCCCACGGCTGGGACCAGTAGGGTGGTGGGCCACTGTTCACTGGACGGGGCCCACTGCCTGTTTGCTGACCACCAGAACCGCCGCATTTGCTCCCGCAATTTTTGTTATTATTCTTGCGATTATTTTTGCCGCCACCATGAGTACGGTTTTGGCCCGAATTATCAACAAAACCTGAAGAATTTGTGGAGGACGCCATCATGACGACGGGGCTTGCTCCGGTAGCCGCCTTTTTAGCCAAACCGGCTTCTTCCAAAGTAAGCATGGAGCGGGCTTGATAAAAGGCGGGAAAAGGGTTGCTTTGATGAAGGAAAGTTCCAACGCCATTATAGGCCTCCGAAAGACCGGTAACCAATTGTAGAACCAGACGATTATTTGTTACAGGTGCACCAACATTACGGAGTAGATCTGCCAATTCCTTGAGTTTCTTGCAATATGCAGATACGTTTGGAAATTATTCCATGCGAACTAGAGAGAATTCCTGCTTGAGTGTGACGGCACGTGAATGTTGGTTATCTTGGTATATGTCACGCAATCTATTCCAGGTAGCCATAGCCGTGGTATCCGGCTCAATAATTGTCTATAAAAGGTCAACCGAAATAGTGGAATAGATCCACTAGAGAACGATAGCATCAAGAGTAATCCATAACTGAGGATCCTCCGCGGGAAGAGGTGTCGCGAGAGGAATTATGTGATGGATAACTTGATGGGAGATAGCGTGAATTTTAAACAATTCTGCCCACGTCGCATATTGGACGTTTTCCATCTCAAGCACAATATGAATACTGTTCTTGACGTTAGAAACCATGAGGGCAGGATGATAATTATTCTTAGACATATTGAAAGAACAAAGAAGGAGGGTAAATTTGGGAATAGTAAGAGAGATTTTGAGAGCAGAAGACGAATTTTGGAAGAGAAAACCCGAGGGCGGGGGGGGGGGGGTTCAGCTGAAGGGTACAAAATTTTGGGAGAGAATTTTGTTAGACCTAGTCTCTTGATAGCATGAAAGAAATAATCCCCTTGGTTTTCATTAATTGTAAGGTATATATATAAGTTACAAAATAGGAGAATCCTATTCCTATTCTATTCCTAAAACCTTATTCTACCATAATTCTAACTATACAATTATGGTAAGTGTATATCCTAATTTAGGTAACAAATACACTACAATATACACAAAATATACTTTCCTAATATACAAGTCTAGCCACTGCCCATGATGGGCTTGACAGCCAATACCCGTGATGGGCCTCAGCCTCAGCCACTGTCGATTGGGCCACTGCCCACTGCTTTGCTGGGCCACTGCTTCTGTATACCTGTGATATATACTTCTGTATATTCAGTGTATATCACAGGTATATAACCTTGTTTAACAATATCGACAAGTTCAATTATTTCCTTTCGTTGGCAGAAAAAGAAAAGTTGGTTGTATTGGACATCACTGAAACGATGAAGCCACTTGACTTGCTTCCTTATGTAAAATCATACCAGCGGTCTAGCACAAGGATGTTTAAAGATTACATAGTAATCAAACAGACCTAAGTCTGATCTATGGAAATCTGTAATTGATTACCGCAGGTGAGAAAAATATTGAAGTAGACTGTTACAGTAGGCGAAAGCTTTTTTTTTATGAAGGACAAATAGAAATTCCTTTTTATTTAATTTGTTACGAAATCGATCATAGATTAATTTCCTTTTTATCTGGAAGTATTGATTACACTCCAATTTTGAGTTTCATGTTGCTCTTTCCAAGTGACACACGGAAAATGCTAACAATAGCATGGTGACTTGTTATCGTATTCATCCTCGTTCTGATATTCGGTATGGTTGTTATAAACAGTAGGGGTGAGTGGGTCCGGGTACCCTAACTTTTTTGAACTACCCGGACACTATCCAGTGAAAGATCGGTTCCTAAATTTACTATCCGGAACCTACCCGTAGCAATCACTACCCGGAACCTACACGGACCCTGCGGTTCCGGGTAGGTTCTCGGGTACCCTGTAAATCCAATTTCTTATTTAATTAATCCTATTTCATGGAGTAAAATATTAATCAATTTATCAATTTATCAATTTAGTTAACTAAGCATATCAATAATCACATAATGTACATAAACAATGGAATTAAAAAATACTTAAAGGGAGAGCATTTACCTTTTGCGAGGGCAACTTAGGATTCGAGGTAGGGGCTTGAATCTTCTGCTTCCACACTCAAAGCACTCGCACACACAGAAAACACAAGTTTCAGTTTGAAAGGGTTAATTAGGGTTAGTTTAGGATCCACCAAAGGGCTTGGTTCCAAGTTAAGCGATAATGAAATCGGCCAATAGAAAATCTTTTTTTTTATTTCGGATGGGACAAAACCCATTAATAATCACAGAAGAGAAAGAGAAAGGGGGAAGGTATTATCTACGCAACATACTATCAGAGAGGGAGGAGAAGACAAGGGTAATTAAGACCCTTGCCGGATTTGACTATGCACGATCTGGCACTGGCGAAAATCCCCTTAAGCTTTTGCCATTTTAGACGAAAAAAGCGAAAGGGTGGGGTGGTGGCTACTAGGGTTCACAACCCTTGGAGAGTAAAGAAGTGAAGTGAGGGCGTTTGCCCTTAGCCACTCGTTTAAAGGGCGATTGGGCTGGGCCTGATCCTTATTGGACTAGGCTCAGCCGATTTAAAAAGAAAAAGGGTCCAAAATTATTAATTTAAAAGGTTGGGGGTATTAAAGAGGAATTATGCAAATGTAACCACGAGATTAATTTAAAATGTGGCCACTTTGATATTCATAGGTTCCGGGTAACGGTTCCGGGTCCGGGTACCCTCTCTCTATTTGCCGAAATCGGAACCGGACCCGACATTGATCGGTTCCTAATTTACTACCCGGAACCTACCCGTTATTATAATATATCTATCCGAAACCTACCCGTTAGTGTCGGTTCCGATCGGATATCTGAGTACCCTGTACCCGTGCTCACCCTAGCATTTTTGAATTATAACAGGTGACTTGGTTGTCTGCGTTTTGAACTCTTAAGGAAGGATAGTTTGAGGAACTCAACCTTCTTACTGGAAAAAATCTCAGAATTATAAAAGTGGAAACTTCAGAATTAAAAGTTAAAAAATCTAAATACAGTATATACAGAAATTATTTAATTAGTAATTAAGTAGAAAAAAACAATATGATTTGTTGTTCCTTCCATGAAAAGGTTATGTTCTTTCAATTGTGTAAAGAAGGTTATGTTCTTTCAATTGTGTAAAGAACTTTTCCTTCAAAATTAGTATAAATGATACAAGAGAAAACTCATATTAGCATATCAAAAACAACGCCGGAGTGTTAGAGGAGAATTTAATGTAAAAACGATGTTCATGGTACACTCTATTAGTGAATATTCTCCGAATATTCACCGTATATTTTGTAATTATGATAAATGTATATTTAAGGTAACTATTCTAATTGTATTAGAAATCGACCATTTAAGGTAAGTTAGGATTCATACCATATTAGGAATCAACCTTTGTACAACTATATATATTGTGAATAATGAAAGGAATCCCCGCAGACCTTGTTTTTACTTTTCTTAGGACTTCTAAGCGTATTCAATGTAATAATGGGAAAATTGTCCATCACTGTTTTTCTTGTCCACTAGGAAAACATACTCGTCTTCCATTTATGTCATCAAACAGTGTTACTTTTTCTCCATTTGATATTGTTCATGCTGATTTATGGACATCTCCGGTTGTTAGTTCTTTAGGTCACAAATTTTATCTAGTGTTTTTAGATGATTTTTCACACTTTATCTGGATTTACCCTCTGAAATTCAAATATGAAGTGTTTGCCAAATTTCTTGAGTTTCAAAAATTCATTAAAACACAATTTGAAAAATCTATCAAATCTTTTCAATGTGATAATGGACGTGTATTTAATAACTCGGCATTTCACAATTTCTGTTCTAAACAAGGCATGGTCTTCCGTTTTTTCTGTCCCTACACTTCCTCCCAAAACGGCAAAGCTGAAAGAATCATCCGCATCGTCAATAACATGGTGCGTATCCTTCTCTTTCACGCCAGTCTTCCATCGTCATTCTGGGTCTACGCTGTCAAAATGGTAGAATACCTCCTCAACATTTTACCAACTAGCACTCTTCAAAACAAGACCCCAACCGAAATCTTATACCGTAGGTTTCCTTCTTATGACCAAATACGCATCTTCGGTTGCCTATACTACCCCAACATGGCCTCCACGGCACCTCACAAACTAGCCCCACGCACCACACCATGTGTATTCGTCGGTTTCTCCATAAATCATCGGGGTTACTTGTGTTATGACATAACCACTCGTAAGGTCATCATCTCACGTCACGTCACGTCACATTCGACGAGACGAACTATCCATTTTCCAACCTTCAAAAATTCCAAACCACGGATTACACATTTTTAGATGAGTCTCCTCCGTCTTCTCTAATACATTCGATGTATCTCCGACAGTTTCCAGTTCAGTCGTGGACTGCTCCAGCAGCGACGCCACCCACGCTGTCTGATATCGTCACACCCCCTCTGTCTCGGTCGAACCCTCCACTGCTCGACATCTCCACTGCTCGACCAACCATCGACCCGAGACCACTCACCACCCCTCCAAAAACAGACAGTCCACAGCCCCCTATCGACCTGCAGATGCTACTGCCTTCAGAACCAGCACCTATACCGTCACAAACTCTCAGTCCACACATACCACTGCCACCTACCCATCGCATGGAGACTCGTACACAATACGTGATCTTCAAACCCAAGGTTCACTTCAACCTCTCCACACAAACCTTATCACCCATTCCAAAAATCCAAAACTAGCCAAATTGGACCCTAATTGGAATGCGGCCACGCTTTAACCAAGCAGAACACTTGGGATTTGGTACCTAGACCAGATGGTGTGAATGTTATCCGGTGTATGTGGCTATTTCGTCACAAGTTCAGAGACAGTGGTGACTTAGAGAGGTATAAGGAAAGACTAGTTGCCAATGACACTAATCAGCAGGAGGGTATTGATTATGGTGAGACCTTCAGTCCGGTTGTTAAACCGGCCACTATTCGGACTGTTCTCAGTACATCTATGGGCATGCATTGGCCGATTCATCAGCTTGATGTCAAGAATGCATTTCTTCATGGGGATTTGAAAGAAACTGTGTACATGCTTCAGCCCCCTGGCTTTGTTCATCCGGCAGTTTCGCAGTTTGTATGTCGTCTCAGGAAGTCATTATATGGATTGAAACAGGCACCCCGCGCTTGGTATGATCGTTTTGCCAGGTATCTTCTACAGATTGGTTTTATATGTAGCAGGTGTGATAACTCTTTCTTCACTTTTCACAGAGGTAGCAGCACTGGATATTTGTTATTATATGTCGATAACATTGTTCTCAAGGCCTCATCTGACGATTTGAAGAATGAAATCATCGCCCTACTCAAAACTGAATTTGCTATGACTGACTTGGGCAAGCTGAGTTATTTTTTGGGTATAGCAGTGACCAGATCTGCAGCCACTATGTTCTTGTGTCAGCGTAAGTATGCAGAAGAGATAGTGTATAGGGCCAAAATGGCAAATTATAAAATTATGCCAACTCCGGTGAACTCAAAATTCAAGCTTAGTGCCAATGACGGTGCGCCAGTTTCTGATCCCACTCTATATCGGAGTCTTGCATGTGCTCTTCAGTATCTTACATTTACTAGGCCTGATATTGCATATGTCGTTCAGCAGGTGTGTCTGTTTATGCACGACCCCCGAGAGTCCTATTTTGCAGCCCTCAAACGTATTATCAGATACGTTCAGGGAACAATAGATTTTGGATTACATTTATACCCCTCTGCCCCAAACAAGTTGCTCGCCTACACGGATGCAGATTGGGCAGGCTGCCCCGACACACGTCGCTCCACCTCAGGGTACTATGTATTTCTTGGGGATAATCTTATCTCATGGTCCGTCAAGCGGCAGGCCACACTATCTCGTTCGAGTGCTGAAGCAGAATATCGCGGTGTTGCTAATGTCGTTGCTGAGATCTGTTGGCTCAGAAATCTTCTTTTGGAGCTCAAATGTCCATTACGCAAAGCATCTATAGTCAATTGTGACAACATAACTGTCATCTATATGTCACATAATCCGGTCCAACATCAGCGGACTAAGTATATTGAGATGGATATCCACTTTGTGCGAGAGAAGGTTGCCTGTGGTCAGGTCAAAATTTTACACGTGTCTTCCTCTTATCAGTATGCAGACATTTTCACAAAGGGACTACCGCGACAGCTCTTCACCGACTTCCGATCCATCCTTAGCGTTCGGCCTCCACCCGCTCCGTCTGAGGGGGAGTATTAGCGAATATTCTCCGAATATTCACCGTATATTTTGTAATTATGATAAATGTATATTTAAGGTAACTTAGGATTCTAATTGTATTAGAAATCAACGATTTAAGGTAAGTTATGATTCGTACCATATTAGGAATCAACCTTTGTACATCTATATATATTGTGAATAATGAAAGGAATCCCTAAGGGAAATTATTCTATCTTACACACTCCACAATGCATGTCAGATATATTGAGTGATATTTTTGAAGAGTCCAAGTAACATATTGTAAAATTTGTGTTCATTCGAACCCTGATATAGATTTAGTTTTACCTTATATACTTAGTAAAAGCTTCACCAATAAGTAAAAACAATAAATTTCGAATCTAATAAATCAAATAGATTATGATAATATTTCAAACTCAAATGAAACTCATAAAATTTAAATTTTGAATCCGTCTTAAAAATATTTCATCTTGACTCATGTTGTATCAAGCCCGAATTTATAGGCTCATGCTGATAGTGTTGACTAAAAAAAAAAATAGATATCCACTCCAAAGTCATTTCAGTATGTGGCTTAAAGGGTGAATCCAAAGGCAATGTATACGGGGTTCAGGAGAATCCTGTAGTTTTTGTCCAAATCATGTATATATATTAAGAAATGCAAACCTAGTTATTATTATAATATTAACTTGAGATTGTTATAAGAATCCTTAAACTTTAAATTATGAATCTACCACTAATAACACAAACAAATCAAAAGACGCACAGGCTAAGACTTTTATTAAGATAACACACTTTTAGTTAGTAATTTGTCTATGGAAATGATACATGTGATTGAGTGCATGGTAATTAATGGTACAAGTGAGCAGGCAGTCGAGGCTTAGCAACAGCCATCAAGGGCTCAGCTTTAGGCATAGTCATTCCATAAACCTCATTTGTCTCAATATCTTCAGGCCTTACTCCATCTGGTGGACTCCAATCATAGCAATGAAACAACCTAGCCAATGCCATAAGCACCAATTTCACACCCAATGGTGCACCAGGACACTTCCTTTTTCCAGCACTAAATGGCAAAATCTTGAAATCTAACCCATGACTTATTTCAACTCTAGTGATATCATCATTTGGCAAATGTCTCTCTGGCCTAAATTCATCTATGTTGTCCCAAATCTTGGTGTTCCGGCCAAGACCATGCGTGTTGATGAATACGCGTGTCTTGGCCGGAATGTAATAGCCGTTGATATGAGTATCGCTAATTGATTCATGTGGGATTAGAAATGGACCGGCAGGGTGCATTCGGAACGTTTCACGTACTACACAACGGAGGTATTTGAGATGAATCAAGTCGGATTCGGTTACCATCCGATCCGACCCGACAACTATATCGAGTTCTTCTTGGATCTTCTTGAGGACACGTGGATGCTTAATCACTTCAGCCATTGCCCATTCGTTGGTCACGGCAGAAGTGTCTGTGGCTGCTGCTATCATATCCTATAATTAAAAGAACAAAATAAGTCACAAGAAAACCACTAGTAGTTTTTTTTTTTTTTGATACTATGTCTACTTTCAAACCATTAATGTTATTATCGCTTCATTTATTGAGATTAACTTCTATATCTTGATTATGCAAGTTACTTAAAAGATACTAATTATAGATGTTTTCATGATAATTGGGATTAGTAAATTGAAAACAAAATAGGTATGTTACAACATGTTAAAATACACTAATTGTGTGAAGATTATTTACATAGTCAATTTACATATGTTGAATCCATAATATAAAAGTTGGCATGGATATTGGTTGTCTTATTAGAGTTATGTTTTGTGCATCGCCAGACGGAAGTAAAGGACCATATATTACCAACGTAAGGAAATGATTTACAATATAAAAATGTCTCCACTATCAAGTTAAGTTGACTTATAACTTCTATATTAAGTTTGATATGACAATTTAATAAAGTAATAACGTGCTAGTATTGATTAAATTGGACTAACAATATAAACATTTTTACACTATCCGTATATATAACTTAAATTCTATGTTTTAAATCCAAATCAAGCTTAGGAGTCTCATGTGTGGTAGTAGATGTTCACTAAATGTAGATATTGGATGCAAGTAGTTTGAGATAAATGGACCTACATTTAAACCTCTCTTTAACGGCGATTTTGTCCGGTTATTTTTTAGCTGCTTATAGAGAACATATAATATAACATTAGGTCGATTTCAAGTAAAACTTGACCGTTATAGTGAAATGTTGTTATAGAGGATAATCGTTATAGAGAGGTCTGACTGTGTGAGGTAGAGCGATAGAAAAAATTGACCTGAATGAGAGCTTTAATCTCTACATCATCCATATGTTGTTTTCCATTGCCATCTCCTTCATCTTCACCTGGTAGAGACAATAAAACATCCACAAAGTCCATTTCACCTTCATCATCATCAATATTATTATTTTTACCTTTCTTATTTCTATGTTCTTCAATTATTCTCATGTGAAAATCATCAATCCTTTTCTCCACATCCCTCATTTTCTTCTCACAACCATAAGGATCAATCCACCTCCACAAAGGTAAATAATCACCTAAATAAATCAGTCCAAGGAGCCAAAATAACTCATGTGTTACATGCATAAATTCCATTGCTTCTTGTGGGCCTGCTGATTCAAGCCCAAAATATTGTTTACCCAACAACATCCTAGTCACATTGTTCATTGAAAATGCACCCAAAATTTCCCTCAAGTTAACTATCTGTGCCTTTTGGGCCTTGGCCCAAACATCTTTAACTAGACTTTGGGCTTCATCTGCCCTATGTTTTACAAATGATTCAAGCCTTTTAGTTGTCAACAAATGTTCCATACAAATTCTTCTCATTCTTTTCCATTTTGGGCCTAAGGGAGCCAATGCCACATCCCCACAACTATAAGCTAGATGAACAGCAGCAAGAGTTCTAGGCCTAGATGCAAAAACATCATCTTGTTGTACAAGTATTTCTCTTATGATTTCTGGATCATTGGTGGTGATAGCATCAACATTACCTGTTAGTGAAAACAGAGACAAATTAAAGCATGAGGAGGGTAGTGTGTACGCAGACTTTACCCTACCTTATGGAGGTAGAGAGGCTATCTCCCATAAACCCTCAGCTTAAGGAAAGCAATTCAAAGCAGTTATAGAACAATAAATTAGAAAAGTAAAGAAGTCATGATAAATAATAAATAATATGGAGGATATTAACTTTATGGTTCGGAATTTTAGAACGACAAATTCAAGTGCTAATAACTAGGTTAAATTTAAGGTGTTTACATATCTAATGAACTTCTTTAACACAAATAAATTATTTGAGTAAAAGTTAATGAATTCGGATGAACCATATTCGGGCTTCTACCTCCTCCCCTGAGTGAAAAAAATAACAATATAGAAACAGAATTAAACAAATGCTTCGAGTAGTGAAAAATAAGTTTTCTTCTAGAGATATTGCTCGGAAATACAAACAAGTTCTTTTAGGATACGATGTAGTCTATAATTATAGGGTAGATTTTTAGTACACACCTAATCTGTATTTATAGATCAAAGACCAAATCATTCCGAATAGACACTTTATTCACAAACAAATAGACTCGTTTATTTATAATTTATATGCTAAATAAGATTTAATACTCTATAATAAAATTAAATAAATACTATAAAACCTTTACTTCCAGGTCCAAGCATTTTAACATAATATTGATGTACACATAGAATATTTATTTGTTTACTTAATATATATATATATAGGTATACTACGTTAATGATACTTGCCGGATTAAGTTCATAGGCCTTTTGCCCATCAATGTTGGATCGCCACAAACATTAAATTATAACTAACATTATCTTAGAAATAACGTACACTAATTGTCACTTTTGGGCCATATCTTTGTAATATAGTAACTGTCATCGAGTAGCAACATCCATAAGTGAATCTCCGGGATACTTAAAGTTTCTTTATGGACTTGAAACTCGAAAATAGTGACTATTTTCAATTACAGGGCTAAAACGTGGCTATTGGTGATTTTTTTCCCAACATTACCTAGTCGGAGGTAGACCAATGGCCCATACATTTCACAGAAAGACGCCATGTCGCGGTGAGGTAATTGCCCTAACTGAAAAAGGTTGCCTACAATAGGCCATTGTTTTGGACCAGGAGGAAGTCTATTGATTTTCTGTTTAGACTTCTTGATGAGTGAAAACTGAACTAGCTTGGTAACAAGATATGCACAAAGAAGGGCTGCAACATAATTGATCAAATTAAGAATATATGTACAAAGAAGAACAAGAACAAAACTTGTCAAGTCAATCATGTTTAATTATTTGTCAAAAGGGAAAAAGAAAGAAAAAAAGCCGTTTACAAGCCTTAGTAGGGAAATATGTTGTTTAATTTTAATTTATAATCTTTTTGAGCGATTAGGAAGCCCATCATCTTGACATGTTTCAACTACAAATATTCATCTTGAACTCACACTTCTTGCTTCCTCACTTTGCAAAATAAGTTTGTAGTCACGTATTGAACAAGTTTCTTTTTATTTATGGGAAGAATTTAACGCGATTTAGACATTTTAATATTACTATCAAATTTACACAGTTTGTTTTTCACATGAACGATATTTTTGCTCTTTGGCAACAATACTATAGGCTATCTCTAAAGTAAGAGTGTAAAAGGGTAGGTTGAATTGAATTTGGACGGGTTAAAATAAGCTGAATCAATCAATGAGAGTCATCAAATCTCCCAAAAATTGCTTGGGCCGGGATAAAAGTAAAGATGTCCTAAACAAGTCCTCCGGGGCATAGTCCAGTGGCAAAGCCTGGGCGCTATAAGGCGCTCTGGCATGGGACAGCGTGGGTTCGATTCCCCGCAAGCACGAAGAAATTCTACATGTTGGGGAATTTGACCTTGTCTCATTGATCGGTTATGCGCTCCCGTAAACCGCCACCGGAGCACATCCCGCGATTTACCTGGTGATAGTTGTTGAAGGACCGGTGCTATTACCTCCAGGACGTCTGGGTAATACCAGTGAAGTAGTCAGGCGCAAGCCTGGAAACCTGAATTATCAAAAAAAAAAAAAGATGTCCTAAACAATTGGTCATACCTAACCCGTCTAACTCAATGGGATAACAGTAAAGATGTCCTAAACAATTGGTCATACCTAACCCGTCTAACTCAAACCAAATTTTAATTTTTTAATTTTTTTTCTTGTAATTTGTTAAATGTTTAAATGTAACAATACCCCTCCTCCTGAGTATTTGTACTCTATTTTATGCTTTGATGCTTTGGATAACTTGGTATTACCTTTTTGGACTTAACTGGATGGTTCGGGTTAAGACTCGAAGAGTTCGAAAAGGTTTTAGAATATGATCTTATTTTACAAGGATTAAAGGCTTAAATAAAGAATCCGATCCTTCTTTTTGAGTATTAGCATGATATAGGTCTATAATGTAATTTGACTGGTGCACATGCTTGGGTTTTGGGCCGGAGGGGCCCGCGGGTGTTTCGGAACCATTGAAATCAAACTTGGCAACTTAACAACTTAAATATCTGGTACTGGTGTCTTCAGCGCAATTGCGAATGGGAAGTGTAGGTGAGCTAGACACAACGAACACGAGATGAGGGATGTATCCGCGAAAGTGAATCCGGTCAGCTCTTCTTCACGATCGCAAAAGGTCTGACCGTGATCAGATAATGCTCGGCGAATTTTGTCTTTAGGCTAATGGTCTCAAAGCCTAAAATTCGTTTCTTGAAGAAAAAACAATGAATCTTAAGGTCATTTAAGTAAAAACAAAAAACAAAAAATCTAAGTAACTTCAAAAAAGTTTTATTTTGAAATGCTATTTCATCCAGCTTTTGAGGTTTGAAAAAGTTTATCTATGTTAAAATGATATTTATATGCTTTATTGATATCATAATTTATAAAAATCTCCCAAATATAAAAAAGAAATATTACTTGCTTTTAAATTTATGCCAAATAGTGAAAAAGTAATTTTATAAAGATATCTCTCGCTAATTATTTCTGCTCTCGGTTTTTTCTTCGAAGAAGAAATCAAAAACAAAATTGAATTAAACTGACTACAATAAAACAAAATTTGTATTTACAATTAGCGTGATTGAGTATAACAATTAAAACAGGACGAAATTGATTTAGTCTTGATTTTGGGAGGTTTTACACAAATGTACAAAATAATGATGCAAATTATCAAAAATAGCGGATAATACAATATTACCAAAAGTAGCAACAAAAATTATAAAATTGTATGTTTTGGGTATATAAATCGTATTTCGAGTGTACGTGACTGTATGTCACTAATATAATTGTATCTTATTTTGTCGAGTATATATTTTGTGTGTCGTGTATATGCCACTGCATATGCATTGATACACTAGACATACAACTAACATACACCCAACAACAATAACATACCCAACATAATTCCACAAGTGGGGTATGAGAAGGTAGAGTGTACACAAACCTTACCTCTATTTTGAGAGGTAGAGAGGTTGTTTTCGATTATTAGTGAATATTAGTATAATATGCATGATATATTTTGTAATTATTAGTGATGTATAATTATGGTAGTTATAGAATCTTTATTGTATTAGGACTTCACATTGTACACACTATATATATTTGTATTAATGAGAAAGACTCCACAAGGGAGATTGATACATTCTTACATGGTATCAAGAGCCAAACACAAAAACACCAAAACCCTTAATTTTTCTTGCTTGCCGCCGCCCCCACCCACCTCGACCGACGGCTGCCACATATTTTTTTTCAGTTTTCCAATTTTCTTCCTTCCATTTTTTTGGCTTCCATGTCTCCTCCCACCTATCCTAAGGCTTCCGCCTACTCCACAGTCATCATAGACAACCCCATAGAGTCTTTCATTTATTCTTTCCATCCGGCGTTCGCCGTTACAAATATCAAGAATTTCATTCCCTTAATTCTTGATCAAGAAGATGGTCAATATGCATCGTCGATTGAACTCTTTCATATTCACGCATGCACGTACAACATGCTTGACCATATTGATGACTTTGTCCCTCGCCCCATCGATGTTGCAGAAACGACGTGGCGTCGTCTTGACGCTATTGTCAAACAGTGGATTTATGGCACCATCTCTAAATATTTGCTTCACACAATCATGAAAACAGGTGTCTCGGCTCGTGAGTTATGGGTATGTTTGGAGGAAATATTTCAGGACAACAAACATACTCGTGCCGTGTATTTGGAGGAGCAGTTCAACAATACACGTCTGGAGAATTTCGCTAACATGTCCGAGTATTGTAAATAATTAAAATTAGTTGCAGACTAATTATCCAACATGGGGACGCCTGTTTTCGAAACCAAAATGGTCCTACAACTAGTTGCGGGCTTACCAAAGGGTGAATATGATACTCTCGCGACTATGATTCAACAAGCCGACCCACTTCCGAGTTTCAACACCTGCAGTTCACAATTACTTTTGGAGGAAACCCGACGTGCCATACAGTACGAACACAATCAAAAGGCGTTAGCAGTTGAAACTTCGGCGACAAACGCCGCCCCCACCACCGCCGAACAACCACTAACTGCTGGACAGTCGCGGTGGCAGAGGCCGCGGTAACGGAAAATGAGGTAAGGGTCGCGTAAAGGGGGAAAGGCGCAACAGCAGGCCAGCAGTGCACCGATGTGGGCAGGCACATGGCAGTGGCCCAACACTGGACCCTGGGCCTTGGTTCCATTTAATTACTAGCATCCGCTGGCCTAGTTCCAGAACCAGGGACAACCTAGTGTTTTGGGCCAGTTCCACGCCCAAGGCGAGTTCCAGGTCTTCCCCAGCAGGCAAATTTCATGATGGCCCAACAACAGTCCAATTCGGGTCCTCCCCCCCCCCCCCTCCCCACTGATTTGGGTCAGGCTTTCAACTCCTTAAACCTAGCAGCGCAATGAAAATTGATACATGGATACGGAAACCACTTCTCACCTCACCCGCTCCACACGTAATCTTCTCAAACTGTTTCGTTTAAAGTATCCTCAATTTATTACTGTTGGTAATGGCTATCGCATTCCAATTCAGGGTTATGGCACAACCCACACGCAACCGCCCCACCCGCCTTTCTCCCTAAATAATGTCTTGTATGCTCCCAACATTATCAAAAACTTAATATCTGTGCGGAAATTTACTCTTAACAATTATGTCTCTGTTGACTTTGACCCTTTTGATTTTACTGTAAATGATCTTCATACGGGGACACCTCTAACGAGTGCAATAGCACATGGGACCTCTATCCTTTCCCATCCACCTCCGCTATCAGCTCATGCTCTCCTACATCTCTCGTTGCTATCTTTCCCTCAACTTGGCATTATAGGCTTGGACACCTAGGAGCTCCTGTTTTTAATTTTCTTAGAGGAAATAGCTTTATTAAATGTAATTGTGTTTCTTGCTCTTTAGGCAAACATGGTCGCCTTCCATTTAAGTCTTCTCTAATGTTACATTTTCTCCTTTTGGCATTGTTCATGCTGATTTATGGACATCTCCTATTACTAGCTCACTAGGTCATAAATATTATCTCATTTTATTAGATGATTTCTCTCATTTTATTTAGATTTACCCACTAAAATTCAAGTCTGAAGTTTTTGTCAAGTTTCTTGACTTTCGTATTTTTTATCAAAACACAATTTGAAAAAGTCATCAACTCTTTTCAGTGTGATAATGGGCGTGAATTTAATAATTCCACGTTTCACAAATTTTACAAAAACAACGGCATAGTTTTTCAATTTTTGTGTCCCCACACCTCCCCACAGAATGACAAAGCAAAACGAATTATCCGCACCATAAATAACATGGTTCGTACCCTCCTGTTTCATGTCTCTCTCCCTCCATCATTTTGGGTCTATGCAGTCAAAAAGTAGAATACATCCTTAATATTTTACCTACTAGTACTCTCCATAACATGACCCCAACCAAAATTTTTTACTGCCGGATTCCCTCCTATGATCACCTTCGGATCTTCGATTGTCTTTGCTAGCCCCCCACAAATTAACACCCCGAACCACTCCGTGTGTTTTTTCAAGTTTCCCGTCTAATCATAGGGGTTATCTGTGCTATGACTTATCCACCCGTCAAATTTACGTCTCACATCACGTCACGTTTGACGAGATAATTTTTCCATTCTCAAACATCCAAAGATTTCGTAACACGGATTATACCTTTCTCGACCAGTTCGATACCTCCCCTATCATACTCACCGAGCTCTATCGTACCACCGCCACTGCCCCCGCATCCCCGTCAGTGTCAAATACCACTGCCACTACCGCTAATATGTCTGGTCATCCACGGTCACTGGCGATTGCCACTGCTTCCACCGGCAATCGATCGGTTTTCTCCTAGACCATTCCCGTAATTGTTTCTCCGACCTACCGGCATACCACTCTAACTCTGTTTGTGTCAATGCCACCATTCGTCGTCGATCCAATCACCCAGACCAGTCCAGAAATAGTACCAACCCATCGGCCACCTACCATCATCGCTCCCGCCCAGACTAGCCCACTGGCACCGTCACAGTCCAATCAACCAGACCAAGACCTCCCCAACCCCACCCAACATGTCTCAGTCACCCGACACAACCATGATCGTCTCTTACCCTATCAATTTATCACCACAGCCACTACCGACAACCACTTTGTCACAGAACCCGGATCCACTCCACAACCCAGACGCAACACCCAACCAAAATACCCAGCCTTCCTCTACCCCCACGCACTGTATGGAAACCCATGCCCAACATGAGATTTTACAACCCAAAGTTCAATTCAACCTATCCATACAAACCATATCCCTAATTCTAAAAAAACCTAAAATTAGTCAAACTTGACCCTAATTGGAATGCGATCATGCATGAGGAATTTAATTCTTTAACTAAACAACACACTTGGAATTCGGTTCTCAGACCAAATGGGGTGAATATGATCCTATGCATGTGGCTTTTTTGTCACAAATACAGAGATAGAGGTGACCTTGAGCGATATAAGGCAAGGCTTGTGGCTAATGGTACTAATCAGCAGGATGGTATTGATTGCGGTGAGACGTTCAGACCAATTGTTAAACCGGATACTATTCACACAATCCTGAGCATTGTTATGGGTAAGCATTGGCCGATTCATCAGCTTGATGTGACGAATGCCTTTTTACAAGGGGACATGAAATAAACTGTTTACATGGACCAACCGTCTGGTTTTGTCCATCCAACAGCTCCTCAGTATGTATGTCGTCTTCGTAAGTCACTTTATGGTTTGAAACAGGCTCCTAGAGCGTGGTATGACCGCTTTGGACAGTACATTATGCAGATTGAGAATGTATGCAGTATGAGTTATAATTCTCTATTTATTTTTCATCAAGGTAGTAATATTGCTTGTAGTAATATTACTTATTTGTTGTTATATGTGGATAACATAGTGCTTACTGCCTCCTCTGATATATTAAAAATGAGATCATTGCTCTGCTTACAACCGAATTTGCTATGACTGACTTGGGAAAGTTGAGTTACTTTTTTGGGATATCTGTAGATACTATGTTTCTGTGTTAGCGTAAGTATGCATAGGAGATTGTGTACAGGGCTAAAATTGAAAACTGCAAGATCATGTCTACTCCGGTTGGCTCTAAATCAAAATATAGTGTTGTTGATAGTAATCCAGTATCCGATCCCACTCTCTATAGGAGTCTTGCATGTGCGCTACAATATCTTACTTTTACCAGGCCTGATATTGCTTATGTTGTTCAGCAAGTGTGCTTATTTATGCATGCCCCCAGGGAGCCTCATTTTATTACTCTTAAATGTATCATTCGATATGTTAAGGGGACACTTGACTATGGATTGCATCTATACCCCTCTACACTGACCAGGTTGTTATCATATACAGATGCAGATTGGACAGGCTGTCCGGACACGCGACGCTCCACATCCGGCTACTGTGTGTTCTTAGGGGATAATATCATTTCTTGGTCTGCCAAGAGGCAAGCCACCCTGTCCCGTTCGAGTGCAGAAGCAGAGAATAGAGGCATTTCAATTATTGTTGCTGAGATCTGCTGGCTCCGAAACCTTTTTTTGGATCTTTAGTCTCCCTTGCATAAGACGTATTTGGTGTATTGTGACAATATATCACCAATATACTTATCTCATAATCTGGTTCAGCATCAGTGAACCAAACACATTGAGATGGATATACATTTTGTTCGTGAGAAGGTTGCTATAGGACATGTTAAGGTGTTGCGTGTTCCTTCTTCGTATCAATATGCAGATATCTTCACTAAAGGACTACCTAGACAGCTATTCCTCTACTTCAGATCTAGTCTAAGCGTCCGACCTCCTCCCGCTCTGACTAAGGAGGTGTATTAGTGAATATTAGTATAATATTCATGATATATTTTTAAATTATTAGTAATGTATAATTATGGTAGTTATATGATCCTTATTGTATTAGGACTCTACATTATACACACTATATATATTTGTATTAATGAGAAAGACTCCCCAAGGGAGATTGATACATTCTTAGACCGATAGATCCTCAGCTCAAAAGAAAGCAAAAAACAAAGCAGGTCAAAAAGGAAAAAGGAACAGTAACTACAACAAAATAGTACGCTAAGCAATTAACAAAAGATAATAGATAGTAACATAAGTCAAAGGATAAGTAACTAAAAGAGAAATGCTACGACTACAAGTATGGAGAAATGCGAGACAATACTCTATTAACTAACAACCTTCTACCCTAATCCGTGTCCTCCACAACCCCCTATCTAAGATCATATTTTCGGTAAGCTGTAACTACTCCATGTCATTTCTAATCACTTCTCCCCAATACCGTTTCAGTATAACTCTACCTCTCATGAAGCCATCCACAACCAACCTCTCACACCTCCGCACTGGGGCATTCACACATTTCCTCCTCACATGCCTGAATCATCTCAGTCTCGCTTCCTGCAAGTTGTCCTCCATTATGGCCACCCCCACCTTATCTCATATATCTTCATTTCTAATCCTATCTCTCCTTGTATGCTCACACACCCACAACAACATCTTCATTTTCGCCACCTTCATCTTCTGAACGTGATAAAGTAATTACATACACCCGAAATATAAAAAATATACTACTTTTCTTCTTCTTCTTCTTCAAGTTTCAATTCGCTCAAATCAAAACCAACTCTAATCTTCATTAAACTCACTCAAAATTAAGATAGAAACCCCAAAGAATATTTTCAATCGTTTGCAACAACACCCAATTTAGACAAAAATAATACACCTTTTGTTCACTTTTACTTGTCACATTTCGCTTCTAGAGAGACAATTTGACTAATCTTCGGGACTAAATTAACCCTTTGGTGGAACCCAGATATAGTATAATTAGTAATCAAAAAACTAAAACCCTCCCTTTTCGTGTAATTTGCGAATTTACGAGGTTCGAGAGTGAAGATTCAAGACCCTTCGACCTTTCTGCTGCCTCCACACAAGGTAAATGTCTCTCCGTTAAGTCTTTTATTTAAATTTCTATTGTTTTCTATGTGTTTATATGATTACTAGAATGATTAGTTGAATAAGATGCTTTATAGGTTAGTTTAAGACTAATTTTTGTTATGTATACACTATTTGAATCAAAATAACATCTACATATGTTAGTTAAGAACCTATATTAGCTAATATGCAGACTAGTTGTACTTGAAATAGTATTTATGTGCCAATTTGAAGTTTGTTTAAGCCATGAGTGGACTATTAAGATGAAATAATGTCGAATGTATGAAGTTGTTCTGGCTGTACTTAGACTGTTTTTAGCTATAACATTTATCTGAGAATGTGTAGAATCATGTCTGGTTGATTTGTTAATATGTCAATGCTTATTATGTCACCTAATATTAGTTAAAGTTAGAAATGAGCTAAAATATTAGCATTTGTACTAGTTTGGCCTATCTTGCTCATAGAACTATACACCTAGTGTCGTAGTAGTTAAGACATGATGGTTAAGGCCTATAATGGTTTAAAATAGGAGAAATGATCTAAGCAGCTTAAATGTGCTTGTTTGTTTTCATGCCCCATAAGAACAAGCATGAGGCTCATTTGGATATCTGTTGTAGCTAGGATGAACTTCTAGGATCAAACATGGTAAAGAATATACCTTAACATGATTTAAAAAGGATTTCAGGTTTTGAAATGGTTAAGTAGATTATTAGGCTAACTAGTAGACTGTTAGTATGCTTGTAAGAATCATTGAAGGTCTGTTTTGGTCTAGGTTTAGATCTGAATGAATTTAAAATGTAATGACTAAGCATGTTATAAATGAAGATGTCTGAATCTGATAATCTCATACAGGGTTTGTTTTAGCCTCTTATGAATGAAACTTTCTTGTTTGTTTCTTGATTGGAGATTGTTAAAATTCATATCATGATAGCATGAGTGAGCTCTGAATAACTGTATGAGGCAATGAGAACCTGTTTGGCTAGCGTATAAACTACACTTTCTTAGGAAGATAATAGTGTATTTTTTGGAAGATAATTTAATCATGTATAAGCTTGCTTGATTTATTCCATGCTAAACTTGTACTCATGTTGCTAACTTGGGCTTAAGACTTTGTCAAAATACAACCCCTAGGGATATGTCAGTTTAATATCTTAACTATATAGGTCTGTGTGCTTTGTTCTATTGTCTTTTACAGTCCTGAGTATATGTTCTTAATTTTTAGACTAATAGTGATGGCATGTTAGATCTGCATAAGCTATGTATGCTACCCTAGGATCTTGTTGATAGTTTTAAGATGGATAACCATTGGTACGCTCTGAATATAGGCCCTTATCACACTCACATGTGTATTTCTACATAAAATGTATGTAAGTCTACCTTAGTGTCATATATGGTATGTTATGGTCCATGTTCTAGGATTGAGATATGATCAGCTGATCTGTTTGCATGATAGTTTGAGTTAATGTACATAAAGCCCCCTCTGGATTTCGTATGAGTTCTTGACTACTTGTTTAATATTCCTCGCTGATAGCCTCAAACTAGATATTCATGCGTATCACTAAAGTCTTATTTTGTCTATGTGATCTTGTTTAGAGTCATTCTGCCTATGTCTTTGTTTCATATGTCATTGTATTACCATGTCTATTACACCCCTGCTTTTATGTGTTAATAAATGTCAGAGAGTTTCAAATGATACAAGATTGTGCCACTACCATGTTAATTGTATGTACTTGCTAAGCTATGCCAAAACTGTTAACCTAAGGCTTGTTCGCCTAGTCTGATGCTTGTCTAAATGGAGTTTGAGACCTGAAAATAACATACATATATTTGGTCTGAAAACTCTTGTATAATCCTGCAGCACTGTAGGTCTATATTTAGGTATTCATGATCTCTATTTGGGCTAAAATATGTGTTTGTTAACTTGAAACTCGAGAAGTAGTAGTGTTGTAGGTACTTTGTCTTGAATTTCTGCTCCTATTCTAGCTAAAATGTGTTGGAAATTTGCCTTTGATGGGGTTGCGTCCACCCATCTTTAATGACTTAAACACTCGGGTTCTGCATGTTAGAGTCTTTGGTTCTTCACACGTGCATAATCTACTAAGTGAGTAGATGACCGTAGGGCCAAGGATCGTCAAATTTCGTTAAGAAATGAAAGAGATATTGGTCCACTAAGCAAGGTGTTTGAGGCATGAAAATATGGTGTGGGACAAATCTACCACATCGGTAGGAAAAATGAAGAATTGTTCTTTTTATAAGCCTAAAAAATGGATAAGGGTTTGGGACCCAAGGGGTAACCCATGTGTTTGAAGGAGGGAGGACCTATGTGTGTTTGGGTTCAAGGCTAGCCCCACACACGCGCCGCCGCCGCCCGCTTGTCCGGGCTCGAGTTGTGGGTCGTGGGCTGCTGGGTTGCTTTTGATAATATCTTTTGGATCCCAAACGACATAGCCAATAGAAATGGGATGGGGTCATGTTCCCACACGTTACTAGGCATAGATGGGCTGGGTCTGGGCCATTTTCAGCCTGGGGCTCGGCCGATTTAAAACAAGTCTTTCACTAAAACGAGTTTTAAACAAATTTGTGATATTTGGCAAATGTGGTTATATTTTAAAATTAATAATAACATAATAATTTCATAAATGGACTAATTAAAATAAAAGCTTCGTTTAAGCCCGCATTTGATGCTAATTAGGATTTAGAAATTTAAATTATGTACAAATTCTTTTAATTTTGAACATGCTTTGAAATTGAGATGTAATTCCCTCATCATATCTAATTAGTCAATTTCCCAACTTTGATGGAGTGGAACATTAATTCCTTATTATTGAGAATTCTTTTAAAATAATTAAATTTATAATTATCCGTTAAAATTCCAATATCATGATTAATGATCAAAGTATTGTAATATTAGGACATGATATACGATATGTATACCATATGATATTTTGTCAAATTAAATGATAAAATATTCCCGGAATAGTTTAGTAAAATCATATTCGTATTGTGTACAAGTATATTCACTCCGTCTGTGACTCGGGATACTTGAGTAATTAACTAGAATTATTGGAGGGTAAAAATTAAGTGTCAACAGTATCATCGGTGGCGACAGATTTGGAGGGAAAATGAAGTGGTGTGGAAGAGGTGGCGGCATATCTAGACGATATGTTCTTCATTTTGTTTTCCTTCACCTATCCTGGATGTATATACATTTATGTTTATAAATTATTTTGGTGCATGTGGAGCATGAGTGTCACGATCCAAATTACTAAGTCGTGTGGGCACCTACCATTTCCCACCTCGATAGGCGAACCTGTCCCTTAAAGATTCACCCAACAACATAAATAAATAAAAAGAACAGTAGAAGTCTAAAAACATAGATATATGATAAAGCAGAATGCAATAACTATCCAAGGGATCTTGTATGTATAGTACAAGAGCTTCTAAGTATACAACTTGAATAAAAGTTACAACCACAACTTGAATACACTTCTGTTTAGAAAGAGAATTAAATAGAAAATCTTGATGAACTCTATGAGATCCTTGAAGGCTAATCGAACCTCGCTGAAGTTTCTACAATAACTCTACACCCGAAAAAGGTGTAGCAAGAGTAGTATCAGTACAAATACTATGTAATGGTAGGTATTATAGGCTGACAACAGTTAGCTAACATGTATATAAGAAAGAAACTGAAGGATAGACATGCTCACAATCAAGTACAAGTAATATCACAGAACATGAATAAACAACCCAAATATCAAGTTAGAATCCAAGTATATAAATGTAATGATTAGTAAATATGCAATGCAATGGCCAATGTAATCTCCGTACACACATGCTCCAAACGAAATATATATACGTCCCAACATTCATAACCCATGGGGGACCCGCAAAGTCCATGTACCATCTGTATCACTCAGCCTAGAGATGACTCTTTCACCGAACACACCGCTAGCCATTCCATATCACTCAGCATAGAATGGCTACACAATCAATATGTAATAAGAATCACTGTTGTTTCTCATTTATCACCATGACGCCAATCACAAATAATATCAATGTATCATGTAAATGAGTATGAATGTAATGCAATGACAATATCAAGTGTATCATATGAACCCCAACCGTGCCACATGGACACATATCACAATATCAATACCAAGTCAAGTCTTTCCCTATATCCATGACAATATCAAAATAAGTGAGAAACAACTATATACACATACGGCATGGCAACTACGTACATATCCAGTAACCATAAAGAGGCAATAAGTCACATTCAGTCAATAATAACCAACCTAAGTAATCCATCCCAACTCCATACCCGAGGGCGTACATGCTTTCTCCAATAGAATCTAACTACGCATACGCTTCACTAACCAAAGTCTAACCAGAAGGTAAGTCGTAACCTACCTGGACTGCCGAGCGAGAGTCGCAATGATCACATATGAGCCTTTTCCTTCCGAGGATCACGGTAGTACTCGAAGTCTAAATATATAAAAACCTAAGTTAGAGAATGAAACAAACAACACCCAAACACTAGACTATTCCTTTAAATCCAAACCGAATAACAGAGAAAGGGGGAAACGGGCCCACAAGGGTAAAATGGTCATTTTAAAAATGATATGAAATTCAACGTTCAAGGAGTCTAATCTTACTAACCAACTGCTAAATTAACTCAAGACTAGGCCGATTTTATCAATTAATACAAAACCCTCAATTTGGGTATGAACGTTAATTTCCAAACCTTCAAATTCATCACAATAAGGGAAGATTCAACTTAATACTTACTAATTAGAGGAATTCATGCTTAGATTAACAAAACCCACCAATTAATTCTCACTTTCAAGCTTAAAAATCAAACAAACCCTAACTAGGTTGAACTCATCTTCCCTAACTAGTTTCTAGATTGTTTCCATCATTAAATCAACTTAAAGAAGTTAAAAGAAAGGTAAAACAATGCTAAGGGAGCTTACCACAAGAAAAAATCACTAAAGGTTGCTTAAAATCGCCTCAATTGTGCTTCGGAGAACTATTTTTGAAATTGGGTTAAAGAAGAGATTAATGACACATAAAGGATTCTGGAAAAACTCGTCGTCCACTGCAACAACCTAGGTCCGTTGCAGCGGACCCATTCCTGTGGCCAATCTGCCCGCCCCCGCAATCCCATACAAAAACTCAACAGCTCGCTGCAGCAGATCGTCGACCGTTGCAACAGTCCCTCTCCGTTGGGGCGCACTGAGGCTCACCCCAATGAGTACATCAGAAAGCAGAAACTTAAAGCCTTTCATAGTTTCAACCCAATATTTGATAATCACCCGAGACCTCCCCGACACAAACTAGACATGTACACATATGTAAAAACATGGTACAGACTCACTCGCTGTCTTGGAATTTCTATCTGAGATCTATTTCTTCGGGTCAACCCCCAACAACTTAAACTAACTTTCTAATCAATATCCAAAAACACTCCTGAGGGCCTTGGGATCCGAACCAACCACCCCACCAAGTAATAAATTATCATCCAGACCTCACGGAATTGACGGAATTTTGAAAAAGGTCCGTTTATAAAAAAAAGTCAACTATGGGTCAACACTTTCACTCTTTAAGGCTCTAAAAGTCATCATGAAACTCTCCCCCCGACTACCTCGAGAACCGTGTCACCCATCCCCGCGGGTCAAAATCATACTAACGGGACTTGGGGAAGGGTCAATGAGGGTAAATGGGTCAAAAGCGCAATAACGACCAAATGGGTCGTTACATCAGATAGCAATTAAATAATCATTCATCCTTGAACGAAGAAAGAAACCACGAAAGCTGACGGTAACCAAGGAATCCTTAATATAACAACACGGAAGCTTCCATGGCACAAAGTACGTCAAATCACTACTTGTTCACCTTATCAGACAAAACATCCTCTAACTTGGCTAAAAGGTCTCATTTCTATATTTCCATACTCGAATTTCTCTCACCACCGATTCCTAAATATAAGAAATGCTTTCTGATCTGATATAACCATACCTCTAAACGCGATTGATAGGTCCCACAAATATTCCTCAAAACAACACCAACCTTTAGATATAGACACTATCATAGCCCACTCTGAACCGATAAAATATATTGATTCCACTAACCTTTCTTTCACCCTTCTACATTCGTCCTCTGCACCATGATTTCTTAGAAACACATAAACACAAGCTCGAAGCCATGACTTACTCTTGCCAGAAAAGAATTCTTGCCTTATTGAAGCAACTCTAAGCAATTCCATAAAACTGATCTTACTTATCACCGACTTCGCTACTTACAAGTCTTCTTAAACCTTCAAATCACAATACTGGAAGCATACCATTGAGTACCTCGCTGGGTCATGTTCGTAGGAAACCACCTGATCACTCAAAAGACCTCTCACAACCATAGTACCTTCTCAAATCATTACCAAGTATTGATGTAAACCATAATATATGTCTGAATAGCTGCCCTCGGTAAAATATAATCAGTCCACTCGCAAACCCTGATAAGTCTCGATAAACCTATCATACCTCAAATCTGAACTGAAACTCATCAACTCCATGAATGTGATTTATTGGGAACCCATAAGTCCTCCTAGAAATATAAACATAGTCCATCAAGCTCTAATCGAACAATTCTGACCCGGAATAAATGCACAACCCCTAAATACTACCAACAGTCACCCAAACTAACTCCAAACTCTCCGAAACCAATTGTAGTCCTATCACACATCTGTGGTGGCCAATTCCAATCCATTTATCATGTGTAATCAATCATATCAATCACCATCGACTCCAAAAGCTGAGTCATATCCAAGTTGTCAACTTAGTACTGAAGAACTATACCTTATGATTGTAATCTTCATATTTCTCAACTTCTACCCGATACGGAAAGCTGATAAAACCCCGAACTTCTCGACGCAAAACCTGTAATCTCATATAATACCCTTTTAACCATTGAATATCCCATTATAACACCTCGATATGCCCATAATAATTCTGAAAGTATCAAATCTTACAACTACTGCTCTAAATATCACACAACTACTCTCAAGTCCTTAATATCCAAAAGTGCTCACCCGAGCTGTCCAATTAATATTTCTTGCAACATAATGCACTACCACGAATATGGTCTCATGTCGAAAATATAACTCTAGCCTCTACCAAATAGGGATTTTCACAATTTCTTTCTCTTAAACTCTACTAATCTCATCCACTGAAGAGTGTTACGAAACTTTCCAACATTGCACCACATAAGCCACTTCCATAAGATTTAACATGTCGGTTACCTAAAATTTGATTCTCACTAGTCGCTGATCACGAACCCCACTGAACTTCGTCATATCACTTAGTACATTCTTGTGGACTCTCTTCTTTAAGCATACTCCACAATCACACCTCCTCTAAAATAAGCAAGACAATAACACCACAACCCATAATGATCGAAGTAATCCCGAAGACGTGCTTTATTTTTATCGATTCTCGATCAACCATACTTTTCTTGACTATTCAATTCCCTAATTCCAATCAATTCACAATCATCGTCACCGTCTAACCATTCTTGAACCCACTCAACTCTAAAACTGAATATTTTCTAAATCTAGCATATCACATACACAACCCTACTAATGTCCTCATGTATCTCCACTAAGGTGTCCTAGCTCAAATTCCCTTAACTCAATTTCCGAAATGTTCTCCATAACTCGAATTAATTAAAACCTCATCATTGATTTACCACTTCGAACGTCTTAATTGTCGCACCAGAACACCTCTAACCATTCACGCGATTATCCCCTTCATCCAATCAACTCAAGCGAGTAGTACACCAGTAGTAGCAAGAACTAGCCGAAACATACACAACAGGTACAAGGCTCTCAACACTAATCCAATAGTAGAGGCAACACCCGATAGCTCCTTGAGTACTAAAACTTCGCACTTGTCCAACACTAGAGTCATTCTTACTAGTCACCCACTGGCTCCCATTTACCCATGGCAAAACCAAACATACCAACTCAACACTGAACCTTTATGTCTATTCTACCATGTACGACAACAAAACAACTTTCAAATCAACTAGCTCTTGATCCCACGATGTCCTTATCATTCTCTTAAACATGAAGACCCAATGAACATACCCTATACTAAAGGACCATGACCACAACTGCTCAACATCTTAAGTCTTCATTCCTCACAAGTAGCATTGCTTTCTGATCTAGAACCGATAACTATTTTCCTGACATAACCCACAAACCACTACCATGTAGTCATGTCAAAGTACAACTTAACTTTCAAGATCGAAAATGAAAACCACTCTCGTACCCCTTACAACCTTATCCTGTCAAACACATCATATAAAAATTATTTTCCTTCCTAATAATGGAGATTAATCTATCCAAATCCTTATATTTCTTCCTCCATCATATTAACACAAAAGCACTATTTCCAAAATACCCTATGAAATCTTACTTCGCTACACATTTCCCACAAAGTCTTCATTCATGTCCTTATTCTCAACTACTCCTCTTTATTACACGTGGTCACTATACTTTTGTCAAATCTAATGATCCTTACCGAACTTATACTGGTTCCCGCATGTCGATGTTGAATACCCTACCACTGATGAATCGTAAACCTGCCATTGGTACATATGTGTCACGCAAACCATCATAATACTTTGACGATGTTAAAACTCTTCCCAAACCAATCATATTATCAAACAAATCACTCGTATTAAGCCACAATCACAATTTTGCCACTTTCGAGCATCTTAACACTGAAAACATGGAGATCATATGACCCTCTGTACCATCTCTCCTAATTCTCAAGGGAACCCCCACATTAAACAAGTCTAACCACAACCTCACACAATTGAATCCTCAAGCCATCACTAGAACTAAACTTGGTCACACGTCTGAATTGGAATAACACATCTCGTACCAAATCGTAACACGTCATAGAAAAACCGTTCGAATAAGAATTTAAGGATGAGTCCCCGCCTTCCGTAGGTGATTATGACAAGGAAATTCATATACCAATTGGAATGGACTAGATACTAATTTGAATGAAATAGCATGAAAGAATTCGCCCACTAATGCTTTTATTCTCCCGACTAAGTTACTTGTAAATATCCTTTTTTCTTCTCTCCGACACGGTTGTTGAGACACACGTTGTAGTCATGAGAAAGAAAAATGTCATCTGTGTGAAGGATATCGAGATAGCTTCTTCTTTCTCAGTGCGAGGGTTAGCCCTTGATCAGATAGTTATTCTTAGATAAGTACAGATCTCATCGTACCCATCCACAAGACTCTCATAGACATGTTTTTGTACTTATAGACTAGGTAACCTAGGGCTCTGATACTAACTTATCACGACCCAAATTATTAAGTCATGTGGGCATCTACCATTTCCCACATCGGTAGGCGAATCTGTCCCTTAAAGATTCACCAAATAACATAAATAAATAAGAAGAACAATAGAAGTCTAAAAACATAGATATATGATAAAGCAGATTACAACAACTATCCAAGGGATCTGGTATGTATAGTACAAGAGCTTCTAAGTATATAACTTGAATAAAAGTTACAACCACAACCTGAATACACTTCTATTTAGAAAGAGAATTAAATAGAAAATCTAGTTGAACTCCATGAGATCCTTGAAGGCTAATCGAACCTCGCTAAAGTTCCTGCAACAACTCTATACCCGAAAAGAGTGTAGCAAAAGTAGTATCAGTACAAATACTATGTACTGTTAGGTATTATAGGCCAACAATAGTTAGCTAACACATATATAAGAATGAACTGAATGTTATACATGCTCGCAATCAATTACAAGTAATATCACAGACCAGGAATAATCAACCCAAATATCAAGTCAGAATCTAAGTATATAAATGTAATGATGAGTAAATATACAATACAATGGCCAATGTAATATCTATACACACATGCTCTGGGCGGAATATCTCTACGTCCCAGCAATCATGACCCATGGGGGACCCGCAAAGTCCATGTACCATCCGTATCACTCAGCCTAGAGATGACTCTTTCATCGAACACCCCGCTAACCATTCCATATCATTCAGCATAGAATGGATACACAATTAATATGTAATAAGAATCACTGTTGTTTCTCATTTATCACCATCACGCCAATCACAAATAATATCAATGTATCATGGAAATGAGTATGAATGTAATGCAATGACAATATCAAGTGTATCATATGAACCCCAACCGTGCCACATGGACACATATCATAATATCAATACCAAGTCAAGTCTTTCCCTCTATCCATGACAATATCAAAATAAGTGAGAAACAACTATATCACACGTACGGCATGGTAACTACGTACATATCCAGTAACCATAAAGAGGTAATAAGTCACATTCAGTCAACAATAACCAACCTAAGTAATCCATCCCAACTCGATACCCGAGGGCGTACATGCTTTCTCCAATAGAATCTAACTACACATATGCTTCATTAACCAAAGTCTAACCAGAAGGTAAGTCATAACCAACCTGGAATGCCGAGCGAGAGTCGCAATGATCACATTTGAGCCTTTTCTTTCCGAGGATCACAGTAGTACTCGAAGTCTAAATATATAGAAATCTAAGTTAGAGAATGAAACAAACAACACCCAAACACTAGACTATTCCTTTAAATCCAAATCGATTAGCAGAGAAAGAGGGAAACGGGCCCACAAGGGTAAAACAGTCATTTTAAAAATGATATGAAATTCAACGTTCAAGGAGTCCAATCTTACTAATAAAATGATAAATTAACTCAAGACTAGGCCGATTTTATCAATTAATACAAAACCCTCAATTTGGATATGAACCTTAATTTCCAAACCTTCAAATTCATCACAATAAGGGAAGATTCAACTTAATACTTACTAATTAGAGGAATTCATGCTTAGATTAATAAAACCCACCAATTAATTCTCACTTTCAAGCTTAAAAATCAAACAAACCCTAACTAGGTTGAACTCCTCTTCCCTAACTAGTTTCTAGGTTGTTTCCATCATTAAATCAACTTAAAGAAGTTAAAAGAAAGGCAAAACAATGCTAAGGGAGCTTACCACAAGAAAAAATCACAAAAGGTTGCTTAAAATCGCCTCAATTGTGCTTCGGAGAACTATTTTCGAATTGGGGGAAAAGAAGAGTTTAATGGTCACTTAAAGGATTTAAGAAAAACCCATCGTCCGCTGCAGCGGTCTAGGTCCACTGCAGCGGATCCGCACCTACGGATAATCTACCTGCGCCCGTGTCCCATGCAAAAACGCAATAGCTCATTGCAGCGGATCGTCGTCCGTTGGGGCGCACTGAGGTTCGCCCCAGCGAGTACACCAGAAACTAGAAACTTAAAGCCTTTCATAGTTTCAACCTGAAATATGATAATCACCTGAGACCTCTCCGACACAAACAAGATATGTACACATATGTAAAAATACACTACGGACTCACTCGCGATCTCAGAATTTTTGAGGTCTATTTCTTCGGGTCAACCCCTAACATCTTAAACTAACTTTCCAACCAATATCAAAAACACTCCTGAGGGCCTTGGGTGTCCGAACTAACCATATAAATGATCCTCTGAACCTCACGGAGTCGATAGAATTTCGCAAAAGGTCCGTCTACACAAAAGTCAACTATGAGTCAACACTTTCACTCTTTAAGGCACTAATTCGCATAAGTCATCAATGAAACTCTCCCGACTACCTAAGGAATCATGTCACCCATCCCCGCGGGTCAAAATCATACTAACGGGATTCGGGGAAAGGTCAACGAAGGTAAATGGGTCAAAAGCACAATAACGACCAAACGGATCATTACAACGTGTACTTTTAATAAACATATACCATATAATATCTGCTAAATGAGGTGGTATGGAGAATGAAAATGAGGTTGTGGTTGAAGGATGGAGAAAGAGAGGGAAAGAGAAAGATAGTCGGCATCGACGTCGATGGTGGAATGGTGGTAAGGAGATAACATGAAGAAGAGATTATAAAAAAAGAAAAAATTGGCTAAGTAAAATCTTTCACACATCTGTCTTGTATGCATCACACACATTTGTCACATCAGCAAAAAGTGTTTAATAGATACAAAATTTAGTGAGTGTAGGTGTTCGTACAAATCTAAGTTGATGTGTCTTATGTATATATACTTTCATATGATATTTAGATATCATTTAGTTGTTATAAACAAAAGTACGTAAATAATTATTTTCGATACTTTTTATGTTATAAATGAAAATAATATACTTGTTAATATTAAAATCTTAATTAATTTTCATATCTCATTAATTAAAATTAAAAAGACTAATAAATTATTAAAAAATCTGTAACTAGTTATACCATACCGATAAATTTAAAATATAAGAAACATATGTATTTAAAATTAATGATATTAATGATGATTAAAGAAAGAAAAAAAGGAGATTCGCCATGGCCAAATGAGGTCGAGGACGACCTCGGAAAGAGGAGGAACAACCTACAGTGGTCGCAAAAAAAGGACACAACATCTACTATCCAAACTCGCATCCATGCTTTTATTTAGGGAGAAAAACCACCGTCGAGCAAAGGGGTTTTGACCCCAATTGGTAATACAATGATGAATTCAGTGGCGCAGGTTTCTGGAATTCCCAAGCTGAAACCACCTACAAGTAATGTCCAAACTCCAAAATTAGCTGTGATTCCGTACCCAAGCATGACTAGTAAGGATAAAGCGGTAGCTAGCCCGGCGATAGAGGAACCAAGTGTTATCAATTTGCCAAATGTAGTAACGCATGTACATCAGGAAAATGTAAGAGGGGGTGAAAATGCAGTTCAAGAGCAACACCAGCCACATGAGGTGAACAACCTAGGCCTTGGACTAGTTTGTTTACCAATAACCGGAATGCGTAAAATGGTACGCCTTTATCTTTTATTCCTCCAATAGTTGTTGATGGTAAACCAATGGTAGTAGTTGATGTTGGAAATTTGCCTTTGGCGGAGAGATGCGTCAACCCATCTTTGATGAATTAAACACTAGTGTTCCGCATGTTGGAGACTTTGTCTCTTCGCACATGCATAATCTATGAAGTGAGTAGATGACCGTAAGGCCAAAAATCATCAAATTTCATTGAGAAATGAAAGAGATATTGGTCCACGAAGTAAGGTGTTTGAGGCATGAAAATATGGTGTGGGACAAATCTACCACATCGGTGGGAATAGGAAGAATTGTTCTCTATATAAGTCTCTAATGTGTTAAAGGGTTTGGGACCCCAAGGGGTATCCCGTGTGTTTAAAGGAGGGAGGACCTAGATGTGCTTGGGTTCAAGGCTAAGCCCACACGCTGCGCCGCTCGCCTGCCCCGCCCGGCTTCGATCCGGCCTCTTGGGCCGGTCACGGGTCACGGTCACGGTCATGGTCGCGAGTCGCGTCGGGTCATGGGCCTGGTCGTGGTGTCATGTGGACACAACACAAAGAATCATCCAACATTGTAACCATCCAGATTTAGTTGCTTCTTGATTTCAGGATATCAAGATTCAAGACACAAATAAGCTATGGCGTGATTCTCAACATTGGTCTTGCAAGGTTATCAAGATTCAAGACACAACAAGATGCGCTTTTGAAGATTGACCATTTATTTATCCTTTCGAACACTTGTAATAGTTATTTACTTCCCGTACTACTTTATAAAGTACAATAGAGTACCGACAATTTAAGACAAGATTGTATTGTATTACTATTAGTGTTCAAAAGATGTCATTAAAAGTTGTGTGACCAAATCTGGATATGGCAATGGTTTTTCTGGTAGAGTGATGATGATGAACGTGTTCATGGTGTCAACGCTACCAAGATCAAGTTGGAACAAGCGCTCACGAGCTCGAGGATGTCCATCGACAAGAGGAGAAGATCAAGATGTTATTCTATCTTGCAGTATGGAAGGCCTATATATGTCTCTGCATAAAGGATCCGAATAATGGTAGGAGGAAATGGTCACTCACCGATGATCAAGTGGGCGTAATCCAAAATTGGAATAAGTAGTTTTTCTTACTTGTCAAGAATAAATATTAAATGATGTCTGATTAAAAATGGATTAAAGTAAGGAGGAATATGAAAATAATTTATATTCCTTACGCTTTAAAAATCAGAAGTTTAATCTCATCTTCTCTCCCGTTTAAAAATTGGATTTTGTAAACGACTTAAAAAGATCCGTTCTTTTAAGTATAATTATTAAAGTGTGTAAAGTATGTTCGCACATAAGAGGGAGAAAAATCCACTGACTGTGCGAAAACTGTTACCACACTTAGGTAAGCGCCAACAATTGTCTGGGCACCAATCATAACGGAAGAAGACTAAAAGCTAAAGACGTTGAGCCTGCCATACTATTTGGCAGAAGATCATTCATAGGATGATATTGGACACTCAGTCATAAAAAGCCTACGGGCGACTGGAGTGGGCCAAAATTCATTTGAGATGATGATATTGGACACTCAGTCATACAAAGCCTACGGGCGACTGGAGTGAGGCCAAAATTCATTTCATAGGAAAAGTAATGGACATCTAGTGTGGTGGGCCAGAGTTTCCAGGTCTTAAATGATCTGAAGGCCTAAGAAAGAAAAAGAAAGAAATTGGACACTCATCACGCCAAAGCAACTAGAGTGGGCTGCAGTATCGAGATCACATATGATCCGGCGCCTAGCTCACTGCAAGAGGTTGTTCATGTGAAGCAACGCCACCTCTAAAAATCAAAGGGGCTGGACAGGTTGTCCTCAATAGGACTTCAGGGAATGAGATCACTCTAAGATGAGGTGATACATGTCCCAAACTTTGTCTAAGAGACGTTGTTGGTCAAGATGGTTTGAGACTAGTCCAACAGGTCTGTAATAACTAAGAATGGTACAATATGTCTATAGCCAAATGAATGATATATTTGTAATCCGTGCATCTATGCTATCATAGATTAAGACACGTTAAATAGCAAGTCATTCAAAAGCTAACGATGTTGAGATTGTTGCCTTCTGTCGACATAAACCCTCAAAATAAATGTGAGGTAGATGAAGAGGCAAAATCACCTTTCCAAATTCCAAAGCGAATAGCGAAAAGAAGCTCCTCCTTCTAGAACTTAGTCACACCTTTAAGGGTGATTTAAAGTTTATACAAAATAGAAGCGGGGAGACAAGTACGCTGTGACCTTCATTGATGACGCAGTACAACATATTGTATCCTTTGTTTGTTGAAAAGCAAAGATGAAGTTGTTAGGCGAATAAGCGCTACAAACGTAAGTTGAAAATCAACTAAGCCTACGATTGAGGAATTGTGAGTGATAGGGGGGGAGAATGTGAAGCATCGTTCATTAAACGGCTGTTCATTTCTCACCTTAGTCCAACGGTGTTAGCCAAACGCAAAGTCGTACGCCCAAAATATGTGGGATAGCTTGATAAAAGTTGGAATACCAAAACAGGTCAAGTTGTACCTAAGACTGTAGATTGCATACCCACTGGATCTGCAAATAACAGTAGTGTTTATCGCCTCTTGGCGTCAAAGAATGCTGAATTCTTTGAAGATAACTTTCCTTGAAAAGGAAAAAGGAGTAATTGCTCGAGGTTAACAAGAACCCGCGAGGGCTTGACTGTCCGGAACTAGACGTTCCGTATCTATAGGACTCGAAAGTTGTTGGCTATCCGGAACGTAATATTTCAGATCAGCAGAACTCAGAGATTCTAGATGTTGAACCGAGACGGAGCAAAGAAGGGGACAAAGACTTGCTCCAGTCCTTCTAGCTTAAAGGGTTGAGAATGAACCATTGACAATTAACAAGTAATTGTCATCTCCAAAAGCACTGCTTTGGAAAGAAGCTACAAAGAGAGAAATATATTACATCATATAGAACCATACTTGCGTAATGGTTGATCTTCCTCCGGAAAAAGAACCTTTGGGTTGTGAAAAAGGATACTCAAAAATGAGTACAAAGTAGATGGATCTAGTGACAAGTTTAAAGCCTCGGCTACTTGTACATGTGCTCCCCTGGGAGTAGCTTAACATCCTGGGCCATTGCAGTCTTGCGTAGCATGAATGTTGAAACAGTCTTCCCAACCGGAGAGTTGGAAGAAGAGAATCAGAGTTGGTTTGCCGGACTGTTGGGCTTCTTCCTGAACTTTCATTTTGGTCCCTGAAATGTTTACATTTTGGTCGTGAAAGTTTCAGATAAAACAGAAACATTGACTCTGAAATTAGAAAGCCAACAATGAGAATCACGATGCGAAAGTAAAAGTCATATTGAAACAAAGCCTCGATATGAAAGATATGGGTATCACAGATGACATCTTAGGAATTAGATTTCTAAGACATCTAACTGATCGGTCGATAGTCGATAGCCTTCTGGGCAAGCCACGATGGATATGAATCATGGAATCGATTGGAATCATGGTGCACCCATAGACAAGGAGCGATATGCTCAGGTCACGTGTGTAGTTCAATGTATTGTACACACTACAACCGACTGGCATCGACTATAAGCGGTCATCGGCTTAAACTAAGGTTCATGATGATTTTAATACACGATCAATAAGGCATTAAGCCGGATATGACGATATCCGAATTATTCGCTATTCTACTGATTATAGTATCTTTGGATGTCCAAATGTTCTGGGAGAACACAAGTGATGCAAATCGACATCGGATCTCAAGAACACCAAAGCCACAAGTAAATATGTATGGGTCTTGGAAAATCCTCTAAGAAAATTTGCATCGATTCATGACGGGATCAGAGTTTATCGCTTTATACAAAGCATGAAAGAAGTTGAGTAACTTCATGACTCCTTAGAGGACGCCCTTATCGGGAGAAACTCGCGGTCTTCAAGAAGCTTATACATTGTGGCTAGCCTGGCCGACTTCGTGAAAGACACTAATGACTGCCTGGACATATCTGTCCCGATTTGTTTCGAGAACATAAGATCAGATGGCTTGATCATCACGGGTATCACTTCCTTGTTTATTAACTAAGGACTACCCGAGATCAAGTGTTACGTCATCAAGGAATGGGCTTAAACCCAAACAATACGAACCTTTATGTGGAAACCCAACCATACCGATTGGAGATCCCAAGAATTTGGTTCAATGGGAAAACTAAGCGGCAAAAGGTTCACTTGAGCGCTTCAGTGGAAGCAAGAAGCACTTCGATGATGATTTTTGTACCAAACATGAATCCAAAGTTGTTCCCGCTGATAGACATTAAAGTTTTACCCGCATGGTGGGTAAAGGTTAAGCTTCCAAACCTTTAAACGATCCTTAAAACGGTTGAGGTTAAGGTTGGAAAAACTTTTAATGATTCCTAACACTTGTGAAGTGGGTATAGCAGATACCTTGTAAGAGATCACCTATTTAAGTGCGAGGATGGCGCCTCAAATGAACGCACTTAAGAATCCAAGTGTGTTCCACGGCCACAACGGACAAAAACGTAAGAATGAAACTGATAAGAAAAGTTATTGTGTTGTTATCATTGTCTTGGCTTACACTAAACACTGACTTCGCTCAAGACATCACGCTCACCAGCAGCAAGTAAGTCGGACGGTATTCAACTAGGGAAGGTTCAAAGCTAAAGCTACTCTCCCTGATGCAACATCTTTCACAAAGATTGTCGAAAGTAGGCACTTAAATGCCTACAATCTCTCTTTCATAGAGGGGATTGTTGGAAATTTGTCTTTAGCGGGGAGATGCATCCACCCATCTTTGATGAATTAAACACTAGTGTTCCGCATGTTGGAGACTTTGTCTCTTCGCACATGCATGATTTACGAAGTGAGTAGATGACCGTAGGGCCAAGAATCGTCAAATTTCGTTGAGAAATGAAAGAGATATTGGTCCACGAAGTAAGGTGTTTGAGGCATAGAAATATGCTGTGGGACAAATCTACTACATCGGTGGGAATAGGAAGAATTGCTCTCTATATAAATCTCTAATGTGGTAAAGGGTTTGGGACCCCAAGGGGTATCCCATGTGTTTAAAGGATGGAGGACCTAGATGTGCAGGGGTTCAAGGCTAAGCTCACATGCGCGCGCCTTACGCCTGCTCCTGGCCCCGTCTCAGCCCGATCTCGGAATCGCGGGTCACGTGGGACTTTCTGATATTATCTTTTTGGACTCTAAATTGCTTAATATTTATAGTTTGGTCCCCAGAGTTTCTGGAAAGTTGATTATGGGGTGACGGAAGGCAGAAAACTTTCTACCTACCGTTGGAACTGTTTTTTGAGGCATTAATCAGCCATTACTTGGCTGATTAACTCCTCCATTATCAGTCCTTCTTCAATGGTCATGAACAGCCCATAAACCACCCATTAATCTGCCTACTAATGGCCATTACCACATACTCACTTATGGCGTACTTTGTTTGTGGCTGTTGGGCATTCTCCTCCATGCTATATATTGATGCCCCGCCTGGCTCACTTCGTGACAACAATATAGCCCACATACGTGACTGAAAAACAGAAGATACAGACACAGAAAATAGCACAAACAGACCACATAATGCTGAGCAAAACTGAAAGAAAAAAGCGGTGAGCATACACTCACATATACACAAGATATACACAACAGAGACACACTATATACACAGAAACAAAACAGAAGAGAAGATAGAAACTCTTCCTTCCTTTTCCATTTCTTCAGCAAGTCAATTCATTTTTGTTTTATTCGGCAGGCTCAACCTATTGGCTTTGTAGCGTTGAGATTAAAGTGTTGTTTTATCTTGGGAGACTATTGCCCGCTAACGTAAAAGCATATATACGGGGCAATCTTGTCTTAAGAACAAAGGTCAATTCCTCGACTCAACACACAACGTTGTAACCATCCAGATTTAGTTGCTTTTTGATTTCAGGATATCAAGATTCAAGACACAACAAGCTTGCGACAGTTCTCAACATTGGCCTTGCAAGGTTATCAAGATTCAAGACACAACAAGTTTGCGGCAGTTTTGAAGATTGACCATTTATTTATCCTTTCGAACACTTGTAATAAATATTTACTTCTCGTACTGCTTTATAAAGTACAATAGAGTACCAATAGTTGACACTAGTGAAACAACTGCACAAACCAAAAAATGGTCTAATGCCCTCATACTGTAGGTTATTGGTGAGGTTGAGGCCCCTTCATTTAGTTATATGAGCAAGTATATAGCTAAGAATTGGAGTGAGATAGATGAACCTACTGTGTATTGGCATGATGAAGGATACTATGTAGTGAAATTTCAGAGTATAGAGGATATAAATAAGATTTTATACTCTGGACCTTACACCATGAATAGTAGACCATTGATTCTGAAGCCATGGACACCTGAGTTTGACTTCCAACAGGATTTTCCCAAAACTATGCCACTTTGGGTGAGGTTTCTAACCTGCCTCTTAACCACTGGGGGCATGTTCCTTTGGAGTAAAATTGCTAGTAGATTGGGGGAGCCTATGTTTACTAATGAATGTACCAAGCAAAACTGACCTATTTGTCCTATGCTAGAGTTCTTGTGAATGTGGATATTACTCAAGATCTGCCTAAGGAGATTCTAGTCACAGATGAGAAGGGGAACTCTTTTACTCAGTATGTAGAATTTTATTGGAAGCCATTATTCTGCAAGTGTTGTATTCAGCATGGGCATGAGTATAAAGAAAACCCTAACAAGCCTGAAGACAAGCAGAAGGGGAAACAGATACAACAACCACCAAAGGAGAAACAAGGCTATAAAGGGTATAGAAAACCAGCTCAGCAATGGGTTGGGAAACAAGTGGTTGCCATGTATGAGCCAGTAGTAGCCAAGACAGGGCAAGATAAAGTGCCACAAACTCAGTCAGTGCCAAGCAAAGAGATAAGCAAGAGTGCAAAAAAATGATGTATCTCAACCACAATTGAGCAAGGATGAATGGCCAGCATTGCCTGCATTTTATGTAACACCTCTACCAAGAGGTTCCTCTGGGGATGCTAGTTCAAGTAGAGGTACTATGGGTAGTATGTCATATGGTGCAAGCAAACAAGTAACAATGCAGAATACTTCTAATAGCTTTGCAGCTTTAGAAAGGAGGGAGTTGGAACCAATGACTGTGGGATTGCCTCAAGATGGAGGAGAACCACCAACATATTAATGAAATGTCTTATTTGGAATGTGAGAGTCCTTAACATGCCCTTCAAACAGAGGAAGATGGGGTAATATTTAAAAAAAATACAACGTATGTTTGGCTGGACTAGTGGAAACTAAAGTTAAGGAACCTAAATTCTTACCTTGTGTAAATAAAATTGCTAGAAGGTAGAAATGTGTACATAATTATACTCATGTTGCTAATGGGAGGATTTGGGCGCTCTGGCAAGAAATAGAAGTTGCAGTAACTGTGCATGAAACTCATGGACAATATATCAATTGCCTGATCACTGGTAGAAGGACTGATTTCCAGTGTTTGCTCACAGTGACATATGGGAATAATAGTCTTGAAAAAAAAACAGATTTATGGGCTGGTTTGATTAGTCTAGGTGCATCAATAACTACCCCATGGTGTATATGTGGAGATTTTAATGCTCCACTTTCAAGTGAAGATAGAACAAGGGGAAATCCAGTTGTAGATGCTGAAACTAGAGACTTTCAACGTATTATGGATTGCCCGGTGCTAACAGATATGAAGGCAACAGCGAGGCTACTTACTTGGACAAATGGGCATGTCTGGAGCAAAATTGATAGAGCTTTATGTAACACTGCTTGGGTGGTTAAATATGGGATCATTATTGCACAATTTCAGGAGAATTATTTCTCTGATCATTCCCCAATTCATATTGAAGTTCTCAGCCACAGTAATCCAAAAAGGAAACCTTTTAGATTTTTAAACATCATTGCAGAAGAAGAGCAGTCCTTGCATATAGTTGAACAAGTTTGGCAGCAATACCATCTAGGGACAATAATGTATAGACTCTGGTGTAAACTGCAAGCTTGTAAGGAACCACTTAAGATGTTGAAAACTGGCTGGGTAGTATAGATGGTAGAATTGATGAGGTAAGAGAGAACTTGGAAACTATTTAAGCACATATCACAGTAGCACCAAATTCTAAGTTAATTGCAAATGAGAAGGAGGCTATGGGTGAACTCACAAAATAGATGAATTTACAGGAGAAAGTTCTGAAGCAGAAATCCAAAGCCCATTGGATACAGGAAGGGGATGGAAATAACAGATATTTATCAACTGTATGAAGGCTAGGGCAAGTTCAAATTCAATTTCTCTACTCAAGGATGCAACAGGCAGGGTGTTTCAAAGACATTCAGAGCTTGAAAATGAAATACTTCAGTTTTATCAAGATTTTCTAAGATCTGCTGCTACCAGAATTCCAGGAGTGGACCTGGTCATACATAGAAATGGGCGTACACTTAGTGTGCAACAACAACAGGATATGTGCAGGACTATTACCAAAGAGGAAATTAAACAAGCATTATTTGGCATTGATGACAATTAGGCTCCAGGCATAGATGGTTATATTGCATATTTTTTCAAGAAGACATGGGGCATTATCCATAATGATGTTTGTGCAGCTGTCATGGAATTTTTCTACCAGAACAGATTACTTAGAGCTATCAACAATACTCTAGTTACTATGGTGCCTAAGAAGTCCCACCCTGAGACAATAAAAGACTACAGACTCAGAGCTTGTTGCTCCATATCCAAAGGTGATCATTGCAAGAATTAAGGGTGTTATTGATGGTATTATGGGCTAAAGTCAGTCTGCCTTCATCCCTGGGAGGTTGATATCAAACAATATTATCTTAAGTCATGAGCTAGTCAAGGATTATACCAGAAAATAGATTTCACCAAGGTGCATGATCAAAGTAGACTTGTAGAAAACTTATGATTCGGTTGAATGGTACTTCATTGAACATATTCTTAAGGGGTTGGGATTTCCTAGAACTATGGTTTGGACACGTGTAGAGGAGAGACACAAATGCCCCAGTGCGGAGGTGTGAGAGGTTGGCTATGAACGGGTACAGAAGGGGTAGAGGTAGGCCGAAGAAGTATTGGGGAGAGATGATTAGACGGGATATGGCGCAGGTGCAATTCACCGAGGACATGACCTTAGATAGGGGGTTATGGAGGACACGGATTAGAGTAGAAGGGTAGTAGGTAGTCCAGCGTAGTCCTACCTACGCTTACAAACTATTAGTTGTAGTGTTATTATTGTAGGTCCGCTTAGCCTATCATACTAGTAGGTACAATATTGCCTTATAATCCCTTGTCATTTAATTTATGTTGTTATGTGTATTTTGTTTGTTTTATTTACTTGCATTAGTTATTGTTTCTTTTTCAGAATTCGCTATCATGGCTTAGTCTCTTTGTTTGCCTTACTTTGCTTGTGCTTGTGCTTTGTCTTGAGCCGATAGTCTCTCGGAAACAGCCGCTCTACCTACCAAGGTAGAGGTAAGGTCTGCGTACACTCTACCCTCCTCAGACCCCACGTTGTGGAATTTCACTGGGTCTGTTGTTATTGTTGTATGGTTATTTGGAGTATGAATTGCATTAAAATAGTCAGTTATACATTTATGATCAATGGGGAAATGACCGACACAATGAAAGTAAAAAGAGGACTTAAATAAGGAGACTCAATAACCCCCTTACATCTTTGTGCATTTAATGGAGTATCTGACTAGATGTCTAAGAGGTTTGCAAGGTGAACCTGATTTTAATTATTATCCTAGATGTCAGAAGTTAGGGATTACACATCTGTATTTTGCAGATGATCTACTATTGTTTACTAGGGGAGATGTGCAGTTTGCCATGCTCCTTAGGGATAAATTTTTTTTGTTCTCTGATGCCTCATGATTAAAAGCAAACTTGAGTAAGAGCCAGGTATACTTTGGCGGAGTAGATATCACCACGAAAAATGCTATCTTTGAGTTGCTGGGATATGAAGAGGGGGAGCTTTCTTTTAAGTATTTGGGAGTGTCTCTCTCAACTAAAAGATTGACCATCATCCAGTGCAAACCTTTGATAGATAAAATTACTGCTAAGATCACAAGCTGGGTGGCAAAATGCCTCTCCTATGCTGGGAGATTGCAACTTATCAAGGTTGTTTTGTTTGGGGTCCAAACTTATTGGTCTTAATTATTTTTTATGCCTAAGAAGGTAATAAAGTTGATAGAAGCTGTATGTATGAGCTACTTATGGTCTGGAGAGGCTTCTATCACAAAGAAAGCTATGGTAGCATGTGATAAAGTTAGTCTACCCAAGAATGTAGGGGGGCTGAATATCCTAAATCTGAGGATATGGAATCAAGTGGCTATATGTAAACTTCTGTGTGCACTAAGTCAAAAGAAGGACAAATTATGGATCATATGGATACACACTTATTACATCAAGAGACAGGATATACAGACAATGCAAATTTCTAAACAAGCAGCTTGGGTGGTCAGGAAAATCTTACAAATTAGGAAATACTAGCAAGCATTAGGTGATATTCAAAGTTTGATTCTTGGAGGCAAATTTCACCTGGCTACAGCTTACAAAAGATTGAGGGGGAAGGTAATGACTATTGCATGGAGTAAACTGATGTATCAGCATATGCTACTCAAATGGAGGATGACAGTAAATCCAGATTGTGTCATATGCTGCAATGCACCAGAAATAGACAGCATTTGTACTTTGAATGTAACTTCACTAAGGATTTGTGGTACAACATGTTGCAGTGGCAGAAATGGGACAGGAACATTCAAGATTGGGAGCAGGAATGGCAATGGATCCAGCATCAGGCAAGAGAAAAACACCCAAGGAAGATTGTGTTGAAAGCTAGTTTGGCCGCTGTGGTCTATGGCATTTGGATTGAACGAAACATTAGGATTTTCCAACAACAGAGGACTACTAGGGAGCATATGCTGCACCAGATGAAGTTGCATTTGTGCATTAGAGTCGGGCAAAATTGGAAGCTATATCACTATATTAGCTCTTTGGGAGGTTAGAGTTTTATTTGTTGGGTAGTTAGTTTGTTTACCAAGTATATGCAGGTAGGGATCAAAATTCTGGATGAATCTCCCATTGTTTGTAAATATTCACTTGGTGATTAATAAAATTTCCATACATAATATTTTTCTTACAAAATATTTGAGTATGACATTTATAGAGATATAATATTATAAAGAGTGTACCGTTATAATGAATGTCACTCTTGTTATAAGTAGAATGTTGTTATAAAGAAGTAAAATATAACATGAAAATCGGTTTCGGAAGAAAATCAGACTGTTTATAGTAAAATATTGTTATAACAAATAGCAAGTATAGAAAGGTTTTGCCTGTATTTTTGCATTCTTGTGGGGCTTGTATAAATTTTGGGACTCTGTTGATTACGCTTTCTATCCAGGATTAGACTATATAAATTTAAGTTTTTCGGCGTTTTACATTACATTCCCAGTTTTGCAAAATTGATTTGTCTATATTTTATATTACTAATAATACTGAACTCAGATGGTTTTAAATGAAATAATTTAGACAGTGAAAATTTGTATAAATGATTCTAACTTGCTAGAGATTGAGGTCGTAGTTGTCATTGTTATTTATTTTTGTCGTAGTCTAAACCCATAAACAAATCCAAGCGATAAATATTAATTAGAGTGAGATCTTATATGGATTAAATAGGAAGTGTCTGATATCTTTATTTTCCTTCTCGTCTTTTCCAATTTCCAGGGAAAAGGAGAGAGAAAGGGTGGCCAGTATATCTTTAAGAAAGATTAGAAGGGAGGATTAGGCAATAATGAAAAATTAGCCAATTTACTCAAATCGTAAAAGCTTGATTTGATTAAGATAAATAAAAGCAGAATGTAGAATTAATTAGGCATTTGTAGAATTAAAACGAAGTAAATAGATCAATAAGAAGTGTGTTGAGATGAATAAGATCCCTCCATCCTTAATTAAATATTTCAAATTTAAGTTATGAGAATAAAAAATTTCTTTTAGGTAGCGTTTCCTCCTTACTTGAGCTTTATGTGGCGCGAACCAAAATTAGGGTCATTCGCACAAATGTCTCTATTTCGAGATGGTCTTTAAGTTTTGCCGCTCAAATTTGTGGTCTTTAGTATTTGTCCTTCAACACTTTTCGTGCATCATAAGCTTAGATTTCGCTCCATATAAGTTTACATTTCGTTCCCACAAATTATGTCAGACACGACAAAGTTTTCAAACTCAACATGAGATGGCCAAAACACATCAAACTCCACAAAAATAGATACAAAAAATGATAAAGAACATATGCCCCAAAAAGCATAACTACAATTTTTGAAGACTATGATAAATTCTGAAAAAACTATACAATTTATACCGTATAACTTAATCTTACAGAACTTATGTCGAGCGGGACAAATATTAAATTTCAAATATTACAGAACTTATATCAAGCGGAATAGATTTGAATATCTTTAATAAATGAACAGTAAGAGTAAAAATTAAAGACTAGGGTCAAAATTAAAAAAAAAAACAGTGCATTTGAAGAGCAATTAGTGCAAAGATCTCCCCAAATTAGTGGAGATTCAAGTCCGGATACTAAACAACAAATAAAAAAAACTAAAACAGAAAGAGGTGAAGAGACAAATCCATGGAGTGAGTGTGACTGTAGTCTGTACATAAAATGGACAAATTAGTTGACGTATGGTAGGTGGCCAGCCTGAAAAGTGAAAACGCTCCATCACTTTGTAGTGGGGAGTAGGTAAAAGAAAATCCAAGCTAACATGTCCAATCCAACCTTGAAAAGAGGTGACATATTCCATTATGCTATAGAATCAAAAGGCAATTCATTACCCAAACAATCAATGGTGGAGCAAGAGATCAAGTAATAGTGTATTAATACTGATATTATAATGATGATATTAATTATGTTAAAATTATTTTTTATTTAATATTTGGTTTGATGTATAAAAATATTACATAATCTTTAAAATAATATTTTTTTATAAAAATATCCTTAATATTTTTTTATAAAAATATCCTCCATATTTTTTATCTTTGTACACTAGAAGTTGACAATAGCTTGGGTAATGGGACAGTGTAGAAAGAGGGAAGGACATGCTCTTTTGAAGTTTTCATCAAATTTAATATAACTATATTGTAGGTTGATTCTTGAAGATTAGTACGTATTTATGATTGATTGAAATACATAGTCTCTTGATTATTTTCAATATATATAAATATACAATACTTAAATATGAAAAATAACTTTACATTTTCCTACTATAATTCTAATAGATTTTCTTAATACTAGACTAATATCATAATTATACTTATACAAGAATTCTACAACTATGGTAAAATATGGACAACTATACAAAGTGATATACACGGTTGTAGCCGTGTATATCTTCTTTCACACCCCTCGCAGCCATAGCGGGTGATTGTCGTACACTAAGATTGTCCCTAAAATAATCAAACAGTACTATGGGGAGATCCTTAGTAAAGATGTCAGCAATCCGGCACCGTGAAGGGACATACAAAACACGTACTTATCCTCGAGCTACCTTTTTGCGAACAAAGTGAATATCCATCTCGATATGTTTAGTGCGCTGATGTTGGACCGGATTCTCAGATAGATAGACTGCACTAACATTATCAAAGTAGACCAAAGTAGCTTTCTGAATAGGAAAGTAAAGCTCTAACAGATGATTACGCAACCAACATGACTCAAACACCACATTGGCTACCTCTCGATACTCGACCTCCGCACTGGATCGCGATAAAGTAGTCTGGCGTTTTGCCGACCAAGAGACCAAGTTATCACCAAGAAACATACAATAACCAGATGTTGAACGTCTGGTATCTGGACATCCACCTCAATCAGCATTTGTTTAAGACACGAGAGTAGAGACGGAAGATAGATATAAATGCAAACCATAATCAAGAGTGTCATGTATGTAACACACAATGCGTTTGAGTGTATACATGTGCTCGTCCCTCTTATCATGCATAAATAAACACACCTACTGAACTGCATACGTAATATCGGGCCTCTTGAAAGTAAGATATTGAAGAGCCCCTGCAAGACTGCGATAGTGAGTGAGATCCTCGTAAGGTGTGCTAAAGGTAGCACTCAGCTTTGGTTTGGTGTCAACCGGAGTAGAAGAGGACTTACAAGATGACATGTCAGCTCTCACTATAATCTTAGTCGCATACTTCCTCTGTGATAAAAATAGGCCACATGCATGACGTGTGACAGCTATATCAAAAAAATAACTCTGGGGCCCCAAGTCTTTTATAGCCAATTCAGAACTGAGAAGAGACATGATAGACTTGCACAGTTTATCAGAAGAGGCAGTCAATATAATATCATCCACATATAACATAATTTATGCCAGAGAAGTACCATGATGATAGATAAACAAAGAATAATCCGACCAGCTATGAGAAAACTCAATAGTAGACATATAATCTGCAAACCTTTTATACTAAGCCCGAGGGGCCTGTTTAAGCCCATACAATGACTTCTTCAGCAAACAGACATGGTGAGGATGATCGGGGTCTCTGAAACCCAAGGGTTGATGCATGTATACTGTCTCCTTAAGATCACCATGTAAGAAATTATTTTTCACATCCAACTGATGAATGGGCCATGCTTTCGAGAGAGCCAGACTAAGAATAATGTGAATGGTTGCCGATTTGACCACCGGACTAAATGTCTCTCTACAATCCACGCCAACCGTAAGATTTTTCTTTATGAGCAAAGATTCACGTAGAACGAATAATATTGACACCAGACGAACGGGGCACCAACTCCCACATCTTATTTTCAATAAGAGCATTATATTAATCATCCATGACCATTTTCCAATTCGGGTCATGAAGGGCAGCGACTGGATTACGTGGTAGGGGTGATTTAGTGACATTATAATTTAGATTAAAATGTTATTTTGGTTTTAAAATATCCCATTGGCTACACGTAACGGGCCCTTGACTCAAAACAGAAGCGGACTGGACTATGGAAAGTGGCAGACTGCCTCGAGACTGGCCAGCAGGCAGTGGGCTTGCTGGCCAAACGACTGGACTTGGAGAAAAATTTGGAAAAGAAATATTTGGGCCAGCAGGCAGTGAGCATGCTGGCAGATATATGTCTCGGACTGGAACTGGGTCAGTGGGTACTAGTCCAATCGGTGTTTGCTGGTCCAGATCCGAGACGATGTCCCAATTAAATGATGGACCACATACGGTGAGAGCCCATCACCCAAAAAATTATAAGAATTAGCTACGGATTAATACAATTTAGCAAACAGAAATTGGGTTTCATCAAAAATAACATGGCGACTAATTATGATTTTATTAAAGGATAAATCAAAATATTTGTAACCACGATGATTAGACGGATAACCCAAAAACACACAAATGGTAGAACGGGCTTGAAGTTTGTTAATTGTAGTGGACAGGAAGAGAGGATAGCACAAACACTCAAACACCCTAAGATGAGAATACGTAGGATCTTTAAGATAAAGAATTTTTAGAGAGTGGTATGTTAATCCTTTGTTAAGAAGTATGTTAAGAAGGTAAGTAGCCATTTGCAATGCATGATGCCAAAAAGAAGGGGGTACGGAAGCATGAGCTAGTAAAGTTGGAACAATATTATTAACGGTACAAATTTTTATTTTGGCTTTCCCATTTTGTGAGGACATATGAGGATAAAAAAAACCGAAAATAGATGTCATTTTTGTTACAAAATTCCTGAAATGGCCTATTGTCCAATTCCCTTCCATTATCACATTGAATGTTTTTAATTTTCCTTTCAAATTGAGTATGAATGAATGCTCTAAATGTTAAGAATGTTGAAAAAACTTGAGACTTTTTAGACAACAGAAAAGTCCACAAAAAATTAGAATAATCATCCAAGAATAACACATAATAGCGATGACCCAAAGAGCTCAAAACAGGAGATAATCATAAATGACTATGAATAATATCAAAAGACATCAAAGTACTAGAAGTATAGGCTACAAAAGGTAATCTAACATGTTTCCCTAGTGGACAAGAAGAACAAATATTAGTACTATGCGTACTATTACAATCAATAAAATTACTATTTTTGAGAGAAAAAATAACAGACGCCCTCGGTTGACCCAAACGTTCATGCCATAAGGAAGGTGTTAGAGCGACAAACGTTGATGGTGTGGCTTGACTCGTGGAAGTGGTAGTGGTGATTGGATAAAGCTCTCCCAAACTATTACATCTCATTAGAGGTATCCCTATTGTGAAATCTTTCACAGAAAATCCAAAAGGGTCAAAGTCAACAGAAACCCAATTATCAGTTGTGAATTTTAGAACAGACACTAAATTTTTAATTAAGTGACGAACATGAAGGACATTTTTAAGGTTAATGGTGTGTTTGGGGGAGATAATTTTGTGTGACCATAACCACGATAATTTTGTCCAACTTCACATTTTATCTTTAATAAGATAATTAATAGCCATATAAATTCTTATGGCTTATTTTATGATCATAAATTTTAATTTATTTTTTCTTTTAAACTTCCAAGTACTCCCTCTGTTTCTTAATCAATGGATTTTTAGTTTGAGCAGATCTCTTAGGAAAATTACACTCCTACAAAATATAAAATGTATTTACTAACTTACCCTTAATCAAATGCTTTGAAAAGGAAGTATATTTTTAATGGTTCTTACTTATGTAAAATTTTATTTATTTGAATAAGGATAAAATTGGAAGTATAAAATCAATGTGTTCTTGATTTTGTGAAGCACTACTATTTTGAAACAAAACAAAAAAAATATCATTTATTATGAAATGTTGGAACACTTTTACATAGGTTGAAACAAAAGGAATAATCACTTTTGACTACACATAAATATGGCCAAATAAGCTTGCTACTTTTGTTTCAATTTACGTGTTATTTTTCACTTTTTGAGATTCAAATTATGCAAACTCTAACCTACATTTTAAAATATATTTTTATCCCTAAACCCCAAGAGCTGATGCATATAAATTGTCGCCTTGAGTTCACCGTGTAAGAAAACATTCTTCACATTTAACTGATGAATGGGCCATGCTTTCGAAAGAGTCAAGCTAAGCACCGTACGAATGGTAGCCGGTTTGACCACCAGACTAAATGTCTCACCACAATCCACACCAACCTGCTGAGTCTTACCATCACCTACAAGACGAGCCTTATGCCTCGCAAAAGAACCGTCAGAATTGTCCTTATGAGAAAAAATTCATATAGACCGAATAATATTAACACCAGATGGACGAGGCACTAACTCCCACGTCTTATTATCAATAAGAGCAGTATATTCGTCGGTCATAGCAATTTTTCAATTCGGGTCATTTAACGCAGACACTGGGTTACAGGGTAAAGGTGATTTAAGAACATTATAATTTAAATTAAAATGTCTTTTCGGTTTAAAAATACCCCATTGACTACGAGTGACTGGTCTTTGACTTGAGGGAGAATCGGGTGGATTTTGGGAATTATCGGGACTCGGGACGGACTGGCCAGCAGGCAATGGGCCTGCTGGCCCAATTCGGTAATGAGAACTGGACACAAGGACTGAACCAGTGGCGGTAATGGGCTGGGTGACTGGCCCATTTACCGTTACTGGCCCAAGAATCGAGCGGGCGGTGTTCTTTGGAATCAGAGCTGTAATCTGAGCAGTTGGGTCCAATGGGCGATGGGCCATTGGAGGATTTGGGGTGCGAGACATGTCTGAAAAATGGTGAATAATATACGGGGATATACTATCATCCAAAAAATTATACGAACCATGCACGAGATTACTCACGTTAGCAAATGGAAATTGGAATTAATAAAAAATACATGACGACTAATGATGATTTTATTAGATGATAAATCAAAATATTTATAACCACGATGATTAGACGGATAACCCAAAAACACACAAGGGGTAGACCGGGCATGGAGTTTGTTAATTGTGGTTGACGGAAACAACGGATAACATAAGCACCCAAAGACCCTAAGATGTGAGAACGAAGGGGTCTTATTATATAACATATGAAGGTGGGATGAATATGTCAAACGTTTGATAGGAAGAATGTTAAGGAGATATGTAGGCATTTGTAGAGCATGATGCCAAAAGGTAGGGGGTACGGAAGCATTAATCAATAAAGTTCGGACAATATTGTTAATGATACGAATTTTTCGTTCGGCTTTCCCATTTTGTGAAGACGTATGAGGGCAAAAAAAATGAAAATTAATCCCATTATTAGCACAAAATTTCTGAAATACCCCATTATCATATTCTTTGTCATTATCACATTGGATATTCTTAATTTTTCGTTCGAATTGGATTTTAATGAATGCTCTAAATTTTAAGAAGGTGGAAAAAACTTGAGATTTTTTCGCTATTGGAAAAGTCCATAAAAAATTAGAATAATCATCCAAAAAGAGAATATAATAACGATGACCCAAAGAACTGAGAACATGAGACGTTCATAGATCGTTATGAATAATATCGAATGGCATTAGAGTATGCGAATTAGAGTCTACAAACGGCAATCTAACAATTTTTCCTAAAGAACAAGATTGACAATTCGGAGTACTATGCGTACCCTTACAGGAAATAAATTTATTTTTATCTAAAGAAGACAAAATAGCCGATCCCGGATAACCTAGACGCGCATGCCCCAAGGCATGAGCAAGGGCGGCAAACGTAGATGGCAAGACTTGACTTGAAAGATCAAAACTTGGTGTGATCGGATAAAGATATCCCCTACTATCACACCTCATGAGAGGATTCCCCATCTTGAAATCCTTCACAGAAAACCCAAACGGATCAAATCCAACAGAAACAAAATTATCAGTTGTGAATTTAAGGACATACACTAAATTTTTAATCAATTTAGGGGCATGAAAAATATTTTTCAAGATAAGTGGTGGATGGGGTGGGGGCAAAACTTTATGACCATAACCGCGAATCGGAATAGAATTACCATTATCAACAATTATACCCCGAGGGTTGCTCAAATTGGAATAAGGCGAGAGAGTACCTTGGTCGGATGTCATGTGGGTAGTGGCTCCGGTGTCCATGTACCAATTTGGGTCCGGAGGATTTAATCCAAGCATATGCATCGCGACTTTGATGTCGGTAGAAGTGGGGGCCACTGCGTGATGGGTCTGCGGGGGCCGAGTCCCAAGCACCCCTACTTGCTGCCTCGGCCCAGAGGGATTACTAAAATTGGGCCACTGCATGTTGGGCCAAGACTAGGGCTGGCTAGCCCACTGCCAGTGAGGTAGAAACGCTGGACTGCTACTGTTTGGCCCAAACTGTGGGGCCCACTGCGGGACCAAAACTGTTGTTGCTGCTGACCAACACGAGGGCCACTACCGCCGCCACCACTGTTCCGGCTGCCGCCAGTGTTGCCACTTCGATTCTTGCCATTATTTTCCCTATTTTCCCCTTTTTGCCGCCACTGTTGTTGCGATTTTGGCCCGAGTTGTTGGATCCATTAGGATGAAAATTGGACTCGGTCATCATGACTACGGGACTAGCACCGGTAGCCGCCTTTTTAGCCATGCATGATTTTTTAGTGTAAGCATAGAACGAGCCTAATAAAATTGCGGAAGAGGGCTGCTCTAACGAAGAAGTGTGCCAACACCATTAAAAGCCTCAGATAGACCTGCGACCATCTGAAGGACTAGACGATCGTTCGTAACAGGCGCACCAACATTGCGGAGTTGGTTTTGCCAATTCCTTCAACCTTTTGTTGTATGCTGAAACGTTAGGGAAATCTTCCATATTGACATGTGATAAGTCCTGCTCCAAAGTAACAACACGCGAATTTTTATTATCTTGGAAAATATCACGTACTTTATTCCATGCCGCCATCGCCGTAGCGTCGGGTTCGATAATCATTTGCAAGAGGTCGGTAGAAATAGTGAAGTAAATCCACTGAAGAACAGTAGCATCAAGTGTTGACCATAACTTAGGATCATCCTCGGGTTTGGGCACCTCCATATCCGTAGGAGCCGCGGGGATAATATGATGGAGGACTTGATGTGAGCGTGCATGAATTTTGAACAGTTCAGCACACGTCGCGTATTGGACGTTTTCAATTTTAAGAATGATAGGGATGTGATTCTTGATATTAGAAACAACAAGGGCAGAGTGAAACGTGTTCTTTGACATAATAGAAACGCAAGACGTGATTTAGGGATTGGGAAGAAAAATTTTGGGAAGAGAGGAGAGTTCGTTGACACGAATTCCGAGGAGAATGGGCTCGGAAAATGAGGCAGGGTGATGGAAACTATGAAGGAATTTGAGAGAGGATTTTATGACATAGACTTCTGATATCATGAAAGAAATAATCCCTTCATTATTTTCATTAATGAAAGAGAATATATACAAGTCACAATTTTCATAATAGAAAAATCATATTCCTATTCTAATACCAAAACCATATTCTAGTAGTACAAGATTCCTATACTTATGGTAAGTGTATAATGCTAAGTAATACAAAATAATATACAAAATATTTACCAAAAACCTTGTGATATACTCTATAGAACCCATGATAAACACTTCATAAGGAAAGTGTATATCACGGAAATATTCCCTCTTTTAACTCATATGTATATTTAACACTTATTCCTTCTACATTACATTAAGAGAAAATAATAAAACTATCCTCATCAATTATCATGTCATCAGTAACAAAGAGTCAATTAGTGCACAATCACGTTCCGATAATCAAACTTGGGCGCTCTACTACATGCAATATTTATGTCTTATAGCTTGTTTGACTTATCTTTTCAAATCTATTTATTTTTAGAAAATAATAGCTTGTGTTTAATTAATTAATTTGAAAATTATTTTAATTATTTTTACCCAATATGCTTGATCGAGTTTCAAAATTACTTTTGGAGAAAAATTTAATATTCTTTTAACTTCTGCTATTAGTGAAACATTTAATTTTTATTCTGAAAAATCTGACCAAATAACTTAAATCTTTAAAATAAACACTTTTGAAAAGAAAACATTATCTCTTATAAATTTACGTGATACATTTTTCAAGTTGTCATTCTCAAATAAAATAACATCTTTCTATTTTAGTAAGAATATGACTTTAACTTATCAATTTATCTTTAAGAGTAATTTATAGCCACATAAATTTTTATTATTTTTTTAAAATCACATATTTCAAATTATTTTTTCTTTTCCAATTAAACACTTTTACATAATTTAAAATAAAAAGAATAAGCACTTTTGACTTCATAGAAATATGACCTAACATAGAAATATGACTTAACGAATTGCTTCTTAGGTAACATTTTCCGTTTTTCGAGATTCAAATTAAGTGAGCTTTTCAATAATTTAAAATATATTTTTATTATATTAATATGAGAAGGATTACATCTTATAACACCTTAAGTATACTTTTTGAATATCTAAAATTTAAAATATTAAATTAATCTAATCAAATATAACTTTAAAAATTAATCAAATTAACTCTTCATAAATCGAGAGATGTCACATCAATTGGAATAGTCATTACCGTCAAACACCTCACTACTTTCTCTGCACGTAATACCTAATTGATTGATGTAAATGTGTCTCCTTTTTCCCGGGAATAAACTAAGGGTGGCCAACAAGGCGGGGCAGACTGAGACGGGTTCCGGTGGGACAGGGGGGGGGGATCGGGATCAGGCAGAACTGGCGGGACGGGATAGGCGGGACGAGAAGAGGTCCAATCCCGTCCCACATCCCGCCGGAAGAGGGCCCGGGATTTGGCGGGACGAGACGGTTAAGTCGGGTTGCGGGATTTGGAGTTTTTTTAGACACTTAATTTAAAAAATATATGTTTAAACACTTAAATAATTAAACAAGATAGTGTAATGAAAACATCCAATGGTGTTTTTGTGACTCTTATATTATTTAATAGAAATATAATTTTTTTTATACAATTTAAAAATTGCAACTCTGTTTCGTTTTTCAAAAGTTGAAAATCACATAGTAAAATTGACATTAAAAAAATTACATAGTTAACCATACTTTTTCTAATTTCCTCACAATGTCTTGAGGATCTTCGGTTAGAATTGGAGGTTGTTGGTCAAATTGTTCGACGTCGCTTCCTGCTCCATCGGACAAGATTTCTTTGTAGTTGTAGTCGTCTTCTTCGTTGATCTCCGGTTAACCACACCTTCTACGCTCCGTTCTAATCCAATCTCTGAATAAAACTGCAATCTCCAAGTTGTCTCCCGCCAATGAGTGTATGTGCTCTCCTATTTGAAATATTCCAGCAGAAAAAGTGCTTTCAGACGTTGTTGATGACGCTTGAATGTTCAATACATCTCGGGTCATTTTTGATAGTATTGGAAATGTCTTCGCATTCTCCTTCCAGTATCTCAGCAAGTCTTCACGTCCATCTTCGTTGACAATTGATTCATACGGTACAACACCCTGCAAAACATAAACATCAAATTCGCTAACTTGTGAAGAAGTTGAACCACTAAACATTCTACTTCTAAGGCCTTGAACACTAGCAGCAGAAACCGAATGTCTTTTATTAGGTTGCAGTGAAGTAGAAGAAGATGTTATCGAAGCCGGTTGAGATATATATATATATATATATATATATATTTGCATTCATTATGTATGCTAGACATAACTTCTTCTTTAGTTGATTCTTCTGTTGGGTCTGTTGGAAGTATTTCTAAGCCTTCATAAATCGTTTCAACAAGTGATTTACAACCGTATATTATAATAGTAGGATTTAATACAACACCAATAAAATAAATAGTGAGAATATGAAAAAAGTATTTTTATAATTTTATAAATATTTTTAATAGCTGGCTTGTAAGTTGGTTTTTGCATATATTCATTAAGTAACAAAATTATTAGAGCTATATAAAATAACATAGTTGAAATAGTAGGATAATAAATTCCAAAATATTCTTTAGTAGCTAAAAAATAATTCTCTAAAAATGCAATAAGTTTCGAAATTTTTTCCCAATCATCATCTACCAGCATATTCGTTGGACTTTGATTATTGACCTTAAATAATAAAGGTATAGGTCTTTTATACTCGTGAGCAACACGTAATTGTTCATATAAAGAATTCCACCTAGTCGAAACTTCTTCTGGAACTTTCTATAAGGTAGTCCACAATCATGACAATTTTTTTTATATTCTTTGCGTCTTTGTATTTTATTACATTTAAAAATAAAGTTTATAGTAAATTGTACTTTATCAAGAATGTTTTTAAAAAGTTTTAGGCTATCATTTACAACTAAGTTAAAAATATGACATGCACACCTAATAAGAAAAATATTGAAAAAAGATGGAGTAAATCGAGTTTTTAAAAGGTTTACATCATAATCATTAGCAATAGCATTATCTAATGTAACAATCATAATTTTATCAGTAATTCCATAATATTCACAAATTTCATGAACATTTCTTGCAATAAATAATCGAGTGTGCCTATCATCAATATATATATATATATATATATATATATATATATATATATATATACCAATAAAAAAAAAGGGTTGTTTCAATAAGAGTGTTTCAATAAAGTGGAGGTTGAGTTTGAGTTGTGAGTCCTACTAAGTACTCCCTTCCCGGTGTACTCTGTTCATATAAGTCTATTATTTCAAAGTCTATCTCCTGTAGTAAAACATTTTTTTTTTTAACCTGGACTCTGTCCAGTCACTAGTCCTGAGTTACTATTCATCATCCCTGCTGTTCATGTTTCATTACTATTTAATCTGTAGCACAAGGTCCTATCCATTCCTTCTTCTTAACTTTTCATCTCTTCCTCCAAGCTTTACCCCTGCTATGTCTATCGTCTTTAACCACACCAAGCTGCCACAACGTCCTTCAATGACATCAACAGGCCATTAATCAACCACACGTTGACACGGGAATTTACTGGTTAATCCATGGACAAAGATAACGGAGCTCGTTAGAGAACTATATACTAAGTCAAGAAGCTATCATGACCAGGGCATGCTATTGTTATGATTTTAACGGTAATTTCATTTATGGCAGTGATTATAACGATAATTCAAGATTCATGATGAAAATAAAAACTTCATATTAACATAAACCGATTCTCGCATTTACGCAGAACTTCATAAAACAAACTTAATATACATGGTGGAGATAAACTACAGAAATTTAAACTTACATATGCTAGAGGACCAGGGAGGTTTCTGCCTGATTCCCGAAACTGCTAGCCCTCGGGGAGCTGAACTCGCTCCAAGCTATCTTCAAGAAATTTACAAAGTGGGATTTATCTCAAAGAAAACATATGTTTAAGTGAGAGATGAGAGAGTGTGCCTCTTGCCAACCGCTTGCATGCAGAAGAGAGTGCGGAGTCTGATATTTATAATGTCTTGGCGGACTTGAGCTTCGGATTTCAAAATGAAAAAGGAATCTTCAAAAGTATCTGCCGGGTGCGCTGCGGGCCCCATCGTCGCTTTTGCTTTTGAAATTTTTCTTTTTTATTTTGTTGTCTTGTGCTGCTGGCATCCGCTTTCCGCAAAGTAGCATCTTCTTTCGGCTACTTTCCGCAAAGTAAGACTAATTGGTCTGTTGTCTTTAGCGGCATTTTTCTTTGCTGCTTTTGGCTTTGTCGGCCATGATTCTGATGTCTGAGTAGTTTATGTGTCCAAATTATGCAATGCGATAGAATCAAAACTCATGCAGTCGAAATAATTAGGATCACTGTCGCTCTTGGACATTTTCTGAGTTCAGTATCAGAAACATGGGATGTATCGGAAATATGATCTTGAGGACTGAAAACTGGTTACGCCTGGTGTACCTTATTGGGACTCAAATTCTTCATTTAGTTCCAACGAAGTAACATGTAGTTCTTTTCTGGTGTTTCATCAGCTGTTTCTCTTTTGTTTCAGTGTGTTTAGAAAAATTTGTTCAAGAGTTTCTTTAACAATTTTTTCTATGTTCTTCTCTTTGTCTCTTTGTGTTAGTACTCCTTGCTCGGGAAGTTGATCTAGTGAGCGTTACGGGAGCCTCGTCTTAGTCCTTGAGAAGATAAGCTTCCTCTTGTTCATTTTTTGGCAAAATGACGCCCATTAACGGATTTGATGAGTCTTCTAGGGCGTTTGTACCGGACTAGTTGTATCTATACCTGATACAATAGGTTTTGTTACATTCAGTAGGGAATGTACACCTATCTCATCCATTTTTGTAGGAGTTGGAGAACTCTGAGTCTGATTTTGTCTGTGTGGTGTATTTTGGGTCTGTCTCAACAGTATTTCTAATTTTGTTGTCTTTTCTAGTAGATGAGTATTTTGGGAGGAAAGTTCCTCTTTGGTCTGATTTAGTCTTTTGAATGCTTCTGTCATGGCGCTACAATGATCACAGAAAATAACTTTATCCGTGTCTTTCTGGATATTGTATTGGGGTGTCTTTTGAGTCTGGCTGAATTTTAGAGCTGGAGAAATATAGTAGTTGGGCCCAAGTGTTCCTCGAGCATAACCTAAGGCTTCCGTAAAATCATTAAAACCTTTGAACAAGGAGTTTTGCCAGATTACGTGTTAGACAGACAACAGCGCTGCCTCATTGACAACTTATGGATAGCGCACAGTAAGAAAGACAATAGCCAATTTGTGGCCACTTTAAATAGTACATGCTTTTATTTACACGAGAAAAATTTAGATAAGAAATTTAAATTTTATGTGGTGGTTCATGGTAAGACAAATGGAATTTTCCAGACCTGGATTGAAGTAGTGGAATCCATAAAAGATTTTAAAACCCCCTTGTTCAAAGGTTTTCGCCAGAAAAAGATGGTGTTATGTAAAACCTACATAGACTTTTTAGGAGTTACAATTGGGGAAGGAAAAATTAGACTTCAACCCCATATAGCAAAGAAGGCACTAGACATGCCGGATAAATTAGATAATACTAAAGACCTTCAGAAATTTTTAGGAATTTTAAATTATGCCAGAACTTTTATAAAAGTCTTAGGAAAGATCGCAGGACCTCTGTATTCAAAAACAGGTTCTACAGGACAGAAAAAGTTCAACACCGAAGACATTAAAATAGTTAAGCTCTTAAAGCAAAGGATCCAGAATATTCCGGATCTAAGCCTTCCTTTAGAAAACGACTATCTCATTATTGAAACAGATGGAAGTTTTGAGGGATGGGGCGCGGTGTTAAAAGCAAAGACTAACAAATACTGCAATAAGACCACGGAACGAATTTGCGCCTATCAAAGCGGCAAATATCGCGAAAAGGGTAACATGAGCAGTATAGACGTAGAAATATTAACAGTAATCTATGCGCTAAATGCCTTTAGATTACATATTTTAAACAAACCAGAAATTTTAGTAAGAACAGACTGTGAAGCTATTGTGAAGTTTCACCAGAAAATAAACGACAAAAGTAGTAGCAGACGTAGATGGTTAAATTTCCTAGACACAATATCAATATATAATTTGATATTCGAACATATTAAGGGAAAAGACAATAATTTAGCAGATCAACTAAGTAGGTTAGCGATAACTACATCTAGAGGTACTATGAAGCTTAGCGCAAGCTAACTTTAGTTTGTTATTCTTAGCAGAATGAGCACCTCAAAGCACTGAAGATAAAGGAAAGGCCCAGCCAAACCCACAGACAAAGGGAAAGGCCCACCAAACCCTCGGACCTGAGACACACATATAGACAAAACTGTTGGGAACTTGAAATTCAAGCCCATGGCACAATTTGAGACACCTGCTTTAGAGAGACTTTATTTTGGAAAATAATTTAGTTGCTTTTTCCTCCTCTAACATTACTTTCAAAGTTTTGCAGATTACGTGTTAGGATGGACAAAGGCTGCCTCATTGACAACCTTATGGATAGCGCACAGTAAGAAAGACAATAGCCACTTTGTGGCCACTTTAAATAGTACATGCTTTTATTTACACGAGAAAAATTTAGATAAGAAATTTAAATTTTATGTGGTGGTTCATGGTAAGACAAATGGAATTTTCCAGACCTGATTTTTCTATTATCCTTGCTGCTTGTTCTTGAGTGTTCTCAATACTCATGAAATAAGTGCAAGTTTTAAATCCTTAACAGATTGTTCTAATTTTAAAAATCTTTCAACTATGTCTTTTCTTAATTCTTTATTTTCTTGACTTATTTTTAGTTCTAGATCTATTAAGTTATCTTTAAATAACTTATCTAAATCTTTTCTAGGCGGTCTATTATTGCTAGCTAGGTAATCTAGATTTCTTTCAGTCTTCTTAAACAATTCTTCTTGTCTAGATAATAGGTCTTCTAATCTTTGTTGACAGTCTTGATATTTTTTATTATCTAATTTTAATCTTTCGCTTAAGTTAATAATTAGATCTACTATTGTATTTAATTGTTTATCTTCTCCGTGGAGAGAGTGTTCTCCTTGTCCTAGGTTACACCTAATTATATTTTGATCTGATAGTATTCTATAGTTCTTACTTGCTTCTAGTCTTAAGTCTAGATAATCTAGATGTTTTAGATGAGCTATTTTTAACCTAATGCAACTGTTCTACTTTTAAGCCTTTCTCTCATAAATTCTAACCAACCTTCGGCGTTCTCTATATCACTATGCAACCCGATTAGGTGCCAGTGTAGATCTTTAGTTAAGATTACGTCTATATCTCCTTCTAATATTCTGTCGTATATACCTTGTGCAAAGAGATTACCGTTTATCCTGAGTTACGAGAGGTTATGCTCAGAAAGAAGTCTATTACTTCTTCTATAGATACCTTTCTTATATTCTTATCGCTTATCTCTGCTATTCCTCGTCTGCGTACTTCTAACAAGTGACTTATACTTTCTAAAGCGGCTAACGCTTTCACGTATATATTCTTTTTCTTTTCTTGAACACTGATTAGGTGAACAGTATATCTAATTTGTTTAACAAAATCTAAAGTTCTCATAAATGATGTTCTACAGAGTCTGCAACAGTCTATTTGTTTTTTGCGAGTTTAGTCCAATCAGAAAGTTCTCGCTCTGATACTAATAAAAAAAGGGTTGTTTCAATAAGAGTGTTTCAATAAAGTGGAGGTTGAGTTTGAGTTGTGAGTCCTACTAAGTACTCCCTTCCCGGTGTACTCTGTTCATATAAGTCTATTATTTCAAAGTCTATCTCCTGTAGTAAAACATTTTTTTTTTTAACCTGGACTCTGTCCAGTCACTAGTCCTGAGTTACTATTCATCATCCCTGCTGTTCATGTTTCATTACTATTTAATCTGTAGCACAAGGTCCTATCCATTCCTTCTTCTTAACTTTTCATCTCTTCCTCCAAGCTTTACCCCTGCTATGTCTATCGTCTTTAACCACACCCACAAGCGGCCACAACAGTCCTTCAGCGGACATCAACAGGCCATTAATCAACCACCGTTGACACGGGAATTTACGGGTTAATCCATGGACAGCATAACGGAGCTCGTTAGATATATATATATATATATATATATATATATATATATATATATATATATATATATATATATATATATATATATATATATATGCTAAAATACGTTTTTGCATAGACCAAGTCTCATATATCCAATGACATGTAACAATTAAATAATCATTACCGTTAGTACTACGACCTATATCAGAAGTGATAGCCACTTTGCCATTAAAATGATATAATGCATAACGTAAATACTGTTGATATTCATGTGCAAATTTAAAAACGTCTCTTCTAATAGTTGATCTAGAAAAATCGTTAAAACAAGATTATATGTTTCTCTAATGTAGTGAATAAAGTCAGGAGAGGAAGGAAATGAAAAAGGCAAACCCTCCATCGCAACTAATGTTGCTATATTTTCCCTATCTTTGTGTTTATCATAATTAGGACCTATAATTTCCCCCGTCATCGGGTTAATTCGACCCTCTACTTGGTCGGGGACACTATGTGAACATTGTCCCGACTTAGAAGACATTAGCACACCCAATTTTTCAGCCAAATATTCGTTATACCTAGCTTTGTGCATGCTTTGTACATGTCTCAATAAACCTCCCGTCCCACCATGACCTTTTCCGATTTTAAATTTATAAATTTCTTGACAAATTTTACATCTAGCTAGTTGATTCTTACTGTCCCTATCAAAAAAATCTCAAACATGTGATTTTAATTTTCATTGTTTGGGGCCTCGACTCATACTAGAGGGAATAAAAGACATTCCGGTTTCAGTTTCAGGCTGAGACTCAGATTGAGCCTGAGGTGGAGGTGCACTGGTGTGTTATCTACATTATTGTCATTTTCAAAATTAAAGCCTGGTTCAGCTGCAGAATATACCTCATGATCTAATGATATATTAATATCATTAAAAAATTAGTTTAATCTATATGAGTGAAATCATCGAGACTAGAAATAAGATTACGAGAAGATGCACCATTAACCCTGTTACCCCTAGTACATCTACCAGAAATAAAACGTTCAATTCGTTCCATTAAAATTATGCAAATAAATAATTAAAGATAATGAAATTAAGTACAATAATTAAAATTAAGTAATAATAATAATTTAAAGTAGGAACGAAGGTACCAAACGTCGACGTGTAATCAAAGTTGAAAATTTAAACTATGCTCGATAGATGATCCTCAAACTAGTTGTCAACTTCACTCCCAAATTTTGAATTTTAATACAAATAAGAAAATAAAATATTATATTTAGTAGGCAATGTAGACTTGTAGAGAGATAAATTGAGAGATTAGAGAGATAGTAGGAAGATTTGTGAGAAAAATAAAGAGGAAAATGATGTATTTATAGTTGAAAAATATGATTAAAGTGTAAATATACTAACTTAGATGTTAAAAATAAATATTAAGGGGGTAGTGAGGCAAAAAATGGCCGTTATAGCCGTTGCACAACGACCAAAATTGAAATTTGACAGTTGTTGCAACGGTTATTTTTGTAAAGGAGGGGACGGGGGCGGGATGAGGGCGGAATATGGCGGGATCGGGACGGGCGGGACGAGTCCTAGTCCTGTCTTGACATCGAACCCGGCTACCTACAATTTCGCTCCATTTTTTTAAAAAAAATCGAGGTATGGCGGGGCGATATCAAGCCGGGCCGGAATTGGGCCGACCCAGCCCAGTGGACAGCCATAAAACAAACCATCAAGACCAAAAAAAGAAACAAAAAGCATTGTCCTTCGTTTTCCTCTTCCATGTAATAATTCTTACATAATGCTTTCACTCTCTTCATCTTCAAACAAAATAAACCAACCAATGGCTGCAGAAGAGCCAAGTAATTATTCCACACCAAAACTTCCACTATCTTTATCAACACCAACCATGAAATTAAAATATTCATCTCAACATTCAACAGGTATACTAACACCACCACTTAACACTACATTAGTTTCTATTCCTTTTAAATGGGAAGAACAACCTGGTAAACCTAGGCCTTGTACTGACCTTATTATTTCCATTTTCAATGACCATAAGCCAAAATGTTTAGAGCCACCTCCAGCTAGACTTTACTACTTGGAAAATACTAAAATGCCCTCTCCTACAACTGTTCTTGATGGACCTTATAGTAATATTGAGAGAGGGCAACTTGGTACTTTAGTTCTTTATAATAAGAATAATAAAGTGCGTAGTAGTAGAGGATATTGGTGGCACCGGTTTGTTAAACGACGTAGGGTTGGTGGTGGAAATAGGAAGGAAACCGGTGTCGGTGAGGGTAATTTTGTCTTTTCATCGTCCTCTCATGTGGATTCAACAAATTCAAGTGTGAAAATGGCAAGAGATAGAAGAAATGCCAAGTCTAACTCTCATATCTTGGTAAGTATTTACAATTTTCACATCTTATATTGAGTTGAATTGTTTTTAGAACTAAATGATTATGTATTTGACAATGAATATTGAAAATAATATATATATTTTTTAATTTATATGATATAGTTTGAATTTCGAGAATCATTTGACATATAATTTTTATTTAATTTTTTTTATATATTTAAAAACTACGTAAAAGAATATTATAACAACTTGGTAAACGCCTTGCACTGACCTTATTATTTCCATTTTCAATGATCATCAACCTAAATCCTTAGAACCACGTCCGGCAAGACTTTAATACTTGGATAAAAAATCAAAATGCCCTCCCCTACAACTGTTCTTGATGGACCTTATAGTAATAATGTTGAGAGAGGGCAACTTGGTACTTTAGTTCTTTATAATAAGAATAATAAAGAGCGTAGTAGAAGAGGATATTGGTGGCACCGGTTTGTTAAACGGCGTAAGGGTGGTGGTGTCAGTGGGGGTAATTTTGTCTTTTCATCATCCTCCGTGGATTCAACAGATTCCAGTGTAAAAATGGCTAGAATTAGGAGAAATGGTAGCTTCACTAGCCAACTCTCATGCCAGGTCTGACATTTGGGTAAAGCCTTTACGAGTATATTTTGTTTGAGTAAAACTAATTTTTTTCACAAAAAATACTCTAATAACTATGTGTTTGGATCAAAATTACTCTTTTGTCCCGGTTTTATGTGATATGTTTTATTTTTTGAGAGTTAAAACAAAAACAAAATTGAAGGTGATTTATCCACATGCTCTTTATATGATCTTTTCCCATTGGTAATAAGTCCCAAGTATGTTCTATTTTTTCTTCCTTTAGCGCTTTAATCAAGACGCAATTTGAAAAGAATATCCAATGTTTTCAATGTGATAATGACAGAAAATTCAATAATAAATAATTCAAACTTTTCTGTGCAAAAAATGACGTTTTTCATTTTTTCCGTCCCCGCACCTCTCCACAAAATAGCAAAGCTGAAAGGAAAATTAGAACCATAAATAACTTAGTTTGTGCCCTCTTCGCTCACGCCTCTATCCCCTATTTTTGGCATCACGCCCTATCATTGACAACCTATCTCGTGAATATTCTCCCGAACAAGTCTCTCAAACATAAGTGTCCCACTCAAGTTCTCTATCTTTGGGATCCTTCCTACAAGAATTTACGAACTTTCAGATGTCTATGCTACCCCTTCATCCCTCCACTCAAATCAACAAGCTGTAACCTCGGTCCACCCCGTGTGTATTTTTTGGTTACCCACCCAATTATCGAGGTTACAACTGTTACGACTTGTCCAGCCAAAAAATAATAGTTTCTAGGTATGTCATATTCGATGAGTCCCAATTACCCTTTGCTAAGCTGCATTCTCCACCTCCGAATTCCTATGAATTCTTAAATGATGGCCTCAATCCCCTTCTAATTCATCACTTGCAAAATCAGTCTCTCCTATCATCGGCTACCGACCCACTTCCTGCCATCCCGAGCTGGATAGCCAACCCAGCTCCGCCATGGGAGCCTCGGAACAACCCTTCTCAACTGTCCGACGCTGCTGCCGCCTCTTGGCAAACACCCCCGCCCCTCTTCCCGATCATGCTGCCTCATCTCGGCCAGCGTTCCCACCCCGCCTTCCCGATCCCTATCCACAACCTGCCCAACCACGTGTCGTCCACCCCTCGCGGCACTCTTACAGACGATGGAAACCTGTGCTATGCACAACATTTCCAAACCCAAACGACAATTTAATTTGTCATCTTCGGTTGCCCCTTCCCCTCTTTCTCGCAACTCGAAATATGCCTTGTCCGATCCTAATTGGAAATCTGCCATGATTGAGGAATATAATGCTCTTATTGAAAATAGACGTGGGATTTAGTACCCCGTCCTTTTATGCTAATGTTATTCGTTTTATATGGATTTTTCTGCATAAAAAGAAATCTGATGGTTCTTTTGAGAGGCACAAGACATGTCTTGTAAGTGATGGCAAGTCTCAACAGGTGTGAGTGGATTGTGATGAAACTTTTAGCCCGGTGGTGAAATCGGCAATTATTCGAATTGTTCTCAGTATTGCTTTGTTCAAATCATGACTTATTCATCAGCTTGAAGTCAAAAATACTTTCTTGCATGAGGATTTTCATGAAATCGTTTATATACATCAGCCTATGGGATTTAGGAATCCAGTTCATCTAGATTATGTGTCCTTTGAAAAAATCGCTCTATGGACTGAGACAAGCTCCTCGTGCATGGTACCAACGGTTTGCTGACTTTGTATCCTCTATTGTTTTTTCACATAGTAAATCTGATCACTCACTTTTGATCTATAGCAATGATAATGACACGACATGACATATATTCTGTTATATGTTGATGATATCATCCTAACTACATCTTCTGATGCACTTCGCTGATCCATTATGTCACTCATTGCCTCTGAGTTTGCTATGAAAGATTTGGGCCCCTCAGCTATTTTTTGGGCATTGCTGTTACGAGACATGCATGTGGTTTATTTCTTTGTCAAAGAAAATATGCCGAAGATATTCTTGATCGAGCAGGCACGACGTCTTGCAAATCGGCCCACACACCGGTGGACACTAATTCCAAACTCAGTGCCTCTTCGGGTTCTCTGTATGCCGACCCGACTCACTATCAAAGTGTAGCAGGTGCATTGCAGTAAATAACTTTCACGAGACCCTATATATTCTATGTCGTGCAACAAATATGCTTACATATGCACAGCCCGACTGATGAACATATGAATGCACTCAAACGTATTTTGTGATATGTTCAAGGTACTCTTCACTTCATCTTACACCTGTACAAATCCTTACTCTCTGGTCTCACCTCTTATTCTGATGCTGATTGGGGTGGATGTCCGGACACTCGTCGATTCACATCGGGTAACTATGTATTCCTCGGAGATAACTTGCTTTCTTGATCTTCTAAAAGACAACATTCTCTATCTTGATCTAGTGCCGAGGCCGAGTATAGAGGAGTAGTGAATATTGTCTTTGCGTCTTGTTGGATACGCAACCTTCTTGTGGAACTTCACTGCGATAATGTAAGTGCGATATATCTTTCCGGTAATTCCGTTCAACATCAGAACACTAAACACATTGATATGGATATTCACTTTGTATGTGAGAAAGTTGATCGTGGACAAATTCGTGTTCTCCATGTTCCTTCCCGATATCAGATTGTTGACATATTTAATAAGGGACTTCCGCGCATACACTTTGATGATTTCCGAGCCAGTCTCAGCGTACGAAAACCTCCCGCTTCAACTGCGGGGGTGTGATAAAATATTATAAGAATATTTCCGTATCATTGTATATCTTTTATATTTGGTAAATTTATATTTTAATTATAATTGGAAAGATTAGTTATCTAGTTTGTAGCTATGTAAATAATCATGTACCACTATATATTGTACACAATAATCAATGAAAATGAGGAAACATATTCCTTTAGTTTTATTTACCAATTAACGTGAGATGTGACTACATCAGAAAGGTCATCATTATAATGTACCATCACAATCATAATTGATGCATCTCCTATGTATATAATGTATTGTATCATCTTCACTACATTTATTTTCCATTGTTGAGAAAAAGACCAAGTTGAGAGATAGTTTACATTTAATTCCCCACCAACACGTTCTCGTTTAATAGAATATGTACAAGCCATGGAAGGAGTTAATGAAGGAGGCAATCATTCTCTTCGGTCATAGCTTGTTATTGTTGATGTAGACCTTCATGTGGTCGATGTAGGTAATATTGCATCTTCTTCTAACAATAATAGTAACGAAGAACATAGTAATAGTGAAGGACATATAAACACTGATGAAAATGATAAAATATTGGCAGGTCCTATTACTAATAGTTTTTACGATAATGATGACGATCTATTTAATTGTTACATGAAACATGCTAGAGCCCTGAGATTTTGTATAAAAAGACTAACTCTTAAAATCACTGATAATGATACATATGAACACTTAACATGTGATAGAGCAAATAGGACTCACCGCAACAATAAGGCTAGCAAGAGGATACAATGTCAGTCATGCGTGAACTACAAATACAAACTTTCATTACAACACAATTTGAAAAATTGTGAAAATTTTTGTAGTCATGCTTGCCTGACACTGTATCCTCTCGCTAGCCTTATTGTCGCGGTGAGCCCTACTTGCCTTGTCACATGTTAAGTGGTCATATGTATCATTATCAGTGATTTTAAGAGTTAGTCTTTTTATACAAAATCTCAGGACTCTCGCATGTTTCAAGTAACAATTAAATAGATCGTCATCATTATCGTAAAAACTACTAGTAATAGGACCTGTCAATATTCTATCCTCTTTATCAGTGTTTATATGTCCTTCACTATTACTATGTTCTTCATTACTATTATTGTTAGAAGAACATGCATTATTACCTACATCAACCATCTGGAGGTCTACATCAAACCCTAACAAGGTATGGACCGGAGAGAATGATTGTCTCGTTCCTTGACTCCTTCCATGACTTATACATATTCTATTAAATGAGAACGTATTGGTGGGGAGTTTAATGAAAACTATCTCTCAACTTGTTCTTCTCAACAATGGAAAATAAATAGTGTTGGGGATACAATACATTGTATACTTAGGAGATGCACCAACTATGACTGTGATGGTATATTATAATGCTTACCTTTTTGATTTAGTCTCATCTCATATTAATTGGTAAATAAAATTTGGATAGATATTGATAGTAAAATTTGGATAGATATTGATAGTTCAACGCGAGTGGCCTCACTCTCCCAGCTGGCCTCACTTTCCCAGCTCACGAAAACTCGCTCAAAGATGGGGCCAACCTAATAGAAGGATATTTAGGACTTTCCACCCCCATTCTTGCCAATTTTTTCTTGGCGAGAAACTGTCCCGAAGGGTAAATCATATATGTACCACACAACACAATAGTAGTAACGAATTAAGCATGAATAGTTTTCTAATATTTATCAATTATCAGTCGATATCAGAAGTCCACTTTATTTGACTAATTGAATTCATGCTCGGAGAGACCCAATAAATAGATAAAGTAAAAAGTTTATATTCTCAAAATTCGAACTTAAAATATTTAACTAAATTAATGTGGAGAAATTTCAAATATTCCATCACACTTCTTGATGATAATATATAGTCGAAACAAACTAAGCATAAACATTTTAAATTAAGCATATATATATATATATATATATATATATATATATATATACTTTTATCTTTTGCACTTTTTGACGATTGAGAAATCTTTGAGAATTGGTGATGCATGATTCAAAAGTCAATGGATAATGGATCTACTTCTCTTTCCCTTTCCACTTAAATTAGTTCAACTCATTAATATGCGCCTAACTCACACATTCCACTTAAATAAGTTTAACTCATTAATATGAGCCTAACTCACACATCACCTATTGCGCTCTTACCATTAAATCATATCTATGGGCATTCCATCTTCTCACTCGACAAACATTAAACACAATACGGTCAAAACATTTGTAGTACTTCCATAATTAATTTGTGTTTTTTCCCTTTCCGTTTTGGTTCTTTATAAAATCAATTCATGTCCAAAATATACAGGCTTCCATATACGAGGGCTTCAAGCAGGTCATACCGTGGAAGGGCAAAAAGTCAAAGAAAGAAGTAATCATTGAGTAAGAATCAAACATGAAATGCTTTGTCAATCAAATAAAGAGTCGTCGATGACTGCTTTTATCTAGTAATATTCTAAAACTCCTTTGTTATATACGTATGTGATATATATGTAGTATTTGCATAAATTATATATACATTTCTTCCCCTGAGATGTAATCTCTACAATATTTAGCTTTAATTAGTTGCACATTTAATGTTTTATAAAATTGGTGCTGACTGATTTTCTATTAGACATCGTCACTTGTCCATTAATTTGTTGTTGCATGGAGGTTATTGCTTGTAGAGTATATCCAAGAAGTAGATGAAACTAATAACAATTCAGCTATTTGATAAAGAAAAAAAACTAGTATTTCTTTTCAACTTCCTCACCTCCCCTCACCGAGTATTGAATCTAGAGTGCTCTGTGTGTCAAAATAATGTGGTCTTATTATATAGAATTTCTTAGCGAAGTAATTCATTTTTAAACCTAATTAACAAAGACAATTTTTTTTGAATTTTTTTATATCTAGTATAAACGTAGTTTACTGTAACGACCTATGCTGTATTTTATTAAAAAAATCTAACGGGCAAAAACTAACGGCGGACAGAATAAATGGATATATAAAATATTGTTGTGGTAACGTTTTATTGTTTTGTTACCAATAGTAACGACACTCTGCCAACTTGGATTCGATGTATGAAATCTGATGAGTATGATATTGGCTGATTTAAAGTATTGGCACTCCACCACAAGCTGCAATGACTATCGACCTTGAGCTGCAAGCATCATTCGAATTTTTTCTTTCCCATCGTGTATCCAACTCTTCTAGCTTGTTAATATCTATTTGTTTCTTGATTTCTTCAAGTTGTTCCTTAACCTCCATCAGATGTCTTCTTATAATTAATAACAGGTTCCACATCATGATTGTTAGTCAAGCGATTAGTTCTTTTTTGAAGACTATTCCTATCAATGTCTGATTACAAAACAAGCATTTATAAGATATAAACTACTTCTCCATAAATATAAATATAAATATAAATGGTATATAAGTATTAAGTATTTGTTACACACAAGCATTTGTTAGTTGTTTACTTTTCCGCCATTGTAAATGTAAACGAATATTTCCATATATTGTGTAAATATAATTATGGTAAGATTAGGATTCCTCTTTTGTATAGGCTTAGGATTTCTATTGTATAAGGGATAAATATTGTACTCTATATATACCTTGATATTAATGAAAGACTCCCCAAGGGAGATTAATATCATCTTACATGGTATCAGAGCCAAATAAACAAAATCCTAAAAACATTTCTCTTCCACAGCCGCCGGCTGCCTCTCCTACGCCATGGCCCTCCCGGATTTTCTTCTTGTTTTTCGGGGTTTGTTCTTCCTTTCTTCTCTTCTCTAAATGACTATCCCTGATTCTTCCACACTTTCTGACGCCTCTACCTCCACAAATCCCACCACAAAGTCATCACACCCGTTTCATCCCGCCCTTACTGTTTCCAACATCAAGAACCATATTTCCATTATTCTTGATCAAGAAAACAATCAGTATTCTCATTGGGTTGAACTTTTTTGCAATCATGCATGTCTCTATAACGTGCTCGACCATATTGATGACACTATTCCGCGCCCTACGGAGGTTGATGATTCTATCTGGCATCGTCTCGACGCCGGCGCCAAACAATGGATATATGGTAGTATCTCTCAGGATTTGCTCCTTACTATCATGAAATCTGACTCCACAGCCCTTGACTTGTGGAATCGTTTGGAGGAAATTTTTCAGGACAACAAGCACACTCGTGCCGTGTATTTGGAAGAACAGTTTAACAAAACACGTCTTGAAAACTTCTCCAATGTCTCTGAAGTCGCAAGCGGCAAACTTCTAGCGGATCAACTCTCCAACATCGACACGCTTGTCACTGACGATAAAATGGTGCTACAAATGATTTCTGGCCTTACTAATGGCGAATATGATACTTTGGCCACCATTATTCAATAGGCAGATCTGCTACCGAGTTTTAACAAAGCTCGCTCACAATTGTTGCTCGAAGAAACCCGTCGTGCTAAACAGGATGAGCACGCCCAGCAGGTGTTAGCTGTCGACACGCAACCCCAAGATCAGACGCCATCAGACAACTCCCAACAGCGGCCGCGGCAAGCGGTGGAAAAGGCGCGGCGGTAGGAGAGGTCGTGGTCGTGGCAAGGGTCGCGGTCAATGTAACCAACAAGAGCAACAACAACAGAGATCGCAGAACAACTGGGCCGTGGCTCTCCAGCTGTTTACATGGCGGCGCCTTGATCTGGCCGCGGCGCCCCAGTTCGGAGCCGCGGCGCCAAGTCCATTCTAGTACCAGCATCCATACAATTCGTATTCTTACCCTGGTTTGTTAGGCCCTGCTCCAGCCCCACAGCAGGCCCACTTCATGCAAGGTCAGGTCCCGCAGCCCTCCTCCGGCATGATACCCACTGAGTTGGGTCAGGCGTTCAACACCTTCTCTATGCAACAACATGACAATACTTGGTACATGGACTCAGGCGCCACATCTCACGTCACCCAGTCTGCAGGTACTATTTCTAAACTGTTTCGGTTAAAGCATCCTCAATATGTTACAATTGGTAGTGGACAACGTATTCCAGTTAAGGGTTATGGTACCTCATACACACAACCTCCTCATCCACCGTTCTCCCTCAAAAACACCCTATATGCCCCACACATGATTAAGAACCTCATATCTGTCCGCCATTTTACTCGTAATAATTCTGTCTCCGTGAATTTTGACCCTTTTGGTTTTACTGTGAAGGATCTTCATACGGGGACACCTCTTATGAGATGCAATAGCACGGGGGATCTCTATCCATTCACTTCCACCTCCGCTACCAGATCTTGCTCTCCCGTCACTCTAGCGGTTGTTTCTTCTTCAACTTGGCATAATAGGCTTGGTCATCCAGGAGCCCCAGTTTTTAATTTTCTTAGATGCAACAATTTCATTGCTTGTAATGGGAAACTTGCCCAAAATTGTGTTTCTTGCTCTTTAGGCAAACATATTCGTCTTCCGTTTAAATCATCTACTAGTGTTACATTTGCTCCTTTTGATATCATACATGCCGATTTATGGACATCTCCTATCTCTAGTTCTCTCGGTCATAAATACTATCTTGTGTTTTGCTTGATGATTTTTCACACTACGTTTGGTTATACCCTCTTAAATTTAAATCGGAAGTGTTTGTCAAATTTCTTGAGTTTCGCAAGTTCATTCAAACACAATTTGGAAAAGGCATAAAATCATTTCAGTGCAATAATGGTCGTGAATTCAATAACTCTATGTTTCACCGCTTTTGTACCAATAATGGTATGGTCTTTCGCTTCTCCTGCCCTCACACCTTACCACAAAACGGTAAAGCTGAAAGAATCATCCGCACCATTAACAATATGATTCGCACCCTATTGATTCATGCCTCCCTCCCTCCACCCTTCTGGGTCTATGCTGCTAAAATGTCAGAATACACTCTAAATATTCTCCCTACTAGCACTCTTCACAATATGACCCCTACCGAAATCCTCTACCATAGAATCCCCTTTTATGATCATCCACGGATTTTTGGTTGTCTGTGCTATCCCAACCTTAGCTCCACCGCCCCTCACAAGCTCGCTCCTAGGTCCACTCATGTCTTTCTAGGATTCCCGCCGAATCATAGGGGCTATCTATGCTATGACTTGTCGACTCGTCAGATCCACATATCTCGTCACGTCACATTCGACGAGACCACATTCCCGTTTTCGAATCTTCCAAAATTCCAAAAACAGGACTACTCATTTCTTGACGAGTCTGCCATCTCTCCCCTCATAATCGAACAACTAACATCCTCTGTTCCGTCGTCAGAGCTGCGGCCTCTAGGGGAGGCGCCGCAGCGCTTGATTTCCAGAGAGCAATCTTTTGAAACACCGTCGACAGCGCCGCGACCCTGTGCTGAGGCGCCGCGGCGCCCAAATTTCAGAGAAGCCTGTCAACCTTCTAGTGCCGCGATTCTTGATCCAGGAGCCGCGACGCCTCCGATGGCTTCGCCCCCACCTTCTCCGTATCCGACTTTACCCCCCGTCTCAGACACCACTCCGTCACTCACTGTCCCTACCCATCCAATGAAAACTCGTTCAAAGCATGGAATCTTCAAACCCAAAGTCCATTTCAACTTGTCTGCCCAAACCATCTCTCCACTTCCAAAGAATCCAAAATTGGCCAAACAAGACCCTAATTGGAATGCGACTATGTATGAGGAATTCAATGCTTTAACTAAACAGCACACGTGGGATCTAGTACCTAGACTTGAGGGGGTGAATGTCATTCGTTGTATGTGGCTATTTCGTCACAAGTTCAGAGACAATGGGGATCTTGAGAGGTATAAAGCCCGTCTTGTGGCTAATGGCATAAATCAGCAGGAGGCCATTGATTGTGGTGAGACCTTCAGCCCAGTTGTCAAACCGGCTACCATCCGCACAGTTTTGAGCATATCCATGGGCAAACACTGGCCGATCCATCAGCTTGACGTGAAGAATACATTCTTACATGGGGATCTGCGATAGACAGTCTACATGCATCAGCCACCAGGGTTCACCCATCCAGCAATTCCTCACTATGTGTGCCGTCTCCGTAAGTCACTATATGGCCTAAAGCAGGCCCCCCGTGCGTGGTATGATCGCTTTGCCAGATATATCTTGCAGATTGGGTTTGTATGCAGCAAGAGTGATACATCACTTTTTATTTTTCATCGAGGTAGTAGCACTGCTTACTTATTACTTTACGTGGATGATATTGTTCTTACTGCCTCCTCCGACGGATTGAAAAATGAGATTATTGTCTTGCTCAAGTCCGAATTTGTAATGACTGATTTGGGGAAGCTGAGTTACTTTTTGGGGATATCAGTGACCAGGTCTGCCAATCATATGTTCTTGTGTCAGCGTAAGTATGCATAAGAGATTGTGTATAGGGCTAAGATGACGAACTGCAAAGAGGTGCCTACTCCAGTTGATTCCAAATCTAAGCTCAGTGCTATGGATGGTGCTCCAGTCTCTGATCCTACTCTGTATAGGAGCCTTGCAGTGCACTTCAAGATCTCACATTCACCAGGCCGGACATAGCTTATCTTTGTTCGCGGTGTCCTTATTCATGCATGCCCCCAGGGAGACTCATTTCACTGCTCTTAAGCGTATCATTCGATACATTAAGGGCACTCTTGATTATGGTTTGCACCTATACCGCTCTGCACCAGACATGTTGCTTTCATATACGGATGTAGATTGGGCAGGGTGTCCGGACACACGACGCTCCACCTCCGGCTTTGGTGTTTTCTTAGGGGATAATCTGATTTCTTGAGTACGCTGCGACAAAGCTACCTTATCTCGCTCGGTTTGGCCGAGTACAGAGGCGTTGCAAATGTAGTAGCTGAGATTTGTTGGCTCAGAAATTTACTGTTAGAGTGTCCTTTGCGTCAGGCATCTATTGTGTATTGTGATAACATCTCTGCCATCTATCTTTCTCATAATCCGGTTCAACATCAGCGAACCAAGCATATTGAGATAGACCTACACTTCGTTCGTGAGAAAGTTGCGTTATGCCATGTCAGAGTGTTACATGTTCCATCATCCTATCGGTATCTGGAACATATTTACCAAAGGACTTCCCAGACAGTTATTTCTTGACTTCAGATCCAGTCTCAGCGTCCGGCCTCCTCCCGCTCCGACTGAGGGGGTGTGTAAACGTATAAATATAGGAAACAATATATTCCCTACCCATAATTAGAATATTTCCATATATTGTGTAAATATAATTATAGTAAGACTAGAATTCCTCTTTGTATAGGCTTAGGATTCCTATTGTATAAGGGATGAATATTGTACTCTATATATACCTTGATATTAATGAAAGACTCCCTAAGGGAAATTAATATTATCTTACAGTAAATATGTAAGCATCCTTCAATTCAGTTCGATCTTTATAAAATACACTACGGAATGAGTTTATATCAACATTCACAATTGAGTAGAACTTTTAAGTTATGAAGTGTTTTATCATGCTAGAATTTTTTATAAAGAAAAATAAATGTGAGCAAAGCAACGCAATTAGTAGAGTGATGCATAATTATTATTCTTTCAAAAAAAGATAAACCACATCAATAAAAATCAATACATTCAACTAAAAAAGATAGTCCATCACAACAGAGTTTATATAATATTATATGTATCTCTTACCGATCGGATATAGAGACATCTCTTTCAATAAATTGGGAGTGAGTTGTTTTTCTTTTATGCGTATGAGACAAATTTCTTAAAAGAAACTCTAAAGAAGAAGCACACAATTCAAGAACAACGAAATATACTTTCTGTTGTTGTACAAAACTTTTGTTAATTGATTAAAGAATTCTTTACCAAATATCATGAATGACAAGGATCAAATAAAGTGGAGAAAAAAAAATTTGGATGAAAAATTGCATATCTTTGAGAAAAAGAAGGGTTTAATTTAGGCACAAACAATTAGAGGGAAATAAGTTGGAGGAAATTTCTCTTTTGGTTAATTAGAGCTCTCTATTTTCAATTTGTGAATTCATATTTCCCTCCTAATAATCACAACAACAAAAAGAAGCTTTGGTAAGAATTTTCTTTATGCAATACTTTGCTATTCGATGTACGTAAATTAAATTACTCATTTATTTTATAACTTATTAATCATTAAACACTATTTAAAGTTTTTTTTATAATACACTGTGAAAATATTACATATCAACAACAAAAACACAAACAGTACACCTATAGAGCACACACTTCACATAACCACCTTCTAGGAAGGGTGTCAGGTATTGAAAGCCTCAGAGAACAGAAAACTAATTACTTAGTTGCTGAATAAAAATGTGTTTTAATTGCCTGTTTAGAGCCTTTATACATGTATACTCTTGCCCTAACTACAAATTGAACTTGCTGTAATACAAAGCTGCTATTCACTGTATGTCCTCTGAAATTTTGTGATTCCTTGGTAGTCCAGATCTAGTATATCATGGCACCATAGATGGCTGTCATGATTTCTTTTTTAAATTTGCTCCAATACTTCCTTCTGATGCTAAGTAAGGATTCTTGAATCTCCTGCAACTTCACCCCAATCCATGTCTTGAGTGTAGTCCAAGTTTTAGTTTGTTAAGCCTTTTCCAATACCAACTGCAGTCAAAAAATCATCACTACTGTTCATATAAATTTCATTGACCCATTTAACCAAACGATGTCTTTCTTTTCCATCAGTGTCCATACCAACTTTCCAACAACAGCCAAATTTCAGAGTCTGTAACCTTTGACTTTTAAACCTCCATACTTCTTTGGTTTGTAGATTTTTGCCCAAGTACGTTACTAATGAAAACTTCTGCTTATCCTCTGAACTACCACATAAGATTTGTCTACATCTCCTATCGACTTCATTAGGTACACTCCGAGGTAGGATGAACACAGACCCCCAAAAATTATGCAAGGAGAATAAGATTTATTATTACTAGCAATCTGCCTGCAAACGATAAATGCCTAGCAGCGGTTGCACTAATCTTCTGTGTAATGTTGAGACATAGATGGCAATGATACGCTCAAATTACACCTCTAAAATGTCGTAAAGCGGACGTTGTCAAATATAGTAATTCAACTAGGTTGGGGTCGAATCCCACAGGGAATATGATGCGAAAAGGTTACTATCGTAGTGTAATACTTGACTTATGTCTTTGTTCTAATTCCGTAAAGGTTGTAAAAAGTTGTGTAATTTTAACAACTATATTGAATTGATTGAAATTCAGATGATTAAGAATCCAAAATTGTGTTCCCGCTAGGTTAGATGTAATGCTCTAGGTATTAGTGTGATATACTCCTAATGGATTGTGTTTTGTATGCACTTAATCTCTGTGTGACTTTCTATTATTTCCCAATAGTTAGAAAGTATTTCTCTTCATGATTTTCTCAAATATAGAAGATTGATATTAAGAACAATTAATTATGCCAAGTAAACTCCTCTTATTCCTAAGTGGGTGTATTAAACGAGAGTTAACGTCTCGAGTCCTTGTTAATTATTTCTACCAAACCCTACTCACCTTTCCAAGTAAAGTAGAATTTATGGCTTAGGTTAATATTTGCAACCACTAACCAACATGAACGAATAAGAAATAAATAAATACTAACAACCCATTATTCGTATTATCAAGATTAAAAACCTATTCGCACAACACCCATCATTGGGTTCACAATCACATAAGGAATTTAGCTACTCATAATATTGGTGATAACAAAAAGCTTGAAATTGTTCATTGAAACTTACAATTGAATAACGAAGAGTAAAGATGTAATATTGTTCTTGAAAGTCACAAAATACTTAGAGTATTCCCAACCATCGATACAAGACTTAAACAGATGATAATAAACTTATAAAATCCTAAAAAGTATTTATAAAACGGTCAACTTCGGAATTAAAAACTGACAAAATAGCCCCTGTCCCTGAATAAAATTATGCGGTCAACTTCGACGGCAATATTGTATGTTCCGTATAAAATAAAACGGTCCGTCCAATCTCCGTTTCTCTTGATCTTCAATCAGCAACCTAGATTATACGCCCAGTTTATACGGTCCATACAAATATGTACGGCTCGTAAAATCCCACCGTCGAATCCTTTTTACTCTTCTCATGTTTCTGCCAAAAGGGATCTGGGTGACAGTCAAGTTATATGGTCCGTACAAATATGTATGGTCCGTATAACTCCTATTACAAGAGACTTTAACTCAATTTCCTTGTTTTTTCTTTCCTATCTTCAATTACCTGAGACGTAAATAAAACACATCAAAACAACACAAATTTGGTTAAAAACAAGTAAAAGTTATCGTAAAAAAGAATCAAATATGTCGTAATTCTATGAGACATCAACACCTCTAACTTAAAGTCTTTGCTTGTTCTCAAGCAAATAAAATGATATACTAATACAAACGTTCAGATATCACAAAGTAAAAGTGTCTACAGTGATTTTCACAAGTAACTACCGGCACATATCTCGTACAAACATGACTTCCCCCATATGCACAATACTCAACACGATGTATGACTCAAAATTGTAATAACTAACAATGAAGCTTCAATTAGTGACAACAAGTTATTACAGAAACCATTGTGCACATGAATCACACCTTCCGGGAAATCAATCACTTTATCAACTATTATTCTCTCACATAGACCAAAGAATGTCCCAACACACATATATGCAAACAAACGGGACGAGGGACTATAAAGAAGAGAAACACTCATACTCACACTCACAAAGTAGTTCTCAGACTATACATACATATACCATATGCTTGCCCCTATTTTCAATGCCTCTGACTTCGGTCAGTTTGGCTGTGATCACATTAGGAATTTATCTGGCTTGTAATGTAGGCTTACAGATGGGTAGGATGTATATTTGGATAATAGTGACTTACCCTCCTTGAACACTCCATTTATTTCACCTTTTATGACCTTCCTGTCTTCCCTTTTTCTATTGTTGCCTCGGTGTGGGTTATTTGCTAGTCTATTTCTTTTTGTACACATTTTCAGCATTTTCCTTCTTTTTTATTTTATTTTTGTATTTTTTTTCATTATTTACAGCAACCACACTGTCTACTTTCACCCAACGGACCTCAACCTCCTCAAGTGGCTTAATCTGATATGCTTGTTGGTCCGGCTTCATCAGTTTGTTTAATATAGCACCATAGAACTCCTGAACTAGAACAAGGCAATACGCACCAGGAGGGTTGTCGAGAAAGCCTAGCTTATAGAACTCCAGGGTCTCGACAGTGCGGGGAATGGCTTCTAACCTAATGAAATTGATTCGCGGCTCATCGAATATACTCATTTGCGGGTTCCTTTGTCAATTATGTATCCCTTGGTCAAATAGTGTCTTGGCCCCTTCTACCGTAAGCTAAAAATTATCCTCCTATAATTGTTAACTCCTAATCTCACGGGCTCTCCCATCTTCATCACTATCGGCTTTCGTAGAGGTGGTAGGATCAATTAGTTGTTCAGTTCCCAGTCGCAGACTCAATTGCTTGGTCAGTGTCCCCATCAATAGATTAAGATAATGACGATCCCTCCTCTTTAAACTGGGAGGAACCGAATGCTGATGTAGTTTAGCTGGATACCAATATGGCTGGCCGATGTACAATTGTGGCAGAGACCCTATTTTTCTTTGCAGGAATGACCTCTTTCTCTTGGTCCGAGTCTTCATCATGTAACCGTGTATGCACGTTAGCTCTACCTCTACCCTGCCTTTTTTTGGTGTTTGGGACCCGCCACCTCTTTTGCTCAGAATTTTTGGAGGCATACCTGATGAGAAATTATTATTAGTCACCAAACACAAGAAAATAAAACAAAGTGGGTATCATTTCCATGTTTATATGTTTCAGTGCTTTTGTAGTGTTGCAGACCATAATGTTTTTTATATAGGCCGTACAAAAAAGTACGAACCACACAAATAATTTGACGAATTGTGTAAAAATTGTATGGTCCGTAGAAAGTTATACGATCCCATACTTGGTTATTTTTACATACCTGCATCAACCACAATTTGTACATACACGATCATCCATCTTTCAATTTACTTGATTTGGAGTGTCGGGGCTTGGGTTACTTAGACTTCACTTCTTTTTCATAATATTACATACATTGGTACGGTATTGAGCTTTTGGCGGGCATACCAATTTCAAACTTCAAGGATGAAGTTGTCTATCGGCATGCGCTCCGAACCATCAGGAAGTTACTCAGACTTCACTACCTATCATCACGATTCGACTCTCAGTCATTTTTACGAACATTTGGTGGGCATGATCAATCGACATGAATATTGATCAAAATGCACTCCGACTCAATGAAGGTACGATATGTTTGTCCCCACGAGCCCTAATTCATAGCAAACATACCAAATTCCTACCCCCAACCAAACAATATCAACAAACTTCAAATCAAACAAATGTCCTCATTTAATTTTGTAACCCTAGGTGAAATTTCATCTACCAACTGTCAAGAATAAACAACAACACTACTTATTATCACAAGAATGTGTCCAAAAGAAAGTTGAAATGTCAACATACCTGTTAAGTTGCAATTATTCAAGAACACAAGTAGCAAGCACATTATCGAAGCTCAGTTGTGAGCTTAGGGTTGGCGTAGGGACTAAGAGAGAGTGGGTGAGGTGTGATCGGCAGAGTATGGATGATTTGTGGAGGGTGAAAGAAGTTGCAAGGTGATCGGTTATGAATGGTAGGTATGGGTGTGTTTTGATTTGGAGTTGAAGTGGGAAAGATGACCGATCAGGCTTGTTTTAATGTTTTCGGATAACTGTCATGATAATTGTACGCTCAGTACAATTTTTATACGGTGCCCAAGTTGGAAAACTTACATGATTTTATTAATGACGTGGCCAAAAAGAACGGACCATAGCAGTCACTGTAAAATTTTGTACGGTCCATCGAATTCGACCGTCAACCAAGCCAACCAAAACAGTGAGCAACTTAAGGCTACCCTTTATGGACGGTGGAAAAATTCGGTTCGTATTTTTCATTGTGACTTGAACATCTAAACACTTGACACCTGCACATTTTTCCTGAGGTCTGGCATTCCTAATACACCAGCAAACATCAAACAACCCAAAAACAATAAAAACAATTGAAATCAAAGACAAAAAGAAAATATATAAATTAAACTTGGGTTGCCTCCCATTAACTCTGAAGATTCGAGTCCCATCTCCGGACTTCAACTCCATTGAGTAATTGGGTGAAATACTCACCACTCAGAAAGGCCTAGACCACTTCGATTTCAACTTGCCTAGGAAGAGCTTTAGCCTTTAATTGAAAAGCATGACATCATCATTCAGTTGGAAGTCCCGCTTCAGAATCGTCTTATCATGCTAGTGTTTCATCCTCTCCTTGTATATGGCTGCATTATCGTAAACTTGATATATGAACTCATCCATTTCATTGAGATGAAATAACTGAAGTTTGGCTGCTTCATCCCAATCCATATTCAGCTTCTTCAGTGCCCACATGGCTTTGTGTTCGAGCTCAACAGACAGATGGAACGCCTTATCAAAAACCAGCCAGTAAGGTGAAGTCCTAATAGGCGTCTTGAACGCCACTCTGTATGCCCAAAGAGCATCATCTAGCTTTCTCGACCAATCGGTCCTATTTGCATTAAATGTTTTTGCTAATATGCTCTTTATTTCTCGGTTCAAAACTTTAACCTGGCCACTCGTTTGATGATGATATAGAGTGGCCACTCGGTGATTAACCCCATACTTCTCCAATAGCCCAACAAATGCTCTATTGCAAAAATGCGAACCCCCCATCACTGATGATCATCTTCGGTATGCCAAAACAGGTGAAAATATTGTTTTTCAAGAGCCCCGTCACACTCTTGGCTTCATTGTTTGGTAAAGCCACTGCTTCTACCCATTTCGAGACATAATCAACATCAATCAAGATGGTCAAGACACCTGACCTAGATGGTCAAGACAGTCATCAAATGAATCACCCACAACTGAAAAGTGATCCATGAAAATTTTCAAGAAGTCATCAACCATGTCTAATAAGATAGACATCATACACCTCTGAAATATGATCGGAGCATTGCACAACCCAAAGGGCATCCGACTGAAGGTAAAGGTCCCATAGGGACAACTGAATGTAGTTTTTTCTTGGTCCTCAAGAGCGATATTGATTTGGTTGTAGCTATAATACCCATCCATAAAGTAGTAATATGTCCGTTCCACTAGCCGATCAAGCATTTGATCAATAAAAGGCATAGGGAAATAGTCTCGGCAAGTTGCAGCTTTCAACTTTCTATAGTCCATACAAACTCTTCATCTAGTGACCGTTCTTTGAGGGATCAACTCATTTTTTGCATTTGGCACCACAATGATCTCACATTTTTTCGGAACGCACTATACTGGACTAACCCATGAACTGTCAGCAATAGGGTAAACAACTCCAACATCTAACCATTTCATGATCTCCTTTTTCACCACCTCTTGCATATGTGGATTTAACCTTCTCCACGTTTGGTGTACTATTCTCGTCAAGATCGAGTTTTTGCTCATAAATTCCGAAGGGAATCTCTCGAATATCTGTTATGGTCCATCCAATAGTTCTCCTGTATTTTCTCAACACTTTCAATACCCTCTTCACCTGCTCCTCATTCAACAACGTAGAAAGAATTATGGGTAATGTGTTATTCAGACCCAAAAGCTCATACCTTAGGTGAGATGGAAGTTGTTTCATCTCCAACTTTGGTGGTTCATTAATGGACGGTTTTGCTGGAGGAGTCGCCCTATTGTCTAAATCAATTGAAATTATCTTTGGCTGGTAACTATATGAACACAAACCTAACAATGAATTCACAATCTCCACATAGCCCTCCATATCATCACCGTCGAAGTTTACCAAAATCGCAGCTAGAGCCTCTTCGAAACAATCTTCTTCCATCTTGAATTCAACGACCTCTTCAATCAAATTCACAATATCAATCACTGAAATACTCTTATAACTACTCGAAAATTTCATCCCCTTGCTCGCTTGTAAAGTGACTTCCTCATCATTGACCTTGAGCTTGATCTCATTTTTCTCCGAGTCCATGAATGCCCTCCAGTAGCAAGGAAAGGTCAACCCAAAATGATCAGAATGTCTTTGTCAACTACATAGTCAAGTATCACAAAATCTTCATGAAGAAGAAACTCACCCATACAAACAAGTACATCATCAACTACAACCACCGACCTTTTGATTGATTTGTCATCCATCTGCAATCTCATACTAGTCGGTCTCGACATACCCAACCCTGATTGTTTGTAGATAGTAACGACATCAAGTTAATACTATCCCCATTATGACAAAGGGCTATGGCAAAATCATGTTGACCGATAGTGCAAGGATTAGTGAAGGCCCCCGATTTTCATTCTTTTGACCTTTGTGGTAGAAATAATTGAACTCACACGGTGAGTCACACTTACTGTATCATGCTTAATTGACCTCTTCTTTGTGATCAACTCTTTCAGATGTTTGGCAAACACTGGCATTTCCTGGAAGGCATCCAAGAATGAAATATTCATAAAAAATTGCTTCAACTGATCATAAAATCTCTGGCATTTCGCATCTTCAGTCTTCTTCACCAACCTTTGAGGAAAGAAATGTGAAGATTTAAACAACTGTGTCAATGGTCTCAGAGCCCCTGCCACCTGCCATCTTGCATTTTCCCCTTTCACTGATCACCTCTGGAGCCTTCGAATTGCCTGGAATAATGTCAACCTCAATAACAATCGGATATGTAATAGGTACTTCATCAACACCACTTGACATATCAAGTGGTGCCTCTTCTTCTAGCTCTACGGGCATTAATTCAACAACCTTCCCAGCTTCACTTTGAAGTAGTTTCCCACTTCGAGTAGTGATAGCATTACAATTAGCTAAGTCACCTCCGTTGTTCTTTGGATTTTGAATAGTGTCCCTTGGAAGTTGGCCCCTCTGCTTTGGATATTGCTCTCTTGAAAGATCTCTCATCTGTGATTCAAGCTTTTGAATAGAAGTATTATGAGAACCCACCACTTCAGTCAAGATCTTGAGCTTTCCCTTTGCTGCAGCTTTCACAGTCCCACTCCTCCTCGCCGTACCTTCATACCTTCGCCCCGATGTCCTATTTTCTCTTGGTTGTCCAATACTATCTTGATCATACTCTCCAATCTAGAACTGCCCTGATCATTCGAAGGCCTCTCTCGCCAGTGCTGTGAATTAGACGATTGACCATTTGGTGGAATATATACATTGGAACTCTGATTTCCGAAGTTACCATTATTGTTGTAATTCCCTTGGTGCCACCATCGTCATTTCGCCCATATTGATTTCATTGTCCATATTATTCTGGTTTCCATTGATCTGATTTTGATAACCAGACCCCTGATAAGTCTGCTTTTAATAACCCCCTCAGGAGTTGTTAACATAGTTTGCATCTTCATAATGCATTGGTGGCCCCTCAGCATACGGACCATCCTGTGTCTGATACATTCCATTCGGTAGTGTCTGCATCTCATCAACTGTATTCACTTTCTTCATCTCATCCTCAACAATCCTCTTGGTCAGCAGACTAATATTGGTAGCCAGCTGAGCAATAGTCTGATCTCTCTCTTGGTTCTCCTTCACAATATCGTTCAATAAAGGAGCCCCATATGCTACTCCACCGCTTCCACCTGAATGCCATGCTTGATTATGCGTTTTCAGCTTATCAAGCAAATTGGTGATACGAGTGAAAGTCTTATCAGTAAAACATCGGCCAACTGCATTATTAGCTACTGACTACATCATCGAATCCAGCCGAATGTAACTTTTACGAAAAATCATAATTTGGAGACTGCATCAGATAAAGCTTGAACCTCTCCCAAGCCTCATAAAGTTGCTCTCCCTAAAGCTTCTTAAATTTGAATATTTTATCTCGAAGCTTAGCTTTCTTGCTTGGAGGAAACTTCTTCAGGAATACATTCACTAGCTCAGCCCAAGTGCGGATAGAGTTATGGGGTAACTTCTCAAATCATGCCCTTGCTTCACCAGCCAATGAGTACTTGAAAATTCGAAGCCGGAGTACATCTGGAGAAGTCACATTCTGAATGTGTGTCTGAAGAAAATTTCTCAAGTGTTGATGTAGGTCATCATCGGTGGAGTTCTGGAGATGACCCTCAGGCTTGAGTAGCTGATAGAGCAAACTGTCAATTTTTAAATTTGCACTAGCCCTTAAAGGAACAATGGCCGATGCATATTCTACCTCTTGAAGAAGATCAGCAAATACATTGTCTCATTCATCTTCAATTCCCGGTGGTGGGGGGAATTGCATTGCCTGCCCGACCACCATTACCTCCACATCCACCGTTTCTACCTGCCATATCACCTGGTTCATCACAAAAAGAAAACGAAGTGTGATGGAATAGAAAAAGGCTTGAAGTAAAGCAATTACTCTTTAGTAATTTTAAAACCGTATTCCCCGGCAACGACGTCAAAATTTAATACGCTCAAATTACACCTCTTAAATGGTGTAAAGCGGACGTTGTCAAATATAGTAACCCAACTAGGTTGAGGTCGAATCTCAGAGGGAATATGATGCGAAAAGGTTACTATCGTAGTGTAATACTTGACTTAGGTCTTTGTTCTAATTCTGTAAAGGTTGTAAAAGTTGTGTAATTCTAACAACTATATTGAATTGATTGAAATTAAGATGATTAAGAATCCAAGATTGTGTTCCTACTAGGTTAGATGTTATGCTCTAGGTATTAGTGTGATATACTCCTAATGGATTGTGCTTTGTATTCACTTAATCTCTGTGTGACTTTCTAATATTTCTCTTCATGATTTTCCCAAATATAGAAGAATGATTAATTATGCCAAGTAAACTCCTCTTATTCCTAAGTGAGTCTATTAGACGAGAGTTACGTCTTGAGTCCTTGTTAATTATTTCTACCAAATCCTACTCACCTTTCCAAGTAAAGTAGAATTTATGGCTTAGGTTAATGTTTGCAACCACTAACCAACATGAATGATTAAGAAATAAATAAATACTAACAACCCATTATTCATATTATCAAGATTAAAAACCTATCGCATAACACCCATCATTGGATTCACAATCTCATAATGGAATTTAGCTACTCATAATATTGACGATAACAAAAAGCTTGAAATTGTTCATTGAAAGTTACAATTGAATAACGAACGAAGTGTAAAGATGGAATCTTCTTTTTGAAAGTCACAAAATACTTAGGAGTATTTCCAACTATCGATACTAGACTTAAAACAGATGATAATAACTTATAAAATTCTAAAAAATATTTATACAAGTCACAAACTTGGAATTAAAAACTGACAAAATAGTCCTTGTTGCTGAATTCGTTTAAGTACGGTTCCGTATAAAATTATACGGTCAACTTCGACGATAATATCGTACGGTCCGTATAAAATAAAATGGTCCGTTCAATCCTTGTTTCTCTTGATCTTCAATCAGCATCCTAGATAATACGTCAGTTTATACGGTCCGTACAAATATATACGGCCAGTAAAACCCCACCGTCGAATCCTTTTTCCTATTCTCACGTTTCCGCCAAAAGCCATCTGGGTGACAGTCAAGTTATACGGTCCGTACAAATATGTACAATCCGTATAACTCCTATTTTAGGAGACTTGAACTGAATTTTCTTGTTTTTTCTTTCCTATCGTCTGTTACCTGAGACATAAATAAAACACATCAAAACGACACAAAGTTGCTTAAAAACAAGTAAAACTTATCGGCAAAAAGCATCAAATGTGTCGTAATTTTACGGCACATGAGGCAACAACTTAATTTGTTCCGTTTCGTAGGAGAAAATAGCAAACCCAAGTACCTCATATAGAAGGTACCAAGGGAGAAACCAGTTAGTGCAAGCAACATATCTTTTGTATCACTGTCTACTCCCGTTATGAACAAGTTTGATTTATCAATGTTTGCCTCAAGTCCTGAAGTGACTAAAAAATGGTGCAGTGCTGGAATGACCCTCTTGACTGAACTTACATTCCTTTGCAGAAAATCATGAGATCATCTGTAAAAATGAGATGAGTTGTTGTTGCTTCTTACACTGGGATTGTACCTGAAATCAAGTTATCTACTTATCTTGATCTGTATTCTAGACAAATATTCCATCACCAACAAAAATAGGAGGGGAGGGGGAGATAGGATTCGGCCCCCTCTCTCAAACCCCTTTTACCCTTAAAGTAGCCATGAATTTGGCAATTCACCTTCACTGAAAATTTTGTAGCACACACAAATCATTATCAGTTGGACAAATTTAGCTGGGAATCCAAATCCATGAAGCACATTCTCTAGGGAATCCCATCTCAACATATGCATTTTTCAGATCTATCTTCATTAAGCGTCTTCGTAATGTCTTCTTATTGTAGTGTCTCTTCATGTCCTGACAAACACTACAACAACAATAACAATAACATATTCAGTATAATCCCACCAAGTGGAGTCTTGGGGGAGTAGAGTGTACGCAGACCTTATCCTACCTTGTGAAGGTCGGAAGGTTGTTTTTGATGGACTCCCGGCTCAAGAAAAGATGCAAAGATAATAATAATAATAGGCAGTAATAACAATAATATAATAAGATAAATGAAGTAATGAAACAATCAAGTCGTAATACAGATCTACAAAAAAAATATAAGCTAATGTACAAAGATAATGATACTCCTAGTACAGGAAAAAATCCTCGTAAAAATCTACTAGCCTTCTACCCTGATACTCGACTTCCACACCCTCCTACCATGAGTCATGTCCTTGGTAAGCTGAAGTTGTGTCATAACATGCCTAATCACCTATTTGAAGTTTAATTTTATTTTGATTTCGTTATTCTTATGAAATGCTTCATGCACTATTTTTGAATTAGAAAACATTTAATGATTTTATTTTAAAAAGTATACAATTTTCAAATGACTTCCATAGTGCATCATATAAGTTTGATTCGTTGGTATTGGATACTGTATCTCGTACCGGTCACGTGAATTTGGACCGTGACACATGTGAGTGGTCTATCAGTCTTATCAGCAAAGGACGGACCTGTGACCTAGCCTAACAGTATTATCTGCGTAGGGACAATTGGGTGGTCTAGTAGCATGTGCACACATGAGGGCCCAACGTGCATATGTTTTTACTTGTTGAGATTTATTGAGAATACTATTCACAGTGTTGCTTACCTGTTGTTAGTACTTCCAAATATGGCTATTTATCATGCTATTTGCATCTAATTTGAAGACTTGCTTAATGGGGGTAAAACAGAGGAATGAGTTGATATTACTGGGCAATATCTCACGTAATCCACTTATATTTAGCCCTTCTCTTTTGTGTTCACTTATACTCTAGTATGATAATGTACATTAGGATTTCCGGCTATCATTTGGACTTGTACTGTTTTCATTCTAGTTCCACTGCTTAATGTATTTCTAGACTTATTTGTGTTTCAAGTGCTTTACTTTATTTATCCTTGAATGACTTAGAAACAAAGGTATGGTTCGCTTAAGAGTAAGTAATCTGCCGGAAAGGTTCGAAGTTTGACTAATTTAAAAATATCGAGCAATTTACTTTATATCTACTATTTTATATGTGCTATTATCGCTAATTATGGTTAGTTAACATGTAAACGGTCTCAACATTCACTTTAACTTTAAAATGTTACTCTTTTTTTTTTGTCAGTTTAAAAAAAGATTGACATCTTTTTATTTTTAATAATACTTTGATTTTAAATTTTTTATTTTATCCTTAATGAAATAATTTATAGCCACAATTTTTTTTAAAATTTATTTAGATCACAAATTTCAATTATCTTTTTTATATTCTTATCCATATCCATTCAAACACCATCGCATAAATTGAGTTAGATAAAATGCTAAACAATAAAACTAATGTGGCCGGATGCAAATATCTCAGTGTAGGCAAGTTTTTCTCTACAATTACTTGCTACAATTACTTACTCTAAAAAGTTAGTATTATAACATTTTCCTCCTGATTGGCAAGTGCATAGCACGAGCACTTGTCTCATCCGAAATTGCCACCAACAATTCTATTATAAACTTTGACAGTGTATCTCTTTGGTAAGTTATAAATTCTCCAAATAAAAAAAGTTTTGAATGGTGGGTGGCTTGCAGCAATTTAATTGACAACTATTCAAAGGGAAAGAGTATCATGGACCAACAAAGGGAAGTGGCGCAGTGGAGAGTTATGATGAAACTGAGCGGATTTAGAATTTTAATTTATGAATTTAAGAATCGGTATCAACCACCTATTAAATCACTTTGTTTAATTTATTGGTTCATAATTCAAATATTTTATATAATTTCATGGATTTTACACAAAAATAATAATAATTCGAATCTAGACTAAAAATTATTAGTTCAAATGAAATCACAAATATACTAGTAGATCTGCCTGATAAAGTGCCTTCACAATAAAGACGTACTTGAGCTTCATCAATGCATGTAATCGCCTTAAACGGGAATGTGAAAGGGAGAAATACTTTTATACTTTCTCATGATAAAAAAGAGTGTCAACTTAGTCATTTTCATACCGTTTAAGAAAATACTAACTTCTAGGTGAAAATAGATAATATGACTAAAATGCCCCTAGTTAAATTGGTACTGAGATTTGATCACTTAAAAAATAATAAGGGTGAATTTGGAAAAGTAAGGTTAATTCTTTTTTGATTTGGTAAGTGAACACTCTTTTTGACTAAAAAAATAAAAGCTAAATGTACACTCTTTTTTATCAGGAGGGAGTATAATTTAATACTAATAGTTACATATTAATATGACATGTGATTATATCAAATTTGATAAGATTAAAAATAATTATATTTGCCAGAAGGTACAAGAAACACACATTAAGCATAAAATGAAAGAAGGTCACCTGAAATTAGGTTCATCATATCTTGTGTCGACCTATAAATGCACCAGTACGCACATGTGAAATTATAGTCATAAAAGTATTAAAAAGGGACGAGGTAGACCTAAAATCATCCCATAATTTCATTGAATCAATGCAGATTATACTGCTAAGAATATGACACAATGAAAGAAAAATATTCATATAGACGATATCTACTAATTAGGCATAAGTTTTAGTCTTGCTAGAGGACTTTTAATATTATTATTAGTATTATTTATATATATTTAACTTATTTTTATATTTATTTATTTGGTATAGTGAAGACATTAGTTGAGCTTAAATATAGAAGCGATGATTTATATAATCTACACAAATTTGTTTGAGATTGAATCGTATTTCTTCTTGGAGTTATATCCTAAAGTGAGAATATAAATATCATTTAATGGTGATCAACAGGGGTGTTCATGGTTTGGTTAAAAACCGATCAAAATCGAAAATCGAACCAAATCGATTATTATTTAATTTTGATTTTAATTTTTTTTTAAATTTATAATATTTGGTTTGGTTTGATGTTACTCATAACAAACCGAAGAAAAAAATGAACCGAACCGATAAATTATAGTATACACAAAATTTATAACTACATATATACAATATATTTATTTTTATAATTTTTTTACATAGTTTGTATACTTTTTGATTAAAATTATATTCATATCTAATAGGCTAGTGAACTTTACACTTTAAGCTTATTTCATAAAAGAAAGTCATGAATCTAAACTCATTAATTCAAAGAAATAACTATGAGATTTACCAATTTTGTTTTTGTATTTCTTATATACTTTATTTACTTGATTAAAACTTACAGATCTTAAGACATTTTCCATAGTTTAAGAAAATTATAACCGTCAAAATAAAAGGTTAATAACGGATTATAAGTCGAAAAAGGTGAAATATTATTTTTTAATTGCAGAAAAAATCATGAAAGCGAGAAATACCATTAGGTTTTTAAAAAAACTAATAAACTGAACCAAACCGACAGCAACCAAACCGATGAATGTGAATTATATTTAATTTGGTTTGATTTTAATAATTAAAAACTGACTTAATTGATTTGATTTTGGTTATAATAAAAAACCTGCCCATGAACACCCCTAGTGATCAACTAATCAAAGTTTATAATGAGCAAATTTAGTAATCCACGTACTAGCTCGAACAACTCAAACATATCCTATGGAAAGTGGATGAATAAAAGAGTGTCCAAATACTTAATGGATGTAAGGCTGGTACAACCAACTCTCAAATGAGAGTCAGATAGCATGTCTATAAATATTCCTTTTACTTTCTCATGGAAGAGAATCATCTTGCATTAATTCCCTTCCTTGGGAAAGCCTCTTGCTCAAATGAGTATTCCACAAATGTCACTCCAGAAATGTCTACACTCTACCTAGAGTCCCTTTTTAGTTGTCTCAACTTGACATAGTTTGAGATACTCATTTGGGTAAGAAGTTTTGCAAGGAAGGTTGGCCTACTTTTGTGGTGTATAGCTAAGAAGTACCTAGTAGTATCCATGGATGGAGTTACGGTATAAGAAAGGGTTCATCCGAACATTTTTTGTCGAAAAATTATATATATAAGATCAAAATTATTTTTTATGTAGATATAGTAAATGTTTGAATTCCTAAGCTTTTTCGTATGTTTACTTTTTAGATTTTGAATCCTCTTTATGAAAATCCTTGCTTCGTTACGAGGACAAAAAATTCAAAATATTGGGTGGTGTACTCCAAGCAGGTACGCAAAACTTGACTAATTTGATCAACCAACTCCACACTTTAATTTCCTATCTCTTGTACTTGTGTTATGTAAGGTACTGATATAACTGGAGACTACTGCCGGAGACTATCGCCGGCGATCGCAGCCGAAGACTACCACCAGAGACATTTTTCTCAAGAATTGAAGTACATGGTTTCCCTATAATTCTGAGGGCCTTCTTAGGTACATTGATTGTTTTTTGCTCCTTTAACTCATTTTTTGTTATATTTGTAATGTTTAAGCGCTACTTGAGCCGAGAGTCTCTCGAAAACAGTCTCTCAAGGTAGAGATAAGTTCTGCGTTACTTTACTTTCCTCAGATCTCACTTGTAAAATTACACTGGGTGTGTTATAGTAGTACGTACTTGTGTTATCAAATCAACAACATGATGTGTTAGAATTTAGATCTAACGATCATACTAATAACCAGGGTGATTCTAGGGTAAGGCATGCAAGCCCTTATCTTAGGCCCTCAAATATTAAAGGACCCACAAATATAAAATAATATATTATTATATACAATAACATATACATTATGTAATTATTAATAAAAAGTTTCAAATTTTAACATTCTTTTTAATTTGGTAGAGACTGTAAAGTGAGTACTGAGTAAATAAAGATAAATCTTCTCGCATTATAATATATTTATATTACCTTCACATCAATTTTAATTATCCTTCCTCTGTGGATGCTGTTTTTCATGTTTATGACAATTGATCACTTTGTAATTCAACTCAATTTCTCTGAATTAGCTAATTTTTTTTTATATATATGATTGATCCACACATTAGAAAGCTAGTGTTTTTGTGTCTCGTCTTTTTTTAACTAAGAAATCTCCCAAGCAAGTATCGCAAGATTCCTAAACTCGTCGGGTAATAGGCTCACCCTTCTACCTCTTTTCACTTAAAACCCATATTTTTGTATGGTGGTTTGTTCGATGGGAAAGTTCGATAGTATGACGTGCGTTAAAGAAATAATCCCCTTGATTATTTTTATTAATTGAAATGCTATATATACAAGTTACATATTTCCATAATAGGAGAATCCTATTCCTATTCTATTTCTAAAATCTTATTCTACCATAATTCTAACTATACAATTATGGTAAGTGTATAACACTAATTAAGGTAACCTTTACACTACAATATACTACAAATATATATATCATATATACAAGATTGTCTTGTCCTCAATACACACAAGAATGGGCCTTCACGTGAGAGCCCTTCTTTGGTGAGAGCCCACCTTTGGGCTCTTGGCCGAGAGCCCTTCTTGGTCAAGCAGTCCCATCCACCGCTTTGTCATCCAGTCCCTTTGCTTTGCCTGTGATATACACTGATGTATATTAGGTGTATATCACAGGTATATTGCTCTTGTTTAACACACCCCCGCAGTCATAGCGGGCGGTTTTCGAACGCTGAGACTGTCCCTAAAATCTTCAAAGAGAACCGCTGGTAGACCCTTTGTAAAGATGTCTGCAATTTGATAACGAGACGGGACATGACATACGCGAACGTGACCCTTTGCAACCTTTTCACGGACAAATTGAATGTCCATTTCGATATGCTTGGTGCGTTGATGTTGAACTGGGTTACCTGAAAGGTAGATGGCACTAATGTTATCGCAATATCCCAAGGTTGCCTTCTGAATGAGACAATGAAGCTCCAAAAGCAAATTACGTAGCCAACATGATTCAGAGACCACATTCGCTACCCCTCGATATTCTGCCTCTGCACTTGAGCGTGATAGCATTTCCTGACGCTTTGCCGACCAGGAGACCAAGTTGTTGCCAAGGAACATACAGTAGCCAGAAGTTGACCGTCTGGTATCGGGACAACCACCTCAATCAACATCCGTGTAAGAGACAAGTGTGGATGTAGATGAAGGATACAAGTGCAACCCATAGTCCAGTGTCCCCTGAATATACTGAATGATGCGTTTGATTGCATTCATGTGCTCAACCCTGGGATCATGCATGAATAAACACACCTGCTGAACCACATATGTAATATTCGATCTGGTAAAGGTAAGATACTGGAGGGTCCCTGCCAGACTGCGATAGCGGGTCGGGTCCTCGTATGGTGCACCTGCTGCGGCACTCAGCTTGGGGTTTGCATCAACTGGCGTAGAAGTAGACTTACAGGATGACATCCCAGCCCTCTCTATGATCTCAGCAGCATACTTCCGTTGAGACAAAAACAAGCCACCTGAATGATGTTTGAGGGCAATCACCAAAAAATAACTCAAAGGCCCTAAGTCTTTCATAGCAAACTCGGAACTGAGCATGGTCATGATAGACTGGCGCAAGGCATCGGAAGAGGCAGTCAAGATGATATCATCCACATACAACAGAATGTAGGCCAAGGACGAACCACGACGGTAGATGAACAAGGAATTATCTGACCTGCTGTGAGTGGACCCAATAGTTGAAACAAAGTCAGCAAACCTCGTGTACCAGGCCCTTGGAGACTGCTTAAGTCTATATAAGGACTTCTTCAACAAACATACATGATGAGGACGGTGTGGATCCCTGAAATCCAACGGCTGATGCATATAGAGTGTTTGCTTGAGATCACCATGTAGGAAAGAATTCTTGACATCCAACTGATGAATTGGCCAAGTCTTTGAAAGAGCCAAGCTAAGCACAGTGCGAATGGTAGCCAGTTTGACCATCGGACTAAACGTCTCACCACAATCTATCCCAACCTGCTGAGTCTTACCATCACCAACAAGTCTCGCCTTATGTCGAGCAAATGACCCATCTGAATTCTCCTTATGAGCAAAAATCCACATAGACCTGATAACATTAATACCATATGGATGGGGCACCAACTCCCACGTCTTATTATCAATAAGAGCATTATATTCATCAGTCATAGCAATTTTCCAATTATGGTCTTTTAATGCGGATACAGGATTGCGGGGCAAGGGGGATTTAGAGACATCAGAATGTAAATTAAAATGTCTTTTATGTGTAAAAATACTCTGCTGGCTACGAGTGACCGGTCTATGACTCGAGGAAGAATTTTGGGAATTTTCTGGGCTCGGGACGGACTGGCCAGCAGAAAGTGGGCCTGCTGGCCCAAATCGGTAAATGGACTCGTCGTTTGGACCGGTTCAGACCGGGTGGATCGCCCAATTGCTGGAACTGTTCCAGTGGCTGAAGATGTTGCTACGGGCGGAACTGTGGGGCCAGCGGGCAGTGGGCCCGCTGGAGTATTTTGGGTGTGGGAGATGTCCGAAAAATTCTGAATAATATACGGGGATATTTGGTCATCCAAAAAATTATACGACCTAGGCTCGAGAGTATGAACTTTTGTAAAAGGAAATTGGGTTTCATAAAAAATGACATGGCGATTAATTATGATTTTCTTGGAGGATAAATCAAAACACTTATAACCACGATGATTCGACAGATAACCCAAAAATACACACGGGGTAGACTGAGCCTGAAGTTTGTTAATTGTGGTGGATGAGAATAAGGATAACACAAGCTCCCAAAAATCTGAAGATGAGAATAAGAAGGGTTCTTATTATATAGGATTTTGAGGGGGGAAGAGTATGTCAGACATTTAGAAGGAATTATGTTAAGAAGATATGTGGCCATTTGTAGAGCATGATGCCAAAAATAAGGAGGTATGGAGGCATGAATTAAGAGAGTTCGGACAATGTTATTTATGGAACGAATTTTGCGTTCGGCTTTCCCATTTTGTGAAGATGTATGAGGACACGAAAAATGAAAATTTATCCCATTATTAGCACAAAATTCCCGAAACTCCCTATTGTCATACTCTTTCCCATTATCACATTGAATATTTTTTATTTCTCTTTCGAATTGAGTACGAATGAACGCTCTTAATTTGATGAAAACGGAAAACACTTGTGATTTATTCGCAATTGGAAACGTCCACAAAAATCTAGAATAATCATCTAAAAAGAGAACATAATATCGATGATCCAATGAACTAAGAACAGGAGATGTCCATAAGTCGCTATGAATAATATCAAATGACTTTGAAGTATGAGAATTGGAGTCTACAAATGGCAACTTAACAATTTTTCCTAATGAACAAGACTGACAAAGTGGAGTACGACTCGTACTCTTACAAGTAATAAGGCTATTTTTATCTAAAACTGATAAAATAGAAGATCCCGGATGACCCAGACGAGCATGCCACATGGAAGGAGAGATGGCTGCAAAAACTGACGGCAAGGCTTGACTCGATGGACTGAAACCAGGCATGATAGGATACATATACCCCTACTATCACACCTCATGAGATGACTCCCCGTCTTGAAATCCTTCACAGAGAAACCAAAATGATCAAATTCAACGGAAACGGAATTGTCAGTAGTGAACTTCCGGACAGACACTAAATTTTTAATCAATTTAGGAGCATGTAAAGTATTTTTCAAGAGAAGGGGTGGATTGGGGGGAGACAACGTTTTCTGACCATAACCCTGAATTGGAATAGAGTTGCCATTACCAACAATTATACCACGAGGGGTGCTCAACTTGGAATAAGAGGAGAGAGTACCTGATTCGGAAGTCATGTGAGTAGTTGCCCCGGTGTCCATGTACCAATTTGGGTCCGATTGAGTCAACCCCAACGTGCGCATTGTTGCCTCGATATCAGTCTAAGTGGGGCATGCTGCATGATGGGCTTGCGGAGGTCGGGGCCCAGGAACTCCTGTCCGTGATGGTGCTGGGCCGTAGCTGCTGGAGTTGCTGTTGGGCCATCGACCGATGGCCGCCATCGCCGGGCGTTGGGCTCGATCAGCCGCCAGCCCACCGCCGGACTACCTCGCGTGATTGTAGTGGCTGCCGACCCACGCCCATCGCCCCCACTACCCATCGCCCACCCCGCTATGGGCCCCACCATCGCCCAGGGTGGTGGGCCACTGTTCACTGGATGGGACCCACCGCCTACTTGCTGACCACCGAAACCGCCATTAGAACCGCCGCGTTTGCCCCCGCGATTTTTGTTGTTATTCTTGCGATTATTCTTGCCGCCACCATTATTATGGTTTTGGCCCGAATTATTAACAAAACCTGAAGAACTAGGAGAGGACGCCACCATGACGACTGGGCTTGCTCCGGTAGCTGCCTTTTTAGCCAAACCTGCTTCTTCCAAAGTAAGCATGGATCGGGCTTGATAGAAATCAGGAAGAGGGTTGCTTTGGCGAAGGAGAGTGCCAACCTCATTATAGGCCTCTGAAAGATCTGCAACCAACTGTAGAACTAGAAGATTATTCGTTATTGGTGCGCCAATATTACGGAGTTTATCCGCCAACTCCTTTAGTTTCTTGCAATATGCAGAAACGTTCGGAAATTCGTCCATTCGAACGAGAGAGAATTCCTGCTCGAGTGTGACGACACGTGAATGTTGGTTGTCTTGAAATATGTCACGCAATCTATTCCATGCAATAGCCGTGGTATCCGGCTCAATAATCGTCTGTAGAAGGTCCACCGAAATAGTGGCATAGATCCACCGGAGAACGATAGCATCAAGTGTAATCCATAACTCAGGATCCTCCGCAGGAAGGGGTCTAGCGGGAGGAATGATGTGATGAAGAACTTGATAAGAGATAGCGTGAATTTTAAACAACTCCGCCCACGTCGCATATTGGACGTTTTCCATCTCAAGTACAATAGGGATACAACTCTGATACCATGAAAGAAATAATCCCATTGATTATTTTCATTAATTGAAAGGCTATATATACAAGTTACATATTTCCATAATAGGAGAATCCTATTCCTATTCTATTTCTAAAACCTTATTCTACCATAATTCTAACTATACAATTATGGTAAGTGTATAACACTAATTAAGGTAACCTTTACACTACAATATACTACAAATATATATACCATATATACAAGATTGTCTTGTCCTCAATACACACAAGAATGGGCCCTTTGTTGGCGAGAGCCCATCTTGGTCGAGAGCCCATCTTTGTTGGCCGAGAGCCCATCTTTGGGTCAAGGCGATCCACTGCTTTGCCTGTGATATACACTGTTGTATATTGAGTGTATATCACATGTATATTGCTCTTGTTTAACAGTGCGCTTAACCCACACATCACACGTTACTAGTTCATTCATCACTAGATAAAAGTGACGTGGGCTTCTTTTGTGTCTTATTATCATACTAGTCTCTATAAACGTACAGTTGCACGTTATTCTCAGTCAATCTCAATCATAGTAAAAAATATTAGATAATATTATTTGTGATTATATTTATTTATTTTATGAGTTACAAGAATATTACTATAGTATAGGATTGTATCTACTTAAGATTTATTTGATTGATGTATTATTTTCTTCTTTTTCCCCATATAGAAAATGTGTTACGACTATGATGATCCAATACTCTCTCCGTCCCAAAATACTTGTCATGTTTTCCTTTTTAAAGGCAATTTGACTAAATGTCAAAGCTAAATTAGATTAGATTAATTAAATATTTTAAAATTAAAATTTAGATATTCGGAAACTATACGAAAAATACTATAAGTTGCAACTCTTCTCATATTAATATGATGAAAAAATATAGCTTAGATTGTTGATCAAAATTTATATAGTTTGACTCTTGAAAAACGTAATACAACTAGTATTTTGCGACGGATGGTGTAGTAGAGATTAAGCAATCGTATATTTATTTATTATCATTTACAGATACGAAAGTACTGAAAATCATTACTAAGAAAATTGCATTATAAGAATATCAATCACTTTTTAGAATATTTAGTTATTTATTTTTTAAAAAATAAGTTGATCACAAAAGTAAGATATAATAGGAGTAATATTTTCTATTACAAAATTCAAGCATATCATAAAAAAGTACTTCCAAACCATCCATAAATAAGTATATATCAATTCACCAATCTTCTCGGCATGAAGAATAAATCAACGTAATTAAACAAACCACAAAAAAAAACAGATAAAGGGAAAAAAAAAAAGCTCATACCTTATCCTACACAATACAGATTGTCAAAATTTTACTGTGTGCTTATACAAGGTAATCGTGAAGTCTATTATAGATGACCAAAGATGTTTAAAGAATTTGATTCCAACGTAAACTTTTTTTTTCTGATAATTAGTACGAAGGAATCCTGACCAACTAAAAATAACCAAGCCAAACGTGTTTAATTTTAGCTAAGATTGGTTAACAATATTCTAAATCCTGATTCTATATTATGATTATCTAAGAATTAACTACAAATATAAAAATCATGAAAATATGTCCAAATTTGGGACATGACAACATTTTTTCTTTAATCAATTGTTTTTTTGTTGAAAATTTGAATTCCTAAAGTTATAAAGGGAAATATTTTTCAAATAAGGAACCAAATTGTCTTCATCTTGAGTTTGATCTTTGGAAATAGTTAACGTGGTCGTGGTTTGATTTTGGTCGAATTAAGTCGGGGTTTTAAAGTATTGGAACCAAATAGTAGTTGAGTGGGTTTTCATGCTTCGATTTTTGTTAATCCTCTTTTACGGTTTCCCCGTGAATTAATTTATGCTAATTATAATAAACCTTGTAGGAAGCAAAACAAAAAGAAATTGAGTTATAATTTTGATAAACACGTCAATGTAGTTAAACATATGAGTTTAAGTAGAATAAGAATTCTTTCCTAAATATTGGGTGATATTTTTAATATTACAAATATATTTTAGTCAACCAACATTTATATTCATACTTTTAAAATAATATAGATTACAACAACAACATGACCGGTGAAATCCTACAACGTGGGGTCTGGGGAGGGTAGAAGGTACGCCAACCTTACCTCTATCTTCGTAAGTAGAACGGTTGTTTCCGAAAGATCCCCGCCTCAAGACAAAGCATAAGCACAAAAAAATCAAAAGAATCGGTCAGACCCGGACAAAAAAATTAAAACAGTATGAAAATGCTGGTATCAAAAGCGAATAAGCCATGATAGCGTATTCTGAAAAAACTCAGTAAATAACGCACGTAAATAAGATAAACAAAGTACACTAAAGAACACATATCAGCAGAAATCAAACTACAGGGGACTATAAAACAATACTGCGTCTATTAGTATGATAGACTAGTGAGCCTACAATAATAACACTACAACTACCAGTTTGCAAGTGTAAGTAGGACTACGCTCGACTACCTACTAACCTTCTACCCTAATCTGTGTCCTCCACAACCCCTATCTAAGGTCATGTCCTCAGTAAGTTGCACATGCGCCATATCCCGTCTAATCACCTCTCCCCAATACTTATTTAGCCTACCTTTACCCCTCCTAAAACCATTTATAGCCAACTTCTCACACCTTCGCACTGGGGCATTTGTGTCTCTCCTCTGCACATGCTCAAACCATCTCAACCTTACTTCCTGCATCTTATCCTCCACCGAGGCCACTCCCACTCTGTTTCGGATATCATCATTTCTAATCTTATCCCTCTTTGTATGCCCACATATCCATCTCAGCATCCTCATCTCCGCGATTTTCATCTTTTGGATGTGCGAAGTCTTGACTGGCCAACACTCTGCCCCATACAACATAGTCGATCTAACCACCGCCCTATAGAACTTGCCTTTAAATTTTGGTGGCACATTTTTGTCGCATAAGACTCCAGATGAGAGCCTCAATTTCATCCACCCTACCCCATTACGATGTGTAACATCGTTATCAATATCTCCATCCCCTTAGATAATAGACCCGAGGTACTTGAAGTTTTCTTTCTTTGGAATTATCTGAGTACCAAGCCTCACCTCCACGCCTGTTTTAAGGTCGCTCCCGTTACCGAACTTGCACTCCAAGTATTCTGTCTTGGTCCTACTTAGCCTGAACCCTTTAGGCTCCAGAGTCTGTCTTCAAACCTCCAGCTCAGCATTCACTCCGCTGCGAGTCTCATCAATCAGGACTATGTCATCTCCGAATAACATACACCATGACACCTCTCCTTGGATTTGTCGCGTTAGTCCATCCATCACCAAGACAAATAAGAATTGGCTAAGAGTTGATCCCTGATGCATCCCCATCATCATTGGGAAGTGCTACGACTCTCTTACTACTATCCGTACCCTGGTCTTGGCTCCATCATACATATCCTTGATTGCCCTAGTGTTCGCCACATGTACACCTCTAACCTCCAACCTCCAAACATCTCCATAGAACCTCCCTAGGGACTTTGTCGTATGCCTTCTCGGGTTCGATGAAAACCATATGTAAGTCTCTCTTCCTCTCCCTATACTGCTCCACCAACTTCCTAATAAGATAAATGGCTTATGTAGTCGAACGTCCCGACATGAATCCAAACTGGTTCTTGAAAATAGACACACCTCTTCTCACCTTCATCTCCACGACCCTTTTCTAAACTTTCATAGCGTGGCTTAGCAGTTTGATACCCCTATAGTTATTGCAACTCTGGATATCACCTTTGTTCTCTACTAAGGAATCATTGTACTCCACCTCCATTCTTCGGGCATTCTCTCCGTCTTAAAAATGATGTTAAACAACTTAGTCAGCCACTCCAAACCTGCCCCGCCTGCTCTCTTTCAAAATTCAATAGGGATCTCATCAGGCCTGGTCGCTCGTCGCATGTGCATCATGCGTAAAACAACCTTAAACTCCTCAACCTTAATACATCTACAATACTCAAAATCCCGAAACCTACCAGATTGCTCCAGATATCCCAGCACAATGTCTCTAGCTCCTTTTTCGTTCAAGAGTTTATGGAAGTAAGACAACCACCTGTTAGGTAGATTTTAGTATTATTTTAGAGTGTGTTTTAAGGAGTATTTTGTTTGTCGTTTAGTTGTTTTGTTCAGTAATATGCGTGTGTTATGTGTTTTTAGATTTTAAGCGATTCAGAAAGGAATAAGGCGAATCCAAAGGAAATAGGTAGTTATCAAGGACAAAAATACATAGTTGGTCACAAGAAATGAGTCAAAGAAGCCCTAGGAAGCTCGAAAAGCAATTTAATCGAAGTCCGGACGAAGAAGGTTGAAGAGACGCGGCGCAACAGCGCCGCGACGCCCAACACTAGCGCCGCGATGCCCCTTAGGCAGTGAGCGTATGATTTTCAGAAGCAAATTAGCGCCGCGGTGCTCTAATAGATGAGCCGTGGCGCCGACGACGTAAGAGCAGCGAAAAACCTAAATTTAACAAAGGCAAAAAGGTCTATGTTGGGGATTTTTCGTGATATATATTGGGACAAACGTTTTTCTGAAAAAGGGAACATTTTTGGAGGCAAGAAAGAAGAGAACAAGAAGTCATTAGAGACATCTATTGTTCAAGTTCTTTTCCTATTCTTTACTTATTCTGTTTATGTTGGATATTAAGTTAATTAGTTTTCTTAGCATGTCTAGGAGCTAATTACTTTATTAGGGTTTTCCGTTGAATCACTTGAAACTCTATTATGATTTAATGCATTGTTAATGTTCTTCTTCATCTATTAAAATCTATTCAACTTGCGGTTATTGAATGATAATTAATTGGCCTTTAATTTTCATTATCTATATGAGTTCAAATCGAGATCTGAAAAGGGAGATTTGAATATGCTATAGTTGATTAGACGTAGGTTTAATCTTGAACGAAAGTATCACGATTGCCTGTGTAGCGTTTTAGGTTATTGATCTTAATCCTCCTATGCTGTCGAACTTATCATAGAAATATAGAAAGTTCTCACTTAGATTGAGTTTTTATATATCCTAACCGGAATATAGAACGTCTAAGTTAACCTGCTATCTTAATAAGAAGAAGAATCGTTAGTCTTGCATTAATGAATGATAGAGTGGAAAGTTGAGGAGATTGGAAACCCTAATTCCTTCATTACTGAATTAAACTTCGTGTGTTTTCATTGCTATTTTATTCTAGAAATTCATGTTAGTTTGTTAATTCTTTAGTTATAAATCATCACTTATATTTGTTTGCCAAATAGAAACTAAAGATTAGTTAATTGATACTTGATAAATCAGTCTCTGTGGACGATACTCGGTCTTACCGAAATTTATTACAAATTGCGTTACGTACACTTGTGTAGCATCTAGAAATATCGCAAACACCACCTCCACCTAATCTGCACGTCCTCCACCAGTACTTTGTCGTCCTCGTCTTTGATGCACCTCACGTGATCCAAATAACGGGCCCTCCTCTCTTTCGCCTTGGCTAGTATGTACAACTTCTTATCCCCATATTTTCCTTCTAATTCCACATACAGGCGTTCAAGGACCTTTTGATATATTTTGGCTTTAGACCACCAAATCGGTTGAGCCACCCTACTAATAACATAACCAAATATTTGATATTTCATATTTTACCAATGAATTATCTATAATGTTTTCAGTGACAATACAATTTGTCCAGTCATAAATTCTAGCTAGTCTTGAATTACCTAAGCTTTAGAGGATAACCATGGAGGTGGTCCAACGATGTGCTGCTTTGATCTTAGAGAACTCTAATCCATATGTTTCCCCTCTTTCTGTATTCAATGGCGGAACTACAAATTGTGATTGGATGGGAGCAAAACCAGAAAGCAGAATAGTAACACCAGCTAGTGGAGTAGCTCAGTCACTGGCTCCAAGATTATTGTTACATTGGATGACGGGGAGGGGTAGTGCATGTAAGGTTTTGTTGGGTACAAAGCACATAAGTAAGGCACAACGGAAGTTTTAAATTTTGTTTCTTACTTACCCCAACAACATTTCTGGTATGGTTATACAACAATTAAACTTGTAACATAAAGCATAAACTTACAAGTTAGAATATCTGGAGTCTTTATCTACTATAGGGTGGACACGCGGTTGCCCTTCCGATTGCAAGCTCCAAGCTTCAATGTATTTCTCTTTCGGAAAGCTAGGAAATCCGGCAGAGGTTCGAGAGAGTATTTGATTCTAAGTCTCTAAGGCTTACAATGTCATTCAGAAAATTTGGTGTATAAATAATGAAGTGAATTCCTCTATTTATAGTTGAAAAATAGGTCAAAACCGGATTAGGGTTTGACCTTGGGCCTGTCCCAAAATTTGAGGCAGAGGCGCTGACCCTAGGGTATGGGCGCCGTGGCGCTCGATGTGCTCCTGCACTATCTCGATTTATTTTCCGTGCATTCTTAATTAAATCCAAAATCCAATTTTGACATAATTAAAATAATCATTATTCATTTAAATATCTCGATTCCAAATTGAACATTTAATTTCTCTCTCAATACATCCTTAGATCGAAATGAACAATCGACATAGTGTGACCCTACAAGCATTCACATATCGACATTAATCAAATTAAGGTCTACACGAAACTTCTAGACTGCGCCGGAAGACGAACTCAATATGTGAAGTACGTTTACGCGAATCCAGTAAACTTAACCTTTATGTGGAAAGATAAAATCCTTTCATTCACGACACACCCGATCAAACTTAGGATTTGTCAAGTGTCTATCCAAATGACTTAATCATTGTATCTCATCTATATTAGTTGACAACTAGACCATATTCTAAATATGTCTATTGCGTTGGCCAACAACTTAGTTAACTTAATATTACTGAGAATCCGAGTGTTCTCCTGAATATACATTCGAGGAATGAATCCTAATCTTGGCTCAACTACCACCTCTAATCCACATCGTAATGTACCTAATACAAGTCGTATCTCAACCTATAAGGCATTTGAGCTTAGGACGGGATCAAAGTACATTACTTTGTAGACAAGGTGTGTATTGACCTCAAGTCTAAGGACTTCTATCTCCCACAGGCTGATCATACTTTAGACAAGTATAACAAATAGTATAGCAGCAGGGTATACCAATACTTCCAAAGTATACATGTGTCCATCACGAGTAGCCATTACTCGTAGCAGGTGAGACATACTACATCCTCTAAGGATGTGATGCATACCACATGTCGACTTATCACATATCATCGATATCCCATTCTCGATGATCATTAGTCGAGGCTATTTAAGAGTTACGCTCTATCATCAATATCTCACTCTATTAATGACAACCTAAGCTCAAGGGATGCACATTAAAGAATATTACAAACAATCAATTAATAATTCAATAATTGTAAATGCCAAAATATTAATCTCCATTAATAATAATATGAAAGTGTATAAAGTACATTTGTCATAATACAGATTATTTCTAGGACATAAATATACTTTCAGTGCACCCATTGTGATTCAAGATCCAAACAACATTACGTAGATGGCTCCGACCACAAAGGATATCAATTTGGCTGTAGCAGCCAGGAAGCTTACCTATTCAGCTTGGACATCGCAACCGACCATAGCTAAGGAATGTCGCTGGTAACAGAGGAGGCTACCCCACCCAAGAGTTTAGCAGAAGTGGTTCGAGGCAATTGTAATAGAGAAAAGGGGTTACAACTGAACTTTATCCTCCCGAAGTTAAGGATGAGGTGAAGATTGTGAAATTGAACACCCTAATGAACCTGAGCAACAATGTGAGAAATGGAAAATGACTCTAATTGGATATGTGATGGGTGGAAATCCTAGTTTTAAGGAGATGTTGAAATTTGTGTATGGGGTCTGGAATACGGTAGCTACACCTAGTGTTCATTACTGTTAAGAGTCCACATCGAATATGAAATGAGAACAAGGACTTGGATAATCCTCACCTTACAAACTAACTTTTGGGGTTGAGTTAAGCACAATATTCATTCTTTACATGGTATCAGAGCCAGACCCATTCCAATTCTTTGTTCACCAATGTTGGGCCCCCAAATTATATTATCCACGCTCCAGTTAACAAGGTATGTGCGTGCACGGAGTGTTAAGAGTCCCACATCGGATATAGAATGGGAACATGGACTCCTTATATGGACTTGAACAATACTCACCCTACAAGCTATCTTTTGGGGTTGAGTTAGGCTCAAGATCAATTATTTACAATTACCACGATGATAACTACTTCATATTCAAGTTTGGGAGTGTTAAGAGTCTCACATCGTATGGGAACATGGACTCCTTATATGGATTTGGACAATCATCACCTTACAAACTAGCTTTTGGGGTTGAGTTAGTTCAAGATCCAAGATCCATTATTTATAATTACCACGATGATAACTACTTCATATTCAAGTTTGGGAGTGTTAAGAGTCCTACATCGGATATGGAGACTCCTTATATGGACTTGGACAATCCTCACCCTACAAACTAGCTTTTGGGTTGAATTAGGCCCAAGATCCATTATTTACAATTATCACGATGATAACTACTTCATATTCAAGTTTGATTATGAGGGTGATAAAGAGGAAATACTAGAGAATGGGCCTTACACTTTCCAAAACAGACCGTTAGTGCTCAGGGAATTGAAAGCTGAATTCGATATTAGTGTAGAATCGAAGAGGATTGTTCCTTTATGGGTTATGCTTCCAAAACTACCAGTTCAGTGCTGGGCTGAGGAAAATCTTAAAAGAATAGCTAGTTATTTGGGAAAGCCTCTCTGTACTGATTGTTAAATATCCATAGGATATACACGATATACACGTGTATATCCTATGTATATTGGTCTCGGTTTTTGTATATAATTTAGGTAATATTTTAGTCTCCTAGTTTAGGTAATGTTGTGGTGTAATTAGTATTGTACACTTACCATAATATTTCTATTACCATAATTGTATAGTTAGTGTCCAAGTAGAATAATGTTTTAGGAGTAGAATAGGAATATGATTCTCCTATTATGGAAATATGTAAATTGTATATATACTCTTTCTATTAATGAAAATAATCAAGGGATTATTTATTTCATGGTATCAGAAGTCTAGGTTAAATTTTTCTCTCCCAAAATGCTCTTTCTCGTGCACCATTTTCGAGACTCCAACCTCGGTTTCCGTGCTCACTGCTTTAATTCTTCCCCAATTTCTCTTCCAAATCCCTCAATCACATATTGTTCTATTAGTATGTCTATATCACATAACACGTTTCATATTGTCCTTACAGTTTCTAACATCAAGAATAACATCCCTCTTGTTCTTGAAATAGAAAACGTCCAATATGTGACGTGGGCCGAACTGTTCAAAATTCACGCACGCTCGCATCAAGTCATCCATCACATAATCCCCGCAGCTCCTGCGAATTCGGAGGTGCCAAGACGCGAGGATGATCCTAAGTTGTGGACGACACTTGATGCCACCGTCCTTCAGTCGATATATTCCACAATTTCTACCGACCTTTTATAAATAATTATTGAACCTGACACTACGGCGCATGCGACTTGGGATATATTACATGATATATTCTAAGATAATCAAAATTCTAGAGCTATTACTCTTGAGCAGGATTTCTCCCACGTCAATATGAAAGATTTCCCTAACGTTTCGGCTTATTGCAAAAGATTGAAGGAATTGACTGACCAACTCCGCAACGTTGGCGCGCCAGTTTCGAATGATCGTTTGGTCCTCCAAACGGGTTCAGGCCTCTCCGAGGCTTATAGTGGTGTTGGCACGCTTCTTCGTCAAAGCAATCCTCTTCCGCAATTTTATCAACTCGTTCTATGCTTACACTCGAAGAAGCAGGCATGGCTAAAAAGGCAGCTACCGGTGCTAGTCCCATGGTCATGATGACCGAGTCCACTGTTCGTCCTACCGGTTCCAACAACTCATTCCAAAACCGCAACAACGATGGCGGCAAAAAGGGAGGAAATAAGAAAAATAATGGAAAGAATCGCGGCGGTAACAAATGCGGCAACCGGAACAGTGGTGGTGGCGGTGGTGCCCTTTGGAGCAGTCAACAACATCAGTTTTGGGCCCCACAATTTGGGCCAAACAGTGGCAGCCCAGCGATGTAGCCTCACTGGTAGTGGGCTGGCCAACAGCAGTAGAGGCCCAACATGCAGTGGCCCACTTTCGGTAATCTCTCTGGGCTGAGGCAGCAAGCAGGGGTACTTGGGCCTTGCCCCCGCAGGCCCATCACGCAGTGGCCCCCACTTCTACCGATATCGAAGCCGCATTGCACACGCTTGGTTTAAATCCTCCGGACCCAAATTGGTATATGAACACCGGTGCCACTATCCATATGACATCCGATTCAGGTACGCTCTCGTCTTATTCCAATTTGAGCAACCCTCGTGGCATAATTGTTGGTAATGGTAATTCTATTCCAATTCGTGGTTATGGTCATAATATTTTGTCTGCCCCCAATCCACCCCTTATCTTGAAAAATACCCTACATGCCCCCAACTTGATTAAAAACTTAGTGTCTGTCCGTAAATTCACCACTGACAATTCCATTTCTATTGAATTTGATCAATTTGGTTTCTCTGTGAAGGATTTCAAGACGGGGAGTCCTCTCATGAGGTGTGATAGTAGGGGAGATATTTTTCCTATCACACCAAGTTCCGGTCTATCGAGTCAAGCCTTGCCATCAGCGTTTGCAGCCCTTGCTCCTTCCTTGTGGCATGCTCGTCTTGGTCATCCAGGGTAGTCTATTTTGTCTTCCTTAGATAAAAATAATTTTATTTCATGTAAGGGTACGCGTAGTACTCCAAATTGTCATTTTTGTTCTTTATGAAAAATTATTAGGTTTCCGTTTGTAGACTCTAATTCTCATACTTTAATGCCATTTGATATTATTCATAGCGACTTATGGACATCTCATGTTCTTAGTTCTTTGGGTCATTGATATTATGTTCTCTTTTTAGATGATTATTCTAAATTTTTATGGACTTTTCCGATAGCGAAAAAATCTCAAGTTTTTTCAATCTTCTTAAAATTTAGAGCTTTCATTAGAACTCAATTCGAACGAGAAATAAAAAATATTCAATGTGATAATGGTAGAGAATATGACAACGGGGTATTTCGGGAATTTTGTGCAACTAATGGGATCAATTTTCATTTTTCTTGCCCTCATACGTCTTAAAAAATGGGAAAGCCTAATGCAAAATTCGTACTATTAATAACATTGTCCGCACTTTATTGATTCATGCTTCCGTACCCCCGTCTTTTTGGCATCATGCTCTACAAATGATTATATATCTCCTAAACATTCTTCCTTCCAAAGCTTTGACATATTCCTCCCCCCTTCAAATTTTATATAATAAAATTTCTTCGTATTCATATCTTAGGGTCTTTAGGTGCTTATGTTATCCGTTATTTCCGTCCACCACAATTAACAAACTTTAGGGCCGGTCTTCTCCGTTTGTGTTTTTGGGGTTTCCATCTAATCATCGTGGTTACAAATGTTTTGATTTATCCTCTAATAAAATCATCATTAGTCGCCATGAAATTTTTTATGAATCCCAGTTTCCGTTTTGTAAGGTTAGTAATCCCGTGTGCAGTTCGTATAATTTTTTGGATGATGGTATATCCCCGTATATTATTCACCATTTTTCGGACATATCCCGCACCCCAAATCCTCCAGCGGGCCCACTGCCCGCTGGTCCCACTGGTCCGTCGCAACCCTCTGTGCCTAGTTTCGTCACTGGGCCAGTTTCAGCAATTGGGCCAGTCCAGCCCAATACTGGAACTGGTCCAGTTCCTGCATCCGCCACTGTTTCTGCTTACCGAGTTGGGCCAGCAGGCCCACTGCCTGCTGGCCAGTCCGCCCCGAGTCCAGAAAATTCCCAAAATCCGCCCAATTCTTCCCCGAGTCATAGACCAGTCACTCATAGTCAACAAGGTATTTTTAAACCAAAGAGGCATTTTAATTTACATTCTAATGCTCTTAAATCACCCTTACCCCGTAATCATGTATCTGCATTAAATGACCCGAATTGGAAAATTGCTATGACCGATGAATATAATGCTCTTATTGATAATAAGACGTGAGAGTTGGTGCCCCGTCCATCTGGTATTAATATTATTAGGTCTATATGGATTTTTGCTCATAAGGACAATTCAGACGGTTCATTTGCAAGGCTTAAGGCGCGACTTGTAGGTGATTGTAAGACTCAGCAGGTTGGTGTGGATTATGGAGAGACGTTTAGTTCGGTGGTCAAACCGGCTACCATTCGCATTGTTCTCAGCTTGGCTCTTTTGAAAGCATGACCCATTCATCAGTTAGATGTGAATAATGCTTTCTTACATGGTGATCTCAAGGAAACAGTCTATGTGCATCAGCCTTTGGGGTTTAGGGATCCCCAATATCCTCATCATGTCTGTTTGTTGAAAAAGTCCTTATATAGGCTTAAGTAGTCTCCACGGGCTTGGTATACGAGATTTGCTGACTATGTTTCGACTATTGGGTTCACTCACAGCAGGTCGGATAATTCTTTGTTCATATATCGTCGTGGTTCTTCTTTGGCTTATATACTATTATATGTGGATGATATTATCTTGACTGTCTCTTTCGATGCATTATGCCAGTCTATAATGACAATGCTCAGTTCTGAGTTTGCTATGAAAGACTTGGGGCCCTTGAGTTATTTTTTGGGGATTGCTGTCACTCGTCATGCAGGTGGGTTATTCTTATCTCAAAGGAAGTATGCAGCTGAGATCATTGAGAGAGCTGGGATGTCATCCTGTAAGTCCACTTCCACTCCAGTTGATACTAAGCCCAAGCTTAGTGCCGCGGCCGGCGCCCCATACGAGGATCCGACCCGCTATCGCAGTCTTGCAGGGGCCCTTCAGTATTTTACATTCACGAGACCAGATATTACATATGCTATCCAGCAGGTGTGTTTGTTTATGCATGATCCCAGAGTTGAGCACATGAATGCACTCAAACGCATCATTCGGTGTATTCAGAGTACACTTGACTATGACTTGTATTTATATCCTTCTTCAACGTCCACACTTGTCTCATATACGGATGCTGATTGGGGAGACTGTCCGGATACCAGACGGTCTACGTCTGGCTATTGTATATTTCTTGGTCATAACTTGGTCTCATGGTCTGCAAAGCGTCAGTCGACTTTATCCCGTTCCAGTGCAGAGGCCGAGTATCGAGGGGTAGCTAATGTGGTTTTTGAATCATGTTGGTTACGTAATTTGTTGTTAGAGCTTCATTGTCCTATTCAAAAAGCAACCTTGGTCTATTGTGATAATGTTAGTGCCATCTACCTTTCTGGTAATCCGGTTCAGCACCAGTGCACTAAACATATCGAGATGGACATTCAGTTTGTTCGCGAAAAGGTTGCTCGTGGTCAAGTACGCGTCTGCCATGTCCCTTCTAGGTATCAAATTATAGACACCTTTACAAATGGTCTTCTCTCGATCCTTTTTGAAGATTTTAGGGACAGTCCCAGCGTTCGAAGACCGCTCGCTATGACTGCGGGGTGTGTGTTAAATATCCATAGGATATACACGTGTATATCCTATGTATATTAGTCTCGGTTTTTGTATATAATTTAGGTAATATTTTAGTCTCCTAGTTTATGTAATGTTGTGGGTAATTAGTATTGTACACTTACCATAATATTTGTATTACCATAATTGTATAGTTAGTGTCCAAGTAGAATAATATTTTAGGAGTAGAATAGGAATAGAATTCTCCAATTATAGAAATATGTAAATTATATATATAGTTTTTAGATTAATAAAAATAATCAAAAGATTATTTATTTCACTGATAAATTGACGGTTGAATGCGATCGAATATCTTATGCAAGGTTGCTAATAGAAATGGATATCACGCAACCTCTGCCCACTGAGATGCTAATAGAGAAACCTAATGACTCTATGAGGAATCAAGCTATTGAATACGAGTGGAAACCTAAACTCTGCCTAGATTGTAGTTCCTTTGGTCATCTGACTGGAGAATGTAAAGTAGAGAAGGTTATTCCAAAGAAAAATTCCAGGAGAAAAAAGAAAGAAGAACATGCCTGGAAAGTTAAGCCAGATCAACAGAAACAGACAAATACACAAGTGGATGTTCCTCTTTAAGATCCTACTCCTGTAGAAGCTCAAGTAAATGAGGTGAATGTTCAAGTGGATACTAGAGGAAAAAAGGCTATGGTCTATCATCAACAAGTCAAGAACAAGCCTAGTATTGATCTTGTGGTTCTGGCTCAAAGAAATCAGAATGCTACATTGAAGATTGGGATTCAACTTCATACCACATATCAGCAGTTGAGAAGTATGCAGCAGAATCATTGACAAAGGCTTACCAAAAGTAGTTTACCCACCATTGTATCCCCAATATGATACTATGCACATGTAATATTAGAGGCTTGAATAAGTTCTTTAAAAAGAAAGAATTTAGGACTTTTCTTTATAAGAATAAACTTCATTTGGTTGCCTGTCTGGAGACTAAAGTCGAGGAGCATAATAATAGTAAGGTGCAAAATTTATGGGGCCATAATAGAGTTTTCTTTCTAACTATTCTCATGCCTCAAATGGTAGAATCCGGATAGGGTGGAGGGCAGCTAATGTTGAAGTGATTGAGCTTTACATATCCTCACTGGTTATACACTTCTAAGTGATAGATAAACAATCCGATTTCTCTAGTTTTGTCACTTTTGTGTATGGATTACACATTGTTGCTACTAGAAGACCTTTGTGGCAAGATCTGCGGGTGATCCATATGAATACTACTAGGCCATAGCTTATAATTAGAGATTTTAATATTCCCTTGCAGGCAGAGGATAGGGTGAATGGTGAACTTGTCCATTACAGTGAAACAGTGGATTTCCAAGAGTGTTTGGATGACATAAGGGTGGGGAAAATAACTAGAAGAGGGCAACAATTTTCTTTGAGTACCAAGAGAGATGCTGAGGTGAGAATATGTAGGCATATTGAATGGGAATTTGAAAATTGAAAGAAATAATCCCCTTGATTATTTTCATTACTTGAAAGACTATATATACAAGTTACAAAATAGGAGAATCCTATTCCTATTCTATTCTAAAAACCTTATTCTATACATTTATACTAATAAATGGTTTACCCACCACAACCACATTGAGGCAGTTTATATGTTGCCAAAGTGTTCTGATCAAAATCCTGTGATGCTTAATACTACTTCTACTAGAGTATCATTTAAAAGACCATCCAGACTACTCAATGTGTCCTTATCCCAGAATAAGTATAAAGAAGTAGTGAAAACAGTGTGGAAACAAAATATTCAGGGTTATGTTATGTATGTGATCTGCAGGAATCTGAAAAGCTAGAGGAGATAACTCAGGGAATGCACAAGGATATTTTATCAGTGAAAACAAAGATCCAGCAGTGTAAAATTGAAAATGGTGCAGACTGCACTTAATGATGATCACTTCAACTCATTTCTCATACAAGAGAAAGAACTGCATCTGAATATTGAGAAATGGAGTCATATTCAAGAGGAGATACTGAGGCAGAAATCAAGAGCAACATGGATTATACATGGTGATCACAATACCAAGTACTTTCATGCTTAACTCCAAGCTAGGCAAACCAGAAATAGAGTAACCTCCATATACACACAGAACAGGGTGTGAAACTCACTGATCCTACACTTGTACAACATGAATTTATTGGATTATTCCAGAAGCTTTCAGGGGAGGCAGCACCTATTATACCAGGGATTGATATCCATTTAACAAGAGATGGTCCTTGCCTGTCAGTCTCTCAGCAACAACAACTACTGCAACCTATAACTCAGGATGAGATTAAATAAGTAATGAAAGGCTTACCAAATGACAAAGCACCTGGCATGGATGGATACCCTGCTGAGTTCTACAAGTAGTTTTGGTCAGTAGTAGGGACAGATGTAACCAAAGCAGTGATACAATTCTTTGATACAGGTAAACTCCTAAAAGGGGTAAATTGTACCACAATCACCTTGGTTCCAAAAGTGTCTAATCCAACATGTGTCAAGGAATTCAGACCCATTGCATGTTGCTCTACTCTTTATAAGATTATAGCCAAGATATTAACCAACAGACTCAAAACAGTAGTGTACTTCCTAGTAGGCCCTGCATAATCAGCATTCATTGAAGGCAAAACATACTGAATAATGTTATTGTGGCTCATGAATTGATTAAGGGGTATATGTCTATCTTATCCTAGATGCACAATTAAAGATATCAGGAAGGCATATGACTCAGTTGAATGGAGTTTTCTCAGAATGTTGTTCCTGGAATTTGGAATAGCCACTAAATTTGTGAACTTGATAGTGTAATGTGTAACTACTGTCAGTTACTCACTTCTAATTAATGGTCGTCTTACTCCAAAGTTTCAAGCTAAGAAAGAGCTTAGGCAAGGTGACCTATTTGTGTTGGTAATGAAATACATGAGCAGATCCATGAAACAACTGAATCAAAACCCAGACTTCAACTTCCATCCAAGATGTGCCAAACTCAACATAACCCATATTTTCTTTGCTGATGACTTATTGTTATGTTGTAGGACTGATAGAAGTTCCATACAGCTTATGATGCAGGTTTTCAATCATTTTTCAGAAGTGTCTGGCCTTAAAGCTAACATGACGAAGAGTTCTTTATATATGGCTGGAGTTTCTTTTGAATTCAAGACTCAAATACTTGAAGAATTGCACTTTGCTGTTGGATTCCTTCCATTCAAGTATTTTGGAGTTCCACTGTCATCAAGAAAGTTCAGTGTGACATAACATGCCTCTAGTGGAGAAAATTGTGTCAAGAATTAAGTGTTGGACAACCAGGTTTCTATCATAATCTTGTAGGCTTCAGCTCATCAAGAGTGTCCAATTTGAGATCCGAACTTACTTGGCACATATTTTTCTACTACCTAAGAAGATCTATCAGCAAGTTCAAGCAATCTGCAGAAACATCCTATGAGAAGGAACCAATGAGAGTAGTAAGAAAACACCAGTAGCATAGGAGAAGATGTGTCAGACAAAATTTTCAAGTGGCTTCGAAATTATTGATTCCATCTTTTGAATTAAAGAAGCTATCACTAAGTTGCTATGGGCACTGGCCAAAAAGACTGGCTTTGAGTAATGTGGATACATACTATCTATATAAAGAGGCAAGAGTTGAATGATATGATCACACCTAAGAGAGCCAGTTGGGTGGTGAAAAAAATATTTGATGCAAGGGAAATGCTGGCCACTGGGCTAAATGAACTTAATTCCTATGTAGATGGTGAGAAGTTCAATATCAGCAAAGTATATAAAGCTCTGCAACCTATCTGACCTAAAGTTCAGTGGAAACAATTGGTGTTGTTGAAAGGACTGGTCCCTAAACACCAGTTCATCCTATGGCTAGCTATACAAGGAAGATTAGCAATCGTGGAGAGGCTACAGAAATGGGGCATCCAAGTTGAAAAAGAGTGTGTGCTATGTGAGAGATGCAGTGGAATCTCTGTACCACCTATTCTTTCAGTGTGCTTACTCTATGTTTTGGAGGATATTACTATCTTGGATGGATATCAACAAACAAATTGGTCCTTCTGTTAAGAGTCCCACGTCGCAAATGGAATGGGAACATGGACTCCTTATATGGACTTGGATAATCCTCACCGTACAAGCTAGCTTTTGGGGTTGAGTTAGGCCCAAGATCCATTGTTTACATGGTATCAAAGCCAGACCCATTCCAATTCTTTGTTCACCGATGTTGAACCCCCAAATTATATTGTCCACGCTCAAGTTAACGAGGTCTGGGCGTGTGTGGGAGTGTTAAGAGTCCCACATCGGAAATGGAATGTGAACATGGACTTGGACAATCCTCAACCTACAAGCTAGCTTTTGGGGTTGAGTTAGACCCAAGATCCGTTCTTTACAGTTTCCCATGTTAGAAAGGATGTACACATTGGAGGCTCATATCTAATTCACACTTGACAGTGAGAATAGATAGAGGACAATGCATAAGGTTTCTTAGAGTTTATTTTTGTGAGTTCTTGTAACTAGAGTCCAATGAGCAGGTTGTGTAAATATTTCAAGTTGATTGAAATAATTTTTTTACGTTCGATAAAAAAAATCCAGCATAAGTAATGGAGTGCCGCATTGATAGCTAATTAGGAGGTAAGTTATTCAAGTATACAATTAATGAGATGTTTAGTTTGCAATTTAAAACCCTACATAATTAATACGTGTATAAGTTATAACAAAATCTATGTACGTATCATATTATGCAGAATAAAAGGAAAATAACTAATAGTACATGAATAACTCGACACTGCATAATTAATTTATGTATAAAATAATATATAGATTTCCTCTTAAATTATAACTAATTCTTATATTATTAGTACATGTATAACTTTAATCAAATACGAAAAGTATAAAACTAAGTAAAGCGCACACATGTTGGACTGAGAGTAATAGTGAAAAAGTAATAGCGCATAAGATACCTTTTGCTGAATAAGAAGCAACTAGCTAGCGAGAATTTTTCTTAGTTATAGAGAATCCAAATACATTTTAGTATTTTACTGCTTTTATACAAGAACATATTGGTTTCTATACTTTTTGTTCTCTTTGTACGATGGATAACATCAGTTTGTAAATAATAAATGTTTGGATTACAAACTTTTAAATATATAATTTCATAAAGATTCATTAGTCCAATAAATTAATATAATAATAACTAGCTATTCTATAATATAATTCTCTCACATAGTATGAACAATCTCTTTACTTCCAGGCTCATGCATGAGTATTTTTGTAAAATTTAAAATTTGAATTTATTTTGTAAAATATAAACTTATGGGTCAAGTTTTATATTAAAAAAAAAAAAAAATCACAAACTTGGAATTAAAATCCTACTTTTTGAATAATTTGGAACTTCAAATCACGATTTGAAATTAAAGTTGAAGTTTTGTTCAAATTTCATAAACAAACACTGATTTCAAATCAAAATTTCAAATTTGTGCTCCAAATTGCATGTCAAATGCGTACTTAGTAATTATTTAACTTTAAACTTTTTATTTTACCCTTAATGAGATGATTTATAGCCACATAAATATGTATGACTTATTTTGAACTAGACGTTTTATTTTTTTTAACTCCATATTCAGTCAAACACCATCACATTAATTAGGATCAAAGAGTAGAATATTATTTAGTAGAGAGCTAAATGCAAATCAGTTGACTATATATATCTCATTCAAATTAGTTGAAACTGAAAATATGAATCATTTATATTCATTTCAAGCTACTGAAATTCTCCTCTTTTATCCAAATCTTGTGCCGATCGATTATACTTCAAAATCCACATAGGAGGAGCTATGAAGAATTGAAGGAAATTAATTCCATGATTTCATACCAAGTATACAAATAAATACAACTATAAAAAATCAATCTAGTTATTCTAAGAATATGCTAATGATCTTAATTATATGATAATTAATCTAATCCTGATAATTGATTTAATTACAATATGATGTGATATGATGGAGATAATTATGGATTATGACATAATTATCTTAACAGTCCCCCACAGTCTTAGCGGGAGAATCTCGTATGCTGAGATTGTCCCTGAAATCATCAAACAGTACGCACGGAAGACCTTTGGTGAAAATATCTGCAATCTGATAACAAGACGGTACATGGAGAACACAGACTTGTCAACGTGCAACCTTTTCACAGACAAACAAGATATCCATTTCTATGTGTTTTGTGCGTTGATGATGGACAAGGTTACCTGATAAATATATCGCACTCACATTATCACAATAAACCATAGTTGCTTTTTCGATTGGACAATGAAGTTCTAATAGAAGATTACGGAGCCAACATGATTCAGAGACCACATTAGTTACCCCTCGATATTCTGCTTCAGCACTTGACCGAGATAGAGTCGGTTGGTGTTTTGGCAATCATGAAATGAGGTTGTCTCCTAGAAATACACAATAACCAGAGGTGGAACGTCGTGTGTCGCGGCAGCCACCCCAATCAACATTTGTATAAGATGTGAGGCCAGAAATGGTGGACTTATACAGATTCAACCCAAAATCAAGAGTACCCTTAATATACCACATAATTCGTCTAAGAGCCCTCCATATGCATGAATGCTCTTCCTTTGGATCATGCATATGTAAATAAACCCGTTGAACTGCATAGGAGATATCGGGTCTCGTGAAGGTGAGATACTGCAATTCCCCTGCTAAGTTACGGTAATGTGTTGGGTTACTGTATGGAGTACCTGTAGAGTTACTCAATTTCGCCTTTGTATCAACCGGTATATGTGATGGTTTGCACGAGGATATACCGACTTTGTCAATAATTTCCTTGACGCATTAAGTTACATCAATGCCCAAAAAATAGTTTAAAGGGCCCAAATCCTTCATAGAAAATTCCAAGACAAGGAAGGAAATAATAGACTGACGAAGTGACTCAGATGATGCTGTGAGAATGATGTCATCCATATAGAGAAGAATATATGCCATGTCATTTCCCTTTATGTAAATGAACAAAGACTGATCGGACTTGCTATGTGAGAACCCCAATGTGGATACGAACCCTACAAACATGTTATACCATGCCCTTGGGGCCTGTTTCAAACTATATAATGATTTTTTCAACAAGCAAACATAATCTGGATGAGTAGGATCTTGGAAACCTAAAGGTTGGTGCATGTAAATTATTTCTTGTAGGTGACTATGTAAAAAGGCATTCTTGACGTCCAACTGATGTATGGACCATGATTTGGACAGAGCTAGACTAAGAATAGTCATGATAGTTGATGGCTTATCTACCGGACTGAATTCACCGCAATCCACGCCAACTGAGACCTGTCATTACTAACAAGACGAGTTTTGTGTCTCGCAAAAGAGCCATCATAATTTCTTTTATGACAGAAAACCCACATAGACCATATTATGTTCAAATTATATGGACGGAGAACTAGCTCCCACATCTTATTTTTAATAAGATCATCAATTTCATCTAACATGACAGCTTTCCAATTCGTGTCTAATAGGGCCGCTTTGGGATTTTTTGGAAGTGGTGATGGTTGGACCGAAGATGTTAGATTAAAATGACCCTTGGACTGAAAAATCCCGTGCATGGCATGGGTTTCAACAGTCCGAGGTGGGACCGAGACGAATGGCTGGGGCAGTGGGCTTTCGATTTATGGATCGGGCCGAGAGGTAGGTATATTATGGGCTGGTAGAGCTGGGCCTGGTGGCCTGATTTGTGAGTCGGATGAGGGAGCAGTGGGCTCCATCATTTGGGCCTGCTAGTCACGAGAAGTGGAGTGGGCCGAGGCTAAAGAGGGGGGAGCAGTGGGCTCACTGACTTGGATTGGCCTAGTCTCATTCCGTTGTTGGGCTACTATATTTAGTGGGTTATTTTTGGCCGATTCAGCCGAGGATGAATTTATTTGGGCATTTAGATGGTGATTTAAAATTGGATGTATTCCTACGTCCAAAAATTTGTATGAAGGCGGGGATTCTACGTGAGATTTAGCAAACGGGAATGTGGACTCATAAAAAACAACGTGAAGAGAGATTATAATTTTTACATTAGACATATCATAATACTTATATCCCCTATGATTTTGTGGGTATCCTAAAAACACAAGGAGTGAAACGGGCTTGAAGTTTGTTTATGGTTGTGGACGAAAACAAGGGACAATATAAACATTCAAAAACCCTCAAATGTGTATAGGAAGGAATATGATGGTACAACATTTGTGTGGGTGATAAGTTTGAGAGTAGCTTGCTAGGAAGAATGTTTAAAAGATATGTGGCAATTTGAAGAGCACGATGCTAAAAGGACGGTGGTGTGGACGAATGCACAAGAAGTGTGCAAATTAGATTGTTGATTGTTCGAATTTTTATTTTGGCTTTCCTATTTTGAGGAGAAGTATGTGGACATGAAAGACACAAGGACATTCCATTTTGGTGACAAAATTCCTTAAATTTTTCATTTATGAATTCCTTCCCATTGTCACATTGAAAACATTTAATGGATTTCTTAAATTGGGTTTTGACAAAAACACTAAATTATTTTAAACCGGTGAAGACCTGCAATTTCTGTCCTATGGGAAACGTACACAGAAAATTCAAATAATCATCCAAAATAAGCATATAATACTTATGACCCACCGAACTTAAAATCGGGGATGTCCACAAATCACTATGCATGAGATCAAATGTCATAAGAGTATTGGAAGCAGATAACGAAAAAGGAAGTTTAACATGATTCCCAAAAACACAAGCTTAGCAAACATAAGAGTCCAGAAGTTTTTTACAAGCAACAAAATTATTATTTCTAAAAAAATTGAACACCGGTGCTCCCAGGTGTCCCAACCGGTTATGCCATAAAGTAGAATGAATAGCTACAAAAGTTGATGGATTTGTGACTTGGTTGTTGGGAGTGGAGGTGATGGGATACAAATCCCCAGTGCTATTACATCTCATTAGTGGCATCCCTGTTTGAAAATCCTTCACAGAAAACCCCAACGGATCAAAATTAACAGAAACATTGTTGTCAGTTGTAAAACGACATACATATATCAAGTTTTTAATCTGTTTGGGTTCATGTAGGACATTTTCAAATGTAAAGGTGGGTGAGGGGAGACGGGGGTGAGGGGGGAGGGAGATTAACTTGACCAATACCACGAATTGGAATTTCTTGCCTACAACCAACAATAATATTTTTATTACTGCTCATATTAAAATAAGACGAGAGAATAACTTGAGATGCTGTCATGTGTAACGTTGCCCCTATGTCCATTTACCACGAATCATCGAGAACACTCAGATTCATGTTGTCCATTGCATGTTCTATATCTGTGGGAGCATAACTTGCGGAAGATGTCCATGGGCTGCAAAATCTTACTGGGGACGAGAATCGAGAACCCCGAGCTGTCGGTTTGAAGGAGGTGGCCTGGCCCATGACGAGGTGGGGTATGGGCAAGGAGGGGAAGCCCAATGTGGTGCCCAAGCCCACAGTGGGTACTGCCCCCACTGGCCACCATTAGACTGGGCTTGCGGCTGCCATTGACTGGGCCGTGATTTCCCCTGCTGCTGCTGGTTACTGCTACCGCCGACTGGTTGACCACCACCCTTACCACGTCCATTTCCTCTATTATTTCTCCCTTTGTTATTATTGCGATTTGGCCCTCATTTTCTTTACCATTGTTGTTGCGATTCACTGCTGCTCCCAAAACAGAATTGTGTGGCCCAAAATCAATGGAATAATAGTTGGTGGAGATGAGGGTTGTTCCGGTAGTGGCTGCCGCCGGGGCTGTTTGCTTTGCCTTGCGGGTTTCTTTGAGAATTAGTCTCGAACGGGCCTCATAAACTGATGGCATCAGATTACTTTGTGAATGAACATAGCAACCCCATCATAATATTCATTCAATCCCGCAATCAATTGGAGAACTAACGTTTGGTTTGTTACCGACACACCAACATTTGATAGTTGGTCGGCAAACATTTTAAATTCTTGATAATATGCGGACACATTTGAAAAATCATCCAATTTGACTTCGGTGAATTGGTTTTCAAGATATACTGCTCTAGAAATTTTATTATCTTGAAAGATATTTTGCAAACACTCGCAAGCTTGTTGAGCCGTAGAGTCCGGTTTCAAAATGGTGTGCAAAAGGTCATTTGAAATGGTGTTGTAAATCTATTGAAGGGATATAGCATCTAAGTGAGACCATAAATTTTTGTCAACAACGGTGGTCTCCGATGAAGATTTGGGAGGAATAATATGGTATATTACTTCGTATGCTCGACAGTGGATTTTGAATAACTTCGCCCAAGAAGAGTATTTTCCTTTATCCATTTCAAGAGAAATTGGAATAAAGTTCTTGACGTTCTTCACGGCAAAAGCAGGATGTAATTTTTGGTTGTCGGCCATTATCACCCCAGAAAATTCAAAAAAATGGAAAAAGAAAGGATATTTTGGTGTCTAGAGTGAGAGATATGAAGAACCCTAATTAGGGTTTGTGTGGAAGAAGCCGACAAGGGTAGGGGAGGGTGGGTTGTATTTCGGCTAGGGTAGTGTTTAGGTAAAACCCTAGTTAGAGTTAGGGTTTGGTAGACCGGAAACTAGGTGGTTTTCGGCTAGGGTTTTAGGGGGTGGGCCGAAAGTTAGTGGTTTTAAACTAGGGTGGGTGAGACCGACGGTGGTTAGGGCAAAAAAAATTGGGGGGGAGGGGGGGAGTTAATTTGTGGCTCTTGATACCATGAAGAAAATTAATTTCATGCATCTATTTCATACCAAGTATACAATGTATATACAACTATACAAAATCAATCTAGATATCCTAATTATATGATAATTGATCTAATCATCCTAATTATATGATAATTGATTTAATTACAATATGATGGAGATAATTATGAATTATGGCATAATTATCTTAACAAGAATAGCTGTTAGTTGAACACCATTCAATACCGACAAAGTAATCCACCACATGTAGTAATAATAATAATTAATTCATTTCAATTTATGTGAATTTATTTTTATTTAATTTGTTTTTAAAAAATTATTCTTTTATAAATTTGAAAATAATTTAATTTAAAATTTTTATTTGAGCTTTAGGGTGTGTTTGATATAGAGAAAATCATTTTTTAAGAAATATTTTTAATTTTTTCATGTTTGGCTGGTCAACATATTTGTGAAAACATTTTCTCTACAAAAAATAAGTTTCTTAAAAATGAAGAAAATGACTTTCCTAGTGGGAATAAAGAACTAATTAGTTTCATATGTGGTCTTCCAAGCTCATTGTCTCCTCACTACCCTCCAATGGCCCCCACCCCCACCCTCCAACGGCTCCCAACCCCATCCATGCCACCCCAAACTCCCACTCCCCACCCCCTCATCCTACTCCCATAGTATTTTCTAGATTACATATAAATGCGTTTGAGATAATATTCTACTTAAGTATCAAACTTAGAAATAAGTAAAAACACTCATACCTAACACTCCTTTAGTAAAAACCTTTATAGGTACATAAATATTATAACATATTTAAGATCAACAAAATTAAAATTAGATTTTTTTTTTATTTCTTAAACTTTATGATTAGTTAAAAAGATTTAGGTAATGTGTATATATCCAACAACTCAAAAGATATCCCATGGAAAGTGGAACGACAAATGAGGATCCACATAGTATAATGGATGTAAGGCTGGTAAAACCAACTCTCAATATCATGACATGCAGTTCTGGCAGATGACATGACAATAAATATTCTCAGGACAAAAAAAAAAGACTAAATATTTCCTTATTTTCTCCATGAGGAGAGTCATCTTGCATTACCTTCTTTGGGAAAGCCTCTAGGTCCAATGAATATTCCACGAATCACTACTAGAAAATATGGAATTAGTTAAGGAATTTATCAATAATTTCTAGCTAATTCGTCACGAAATACCTCCTATTTAACTGAATTTTCTTATAATTCATCGCAATCCATAGTTAAACTGGATTAGCATAAAATTTTTGTTGTTTAGCGATGAAAGTTTGCCCGTCACTAATTCCTTATTTTCTAGTAATGAATATCATTCCAGAAATGTCTAATTGATATAATTTGAGATACTCTTTGGGCATAAAGTTTTGCAAGGAAGGTTGGCTTCTAATTTGCTGGTGTATCATGCATCAAAATATGAGAAACTATGTCTAATTTGATTGTAAGATTGTATTAATCTCCCTTGGGGATCCTTTTTCATTAATACAATATATATATAGGTGTACAAGGTGTTGGGTATTGTAAAGCAGTACGGGAAGTAAATAAATATTACAAGTGTTCGAAAGGATAAACAAATATGCAATGTTCACTGCCGCAAGCTTGTTGCGTCATGAATCTTGATAACCTGAAATCAAGAAACACTAAATTTGGATCGTTATAAATGTGTGCTGAGTCGAGTGATGGCACTCTGTCCTTAAGACAAGATTGCCTCGTATATATGTTTTTACGTTAGCAGGCAATAGTTTCCCAAGATAAAACAACACTTTAATCTCAACTCTACAAAGCAAATAGGTTGAGTCTGACGAAGAAAACAAACACGAAACGCCTTGCTGAAGAAATGAAAAAGGAAGAAAGAGTTTTTGTTTTCGTCCAACGTTTTTAGACTACTTTCTCTTCTGTTTTGTCTCTGTGTATAGCATGAAGGAGGGACTCCTCAACTGCCAAAAACAAGGTTGTTAATATCCATTAGGGAGGCAGATTATGGAGGAGTTAATCATCCAAGTAACTTTCTGTCTTCCGTCGTTCTCAAATTCAACTTTCCAGAAACTACAGGGACCAAACTGTAAATATTAAAAAATTTGGGGTCCAAAGAGATAATATCAGAAAGTACCACGACCCACGACCCGTGACCCGTGATCCTTGACCGGACTGGACGGGATGGGCGCGCGGCGGCGGCGCGCGTGTGGGCTTAGCCTTGAACCCAAGCACATCTAGGTCCTCCCTCCTTTAAACACATGGGTTACCCCTTGGGGTCCTAAACCCTTAGCCAATTAAGAGACTTATAAAGAGAGCAATTCTTCCTTTTCCCACATCATATTTCCACACCTCAAACACCTTACTTCGTGGACCAATATCTCTTTCATTTCTCAACGAAATTTGACAATTCTTGGCCCTACGGTCATCTACTCACTTAGTAGATTATGCACGTGTGAAGAGACAAATCCTCTAACATGCGGAACATAAGTGTCTAATTCATTAAATATGGGTGGACGCACCTCCCCACCAAAGGCAAATTTCCAACACAATGTTGAATCCTTCTATAATAAGGATCATAATTCTACCATAATTATACAATACAAACTATGGTAAATATATTCATTGTTACACGTTCTAATACACCCCTCAGTTTAAGCAGGAGGAGGCCGGACGCAACTGGATATGAAGTTAAGGAAGAGCTGTCTAGAAGGCCTTTTGTGAGTATATCCACATACTGATAAGAGGAAGGCACATGTAGTACTTTGACATGACAGAGAGCAACCTTCTCATGAACAAAGTGGATGTCTATCTCAATATGCTTGGTTCGCTGATGCTGGACTAGATTATGAGATAGATAAATGGCGGATATGTTATCACAATAAACCAAAGACGCCTTATGCAACGGGCACTAAAGCTCCAAAGGAAGGTTTCGGAGCCAACAGATCTCAACAACAATATTGGCAACACCTCTGTATTCTGCTTCTGCACTGGAGCGGGATAATACGGCTTGTCTCTTGGCAGACCAAGAAATAAGATTATCCCCCAAGAATACACAATAGTCAGAGGTGGATCGTCGGTGTCCGGCCAAATTCTGTACGGGCTATACGGCGGATTTTTTCTTCATCTATATACCCCTAAAGGCTAGAACATAGACGATAATCGGTTTAATAAAACTTTTTTCAGAGTTAATCAAATAATAATCATATAATAATCTAGGGGATAATCTTAAGTTCAATTTCATTTTTTAATTTTGAGTCTATAATCTCCTATCAGCAATCCAAACATCATAAGATCAATCAATATCAATCGTCTAAACATCATAATAGTAATCTAATATCAACCTTCAAGAATCATATCAACAAGGTAATATACTTATCAAAATCATAATTAGAAACACATAGTCAGAACACATACCTTTAATCAGGTATTCAGATCACCGAAGTAGTCTCACCCTCCTTTGGCCTGTATTTCCCCTTTGCCTTCCTGCCGCGGGTACTCTGTTGCCTTGGAGCCTGGGAGTCAGTTACGGGTATCCTCTGATTATCCTTAAAAGATGTTGTGTTCTTACTAGTATGGTTCTAATCATAAGTTATCAAAGTATGATACTCTTATCCTTATGATACTAGCTGGTGGATATTAAACTAATCTTTATGTTGTTCTTAGATAATAGTTGATCTAATCTTATTCTGTTCTTGGATGATATTTGATTATAGACTAAAGGGTGCTTTAGCTGAACATTGAGAGAATTGTATAAAGGTTTTGTATTTTCGAATTTTTCGAATGAATATTCGTCTTGACAAGAGGCTCCTTATATAGATAACCTCGACTATTCACTATTCATCACTTTTTTAAAGTAAACAGTATTACTTTTCAAAAGTCGTAAAGTAAATAGTAATCAAATAGTCCTAGATAAAATACTTTGTCAGAAAGTCATAAAGGCTACAGTAGGTACAGTGCCTTGTCTACTACTTTCCGTAAAGTTGTTCTGTCGTCTTCTCTTCTGCTTTTCAAAAAGTCGTAAAGGCTGCAGTGCAGTGCCTTGTCCGTTACTTTCCGTAAAGCTATTTGTCTTTATTCGGCTAATCTTTCAGCTGTCCATTCTGTCATGGCTGCTGTCATACTCCTGTCGGGCTGCTTTCCTGTATAATACTTTCCAGCTGTCTGGTTGATTTTTGTTAATCAATTGTGACTTCAATAATCATCTTTTGGGCCGTGAGGCCATAATCTATTTTTGGGCACTAAGGCCTCTTTTGTTTGGGATTTTACATAGTTTAAACTATGCTAGGCCATATTCTTTTGGGTCAATTTGGACCTCTTTTCTGGGTTACCAGTTTGATAATCAAGTTTGGGCCATAAGGCCATAATCGTTTGGGCCATAAGGCCATAATCTTTTTGGGTCCGTAGGACCTCTTTTTCTTGGGTTACAAGTAGTGAACTACATGCTCCCTATCATAATAATCTTTTTTGGGCTTTACCGTAGTATAAAAGACTACGTTGGGCCATAATCTGTTTTGGGCCATAAGCCTCTTTTGGGTTTCAAATAGATAAATCTAAATGATACCTTTAATAATCTTTTGGGCTGTTAAGCCATAATCATTTTGGGCGGTGAAGCCATAATCTTTTTAGGTCATAAGGCCTTTTTTCGCAAAGGTTCACATTGTTCCTACAAAAATAATCAGTTTTTCCTCCTTATTCAAAAGGATCAGGACTCTGTTCTTTTTTAATACTCACAGTGGACGTCGATGTCGTCTCTGTTCTAATCACTGGGCGTTTCTTTTGTTCAGTCATAATCTTGTAATGGCGTATAGTTTTCTCAGAATTTGGTATCAGAGCTTGTAATTAGAACAAGTGTTTAGAAAATGAAAACACATCCATCGTTTAAACAAGTTAGAATGTTAAATCAGATTTTATGGAGGTCTAGAAAGATTAAAAAATCATTATTAGATATTCAAAGCGAAAATAAGATAATAATTGAATCCCAAGATAAATGAATAATAAAAAAAAGAGAAGCTGACATAAATGTGCAAGAATTAGGATATACTGATAAACAATTAGAGGTGATAGATCGAGTAGTTAATGAAAATACGCGAGCATATGAAAGGTTAGTAGAATTAAATACTCAGATATATGAGATGAATGAATTTATAGAAAATATAAAATCAGATTTAAGAATGGAAATAGAACACTATGGATGAAACTAGATTAATACAACAACAAGAACAAAAGGTACAGTTAGAAAGAATAGCAGAAAAACCGCTTACATATAATAGGGATATAAACCAACATATTATAAGTTGTAGAATAGGAATAAAAATTATTGAAGAACAGGAAAAACAGTTACTAGAACAACACATAACGATGAATAAACAGGAAGAACAGATAACATTTTAAAGAAATTTATCAGCCCTAAGAGAAGAAAGAATTAGGCAAAAAGAAGAAGAAATCGAAAAAATAAGAAAGCAGAACTTAGCAAAAGAGATTAGTAGTGAAAATGAAATTAAGGATTTAAAAGATATTATACAAGAACAATATCGATACATCGATTTGCTGAAATATGGATAAGGAGAATAAATTAGAGCCTAAAGATCTTTATTATCAGATGAATACTTATGAAGGGGGAACTAGTCAAACATTAAGTTTTAGACCAGATACATATCAAACGATCCAAGAAGAAAGAGATGAAGTATCAGTGAAAAAGATATTCAAAACAAAATGGTTTGAAAGAAATAAGGAGATAAGATATATTGCCCATAAACATGAGAATATAATAGATACTACCAGTACGAATGGAAGAACCAAGATTAATTTAATAAGCGATGAAGTAATAAAAAGAGAATTAGCAAAGTTATCAACCAAAGAAGCAAAGAAGTACAGAAATATTTACTTTGGAGGAGTAGAGTTTACAATAAAAGCATACTTTCAAAAGAATATTGACACACCAATACAGATCTACGTATTAGATGACAGAATACTAGGAAATTTGCAAGATGCATTAATATCAGTGATTAAAGGAAATTTAATATATCAGAAATTAAAATTTACTATACAACCAGACTTTAGTGTATCGTTAAAAGATGAACATAAGGATTTAGCTTTAACATTATACTATAAATTAGATGGAATAAACATGCCACCAGGAAGTAAAGTAATAAGTATAGAGACCAAAATGATATACGCCTTAACAGGAAACCACCATATAAGGAAACAACATGAAATGAATATAATAGTACCAAAAATGTATAAAGAAATATTAGAACAAATTGAGCATAAAGAAAATTCCAGGATAACCATACCAGGGGAAATATTCATGGATTTTAAAACTAGAACACTAACACCTTCAAGAAGGTTAGTTCCAAGGATAGAAGGTTCAAGACTAAGTATAACCAGAGAAGTATTAAATAGTTTACCCAGAATAGAACCTAGAACCATTGACCTAATAAATATAGACTGTAATAGATTAAAAATCAAAGTTATTATATTTAAAAACATGATAACTATGGACGGAATAGCAGAAATAAATACTGGAGCAATTAAAAGTTTTATACATATAAGTAAGATAAACGAAAACGAGTGTAGTATAATAGAACCACAAACTTATAATTACCCAGAAAATGAAAGAGAAATAATAATTACTAAAAGTATAAATTTAAGATTCAAGATTCAAGACCTAGAATATAAGATCAATATAGGAGTAATAGAATATGATAGCTTGAATGAATTATTATTAGGAAGTGATTTTTTAACTATGATTACTTATAAGATAAACAATAACGGAATAGAGATAACTGACCAAGGAAAAACCAGATTTATAAATAAACTATGAATATACAACTCAAAATAATAAAGAAAAAACAAAAATTAAAAACTATAAAGACGATCTTATCAGGAGAAATATACAGCCAATTAAAATACCTAGAGTACAGCGCAAAAGAAATGAAATTGGAAAAAGACATAGAACGATTAAAAAAACAATGCGAAAAGTTTAGTAAAATATGGATAGACATGGGTAACGGATGGAAGAAACGAATAAACAATCCTGACTAACCCAAGTGATAAAATAGAAGCATTATGGGAAGAAATTATATTAAAAGAAAAAATGAAAAGCGTTTTACTACTAATGGATGAGATAAGAGAAAACCAGAATAAAACACAACAATTGATTAGAGAAAAATTGACTAACTTATGGAATGTATCCGAAATACCAACGTTTAAGTTAGTACTAGAAAAACTGAATATGTTATTAGAAGAAAAAGGTAAAGGAAAACAAATAGAAACTGATAATGAAGCTAGCACGAGCAAAGAAAATGCAATCACTAAAACGACTACTCATAAATCAGAAATAGTGCCAATAGATGCATGGAGAAGAAGTAAGGTACCAATCATGGTAGATATTAGTAAAATGAAACCTAGATTATCAAAAGAAGTAACAGAAACCTTAGACGGATTAACAAAACTGAATAAAGAAGGAAAATTCTAATGGAACCTAGTGCGATTACATTTTTAAAGACTCATGGTAAAGATATTATAGAAAAAGAAAGATATAAATACGAACCTATAAGATCAAAACCTGTAAAGGAAGAAAAACCAAAAGAAGTAAAGATACCTGTAAAAGAAATAGAAAAAACAACTTACGAATACCTGAATCTAAGATTAGATAAACAAGAACGGCAGATTAGTGAATTAAAGTTAGAAAATCTAAATTTAAAATCAAGTGATAACGCAGAATGGTATGACAAATATAGAAAATATAAAGGAAAATATAAGAATACGCAAACCCTTCTAAAAGAAACTAAAGTAGAGTTAAAAGAAACAATGGAAGAACTAAAAGAAGTTAAACAAGAACTATTGGAACTCAGAGAAGAGATACAGTTCCTAAAAGAACAATTAAAGGAATTAAAAGGAAAAAAGAAAGTACGAAAGATAAAATTAAGTGATGAAAATACTTCAAGAAGTAATAGTACTGAGGAAGACAGGAATGAACAAACTGACCAAGAATTGCAAGTAGTAGAATTTATAGAAGAAGAAAACTCTGAAAACACAGAAATAGTAAAAGAAAATAGCCAAATAATAGAAGCTTTACAAAAAATAAAAAGAGTAAATGCTATAATAGAAGATGAACCAGATAGTGATATAGAAGATGATTACAATGGACAGATAGAAACCGAAATAGAATCAGAAAATATAATCAATGAAGATGCAGATGATTATCTGGAGGAAGATTTAATAGACCCTAATTTGGAAGTAATAACCAGGAGAAATGCAAGATTACCTGATCATATACCTATAGGACAACAAGCTGAATTTAAAGAATTCGTAGGATCAATGACCCAAGGAGTAAATTATAACGGATATTTTCTAGATTTAGATAATGTTTACGATGAACAAGAAGTCGGAAGAAGAATAACAGATTGAAACTTAGGAATGTATATTGCATTAATGAACAGTACCCAGACAGAAAATCTAGATTATATGTATGATCTAATAGCTAAAACGCTAATTGGAAAAGCAGCATACTGGATAGAATCAATAGCATATCAGCTAAGAGGAGAAGTATTGAGTCATGCAACTGACTGGAAATCAATGTTAATGATATTTGATTTATTGTTAAAAAGAGAATTCTTAGGTGAAAAATGGTTAGTAGCTAGGGAAAATGTACCAGCTGAAAGAAAAACTGAGATAATAATGAACTTAAATAATATGAAATGTTGTAAGATAAACAAGCTACCAGAATATACGATTAGCTTTAGTAAGTTCTTTTACGAAGCTAGATTTCTACCAGAAGAAGGAATAATTTATCAACAACTATATTATGATCATTTGCCTATACCGTATAACATTGAGATAACAAAAGAATACGTACAATTAGAACCTAAAGAGAACACTTTAGGAGAAAGAATAAGAGTACCTAGAGCATATATAATGAGAAAATACGAAGAATACAGGTTACAACAAAAAATTAAAAAAGATAAGAAAATAGGATTAAGAGAGATATGTGGATTTACTGAACGAAGATTAATATTTGGATGTGATGATAATAGAAAGGAAAAGAAGTATAGAAAGCATAAAAAACATAGAAAATACAATGATAAGTATGAGAGAGATCATAGAGAGAAAAAATACAAAAAATATAAGAAAAAACCTTATTATAAAACATATAAGAAAAAGAGATTTAAAAGGTATAGAAATAATCAGGATACAAGAAATAAATTCAGACATAAAAGAAAATTCAGAAGAAGAAGAAATGTAAACCCCATAGAAGCAGACAAGTCTAAAGCTAAAGAAGAAAAAGTTAAGGAATGTAAATGCTGGAATTGCAATGAAAAAGGACACTATGCAAAATAAGTACCCAAAGCTAAAGAAAACAGGAATAAAATATATAAATATGGAACAATTCATAATGAGCTTACAGCAGATTAAAGAAGACAATAATAAGTGGTATGATTACGAAGATTTTTATGTTAGTGAAACAGATGAAGAATCAGAAGCAGAAAAAGTAAGTTATATCAACCAATATTCAGATAGTGAAGACAGTTCTGAATAAAATGAATACACTAGAAAGACAGAAAAGAGTATTGATGAAAGAAAGAGACTATTGGATACAATACGAGGAATATACTCGACATAAACTAGTTATGACTTCAGCAGTGAATGAAACAGGAAGTCTATATTACAATGATAGATACAATAAGATTACCAAGAGACTTGGAAAAATAAGAGAAGAAATAAACAGAATAAACTGGAAGCAAAGAGAGATAGAAAGACTTGTAGAAGAAGCTATAAGAAATGAGACAGAGAGACTGGAAATACAAGAATACGAACAAGATGTAGAACTCAACAGAAGATTAAATGAACCTGACTAAATGGTAGCAATTCACATAGAAGCCCATATAGAATATAAGCCGAATAAAATGATAAAACAAAAAATATTCATAGACAGTGGAGCAGATATATGCTTAGCTAGAAAAGATGTATTAGAATCACACAGATGGAAAAGATCAAGAATACATAGAGCTAAGGTATCAGGATTTAATGAACAATCTAAAGAGTTAGATATGATAGCAGAAAATATGAGAATTGTACTAGGAAAAACTATTTTCAGACTACCAATAGTGTACCAATTAGACAATATAAAACATCAAGTTTTATTAGGAAATAACTTCTTAGATTACTTTAAAACCCAAGTGATTAACAAAAATACTTTTAGTTTACAATCACCATGTAATAAGTGGATAACATTAGAAAGAATATTACCAGTAAATACCATAAGATTATGTACAATCAAAATAGAAAGAAATAATAATTTAGAGTTATTAAAAGAAAAATACTTAGGTAGGTTAAAAGGAAACTTCGGAGAAAACCCGATGCAACTATGGGAAAAAGAAAAAATATATGGCGAGATAAAACTAATAGATCCAAGTGATTTAGTCAGAACAAAGCCAATAAGATATAGCCCAACGGATCAAAAAGAGTTTGAAATTCAAATTAAGGAATTACTAGAAATGAGAGTGATAAGAGAGAGTAAAAGCCCATATAGTAGTCCAGCCTTTTTAGTAAGAAAACATAATGAACAGAAGAGAGGAAAGGCTATATTAGTAATTGATTATAGATACTTAAATAAAAAGACTATTTTTGATGGATACTTTTTACCTTATAAAAGAAACCTTATTAACAGGTTATGAAATAAAAAATGGTTTAGCAAATTCGACTGTAAAAGCAGATTTTGACAGATTAAACTGACTAACGAATCTAGAGCATTAACAACATTTAGTGTCCCGCAAGGACACTACGAATGGAATGTATTACCAATGAGATTAAAAAATGCACCACAAATCTTTCAGAGAAGAATGGATCAAGTGTTTAGAAAGCTTGCAGACTTCTGTATCATATATGTGGATGATATATTAGTTTACAGCAGCAACTTAGAAGATCATATTAAACATACAGAACAATTCATTGAAAAGGTAAACCAACACGGAATACTTCTATCAGAAAAGAAATCGGAACTATTCAAGAATACTATTGAATTCCTAGGCTATATTGTGGATAGTGAAGGAATACAATTGCAGGAACATGTGGTAACAAAGATTAAAAACTTCAAAGAAAAATTAGAAAATAAAAAAGAAGTGCAGCAATTTCTTGGAGTAATAAATTATGCAGCAGATCACATAAAAGATTTACCATATCTGAGAAAGCCATTGCAGGATTTGATTAAAAAAGATGTAATCTTCGATTGGAAGGAAGAACATATTGAGGCAATTAACAAGATTAAAGAAAAGGTAAGAACATTACCAAAACACAGAGTACCTACAGACCAAGATCAACTGGAACTCTTTACAGATGCTAGTGACATAGGATGGGGAGCAGTCCTGATAGCATATGATAAAGAAGATGTAGATAAAGAAAAAATGTTAATTTGTGGGTACGGTGGAGGAACATGGAAACCAAATGAAAAGAATTATCATATAAATGAAAAAGAATTATTGACAGCAAAATTTGGAATAAAGAGATTTCATTATCATTTACTACCAGTAAAATTCATTGTTAGAACTGATAATACTCAGGTAAAGGCGTTTATTACAAACATAATAGATCCTTTACCAGAATTAAATAAAAGAAGAAAATGGCAATCATTCTTCTGTTGTTATGATTTTATTGTTAAGAATATATCTGGAACTAAAAATGTTTTAGCTGATTTTCTTAGTAGACACAATGTCAATTAACAGCGAAGACTTTGAACAATACATAGCCAAGGCAATGCAAGAGATTATCAAGACAAATGAGATACTGATTACCAGAATACAGGAAAACACTCAAACCATCGGAAAATTAGTAGAAGCCATTAAAGACTTTACTAAATTCAAAGCCTTGCAAAAGGAAACTTCACAAAAAACACCGATTACAATGCCATCACTACAACAAAAAACCTTTGTACCATTCTCGTCTAAACTTGCAAGCATGCCATCAGCAATACCTACAACTTCGTCAACAGTATCCATGGCAGACAATCTGAAGTTCAGACCTGAAGTGATTAACACTTATGAAAAAATTAATAAATTTTATGATTATAAGACTAATCCTGATATTGTACGCAGTGCAAAACTGAGTAAATATCCCAGGTTTATCTGCAGTGAACGAGCAAATCCTAACATTGTGGAAAGATTATTTACATATGGATTCATCGACAAGATCATTACAGATGAAAAGATGAACAACCTAACAAGATTACCACAGATTATTACAAGATCAACAGAATTGATGATGGAATCCTTTGATAGAGGGATTTATGGAATACAGATTTTAGATGCGTCTACAGATTTAAAAGGTAAGCCCATTGTTATATGCCAAATCTTTAAGACAGGAAGAAACAACGTCATCAACGGCGAAGACAAGAACTTAAACATGAAAATACCCTGTACATTGGAGAAATTCCAAGACTGTATGAGTACAAAAAGAGTATTTGGTTTAATGACACTAAAATCAAGAATAGAGGATATGCTACGGAACAGGAAAACAAATGTGATAGGATCCTCTAAAGGAGGAGATGTTGAAGAGATCATGACACTTCACTACGATAATGATATCGAAGTGAAGGAGACTACATAATTAACCCTTTTATTAGATAAGATTACCAATCTCAAGCATACCCATGCTGAGGAAACTATACGCCATTACAAGATTATGACTGAACAAAAGGTACTGTCGCACCCGATTTTGACATGCTGGCTTCGCGACGCTATGGCATCGATTCCCTCTGGATCAGATAAAAATGCTACTTGTTTTGAGGAGTCACCACCTAATTATTCTAAGGTGAATTAGGGCACCTGAATATTAACCAAAAGCTGCAAAATAACTCCAATTTTGTGGTCTACGAAACTAATGAAATTCTGGATAAGGGTTCTTTATTATCCTAAAGGGAAGGGGTTAGGCATCCTTTAAGATCCGCTAACTTGCGGTTATCCGATCAAATTCAGGTTAATTGCTATGCTAAGAAAAAGTGCATGTTTTACAAGTATAAAAATAATGTTGAAAGTATTTAATGAAATGATGCATTTGTACAAGTATACATTTGTATGACATTAATATATATGTAAAGCTAAAAAGAATATAAATATGTAATTGTATGAAAATTGATAAAAATGTATGCAATGTGATTTTTATGGGCGACGAGCCTAAAAATAAATAAACTAAGCGATTTTCAATTTTAAAACTAACTGAGCCTAAAAATAAATAAACTAGCAATGGGTTTCTAATTTTAGACTACCCTATTAATTTATTTTTATTTCTACCTATTCTAAATATTTCAATAATTTCACGAGTACAATAATATTACAATACAAAATGGAATAAAGCTGAATTAAAGAAAACGACAAACAACAAAATAAGTAATCTCAGAGGGGTATTTGCCTTCTTTGATTTTATCTTTTAAAAGCCGCCAAGAATAACGGTTAGAAACAATTGAATATACATAACTTGAATCCGTATCCAAAACAATAAATGTTTTGATTACGGAGGGCTCGATTTCTTAAATTTTGAAAAGATCATTCCAATCACATCGTGTCGCTGAACATATGACTCGTTGGTCATTTTAGTTGCCTTGCCCTAACAACATGTTGGTCTCTCGGGTGAAAAGATTTAAGTTTCATCCTTGCCTAGTTTTATTTTCCGTCTTTACAAAGCTAGTGGAGGCCTCAAAATCGACGGATATTTTTTCATCGGCGGTCAAAGATCGTGTTCAAATCAAGCAAAATTAAAATCGGAAGCGCATACGCAGCAGGGCGAAATGCGATGCGCAGCAGAGGCAATTCCCAAGAAAATGGGATGTTTAGTAAATAAAAACAGTAAAAATCTGCTTTGCCGGACGTTAAAGTCTTTGGCAGTGAAATGAAAGCGAAAAGCCACGGCCTCAATTCAATTTCATCGGCCTAAATGCGATATAAATAAGGCAATAAAGCGATAGAACGATAAGATATCCGCGTTGCGGATGCTAAGCAAAACTGAAAAATAGAGGAACGAAATGAAAAAAAGCGTGGCCTCGAATTCAATAGACAATCCGTGCACGGATGTTTAAATGCCAAAACAGTAAACTGAAACAGAAACGAAAAAAAATCGCGGCCTCGAATTCAATTTCATCGGCCAAAGTGTAGCGTTAGTTAAAACAAATAAAACAGTAATCCGTTGCCACTGTTTAAAACAGCGAATGAAAGAAACGAAACAAAAAAAAGTGCGGCCTCGAATTTAATTTCATCGGCCTAATGCAATATTAGTTAAAACAGTAAAACAGCAAGATAGTTGTGTAACAGATGTTTAAAATGCCAAAAGAAAAACAAAACAAGCTGATTCGCAATTAAAAGCGCCGACCCGAGATTAAGAATTTTACCCGACCGGAATAAAGGATGATCACCCGGATTCGGGTTGACCCGACCAGGAATCATACATTTCTTCTTGAATTTTCAGATAATAAACAAGATATTAAAACACAAAATTCGGAAATTTATTTGAACCGGGTCGACTCGACCGAAATGTTGGACCACCGCATAGGATACTTCAACCCGAATCAAATTCTTTCCAAATTTTCGGGTAACCAACAACACAATATAAACATACAAAATCTGAAATTCGCGAACTGGTCGATTCACACGCTAGTGCAGGACTTCAATTCTAATCGGATGTTTTTCAACCCAATCGATTTTCTCCAAATTTACGTATAACCAACAACACAATATAAACATACAAAAATCTGGAAATTAACCGAACCGGCTCAGTGACCCGACCCGAATCGAGTTTCTCCAAATTACAGATAACCAACAACACAATATAAACATACAAAAATTGGAAATTAACCGACCGTGCAGGCAGGACCGACTCCGTGTCGCTGACCACCGATTTTCTCCAAATTTCGTGCACACCAACAACAAAGTAAAAACATAAACCTGGAGATTTTAGTCAGACAAGGGTGACCCGGACCGGAAATAAAATCACCAAAACAGATCGGAAACCACCAACGAATCAAACCCGATACCACCAACAAAAGTACCAAAACCACCAACAAAAGCAAATCGGAAACCACCAACAAGAGTAAACCGGAACATTCATTTTCGGACTTAGGACCTCAAAAACCCCCCAAATCGACGGTGGTGTGGGTGGTGTAGGGTGTCTGGCGTAGGTGGGGTAGTGGTGTGGGGTGGCGGCGACTGGTTGGTGTCGGAGCAGGTGACCGGTGACGTGGGGTCGCCGGTGTGGGGGTGTTTGTGCGGTTGACTTTTAAAAAAAAAGGGAGAGTGAGAGTTGTGTTTGTTGAAGAAGAGAAAGAGATAGGGTTTTTCTTTTAATGGGAAGGGAATTGGGTATAAGAAGATGGGTTGTGGGCCGAGTATGGGCCTTTTCGGTTGGGCCTTGGGATGGGGTCCGAAAATGGGTAAAATTGTTTTGGGTTAAGATATAAAATGGGTTATGGATTTAAAAAATATAAAAATGGATTTTATTATATAAAAAGAAAGCTTTGCAAAATTTATAAATTGTAAAGATGATAATATGATAAAAATATAATATTTGTGAAATGTTTGATGCTTAAAAAAAATAAAATATAAAATGCAATGCCGTTTTGCGAAAATAAAATAACATATAATATTAGGATAAAAGTATGCTTGTGATATAAAAATGCAAATGACAAATAAAAATGCAAATAATAATAATAATAATAATGATACATATACATATATATGTCTATATTTTAAAATTGTCTTAAAGTGTCAAAAATATTAAAATTTGCAAATAAAATTCAAAAAGATGGGACAAAATTGGGTGTCAACAGGTACAGTTAGAAAGAATAGCAGAAAAACCGCTTACATATAATAGGGATATAAACCAACATATTATAAGTTGTAGAATAGGAATAAAAATTATTGAAGAACAGGAAAAACAGTTACTAGAACAACATATGCAATCCATAATCAAGTGTGCCCTTAACATATCGAATGATACGTTTGGGGACAGTAAAATGAGGCTCCCTAGGGCATGCATGAATAAGCATACCTACTGAACAACATAAGCAATATCAGGTCTGGTGAAAGTAAGGTACTATAGTGCACTAGCAAGACTTCTGTAGAGAGTGGATCTGACACTAGATCACCATCCAAAGAATTGAGCTTTGATTTAGAGTCAACTAGAGTAGACATGATATTGCAATTTGCCATTTTGGCCCTGTACACAATCTCCAAAATCTCATCTGCATACTTATGCTGACAAAAAATATAGTATTTGCAGATCTAGTAACTGATATCTCCAAAAAATAGCTCAACTTTTCCAAGTCAGTCATGACAAATTCAGTTTTAAGCAGTGCAATGATCTTGTTTTTCAATACAACAGAAGAGGCAGTAAGAACAATATCGTCCACATATAATAACAAGTATGTAATGTTACTACCTCTATGAAAAATAAATAGAGAATTATCACATTTGCTGCATACAAACCCAATATGCAAAATATAGTGAGCAAAGCGTTCGTACCATGCTATGGGGGCATGTTTCAGACCATAAAGTGAATTACGGAGATGATAAATATAATTAGGAGCCTGTGGATGGACAAAACCTGGAGGCTGGTGCATGTAAATAATTTCTTTCAAGTCCCTATGAAGAAATGCATTCTTCACATCAAGCTGATGAATCGGGAAATTCTTGCCCATAGCAATGCTTAGAACTGTGCGAATGGTAGTCAGTTTAACAACCGGACTGAATATCCCACCACAATTAATGCTCTCCTGCGGATTGGTACCATTAGCCACCAGTCTCGCCTTATAACGTTCTAAGTCACCATTATCTCTGTACTTGTGATGAAATAGCCACATGCAATGGATCACATTCACCCCCTCCGGTCGAGGAACCAAATTCCAAGTATGCTATTTTGTTAAAGCATTAAATTCCTCACGCATGACCGTATTCCAATTCAGGTCTAGTTTGGCTAATTTTAGGTTTTTGAGTATTGGAGATATGGTTTGTGTGATTAGGTTGAACTGGACTTTGGGTTTGAAAATCCCGTGTTGGGCATGGGTTTCCATATGGTGTGTGGGGCAGGGGTAGGTTAGGGGATATGGTGGGGAGCTGGTTCCGGGTTACTGGAGGCAGCGATATGGTCGGCTTGTCTGATGGGTTGGGTGGCAGATTCTGGTATTGGGTCGGTGGTTGCTGGGAATAATGGCTGGAGTGGGTGGGTCGACGATCTGGGCCGAGACGGTGGGTGTGGTATTAATGACGTCTAGGCTATTCACGGTGTTGGGTTGGTAGGGGTCGAGTTGCCGGTGCGATTTGGTACTGTTGTAGTATCGGACAATGACAGTGACGCAGAGAGCCGAATGTCAGTAATAGGGGAGAGGGCATTTGGTGGCGAACTGGTAGAAGTCATATAGAATCGATTTCTGGTGATGGGAGAGACAACCGGCGGTGACCTGGGTCGGGTCACCACTGCCAACGAAGGGCCTGACAACGTGCTGTTGGTGGTAGCGTTGTTAGATGGCGATGTGACAGTGGAAGGGATGACATGATTGCTGGATCTGGTAACGGCGGGAGGCAGTGACGGTGACTAGGTAGTGGTGGTGGTGGCGGAGGACTGACCATTGGTAGTGCCAGTGACGGGAGGTGGTGGTGACAAGGTGCTGACTGTTACCAGAATAGTTGTAGCATGTCGGAGAGCGTGGTGAACAAGCGGTTATGTGTCCGAATTATCAAGAAATTTGTAATCAGTGACTCAGAATTTTTGAATATTGTCAAACGGGAAAACATACTCAACAAAAGTGATGTGGCGTGAGATTATGATTTTTTCGGAGGATAGTTCATAGCACAGGTACCCCCTATGGTTTGATGGGAAGCCCAGAAAGGCGCACAGAGTAGATCTGGGTACCGATTTGTGAGGTGTTGTGGATGAAAGATTAGGATAACACAGACAACCGAAAATTCTAAGATGGTCGTAGATAGGGATCCGATGGTAGAGAATTTCGGTGGGTGTTCTATTTTGAATTGCACGGGTAGGTAAAATATTGAGAATGTGTTCTACCTTTTTTAGTTCATATACCCAAAAAGTAGGGGGAGATACTCATGAAAAAAGAGGGTATAAATCATATTATTAATGGTTCTTAGAATTCTTTCGGCTTTTCCATTTTGAGGGGAGGTGTGAGGGTACGAGACACGAAAGATCATGTCATTAGCTGCAAAAACTTTATGAAATAGGAAATTATTAAACTCTCGACCATTATCACATTGAAACGATATTATGTCTTTTTCAAATTGCGTTTTAACCAGTGTATGAACTCAACAAATTTGGAGAACACTTGAGATTTGAATTTGAGTGGATAGACCCAAAAAAGTGAGAGAAATCATTCAAAAATACCAGATAATATTTGTGGCCTATGTTGCTAGTTATGGGAGATGTTCATAAATCAGCGTGAATAATATCAAAGGGGGGAAAGTAGTACTCATAAAAGTCGTAAATAGTAGTCTAACGTGTTTCCCTAACTGACACATGGAGCAACTATGAGAAAGGTTTCCTTTGTTACATTGGATTGAATTTCGATTTCTAAGAGAACAAAAAATATGAGAACCCGGATGACCAAGTATATTGTGCCACGTAGAGGGAGATATGGTTGTTAAAACGGTGGGAGGAGTGACACCATCATCGGATGTGGGTAGGAACGGATATAGGTCCCCCTCACTATTGCATCTCGTAAGGAGTTTCCCGGTACGGAGGTCCGTTACAGAAAATCTAAACGGGTCAAAATTAATTGAGACAGAATTATCCGTGACAAATTTTCTAACATAAATTAGATTTTTAATGATGTTTGGGCATAAACGTCTTTAAGAGAGAAGTGGCGATGCGGTGGTGGGGTAAGGGTATGGCCAAATCCTTGAATTGGAATGCGATGACCACTACTGACCATAATAGAATGTGGAGTTGGTAACTGGCGCAGTTGAGGAAGATTACCTGAATTATTGGTGAGATGAGATGTAACTCCCGTATCCATATACCACACATTATCGGGCTGTTGATGGGTCAAGGAAGCCATTGATTTTTTCTCGAGTGAAGGATAAAATTTTAATTATGTTCGGGTAAAGGAAAGACAGGAAGTAGAAGGCAGAAAAATGGGGTTGTGTCTCGTGCAGTGTGCTGTCATGAGGGAAAGTGAAAGGGAAAAGCAGGCACGGAACCACACTTCAGTTTGTTTCTTGGATAGTGAGGTGAAACAAATTAGAGTAATGTTTCTCTGAACAAACATTGTTGTGCCTCTAAACAAGAAAAAAAAAACACTTGTGCTTCTGATTTTTTTTTCTGGGTTAGGAAAACGAAAAAACAAAGGCAAACAAACACTTTTCTTTTTTTGAATGTTCTGTATTGCTTTTCATATTATTTGTCATATTTTTTTCATTGTTGTATTTCCTTTTATCAGAATTGTTTTGATTTGCTGCACTTGAGTTGAGGGTCTTTCGGAAACAACCTATCTATCTCCACAAGGAAAGGGTAAGGTCTGTGCGGAACGTGGAGTTCGTTCATGCAGCGCGTGGACAACGCGGTTGTCTCCTATGAGGCATTGCTGCTAGACACCCCAGTGAAGCACTGTGCGGATATGTTGTGTTGGAAATATTGTTTTGTGTTGTGGTATAGAGTCAGTGTTGCATCGTTGATCCATTGACTGGTATTTGTGCATATTACTTTCATATGTCGTATATGTGCATAATTATTGTGTTGATTTGGGTCATTTACTTGGACCGATGGACCGTTATTTCTTTATCTGTTCATGAGAATATATGAACTATACAAGTGAGAAAATATTTATAATGCTAACTTTTGTCACTACCTAGTTGAGGTCGATCAGTGATACTTGATGAGTACATGTTGATTTTGTACTCATGCTACATTTGATGCAACTTTGTGCGCAGGTTGAGTTGATTTTGCATGGTGCATTCGTAAGAGAGCACCAGATATTATTCCAGCATTCCTGGTTTGAGTTGACAGTTAGTTCATGGTAGCTTAGAGTCTTCACTTCCTGATGAGGTTTGAGTACTGACCCTTCCTAGAAGGTGTTGTATGAGAACCATAGAAAGCTTAGCATAGCTCCAAAATTGATTATGTAATGGTTACTTTATGAGAATTAGCTCTTGAGTCCAAAAGAGCTAACTGTGTATATTGCTCATTTTGGTTGAATGAAAATTATTAACTTGAAGCTTCTTTATTTATGTTATTCCGTTGTTTATTTTGCTATATTTGTAGGGTTTTGTTGGGTTCCAAACACATCCGTTGTTTATTTTGCTATATTTGTAGGGTTTTGTTGGGTTCCAAACACATAAGAAAGGCATAACGGAAGTTTAAAAGTTTTGTTTCTTACATACCCTAACAATATTTCTGGTATGGTTATACAACAATTAAACTTGTAACATAAAGAATATACTTACAAGTTAGAATTATCTAAAATCATTATCAACTGTGAGGTGCACACACAATTGCCCATCTGATTGCAAGCTCTAAGCTTCAATGTATTTCTCTTTCGGAAAGCTAGAAAATCCGGCAGAGGTTCGGAGAGTATTTGATTCTAAGTCTCTAAGGCTTAGAATATTTTACAAAAAATTAGTGTATGAATGATGAGGTGAATGCCTCTATTTATAGTTGAAAAATAGGTCAAAACCGAATTACGGTTTGACCTTGGGCTTGGCCCAAAATTCGAGGCAGAGGCGCTGCGGCCTTAGGGTATGGGAGCCACGGCGCTCGACGTGCTCCTGCACTGTCTCGATTTATTTCTCGTGCATTCTTAATTAATTCCAAAATCCAATTTTGACTTAATTAAAATAATCATTATTCATTTAAATATCTCGATTCCAAATCGAACATTTAATTACTCTCTCAATACATCCTTAGATCGAAACGGACAATCGACATAGTGTGACCCTACATGTCTTCTCATATCGACATTAATCAAATTAAGGTCTACACGGAACTCCTAGACGGCGACGGAAGACGAACTCAATATGTGAAGTACATTTACGTGAATCCAGTAAACTTAACCTTTTTGTGGTAAGATAAAATCCTTTCATTCACGACACACCCGATCAAGCTTAGGATTTGTCAAGTGTCTATCCAAATGTCTTAATCATTATATCTCATCTATATTAGTTGACGACTAGACCATATTCTACAAATGTCTATTGCATTGGCCAACGACTTAGTCAATCTAATATCACTGAGAATCCGAGTGTTCTCTCGAATATACATTCGAGGAATAAATCCTAATCTTGGCTCAACTACCACCTTCAATCCACATCATAATATACCCAATACAAGACGTATCTCAACCTATAAGGCATTTGAGCTTAGGATGGGATCAAAGTACATTACTTTGTAGACAAGGCGCGTAGTGACCTCAAGTCTAAGGACTTCTATCTCCCACACGCTGATCATACTTTAGATAAGTATAACAAACAATATATCAGCAGGGTATACCAATACTTCTAAAGTATTCATGTGTTCATCACGAGTAGCCATTACTCGTAGTAGGTAAGACATACTACATCCTCTAAGGATGTGATGCAGACCACATGTCGACTTATCATATATCATCGATATCCCATTCTCGATGATCATTAATCGAGGCTATTTTAAGAGTTACGCTCTATCATGAATATCTCACTCTATTAATGACAATGTAAACTCAAGGGATGCACATTAATGAATAATTACAAACAATCAAATAATAATTCAATAATTGCAAATGCCAAAATATTAATCTCCATTAATAATAATATAAATGTGTGTAAAGTACATTTGTCCTAATACAGATTGTCTCTAGAACATAAATATACTTTCAGTCTCCCACTTGGCCTAGAGCCAATCTCCAATATATCTAATGCCCATATTCTGAAAATGACCATTGTGCTTGACTAATCTTAATGGTTTAGTGAATGGCTCAGCTAGATTATCGTCTGTGGGAACATAGTCTAATCTAATCTCTTCAGTCTCCACCATCTCCCTGAGTATGTGGTACTTCCTTGGTACATGCTTGTTTCTGTTGGTTGATCTTGGTTCCTTATCTTGCGCAATCACACCAGTGTTGTCACAATAAATCGTTATTGGACAAGTGGCACTTGGAACAACCCCCAGTTCCTTCAGGAACTCAGATATCGCGTCAGCTTCCTTCCCAGCTTCCGATCCAGCAATATAGTCAGCTTCTGTTGTCGAATCAGCAGTTGTAGCTTGTTTGGAACTTTTCCAACTCACTATTCCGCCATTGAAAATGAAGGCATATACAGACTGAGATTTGAAATCATCAAGATCTGTCTGGAAGCTAGCATCAGTGTACTTAGTACATACCAGCTTCTCTTGTCCACCATATACTAAGAAATATTCTTTAGTTTGTCTAAGATACTTAAGAATACTCTTGACTGCTTTCCAGTGTTCTTACCCAGGATTCTGCTGGAATTTGCAAGTCATACTAAGTGCATGGGCCACATATGGCCTCGTACAGGTCATGGCATACATGATAGATCCTATAGCTGAAGCATATGGGATTCTTTTCATACGTTCAAGTTCTGCAACAGTAGAAGGACTATCCTTTTTGATAACTTGATCCCTTGACCTATAGGTAGATTTCCCTTCTTGGAGTTTTCCATAGAGAATCGTCTTAGCACTTTGTCTATGTATGTGGACTGTGACAGCCCTAACAATCTATTAGGTCTATCTCTATAGATCATAATTCCAAGAATGTAGCAGGCTTCACCAAAGTCCTTCATCATGAAGGTGCTGGATAACCATTCCTTGATTGATTGCATGCGAGTCGTATTATCTCCCATTATCAATATGTCATCTACATATATAACAATGAAGACAATACTCTCTTCCTTGCGCTTACTATAAATGGAGGGATCTTCTTTACTTCTAACAAAGTCAAACGATTTGACTACTTTGTCAAAGCAAATATTCCAACTCCTTGAAGCTTGCTTAAGCCCATAAATGGACTTTTGTAGCTTGCATACAACATTTGGTTTGGACTCAAGTGAAAAACCCTCAGGTTGTTTCATATACACCTCCTCAACTACATTACCATTGAGGAAAGCAGTTTTGACGTCCATCTGCCAAATGTCATAGTTATAATATGCAGCGGTACCCCGGACCGAAGAAATTTCAAAATGAATTGAAAAGAATATCAATATAAGCTATCGCAAGCAAAATCCGAATGGACTTAATCTTCGCAACAGGTGAAAAGGTTTCATCATAATCGTACTATCCAATAAAACAAATAAATTTTATAATTATTTTTTAAGTTTGGATGAAATTATATTAAAATAATTCATTAAATGGCGTGGCCTAATAAAAAAGCGAGTAGATCAACAACATCCATCTTTCACCTGGTCTTGGGAAAGCCGGGTTGAAGAAAATCACTTGAAAGTTATTTAGGGGTACAAAAACACTCATAAAGTTAAATTGATAAAATGAATTTTGGAGCCAAGCTTGAGGATGATTTTATGTATTTTCTCTTAATAATATAATGTTAGTTTGTGTAACAGAAATCCACTAGAACGTTAATAAGAAAATGAAATTTTGTTGCAAACAGATTCGATCGGCCAGTATTATGTCGTCACTTTGTTATCATATCTTGAATGATCGATATGACTCGATTTTTTCTACCACGCAAAGGAGTAAGGATAAGTTTCATCACTTATATTAACGTAATGCTCTATATTTTTCATTTCAAAATCAACTCGTCAACTAATATTTTAATACCAAACATACATCCAAATGCATGCATACCCATGTTATTTTTAGAATCGATTATTGAGTTATGTGTTCATTTGCTATTGGAATAAAGGAACTCATATACGTAACTAAATTAATGCATAGAGAATTTTTGGTCGTATGGCCAGGACGGAGCTATAGACCGCGAAGGGATAATCGATCCAACATCTTTCGTTAAAAGATTATAATGTATTTATAGGTACGCCATTACTTTTTATACATATATATTAGAATTTGAATATTCTTAGCGAAATTTCTGACTTTATTACTGTGTATGGGAGAAGAGTAACTAAAGATAGATCAAAATTGTGTTTCATTTAAGAAAAAAAAAACATTAGTAGGTAGGGGTGTATCCAATGTATTAGCTATGGGTTCATCTTTTGATTTAATTAGGCTATGTATTATGTGTGTGTTATATTATTTAGTAAATATGAACAAATAATAGATTCTTAACCCAAATTTAATGGAAGTCGATAACATTACGAATTTAAATTCATAAAGTTCAAATTTTAGATTCCCATCTGAGCAGATATGATGCTTTAGATCTTCTTATATTCGGATTAGAAAAATAGACAGGCACATAAGTTGTGGTTAACCATAACAAGTGGCAAGTTAGGTCCTGTCAGTTTAGATATAACACTATTTTATGGGGAGAAAAAAAGTGAATGAGATTATAATTTTAGATGTAACACATATTTTGTGGTCAACCCGTAACAAATGCTTTATCTTCATCTTCCATTTGTATGGTATATATCTAAACATTGATTTAAGAAGATGTTACCTCCTGACAACAAAGCCGTTTAGCCCAAAAATTTGTTATGCTAACAATTATTTTTATTAAAGCTTAACTATCTTATCAAATTTATTCTCCTCTCCATAATGAGTTTAAATTATATACACCAATTTTTTATCACTAGTTCAATTTAATTGGTTACTGCAGATTGTTATTTTATTTTTTAAGCTACCATGTTGCATGCATATACAACACAACAACAACATACACAGTGAAATCTCACACCGTGGGGTCTGGGAGGGTAGAGTGTACACAAACCTTACATCTACCTTGATAGGTAGAGAGGTTGTTTCCGAGAGATCCTCGACTCAAGACAAAGCACAAGCAATGTAAGACAAACAAAGCGACTAAGTCATGATAGTGAATTCTGAAAAAGAAGCAATAACTAATGCATGTAAATAAGCTAAATAAAATACACATAGCAGCATAAATCAAAAGACATGAGACTATAAAGCAATATTGTGCCTACTAATATGATAGGCTAAGCGGGCCTACAATAATAACACTACAACTACCAGTCTGTAAGCGTAGGTAGGACTACGCTGGACTACCTACTACCCTAATCCTTGTCCTCCATACCCCCCCTATCTAAGGTCATGTCCTCAGTGAGTTGCACTTGTGTCATATCCCGTCTAATCACCTCTCCAATACTTCTCCGGCCTACCTTTACCCCTTATGTACCCGTCCATAGAAAACCACATATGAGGCTTGATATAAAAATTATTTGTCATTATGCGCTAATTAAGACGTTTGATAGTGTAATAAGTTTTTACCGAGTGTATAGTACATATACTTTTTATTATTACTCGTGCACAAACACATGGATTTGTTATAAAGGTTCTGCCCTTTATAGACGCACGAAACTTTCCTCTTTTCTTTTGGCTTTTTTTCTTCGATTTGATATATGAAGTGTCCTTTTTCTCATTTAACTTTTGACTTCAAATTTTATGCGAGTTATTAGCCTAGGGTAAATATTAAATATGACCGAGGATTGTGGTGATATAGATGTGAATATTCGATTCTCACTAATCAAGTGTGATCAGTCTCATTCATGTAAGAATTAGGAATTCCTCTTCCAACTCGTCCCAAATAGGCGTTATGACAAAGAACAAGAAGAAAACTAAAGGAGAAATTTGTCCAATAGTAACAAAGGGTGCCTCCACAGATTGATGTTGAGACATGGAGTCTTGCATGGACATGGAGTCTTGCATGCATGAGGTTTCCTTGTCTAGTTACAATAGGATACATAAGTGTTGTGTATATACAGTTGTATACATAATTTACAAGGTGTATTAGAAGTCAACTACATAGTTGTATTATACTTAGAACTCTATTATTCTTGTGTGTATAAGTAGAGGTAATGTTGTACATGATATTTATCCAATATACTTGATTCTTCCCTCATCTCTGGCTGTGTAATTCTACATGGTATCAGAGAACATACACATATAAACTACGTTGCAATACTTGTTCTCAAAAAATAAAACAATGTCCTCAACTTCTATCCCAACCTCCTTGTCCCTTTCTGGTTCCTCACTGCATTACCTTATGGTTGCTTGTCCTATCAAGATCAAGCCTACCAACTACCTTATTTGGAGAACTCAAATTATGCAGTTGATGCAAGTCATGAAAGTGAGAAAACTGATCCAAAAAAACAAGCTCGAGACATGCTCATCTGAAGGCAACGATGACAGTGGGAAGGCTGCCGATGGAAAGGAAAATGAGAATTTTTTTTAGAGTGATCAAGATGAACAAGATGTTCATATGAGGACTTGGATATCAGGAACCATGACCGAGGAGAGCATGTACCTCATTGTAGGTTGCTCCACAGCCAAAGAGATGTTGGAGTGCTTGGAGAAAGCTTATCTCCAAGTAACAAAGGATAAAAAGTTCCAACTTAAGCAACAATTGCAGAACATTAAGTTGGGAATAAAGAAACTTGATGAGTATTTGAAGGAATTCAAAGGCATATGTGATGGACTTGTTGCCATACACAAGGCAGCTGATGAAGGTAGCAACGTTATTAACTTTACTAGAGGGCTAGGTTCTAAATACAAAACTTTTAGAACTGTTATGTTGGTCAAAGCTCCATATCCTACCTTGAATCAATTTGTCAATTCTCTTAGGGAATTTGACACGAGGGAAGAAGAAGAGGAGGTGCCACAACATAACTACAACATGACTTTCACTACACAAAGAGGTAGAGGAAGAGGAAATTACAATCAGAGAAGAGAAAACTACAACTACAATTCAAGTAGAAGGGGTTTCAAGTCTGTAGGACAGGCAAGCACAAATCAGAATACTAAAAAATAACCAAGGTATGCAGGCTTCAAATAATGCCAAGGGAAGAACTAGAACTGAGGCATGTCAACTTTGTGGAAGGAACAATAATTTTGCTCTAAAGTGCTTCTACAGATGGGATCACTCCTATCAGGCTGAAGAAGATCTTCGTCAGGATTTAGTTGTTGTTAACCTACAGAACTCTACAGGTGAAGATGATGTCATGTATATGGACTCAGGTGCAACCACACACATAACAAACACAACAGGTAATTTGTCTGATCTGCACACTTATAAAGGAACTGATAAAATAATTGTTGGGAATGGATCACAGTTAGAAATCACACATCTTGGAAACACAAAAGAATCAATCTTGAATATTAATGATAAACTGGTAGTTCCCAATATCACAAAGAAACTTCTGTCAGTTAGTAAACTTGCAAAGGATAAGTGTGCGAAATTTGAGTTTGATGAGTTTGGTTTTCTTGTTAAGGACAAGAAGTCAGGGATACTACTGGCCAAGAAATCTAACAAAAAATGGCTATATCAAGTGGAAAACAACAACCTCTATGCCTTAACAGTAACACAAGATTGGAACAAGTCAGAGAGTATTTGACACCCTGGATTAGATCATCTTAGTTTGAAGTCTTTAAAATTTTTGAGTAGTAATAAAAATATAGATGTTTAGAGTTGGAATAAGGTGCTTGTTGTCTGTACTAGCTGTCAATTAGGGAAAAGTTGTAAGCTTCCTTTTGATTCAAGAAATAAAATTAAGAAGTTTCCTTTACATAAGATACACTGTGATCTCTGGGGTCCAACACTAGTTGAGTCTTCTCAACATATGAAGCATTATGTGATCTTTGTGGATGATCATACAAGATATACCTGGCTTTACACCTTGAGAAAGAAATCTGAATTTTGTGAAGTGTTTCTTAAATTTCAGAAAATGGTAGAAAAAAATAGTTTTCTAGTACCATCAAAATCTTCCAATGTGATGGAGGTGGTGAATTTATCCAAACTGAGTTTGTCAAACACTTGAAAAACTATGGTATTATCAGACATATATCATGTCCACACACTCCAGAAAAAAATGACATATCTGAGAGAAAACATAGACATATAGTAGAGACTGGATTAACACTATTATTTCATGCTAAATTGCCTCAGTTCATATGGGTTGAAGCCTTCTTAATAGTTGTATTCTTGATAAACAGAATGCCTTCCTCGATTCTAAAAATTGAAATTCCTTTTGTGTAACTACATGGTGTTGCTCCTGACTACGATAGCTTAAATTTTTGGTGTTATCTATATATAAAGTGATAGAACAAATTCTCTCCAAAGACATATCCTTGTGTATTTATTGGCTACAAGGGATATATGTGCTATCATCCTCAGACTATGAGAGTTTATGTGTATAGACATGTCATTTTTTATGAGCTTACTCTGCCCTATGTTCAAGAAGATTAGCCAAACAACACCATATCCTCACCTTATCTAGCTACTTTCTTTGAATTCTTTGCTAATGTGCAGGAACAAGTTGATATTTCAAGTGACAATAACATCTCAGGGGAAGCGTTAGAGAATAATGTTGATCTTGTGCATACTGAGACTGCTGAGACTATGCATGTGCATGTTCATGATGAAGATCACCATATGACTTAAACTGCTGATCATGACAGTGGAGATGATACTAAGTAACACAAGTGGTGATGACAGTAACACAAGTGATGATGTTCATATAACAAAAGATGGAGTGAGTAATGATCAGACTACAGACACAGATGAAGCTCAAGAGCCTAACAATTTTGTTGTCTATAATCCACAGGGCATACAATTTGAAGTTGGTCTATTAAAATGGTTCAAAAACACTGGAAATAGTGACAATGTACCTATAAAAACTTCATCAGATAAGAATGAAGTTGCACAAGTAGATGAAGAAAAAGCAGCAGAAAGGCATCATATGGTGACTAGACATAAGGCAAAGAAAATGTGTATAACTCACACTTCATTTGTTGTTGAGAGGTTAGATATGGAACCAAAAACTATGAGTCAAGCACTTTTTATTCCCCACTGGTATGCAGAAATGCAGGAAGAAATTGATGTATTACACAAGAACCAGACTTGGACTCTTGTATCCAGGATTGCAGACATGAATGTTGTTGGTTCAAGATGAGTGTTCAAGACCAAAATAAAGTCTTATGACACTATTGATAGATATAAAGTCAGGTTAATTGCAAAGGGATACTCACAACTTGAAGGCATTGACTTTGAACAAACATTTAGTCTAGTAGTCAAGGCTACTACTATAAGAGTAGTTTTGTCAGTTCCTGTAAGTCTGCGCTGGTCTATCAGGCAATTAGATGTTAAGAATGCTTTCCTACATGGATATCTTCAAGAAGAATTATATATGAGTCAACCTCCATGGTCATTGACTCAAAGTACCCAAAACATGTGTGTCTTCTCAAGAAGGCATTGTATGGGCTCAAACAGGCACCTAGAACCTGGTTTGACAAATTTAGTATGTATTTTCTACACCTTGGCTTTCAATGCAGTAAAGGAGACTCATCCTTGTTTACTCTTAAGAATGGAAGAGGGACTATCTTACTTCTTTTATATGTGGATGGCATTATTATTACTGACAGCTCAGATGAATTTATTACTGACATTATTTCTGGCCTTGCAAAGGTTTGCCATGAAGGATCTTGCACCATTGCATTTCTTCCTAGGAATTGAAGTACAGTTTTTCAAAGGAGGGATCCACTTGAGTTAGGGGAAGTATGTTGATGAGTTGCTTAAGAAGACAATATGGCACTTGTAAAGTTAGTTTACAAATCTTTAGCACAAAAACATGGTCTATAGCTAACAACAAGAAACACAATTGATGCATCATTATATAGAAGTATTGTAGGAAGTCTTCAATATCTATGCTTAACTAGAACTGATATATCACATGCAGTCAACCTAGTCAGCCAGTTCACGCAAGCTCCAAATAGTGAACATTTGCAAGCTGTAAAAAGGAGCCTTAGATATATGAGAGGGACATCAGACTATGGTCTAAGGTTACTAGCTAGATCACCACTCAGGTTGTATGGGTTCTTAGATGCAGAATGTGGAGGATGTGCAATAACAAAGAGGTCAACCACATGTTAATCAATATATCTAGGTGCAAATTGCATCGCTTGGGCTTCTAAAAAGCAGCATATAGTGTCAAGATCTAGTGCTGAAGCAGAGTATAGAGCACTTGATTCAACAACAGCTGAAATGACTTGGATAATATACATTCTAAGAGATATATGAGTGTATTTGAAGTCAACACCAACATTGTTTTGTGACAACATCAGTGCATTATACATGACAGTAAATCCAGTTTTATATGCTAGAACTAAACATGTGGAGATGGATTATCACTTTGTAAGGGAAAAGGTAGCCAGAGGATAACTTGTGACTCACTTTGTAAGATCGAGAAATCAACTAGTAATGCACACTAAGGCATTGACAAAGCAGGAGTTCACAAGATTCATAAAGGAGCATGCATACCACCACCTTACTAGCTTGAGGGGAAGTGTTGTGACATAGAGTCATGCATGTACATGGAGTCTTGCATGCATGAGATTACCTAGTCTAGTTACAATAGGATACTTAAGTGTTGTGTATATACGGATGTATACATAGTATACAAGGTGTATTAGAAGTCAACTACATAGTTGTATTATACTTAGAACTCTACTATTCTTGTGTGTATAAGTAGAAGTAATGATGTACATGATTTTTATCCAATATACTCGATTCTTCCCATATCTTTGGCTGTGTAATTCTACATTTGACATCCGATCCAATCCTTAATCAAAACTTTTGTGTTTGAGTCCTTAAAATAATAATAAAAAACAATCCTCCTAGGAATCGTTTCTCTCTTTATAACGTGATGTGAATTCGAATTAATTGATCAGTAAATACGGAATATAGTATGGTTATAAAAAAAATCACTTCGTTACTTGAATATGGAATTGTATTATGCAGTCAATGAACCAAAAGGAAAAGGAATCGTCTATTTGTGTCTTGACTATTCCAGATATAGTCTATATGCTTATCTAGATTCATAATCTGGAACTTAGACTATATGCTTATCTAGATTCATAATCTGGAACTTTGGAATATAACACTATATATGCTTTTACGAACTTTTCATGAACACATTGTATTTTTAAAATATAAAAGCCAATAACCTAGCTATACTATATTGTGTAAATAAATTTGGAGAACAAGAAAAGACCGGCTCTGATATAGGGCCGGCCGAATCATAAGGCAACTAGAGCAATGGCTAAAATTGGGACCCCCATTTTTTTCTAAATGTATCCTATATTTTTATCTAAAAAAATCGTGTGTCTGTTTCTGTTAAATTTTTAAAATAAATTGGGAAGAAAGTATAATTCAATGTGGGGAACAAAGTAATTTATAGGTAATTGTAGTAATCCTTCCTTACGTGGATATCTATTTTATTGTCTCATTTATATCATAACAACTAACATAAACCAACATTGTTAGTCATATATTTACCTTTTTCATTCTTACTTTCACTATTTTTATTCTCAATATTCTGAAGTCTCCCAATTTTCAAACGACTGCAATACTTATTGTGTTTGCTTAGAAAAGAATTTAGAGCTGGCCAGTGAGTCGGGATCGGGACTAGCGGGCCGGGTTTGGCGAGTCAGTCAGGCGGGGGACGGGTGAAGAAGCGGGATCGGGAAATTTGGCGGGTCAAGCGGGATTGGGTTTGGCGGGGTCGGGTCGGGACGGGGCGGGACGGGTGAAGGGGGCGGGACAGGTGAAGGGGGCGGGATCGGGGCTGGCGGGTCAAGCGGGATCGAGTTTGGCGGGATTTGCCGAAGTCCCGTCCCGATCTTGATCCCGTTGGAATCGGGTTGGGGCGGGATCGGGATCCGGGCGGTTTTTTTTTTTTTAATAACATATGTATAAAAAATTTAAAACTCAATAATTAAACAAGACAAGATATTGTAATAAAAACATCACAATGCTGTTTTTGTGCCTCTTATATTATTTAATAGACATGATTTTTTTGTAATACAAATACAATTGTCGAAATTGCAACTTTGTGGTGTTGTCCAAAAGTTACAAATTACATAATAAAATTGCAATTAAAAAAATTACATTCTTAAAAAAACATGTTCTAGTTTCTTGATAACTTCATGTGGTTCTTTGGTTGGAATTCGTATTTGTTGGTCAAATTGATCCACGTCACTTCCACCACCTTCAGATAAGATTTCGTTGTAGTTTTCGTCTTCTTCTTTGTTGATCTCCGGTTGACCGCACCTTCTTCGCTCCGCTCGTATCCAATCTCTGCATAATACTACAATCTCCAAGCTGTCTCCGGCTAATGAGTGTCTGTGGTCTCCTATTTGATATCTGCCGGCAGAAAAAGCGCTTTCAGACGCAGTTGATGACGCTTGAATGTTCAAAATATCTCGGGCCATCATTGAAAATATCGGAAAGGTCTTCTCATTCCCCCTCCAGTGTTTCAGCAAGTCTTCACGTCCTTCTTCATTGAGAACTGCTTGGTACGGTACAGAACCCTGCAAAACAAAAATATCAAACTCGCTAATTTGGTTAGTAGCGGTATGACCGCACATTCTATTTATGAGGCTTTCAATACTAGCCGCAGAAACAGCATGTCTTTTGTGAGGTTGTGTTGAAGAAGAAGATGGTATGGAAGCCGGTAGGTTACTAGCATTTTCTTGTTGGTAAAACCTACATACTTTTTTGCATTGGTCTTCTACGCTAGACAACACTTCTTCTTTAGTTTGTTCAATAGGTGGTGGGCGATTTGGATTTTTGGGACTTGGAGGTGGTAGCACTTCTATATAATCGTAAATAGTTTCAATAAGTGATTTAGTACCGTCTATTTTAATAGTCGGATTTAATACAGCACCAATAATATAAATAGTGGGAATAGGAATAAAATATTTTTAAATTTTGATAAACATTTTTTTAATAACTACCATATAAGTTGGTTTTTCCATATATTCACTAAGTAATAAAAATATTAGACCTATATAAAACAACATAGTTGAAATAATATGATAATATATACAGGAAAATTCTTTTGTAGCTGGAAAAAATTCTCTAAAAATAAAATAATTTCAGATTTTTTACCCAATCACTATCTACAACCATATAAGCTGGATTTTGATTATGAGAGTTAAAAAATAAAGTTATAGGTTTTCTATAGTCATAAACAACAAGTAGTTGCTCGTATAAAGAATTCCACCTAGTGGGTACTTCTTCTGAAATTTTTCTATAAGATAGTTGGCAATCGTGACAAGTTTTTTTATATTCTTTTCTTCATTGTATTCTATTATTTTTAAAAATAAAGTTTATAGCAAATTGTATTTTACTAAGAATGTCTTCAAAACGTGATAAATCATCCTTTACAATTAAGTTATATATATGGCACGCACATTTTATATGAAAATGATCTGAAAAAGATGGAGTTAAACTATTTTTTAAAATTGTAATAGCGTAATTGTTAGAAGAAGCGTTATCTAATGTAATAGTCATAATTTTATCAGTTATTCCGTAATAATCGCACACTTGATAAATATTTTCTGCAATAAAATTATCAGTGTGCCTATCATCTATATATCTATACACTAAGATACGTTTTTGCATAGACCATTTATAATCTATCCAATGACAAGTTACCGTTAAATAATCATGGTTGTTAGTACTACGACCTATATCAGAAGTGATAGCCACTTTGCCATTAAAATGATATAATGAAAAACGTAAATACTGTTGATATTCATGTGCAAATTTAAATACATTTCTCTAAACAGTTGATCTAGGAAAACTGTTAAAAGCAGGATTATACAAATCTCTAATGTAATGAATAAAACCGGGAGATGAAGGAAATGAAAAGGGCAAATCCTCCACAACAACTAATTTTGCTATTGCTTCCCTATCTCTATGTTTATTGTATTTAGGGCCTACAATTCCCCCCGTCATAGGGTTAATTTGACCCTGTACTTGGTCCGGGATAGTATCAGTATGTGAACCTTGTTCCGATGGAGTGGACGTTTGCGCACCCGGTTTTGAAGCCTCGTATTGGGCATACCTAGCTGGATGAGCCCTTACTACGTGTCTCATTAAACCCCCCCGTCCCACCGTGACCTTTCCCAGTTTTAAATTTTAAAACATCTTCACAAATTTTACATCTAGCTATTTGATTCTCTACGTCCCTATCAAAAAATATTCATACATCTGATTTTAATGGTCGTTTTGCTGGACCTCGTCTCATACTAGGGGGAATATGAGGCATTTCAATTGAAGGTGCACTAGTGGGTGTGTTGTCATCAACATTAGTGGGTGTATCATCTAGATTATCGTCTAAATTAAAGTCTTCTTGAGTTCCAGAAAATAGCTACTCGTCTAAATCTAATGGTATTGTAGGAAAATGTTCAGTATCAACAAAATCATCATGTGTAGGAATAGGATGACTAGAAGAAGTATCCTTGCCCTTGTTTCCCCTACTAGAAGAAGCCTGACCCCTACCCGTAAGCAGACGTTTAAATCATTCCATTATAAATTTATAATTATACTAATAAATAATTAAAGTAAATAAAATTAAGTGTGCTAAATAAAATAAACAGACAATAATAATTTAATGAAGGAACGAATGTACCAAACGCCGACGTAACGTCGACGTGTAATCGAGAGGTTGTAAATTGAAACTTTGCTCGATGGAAGATCCTCAAGCTAGTTGTCAACCTCACTCCCAATTCCCAAATGAATAAATAAAATTGAATATTTAGTAGACAATGTAGACTTGTAGAGAGATAGATTGAGAGATTAGAGAGATTGTAGGAAGATTTGTGAGAAAGATGAAGAGAAAATGAGGTATTTATAGTTGGAAAATTGGGTTAAAGTGTAAATATAATAACTTATAGGTTAAAAATAAATATCAAGAGGGTAGGGGGGTTGGGGGAGGGGGAGGCCAAAAATGGCCGTTGCACAACGGTCAAAATGTAAAATGGTCGTTGGTGTAACAGTTATTTTTGCAAAAGGGGAATTTCGTGCAGGATCGGGCCGGGACAGGCGGGATTGAGGCGGGCCGGGACAGGTCGGGATGAAACATTGTCCCGTCCGGGTTCGAGTCCCGATACCGCAAAAAAAAATTTAACTATTCGGGGCGGTGTCGGGGCGGGACCGGGCCGACCCGGCCTACTGGCCACCTCTAGAAAAGATCAAGATTTGTTTTTTGATGTAATCTTCAAAATTTCAATTATTGCAACAAGAGATCATTTTATTGGAGCGGCACAACACTATTTTAATATCATTATATCAATTTATTAAATTCTTGAGCCAAATTTTATTATTATAATTTTATATTGCATTTTTTCATTGAACATTTGTGTTTGTTGCTATTGTTACTTGATAAATATATATTCTTGTTTTAATTATTATATAAATTATTATATAAATTATTCTTCAATTTGTATATTACTTGTTGCTTCATTTCTTTGTTTATTTTGTTATTTTGCTATCACTATTTTTCCTTCCAGTCTTGCTTTGATTTCACTTCGTTTTAGTCTAGGGTCTACCGGAAATAACCTATCTACCCAACAAAGGTAGGCGTAAGTCTACATACATCATACCCTCTCCAGACCCCACTTGTAGAATTATACTGAATATGTTATTGTTGTTGTCTATAATAGTATATTTGAACATGTTGTAACAGGTAATACCTTATACTTCAGGTTCTAATTCCACTTGTTAAAGACAACAACCTAAATTGTAATTATCTTTTAGATAACATGGTAAGTGTAACGACCCGTCGAGTCATTTTCAGCTAATACCCTTATTTGACTATTCTACCCTTTCCGTAGACTCTGTGTGGGGTTTGTGATGCGCGGGGATGGATGACATGGATCTCAAGGTCTATTTATACGAGTTTCAGAAGAAAAATCTTAAATAAGAGCCTTTGAGTTTGATAGTTTGACTCTAGGTTGACTTTTGAGTGTATGGGTTTGTTTCCGGATTCCATCGCTTCCGTAGTTTCGGAGGGTCACTTATGACTTAGTCAAGTCAGTAGATCACTTCATGAGACAATCGGATGTATTTTGTGGTACTAATTGTGAAATGTGGCTATTTAGTTTATTTGGGTGATTCTTTAGAAAAGTATGTCTTAGCTCGGTTAAATGAGAAATCCGAGAGTACGAGTGAGTTTGTAGCATTGTTTATCTTAGATGAGCATGTCTAGTTTGTGTCTGTGGGGTCTCAAGAGTGTTTGGGTGTTTGATGGAAAATTGGCTTGACATAATCTGGTGTCCACCTCGGCGGCACCGTTGTTCGGTCCTGCGTGTCTGCCTCGGTGGGAGGTTGGCTTGTAGAAGCGAGGGTTAAGGGAATTGTCGAGTTTACGCCTTGGTAGAGTATTTGTCTGCATAGGCGATTTCGCCCCTGCGGTATCGGGATCGTCATAGCGCTGAGGCGAGGTGTCAAGTGACACCGCCTCACCGATGTCATTCTCGCGGAAGCAGATCCACGCCAGCGGGATCGATTCAATCGGGGCAGAATCACTGGTTCAAGTTTCCTATTTAAATTCCCTAGGTCAGAATTCCTTTCCCAAAAATAAAAGTTGTCGAACCTAGAGGTTTTAAAGGAGATTTCATCTTTGGGGAATTTCTAAGTACTTTGATGATGATATAGTAAGTTGATAAGTTGGGGAAGATGAGTTGTAACTTCTTATGAGATTAAGAGAGCTATGTTATGGATTTAAGGGTGTAAAATGGACTAGTTAGCTTTGATATTGTAAATAAGCATTGATTTAGATATATAATCATGTTATGGAGTTGAATTTGATTATAGAAACACTTTTGATTGGGGAGAAATTCTAGGGTTTACTCCCTCTGTTTCAATTTATGTGAACTCTTTACTATTTGGGGTTCTACGAGGTGATTCTTTGACCATGTTTTCCTTATATTGTTTCTAAATTATTTGAATTATAAATTATCATGACCTATATTACTTTTAATGTAGTTTCTAAATATATAAATTTTATTTTTACAAACTTGAAAAAGCTATGTCAAAATCTAAGGTCAAAGTTATAAATTTTAATCCTCGCACTCCGAAAAGGTTCACATAAATTGAAAATGAGGGAGTATAAAATTGGGATTTTTCTTAAATTGTCCAATTGAAGGTTCAAATGAGTATAGGTTTCTAATTAATTTAAGGATATGATTAACTAGTATGTGTTGATGCCTTTTGGGTAAAGAAGTTTGAGTCTTGGTGACGTGCGCTCGGGGTTGGTATTTGAAGTCTTGATTTGGTTAAAGACTATGTCCTTGCATTATGTGTTAGCTTATTATTAACATATAGTCTATGCGTGTTAGACTACCATACTTCGAGGCGCTCCAAAAGGGTGAGGCCGGCACTGAAGATGGATTGTTTGTGGCTCCTGCTCAGCAATGAGGTAGGTTACAATTTAGTTTTTTCGAGACTCTGATAGAAGTACGTAGGAGTTATAAATGTTGAGGGGTATTGGGCATGTTTAGGGTCCCGCCTTAGTAGTTGTGATGAACGCTTGGGTGGGTACGTAGTAGTTACAAATGTTGAGGGGTATTGGATGTGTTTGGGGGTCCTACCTTAGTAGTGTATGTGTGTTAGACTACGAGTACTTTGAGGCTCTCCGAAAGGGAGAGGCTGGCACTGAAGATGGATTGTTCGTGGCTCCTGCTCAGCAATGAGGTAGGCTATAGTTTAGTTTTTTGAGACTCCGATAGAAGTACGTAGTAGTTATAAATGTTGAGGGGTATTAAACGTGTTTTGAGGTACCACCTTAGCAGTTGTGATGAACGCTTGGGTGGGTACCGATGTTGAACTATGTTGTTGGGTGATTTGGGGAAAGCTGATTCCGATTGCTATTGTTTGGTCTTGTCGACATTATGTGGGCTCGTCGCCATATTTCACATTATTGTGTTTATTCATCACACATACTTTGATATGATATCCTGATTGTAGTGAGATTATTTGTTGTTGAACTCTGAAAGCATGTGATATTCAACTCATGTAATTGGTTGCATCTCATATATTATGATTATTCTCTTGTATTGTCATTTGCATTCATACACTCATAGTTCTAATGATATTGACATTGGTATGATATATGTTGTGGGTCCAAAGGACCGAAAAGATAAGAATACTATGAGATTATGACAACATTGAGATGATGATGATGATGATGATACGGATGGATTGGGTTGCACGCCGCAACAGATATGATGATACGGATAGATCGGGTTGCACGCTGCAACGGGTATGATGATACGCGATAGAGCGGGTTACACGCTTGCAATAGTTATTATTCAGCCAAGAACTAGGCTCCGATGGAAAATTTCAGATGGAGTATATAGACTTCGCGGGTCCCCCATAGGTGGCTGATAATAATAAAAACTTGACAGTTTGTATACTGGAGGAAAATATATCTGACATATGCATTGCATTCATATCATCCACACATCCCATTATATTGATTATATGTTGATTGGTAATGTGGATCGGTTGCCACGATTAGGCGTGTTTCTATGAATACTTAGAAATTAGATTGATTATATTGAATCGAGTTGATTGACATGATTGGGCTTGTCTCTGAATACTTGAAAATTGGAGTGACTCTATTGAGTCGGGTTGATTTCCATTATTAGGTTGGTCTCTATGAACACTTGGATAAATGGTTGACTTTGTATACTTGATTTGGTTGTCGTATGTGGCTTGCTTTCTCGCGTATGGGTCTTTGTGGTTTAATAATTGTAAGTCTAAGTGTTGATTTCAACTACTACTGTGGTCGATAATGTCAATAGGTCAGGACTATTGCCTAGATCCAGGGAAATTATGTGCATTTATGTGTTGTCTGATAATTGACAGTGTGACAGGGTAACGGGTCTAATAAAGAGCCAGTGATAAGTGTCACTATTGGAAAGGTAGACATTGAATGATCTATGTGTGTCAGACCATAATTGTATAGAGACCTAACTAAGTCTAAAGGCCAGGAATAATAAAGGAGTTAATGTCATCATGGTTAGCTTAAGTATAATACTCTTGGAAAGTGTTCTAAAAGGATTGTTGTAATCTAAGTATTGACTTGTTTATTTGATGTGTTAAGTTGAGTAAGTGGAGCTAAGCATGAATATGACTTGGATAAGTGAGTACTAGTTGGTGTGTATTATGATAGTAAGATCCCCGTATATGTATATGGATTGTTTGTACTTGACTGTGATTGGAACTTTATGTGAAAAATGTGACTTATTGAATCAGTGAATTGATATGTGCACAATGTGACTTATATGGGCTATTGAACTATCTAGTATAGGTTTATCTGGTGTCAACTTTATATTTATCTCTATTACGTATTTTCCATCGTTGTCGGCCTATGATGCCTACGAGGTACGTTGTGTACTCATGCTACACTTGCTGCATTTTTTTTGGATGCAGATACAACGCTCATTGCCAGTTCAGGACTTCGAGTTGAGTCTGAATTGGGGGATTTCCAGTGTTCGTGGTGAGGATGCTTCCATTCAGCATGCCCTGGATACTCTTGTTTATATTCTTGTCTTTTATTATCCGGAAGACATGTTCAAACATTCGTTATGTTGTTTAGGCATTTGGCCCATGTTATTCTTCAACAGACTTGTATGCGTCTAGAGTTCTTGTATTGTTAACCAGATTCGTAGGGGATGTATTGTTGATTTTCCAGACTTGTTCCATGTTTATATAAAGATAAGACAATTTTTGAATATTGTTATTTTCGTATTTCTTTCTTATATTTTGTTGAATGAGTTTGGAAGTGGTTCGCTTAGCGGTGGAAAAGTGTAGGTGCCACCACGATTCCTAAAAGGGATATTATAGTAATACAAAAATTGGTTTAAATTATTAGTATATAAAAGTTAAACTTTTTTATATGTGTTTTATTGATCAAAGCAGGATAGGGAGACCACACATTTCTTTCTATTGTTCTTAAAATATTTATTTATTTTAATTCCGAGATTTGTCGATGCCTTCTTGATTTTTTGGTTATTGTAGTTTTATTAGTAGGCTAGTATAGCACAAGTATTGTCTAAATTCATTTCCTACTGAAAAAACAAAAAGTTATAGCAAGTACAAGAAGGAAACCAGATTGATTAAATTTTATAAATTGTATTAAGTACCAATCATAAAAGGGAAGGACCACTAAATATGACAACTAAGTACCTAATTATAATTTTTTAAAGCATCTTCAAGTAGTAAACAATTTCTAGTAAATCCCCCCCATTCATTCGCAGAAAAATAGTCAAAGAAATTAATGGTGAATTGTTGCTAACACAATTGAAGCAGTCTTTGCTTGTAAGATTATTTTAATTAACAATGATAATGACCAATTTGACAATAAATTATTCATGAGAGAAGAATCATATCTACCATAAAAACTCATGGATTTGAAAAAGTTATTATTAGCCCATGAAGAATCATATCTACCATAAAAACTCATGGATTTGAAAAAGTTATTATTAGCCTGAAATCTTGGTCATGTCTCTCTCATGGCATCTAATCTCTTTTCCTACATTTGGGAGTCAAATATTATTCTCTCTCTCTCTTTTACTTTTTAACATTCCAAGTTTTCTTGAAATGAGTTAACGTTTATTTTTTTCACTAAGCTCTCATCTATTTGTACTTAATAAAGATTTTAATTTTAATTATTTTGATATCACTTATTAAATTTATTCTTTTTTAAAATAGAATGATTAAGATCTTAATAGAATCTTAATATCATTTAGATATTTATTCAAGGATTTTTTTAAGGATGAAAGTTCACCATTACTTCATCTACTTTCACCTTTATTCGCAGCCGCCCACCATTATCGTAATCACCATCATCGACAACCACCATTCTCAATCACAACCGCTACAGTCACCAATCACCACAATCAGCTGGCACTATCATTGTTTGTCATTTACAACTATCTTCACCAACCACCAATACCACAACAATCACAAATCACTACCGACAACCATCAACCATCACTATATACACCAATTATTGTTATCATTCACCACAACCATTAGCTATCACTATTATCCACCACAATTATCAGCCGCCACCACCAACTACCACTATCAACCACCACGATTTACCATTATTGTCAATCATTGTCACCATTAGCTACTATCCATAACCAACATCATTAAGAAACACCATCCCTAACCGGCACCTTAACTACCACGCCACCAACGACCGTCATGTAATTTACAAAACACTCAATTGACATAGTATTAGATTAGTTTAATATTTTATAAGATACTTAATAAGATATATATCAATTAATTAGTAACAATTTTCTTGCACTTTAAACATGTAAGTTATTTGTATTTTTAAGAACTTATAACATTTTATTATTTAAACAAATCATTTTTATTTTAGTTTGATTATTATTTATATTGTTTCTTATCTTAAATTTACTTAGTTAGATGAACGTTCTTGTTTATAATTTCATTATATATGGGGTTTAAATATTTTTTTTGAAATATAGAGATAACAATATGACATCATTATATTTAATTTGTTCCAAATTTTCATAGTGTAGAGGTCACAAGTATTTGATTTTAAGTGTATTTGCCTTTATCTCATATTACATGTGAAGTGCACGAATATCCTATTTTGTAGTGCGTGAATATTACATGTGAAGTGCACGACCGTCATTTAAGACATATTTGTAGTGCCGTGAATATTTGCGAGTTTAACCTATGAAAATGATTTATTTTTTGAACTTCAGCCATATATGCTAAATTCACACATTCTTAACTGAATTCAGACACATACTACTGAAGTTCAGTCATTTTTATCTGAACTTCAGCCATATATAGCTAAATTCAGTCCTTTTGCTTGAAGTTCAATAATATGCGTTTGAATCTAGTTGTCATGATCCAAAATTTCATCCGTCGCATGAGGGCACATACCCTAAACCAGTAGGCGAACCCTAAGCATTCATACGTCGATAAAGAAAGTAAATGCAAAATTAGAAACAAGACAACGCAACAGTATAAAACCAGTCTTCATACATCATGGAAATAGAACTAAGTCAACAAACCCAAAATATTTGAAAGTCATAAGTACAAGAGCTACTATCCGAATACATATCTGGAAAATTACTACATAGTATTGTCCGGTAAAGATACGAAGGAGTCCGATGTCGTGGGACTATCATCAGCTCACTCTGAACTATGAAAGACTGCCTCACTGATCAATCAAGGTCTCGACACCGAACTCCACTCGTGCTCGAATCGGTATCGAAATTCGAAGCCGAAGAGTTACTTTGTGGCTTTTTCCTTCCTTTGAGCCTCCAAAATGAGCCCACTCACAAAGAAGAACCTTGAAAATCGCACTTGAAATCACTCAAATTCAAGCTCCCTAGCTCTCAAATGTGGAAGAAGTGATTGCCCGCGAAAGTTGTAGCCCTTTAATTGCTTAGAGGAATCGGCCTTCTTTAGTCAAAGTTTTTTCTATTCTTTTGTTAACTGATGCACACAGGCAGGGTGATTGAGGCACGTGCTTCGCAAGATGGAGCAAGTGGACAAAAGAGATTCGCATTTCTTGTCGAACAAATAAATACAGGAAAAACATCATATTGAAATGTTCCTAACCTACCCCCTTCCTTCATAGAGCATGTGTATTGTAACTGATCCGAACCTGCCCAGAGGGAGCCTTCCACAGAGGCAAGTGAAGTTGGTGAGCCATATGATGAGCAACTATCTCATCTTGTTTGGAGAGGACTCAATTGTTAATTAGTACCCATTTGGTTTCAGAATGGACCTTTTCACTCTATTTTATTATATACGCTTAACAATAAGTTGTGTATGCACCAAGGGTATGTGGAAGACAAATGTTGGTCAAAGGTTGAAAGAGATAAAGAGCCTAGGAATTATGATGATCAGGCTACAAATAAAAAAAATGGATGCAAGAGATGTTTTGAATAATAAAAAAGGAGGAAAAAGGAATGGTTGCAAGAACAAAGGAAATAAATCTCTTCCTGCTATGGAATGATACACAAACTTAATGTGTGAATGTTGTTGTGGTAGAATCTGCCAAGCAGATGGAGAAAGAAGTTATTGTTGGTATGAAGCTTGCAGTTGTAGATAAGACACCACAACGAATTGACAAAGGTAAGGCTCAAGTGGCTAATACCTTCTCAAGACTATCGAACTTGAAATCCACTTTCCATCTCTCTTTTTAGGTTGGCATAATATAGAAAGAGAGTATCAAGAAAGAACACATACCTATCACTCGCAATCACACTTCTGTGTAATATCCAACATATATTAAAGCACTTAGCGGTCAAGCATCAACAGAGTAGCCTACGGATTGGTGCCCGGTGACACAGTAAAGGTTGAACCATCAACAACTTTGAGTGCCCTAGTCTTAAGTTCCTATCAACCACTTTTCCAACAAGGCAACCGCCATGGTAATGCGATATTGTGGTCACAGTGACAAAACTATTCCATCAAAAATCATTGGATAGATTAGCTGGCAATGAAGGTCCAATATACCTGAAATATATAGGACCAAACTCTAGTTGGTACTTAAATTCCTACATGGAGCGGCTTTGTTTTACATCATGATTCTTTCTGTTCACACACCTCTCCACATCCATCACTAGGATTTCGAAAGTAATAAAGCATGACTATTGAATTAACCTTAACATTAGTTGATGCTAATCTGAGAGAACTAATAGAGAGGGGTCCAACAATATTCTTCATCAGGATTTCCATAGTAAAATATACTAGAGAGGGAGAACTCCTAACAAAAGCACCATAAGACGGGGCTTTTCTCCCAAACATCTCTTTCTGGAGTATTAGACTTGTTCTGCTTCGATAGAGGCACTGTAACCGTAAGTAAAATAACAATCATTCGGCCAATTGCTCTTACTATTATCCTTACTTCGCTAAAACAGAAGAGAGAGAGTAAGAACACTACCCAAGCCAAGTATGAGTGCCAAAGAGAAGATGTACAAGCTAGTTTATTAGAAGAAGAGAAGGGGGAGTGAGATTTTATGTTTCATTTCCCTGGTGAATTTCTTTCTCAATTAATAAATGTTTGGAATCTAGGATTACTAATTGGTAAAATACTGGGCAATCCAATTTTTAAAAAATAATATTCAAGAAAAGATTCTGCTTTCGGTGCGACCACTAATGAAATGCGTATACACTAAAGAGGGAACTAATCAACGAGAAAGAGGCCCACAAATGAATACACCACAAGATTGAGATAATGGCTATAAGTTCGAAGGCTTTTGTGTTATTCGAGTGAGGATGTGAATAAGTAGAAAAGGAAATAATTAGTCTTTGAACTTACCTTCTCTGGATGGAAAGGGTGACCGGGATAAGTGATATACGAAAAGCAATATGCTTTACATGTACGTGTGTAACCAACATAAGGTTCTTACCCTATCCCCGACATTGTTCTCCGACGATGTCCCCTGAGCAAAATGAGCCACCATTCTCTTTCTTTCTTCTTCCAATCATGACAAGTGGGTGGTTCATCTCGTCCTCCTATTTATGCAATTCTCTTTCTTCGTTCGTGATCATATTGGGCGAAAGATAGTTGGAGAGGAGCGGATATCCAGGGAAGAGAGCGTGGATCAGGTGTCCTCTTGGATGTTCCAAGCCACCATTTTGGGCTTCCATCATTTGCTTCATACAGAAAGTTTGAGACTCAAAGTGTGCCCTCATGAGGCATGGAAAAAATACAAAACGTGTCTTTTACGTTGAGGATCCGATAATTTATGCAGAAACTTTCCGACAGACCAGTTGCTTCTTTCACAACTAAGAAGGCTTTATTGAAAGCTTCTAGAAATGGTTGAAGAGAATGTTACTGACCTTGGGTTCTTTCACTCATCAATATGGTATGTATCCTGCCAGGTCCTTATTCTAAAATTGACAACCCTATCCTAGTGCGGATGTGGGATGCATTCTCTTTATGCTGAATTTGACTCTTAAGGTAAGGATGACTCTTTCACCCGCTTCTTTTGCTAAAATTTAAACTTATTTCTAGTAGGGTCGCAAGAGAAATAAACTCTTAAAGAAGATGAAGTTCGAATTGGGGTTTTAAATTCAGCTCAGACATCGAAATGACCTTCGTGATCACGAGGACCACCAACCGCGATCGCGAATCACTACCCGACCCCACCCAGCTAATTCTCTATGCGATCGTGAGCATAGTGGCACGATCGCGACCGCGCCAGTGATGACTCATCGTAACCTAGGCCCTCCCTCGCGACCGCAATGAAGGAAACCAAATATCAACTGCTGATTTTTCTAGTTTCTTCCAAAACTCGATCTAACACTCGAAACTCACTCGGGACCTCCTCAACATAAATTAAATATGCATTTCAGTCATAAAATACTCTTCGAATTTGCTCGCACACTCAAAATTTCCGAAAAAGGTCTCCTTGATCCGATGTTGATCAAGGTCAACACTTAAACTATGAAAGTCTTATTTCTCAACAAATTACCCAAAACGCACCCGAATGCCTTGGGACCCGAATCAAAAGTTCGACTCAGTCAGAAAAGACATTACAAACCTAATGGAATCGGCAAAACATCATAAATGTCACATTTACCTTCAAGTTTTACTTTGGTCAAACTTTTCCCTTTCTTTAACTTAGAAACTTTCAAATTTACTAAAATCATTATGAAACCTACCCGATTGCCTCAGGTGGCGTGTCACTCATTCCCGCAAGTCACAAATATATTTCAAATGAAGCCACAAAAATGGTATTTTAAGAAATTTTAGGTAAAAGGCACAAAACGACTATGCGAGTCGTTACATTAGTCATTTTGCAACTTCAGACAAACTTGACTGAACTTCAACCATTTTTGTTTGAACTCAGGCATAAATATCTGATGTTTAGCCATATGTAACTTCAGATACCGGATATATGATTCTTCTACAAAATAGGTAGACGCGTAAAAATAAAAAATAAATACAAACTAAATAGCAATGTCCCAATAAGATACCTCGTAAAAGTTTTACGTATTTAGTGTACTTTATCAAAAAATTATTGCTATTCAACGAGGCCGTAAACTCCCTTTTCCTTCAAACGTAATTGAGGCTAATGAGCTAAGCGCTCACGAAGCTACAGTGCCACTATAGACTTTCCCACTAAACATCATTTTCCAAAATCTCTAACTTTAAGTACTCTTAGCTGTTTACTTAATTTTTTTTTCCAAAATCACAGGAGATAAATCAACTGTCATGATTGCAATCAATCACTAATTTTTTATCCTTCAAGAAAAAATTCATTATCTTGCAATCTATACATGTGGTTTTGACGTGTTCAGGGTGTTCAAATCCTTTATAAATAATTAGTTCGTACTATATCTTATATCATTGTTCACCTTAAAAACTAAAGATATTCCACCTATGCAGATGTGATATCCTCATTGGAACATCGTTATGTTATTGGTTAATTCGAGAAGAAAGATCTATCTTAATTGAGCATTAAAAGGTTCAAAAAAGTTTGTTAACTCAAGCATTACATAACTCGGAAACATAATATAATACATTCTCCGCCTCCCGTCTATATTATATGGTGTTTTTTAGGTTGTGTAGACGCTCAAGACAACACTCACCCTAGAAAGTAAGAAATATTTTTTTAATTAAATTATCCTTAATTAAAGTATCAATTTAATATGCTTTATCGGAAATGTATAAGTGTTAAATATACACAATATACATACAATATACATATGTATATTGGGTTGTATATTACTGTGCACAGTGGGTTGTATACCGTGCACAGTGGGTTGTGTATTACCGTGTATATAGTAACGGATTAGGTAAATTTTTGTAGTGTAATTAGTATTGTACACTTACCATAATTTGTATTACCATAATTGTATAGTTAGTATCCAAGTAGAATAAGGTTTTGGGAATAGAATAGGAATAGGATTCTCCTTTTATGGAAATATGTAAATTGTATATATAGTCTTTCAATTAATGAAAATAATCAAGGGATTATTTCTTTCATGGTATCAGAAGTCTAGGTCTTAAAATCCTCTCTCTAAACTCCTATTTTCCGTTGACTCCCTTGCAATTCCGAGACCTTTGCTCTCGGTTTTTGTGCCGACGGGAACCCTCTTCTTCCCAAATTTTTCTCCCAAATCCCTCAATCACATATTGTTCTATCAATATGTCTACATCCCGGAACACGTTTCATCCTGCCCGTACAGTTTCTTACATCAATAATAACATCCCTCTCGTTCTTGACATAGAAAACGTCCAATATGCGACGTGGGCCGAACTGTTCAAAATTCATGCACGATCGCATCAAGTCATCCATCACATAATCCCCGCGGCTCCTGAGGATACGGAGGTGCCAAAATGCGAGGATGATCCTAAGTTGTGGACGACTCTTGATGCCACTGTCCTCCAGTGGATATATTCCATAATTTCTACCGACCATTTGTAAACAATTATTGAGCCTGACGCTACGGCAAAGGCGACTTGGGATAGACTGTGTGATATATTCCAAGATAATCAAAATTCTAGAGTCGTTACCCTTGAGCAGGATTTCTCCCACGTCAATATAGAAGATTTCCCTAATGTTTAGGCTTATTGCAAAAGATTAAAGGAATTGGCGGACCAACTTCGCAATGTTGGCGCGCCAGTTTCGAACGATCGTTTGGTCCTCCAAATGGTTTCCAGCCTCTCCGAGGCCTATAATGGTGTTGGAACGCTTCTTCGGCAAAGAAATCCGCTTCCGCAATTTTATCAAGCCCGTTCTATGCTTACAATCGAATAAGCAGGCATGGCAAAAAGGGCGGCTACCGGTGCTAGTCCCATAGTCATGATGATCGAGTCCACGGTTTACCCTACCGGTTCCACTAACTCGGGCCAAAACCGCAACAACGGTGGTGGCAAAAAGGGTGGATATAAGAAAAAGAATGGCAAGAACCGCGGCGGCAACAATGGCGGCAGCCGGCAGAATGGTGGTGGCGGGAGTGGCCCCCTCAATGGTCAGCAACAGCAGCAGTAGTTCTGGGCCCCACAGCCATGGCAGTAGGCTCCACATCCACAGTTTGGGTCAGGCCAGTTTTCTCCCCACTGGTAGTGGGCTGCCCAGCAACATTCCAGGCCCACCTCGCCCTGGCCCACTTACAACCAGTCTTCTGGGCCGAAGTAGCAAGTAGGGGTACTTGGGCCTCGGCCCCCGCAGGCCCATCACGCATCGGCACCCAAGTCTACCGACATCGAAGCCGCAATCCACACGCTTGGTTTAAATCCTCCGGACCCAAATTGGTATATGGACACCGGTGTCACTACCCACATGACATCCGATTCAGGTACGCTATCGTCTTATTCCAATTTGAGCAACCCTCGCGGTAAATTGTTGGTAATGGTAATTCCATTTCAATTTGTGGTTATGGTCATAAAACTTTATCTCTCCCTCATCCACCTCTAATCTTGAAAAACACCCTACACACCCCCAAATTGATTAAAAACATAGTCTCTGTCCGTAAATTCACTACTGACAATTTTCTTTCTATTGACTTTGATCCATTTGGTTTCTCTGTGAAGGATTTCAAAACGGTGAGTCCTCTCATGAGGTGTGATAGTAGGGGAGATCTTTATCCTATCACACCCAGTTTCGGTCCATCGAGTCAAGCCCTGCCATCCGCCTTTGTAGCCATTTCTCCTTCCTTGTGGCATGCTCGTCTTGGTCATCCAGGATCATCTATTTTGTCGTCTTTAGATAAAAGTAATTTTATTTCATGTAAGGGTACGAGTAGTACTCCAAATTGTCAGTCTTGTTCTTTAGGAAAAATTGTTAAGTTGTCATTTGTAGACTCAAATTCTCATACTTTAATGCCATTTGATATTATTCATAGCGACTTATGGACGTCTCATGTTCTTAGTTCTGTGGGTCATCGATATTATGTTCTCTTTTTGGATGATTATTCTAAGTTTTTATGGACGTTTCCGATAGCGAAAAAATCTCAAGTTTTTTCCGTCTTCTTAAAATTTAGAGCATTCATCAGAACCCAATTCGACCGAGAAATAAAAAAATATTCAATATGATAATGGCAAAGAATATGACAATGGGGTGTTTCGGGAATTTTGTGCTAATAATGGGATCAATTTTCGGTTTTCTTGTCCTCACACGTCTTCACAAAATGGGAAAGCTGAACGCAAAATTCGTTCCATAAACAACATTGTCCGAACTTTATTAATTCATGCTTCTGTACCCCCGTCCTTTTGGCATCATGCTCTACAAATGGCTACCTATCTCCTGAACATTATTCCTTCCAAAGTTTTGACATAATCGTCCCCCCTTCAAATTTTATATAATAAAATTCCTTCATATTCACATCTTCAGGTTTTTGGGTGTTTGTATTATCCGTTATTCCCGTCGACCATAATTAACAAACTTCAGGCCTGGTCTACTCCGTATATGTTTTTGGTTTTTCGTCTAATCATCGTGGCTACAAATGCTTTGATTTATCCTCTAATAAAATCATCATTAATCGCCATGTCATTTTTGATGAATCCCAATTTTCATTCGCTAAAGTTAATATTCTCGTGCCTAGTTCGTATAATTTTTTGGATGATAGTATATCCCCGTATATTATTCAGCATTTTTCGGACGTCTCCCGCACCCAAATTTCTCCAGCGGGCCCTCTACCCGCTGGCCCCACTGGTCCGTCACCCACTGCCGGTCCCAGTCCAGCCACTGGGCCAATTCCTGCGATTAGGTCAGTCTAGCCCAATTCTAGAACTGGTCCAGTTCCTGCTCAGTTTACCGATTTGGGCCAGCAGGCCCACTGCCTGCTGGTCAGTCCGTCTCGAGTCCCAAAAATTCCCAAAATCCACACGCCTCTGCCCCGAGTCATGGACCAGTCACCCGTAGTCAACGGGAGATTTTTACACCAAAAAGATATTTTAATTTACATTCTAATGTTCTTAAATCACCTTTACCCTGAAATCCTGTGTCTGCATTAAATGACCAGAATTGGAAAATTGCTATGACCGATGAATATAATGCTCTTATTGATAATAAGACGTGGGAGTTGGTACCCCGTCTATCTGGTATTAATATTATTAGTCTATGTGGATTTTTGCTCATAAGAAAAATTCAGATGGTTCATTTGCCCGACATAAGGCGCGACTTGTGGGTGATGGTAAGACTCAGCAAGTTGGTGTAGATTGTAGTGAGACGTTTAGTCCGGTAGGATGTGGAAGCAAAAATCTCGGGTCAAGATTTTCTGCAAGTCATCTCGAGGCTTTCAAACGCATCCAAGCAATTGGTATCCGATTGAAGAAAGAATAGATCGGTCAAGTCGGCTACCATTCGCATTGTGCTTAGCTTGACTCTTTCGAAAGCATGGCCTATTCATAAGTTAGATGTAAAGAATGTTTTCATATATGGTGATCTTAAGAAAACAGTCTATATGCATCAGCCGTTGGGATTCAGGGATCCCAAACATCCCCACCATGTCTGTTTGTTGAAGAAGTCCTTATTTGGGCTTAAGCAGTCTCCACGGGCCTGGTATACGCGATTTGCAGACTATGATTTGACTATTGGGTTCACTCACAACAGGTCGAATAATTCATTGTTCATCTACCGTCGTAGTTCATCCGTGGCCTATATTCTGTTATATGTGGATGATATTATTTTGACGGCCTCTTCCAATTGCGGTCACTCGTCATACAGGTGGGTTGTTCTTATCTCAAAGGAAGTATGCAGCTGAGATCATTGAGAGGGCTGGGATTTCATCCTGTAAGTCCACTTCCACTCCAGTTGATACTAAATCCAAGCTTAGTGTCGCGGCTGGCGTACCATACGAGGATCCGACCCGCTATCGCAGGCTTGTTGGGGCCCTTCAGTATCTTATATTCACGAGGCCAGATATTACGTATGTTGTCCAGCATGTGTGTCTGTTTATGCATGGTCCCCGAGGTGAGCACATGAATGCACTCAAACACATCATTCGGTATATTCAGGGTACGCTGGACTTTGGTTTTCATTTATATCTCTCATCGACATCCACACTTGTCTCGTATATGGATGCTGATTGGGGTGGCTGTCCGGACACCAAACGGTCTACGTCTGGGTATTGTATGTTTCTCGATAATAACCTAGTCTCATGGTCTACAAAACGTTAGTCAACATTATCCCGATCCAATGCCGAGGCCGAATATCGAGGGGTAGCTAATGTGGTCTCCGAATCATGTTGGTTACGTAATTTGTTGTTGGAACTTCATTGTCCCATTCAGAAAGCAACCTTGGTTTATTGTGATAATATTATTGCCATCTACCTTTCTGGTAATCCGGTTCAGCACTAGCGCACTATGCATATCGAGATGGACATTCACTTTGTTCATGAAAAGGTTGCTCGTGGTCAGATACGCCTCTGCCATGCCCCGTCAAGGTATCAAATTGCTAACATATTTACAAAGGGTCTTCCCTAGGTCCTTTTTAAATATTTTAGGGACAGTCTCAGGGTTCGAAGACCGTCCGCTATGACTGCGGGGTGTGTGTTAAATATACACAATATACATGTGTATATTTTGTATACTGGGCTGTATATTGCCGTGCACAGTGGGTTGTATACCGTGCACAGTGGGTTGTATACCGTGCACAGTGGGTTGTGTATTACCGTGTATATAGTAACGAATTAGGTAAATTTTTGTAGTGTAATTTGTATTGTACACTTACCATAATTTGTATTACCATAATTGTATAATTAGTATCCAAGTAGAATAAGGTTTTAGGAATAGAATAGGAATAGGATTCTCCTATTATGGAAATATGTAAATTGTATATATAGTCTTTCAATTAATGAAAATAATCAAGGGATTATTTCTTTCAATAAGTTCACTTATCTAATAAGGCTAAATTTGAAGAGAAAGTATTACTACCTTCTTGATTATATACAAAATTATTTATTTTGGACTAAATATAAAAATTAAAAATATCATATAATATGGATCGGGGATCGTAATATAAAATTTAACTTATCAATGTAGTTCAATAGTTATAATAAATTATTTTTTGTTAAAATTGTCAACATACGACGGTTGTATACTAGGTTTATCTGTTCTTAGCTTTTAAATAACTTCAATAATGTTAAAAGAATTATATTGAGTACATAAAAACTATAATAATACTGGTAAATAATGGATTTTGGGTCTAACTCAACCCAAAAAATTAGTTTGGGGGGGGGGGGGGATTGCCTAAGTCTATATAAGAAGTTCAAATTTCCATCCCACAATCGATGTGAGAGAATCAACACCCCCGCTCACGTCCAAGATTGAACATCTGGAGCGTGGACTATATGATGGGGGCCCAATATCGAACAAACAATTTTATATTGGATGAGTCCTACTCTGATATCACGTAAAGATTGGATCTTTGACCTAACTCAACCCCAAAAACTAGTTTATTTTCCAAATAAGCGAATGCAAAATTTGAACTTCTTAAATTTAAATTAGAAGTTTTATCACATTCTATTTGATTTTTGTTTTTGAAATCTATGTCTGCCTTTTTTAGTTTTATCTAGGGATGGAAAATTAGCCCATAAAACTATGTGTCGCCCAACCCATTTAGGTTTGAGCAAATTAATGATCATCCATTTTATTAAATTAGGCTATTTTGATTCATTCAATTTAATCCATCTAAAAAATGTGCTGATATGCAATCCAATAAAATTGACTTATGAGAAATTTTATCTAAATATATTTAAGAACATAATTTTTTTATTTGATATATTATATATCGTCATAATAAAAAAACATTCATTAGATACTTAAACAGATTATAAGAAAACAAATAAAGAATTTAAAAACTTTAAAGTTGGATGGAATGAGTTATTACCAAATTTTTAGCCCATTTCAATCTAGTTAACTTTTATTAATTCAATAATTTTTAAGCTGCTCAAATTCAATTCAACTCGTCAATTCGACACCCCTAATTACACCCATAAACAGCTTGGTTGTTGTCTGATGGAAAGCAAGTAAGATTGATAAGAAAGTAAGATTGATAGATAACACGATGAACTTGGAGTTAGAAAATAATAATGGTAAAAAACTCATGGAGTAAACTAATTTGAGCTCAATCTCCGATCGTTAATGCATGCAACATTAAATTTGAATTGACTGATCAAATAAGAATACGAATTGGGCTGAATTTGATTTCAAAAATGAGATAAAAATAATCGGTGAATCAAAATAGATTGAGTTAAGTCGTTTAAAAGCTATTTGAACTGAAATGAATTGGTCTAAAATGAACTAAAAAGCTGATCATAACTCAGCCCAATTCTTAATAAGTTTTAGTGTTTTTATTTGTCCTTTTATAAATTTTAAGCACCTAATAAAAAAATCTCTTCTTCATTATGACTATATAGAATATAAAACAAAATATTTTTTTGAAATATTTTGATAAAATGTTTCATGGGTCAATTTCAACTACATATTAATCCAATTTTATGGACTGAATTAGGCGAGAAAAAAAATAACCCAATAAATAAATAAATCAATGACTCAATCAAATTTAAACGAATTAAACAAATCATATTTTTATAGGCTAATTTTATCCCTTTTTCGTTACATATCCAAATAAGATAATTGTGGATCTCCCGAGTTCTCAAGCATACCATTGCCACACAGCAAATAGTGGCGCGAAAGATGACCTCACCAAAAACTATTCCAATTGTAAAAGAAGTTAACGAACACTACTGCTCATTAGCCCAAGAATTTGGAGAAAAAAAATCTTCCTTTTTGTTTTATGTGGTATTTTTTGTCCTAGACTACAAAAAAATAATTTTTGATCTAATTTAATCTAAAAAACTTAATTATGAGGTAAATATTGTCCAAGGCCATAATGAGATCAAATATTTCATATCCACCGATGTGAGTCAACTCAACACCCCCAGGTATCAACATTGAATAAATCAAGAATTAGGATGTGTTTGACTCTGTTGTTATGATAAGAATTGAAATTTGAACCTAAATTAACTCAAAAAACTTAACTCATGAGGTGAATATTGCTTAAAATCATAAATCAAAACAGAATATACATCCCACCCATGTGGAACAACTCCATAAAAAAAATCAAAAAGAATGATATCTTTTAATATTTAAAAATGATTTAATTTTAAATTCTTCATTTATTACTTAACGAAATAATTTATAGTCACACAAATACTTAATACCTATTCTAAACCACAAATGTTAAAAATATTTTTAAAATTTTTGTATTCGATCTAACACCATCACATAAATTGGGTCAGAAGGAATTAAAAACCTCTTAACATGAGTCCTTTTTTTCTGAGTTCTTTCCTTTTTACACATTGAGCACGCAATCTGTTGCAATAAGACGTGCCTCAGGTGCCTTGAAGGTTGAAATCCTCACTTTGTTCTTTTTATTTTTGTTCTGCAATCGTGCGGCTCTCCTCAGAATTTCCACCCAATTTACACTTTGCAATAATTACCTAATTATTGCTTTTATTAATACCATAATCCATAGAATATTCGAAATCCTTGAGTAAAGTATGCTACTAAAGTAAAGAGGGAAAACAAAATTGTCCGTTCTAATGGATACTTTCTCTATCCCAATTTATGTAGCATTATTGAAATTTTAAGATTCAAATTTATAAACTTTAATTATGAATTCAGACACATAAACTTTAATTATGAATTCAGACACATAAACTTTAAATTTAATAAAATCAATTTATATATTTATAAATTATAATAATTAATAGCTTAAAATATTTAAAAGTCAAATAAATAAATTTAGGTTAAAATAAACTTGGTTGACTCTCAAAATCCGAAAGATGCCACATAATTTGGGATGGAGGGTGTACTTCTTTTCGTGAGTCCTAAAAAGAATAACATCATTCTATATTTAGCATTCTCTTTGTCCCAATTTTATGTAATATTTTTCGCTTTCCAGAATTCAAAATTCTTAATATTGATCGTGTGTTTGAATATATGATCTTTAAGTTTTTCAAAATAAAATTTACATATCTAAATAATTTTTTTGACTCTAAAGTCAAACATCATCGCATTAATTGGGATAGAGAGAGTAATAATTTAACTTTAAAATGTACATTTTAGCCTTAATGAAATATTTTATAGTCACATATATTTTGATGACTTACTTTAGACTATGAGGGTGTTTGGATTGTACCTTTTTAGTAAAAAAATAAGTGATTAAAAGTATTTTTTATCTAACCCAAATATCTCAAAAAGTAGAAAGTAGCTTTAAAAAAAATCAAAAAGCACTTAAAATAAGTCAATCCAAACACCCTCTATAATTTTTTTATTCTTAAATTTCGTGCCAATCAAATATCCTCTAATTTTTTTTTATTCTTAAATTTCATGTTCAATCAAACAACTTTTAATAAATTGGAACGGAGAGAGTAATGTTGTGTGAGACCGCGACAATAAAGTACTTAAACACTAAAAATAGTTCAGTTATACTCTCCTGGTGCCAACTATGGTTCCATTTGCTCCCCTATATAAACCAGCCAATGCCTCCTCCTTTTATACCCCAACACCAAACATATACTTCTTGCTCAATCTCTCTATCTTATCAAAATCTTCCCTCCCAACATGAGAACAGACATAGAAAGCCTTTGGGTTTTTGCTTTAGCTTCAAAATGCAAATCTTTCACTTCCATAAAGTCATTATGCTTTGCACTTATTATTCTTCTCATCTACCTAGTCATGAACATAATTTACTGGCTTCACCCTGGTGGCCCTGCTTGGGGCAAACACACATGGAAAAAGTTAGTGTCACAACCTATTCCAGGCCCGAAAGGGTTCCCTGTAATAGGAAGCATGAACCTCATGGCCACACACACATGGAAAAAGTTAGTGTCACAACCTATTCCAGGCCCGAAAGGGTTCCCTGTAATAGGAAGCATGAACCTCATGGCCACACACACATGGAAAAAGTTAGTGTCAAAGCCTATTCCAGGCCCGAAAGGGTTCCCTATAATAGGGAGCATGAACCTCATGACTGGTCTAGCACACCGTAAAATAGCAGTCATGGCGAAAACTCTTCAAGCCAATCGTCTCATGTGTTTTAGCCTTGGTGAAACCAGAGTCATTGTGACTTGTAATCCAGATGTAGCGAAAGAAATACTCAACGGTTCAGTTTTTGCTGATCGCCCCGTTAAAGAATCAGCCTATAGGCTAATGTTCAACAGAGCGATTGGATTTGCTTCTTACGGAGTTTATTGGAGTACTCTTCGAAAAATTGCAGCTAATCATCTTTTTTCTCCTAAGCAAATCAAAATTTCTGAAAAACCAAGATCCCAAATTGCTAAACAATTGATTACTATGTTTAAAAATAGTCCGAACGACATTTTACGTGTTAGGGATGCTTTAAAACTGGCTTCTTTGAACAATATGATGTGTTCTGTTTTTGGAAAAATTTATGATCTTGATTCTTTTAATTCGGAGACGGAAGAACTGATAAAATTGGTTGATGAAGGTTATGAACTTTTGGGCATGCTAAATTGGTCTGACCATATTTCTTGGTTGGCTGAATTTGATCCACAGAGAATTAAATATAGGTGTTCTGAACTTGTACCAAAAGTTAATAGGTTTGTGAGAAAGATTATTGATGAACATATGGCTGATCAATCTGGTGAAACTCATGGTGATTTTGTGGATGTTTTGTTATCTCTTCAAGGTTCAGAAAGATTATCAGAGTCTGATATGATTGCAGTACTTTGGGTAAGCAAACATACTTTTTTTTGGTTCTAGCCCCGGATTTGGTACCCATATTGGGGCCGATTAAGCCCTTTGGTCAAATTTCTAAAATTATTTTATTTTTAAAGTGCATTTTAAAAAGTACATAATCAGTTTGTGTTTGACTAATTAATTTGAAAAACACGTATGACATAGTTTTTCTTTTAAGTTGTCTCAATAAAAATATCATATTCTTAAATTTAGAAATAATTTAATTTTAAATATTTTTATATTTAATATTATAATTTATGATACATAAATGTTTAAGTTTATTTTAGTTCATAAATTTAGAAAATCTTCTTTTGTTTTTTTAAATTTTATGTTTAATCAAACAATGTCACATAAATTTAGACCAAGAGAATAGTTCTTTTAGTTCCCACTAAACGACTTGTCCTTTTCGAGAATTTGTGTTCCTTAATATCTTTTGGCTATTCCTTCGCTTTCTATTTAACTTTAAAACTTGTGTTATAGGTGGTTAAAAGGTCTCAATCAATAGCAATTGCAGAGTTCAAATTTCATTTACCTCCTAACTATTGATTATTATTTTTTACCTATACTTTTACTGTCAATTATGTGAAATAAGTTTCAAAATTCTGATATGCCCATTTATGATTTCATAATCACAACTTGCTTTGTAATCAACTACCTTTTGTATTTTTCTTCTTTTTTAATGGGGACCATGGCGCATTTGCACTTGGATATCTCTATTTGTTTTTAAACACGTAAACAAAATCCAATGTGTCCAAAATGAGCTAATATTCTTTTTCTTTATTGAGATTTTTAGAGGAATAACATACCATTATCCAAATAGATTGTAACAAGTTTTTTTTTTGGTATCAATCCACAATCACTTTTTACTACTTCCTCTATCCCAATTTACATGACACATTTTTCATTTTAGTCAATTAAAAAAATGACACATTTCTTTATTTGACAATAATTTAACTTTAAACTTTATCTTTTAGACTTAACGAGATGATCTATAACCACACAAATATCTTTGACTTATTTTGGACCACAAGACTGAAAAGTCTTTCTTTATTTCTTGAACTTCATGTCCAATCAAACTGCATCATATAAATTAAGACAGAGGGGTAATTCTTTACATTATGAGTGTATATTAAAGTTTACTTTTATGTGTTGAACTTGCAGGAAATGATATTTAGGGGGACTGACACAGTGGCGGTATTGGTAGAGTGGATACTAGCACGAATGGTGCTTCATCCTGATGTTCAGTCAAAAGTCCAAGTCGAGATAGATAGAGTCGTCGGAAGATCGCAAGTCGTGACAGAGTCTGACATATCAAAAATGATCTATCTAACTGCGGTGGTAAAAGAAGTACTCAGGTTGCACCCTCCTGGCCCACTATTGTCATGGTCCCGCCTCGCAATAACCGACACCATAGTGGATGGTTATCACGTACCGGCTGGGACCACGGCCATGGTGAACATGTGGGCCATCACGAGGGATGCAGATGTTTGGGCTGACCCACTTATGTTTAAGCCCGAAAGGTTCGTGAACGAGGTCAATAGTGATGTGGATTTCTCGATATTAGGGTCCGACACGAGATTGGCACCATTTGGGTCCGGAAGGCGATCTTGCCCCGGAAAGACATTGGGCTTGACCACAGTCACCTTTTGGGTTGCAACACTTTTGCATGAATTCGAGTTTGGCCTAAACAACAATGTTGACTTGTCTGAGGTATTGAAGCTCTCTTGTACAATGGCCCACCCACTTATGGTCAAGATCCGATCTAGACGTACTACATCAAACTAAATGTGTTATAAAAATGGAAACATGGTCCCAATAAAGAAAAAGACAGTCACTCTTTCTTTACATCCGTCTAGTGTTTGGTCATCTTAATGTTTGATAGTAACACTTTTTTTTTTCTTTTTTATTTTGAATTTGCTCTTTACACAGTTGAATTGGGTTTTGCTTGTACAGATGATTGTTAAATTAATATAAGTTTCAGTTAAGATACATATCATATTATCATCTTTCTCCCTTTCTTGGCTTTTGCTTGTACAAATGATTGTTAAATTAATATAAGTTTTAGTTAAGATACATATCATATTATCATCTTTCTCCCTTTCTTATATAAACATCGATATTGTGGTGCACAAGCATAATGAAGGTTTTTCATGATAATTACTGAACTATCTAATAATTACTTGAAAATTATAGATGTATTGGGTGAGAACACCTCCAAATGGATTGGGGTGTCCGGAGATTCAAATGACTTTGAGGCTTTTAACAGTTGTCTTCCACTCCCAATGACTCTCATCAAATCATCCTCCTAGATTAGAGCACCGCGACGCGCGTGGGTACGGTGACATCAACATGCTCACATCGTCATAACTTTAGAGGGGTACAATAGTCTAGTTTTGTCTTATATATGTAAGACTTAGAATGGAAGAAACCCTACATTGTATTCTATGGCTCAGAGTCATTTGAATCGGATACAACTCACTTATTTTTAAACTATAAAATACAAATTTCTAACTGTGTTTCTGGTTAGAACCGATTTCATCGAAAAATAGTTTGGCGCTGTCTGTGGGGATAGACAGTTGTGGTCGTTGCTCGAAACTCTAAGACACACATACATAATCAGTTTATCACGCAAATCCTAGTTATGGCTAACAGACCAGCAGTGTATCGGGAAGTAGTGTCACGTCCTAATTCAAGAACCCGCAAGTGACACAACCACCGGATTTACAAAGCTCTAACAGGGTAAACCACTCCCAGTTGGAGACACAAAAAGCTAAGAGAAGAGATGATAGCGCTCCCAAAAGAGGTCCTCAACAACCCTTGATTGGAGAGGACGAGTGAAGCCACTCGGCAGAAAACAAGGAGGTACGACCTAAAGAGCATTACCCCAAAAAGAGAAAGAGACACCAACACTCCAAGGTGGAAGAGATGTTCAAAGGAGAAGAGTCTCCTTTGGAGGTAGCCTTGGCCGCAATCTTAGCATTGAACATCACCATAATGGAGTGCATGGAAAAATTCTTGAACTCGTTATTCAAGGCAGCACCGAGTAGCCGCCCGGTAGAAAACCCAGAAGTCGTTGAGGCGGAGCCTGCAACACCAGAAGCAGACTTGGCAAGACCCATCACGCTAGAGAAGGAGCTCCGTGAGCTAATGAGTCAGATACCAGGAGCCCAATGTGCTGAAAGAGGTAGGGAGATAAAGTATGGGAAGAGAGCTTACAGGGAGGATGAGGCTCCCGAGCCCATCACGAAGAAGTACAAAATTCTTGACATACCTAAGTATGATGGCACAACAGATCCAGACAAGCATATTGTGACCTTCAAGAAAGCTGTCACCGGACATAACTTACAACATCACCAAATCGAATTAGCCAAGCCGAAGAAATTATGCCAAACACTCACATAGGGAGAACTCTCTTGGTATACTCTTTTACCTGAAAATTCTATTGATTATTTTGATGCTCTTCTTGTTGCGTTCGTGAAAGCCCATGCGGGGGCTCGAAGGGTTGAAACCCACAAGAAGGTTATCTTTGCCGTGAAGCAGAGGAAAGACGAGCTACTCTGCAATTTTGTGGAACGGTTCCAGTGGGAGAGAATGCTTCTGCCTACTATTCCTAAAGATTGGGCTGCCGCGACATTTACCGATAGCTTGAATGTCAACAGTTTAGATGCCTTAAGAAAGTTGAAGGAGAGTTTAAGAGAGTTCCCCGCTAAATCCAGAAATGAAGTAAATAATAGATATACTGCAAAAATGAGGATATAGATCGACCACAGGGCTGACGCCTGAATAAAAGTCATGGGAGGACAACAAGGGAAATCTCAGAACATTCCTTCATACAGACAGAGGGACCCAAGGGGTTGGTACGAACCCTATTCGACTTGACTACCACCGAGAAATAAAGGGAGGTCAAATATGTTGAGGTATGATCAGGGTCAACCTAGGAGAGGTCGTGGAGCTGGTCATGGAAATGAAGAACATGAAAGAAGCTCGGTTTGTGGTGGAAATATGATCTAACCCGAATAAACATGGTGCAGACATGGAGCTTTGGTGTGAATTCCAAGGGATTCCGTGGCATTCGACAAAGGACTTCAAACACTTATAATATGAGTTGGCAAACCTACTAAAGAGGGGGCACCTGAAAGAACGTTTTAGCAGTCGATCCAAGTATGCCCGAGAGAAAGGAACTACGACTTCGCAAGAACGTGCAGCACACCCAGGGTTGGTCAACATGATCACCGGAGGAGAAATAGTTGGGGCAGTGTCCCAAAGGCGGTAGAATGAAGAACCATCACCATCCCGAAAAAGGAAAAGGGACAAGCCTGAAGACACTATAAAATTCAACAAAATGAAAGAAAAAGCATCGAGGACCCATACGCCGATGCACTTGTAATATCTATTCAAATCTTTCAATTTAACATTAAGCGTGTGTTTGTCAATCCAGGTAGTGCTGTAAATGTAATGCAACTCCACGTAATCAAGGAGATACGGTTGACTGAGTAGATGATCTCGGTAATAAAAATATTGATCAGGTTCATCCTATCTAGCAAAATAACCTAGGGGCAAATTGAGCTGATCACCCACATAAAGAGAGTTTCGCTAAAAGCATTGTTCGACATACTCGAAGAAGGAATGCCTTATTGTATGGTAATTGGGAGACCTTGGATATATGCCATGAAGAAAGTCCCGTCCACCTTTCACCAGGTTATGAAATTCCCGACCCCATGTGGAATAGTCAAAGTATAGGGTGATGCGGAACCTGATTGACTAGAAGTGAATTCGATTACTGGAAAAGATAGACCGGTTCAGAGTAGCAACTAGTAATCACACACAATTGACTCCGGGACCAGTCTAGAAGTCGAATGTAAAGAGAACCGGCGAAAAAATGCTATTCGGAGGATCCATCGGATCGGATACCCCGAGGATTCGTCACTCTGGAAGAGTTAGATGCAGCGAGATCCATGGTTGAAGATCTTGAGCTTACCTTCTGTCATCTGGACTACCCCAAAGAACATGTATACCTGCTCTTGGGTCTAAACCCCGAGTTTCGAGAAAAATAGTCAATTTTTTTACTGAAAACGTGAATAGCTTCACTTGGTTGAGGTCGGATATTACAGGTATGCCCCCAGAGTTGGCCGTCCATGAGTTAAGTGTCAACTTGGATTATCAGCCCGTCAAGCAGAAAAGGTGTCTGATGTCAACGAAATGAAGCCAATTTATTAAAGAAGAAGTGGCTTGATTCGTTAAAACGGGAGCAGTTCAGGAGGTAAAATATCCTGATTGGCTAGCTAACGTGATTGTACTCCCTAAAAACCTGATATTTTTCAAATGTTCATAGATTTAAAAGACTTAAATAAAGCATGCTTAAGGAGCTCGTACCCCGTGCCCCATCTAGACAACATTGTTGATACGATGGTCGGGCATGAGTTGCTCAGCTTCCTGGATATCTCCTCAGGGTTCGACCAAATACGGCTGGACTAGAAAAAGACTTCATTCATAAAGGAGCACGGGACATACTATTATAATGACATGTCATTCGGCTTAAAGAATGTAGGGACCACTTTTCATCAATTGACTCAATGGATGTTCCAACATCAGTTGGGTTGAAGCATGGAGGTTAATTTATATGATATAATCGTTAAGTCCCTAGAGACAGAGGAATACATTAGCCACTTGCAGGAAATATTTGATATTCTCCGCAACTACAACCTCAAGCTAAACCCAGAGAAATGTGCCTTCGAGGTAAACTCGGAAAAGTTCTTGGGTTTCATAGTATGGAACAGGGGCATTGAGGCCAATTCGAATCATATTCGAGCGATCGAACAAATAGAGGACGTGATCAACAGTTTTCGAGAAGTGTAACGATTGAATGACATAATAACCACGCTTATGAGGTTCATATCGAGGTCGTCAAAACGATGTCAAAAATTCTCCGGCGTACTAAAGAAAAAGAAAGACTTCAAATGGATCCCGGAGTGCCAACAGGCGCTAAAGAACCTGAAAAGATATCTGACAAACCCACCCCTGCTCGCAAGACTAGGGGTGGGGGAGCCTTTGTTTTTTTATCTTGCTATCTTTGAAACCGCGGTAAGTTATGTGCTCATTCGAGAAGGATAAGGTACATAATCCCCAGTTTATTATACTAGTAAGGTCTTGATTGTGGCCGAAACCCGCTATCCCCACCTCAAAAAACTAGCTTGGCCCTGGTAGTTGCGTCTCACAAACTAAAGCCATATTTTCAATGTCACCACATATGTGTGATCATAACCTTCCCTCTAAGGAATATTTTTCACAACCCCGAATTGTCGGGAAGGCTAGTGAATTGGTCGATCAAAATATGTAGGTACGACATTACCTGTCGACCCCGGACTGCTATCAAGTCTCAAGACTTGGCTGACTTTATGGTTGATTACAGTCCGGGCGTGATACCTCGTGCTCATACGGAGGCGATCTAGGAAACTGAGATCACATTTGGGGAATGAGTCTTATACACAGACGGAGCCACAAGCATGAAGGGCACTGGGCTGGTAATCATCTTAATTACCCCGTCAGGGGAAACAATCAGGCAAGGGCTCAGAGCTAAAAACATAGAGCTTAAAAATGATTGCCAACTAATCATCAATCAAATCCTAGGCAAATACGAGGCCAAATATAGACGGTTGCAGGAATACTTGAACAAGGCCACCACCCTGCTGACCCGCTTCATAAAGTGAAAAGTGGAGCAAATCCCCCGACAAATAAACGTTGAAGCTGACGCCTTGGATAACTTGGGTTATTCATCTAGAGTGACTAATGGAGAGTCAGAATCTATAGTCCACCTCTTACATTCCATCCTAGATCCTGGCCTGCATGAAGTAAATTTTGTAGTCTGACATGAGACTGGAGGAACGACATCATCAACTATTTACAGACCGAGACTATTCCGGATGACAGTAAAGCTGCACGAGCATTAAGGGTCAAGGTGGCCCGATATTACATGCACAAGGAAGAGCTATATAGAAGATCATATCTTGGTCCCCTGGCCAAGTGTTTGGGACCGACAGAGAACGAGTACGTGATGAAGGAAATACATGAAGCTAATTGCGGGAATCATTACGGATATAACTCATTGGTGAAAAAAATAGTGAGGGATGGATATTATTGGTCTCGAATGGAAGAGGATGCCAACCCCTACATTTGAAAGTGTGAGAAATGTCAGTAACACTCTCTATGATTGATCAGCCCGCTGAACCACTCCACTCGGTGGTGGCCCCATAACCATTCCTAAAATGGGAGATGTATATCGTTGGGACATTGCCGGGAGCCGTGGGAAAGGTTAGGTTCTTGCTGATCTTGACAGATTATTTCTCAAACTGGGTGGAGGCTAAAGCATATAAAAATGTCTGGAAAAAGCAAGTTATAGACTTCATCTGGAACCACATCATTCACCGATTCGAGATACCAAAGGAGATAGCCTGCGACAACAGATGACAATTCATGGGAAAAAAGGTCATTGAGTTCTTTGAGGGGCTGAACATCAAAAGAGTCACTTCATCACCTTATCATCCGTGCGCAAATGGACAAGCAAAATCGACCAACAAAACTGTAATCTAAAACATGAATAAAAGGTTAGAAAACGCCAAAGGTAAATGGCTGGAAGAATTACTGGGGGTGTTGTGGGCTTACAGGACTACGACCAAGACAAGTACTGCAGAAACCCCATTTGCCTTAGTATACAGAGCTGAGGCTTTGATACCCGTGAAAGTTGGGGAACGCAGCTTTCGATACACCCAGGACATCGAAGAATCCAATAATGAGGCCATGGCAATAGAGCTAGAATTATTGAAGGAGCGCAAAGAGCTGACCCTCATACGTTATGTGGCATAAAATAAAAGAGTTGAGAGGTACTTTAATAGGAAGACAAATTTCAGGCATTTTAAAATTGGGGACTACGTCCTCCGAAAGGTAACTCTTGCAACTAGGGATCCACACACGAGTAGGCTGGGAGCAAATTGGGAAGAATAGTAGGAATTATAGAAAATGGATCCTACCAAATAAAAAATGAGTCTGTAAAAGAATTGAAGAACAACTGGATCATCAATCACTGGAAGAGATTTTATCTTTGAAAGAACGGCAGGTATGTCTCTTAACTTCAGAAAATTTTCCATTTTCGGTTAACTGGTTTTATCTCCTTGACTGGAAATGCTCCCGAAATTGAGACCCCTCCATCACCTAGGGAGAAGGGTATGAATACAAGTTGCACTATTTTTCTTGAACAAGGTTTTGTCCCAATTGGATTTTCCTAGAAAGGTTTTTAATAAGGCAACAACTCAAAAAGCACACCAAGCATTTCGTACCATGCCATATCCTAAAAATCGACTCCTCAAGACCTCGTACTCGAGTACCAGGAGGAGAAGAGAGGATTCACGTATTCAAAGCATGAGATTCCTCTGAGGACAGACTCGTACGGACTGGGACTACTGATAGTCACTACACTCGCCTGGTTTTTTTTTGTCATTTTGTAAAAATTCCGAAGGCGGATCATGTATTCATATGATGAGTCGTCCCTCATAATCTCAAGAACAAAATAAAAGTCATCACTTATTCCCGATTGATTTGTTAGCAAGGCATCCTTCACCTAACATTGAAAATATATTTGGGGGAAAATAAAACTCGGAAGCCATACATCCCCGTAAATCGCTTCTAACACATGATACGACTATAGAGCCTCTGAGCGTGCAAATTCTATAAACCTTTATGCCATTAAATGAGGTTAAGACGTCTTCCCCATCAGCACCGAAAATTGAGGACCCTCATTTATTTTGAATTAGATGTCTTGATCTCTAATATCGCAAAAGCGTTACCGGAAGAGACATTCCCAGATTGAGTTAAGGAGTGATGACCTCAAACAAAAAACACAAAAACAACATAAGCGTGCACCGGTCATCATACCTTAACTTAAACAACAAACACTCAAATATTAGCATAGTTTTGGTAGACGGGCATAACGGTCACACCTCGACGGTTAAGTGCAAATTAAAAAACTAACGAGTCATTTCATGATCACAATCATTGCAAATACAAAGCATACGTCAAAGCGTAAGAAGACAAGGCTGAGGGCAAACTAATAATTATCATTAAACAAGGAGCAAGAAGAGCACAAACTCTCGTACAAAAACATTTTAGGGCACATAGACCCTATGAATCCCACAAAAAGGAGCACAGATGCCTAAAACTAAAGTTAAAAGGGTGTGTTGTCCCAAAAGTATCCATCAAACACAAGAAATAACATCCATGCCAGAATGGCAGTAAAAAACAATCATGAAAGGGAACACATGCCCGCAATAAATTCACCAAGCTGAGAAATTGGTCTCCTTCCATGGGGCGCTATGGAGGCTAAATTTAGTTATCTTCCCAATGAACTAGCACCAACCATCGACATTATTGTTGATCATCATTGCAAGAACAGAACGTTGGAAAGCCTCCAAACTAATGTCTAGTGGCTCAGGACTTACAAAACTAAGCCGGGGGGAAAGCATCCTCACCACCTGAGGAGCTAACAGAAGTATTAGATGAAGAGGGCATTTTATAACGTAGATCGTCTATATCTTCCTCAGTTGCGCCTAGATCCACCTCCACATCTATGAAGGTCTATGAGACATCAATTCCCCCATCTATAAAGCCCAACAGAACATCAAGGCGAGTGTGGAGAATATAGTAGTCCCAAAGCAAGATGGCCCTCATCTGGTCAGCCTCCCGGCGAAGCATCAAGCGCTGGTTTCGAACCGGGTAAAGGAAGCCTCAAGCGCTTGCACCCGACCTCGAGCAGCATTTTGTTCGGCCTCAACCCAGACCACCTTCTCCCCCATCAACTGGTCGGCCATGGTCATGGTCTGAAAGGTATCCTCCCACGCCGCCAGAGCCTTCCTGACCTCATTCCATCTAAGCCCCAGAGTGGTCCTTAAGTCCTAGAGATCTCTATTTTCAAATTAGAGCTAGACAAAATCATCCTGAAGGCACTGGTTTTCCTACGTCAACCTCTCTGCATCTTAAGAGGATAAAGGCATACCCTTGTAAAGCTTGATGGCGGAAGAAGTGATAGCACGGCCTTGGAAAAAGGTCAAACGAAGCTAACTTAGCACTTACATTTGCTCTAAGAACAAATGATATGGGATAAAAATATTCAAGCTACCTGAAGAAATATGCTCGCCAGATGGGCCAGGAAGCCTCCAAACTAGGGTCCAAACTAGTAGTAGGAGGCGGTGGAACCAAAGGTCCAACACATACATCACTACACCCACATATTAACTATGTTTGCCCTTCACTGACTCTTGGTCCCAACACGACCTTAGTAGAAGGGACCCTCGCGTATTTAGCCTCTGCGGCCTCTCCCTCATTATTCTCCACATGGACCACCCTCTACATCTTATCTCTCCAATACTCATTGAATCGGTGACGCATTCTTGCACGCGAACCAATTCCGAAGGAGGACTCTCAAGAATCATCTGGAAGCACGCTCTTTCTATTCTTCCTCACTTCCGTAGCCATCTCACCAATCCGCAACCGGGCTTTATCCTGAGAAGGCACTTTACTGGCCAAGCCTTCTCGAGCAGGGAGACCCTGTACAAGGAAAAATAAGTCAGAATGATGTCTCGATATTTAATCGATAAAAAGACAGGAGAAAGGGAAAAGACTTTACCATGGCTCTTCCCTTTCCACCTATTGGCATAAATGGCTCTCCAAGTTCGAGAAACACCTTCGGAGGCACGAACCAAACCCATCACCTAGCCAAAAATATCAGACAGGGGTCCTGGTACCACTAGAGCCTCTAAAAGAGAAATAAAGGTATAGTTAGTCAAGGAAAGAAATGGAGAAGATACGGGATTCAAAAGGCATGGATACTTACGGGTGCTATTTCACTACTCTGGTAGAGGGCCCAAGTCGACATCATGATGGCGGCTGGTATGGATCATCAAAAACCGATCGCACCATCCTCGGTCGTGATCATCTGTAGCATTGCTGATAAGGTCTCTGGAGCCTTAGAAATCCAAGTTTATCATTCCCCCGCGAAGAACTCAGGAGGCGTAGAGATGGATCAGGTGATCCAAAGTGAAGGGGGAGACAGAAGAGATCCGCCAAATACTGTAGGCAACAAACTATCCTCCAAGTTTTATGGGCCAACTGCCCTAGGCAGACGCCGTACCGGCGGCAGAAGGCCTCAATAACCTGGTGATTCGGGAGGCCGAACCCGATAGTGAAAGAGTAAGTATATATCATAGACATCCCAAAGTAGTATCGAGCTCCTCTCGCATTCTAGCTAGGATAAGATCATAGGAGGAGGATGTGGAAGTCGAAGAAGAAGACATGATGAAGACAGAGCTTGATTAATCAAGAAGCTATGCTTGTTTAAAAGTATGAAATAAGAGTGAGAATGGAAAAAGATGATCGGGGTCATCAATTTAAATAGCTTGTTGGGGGTAATGATTAGACTTGGAAAACGAAGCAGCATGCACTGTAAGTAAGTGTCAATCAGTGTCTCTAGAAGAGCATCGTCGAATGAGTGACTGGATGCATTAAATTACAACTTAATGAAACATCTAATCATGGAAAAAGAGGCGATGTTTTGATTCCTGGAAAAATTTTTGAAAAAATGTGCAAATTGTTCCACTGCCCGGGCTTATAAAATGAAGGGCCCGATAAGTGAGGAACTATCTATATTGGGTGAGAATGACTCCGGATGAATTGGGGTGTCTGGAGATTCAAACGACTTTGAGGCTTTTAACAGCTGCCTCTCACTCTCAATGACTCCCATCAAATCAATTCTCGTAGATTACAGCGCCGCGACGCGTGTGAGTACGATGATATAAACACGCTAACGTCGTCATAACTTTAGAGGGGTACAATAGTATAATTTTTTCTTATATATGTAAGACTTAGAAGGGAAGGAATCCTACATTTTATACTCTGGCTCACACTTGTAACCTAAGCTCTAATCTCTCTCAAACGAATATATCGAAAGAAGCACTTGTCTATTATTTTCCATTACTTGTTCTAAATCAAAGCTTTCTTGTTCTACTATTTATTTATTTACTTATCCGTCTTTTAACTGATAATATCGGACTCACTGAGGGGTTCTTCAGATCGGATACAACTCACTTGTCTTTACACCCTAAAATATAAATCTCTAACTGTGTTTCTGGTTAGAACCTATTTTACCAGAAAACTATATACATAAAGTTATTAATTGTTAAAATTATTTACTATAACATTCTTTTATCACAATAGCATCAACCATAATAGGATGATCAACCAAAAAAATTTGTTCTAAGAAATATGTATATTTTAGGAAAATTATATTTTGTCATTTAAAACCCTGCTTCAATATCAATCAAGTTGGAGTCGCCTATATGAATTTTCACTTCTCTATTGAAGCTCGATTCATGCTATCATCATATCAAATAAAAATAAATGTGAAAAATAAGTTGAATATATATATAAAAAAAAGTATTAATAACAATAATATTAAAAGTTCTCTAAGAAACTAAATTATATTCCCAACTAGTTGACATCACATATATGCATCTTTTTCTTCTATTATGATCAATCATTAGCTAAATTTGCATTGATCCAAGAAATACTAGTTTTTTCGAAACAGAGTTCTTTCATGTGATTCTAGGTATATCTCATTCTCTTTTAGAATTTTGTTTCACACCTACAGATCAATACATTTGTAGGTCAAGCCGAGATATATATGATCAAACCATCTCGAACAACTTTCTCTCATTTTATCCTCAGTGTATGCTTTTTTTTATAATAAAATTGGCCATAGAAGGGTATTTTATTGATTAAGCAAAGATCAGTCTACAAAATAAAAAGAAAAAAGCCAAAAAGGAAAAAAATACAAAAAATAAAAGAGATACAAAAGAAAATCTAAAAGCCAAACAAAATATGTTGTCCGCATTTGTTGCCCTAATATCTCGCTTATTTCACTCTCTTCTGTCGGAGCCTCTCTCTAGAATAAGCTCGATTCAAGTGCAAAAACGATGAACTCAGTTGGATTTTGGTGCCAAATTCTTGATCTTTTTGAGCTGAATCTGATTCGCACCTCCGAGTGTTGAGCTGACTCTCTACATCGCGATTGCTCCTCTCCATCTCCCTGTAAGTTTTGTTTTATGTCAATTTTTTCCTTCATATGCATGATTTGATGCTCAAATGTTACTCTTCTTTGTTGCATGTGTTGATTCTTGTATGTATGACCTCACATCTTGGATTTATGAAACCCTGAGTTGTCCATGTTGGATTTGAGCTTGACCACACACATGTACCTTATGGTGAACATGGTTATTTTTAATCTTATATAATTTTATGACCGTAAATCCTTCTTAGTCTTCTCATCTCTATAACATCCATCTTGTGGGTATGTTGGACTTCGGCGCTCAACATGGATGTGTTGGACTTTGGCACTCAACATTCATTACTATATAACATGATATTACCTCTGGTAACTGTTCTGTAAGACAACAAGGAAGGTTTCAGGCAACTCGCTGGTTTCGAGATGGGTTTCCTTGCGGAGACTTATCATTCACTTAAGTTGACAACCTTCTATCACATAACAACCCACAATAAATAGCACTTCCCTATTTCAACTATTCTATTTTAATTTTATGAGTGACATTTTCATCTATCATTTTATTATTTTGAAATAACGAATCTAGATATCTAAATTATTTGTATTTTGGCACTGCAATCTCATCTAATCTCCCCTCTTCCTCTTTATATTGACTCATGAACGTGCAATGCTTATATTCCATCTTACTTCTATTTATCCTAAAATTTCTATCTCTAAAGCGCTTCTCAATAGTTCAAGCTTATGGTTAGCTCATGCATAACTAAGTATTGTCAACAAATTAAACTTCTAGTTAGTTATCCTAAAACCGTTATGCATGTTCACCCTCGCTAGTTTGAATATTGCCAACAAATAACATACACCATAGACCCACTTTGAATTGTGTTGGTTAGCTTATTCCTAATTAGGGTCAACAAGTGAGGGCTCAATGCCGATCACTGATGTAAATCCACTGTTATAAGAAACTATGTTATATCTTCTACTACTATTCTCATGCTAATAGACTTCTTCATACATTTCTTTTTTGACATTTATATACTTATTATGAATTATTTTCTTTTCCATCACCCAACACACTATATTTTATCAGTTAAACTACTAAAAATTGAGACTACCTTTTAATAAATATTGAGCTTTATTGATAGATATACAATCTTAATTGCAACGAACTATCTACGTCATAGAGAAAAGTAGTAGATACGGATAGCAATTGGGTGGGGCGGGTGCGGGTACCCCCTCTCCCGCATCCGTACCCGCCAGAAAATTTTATACCAGCCACCCGTGGCGGGTACAATTTTCAACATCCATACCCGCCTAGGCGGGTATATTCCTATATTCACACCCGCTCCACCACCCAAGTGGATATCCGTCACCCGCCAATACCCGCATGCACCCGCCTGCCATATTTTGTAATCAATTCATTTGTGATCAATTATTGATCAACATGATCCCAAAAATTCAAATTTCAAAAATTATCCCAAAAAATTGAGTCAAGAATCAATACTGCCACGGTCTCATTTTCTTTGGGAGAGAGGGAGGAGAATTCCGAATTTTTTCACCATCAGAATTCCCCATTTTTTTCACCTCTTCCCCCTTACAACAAAGAATCAAGAAAACAAAATTTTCAAGAAAATCCAAAAATTATCCACCCAAATAGCTATATATTACAAATGTAGACATAACCCATATATTATTTTAGCTATATAAGCTAAAGTTTTTCAACTTTTTCAATTGAACTCGACAAACCCAATAGGTAAAACTTAACAAATGCACAAAAATTGACATCACCAAGACAACCCTAAAGCACATCAGCATCTCCTTTAAAGAAAAAGGCAGAGACGTCGAGGTGGTTCGTGAAAAAAGTTTATGATTTTTCCTTTAAAGAAAAAGGCAGAGACGTCGAGAATGAGAGAGGGAGGAGAGACGGCGTGAAGGGGAACGAGAGAGAGGGAGGTGTGAAGGCGTGAAGTTGTGAAGGACTGAAGAGGCGTAGGGTTTTGAGTTTTGTTGGAGAATGAGAGACTTGTCGTGACTTATGGGCTGAAGGCACGACTTATGGGCTGCTAATATTTTGGGCTTGGGGCGGGTATAAGGCGGACGGGTAGGCGGTTTGATGCGGGGCGGGAGCGGTCCGGAATCCGCAAAATTATACTCACCTGCCATCCCTAGTAGTAGACATCTATATTAAATGTAATGCTTTGTAACATTATTATTTTAATTTTATCATTTTCATTAAATAATCAGTTCTTTCATTGTTTGGAATACTAGTGGTAAAATTTGTTGATAAAGTTGTTGATATGTGGTCAAGAGGTCATGCACATATTTGAGCCATGAAAATAACTCTTGCAGGAATGCAAGGTAAGACTGCGTATAATAGATTTTTGTGGTCCAGCCCTTCCCCGAACTCCGCACATAACGGGAGCTTAGTGCACCATACTGATAAAGTTGCTAGTGGTCAAATTTAAATTTTCAAAGGATAGTTAATATGCGTAATATAGTAAAATAAACACTTAATTAGTAATTTTTTTAGGAGAATGCAAAATGCATACTGAACAAATATATAAAAGAAAAACAAAGGGAGTATGCATATTGGTCAGTCATTCATATCAAACACAGATTCAATTCCTAAGAGCTATCCAAACATGCTCTATAAGATTGTATTAATCTTCCTTCGGGGGTATTTCTCATTAATATAAATATATATAGTGTGTACAATGTTGAATCCTAATTGAACAATGATCCTATATTTACCATAATTATACACTATTATTAATTATAAAATATATATCGAATATATGGTAATATTCGCTAATAAACCCCCTCAGTCGGAGCGGGAAGAGGCCGGACGTTGAGACTTGATCTGAAGTCAAGGAATAGCTGTCTAGGAAGTCCTTTACTGAAGATATCTGCATACTGATACGAAGAAGGCACATGCAACACCTTAACATGACCTATAGCAACCTTCTCACGAACAAAATGTATATCCATCTCAATGTGCTTGGTTCTCTGATGCTGAACCAGATTATGAGATAAGTAGATCACATATATGTTATCACAGTACACCATAGACGCCTTACGCAAGGGACAATGAAGCTCCAAGAGAAGGTTTCGAAGCTAGTAAATCTCAGCAACAACATTTGCAACGCCTCTATATTCTTCTTCAGCACTCGAACGGGATAGGGTGACTTGCCTCCTGGCAGACCACGAAATGAGGTTATCTCCTAAGAACACACAGTAGTCGGAGGTGGAACACCGTGTGTCCTGACAACCTGCCCAATCGGCGTCCGTATATGATATCAACCTAGTCGGTGCAGAGGGGTAGAGATGCAATCCATAATCAAGAGTTCTCTTAACGTATCGAATGATACGCTTAAGAGTTGTAAAGTGAGGCTTCCTAGGGGCATGCATAAATAAATACATTTGCTGAACAACATAAGCAATATCAGGCGTGGTGAAGGTAAGATACTAAAGTGCACCTGCAAGGCTCCTATACAGGGTAGGATCGGACACTGAATCACCGTCAACAACACAGAGTTTCGACTTTTAGTCGACCGGAGTAGGCATGATTACAGTTCGTCATTTCACCCCTGTACACAATTTGTTCTGCATACTAATGCTGACACAGGAACATAGTAACTGCAGATCTAGTCACTGAGATCCCCAAGAAGTAACTCTCAACTTCCCCAAGTCAGTCATAGCAAATTCGAATTTAAGCAGAGCAATTATCTCATTTTTCAACACATCAGAGGAGGCAGTTAGAATAATATCATCCATATATAATAAAAAGTATTCAATGTTACTATGATGGGTTGGGTGTGGGTGGGTTTTCGTTCAGATCGACGGGAGGATGGGCGATAGGAGACGGGGACACTGGTTTCATCAAACTGGTTTGCCTACGGGTGTGGGAGACGGTGGTGGGTCAGGTCGATGCTGTCGGGGAATATTCCGGTAGAGCACTGGTGGTAGTAGTGGGGTTGGGTGGTAACTAAATGGTAGGGGCAGCGAAGGTGGTACGATGGAGTTTGGTGAGTATGATAGGGGAGGCATCCGACTCGTCTAGAAAGGGGTAATCCTTGTTTCAAAATTTTTGGATGTTTGCAAATGGGAAGATTATCTCGTCAAACGTGACATGACGAGAGACGTGGATTTTACGTTTAGATAGGTCATAGTACAAATACCCGTATGATTAGATAGGAAACCTAAGAATACACACGGAGCGGTGCGTGGTGCTAATTTGTTATGGGCCGTGGAGGCAAGATTTGGGTAGCAAAGACAATCAAAAATCCGAAGGTGATCATAGGAGGGGATCCGACGGTAGAGAATTTCGGTGGGGGTCTTATTATGAAGACTATGGGTAGGTAAAATATTAAGGATATATTCTACCATTTTGACTGCATAGACCCAAAAAGAAGGGGGGAGAGAGGCATGAAAAGGATTGTACGAAACATGTTATTGATAGTGCGGATGATTCGTTTGGCTTTACCATTTTGAGGGGAGGTATGGGGACACGAAAAGTGAAAAACTATGCCATTATTTGTGCGAAATTTGTGAAGTATAGAATTGTTAAACTCACGACCATTATCACATTGAAATAATTTGATGACTTTTTTAAATTGTGTTTTGATGTAAATACGAAATTCAAGAAACTTGACAAAAACTTCAGACTTAAATTTAAGTGGGTAGACCCAAATAAAGTGAGAAAGTCATCTAATAAAATGAGATAATATTTATGACCCAGTGAGCTAGTAATGGGAGATGTCCATAAGTCTGCATGAACAATGTCAAATGGAGAAAATGTAACACTTAAAGATGACTGAATCGGAAGGGGAACATGTTTGCCTAACGGGCAAGAAAATAAATGTTGGCCAAGTTTTCCATTGTTACATCGAATAAAATTATTGCTTCTAAAAAAATTAAAAACATGAGTGCTTGGGTGTCCAAGTCTATTGTGCCAAGTCGACAGAGAGATAGCAGCAAGAAAGGTATGTGAGCGGGATCTGACAGCGGAAGTGGATGAGAAAGGATAGAGGTCCCCCACACTATTGCATCTCGTAAGAGGTATCCCCGTAAGTAGATCCTTCACAGAAAAACCAAAGGGATTAAACTTAACAGACACGGAATTGTTACGAGTAAATTTCCTAACATATATTAAGTTTTTAATGATGTTGGGAACATAAAGGACATTATTTAGGGAGAAGGGTAGGTGAGGTGGTTGAGTGTACGTGGTACCATACCTTGAATTGGAATGCAATGACCATTACCAACCGTAATAAATTGAGGATATTTTAAATGAAACAGTTTGGAGTGATTACCTGAGGAGTGGGTGAGATTAGAAGTGGCTCCCGTATCCATGTACCAATTGTCATCGGGTTGTTGGAGATTTAATGTGCTGAAGGGCTGGCCCAAATCAGTGGGGGCCAGGCCGTAAGGGGACTGCTGATTCTGGGTCGTCGTAATATGGGCCTATTGGGCTGCAATTGGAGCTTGGCGTGGGCCTGGAGAGTGGCCTAAAATCTCGGGCTGCCAGGCTGCTGGATAATGAGTCTTTGCTGGTTGTATCGTGTAAGAAGTCGAGGCCCAGGTGCCTTGGTTGGGCCACTACCCTGGGCTGGCCCAAGTTAGATAATTGTTGGGCTGATGTTGTTGGCTTGCACGACCTCCACGTCTGCGGCCTCTGCCACCCTTTCCATTGTCGCGGCCTCTGCCACCTCTGCCACCACCGCGGCTGCCCCGCGGTTGTTGGTTGTTAGGCGGTGGTGGTTAGGCAGTGGGGGCAGCGTTTGTTGCCATATTTTTAACCGCTAACGCCTTTTGAGTGTGGTCGTCATGTTTGGCACGTCAGGTTTCTTCCAACAATAGTTGTGAGCGGGCTTTGTTGAAGTTGTGTAGTGGATCGGCTTGTTGTATCATGGTCGCTAGAGTATCGTATTCACCATTTGGCAAGCCAGCAACTAGTTGGAGAACCATATTTGTTTCAGAAACTGGTGTCCCCACATTGGACAGTTGGTATGCAACTAGTTTTAATTGTTTACAATACTCGGACATGTTAGCAAAACTTTCAAGACATGTATTAATGAATTGCTCCTCCAAGTAAACGACACGAGTGTATTTGTTGTCCTAAAAAATCTCCTCTAACTCACGAGCCGAGGCACCGGTCTTCATAATCGTATGAAGTAAGTCCTTAGAGATGGTGTCATAAATCCACTGTTTGACGATAGCATCAAGATGGCGCCATGCCGTGTCATCAACCCCAATAGGACGAGGGAATGAGTCGACAATATGATCAAGCACGTTATAGGCACATACATGAATGCAAAAAGTTCAACCCACGTAGAATATTGACTATCTTCTTGATCAAGAACCAAAGGAATAGAGTTCTTGACGTTGGTGACGGGGAAAGCCGGATGGAAGGACGGAGTGAAGGAGGAAGTGGGTGGGGTGTGGGTGACGCCTGGGGAGGAAGATGAAGTTGTGGGATCCATTGGAGTGACTGAATTTTGGTGAGGAAAGAACAAGAAACCAAAAATTTGGGTTTCGAAAATTAGGGTAGCCGTCGGCCGAGGGGGGGGGTCGAGAAAAGAAAGGAGAGGATTAGATGTTTTTAGGGTTTGACTCCTGATACCATGTAAGATTTTATTAATCTTCCTTCGGGAGTATTTCTCATTAATACAAATATATATAGTGTGTACATTGTTGAATCCTAATTGAACAAGAATCATATATTAATCATAATTATACACTACTATTAATTACAAAATATATGGCGAATATATGGTAATATATGACGAATATATGGTAATATTCGCTAATATGTTCCTTTTTTTAATGTAAACTTGAATGGTCTAAAACATCCGGTCAAGGCATGGTTGTTTAATTCATTTGACCATAATAAGTTCTTCGTTTGGTTATAGTCTAGTACCAAGTAATAATACCTAAAAGTGAGAATTAGTAGTTACTTGTAACATTTGTTAACTGTGATTAATTTTCTTCCTATTTAAATTTGTTGATGACAAAGATCATATGCTCATTAATAAGTTGAGCATGTCACAAAAGTCATGACGATATGGGATGTGACTTGTTAGATTTAAAGGAGACAAAAGGGAAACTATAACACTAAGTTCTAACAACTAATAAAATTAATAATTTGAAATTTATTAAACTAACCATGTTTTACGATTGGTTGTAGCTAACGACAGTTGACCTCAATCCTTTAGTCAAATATTATATAAAATAGATTAGATCCCTCCCCCGCACTCCCCCTTCCACCGCCTTTCGTCAATATGTTATACTTAATTTTCCCACACAATTAAAGGGACCGATAAAATAAAGTATTATTGCGTAGTACAATATCTTATCAATGAGTAGTAAACATCTTCATTTTAGTTTTCTATGCATATTGTAAATAAAAAATAAAGAGGAAACAATGATAAGAACCAAAAGAATAGCAAATACTAACAAACTTAACCTCTCTTTTGTTCTTAAATAAATTTCTACAAAAAAGAATATTTCACTCTAGATAGATTGATCACAAGAGTCAATATCAGAATTGTGATCAACTGCCTATACCTTTTCTATATTTTTAATATTTTATCTTTGTCTTAGTAGAGTATTTCAGTGGCGCGTTTCTATCCACTTTTCTATAATTAGAAAAAGTGAGCCACCAATTTAGATACAAAATACTATGAACAATTCGACATTCAACCTGCAATCGAACTATATTGTATGTATAGAAATTTCAGTAGTATTATTCCATTTCAATTGAGAAATGCAGTCATATATTTAGGACAATATAAGTGATCAAGCGGTATCATATTTATATCCTCTGTACGCAATAATTGTTGGAACGAACTTTCGTGAAAAATGGGTTCAAGAATAGGGTAGGGTCATGTACTTAAGATTCAGATAAGAAAAGAGATTCAAACATTTATGTTCCGTACAAGTGCTGCATACAAGTTTCGACATATGATTGAGAAAGATTCAATCAATTTGAACCACTCACGTCACAATAGTAGTAGCAATTTCAATCAACCGATTCATTAAGTAACTCTTGGGTAAATTATTAAATTAATAAGAGTTGTATATCAAGCATTGCCTTGTATAGTTGTCTAGGAACTATGGAAGAGGAGAAAGAAAAGAAGGTATGGTAGAAAGCCCTTTATTAGATTCGAAGCGATAACTTAAGCCTCTTTCTCTTTTTTTATAGGACGTTTAAGAGCATGAATCTTTAATTTAATTTATTAAGTTCAAATTAGTTAAATTAAAAGGACCATGAAAAGCATACCAAACCTTAAGGTGCAATTTGGATTGTCAGATCCAACTAATATTTAATTGTTAGACTAAAGTTAATTGAATTGCAAAGTTACGGTTTAGTTCAATTTTTTATGCTGCCGGAAAAATAAGTACAATCAGACGTTATAACAAAAAATCTCTGTAACAATATTTCACTATAATGGCGTATTTTTCTTTAAAACGAATTGATTTTTATTTTATTATATTATATGTTCTTTATAATAGCATCTCGTTATTATAATCATAAATTACTCACACAAACGACTATATTATAAAAATGTTTGAGTATATCAAGTAATGATGCTACCACCAATTAAGTATTATAATTTAATGGTACTGATTTGAAGTTCCACGTGTTGGAATCAAAAAATCAGGGCATCATGCGGAAGCTAATAATTAACAGATGTTGAACGACAATAAACCAGACGACAGACAAAACTATACTAAAAAGGCATAATATTTTAATATGATTTGATCAATTGGTTTACATATGAAAAATTAATATAAAAACATAAATTTATTGAGATAAAAATTTCCCCTAAACAAATTCTCTAAACGACTACACTGTGAATGCTATTGTGTTTTATAGTTATGGGAAGAATGTCTTCAATTTATAGATGTCTAAAACTTTTCCTCCAAGACAAGGAGTAGCCAAATATGGAAGAGAATTAAATTTTCCTTTTAGAAAAAGTCTAAAAGTAAAAACATTTATGGTAATACTTTAACTTTCCTTCAAGAGAAACGTAAAACTCAAATATGGTAGAAAAATCAAGGCAAAAAAATCTAACAAATCTCCCAATTTTGACCTGAATTTTTTGACAAAATAATCTTCATGATCTTTCTTCATATAATCTACATCATTGCTGCTTGTTATGGTTAAAAATAGGTGTGGTTTAAAATTGGAGCCCTATGCGTTAAAAGTAAGCATGAGTTAAAACTGATTTTTATTTTTAAAGATGCAACAACATGATTGTTGATAATATGATTGAAAATTATCTCCACATGTAGTATTTCAGACATAATCTTCATTATCGTGATATTTGTTGCAGTTTGATTTCAACCGGTCATCTTGAGCCTGTCTTCAACCCCTTGAATCGTTGGTACCACTTGTTGGGATCGAAGAATCAAGGCGTCATGTGGAAGTTAATAGTTGGCAAACCTTGAACGACGATAAATCAGACGACAAACAAAACTATACTAAAAAGGCATAATATTTTAATATGGTTCGATCAATTGATCTATATATGAAAATTAATGTAAAAGCATAAATTTATTGAGATAAAATTCTCTCCCTAAATAAATTCTCTAAACGGTTACATTATGTACGATGTGTTTTCTAGTTATGGAAATAATATCTCCAATTCATAGATGTCTAAAACTTTTCCTTCAAGACAAGAAATAGTCAAATATGAAAGAGAATTAAAAAAAAAATTAGAAAAAATAGAAGAGAATGTATAGAAATTTCCATCTCAAGATTTAGAAGATCTTGTGTTGGTATATTCCTTTTTTTATTATTTTATTATTATTTAATAATAGTATTAGGATTCGAATCCAGGTGGAGAATTTCAAAAAAGTCAAATGTAAATAATAATATTTATGGTAATATTTTAATTTTTCTTCAAGAGAAACATAAAACTCAAATCTGATAATAAAATCAGGGTAAAAACCCTAACACTACGCGTTGTTAGCTAGGTGTGGGTTCAATTCTCGTTCTCCCTCTTCCTCCTTCCTTTCCCCTAATTCCTCATGTTATGGAAATTTAGTTTTTTAAGTAATGATGTTAAGCAATGAATGAATATAATGATGCTATTATTTAATCTTTGTAAATGAAAGCACGTTTTGTTTGTAAGCTTTGGGCCAAATATCATTGGTTGGATAAGACTTGCATTTTACTCAAGCATAGCGTTCCAACCTCTTTGGAATTAACAACAAGAGCTAATTAATCGAGAGGGACATCTTCAATAATGTGATATATAATAGTATTAAGAGTAAGAGCTTATAACCAATCAATTTCATAAAAAAGAAAATACAAATTAAAGAAATGTTGCTTTCATTTAAAAGATATTCCCTCTGTTTCAATTTATGTGAACTTTTTCGGAGTACGAGGGTCAAATTTTATAACTTTAATCTTAAATTTTGACATTGATTTTTCAAATTTGTAAAAATAAAATTTATATATTTAGAAACTACATTAAAAGTACTATAAGTTATGATAGTTTAGAAAAAATATAAGGAAAACGTGATCAAAGAACTACCTCATTAACTCCCCAAATAATAAATGGTTCACATAAATTGAAACAGATAGAGTATATTCTTTGTGACTTCAAATTTTCCTTCACAAGTAATAGCCTTTTACATATGACATAAATTATCTGACATAATGTGTCCTTGTTGGCTTTCTTTCTCAAATTAAACATGAAAAAAAAGAACCCATGGTCCTCTTGTTGGAATTTTTCTATTCATTGTACTCACATATTTGATATAATTATACATAGATATGTTATTAATTAAAAATATTTATTTTTCTAATATAATAAAGTTTTATTGTTATGAGCTATATATAAATTTTATGTTATAAGGTATGAATTTTATATGGTTAGAAACTTAATTAACTCTTTAATTATAATTGATTAGTTAATAATTGAAGAGTTACAACTCTTCTGAAAGGTTACCTTTGAAGAGTTATGTGTCTTCCGAAGAGGTGTCTTACTATTATATATATTGGTTGTGGTTCATAAGTTTGTCTCATTAAGAAAAGTGTACATAAAGAAAGTAATAAGACTTAGAAGATCCTGACTTCCTTAAGTCGATTCTAGAATGGATTAAGGTAAGTGCCCTTACTATTTTTCTAGATTTATATCTCTGTCTAATGATTTATTTGCGATTTTGTGTGGACTGTATAAAGTTTTCCAACACCTCTCTTTTTCTTTCTTTGATTTTATTATTACTTGTTATTCGTTTGCTTCCGTTATGGTACTATTTGTTGTTGCTAATGTTCATTTCTCCTTTAATTGTAGCATGTCTTCTTTACCACTGTATTTCCTATCGATACTTGATTCGGATATGCTATACTTGAGGGGATCTACCGGAAATAACTTATCTACCTTCACAAGGTAAAAGTAAGCCAACGTATGTACCACCCTACCCCAAACCCTACTTATGAGATTATAATGTGTATATTGTTGTTGGTTCTCGCTTTTTCTTTCTCCATTTCCTTTTTAATTATTCTAAATATAAGCTTTAAGTGGATGGTAGCTCATTATAACAAGATACAATGGACTTCTTTTTAGTTCAATTTCTAGCTGTACCACAAGTTGATTATTATTCAAATAACGCCAAGGTGATTTTCAAAATTTTGATCCCAAGGAATTCGAGAGTTACCTAAAAGAAAAACAGGAAGAAGAGATGAAAAGATATGAAAATGAAAGAGCTGCAAGTAATTGCTGTAGTCTGTACAAATGACAAGAGAAGTGTCAATTTGGATCAACAAAAAGAAGAAAAGATATTTGTCAAGAATTAGTAGGCTCATACCAATTACCATATATGTATTAGAAAATATCTTTGAGGCACCTACACTATTTCCTCGATAGGCGAACCACTTCCAAATTCAACAATATAAAATACATAAAAACAAAAAAAAAGTAATTAATACTAAATTAACTTGCCATATATAACAAGTCATAAAATACTAAATATTTAATTATTACACTTTTCAAAATCTGATCTAGTCAGTACAAGAGCTACTGCATCATACGGAATATAAATGTCTAAAAATTGTCTCGAAAGTGGTAAATAAGAAAAGGAGTAAAGGAAGGGAGAGTCCATGGTGGTTGAGGAACGGCAGACTCACCCTAAAATATCTAGTCATCAGCCTCGGACGTCAGCCACGAGGTCCGGCACTGGTAGACGTCGTTGTATCTGCATCCAAAAAGAATGCAACAAGTGTTGCATGAGTACACATCGTACCCCCATAAGGATCATAGGCCGACAATGACAAATAACATATATAAAAACTGAGTTAACTCACAAGTATCCTAAAACTACACAGTCATTGTTCAACACATAAGTCACCTCCACATAACAATTATTTTCCAACACATTAGTCACCTCCACATAGTAGTTATTGCCCAACACAATCACCTCAGAACATAGAAAATTCAATAAGCACAATTTACATAAGCAACATGAATGTTGATGTATGATATGCATGAATGCAAGGTACCTCTCAATAGCTTGATATATACATGATAATGTATGTCGCCACATAGCTATGATCCATGGAGATTCCGTGAATGTATACCGCTCATAACCAATCAGAATGATCTATCAGACGGGTTAAAGCATCAAATCACAGACTCATTTGTCAAGCCATATCATATCAAATCATCTTAGTATCCAAATTATCTCATCACAATAACATTTACCTTTGTTTTCCGGTCTCTTCGGACCAATAATATTCCAAAACCAATCCATCTCAGTATCAGGGATAATATGAGTGTATGAATGCAACGGTAAATAAATGAAGTAGTTATAAAGTATGAATGAGTTGAAGTCATATTCAAGAGATGAATAAACACGTGCCTAAATATCATCGATAACACACAATTCCACATGGCGCCAAGCCCACATAACAACTATGGCCAAAAGCCCACATAACAAAAGTTGGGATCAAACTGAGTATGATCCCCCAAATATAATACACCGGTACCCACTCAATTTCTCATCACAGACTTTGTGAACCTTGTCCCGACTGAGAGGCATTGGCGCACCCGACTTTGTAGCCACGTATTCATCCCACCTGGCTTTGTGAAAGCCTTGTACATGTCTCAATAAACCTCTCGTCCCACCCTGACCTTTTCCCATTTTAAATTTATAAACATTTTTACAAAATTTACATCTAACTACTTGATTCTCTTGATCCCTATCAAAAAAATTTCATGCAGCAGATTTTAATTTTCGTTGTGTGAGGGCCTCGTCTCATACTAGGGGGAATAAAAGGCGTTCCAGTTTCAGTTTGAGGTGCACTAGTGGGTGTGTCATCTAGATTAGTGGATGTATCATCTAGATTATCTTCTAAATTAAAGTCTGATTCAGTTGCAAAATATATCTCATCATCTAATGGTATATCATTAAAAAATCAGTTTCATATATATGAGTGTAATCAATCAAATCATCATGTCTAGGAATAGGATGAGTAGAAGAAGTACCCTGCCCTTGTTACCCCTACTAGAAGAAGCACCCTTACCCTTGCCCATAATCGTACGTTTAAATCCTTCTATTTTAATTATGTAAATAAATAATTAAAGATAATGAAATTAAGTGCAATAATTAAAATAAAGTAACAATAATAATTTAAAGAAGGAACGAAGGTACCAAACGCCGACGTAACATTGACGTGTAATTGAGGTTGAAAATTGAAACTTTGCTCGATGGATGATCCTCAAGCTAGTTGTCAACTTCAGTCCCAATTTTTGAACCCTGATACAATTATACAAATGAGCAAATAAAATAAAATAAAATATTTAGTAGGCAATGTAATTTGTAGACTTGTAGAGAGATTAGAGAGATTGTAGGAAGATTTGTGAGATAAAATGAAGAGAAAATGAGATATTTATAGTTGAGAAATTGAATTAAAGTGTAAATATACTAACTTAGGGGTTAAAAATAAATATTAAGGGGGTAGGGGGGTTTATGGGGTGGGTGCAAAATGATCGTTGCACAACGGCCAAAATATAAATTGTCGTTGTGCAACGACCATTTTTGCAAAGGGGCGTCAGGGGCGGGGGCGGGGCAGGGCGGAGTTGGGGTAGGGTCGGGGCGGGTCTAGGATGGGCCTGGGGCAGGACGAGCCCAGGTCCCGTCTCGGTTTCGAGTCCCGACACCGTTTTTGTTTTTCTAGGGGGGATCGGGGGGTCTGGGGCGGGGTCGGGTCGGGACTGGGCCGACCTGGCCCACTGGCCAGCCTTATGAATAACACAGCTATTGATGTCTCCAATTCATCTTACCTTCACCCATCTAATTCACCAGGTATGTAATTGGTGAACTGAGTGTTGATGGTAAAGGGTATGTTGGATGGAGTAGAGCTATTATCGTAGCATTGTCAGTCAAGAACAAACTTGGATTGATTGGTGAAAATCTATCTGGACTTGATCAAGCATCTGCACATCACAAATCTTGGTGTAGATGCAATGACATGGTCATCTCATGAATCCTCAATTCTCTTTCAAAAGACATTGCTCAGTCTGTCTTGTATTCAAAGAGTGTAAAAGAAATATGAAAAGAATTAGCAGCTAGATCTGGGCAATGTAATGGTGCCCAGCTATATCAATTGCAAAAGGAACTGAGTAATGCAATTCAGAGAACAAGTGACATAACAGGATATTTTATAAAAATTAAAAAAATATGGGATGAATTGGATGCCCTAAACACTCTTGATCATTGCTCTTGTGTGTGCACTTGTGAAGGAAAGGTTAAAACAATCAAGTCTCATCAGGATAGCAAGGTAATACAATTTTTAATGGATCTTATTGACACTTATTCAGGGGTCAAAAGCAATATACTAATGCTTGACCCTCTTCCTTCTGTTGGACATGCCTACTCCTTGCTTATACAAGATGAAAAGAAAAGAGAAGTGCATGTTCAAGCTCATACTTTTGAGGCTGCATTATTTGTTTCAAACCAGAGGTTTAACAACACCACCCGAAAATCTCCAACTACACAAGTTTTTTGTTTCTCAAGAAAAGTTCAAGCCAAATTTTAAAAAATATCAAGACAATCCAAAAGGAGGAATATTTTGCTCTAATTGTAAGATGAAAAATCATGTTGAGAGCAATTGTTACAGACTGATAGGTTTTTCTCTAGATTTCAAGTTTACTAAGTCTAAGAGAAATTAATACTCTGCTCAGAATTACAATCTCTATCATGCTAATAACAATGGCGCAACAGGTGGTAAATACAATCATAGTCCTAATATGCAAGTATCAGGTTTCAGTGCTATGGAAGGAATCAGTTCTGACAACATGATATCTCAGGAGCAGTATTCTCAACTTTTTCAACTACTTCAAGAGTTAAAGATTGGACAACAAAGTGATCAAAACACTAATGCAAGCATTTCTGCCAACTGTGCTGGTATAATCACACCCTATTTCAATTATAATATTTTTTCTTTCTTATCACAAACTGATTCGTCTTCTTGGATATTGGATTCTGATCACAAACTGATTCGTCTTCTTGGATATTGGATTCTGATCACAAACTGATTCGTCTTCTTGGATATTGGATTCTGGTGCTTCTGAACACATGACATATGACTAACTTACTAACCAACGTTTTTCCTTTGTTTATAGCTGTGCATGTTAGTTTGCCTAATTCTCAAAGGTTAAAGGTTACTTACAGAGGAGTTGTTGCTTTATTTCCAGATCTAATTCTTCACAATATTTTTTGTGTCCCTGATTTGAAGTTCAATTTACTTTGAATACACATGTTCACTACTCAATTCAACTGTAACTTTTTTTTCCTCTGGTGTAATTTTCTAGACCCTTCAATGAAGAGGCCAAAGATTCTTGAGGAGGTTTGAGAAAATCTATATCTTCTCAAATCCAGTCCACTCAAATCTAGCAAGTTTATTTCTCAACTTAATCAAGTGCATACAAACACACTAGACAGCAATAATACTCTCAAGTCTAGCCAGTCTGTTTTCCAGCCAAATCAAGTGCTTGCAAGCACATTAGTTTCCAAGTCTGATTGTAGCTAGTTATCTAGTAATGTTACAAAGTCTATTTTTCCTAGAAATAGTAGTAATCAGTCTATTTACATTTTCAGCAATCTAGTCTAGTGCAAGCTTGTGATATCAAAGATTGGAGCATTTTCCTATCTCAAGAATGAAAATTGTCTAAATTTTTCTCACTTTCTCAATACTCTCAGTTCTTGTGAAATATGTGCTAAAGCTAAACAAGATAAACTACCTTTTCCAGTTAGTACTATTTTACTAAATAAACTTTTGATCTCATACATGTTGACACTTGGGGTCCATACAAAGTAATCGTTAATGATGGAAACAAGTATCTCTTAACTACTGTAGATGATTTTAGTAGAGGGACATGGAATTATCTACTCAAAACCAAAAGCAATGCCTTTCTCATTTTACAAAAAAAATTGGCTTTAATTAAAAGCCAATTTGACACTAAAGTTAAAATCATTAGGTAATGCCAAAGAGCTAGGGTCTAGTTTATCAAACTCAGAATTTTTATCCTCTAAAGGCATTTCGCATCAAACTAGTCGTGTGGCAATCTCTCAACAAAATGGCATTATTGAAAGAAAACACAACCATTTGCTAGAAACTTGTAGAGTTTTATTGTTTCAATCCAATTTACCTTAAGTTACTGAGGGAATGTCTTTTAATTGCAACTCACTTGATAAACATGTTATCATCCAGAGTTCGTAATTTCAAATCACCTCATGAAGTTTTGTTTTCTAAACCTCCACATTATGATTCTTCAAGAAATTTTGGTTGTTTGTGTTATGTTAATACCCTTTCTCAATTCAGATCTAAGCTAGATCCCAGGGCCATCAAGTGTGTTTTTCTTGGCTATCCTTCTAATGAAAAAAGTTATAAACTCTTAAATCTGTCTACCCACAAGGTATTTGTTTCAAGAAATGTCAAGTTTCATGAACATATCTTTCCCTTTGTTGAATGTCCATTTACTTATGCACCTATTTTTCCTACTTCCACTCCTTTTGATCACATCTCTGATTCTCAGTTTCATGACACCAATGTTCTTATTCCTTTACCAACAGATACAGATGATTCTCCAACACATTATTCACATGTTCCTACTTCTCCTGAGTCATTTTCTGTATCACACTCTAACTCACATTCTCACACACCATCTATTCCCTCAACTGATATATCTAATTCTCCTGAACATTCACCATCACCACCTCCTTCTTCATCCACCCATTTATGTTGTCCCTGTACCTACTGCAATCAGAACTTTCTCTAGAGTAACTAAATAACCTAAGTATTTGGATGATTATATATGCAATGCAATTTATTTAACTAACCTCACATCTTTTTGTTTTACAGCTCCTATTTCTCATACTCTTTGGCCTTTTTCTGCCCTATCACAATTAAATTAGTGTCTTCTTAATTCAGTTTGCCAAATTCAAGAACCTACACTTTTTTCCAAGCTTCTTTATACCCTTGTTGGCAAGAAGCAATGGAAAAAGAGTTTGATGCTTTTGAAGCTAATCAAACCTGGGAAGTTGTTACTCTACCTCATGGTAAGAAAGCATTACCTTCTAAATGGGTGTATAAGATCACGTATAAGGCAGATGGATAAAAAGAAAGATACAAAGCAAGGTTGGTAATTAGAGGTGATAGTCAAAGAAAAGGAATTGACTATACTGAGATATTCTCTCCAGTTGTCATTTGATAACTGTGAGACGCCGTCTAGCAGTTGCTATAAAAAAATTGAAATATCTTTCAACTAGATGTTAATAATGTTTTTCTTCATGGTGATTCACAAGAAGAAGTCTACATGAAATTATCATCTGGTATGCCTATTTCTCAACCAAATCAAGTTTGTAGATGGAAAAAATCATTGTATGGGCTTAAGCAAGCCTCAAGACAATGGTATGAAAGACTCACTGATGCTCTAACTTTCAAAGGATATTTACATTCTTTCAATGACTATTCTTTATTTTAAAAAAGGACCACTTGCGGTGTGTGCATTATTGCAGTATATGTTGATGATATTATACTAGCAGGGGATAATGAGCATGAAATTGTTTCTCTCAAGAATTTTCTTATCTCAGAATTTAAGATCAAGAATCTGGGATTGGCAAGTTACTTTCTAGGTATGGAATTAATTAGGGGAAAATAGGGTTTAATCATCATTATTTGATTGCCTTGATAAGAAGTCTGCTCCTTCTCCAATTGGTAAATTTTCTAACACATTACTAGACCTGACCTAGAATACATGCAGACACTAGAATACCTAATTATCAAGCAGCAATTCATTATCTACGTTACTTTGTCGGAAGTCCAGCTATGGGGCTTTTCTTTCAATCCAATTCATATTTCCAACTTGTATATATACATGGGTTCTTTTCATTCCATACTTGTATATATACATGGGTTCAACAGATGAAATATACAACAAGAAAATTTTCTCAATTTTGTCTACTTCAGTTTCCTACAAAGCTTAGTCGAGAAGAAGAAGAAAACAATATGTTTAGAGAATAGAAAAAATGGATGAAATTGTTTATTCAGATTGTAATTGTGACAAATACATGTGTAGCTTATATACAAGTAGTTGATCTCACTAACTAAGTCTTGATTACATTGATCAACTAGTTAACCACCTCATTGTAGGTTTTTGTTGGGTTCCTGTACGCAACGGAATTTGAAAATTTTGTGTTTCAAACCCAACAAGAGACGAACTGTAGGATGATTATGTAGTAATATAAAACACGTCAATACATAACATGTATATAACCGTAATACTTTGATAGAATACTTACGGTTTGGAAACTCTGGAGTCTTTTAGTAATTTCTGAGGGTGCGCACGCAATTGATCCTCGACAGCAAGTTCCAAGAACTCCGATGTATACCTCCTTCGAACAGCTAGGAAATTCGGCAGAGGTTCAAGAAAGAGTTTTGTTCTAGGTCTCTAAGACTTAGAATAATATATGAATAATGTATCAAATAATGAATGAGGAGGTGCTCTATATATAAGTGAAATTAGGACAAAATTCAAATTTTGGGTTGGGCTCAAAGCCTGGCCCAAAATGAATTACAGCAGGCCAATCTGATTTGGCCTGCTGCCCAATTAGCGTTGCGGCTCTGCCCATTGGGCTCTGCGGCGCCTCACCCTTTTCACAAAATATTTTCAGCACATTTTAATTAAATTCAAAATCTAATCTTGACTTAATTAAATAATTTCCATCAAATAGAAATTATCTCATAGTTATTATTAATTTAAATATCTCGATTTCAAATATAATATTTAACACTTTCTCAATACACCATTTGATCGAAGAAACAATTGACATAGTGTTAACCTACAGGTCTTTACATATCAACACTAATCATATTAGGGTCTACACGGAACTCCTAGACGGTACCATAAGACGAACTCAATATGTGAAGTATATTTACACGAATCCAGTAAACTAAACCTTTATGTGGGAAGATAAAATCCTTTCATTCTCGACGCACTCGATCAAGCTTGGATTTGCCAAGTGTCTATCCAAATGGCTTGATCATTATATCTCATCTATATTGGTTGACAACAAGACCATATTCTAGATATGTCTATTGCGTTGGCCAACGACTTAGTCAACCCAATATCACTGAGAAGCTGAGTGTTCTCTCGAATATACACTCAAGGAATGAATCTTAATCTTGGATCAACTACCACATTTAATCCACATCGTAATGTACCCAATACAAGCCGTATCTCTACCTATGAGGCAATTGAGCTTAGGACATGATCAAAGTATATTACTCTGTAGACAAGGTGTGTATTGATATCAAGTCAAAGGACTTCTATCTCTCACACGCTGATCATACTTTAGACATGTATAACAAACAGTATATCAGCAGGGTGTACCAATACTTCCAAAGTATCCATGTGTCCATCACGAATAGTCATTACTTGTAGCAAGCGAGACATACTACATCCTCTAAGGATGTGATGCAGACCACATGTCGACTTATCACATATCATCGATATCTCATTCTCAATGATCATTAGTCGAGGCTATTTTAAGAGTTACGTTATAATATTAATATATCACACTATTAATAACAATGTAACCTCTAGGGATGCATATTATAGAATATTACAAACAATCAACTAATAATTCAATAATTGCAAATGCCAAAATATTAATCTCCATTAATAATAATACGAACGTGTATAAAGTACATTTGTCCTAATATAGATTATCTCTAGGACATACATATACTTTCAATCTCTCACTTGGCCTAGAGCCGATCTTTAACATATCTAATGCCCATATTCTCAAAATGACAATTATGCTTCACTAAGCTTAATGGTTTAGTGAATGGATCAGCTAGATTATCGTATGTGAGAACATAGTCTAATCTAATCTCTTCAGTCTCCACCATCTCCCTGAGTATGTGGTATTTCCTTGGTACATCCCTTGGGGAGGCTTTCTCATTAATACAAATATATATAGTGTACAATATGTAGAACCCTAGTACCATGGTGAATCCTCTACTTACCATAATTCTATATCACTAAACATATACAAAATATATGGGATATATTCTAATTATGGTGGTGGGATTGAATTGAGATTCTATACTTATTGTTACACGTTAATACACCCCCTCAGTCTGAGCGGGAGGAGGCCGGACGCTGAGACTGGTAGTAAATAAGATAATACAACTAGCCCATTTCTCCCATTTTACTTAGCATAGAAAGCCCAATGCTTACGGATAGTTATAGTTACAGGACATAAAATAATAATATACTTAGCGTAATTCCATAAATGTGATATGGAAAGATAGAGTATACGCAAATCTTATTTCTACATTGGGAGGTAGAGAGGTTGTTTCTGATAGACCCTCGACTCAAAATAAAGTAATTGATAATGTATGTTGTGTTTTATTTTGATGATTTGACAAACATGTACGAGGAACCAGTTATGGTTTTAGAGGAACCAGTTCTGCCGATGCAAATCAACTCTACAGTTGTAAAGCTGCTGACACAGTGACAGTGTCGCGGCACAACATCAGAGTTACCATGGCTTTACCATTGGTCCAACGATTAAGATTTTGTCACTTCTTTGACTCTCATATATATACAACATGTTAGGGAGTAAAAAACATAATCTTGTAAATCCAAATTGTTCTCATTTACACATGCAAGTCATCGTGTTCATCGGTGCTAATACCAAAACCAAAGCTGCAACAAACTTAAGGACCAGTTCTCTCACCACTGAAGATGTCTTAAGTCCTAGGTTTGTTGAGTCTTTATCTTTTGTTCTTGAAATTGTAAACCTGCATCTCTTTTAAGAAGATTTTTGTGGGTCGATTTTTCTCAAGTGTTTGAGCTGTTTACTTCACTAGAATTAGTCAAAGTGTTTCTTTGCAATAGACGCATTGTAGAGGTCTTGAAATAGAGTTATTTTGAAGGGGAGAGATTAAGAGTTTAATTCCTAGATTGCAAGAGGTTGTAATCTAAACATTGCTCAGTTTTAGTGAAGTTTTGAAAAAATCCTACTAGTGTAGGTCGTGGTTTTACTCCCTTGAGCAAGGTCGTTTTCACGTAAATATCCTCTGTTATTTACTTTCTGCTTTAATTAAGGGAACAGTTAGAGAACTCAATTCTCTGCACTATTTGGTGGACTCATATAATATATCAATTGGTATCAGAGCAGGTTCTTTCTAAAAGGTTAATACCTAGAAATTATCTTTCTCATGGCTGCTCCACCAAACCAAACCTAGAAGGAGGAAAATTTATCACAAAACCACAGAGATTCAATGGCAAGTACTATGTATGGTGGAAGACAAAAATACATGATTTTATTATGGCTGAGGATTCTGAGTTATGGGACATCATTTGTGATGGCCCTCATGTTCCAGTAAACACAGATCTGGCTGGTTTTCCAACAACTCCAAAGTCAAGGACGGAGTATAATAATGTTGACAGAAATCTTGTGGAGGAGAACTTCAAGGCAAAGAAAATCCTTGTTTGTGTTGAACCAGATGAATACAACCATATTTCAGCCTGTCAAATTGCAACGGAGATTTAAGAAGCTCTCCAAACTGCTTATGAGGGAACAAGCCAAATAAAGCAGTCCAAAATAGATATGCTTACCACTGAATATGAACTCTTTAATATGAAATAAGGTGAGTCCATTCAGGACATGCATACCAGGCTCACCTCCATAATCAATTAACTTCATTCTCTTGGTGAAGTCATTAAAGTCAACAAGCTAGTTCGTAAGCTACTCAGTATTTTGCCTTCTTCTTGGAAAAGCAAGGTTAATGCTATCTTAGAAGCGAAATACCTACAAATGCTGACCATTGATGCGCCTATTGAAAATCTCAAAATGTATGAGTTGAAAAGACAACAGGATCTGAAAAAGGAAAGAGCCAAAGAAAGAGAAGAGAATAGCCTGGTTCTCAAGGCTGCTAAGAGTGACTCAAGTGACAAGGAGTCAGACATGGCATATCTTACTCGCAAGTTTTAATAGATGGTCCGTAAAAATGGTGAATTCCCAAGGAAAGTAAGCACAAGCAAAAATCCCAAGGAAAATGACAATTGTCATAAGTGTGGAAAGAATGGATATTTCATCAAAGAGTGTCTTCTCCACAGGCAGGACTATTACAAGAACAACTCTAGAAAAGAAGCAAAGAGGAACCTGGTTTATGGAAAATTCAAAAGAAGAGATGCAGCTGACAACGTTATGAAATAAGATTTAGATGTATGGGGATACACCTCCAGCGAATCTGAAAATGGAGATGATCTAGAAAATACATCTATGATGGCTATTGATGATGGACCTTCAGAATATGAGTCAATATTTGCACTCATGGCCAAATCTGATGCTAAAGATGACAATGAGAAAGATGAGGCTCAAGTGAGAGGAAGCAGTCAAAATGGTATATGGATAGTAGTTGCTCGAAGCATATGACTGAAAGAATGTAGGATTTTCTCTTACTCAAGGCCTTTCAATGAGGGAGTGTGTCTTTTGGAAATGGCAAGAAAATGAACATTCTTGGCGTGGAAAAATTGGCAAGGCACTCTCTCGTGTAATTGAAAATGTAGATGGGTTGAAATATAGTTTGTTGAGTATTTCACAAATCTGTGACTGAGGAAATGAAGTGAAGTTCATATCTGCTTCATGCACTGTCACAAACATAAAATCTGGGGAAGTGGTCCTGATAGCAAGAAGATATAAGAATATTTATGTGGCTGACTTTGATCCATTCAATGGGAACAATCTAACTTGTCTCGGTGCCTGGGATGATGATACTGAACCGTGGCACAGACAGCTCGAGCATGCAAGCTTCTCACTTCTGAACAAACTAGTGGTGACAGATATAGTTCGTGTGTTACCAAATATCAAGTTCACAGACAACAAGGTGCGCGATGTATGTGTAAAAGGGCATGTCAGTTCCTCCTTCAAACCAAAAAAAATTGTGAGCACCTCTAGGACGCTTGATCTTCTTCATATGGATCTTTGTGGACCAATGAGGAATTCAAGCAGAGGAGGAAAGAAGTATATCTTTGTTATTATTGATGACTACTCCAGATTTACATGGACTCTATTTATGAGAACCAAGGATGAAACATATCCTGTTTTTGTTGTTTTTGTGAAACAAATTCAAGTCAAGTTGGGGAACCAAATTGTGAGCATCAAGTCTGATCATGATACTAAACTTGATAATGCAAAGTTCAATGAATTATGTGTTGAGAATGATATAAGTTACAACTTCTCTGCACTAAGAACACTTCAACAAAATGGTGTTGTGAAAATGAAAAATAGAACTTTTAAAGATATGGCTAAAACTATGCTAATAGCCAGTAGTGTATCTAAGAGTTTTTGAGATGAAGTTGTCAACACTGCCTGCCATTTGATAAACAGGGACATGATCATATCCTTGCTTGAGAAAACTTTCTATGAACTACTCAATGGGAGAAAGCCCAAGCTGACGTACCTAAGAGCTTTTGGATGCAAATGCTTTATTCTCAACAATGGTAAGGAGGCTTTGGGAAAGTTTGATGCTAAAAGCGATGAGAACATATTCCTTGGATACTCCTCACACAACAAGGCTTACAAGGTTTTCAACCAAACTTAAACCAAACATAACTAACTTAACTTGACAGTGAACCAAACTTAAACCAAACATCTATTATCATTCATTGAACATGCTTGATACTTAACATTAGTGAACCTAGATAATATCTAACTTAACTAGACATGTTGTATATTAGTCTGAAAGCCACAAACAACCATCAAACATAATTAATGGCTAACCTAATGATCATGAATAGCTATTAACCACTAACCAAATAACCTTAATAGTCATATTTTAATCAAAACATGTTTAATATTGACTGAAACAAACATAAACAGGCACTAAGGTCAACTAAACATGCTTAATGGCTAATCTAATTAACCTAAGCAGTCACTAATCATCTTTAAACATGCTAAATAAAATACATAAACACACAACATAGATTATACTAGGCTAATTTAACAGAAAATTAAAAGGAAAAGGGGATTACCTTGTGTGGAGGCAGCGGAAAGGTTGAAGAGAAGCTCATCTTCACTACAGGACCTCGATAGCTCATAAATCACACGAAAAGAAAAAGGTTTTAAAATAATGAACGACCAATTTCTCTAACTATGGGTTCCGCCAAAGGGCTGGATCCACAACTCAAGAGAAATATTTGAGATTTTTAACTTAAAATGGCTTAAAGCAATATTAAGCCTGGGATTCAAGTTTCGCACCCTAGAATTGAAGGTAATGGGTCTGTATTTATAGGGAGATATGAAACCCTAGCAGACTTTTTCAATCGGTGTGGGAGATCTCAGATTTGGGGAGAATTTTCCCTCCAATTCGATTCTCAGCCAATAGAAATGAAGAGTTTGAATTTGTAAAACGGACAAGAGGCATTAATTTCTAGTAGAAAAAGTAGCAAGGATGATAGAGAGGGGCGACCTCACCTGAGTTGGGGGGGGGAGGGAGTAGGGGTAGTATGGTGGCGTGACCTCTGCGGGGCAAAGGCATTCAATGCCCTTTCCCTATTTGGAAGGACCCATCGTACACTGCAAATTTGACAAGAATGGCAATGGAGAAGACGACAACAATGTGGCTAGAGTTCATGGTCGTGAATTGAGTAAATGAAAAGGCATTTTCCCCTTAAGGCTTCGTGGACTTGGGCCTGGGCCTTTTCGTCCTGGGCTCAGCTGAATTGAAATGAAAGAAAATAAAGATGGCCCAAAGTCTTTTTTAAGGGTGTTAATTAATTGTGGCAACATTTTGCTAATTGTGGTGACATTTTAAATTAATAAATAGCTAAATAAATTCGAAAATAGACTAATTAAAATAAAAGCTTCGTTTTGAGCTTGAATTTGATACTAATTAGGATTTGGAAAATTAAACTCATGCAAATTTCTTTTTTTTTTTAATTAAACATGACTTAAAAAATTGAGATGTAATTCCATTATCGTATTTAATTAATAATTTTCCGAATTTGAAGGAGCGGGGCATTAATCCTATAATTTTGAAATTTTTGAGATAATTACACTTATAATTATAGATTAAAATTCCGAAAATCATAGTTAATAATTGAATTATGTAAAATTAGGATATGATATATAATATGTATACCAAGTGATAGTATGTCAAATAAAATGACAAAATACTCTCGGAATAATTTTGTAAAATCATATTTGCTTTATAAAAATTGTATTCCACTCCGTCTGTGACTTGAGAATTATGAATAACTAAATAAAATTATTGGAGGGAAAAAATTAGGCGTCAATAACTTTCACTTTATTGTTCGGGGATGGCTAGAACGTAATCTGAGCGAGCAGCGAATTTTGACTGACCTAGTTTTTAGCCGACCAATAGGAAATTAATTCTCATTTTAATGCAATTTTTTAAAAATTGTGGTCGGACCCTTGGCACAACTACCACCTTTAATCCACATGTAATGTACCCAACACAAGTCGTATCTCAACCTATAAGGCATTTGAGCTTAGGGCAGGATCAAAGTATATTATTTTGTAGACAAGGTACGTATTGACCTCAAGTTTAAGGACTTCTATCTCCTACACGCTGATCATATTTTAGACAAGTATAACAAACAGTATATCAGCAGGGTATACCAATACTTCCAAAGTATCCATGTGTCAATCACGAGTAGACATTACTCGTAGTAGGTGAGACATACTACATCCTCTAAGGATGTGATGCAGACCACATGTCGACTTATCACATATCATCGATATCTCATTCTCGATGATCATTAGTCGAGGCTATTTTAAGAGTTACATTATAATATTAATATCTCACATTATTAATAACAGCGTAACCTCCAGGGATGTATATTATAGAATATTATAAACAATCAATTAATAATTCAATAATTGCAAATGCCAAAATATTAATCTTTATTAATAATAATACGATTGTATATAAAGTATATTTGTCCTAATACAAATTGTCTTTAGGACATAAATATATTTTCAGTGTATCCGCTCCTCAAAATGTTTAACACGCATTCTTCTATAATGATTAGTAAAACTTTTTTGAACAGATGTGATAAAACTGATAATCCAAGGAGAAAATCAGGGCAATGAGAAAGCCTAAGGTAAGCATCCAATTGCACGACTACAATTATGAGGCAATTGTCACTTCAATTTGATGGTTTGGTTCAACAAATTGCTCTATTTATTATGAAAAATGACAAGGCGGAAGACAATATGACTGAGAGTATGGGCAGAATGAAAGAAAAAATGGACAGATTCCATCGAAGTGAGCATATTAAGATGCAGGACATAATATACTATTCTAGCATGAATTGTTATTTTTGTAACATGACGCTATGGGTGAATCTTGGGAATCTCTTAATTTTCCTTTTTTTTCCAGCACTGAGATGGGTTGATCCTGTTACTACACCAATTTCACAGTTCCTTCACCAAGACAACTTGCAAAATCAACTATAATTAGTTGATGAAATAGACCAGCTACTGATACCACCTGTTATCCCAAATAGATCGGATGTAATGTCTAATCAAAGTAGTCATAATATTTATTAGCGAATATTATCATATATTCGTCATATATTTGTTAATATAGCCTAACAAAAAGATACTACTCTAGTATAGAGTATTTGAATCTAAAAATAATAATTTCTATAATATTGGTTATATTGTCAATACTTTCAGAAATTCTTAAAATTACAAGAAGAAGTAAAGGAAGAAAAAAAGGTGTAGAGACCGAAGCTTTGGAGAGTAAAGTAGATATTCGGTTCTTTTCCTCCATCCTCTACACACACAGAGTTGCCTTCTATTTATAAAAATACATTCCTTCATTAAATGTTAAAATTTCATGTGATGAAGATGTATCTTGAGAAGATATATTTTGAGGAATATATATCTTCAGGAAGATGTATCTTCACTTCTTGCATTGTGAAGTGGATGTGTCGCAACCTTCTCTTTTGTTTCTTTTATTCTATATTCATGACATTCTTATTTCATGCAAAACATTGTAAGAAAATGCAGAAAAATAAAATATTATATGACTTACTTATTTAAAAATAATTTTTAAATAGGAAAATGTTTAAATATGTCATCGAACTATTAGAAATGACCTATCTAGGTCATTCCTTAATAGTTGGGCATAAACATGCCACCACCGTGACACATTTGGCCCTTTCGTGCCACTAACCACTAACAGGCCACACATCCGATTTTATAAGTTAAATTATTAATTTTGAATATCAGATATGACACATGTTGTCATTAAATCATCCACATCACCTAACCCATCCGCTTTATTTCATTAACCCGCCCCACGTTATAGCGCGACCTAAATCTCTTTTTACCCAAACTCCTCATCCCTTCTCTTTATTTTTCTCATTCGAACATGTTTATGTCTACTATGACAAGGTTGCATGTATTGAACTGATTTACACCTTATAATATGATGAAATAAACTATGGGAGATAGACTTCTTTAGGATGAACTTTGTATTAACATTAATCTACTTCCACTTCTTCAGTGTGTAGCTATTCTCCGATTCGTCGTTAGTAGGATTTGTGCAAATTTTCGCTAATAAGGTAGGATTCCAGACATGTCTTTTACACCTTGTGATTGGATTGGTTCAATAGTTTCGTCCCTATTCTGTTAGCATGACTACTCAAATCCATTCAGAGAGACCAACAAAATCTACCATTAACTCGATCTTAAATCAAAATTTCCAAAACCAACCTATGACTGATATCACGAAGAAAACATCATAAGAAAAAATGGAAACGTTTTGCTAGCGCAATATCGACAACCATGGTTGAAAGAAGAGAGAGTTTTGAACGAGGACGAATATTTTAAATAGAAAAACTTTATTACAGAAGAAGACGTTCTTGATTTGGCTTCGTTACAAATATCTAATGCTACCCCTACTTATACTTCTCTAAGGATGGTTCTTAACATGTTTTTAGATATAAAAGAAAATGTAGTTAATCTTATCTTCATCTAAATATCTGACAAGAATCTAGAATTTCTAGACATATCTTAAAGATATGTATTCAAAATTATTACAACAGGTCATTTTAGAAGCTTACTTAGAAATCTACGATATTTTATAATTTCAAAAATCAACTTTATTTTTTTTACAAGCAGTCTAAGTAGAAGAATACTGAAACTTTAACTTTGTGTTGATTATTTGTGGCGTGGAAGCTTGGAAGGATAGTGTAAACGTGTAAATATAGGAAATAATATATTCCCTATCCATAATTAGAATATTTTCATATATTGTGTGAGACTAGGATTCCTCTTTTGTATAGGCTTAGGATTCCTATTGTATAAGGGATGAATATTGTACTCTATATATACCTTGATATTAATGAAAGACTCTTCAAGGGAGATTAATATCATCTTACGCGGCGCCAAGTCCATTCCAGTACCAGCAGCCATACAATCCGTATTCTTACCCCGGATTGTTAGGCCTCGCTCCAGCCCCACAACAGGCCCACTTCATGCAAGGTCAGGTCCCGCAGCCCTCCTCCGGCATGACACCCACTGAGTTGGGTCAGGCGTTCAGCACCCTATCTATGCAACAGCCTAACAATACTTGGTACATGGACTCAGGAGCCACATCTCACGTCACCCAGTCTGCAAGTACTATTCCTAAACTGTTTTGTTTAAAGCATCCTCAATATGTTACAGTTGGTAGTGGACAACGCATTCCAGTTAAGGGTTATGGTACCTCAAACAGCACACGTGGGATCTAGTACCTAGACCTGAGGGGGTGAATGTCATTCGTTGTATGTGGCTATTTCGTCACAAGTTCAGAGACAATGGGGATCTTGAGAGGTATAAGGCCCGTCTTGTGGCTAATGGCACAAATCAACAGGAGGGCATTGATTGTGGTGAGACCTTCAGCCCGGTTGTCAAACCGGCTACCATCCGCACAGTTTTGAGCATAGCCATGGGCAAACACTGGCCGATCCATCAGCTTGACGTGAAGAATGCATTCTTACATAGGGATCCGAGAGAGGCGATCTACATGCATCGCCCATCGTGGTTCACCCATCCAGCCAGTTCCTCACTATGTGTGTCGCCTCCTTAAGTCACTATATGGCTCAAGCAGCCCCCGCGGCGTGGTATGATCGCTTTGCCAGGTATATCTTGCAGATTGGGTTTATATGCGACAAGTGTGATACATCACTTTTCATTTTTCATCGAGGTAGTAGCACCGCTACTTATTACTTTACGTGGATGATATTGTTCTTACTGCCTCCTCCGACGGGTTGAAAAATGAGACTATTGCCTTGCTCAAGTCCGAATTTGCAATGACTGATTTGGGGAAGCTGTGGTACTTGTTGGGGATATCAGTGACCAAGTCCGCCAATCATATGTTCTTGTGTCACGGTAAGTATGCAGAGGAGATTGTGTCTAGGGCTAAGATGGCGAACTGCAAAGAGGTGCCTACTCCAGTTGATTCCAAATCTAAGCTCAGTGCTATGGATGGTGCTCCAATCTCTGATCCTACTTTGTATAGGAGCCTTGCGGGTGCAACCGCGATATCTCACATTCACCAGGCCAGACATAGCTTATGTTGTTCAGCAGGTGTGCTTATTCATGCATGCCCCCAGGGAGTCTCATTTCACTGCTCTTAAGCGTATCATTCGATACATTAAGGGCACTCTTGATTATGGTTTCCACCTATACCCCTCTACACCAGACAGGTTGCTTTTATATACAGATGCAGATTGGGCAGGGTGTCCGGACACGCGACGGTCCACCTCCGGCTTTTGTGTTTTCTTAGGGGATAATATGATTTCTTGGTCTGCCAAGCGACAGGCTACCCTATCTCGCTCCAAAGGTTTAGGCCGAAAGTACAGAGGCGTTGCAAATGTAGTAGCCGAGATTTGTTGGCTCGTAAATTTACTTGTTAGAACTTGATGTCCCTTGCGTCAGGCATCTATTGTGTATTGTGATAACATCTCTGCCATCTATCTTCTCATAATCCGGTTCAACATCAGCGAACCAAACATATTGAGATAGACCTACACTTCGTTCGTGAGAAAGTTGCGTTAGGCCATGTCAGAGTGTTACATGTTCCATCATCCTATCAGTATGCAGACATATTTACCAAAGGACTTCCTAGACAGTTATTTCTTGACTTCAGAGCCAGTCTCAGCGTCCGGCCTCCTCCCGCTCCGACTGAGGGGGTGTGTAAACATGTAAATATAGGAAACAATATATTCCCTACCCATAATTAGAATATTTCCATATATTGTGTAAATATAATTATGGTAAGACTAGGATTCCTCTTTTGTATAGGCTTAGGATTCCTATTGTATAAGGGATGAATATTGTACTCTTTATATACCTTGATATTAATGAAAGACTCTTCAAGGAAGATTAATATCATCTTACAGATAGCTTCTCAGTTCATGCTCTAAGTAAAACATTCTATCTGATTCTTAATTGTATGTATGGATAAATTAAGTTTCAATTTACTATCCTTGAAAAAATTTGAGCATTAATCAACTCAAAACCTTAAGGCAATGAGTAAAATTGCCTCAAATAGCTCGATGGACTGAGAGTGAAACAATTAGAAGTCCAATTCAAAAACTTAAGGCAATGAATCACTGGAGTAGCCCAGTATCATTTAAATCCCTTATAACTTACACAACTGACGAGAGATAAATATTTTAAAATGTTTGGACTATAAGCCAAGTAATGGAATATATATTGGACAACAGGAAACGCAATCATCATTTGAACTAACAAATGCAAGTTGATAAATGTCATTGTAATTTGGATAAGAATCATAATTTGATGTGCATGTTGATCTTAATTATGTGCTTTCTCTTCTCTTATAAAGTGCATAATCAGTGCTGATTATTAGCTAAAAGAAGACACCTAGGTACCTCCAAACATAACCAATCAGTCGAAATCAAACCCCTAAATTCAACACCATAAAACCTTTTTGTCACACACGACAAAAGCCAAAAGCCATGACATAATTAATAGGATCAAATGATCTAGCTGTTCAGAATATTGAAAATTTTACAAACAATTAAAACATAATGATAACTAATTCATTTCATCCCCAAGCAAATGGAAGCAAGTAATTAAACTGGAATAGGTCAGCTTAGGCCGTGACTTCTGCAAATGAAATGACGGAAAAATAAATCATTGAGATAGAGATATATGATCATTACAAATTCGTTAGCAAAAAGTAGAGATATCCTTGAACAATCATGCTCTTTTTTCTTTTCTTTTCTTTTCTTTTATTTATTTTGAGTTCCTTCCCTTATGTACTAAAGTAATATTTATCTTGTCCACTTAGATAGGGGCCAAACACACTTCATATTATTCCACAACCTATTGTTGGAAGGAGTGGGGCCAATTAATAGCAGGAAATCGATTATGGTATCACATTCCTTATAAACGTCTCTCATCCAGACATATCTAGGATTATATAAAAAGGCGAAACACAATCCGAAAAGGATATTCCAAAAATGTTTCAGAACAGCAGAAACAGATAAAAGAAAACAAGAAAGGAGGAGTAACATATAAAAGTGTGTTACTTTATGTACTATCAGTTTGACGAAGTCGTTCAACATGGAAATTGGACAGCAATTAATTAAATAGTTTAAATTGTATGCACTAAAACATTATTTTGTTGGAGAATAAGTTATTCTAAGATTATAGCGATAAGATTACCATATAGGGATCAAATGACGAGATTATTTAGTAAATATATTTTTATTGAAGATGTTTGATTAAATGACTAGATTATTTAGTAAATATACTACAAAGCATGTGTTTTACTTAAAACAGGATAAAAAATTTATTTTCAGTTTTAACTTTGTCTTTTAACGATTTTGAGAGAAAAAACATCAGAAAAGGACAAATTTGTCATTTTGTTGTTTTATCCCGTAATTAATAATCCTGGAATTGTTATCATGCATAGAATACTATTGCTAATTGATGAATCCAAAATTGTACGGAACATAAGATGAAATAATATGTAATTTACTCCTGAATTTTTATCACTTATTCCACCATTTACTAAACGACGGTATAAAAATAGATATGTATATAAATGGAAAACTGCTTATATGTGTGTCTTGTTTTAATTAGAATCTTGATCAGTGCGATGAAACATTTCAATCGTTACCAAGTGAACAAGTTTATTAATGGTGTTATATTTGTATGAGTTTAAGTTATATTTATATATATATATATCCTCTATATTGTTAATTATTTTTAGTGTTATAGCAAGTAATATATCTAATTTTTAATATTATAAATCATAAATTTTAAAAAGTCCATATATATAACTTAAATTCATTTGAATTAATACTCGGAAAGTATACATACCTAGATCAGTTTGCAGAAGGGAACCAGATGATTCAACCCTGATGTGTTTAACGCAGGAAAGACCAAGCATGCTAGCTGCTTTCACCTGACTGTTGTTCTTGCCAAATTTGGTTTCAATATCTGGATGAACCTTTCTTTTCAACACTTTCGTCATCAACTACACCCACAACCACAAAACATTTGTCACAATTAATCTAATTTATAATGCAAATAAAAAACAAAGATAGGAGTTCTTCTTTTTGGGTTTAAAAGAATGCATCACGCAAAGAAGATCTCCAGCTACAAGCATGTTGCACAAGGGGCGGAGTCAAGATTTTAAATTTATGAGTTCTGAATCATATTTTTTTATTATTTTGCTTATTGAGTTCTGAATAAATTACTTATGTATATTAAATGAAATTTTAACACAAATACGAAGTTTGGATCAAAATTACTGAGTTATGCTGAACTCGTAACTTGCACAGTGATTTCGCCCCAACTGGTTGCATGCATGCACGCAAAAGTAAAAAGAATTTATCTTATGTACATTGATTATGCAAAAAAAATTTGCACTATCATGATTTCTTTATCTATCTTAGCAGAAAATTTATCTTTTCTGGATTACGAATTACACTTCCTTATAAATCTTTGGATTTAACTCATATATATTGATCATGCCAATGTCGTAGCAGGTAAACCTTTGTTTTAAGTTGTTAGAAATAGCATTTGTTATAATGGGTGGTTGCGTGCAGTTATTTTTTATCAGACATGATAGAGTAAAATCCTTTATAAGTAATATTTATAAAGGTTAAACTCATTATATCTTGTGTAAAATGACAGTGTAAAATCTTTTTTACGCTATCATTATATGAAATTTAAACTCTGTTGGAAAAAAAATTGAAGGAGAGGAACTCTTAGACTCACTTTCTGTAGCTTTTGGATAGGGCGTGGCTCGTCCTTGACTCGTGGAATGAGCTTTTTGGCGAAAGAAAGTCCATTCTTCACTTGTGGAGACGAATTAGGCTTCTTAGTTAAAATTTCTGACTCTGTACTTTTGCATGGACGATCAGCCTTATGGTGATGATCAGAATCAGCAGAGAACAAGTCTGCCAGAGTTATCCTTTCTTTTTTCATCATCTTATTGCTCTCTGATGAGTTGTTGTTTGACTCAATAATGATCTCATCATTAGTCACTTCATAATCTCCAATATTTGCATATATTAAGGGATACAATTCTTCATTTCCCTCATCAGCAACTGTAATTTCACATGATTCTTGAATATCATTTTCCACTGAGTAGTATTCTTCTTCTTCCTCTAGAGATTCAATTTCCATGCTACTTTGTTGATCTTGCACATTTTTTATCAGTGGATCAAATCCAAATGTGCCAATTGTGAGAATTCCTCCATTCCAAATATCTAACATGTGTGCAAACGATGCATCTTGAAGAAGAGCTTGTGTGTCATGATGACCAGTAATTTCATTTCTGATCTTCAGCTCAATATCTTTCTTCCCATCTGCCAAATATAAAAACCATTAGTACTTTCTTCAAGGAGAAACACTACCAGAATAGCAAAATTTGTCGCTAGGGTTAACGATGAATTATCAAAAAATTCTGCTAAATACGAGCAATTTGGGGACGAATTAGCGACAATATTCCAGCGGTATAGGCCCGGGAATTAATTCACCATCGTATGTCTGATTTGGAGATTACTAGCAATTCCAACTTCATGCAGGCAAGTTGCAGCCTATAATCTGAACTGAGGACAGATTTTTGGGGTTAGCTCACCCTTACAGGATAGCGATCCTTTGTTTCGGCCATTGTAACACGTGTGTCGCCAAAAGAATAAGGGGCATGATGACTTGATGTCATCCTCACCTTCCTCCGGCTTATCACCAGCAATCTATTGAGGGTTCCAAACTCAACGATTGCAACTAAACACGAAGGTTGTGCTCGTTGCGGGACTTTGCTAATTTCAGTTTTTTCCCTAGTGAAAATAAAGTGGAATACTATTTTATTATTCTGTTCAAGAGAAAAAAAATAGCATCACCTTTCTGATGAAATTTGCGATGCACCCAATTGAAGATCTACAGGCCAAAAAAAAGAAGAAGGTGAAATAGAGGTTAAGAACTCAAAGGGGACAGAAATTAAAGGAAAGAAAGAACAAGAACACCTTGTGAGGCTTATTAAAACCTATAATTAAAATTTGAAATTATACCTTCATTTGATCTCCTCTTTTGGGATTTGTTCAATTGAGTAGTGGGAATGTGAGTTGACTGAAGTTGGAAATGTTATGTGACACAGTGAACAACTAATGTCATTGGCCAAGAACATATGTGGAGAGGGGGGTCATATTTGGTAGTGTATGACTCATTGACACGTGTAAGGTTAAGAGATGGCCCCCTATGAGTGTAGGCAATATTTAGATATTGCAATTTGCATGGCATTACATGTTTAATCAAAATACTACGTTTGATTTCTACGGCTTCATCGATGGTGCCGAAGTGTCTCCAAATGACGTTCATGCCCCTCTTCAAATATCATGACTTTAAATTTCATAATCGCAAACCTTTAATAAGATATTTCAGAAACAATCTAAATTATATATATATTGATAAGTGTAAATAAATTTAAACTATCAACTAGGGACGGTAAAATCAATCCATGAAAATATGACTCGCTTAAATCCATCAAATTTTGGGTTGATCATTGACCGCTCATTTATTAGTTCAACTCACTCAGCCCGTAAAAGAATTAGGGTAATATGCATCTCAAATTTGGGCCCAAGGCCACAGTTTATGTATACATATACTGGAGTTGTGGGGACACGAGTCCAATTAAAGGGCGAAAATTATGAAGAATGGGCTAGATTCATGAGGACGGTCCTAAGAACAAGAAAGAAGTTCGGCTTCATCGATTATACAATCCAAAAACCGGACGAAGAGTCGCTTGACTTGGAAGATTGGTGGACTATAAACTCATTGTTGGTGTCGTGGATTTGCAACACCATATAACCGACGCTTCTCTCAATGATTACACATAAAGAGGAAGTGGAAGAATTGTGGACAAGTATTCGAGAGCGGTTCGCCGTTAATATCGGTCCTCGAATGCAACAACTAAAGGCGGAACTAGCAGAGTGCCAGCAAAAAGGAAGGACTATAGTGGATTACTATGAAAAACTCACTAAGTTGTGGGGGAATTGGCGAATTACGAACAAATCCCAACTTGTACGTGCAGTAAGTGCACGTGCAATATAGGAACGGTCCTAGAAGCCAAAAGAGAAGAAGAAAAAAATATATTTTTTCTCATGGATTGGATGAGGGAACGTGTGAAACGGTGAGATCGAACATACTGGCCCAGGAACCATTGCCATCATTGAACAAGGTCTACTTAAAGTTGGCTCAAGAAGAGCGTGTGAGAGGAATCACACGAAAAATAGAATACCGTAGTAAAACCATGAATTTTGTCGTACAAGGGAGAAATCCTTGCCGTGATCGAAGTAAAGGGAAAAATGATGGTGCATTTTGCACACATTGCAAGAGATTTGAACACATTATGGACGGATATTTTCGACTCATAGGTTATCCGGGAAATAAAAAAAGACGAAAAAATCAAAGAAAGAGGACGAGGACAACAACAACAACAACAGAGGAGTGGACCAGGATCTGGTCGTGGTAGACACAACTATCGTGCATAGTTGTCAAAGAAGGCAGACAGAGACAGAAATGATGAACACATGTGGCACATGACTTCACAATTTGAGATATGAGATCCAGAAGACTGTAATTCACATGTTGAATTCCCAAATAATAAACCTGAAAGGAAAGATGGATAGTAAGACCAAAAACTCATCCTAGATCACAGACTCTGGAGCTATCAACCATGTGACAGTTAATCCAAAAGAACTGAGCAATACGTGAGACATTCCTAAGTGTTCGATTGGTCTTCCAGATGAAAGTAGCTCGGTGACTACAAAAGAAGGAACAACCAGGCTCACAACTAGTTGATTATTTAGATTATAATATGATATTTAATAAAATTATATGTGTTATACTGGACTCCACCAAGAGGAAGCTGATTGGAAAGGGTGAGCGCCGAGGTGGACTTTACTATTTCTGGAATGTGCTACTGATACGGGCTATGAAGGTAGAGATAGTTGATTGGTTCGATCGTTGGTACAAATGGTTGGGTCATCCTTCAGCACAAGTAACGAAGTCTATTATGACATTAGACTTAAAAGAAAGTCGGTATATATCATATAGAGAATGTGATATATGCCAATAGGCAAAGCAAACGAGAAGTTATTTTTTCTTTAAGTGATAATATTGCTTCGGATACTTTTGAGATGATTCATTGCGATTTATGGGAACCATATAGAACCACTTCCTCTTGTGGTGCTTCATATTTTTTTATTATTGTTGATGATCATTCACGAACTGTGTGGATCTTTCTCTTAGTTAATAAGAAAGCAGTGTCACAAACCTTGAAGAATTTCTTCACCTTGGTGGATAGACAGTTTGGTAAGAAAGTGAAGATTGTTATTAGTGATAACGGAACTGAGTTCACATGTATGAAGACTTACTTCTTCGAACATGGAATTCTTTTCCAAACATCCTGCATAGGGACACCACAACAGAATAGAAGAGTCGAAAGAAAACACCTTCACATTCTTTATATGATGAGAGCATTGAAATTGCAGGGTCATCTTCCGATTAAATTCTGGAGAGAATGTGTTTTAACTGTGGGGTATTTGATCAATAGAACGCCATCTTCGGTGTTGAATGGAAAACCCCCTATGAAATTTTATACGGGAAAGCACCTCGGTATGACCATTTAAGGGTGATAGGATCACTATACTATGCACACACAGAGGGAAGAACGAGGGACAAGTTTGAGAGTCAGAGTTGTAGATGTGTCTTCTTGGAATACCCCCACGGAAAGAAAGGTTGGTGATTGTATGACTTACAGAACGATGAATATTTGGTCTCAAAAGATATTGACTTCTATGAGAATAAGTTCCCATTTACTGTAAGATCGGGTAACTTGAGCGACAATATAGAAGTGATTCTAGACGAAGTGGAGGAAGAAATAAATCAACACGACTTCGAGGAAGACACGACCGATAATATAGGTACGAACGAAATTTGGATGGACGAAGTACATACACCGGATATCAGACCTACGGATCAGCCTGCATTAGACTGGACAAATACAGATCTAGATAGAGAAAGCATGGAGGAAGTACATGTCATGCCCCAAATCATGGCCTGGGTGTAACACGACACTCCATGCTTGACTACATGTGACCGAGAGAATCAACTGGCTGGCTAAATTAACATATGGTATTTACTGAATATGAAATAAAACATATAAATATACTGAACTGTTGAAAAATTCAACTGAATAATCAAAATGCGTAAATACTATGATAAGTCTGAAAGTAATAATAATACGTAGTCAACATGGCTAACACATAAGTCTGTTAAACTCTGACTGACTGCAACTATAGTCTATGAAGCCTCTAAAGTGTACTGAAATACTGACTGTTCATTGTGACAAGGCCCTCGACATACCTCATTGACTAAATATTGTGAAGACTGGAAATAAAATAATGCCCTTAGAGACTAGAGCTCACTAAGTAGCTGATACGCGAATCCTAGTGAGCAGAATCGTCAACCTGTAAATCATTACATGTATCGCAAGATGCAGACCCCAGACAAAATAGACGTTAGTACATTTGAATTGCACTAGTATGTAAAGAAACTGAAAGAAAGAATTGTAAAGGCTGAAATTGAAACTGAACTAATGACTGATAACTGAAGTGAACAAAAGAAGTAAATGATATGAATACTTCTTGTTCTGAAATGAAGAATCACATGTTTAACTGAAATAATAAATAATTATGGCCTTAGGCCCAATGTATGTGCACAAATTTATGGTATTGGACCCAAGTGTATGTATACATAAACTGTGGCCTTGGGCCTAAATACATCTTTGGCCTTGGGTCCAAAATACAGGTGTTCAACATTAAATAATTTACATAAAAGAATTGGGAATCATGCTAAAATATACAATGCTGACTTGGTGAGCAATGATTCGCTAAGACATGTATTCATGAAACTGATTATGAGACCTGAAGCCTTAACTGTTTCTAGACCTGCTGAGTTTCTAAACTGAGACTCAGGGATATCAAACACAAGTCTATATTAATAATGTTCTGAGTTCATAATGTTCAAAATGACAATCATGAACGTATTACGAAACTAGAGAATAGAAGTTCTGCGAATATTTAGGAAACTAAGGTATCACTATATTCTGAGGTAATTCGTAATAGTCAATAAAGAACGCGGTGTAGGGAGAATCATCAACATTTTCAAACGTAGAAAGTTAGTCTCACATATCTTACTTCCCTTCTCTTGGGCGTAATACAATGTCCTTCAACCCTTTCAACTTTAATCTAAAGCAATACAAGTAAAAGGGACTCCATATTAGCAATAAAACTCATACTTTGTTCATCTAAGCATTTCATCAAACACTTAGTGGGTATAAAGCTCCACAACTTCCATTAATAGTGTCTTCTTCACCCAATTCTCATTCTATTACTTCTATGTGATTCTACAATATTGATTAGATATATTAACACCATTATTCATCCCCCATAAGATTATAACAATCCTAGGTCAACAATCTAAAACCCTACCATAGTTCATATGAACCCATTAACTTATCTCCCAAGAACTCATTAATTCACAACTACAAATGATTAGAAGGGGAAAGGATTACCTTTTTGATGTTCAACCTCCTTGAATTCAAATTATAGGGTTTCCACGTCCAACGATAACGTCTCTATCAAGTTTTATGGATTAGAAGGGTTTAATCACATTAGAAGGGTATTAGAGGCTTGAATTCACGCTAGAATCATTGAAGAACTTACCTTGGAGGGTTCTTGAGACATGTTACTTTTTATCTATTACTTTAAGGTGATATTTCATGATTAGGATGTTAGATAAATAAACCCCAAGCCTAAATATAAGTTAAAAATACAAAAATCCGATATTTGACCCGAAAAAGGCCTATTCATGATGGGCCCACAACGCAAGTGAACAGCAGGAGCCCCTATAGGTCAAGATTTTCGAGAGAATGATTTCCTGAACTTGACATGCGACGTGGGGCCATCGCATGCGCCCTCACGCTCGACCCATGTCTATCGCGAGTCTCCTGTACCAGCTTCTACGTAGTGTTTTTGTAACGCGCATAAATTTTTTTACAGAGATTCGTTCAGACTCCACAATATACCATTGGAAATGTATTTTAAATATCTACATCTTTCATGTTTTACGATTTCTCAAATTCTCAACGCCCTTTCATGAAATCGGGCTGGAGGGCAGAGCTGCGGTAAACTTAGTCGATTCTATCGATTCTTAAGCACTTCACTACTTGTCTTGATTTCAAATAACTATTTCCACCCAAACGCATCCCGATAGAACTTCACATGTCTAAAATGTCACATTAATACTCATTTAACACATTCACAACTAACCTGGATTTATGGGATGTTACATTATCTCCCCCTTGGGATCGTTCATCCTCGAATGATGGTTTTGGTTACTTACATGGCTAATGCTGGATCATAAACATGACTGATGGAAATATTTGTACACTGAACTAACATGAACATATGAATATTAAACTGAACGAATGCTGAACTGAATAGATACTGAACTGAATTACTACTGAACTAACTGAATACTGAGAACATGGAGATTATAGCATAAGGTCTGAGTGTGAATGTTAGTTACCTTCAATATTTTCTGCTTGTCTTCAAATAGGTACGGATACTTGGACTTCATGTCCTATTTGGCTTCCCATGTGGCCTCTTCAACTTTCAAATTTCTCCATAGTACCTTCACTAAAGCAATCATCAGGTTCTCAACTTGCGAACCTGATGATCAAGAATAGACACTGTAATCTCCTCATAAGACAAGCTATCTTTAAATCTTGTGATTTTTATAGGAACAACCAGAGATGGGCCCCCCATAAACTTCTTTAATATAAAGATGTAAAACACTTGGTGTACCACATCCAACTCTTGTGGAAGTTCTAACTCATAAGCCATCTGGCCGATCCTTCATAGGATCCTATATGACCCAATATAACGGGGACTTAGCTTACCCTTCTTCCAAAATGTCATAACTCCTTTCATGTGTGGAACCTTCAAGAACACCCAATCATTAACCTAAAATTCGAAATCTCTGCAACGTACATCAAAATAGGACTTATGGCGACTTTGAGCCATTTTTAGATGCTCTTGAATTAACTTGACTTTCTTCATAGCCTGGTGGACGAAATCTGGTCCTAACAATTCCGCTTCACCAACTTTAAACCATCCAATTTGTGATCTACACCTGTGGCCATACAGAGCTTTGAACTATGTTATCTTGATAATAGAATGATAACTATTATTATAAGCAACTTCTATGAGAGGTAAGTGATCATCCCAATTACCTTTAAAATCAAGGACACATGCCCTCAACATATCCTCAAGTGTCTGAATAGTGTGTTTTTCCCGACCATATGTTTGAGGATGAAAAGTTATACTAAGGTTCACCCTTGTGCCTAATCCCTTCTGAAAGGATCTCAAAAAATTTGTTATGAACTGGGCACCACGATATGAGACGATTGACACTGGGTCTCATGAAATTGGATGATTTCCTTAATATATAACTTGGCATGGTCTTCTGCTGAGTTTTTAGTTTTCATGTGCAAAAGTGTGTTGACTTATTGAGTCAATCTACAATCACCGAAATCGAATCATGCTTACAAAAAGAGTGAGGTAAACCTATTATTGTTAGGTAGATTTTAATACTATTTTAGAGTGTGTTTTAGGGATTCTCTTGTTTGTCTTTTAGTTGTCTTGTGCAATATTATGCGTGTTGTTTTGTGTTTTCAGGTTTTAAGCGATTCAGAAAGGAATAAGGTGAATCCAAAGAAAATAGGCGGTTATTGAGGACAAAAATGCATATCTGGTCACAAGAAATAAGTCAAAGAAGCCTTGGAAAGCTCAAAAAATAGTTTAAACAAATTCTGGAATAAGAACGTTGAGGCGTAGCGACGCAGGAAGATGGAGTCAAGGCGCCTGATTGGCAGAAGCAGGAATACATTTACCGTCGAAGGCGCCGCGGTGCCAAACATCAGAGTCGCGACGCCAATTCACCCGAGAGCAGAGTCAGTTTCTGCCAAAGTAGAGCCGCGGCGCCACCCAGCAAGAACCACGGCGCTGCAGTCCGAATATGGCCCAATTACCTAAATCCTAAACGGACAAGGGGAAGGTTTTCCGTATCTATAAAAGGAGTGGCTTGGCTCAGAAAAAAAGGACATATTGGAGGCAAGGAACAAGAGAGAAAGAAGTACTTAGAGACATCAATTTCTCAAGTTCTTTTCCTTTTCTTTACTTTAATTCAGTTTATGTTGGATAATAAGTTAATTAGTTTTCTTAGCATGTCTATGAGCTAATTACTTTTATTAGGGTTTTTCGTTGAATCACTTGAAACTCTATTATGATTTAATGCACTGCTAGTGTTTCTTCTTCATCTATTAAGATCTCTTCAACTTGTGCTTATTGAATGAGAATTAATTGGCCATTAGTTTTTATTACCTATATGATTTTAAATCAAGATCTGAAAAGTGAGATTTGAATATGCTATAGTTGATTAGACGTAGGTTTAATCATGAACGATAGTATCACGATTGCCTGTGTAGCTTTTTAGGTTATTGATCTTAATCCTTCTATATGATTGAATTTATCATAGAAATATTGAAAATTCTCACTTAGGTTGAGTTTTTATATGTCCTAACTGGAATACAGAACATCTCAGTTAACTTGTTATCTTAATACGAAGAAGAATCGCTAGTCTTGCGTTAATGAATGATAGAGTGGATTGTTGATGAGATTGGAAACCCTAATTTCCTTCATTACTGAACTAAACTTCGTGTGTTTTCACTGCTATTTTATTCCCGCAATCTATTTTAGTTTGTTAATTCTTAGTTTAGAAATCACAACTTATATTCGTTTTACAAATAAAAACTAAAGATTAGTTAATTGGTAATTGATAAATCAGTCTCTGTGGACGATACTCGGTTTTACCGAAATTATTACAAATTGTGCAACGTACACTTGCGTAGCATCTACAAATTTCGCAACAAGTTTTTGGCGCCATTGTCGGGGACTGAAGTATTATCAATATCATAATAATTAATCTTATTTCTAATTTGGTTGTTCCTAGAACACATTTTTTACTTAATTTGCGTGCATTGTTTTTATCAGTTTTAGGTAGCTTTGTTATATGCGTATTAGAAGATGAGCAGACAATCTTGTTCCTCTGAATCCGAAGATTGAAAAAGCGTGCAAGCTAAACCGAAAGAACAAAAGAATTGTTAATTCAACTGCTATGGCAAATCAATATGATAATGATGGGTTGAATGGATGAGTGCTAGAATTTGTGCAGGCACAAGCTCAGAATCCTGCTGCAAGGAGCTTATGGGACTACATATTGCCAATTGTTACAGGAGTGCAGACATGCATAAGGCCACCAGTTGTGGAGGCAAATAATTTCAAGATTAAGCCAACAATCCTGCGATGGTCCAGAGCACAGTTCAGTTTGGTGGGTTGCCCTCAGAAGATACACACATGCATTTGGAAAACTTTTTGGAGTTATGTGCTATATTTAAGTATAATGGTGTTACTGATGATGTCATTAGGTTGAGGCTCTTCCCATTCTCACTACGGGACCGAGCTAAAATCTGGTTGAACTCTCTGCAAGCTAACTCTAGCACTACGTGGCAAGACTTGGCTCAGAAGTTTCTTACAAAACTTTTCCCTCCATCAAAGGTTGCTACACTAAGGGGAGAACTAAACAACTTCTATCAGCTGGAAGGAGAATCTCTATATGATGCTTGGGAAAGATTCAAAGAGTTGCAAAGGAAGTGGCCTCATCATGGACTTGAGCAGTGGATGTTAGTCCATAATTTTTACAATGGTTTGTGTGGTACTTCTCGTACCATAATTGATGTTGCTGCTGGAGGGACATTTATGAGCAAGAGTGTTAATGAGGTGTATGAGTTGTTGAAAGATATGGCAATAAATAACCATCAGTGGTCCGATGAAAGATCCATCAACAACAGAAAGGTGGTTGGAGTTCATGAGTTAGATGTCATCACTGCGTTAACTGCTCAAGTTGCTTCTTTGGCAAAACAATTACAACAGAATACTATGGCAGCCAATGTTATTCAGACGCATGTGGGATGTGAAATTTATGGGGGACCACATACTTTTGATCATTGCACAACAGTGGATACCATCAATGTACCTATGGATCAAGCACAAGTTCAGGCAGTTGGAAACTTTCAGAGGCCCTACAACAACCCATTCTCCAACACTTACAATCATGGGTAGAGGAATCACCCTAATTTTTCATGGAGACACAGCCAGAACCAGCAGCTACAGTTCCAAGGGCAGTATCAACATAGCAATCAACAACAGCCCATGAATCAAGCTTCGTCGTCTCAACAGCCCAGACCATAAGTTCAACAAGCTGACTCCAATGAATTGCATGCAGTCTTGTTGACCCTCACCAATTCCCAAACTCAGTTCATGATAGAAACTAGATCATCTATCCAAAACTAGGAGACACAAGTGGGCTAGCTAGCAAATATGTTAAAAAACAGATCGCAGGGGAATCTCTCTAGCAATACTGTTGTAAATCCGAAGGAGCAATGTCAGACTATAAATTTGAGAAGCGGTAAGCAAGTTGAACCAGCTACACATCTACCATCTGCGGAGAAGATGGACAAATTGGGTGAGATATCTAATTTAGAGAAGGAGAGGGTTACTGAAGACCAACCCATGATAGAAAAGACACTACTAGCAGTGAGTAATAAGCCTCAAATCAGAATTTAGTACCCTCAGAGGCTTAAAAACAATTCTCTGGATAAATAATTTTCCAAGTTTTTGGAAGTATTCAAGAAGCTGCACATAAATATTCCTTTTGTTGAAGCCCTGGAGCAAATGTCCAGTTGTGTCAAATTTATGAAGGAGATTCTCTTTAAAAAGAGAAAGCTGGAAGATTATGAAACTGTGGCATTAACTGAGGAGTGTAGTGCTATCCTACAAAGAAAGCTTCCCCAGAAGTTGAGAGATCCAGGAAGCTTCATCATTTCATGCACTATAGGGAATTTTGAGTTTCAGCATGCTCTGTGTGATTTGTAGGCAAGTATCAACTTGATGCTCTATTCTGTATTTTAATGACTTGGTGTGGGGGAAGAAAGGCCTACAACCATTACTTTGCAGTTAGAAAATCATTCGATCAAGCATCCATGAGGTATCATTGAAGATGTGCTAGTAAAAGTGGATAAGTTCATCTTTCCTGTTGACTTCATTATTCTGGATATGGAAGAAGATGAAAATATGCTCATCATCCTGGGGAGACCATTCTTACCTACAGGGCAAGCACATATAGATGTTCAGAAGGGCGAATTAAAACTCCGAGTCCAGGGAGAAAAAGTGATTTTTAATGTATTCAGGGCAACAACTTATCCAAGAGCAAGTGACAACTGCTTTTCCATTGATGTGATTGAAAAAACTATTTCTGAGAAAAGCTTCAAGAGTACTGATGCTCTTGAAGTAGCATTAACACAATGCGAGGAAGATGATAGTGAAGATACTGAGCTCATGGAATATGCCAAGTGGGTGAACTCCTATGAGCCCTTCTATAGGAAGAAATATGAGGAGTTGAAAAAAATGTCAAAGAAACCATTACCTTCCATAGACAAAGCTCCAGTGTTAGAATTGAAGACCTTACCAAATCATCTGCACTACATATATCTAGATATTAGAGGGATAAGTCATTCTACAGTGATGCATAAGATCCATTGGAAGATGAGAGAAGGCCTTAAATTGGAGCAAAAAGGAGTTTGAACCCAACTATGAAGGAGGTGGTGAGAAAAGAGATCCTGAAATGAAGAGGAAATCCGCGTCCGGCTAAATGACGTTAACGACAACGCTCTTGGGAGGCAACCCAACATCTTAATTGTGTTGTTTTTTTTGTTTTGTCTTATGTTGAACAATCCCATTGTCTTATTGTTTCTTGATCTTTTTTTTATGTTAGGTGAATTGTGAGCCAACTCTGCGGGTGAAAAAGTGTCGCGAGATGGGTGATGCCCCGAATGAAACCTACTTTGGCTATCCTCCACAGTACCAGCCCTATCAGTCACCACCGTCGCCACTACCATATTGAGATCGTTGTCGTTGTTTATGTAAGTCTTCATTCCCTTTCTTTCCTTTTTCACATTAGGGATAATGTGTTAATTAATTTTGGGGGGGAGTCTTACTACTTTGTGTTAGTAGTCTTTAATTGTTTATGTTCAGTTGTTTGTTTATTGTTAGTGTCAGTGTTTGAGTGTCATGTGTCAATGAATTAAGTTCATAATAATAGCCCATGAGATTGAGTGAACACATGTGATAAAGTTGAATGAAATTGATAGCCATGAAATGCATAAATCTGTGTGCTTATGCTAGATAAGTCTTGAGTTACTTTTAATTATTAATAAGTATGAAAACTTGATCATGATTGGTGAATTTCTTGTACTCAAATATTGGTTTATGCATGATTGAATTTTGGTTTGAGGAAAGATGGTGGAAAGTTCTAGAACTTGCTTGCTATTTGAGACGAAATCATAGATGATGCATGCTTAGGGAAATGATTTAGGCTATTTTTTTAGAACGATTGAGTCTTTCAAGCCACCCTTGATTACATTAATCCCTAGTTACCCTTTTTTTAGCCTTAAGTAATCCTTCTTTGATTGACGTCTATTATGACCTACTTGAAACCCTTTACTATTTTTCCTTCCCTTGAATTTTACCATGAGCATATAAGTATATGATTAGGGATTGATTGTTTGTAATGGTATTCTAGATTGGGTTCTATCAATGGAAGAGTAAAAGATTGAGAAAAATTCACTGAAAAAAATATATATATAAAAATGTGTAAGTGTGAATTTTCTCAATCTAGAAAAGAAAAGAAAATTGGGGATTGTTGTTGGTTGGTAATGTAGATATCAAGTTTGGTTGGTTGGTTTCTATGCTTATGATAATTTTGAACCTAAATGACATTTCATCTACCCGTGCCTAAGCCTATCGTTATAACCTATAAAAGTCCTATTGATTCTTGAGCATGTGTTGTCTACATTAGTGGAGAGTAGCAAGTTAGCAAGCCTATGGGATTATGGACTTGATGGACTGTTGGTGAGAATTCAGTTTGTATAAACTGAGTTGAGTACTTGTTTATTGAGTGATCATGGTTGGGTTGCCATATGCATTAATAACTTTAAGCAAATCTGAGGAATATCTGACTTGAAATTCTAGATAGCAAATTAGTGGCTAGAATGTTCCTGAAGATTATATTGCATGTTGCTCATGATTTTTGAGGCATAATATATTGTTGTTGACCTGATTCAGTCTAGAGTATGTGTCTTTCTTTTTAAAGTGTCTAGAGTTCTTCACTCGAGGACGAGTAAATGATAAGTTTGGGTGTGTTTGTTAGGTAGATTTTAGTACTGTTTTAGAGTGTGTTTTAGGGATTCTCTTGTTTGTCTTTTAGTTATCTTGTGCAGTATTATGCGTGTTGTTTTGTGTTTTCAGGTTTTAAGCGATTTAGAAAGGAATAAGGCGAACTCAAAGGAAATAGGCAGTTATTGAGGACAAAAATGCATATCTGGTTACAAGAAATAAGTCATAGAAGCCCTGGGAAGCTCGGAAAGCAGTTTACACAAATTTTGGACGAAGAACGCTGAGGCGTCGCGGCGCAGAAAGATGGAGTCGAGGCGCCTGATTGGCAGAAGAGGGAAGAAATTTACCGTCGAAGGCGCCGCGGCGCCACTTCACCCGAGAGTCGAGTCGGTTTCTGCCAAAGTAGAGTCGCGGCGCCACTCAGCAAGAGTCGTGGCGCTGCAGTCTGAATCTGGCCGAATTACCTAAATCCTAAACGGACAAGGGGAAGGTTTTCCGTATCTATAAAATGAGGGGCTTGGCTCAGAAAAAAAAAAGACACATTGGAGGCAAGGAACAAGAGAGCAAGAAGCAATTAGAGACATCAATTTCCCAAGTTATTTTCCTTTTATTTAATTTAATTCATTTTATGTTGGATAGTAAGTTAATTAGTTCTCTTAGCATGTCTATGAGCTAACTACTTTTATTAGGATTTTTCGTTGAATCACTTGAAACTCTATTAAGATTTAATGCACTGCTAGTGTTTCTTCTTCATCTATTAAGATCTCTTCAACTTGTGCTTATTGAATGAGAAATAATTAGCCATTTGTTTTTATTACCTATATGATTTTAAATCAAGATCTGAAAAATGAGATTTGAATATGCTATAGTTGATTAGACGTAGGTTTAATCTTGAACAAGAGTATCACGATTGCATGTGTAGCTTTTTAGGTTATTGATCTTAATCCTCCTATGTGATTGAATTTATCATAGAAATATAGAAAATGCTCACTTAGGTTGAGTTTTTATATGTCCTAACTGGAATATAGAACATCTCAGTTAACTTGCTATCTTAATAAGAAGAAGAATCGTCAGTCTTGCGTTAATGAATGATAGAGTGGATTGTTGATGAGATTGAAAACCCTAATTTCCTTCATTACTGAACTAAACTTCGTGTGTTTTCAATGCTATTTTATTCCCGCAATCTATTTTAGTTTGTTAATTCTTAGTTTAGAAATCACCACTTATATTCGTTTGCCAAATAGAAACAAAAGATTAGTTAATTGGTAATTGATAAATCAGTCTCTGTGTACGATACTCGGTTTTACCGAAATTATTAAAAATTGCGATACGTACACTTGCGTAGCATATAGAAATTTTGCAACAATTATGAAATCCATATTAATCATCTTCCATTTCCAAACATGAATGTCTATGTTCTGAGCCAAACCACCGGGCCTCTAGTGCTCTGTTTTCACTTGCTGACGGTTCAGACAGTTAGCCACAAAATTTGCAACGTACTCTCTTTCATGTCATTCCACCAATAAATCTCCTTAAGGTCATTGTACATTTTAGTAGCACCTGTATGGATAGAATATCATGAAATGTGCACTTCTGGCATAATTCTTTCTCTCAGTCAATCTACATCTGGGACCCATAATCTGTTTTGGTACCCTAAAGTACCATGATCTCCCCCTTGTTCCAAAGTCGTTATTTTATACTCATGAATCCCTTTCCTTAACACATAACTTAGCATGATCTTTTATCTTTTCTGTGATTTCTTAATCAATAATAACTAAACTCGACCATCGTTCTACTCACTTCATGTTTCTCACATATGCTAGGCACATTCCTTATGGTAATCATATCATTTTGCCCTTAATCCATAATTGAGTTTCTTCAAATCTCGCGCTAACTCTTGGGTTTCAAAAGTCTAACTGAACTAACTGACGATTCACATATCTCCCCCTTTAGACCAAAGGCTAAGGTTGTATACTTGCGGATTCTTCTATTTTGTTGAGGTCAAGCAATCTCTTTATCTTATGCCATTGCTCGTACTTTGCATTACTGAGGACTCAACTTTACACTAATTTCTGAGCAATATTCTTTTTCAAACAACAAAGTTACTTACATAAACGGGAAACTAATGTATTCTTAACTGTCGTACAAAATCTTAATGACTTAAATTTGCTCACATCTATCAATCTTAGGGAAAGTCATTTTTGATAACTCTTAAAGGCTATTATGTTGTAGTTTGCTCTCATGCTTAACTGATTTCTCCTTCCACTAATCAATATACATCGAATTTAACTTAAACCCTTGGGTTATAACATGCATTCAGATATATTTCAAACTGCCACCTACTCATTGGTCTTAACCTATCTAAGAGAATCAAATCGTACCTCTACCAGCTCTGCTGAAATCCTTCATTCACTTTTCTAGTGAAGACATAATCTTAGGACTTATACATTATTTATAATCCTAGTACTCAATTTCATTCGATTTTGATTAATCCCTGTCAGAATACACGTCACACTACTATACTTGGCTTACAACCTCTAATCTTCGTCTATCTCTCCTCAGAACTTACTCATTATTCTTCTACTCATCACTTGCTAGCATCATATTCTATTATTCTGCTTTGAACAACTAAAGTAAAGCATAAGGTTAGTTCTAACATCCCCTCATTATCTCACCTTATTATACTGTCTTATACTACCATTTTATGAATTATAGACATGGATCACAGTTAGGAAAGTTACGTCTCTCTTATACAAAGATCAAAATACCTAATCCTGAACTTTCTATACACTTCAACAATGTACCAAGCTATACACATCTGGGGTAATAATTAATCACATAACCTAAAAAGGGAACTGTCACATCTTATCTCTTAATAATATTTCATTCTCGTAGTAACTTACGAACATCGTACTCTCTGGTCCTGATCTGACTAAACTTAAATAAAATAAAAATATATCCAAAATTTCAACATAGTCCGCTCATAGTTCTCATGTCGTACACCATCTTTTTTTATTCATGTGCCTGGATTGTACAAAAAATATACTTCATCTGAAAAATCGTAACATTTAAGAATCATAGGTAATCTTCCCTTAGGCACCTATCTGTTCAAAGCCATAAAAATCAATTTGTGCCCGTTGTGTCTAGAATCATAACATGTTACCCTGTGGGGTCTTACATTAGAGCTATCATCATCATACATGTGGTGACATCTAGAGATTCCTCTGATGACCTGTTAAAGCATGCAAGAGGTTCTGACGGAGGTCTGTATTATCAGACTTAGCTACATTATGCCCGGCTTGGGCTTGTGAATTACGTGGAGCTACTGAATTTTTAGAGTGAGCCACGTTACCTATAGTACAATGTCTTGCAGGTGGACAATTTCTCAGATAGTGGCCCTACTGTACACACCCAAAACATCCATCCATACCTAAACAACACTCTTACCACACTTGTTGTACATAAGATTTTGAAAGCCCCTGTTGTCCACACTAGCCTATGGCAGAGAGCCTGGTGCTCTGAAACTTTGTTTTTGGTTGAAATGACCTTTCTGATCATATCTGGATCTCGGGACTGGTGCACTGGCTGCATATGGAGTTGGTCTTGATGACCTCCTATTAAGAAACTATCTGCATCCACCTCCGAAAGTCCTTCATGGTTAAAGCTACCTGCAGACTTAGCTCTTTTGATTATCTCTCTATCTTTCTTTTCCTGTAGTTTCACACTTTTCTTTTTTAAGTACATCATTATTATTCAACTTCTAAATCCATTATACAACACCCCTTCTTGGGCGACATATACTTTATTCCCCTTTCAATATCATCTCAAGTCTCATTCGTTACCAACAAGTACTTTACAATTTTACCCCAATGGGTAATCGTCCTCACACAAACGTTGAACTCTCTGCTCGTCGCTTGCGTATTCGATACATACGAAGTTCGATAAGAATAGAAGGTTACCTATTGCTCTAAGCTTCATGGCACAATCTAAAGTAGAAAGAAGTGAGACAATCCTGAATGTCTTGGTATTCTACTGTTTACATGTGTGGCATGCACACACACATAAAATGACCTCACTGGACACGGCTTCATAGACTCCCCGAACTCTAAAACCTAGTGCTTTGATACTAAGCTTTATCACGTACCGAACCATAGTATGGGTATAACACAACACTCGGTATATGACTGTATATGATTGAGCGAACCAACTGACTAGCTAAATCAACATGTGGTATATATTGAATACGAAATAAAACATATAAACATACTGAGCTGCTGAAAATTCTGACTGAATAATCAAAATGCGGAAATACTCAGATGTGTTTGAAAGTAATAATAATATGTAGCCAATATGGCTAACACATAAGCCTGCTAAACTCTGACTGACTGCATTTATGGTCTATGTATCCTCTAAAGAGTATTGAAATACTTATTATTCCCTGGGACAAGGCCCCCGATATACCTCACTAACTAAATATTGTAAAGACTAAAAATACGATAATGCCCCGAAAGACTGGAGGTCACCAAGTAGCTGATACGCGAATCCTAGCAAGCAGAATTTTCAACCTATAAATCATTACCTGCAACGCGAGATGCAGGCCCCGGGAAAAAGGGACGTTAGCACATTTAAATTGCACTAGCATGTAAAGTAACTTAAAGAAAGAACTGTAAAGGCTGAAACTAAAACTGAACTAAAGTGAACAAAAGAAGTAAATCATATGAATACTTCCTGTTCTGAAATAAAGAATCACATGTTTAACTGAAATAATAAATAATTGTGGCCTTAGGCCCAATATATGTGCACAAATCTATGGCATTGGACCCAAGTATACGTATACATAAACTGTGGCCTTAGGCCCAAATACATCTATGGCCTTGGATCCAAAATACATGTGTTCAGCATTAAACAATTTACATAAAAGAATTGGGAATCATGCTAAAATATACAACACTAACATGGTGAGCAATGATTCGCTAAGACATGTATTCATGAAACTGATTATGAGACCTGAAGCCTTAATTGTTTCTAGACCTGCTGAGTTTCTAGATTGAGACTCATGGATATCAAACACAAGTCTAAATTAATAATGTTCTGAGTTCACAATGTTTGAAATGACAATCATGAATGAAATAGGAAACTAGAGAATAGAAGTTCTGTGACTATTTAGGAAACTAAGGCATCACTATGTTCTAAGGCAATTCATAATACTCAATAAAGAACGTGTCGTAGGGAGAATCATCAACATTTCCAAACGTAGAGAGTTAGCCTTACATAGCTTAATTCCCTGCTCTTGGGCGTAATACAACGTCCTTCAACCCTTTCAACTTTAATCTAAAGCAATACAAGTAAAATGGATTCCATATTAGCAATAAAAATCATGATTTGATCATCTAAGCATTTCATCAAACACTTGGAGGGAATAAAGCTCTACAACTTCCATTGATGATGTCTTCTTCACCCAATTCACATTATATTACTTCTAGGTGATTTTATAATCTCGATTAGATGTAATTAACACCATTCTTCATCCCCTATAATATTATAACAATCTTAGGTCAACAATCCAAAACCCTACCATAGTATAGATGCTTTTCTTTATCAAACTCATTAACTTATCTCCCAATATCTCATCAATTCACAACTACAAATGAATTAGAAGTGGAAAGAATTACCTTTTTGATGTTCAATCTCATTGAATTCGAATCCTACGGTTTTCACATCCAACGATAACGTCTCTATCAAGGTTCTATGGAATAGAAGGGTTTAATCACGTTAGAAAGGTATTAGAGTTTTGAATTCACGTTAGAATCATTGAATAACTTACCTTGAAGGATTCTTGAGGCTTAAGACTTGTTCTATCTAACTTTGGGTTGATATTTCGTGATTAGGGGTGTTAGGGAAATAAACCCCAAGCCTAAATATAAGTTAAAAACATGAAAATCAGACTTTTGATCGAAAAACTGGCCCATTCGCGATGGGCCACGATGCAGGGGTACTGCGGGACCCCCTGCAGGTCAATACTTCATAGTGCATGATTTCCTGCGCCTGGCACGCGATACGGGGCCATCATACGTGCTCTCATGCGTGGAGCGTATCCATTGCGAGTCGCACATGCCGACTTCTGCATAGTGTTTTTATAAAGCATATAACATTTTGTGTAGAGATCCGTTTGGCCTCCATAATATACCGTTGGAAATTTATTTCAAAGATCTACAACTTTTATGTTATAAGGTTTCTCAAATTCCCAATGAGTTTTCACAAAATCGGGATGGAAAGTAGACCTGCCGTAAACTTAGTCGATTCTATCGAATCTTAAGCACCTCACTACTCGTCTTGATTTAAAAATAACTATTTCCACTCAAACTCATCCAGGTAGCACTTTACATGTCTAAAATGTCACATTAATACTCATTTAACACATTCACACCTAATCCAAATTTATGGGATATTACAGTACAGACTGAAGGTATCCAGACTAACGAAATACCTCTGGAAGAATAATTAGGTTGAGGTAAACGTCAGAAGCATGAATTAACTCGTCACAGAAACATTCTGAAAATAAAGTCCATCAGCGCGTCCTCCCGATCCTCAGCAATCCTCAGGTGCACCTTATCCTTTAGTTAACTATATATTCTATGATATTTTTTCCTCGCAACACCAAAAGTTCCTTTCAACAATTACCACAGGAGCCGAACCAAAAACCTTCTCGCAGGCAATGAAAAAGGAATATTGGAAAATAGCCATGCAACAAGAGATCCAAGCGTTGGAGGATAATGGAACATGGACACTAGAAACTTTGCCATCAGATAAAAAATCACTCGGATGTAGATAGGTGTACAAAATTAAGTACAACTCTAATGGCATAATTTAGTGATATAAAGCTCATTTGGTCATCTTTGAAAATAAACAGGAGGAAGGAATTGACTACAATGAAACTTTTGCTCCGGTTGCTAAAGGTAGTAACTGTTCGAATCTTCTTGGCTGTTATGGCAGCATGAAATTAGGAGTTGTATCAGATGGATTCTCATAATTCTTTCTCACACAGCGAGCTTACCGAGGAAGTTTATATGAAATTGCCACCGGGATTCCGTGTTCCTAATCTAAGGCAAGTATGTCGACTTCAGAAATCTTTGTATGATTGAAGAAACCTCCAAGGTGTTGGTTTGCAAAATTGTTAAGTGCTTTAATGAAATATGGGTTCAAACATTCGTATATTCTCTATTCACTATGCACTGGTAGGTATGCAACTTAACGTCTTAGTCTATGTAGATGACTTAATTATCTCCAGAAATGACCAGAGTTCCATTAAACGATTCAAAGACTATCTCCACACCTATTTTTACATGAAGGATTTGGGCCCTCTGGCGAATTTTCTAGGAGTTGAAGTTGCACGTGGACCAACTGGGTTATTTCTTTGTCAACGAAAATATGTCCTAGATATAATCTATGAGTTTGGATTATAGGGAGCTAAACCAATCAATACTCCCATGGAACAGAATCATGATTTGGCGTTTGCCGGAGAAGCCAATTTAGGTGATCCGAAACCATACCGACTTTTGATCGATCGATTGATATACCTCAGTTTTACGCTACCCGAGTTTTCATATTGTGTGCATGTTCTATCACAATTCATGTAGCAACCGAAGGAAGCACACTGGAATGCGGTTATCCGTGTGGTGTGTTACTTGAAGAAAACCCCAGGACAAAACATAGTGATGAGAAAAGATTGTGATCTCTAGTTGTATGGATGGTGTGATTTGGACTGGATCGGATGTCCATTAACTCGGAAATCTCTTACAGGTTGGTTTATCTCCCTTGAGAATTTACTCGTGTCATGGAAAACCAAGAAGCAGCATATTATCTCGCGCTCGTCAGCGGAGGCTGAATACAGATCGATGGCAATGACCGTTTGTGAATTGAAATGGTTAAAGAAAATTTTGCATAGTTTGGGCGTTGAACATAAGTCTCCGGTTAAAATATATGTGATAGTCAAGTAGCTTTGTATATTGCCCGAAATCCCGTGTTTCATGAACGGACTATACACATTAAAATGGACTGTCATTATGTCCGCGACGCAATCCAATCCAGTAAAATATTCCCCAGTCATGTGTCAACCAGTGAGCAGTTGACCAATGTGTTTACAAAGGCTTTGGGCAAATCGCAACATGAATATTTACTTGGCAAGTTGGGCATTCGAGATCCTCATGCTCCAATTTGGAGGGGGGTATTAGAATAAGATTTGGTAATTATGATAATATAGAATTTGTAGTCCTATTAGAATATGGTTACCCTTTACCCTATTTGACTAGGAAAATAATGATCTTACATCTATATAAATAGGTCATTATGATGAATGAAAAGTAGAAAGAATTCTCCTATTATTCTTATCTTTCTAAATTTCCGTCTATGTCTCGATTTTAACATATAGCTATAATAAAGAAAGAAAATAGTTTTATTAGGTACTAAACAATTATAAAAGAACAAACAAAGAAATTAAAACTTAGTAAGGATTGGGCTGGTGGGTTATGACCTACTTTTTATTCCATTTTAGTCTAATCCATTTCAGTCCAAGTAACTTTTGAGCGGATCAATAACTTATCTATTTTTAACTCAGGCCACTTTGACCTGATCTAATTTCACCCAACCCATCAATTTGACACCTTTACTATCAGTCAGGGAGGATGTAGCTTGATGTTATCAGGTTCATTTGAATCTGATATTTTCCGCTCCGAGTATAAATTTTTATGTGATAATAATGAGTTTAATGCTAAAAACCTTAAAGGTTAAACCTATTAATATTAAATCCTAAGTATGCTATAGGATAATTTATAATAAAGGGATCTTCATATTTTTAGGTTGTAGACTAAAAATTAATTTGTCCGCTTAGTTGTACCAACCGTTTGTAATCATTGCCTATAGTATAATTATTAATTACAGACTGGCCAAAATTTGTTAAAAAATAAAGCGTAAGGTAATGTTTTTTTGTGACTATCGGAATCGGATTGTTGTTTAGTGTAAAGTTCCTATATAAATTCCCCCGGTTTTCCAGCTGACAATAATATTGGGCTTTGATATGAAGTGTCACGTGTAATTGTAAGTCCTTTTTTTTTTAATGAAAATACTTCTTATATTAAATTATGTGTAATTGTAAGTCGATTCCACCTATTGGGTGTTAAGGAAAAATACACTTCCACAATCATTTAAACCCTTTGAGCAATACTCTCGTTTGACTTTTAATTAATGGACAGTCGACACTTCCCCTTATCCCCATGAGAAACAATTTACATTGATCCTGCCATATATATTGACATATAACCATATAAATATAATATATATTTTTGATGTGAATTCAAATTTAATTCATCTTCAGTATGGACAACGGCCGGAAATCGTTAAATCCCTAAGTGTTTATCAGGCTTTGAATGCAAAATAATAAAATGGTTTATTGACTTTAACATGATATAGTTTTAAGTTTAAAATAAATTTTATATTATTGTAATATTTTCTCTGTTTCAATTTATCTGACAATGTTCAAATTTTGAAAGTCAATTTTTTTAGTTTTTATCGTGTAGTTCGGAGATTGGAATCTCTAAATTTATTGGAATAAAATTTATATATTTGAAAATGATGTAAAAAGTACTATAAGTCACAATAATTGTAATATTCTCTCTGTTTCAATTTATTTGGCAGCGTTCGGATTTCAAAAGTCAAACTTTTTAGTTTTTATCGTGAGTTTGGACATAAGAATATCTAAATTTATTGAAATAAAATTTATATATTTGAATATTTTGTAAAAAGTACTATAAGTCATAATAATTGACAATTCAAAATGTTTATAAGGCGTATGAAAAAAATCATAGTAAAAAGAAACTTATTTGACTCTGAAAAATCAAAATGTACTAAGTGAGTAGATGACCGTATGACCAAGGATCATCGAATTTCGTTAAGAAATGAAGGAGATATTGGTCTACAAAGTAAGGTGTTTGAGGCATAGAAATATGGTGGGACAAATCTCCCACATCGGTGGGAAAAGGAAGAATTGTTCATTTTATAAGCCTAAAAAATGGATAAGGGTTTGGGATCCCAAGAGGTAACCCATGTGTTTGAAGGAGGGAGGACCTAGGTGTGCTTGGGTTCATGGCTAGGCCCACACGCGCGCCACCACCTACCCGATCCAGATTGGGTCACGGGTTGTGGGTCGTTGGGCTGCTGAGCTGCTTCTGATATTATATTTTTGGACCCCAAACTTTAGTATTTACAGTTTGGTCCCTGGAGTTTCAGGAAAGACTGCCAGTAACCGAAAGTCAACAGTTTGGATAGCTTTACCTGAACCCCTTGTAACCATCTGTAATGTTTTGTACTAATTACAAAATATTCCTGGCCTTGATTGTACCTCTTAATTAGCCTCTTAACACCTCTCCTCATCCTAAACACTATAAAATGAGAACCTTACTCTAATTTGAGGAACACAAGTCTTGAGAACAAGAGAAGTCCAGCAAAGTTCTTCTTTTTCTTCTAAATTTTCACTCTTCACCAGTCGTTTCATGTTTGTTTTCTTCGTCAGAATCAACCTATTTGCTTTGTAATATTGATTAGTTGTTGTTTTATCTTGGAAGACTATTGCCCGCTAACCTAAAAGTATATATACGGGGCAATCTTGTCTTGAAGACAAAGAGCCATCTCTCGACTCAGACACAATTGTAACAATGCAGATTTGGTATTTCTTGATTTCAGGTTATCAAGATTCAAGGCTCAAAAAGCTTGCAGCAATTATAAACTTAATTGTTTGTTTATCCTTTCGAACACTTGTAATATTTATTTACTTCTCGTACGATATTTTGCTAACAATTTTAAAACAAGACTGCATCAGTGCTCGAAAGATGTCGGTCAACAATTGTGTGACCAAATCTGGTTATGGTTGTGGTTTTCTGGTTGAAGACAGTTCAATTGACAGTTCTGTTGGCAGGAACTCTATTTGTGTCAACAAACCAGACTATGGTTCTAATGTTGAGGTTCAGAGTGCCTATACTGGTCATGTTGTTGATGGTCAATGTGTTGATGGTGTCACCGCTCCCAGGAGTGGTGGAAGCAAGCGTCCACGAGAGAATGAGGATGCCAACTGGACAAGAGGAGAAGGCTGAAGATGTTGTTTTATCTTGTAGCAGAAGGCCTATATTTATCCCAGACAAAGGATCCGAATTATGGTAAGGAGGAATTGGACACTCTGTCCAACAAAGTGACTGACGTGGGCCATAATCCGAAAATTAGGCTACGTTAACTCCCCTCCTTGTTAATAATGAGATTAAATGATGTCTGATTAAAGTGTGTAAAGTAAGGCTAGGAATATGAAAGTATTTTCCTGAAAAGGGAAAAATAATATTATATTTCTTACACTTTAAAATCAGAGATTTAATTTCACACACTTCCCATTTAAAAGATATGTTCTTTGGTTACAATTAATTAGAATTGTGGACAAATCCTAAGCAAGCACCAGGAATTTCCCTGGGCACCAATCACAAGGGAAGAGGACTAAAGACAAACTTCTTACCGGTTCGGACAGAAGATCCTTCATTTGATAGGATGGTATTGGACACTCAGTCGTACAAAATCTACAGGCGACTGGAATGGGCCAGAGTTTCCAGGTCTTAAATGATCTGAAGGCCAAAAGAAAGGCAAAAGATAAATTGGACACTCAGTCTGCCAAAGCAACTAGAGTGGACCAGAGTATCCAGATCACATATGATCTAATTATGCCCTAACCACGGGTAAGAGGTTGTTCATGTGAAGAAACGTCACCTCTAAAGTAGAAGGGGTTGGGGAGGTTGTCCTCAAAAGGACTTCAAGGAATGAGATCACTCTAAAAGGAGGTGATACATGTCTCAAACTTGGTTTCAGGGACGTTGTTGGTCAAGCTGGTTTGAGACTAGTCCAACAGGTCTGTAATAACTAAGAATGGTATAGTATGTCTGTAGCCAAATGGATGATATATTTATAATCTGTGCATCTATACCATCATAGATTAAGACACGTTAAATAGAAAGTCATTCGAAAGCTAACTAAGTTAAGATTGTTGCCTTCTGTCGACATAACCCCTCAAAATGAATGTGACGTGGGAGAAGAGGCAAAATCCCCTTTCCATTCTGTCAAAGGAATAGCGAAAAAAGCACCGCTCCTCTAGAACTTAGTCACACCTACACGGATGATTTGAAGTTTGTACAAAATAGAGGGGGGAGACAAGTACTTTGTGACCTAAATTGATGATGGTACAACATATTGTATCCTTTGTTTGTTGAAAAGCAAAGATGAAGTTGTTGAAGCGGATAAGCGCTACAAAGCAGAAGTTGAAAATTATAACTTTGTGGTGTTGTCCAAAAGTTGCAAATTACATAATAAAATTGCAATTAAAAAAATTACATTCTGAAAAAAACCTGTTCTAATTTCTTGATAATTTCCTGTGGTTCTTCGGTTGGAATTGGTATTTGTTGGTCAAATTGATCCACGTCGCTTCCACCACCTTCGGATAAGATTCGTTGTAGTTTTTATCTTCTTCTTCGTTGATCTCCGGTTGACCGCACCTTCTCCGCTCCACTCGTATCCAATCTCTGAATAATACTGCAATTTCCAAGATGTCTCCGGCTAATGAGTGTCTGTGGTCTCCGATTTGATATCTACCGGTAGAAAAAGCGCTTTCAGATGCAGTTGATGAAGCTTGAATGTTCAAAACATCTCGGGCCATCATTGAAAGTGTCGGAAAGGTCTTCTCATTCCCCCTCCAGTATTTCAGCAAGTCTTCACGTCCATCTTCATTGAAAACTTCTTGGTACGGTACAGAACCCTGCAAAACAAAAATATCAAACTCGCTAATTTGGTTAGTAGCGGTACGGCCGCACATTCTATTTCTAAGGCTTTTAATACTAGCCGCAGAAACAACATGTCTTTTGTGAGGTTGTGTTGAAGATGAAGAAGATGGTATGGAAGCCGGTAGGTTACTAGCACTTTCTTGTTGGTAAAACCTATATATTTTTTTGCATTGGTCTTCTACGCTAGACAACACTTCTTCTTTAGTTTGTTCAATAGATGGTGGGTGATTTGAATTTTTTGGACTTGGAGGTGGTAGTACTGCTATACAATCGTAAGTAGTTTCAATAAGTGATTTAGTACTGTCTATTTTAATAGTCGGATTTAATACAGCACCAATAATATAAATAGTGGGAATAGGAATAAAATATTTTTAATAGCTGCAATATAAGCTGGTTTTTCCATATATTCACTAAGTAATAAAAATATTAGAGATATATAAAACAACATAGTTAAAATAGTAGGATAATATATACCGGAAAATTCTTTTGTTGCTTGAAAAAATTTCTCTAAAAATACATTAAGTTCGGAATTTTTTACCCAATCACTATCTACAATCATATCAGCTGGATTTTGATTATGAGAGTTAAAAAATAAAGTTATAGGGTTTCTATAGTCATAAGCAACAAGTAGTTGCTCGTATAAAGAATTCCACCTAGTCGATACTTCTTCTGGAATTTTTCTATAAGGTAGTCCACAATCGTGACAAGTTTTTTTATATTTTTTTCTTCGTTGTACTCTATTATTTTTAAAAATAAAGTTTATACCAAATTGTATTTTACTAAGAATGTCTTGAAAAAGTGATAGACCATCCTTTACAATTAAGTTATATATATATGACACACGCATTTTCTATGAAAATGATCTGAAAAAGATGGAGTTAAACTATTTTTTAAAATTGTAATAGCTTAATTGTTAGAAGAAGCGTTATCTAATGTAATAGTCATAATTTTATCAGTTATTCTGTAATAATCGCACACTTGATAAATATTTTCTGCAATAAAAGTACCAGTGTGCCTATCATCTATATATCTATACGCTAAGATACATTTTTTCATAAACCATTTATAATCTATCCAATGACAAGTTACCGTTAAATAATCATGGCCGTTAGTACTACGACCTATATCAGACGTGATAGATACTTTGCCATTAAAATGATATAATGAATAACGTAAATATTGTTGATATTCATGTGCGAATTTAAATACATCTCTCTTAACAGTTGATCTAGGAAAACCGTTAAAATAAAGATTATATATATTTCTAATGTAATAAATAAAATCGGGAGATGAAGGAAATGAAAAAGGCAAACCCTCCACAGCAACTAATTTTGATATTGTTTCCCTATCTCTATGTTTATTATATTTAGGGCCTACAATTCCCCCCGTCATAGGGTTAATTTGACCCTATACTTGGTCCAGGACAGTATCAATATGTGAACCTTGTCCCGATGGAGCGGGCGTTTGCGCACCCGGTTTGAAGCCTCGTATTGGGCATACCTAGCTGGATGAGCCCTTACTACGTGTCTCATTAAACCCCCCGTCCCACCGTGATCTTTTTCAGTTTTAAATTTTAAAACATCTTTACAAATTTTACATCTAGCTACTTGATTCTCTACATCCCTATCAAAAAATATCCATGCATCTGATTTTAATGGTCGTTTTGTTGGATCTCGTCTCATACTAGGGGGAATAGAAGGCATTTCAGTTGAAGGTGCACTAGTGGGTGTGTTGTCATCAACATTAGTGGGTGTATCATCTAGATTATCGTCTAAATTAAAGTCTTCTTGAGTTCCAGAAAATAGTTCATCGTCTAAATCTAATGGTATTGTAGGAAAATATTTAGTATCAACAAAATCATCCTGTGTAGGAATAGGATGACTAGAAGAAGTAACATTGCCCTTGTTGCCCCTACTAGAAGAAGCACCCTTACCCTTAAACATACCTCTTAATCCTTCCATTTTAATTATGATAATAAATAATTAAAGATAATAAAATTAAGTGCGCTAAATAAAATAAACAGACAATAATAATTTAATGAAGGAACGAATGTACCAAACGTCGATGTAACGTCGACGTGTAATCGAGAAGTTGAAAATTAAAACTTTGCTCAATGGAAGATCCTCAAGCTAATTGCCAACTTCACTCCCAATTCCCAAATGAATAAATAAAATTGAATATTTAGTAAACAATGTAGACTTGTAGAGAGATTGTAGGAAGATTTATGAGAAAGATGAAGAGAAAAAGAGTTATTTATAATTGAAAAATTGGGTTAAAGTGTAAATATAATAACTTATGGGTTAAAAATAAATATTAAGGGGTAGGAGGGAGGCCAAAAATGGCTGTTGCACAACTGCCAAAATGTAAAATGGTCGTTGGTGCAACGGTTATTTTTGCAAATTGGGGGTTACGAGCGGGATCGGGGCAGGCTCGGGGAGGGCTCGGGATTGGCGGGACTGGGGCGGGATCGGGGAGGGCTCGGGATTGGCGGGACTGGGGCGGGCCGGGATGAGATATTGTCCCATCCCGATTCGAGTCCCGATACCGATTTTTTTTACTACTCGGATTCGGGGCGGTGTCAGGGCGGGATAGGGCTGGGACCATCCCGGCCCACTGGCCAGCTATAGTCTAACGGTGTTAGCCAAGCGCAGAGCCGTACTCCCAAAATATGTGGGGCAAGGCGATCCTTACCGCTAATGCGATTCTCAACAGAACTCCGCATAAGGATAAGGATAACCCTTCATGTGAAACATGAAAAGAATCCTACCTACAAATGTTGTGATGTGGGGTGGCTTGGCAAAGGTCGAAGTGCCTAAGCCAAAGAAGGTCAAGATTGGGCCTAAGACTGTAGATTGTATTTTCATCGGATATGCAATTAATAGTAGTGTTTATCGCTTCTTAAGGCATAAGTCAGATATTCTAGATATCCACATGGTATAATCATGGAATCAATTAATGCTCAATTCTTTGAGGATACCTTTCCTACAAAGGAAAGAGGCGCAACTTCTCGCAAACGAAGTTATGAACAGAGCTCTCATGGCCGACAAGAATTAGGAGTGCCTAACTACCCAGATCTAGATGGTTCAGATCTAGTGGACTCCGAAGTACCTGATTGTCTAGAACTGAGTGTTCCAGATACTCAGAACTTGGAGTCACTAGAGGCTGAACTAAGATGAAACAAAAGGGCTAGAAAGGATAAGACTTTTAGTCCTGACTTTGTAGCTTATATGGTCGATAATGAACCGAGGACAGTTGCTGAAGCATTGTCTACTCCTGAAACATTGCTCTGGAAAGAAGCTATTGAGAGCTTAATAGACTCAATCCTGCAAAACCACACGTGGGAGTTGGTTGATCTTCCTCCGGAAAACAAATCGTTGGGATGTAAATGGATACTCAAACGGAAGTATAAAGCAGATGGGTCTATAGATAAGTACAAAGCCAGGTTGGTAGTCAAGGGCTATCGACAGAAGGAATGCCTTGACTATTTTGACACGTACTCCCCAATGTCTAGAATGACATCCATACGAGTATTCATTGCGGTCGTAGCATTGCGTGACCTTGAGATACATCAAATGGATGTCAAGACAGCCTTCCTAAATGGTGATTTATAAGAAGAAATTTATATGGAACAACCCGAGGGGTATGTTGTTTTAGGGCAAGAGAGGAAAAAAGAAGTAATTGCTCAAGGTTAACAAGAACCCGCGAGTGCCTGATTATCCGAAACCAGATGTTCCAGATCTACAGGACTCGGAAGTTGCTGACTATCCGGAACTTAATGTTCCAGATATATATAACTCAGAGATTCTAGATGTTAAACCGAGATGGAGCAAAGAGGGGACGAAGACTTATTCCAAGCCTTCTAGCTTGCATGGTTGAGAATGAACTATGGACAATTAATAAAGAATTGTCATCTCCAGAAGCACTGCTTTGGAAAGAAGCTATAGAGAGAAATAGATTCCAACAAATAGAACCATAATTGTGTAATGGTTGACATTCCTCCGAGAAAAGAACCTTTGAGTTGTAAAAGTGGATACTCAAATTGAGTACAAAGTAGATGGATCTACTGACGAGTATAAGGCCTCGGCTACTTAGACATATGCTCCCATGGGAATAGCTTAACATCCAGGGCCATTGCAGTCTTGCATGACATGAATGTTGAGACAACATTCCTAACCAGAGAATTGGAAGGGGAGGATCAGAGTTGGTTGGTTAGACTATTGGGCTTCCTCCTGCACTTTCTATTTAGTTCTTAAAATATCTACATTTTGGTCCTGGAAGGTTCGAACGAAACAGAAACAATGAATCTGAAAACATAAACATTTACTCTGAAGTTAAAAAGTCAATAGTTGGAAAACCAACGGTCTGAAAGTGGAAGTCATATTAAAACAAAGTCTCGATATAAAAGATATAGGTGTCACAGATGACATCGTAGGAATTGGGGTTCCTAAGACATCTAACGGACTGGTCTAATTCCAAACTCATTTGTGAGATAGTTGACAGTCTCGTCGAAGCCACCAATGGATATGAATAATAGAACTGATTGGAATCATGGTGCACCCATATCCTAGGAGTGATATGCGCAGGTCACATGTAGTTCAATGTATTTTACACACTACAACCGACCTTGTATTGTCTTACAAAGTAGATTAGTTGAACTAAGGTTCACTCATGATTTTGGAAATGATCGATAGAAGGCGTTAAATTGGATATGATGATATCTAAATTATTCACTTATCTATGGATTATGGTATTCTAAATGTCCAGCGGTTCTGGGAGAACACAGTGATGCAAACTGGACATCGGACATAAAGAACACCAAAGCCACAAGTGAATGTGTATGGTGTGTCTTGGAAAATCCTCTAAGCAAACTTGCATCGGCCGATTCATTATGGAATTGGAGTTTATCGCTTTAAACAAAGCATGAGAAGAAGTTGAGTAACTTCACGACTCCTTAGAGGACGTCCCTTTTTGAGAGAAACCCGTGCCTTCGGTAGTTATACATTGTGGCTAGATGACCGGATTCAGGAAAGGCACGGATGACGGTGTCTGGACATACCTGTCGGAGACATAAGACCATAGGGCAGTTGATCACCACAGGTGTCATTCCCATTGATTACATCAAAAGATAATATAGCGAACCCTTTAACTAAGGGACTAGCCGAAGATCAAAAATTCTGTCTGTCTAGGGAAATGGGCTTAAAACCCTAAAAATACGAACTTTTGCAGTGGTAACCCAACCATACTGACTGGAGATCCCAAAAATTTGGTTCAATGGAAAAACTAAGCTGCAAAGGGTTCAGTTGAGCGCTTTGGTAGAAGCAAGAGCACTTCGGATGATGATTTCTGTAAAGAAACATGAATCCAAAGTCGTTCCCGCGATAGACATTAAAGTGCTACATGCATGGTGGGTAAAGGTTAATCTTCCAAACCTTTAACGATCCTCAAACGGTTGAGGTTAAGGTTGGGGAAACTTTTAATAATTCCTAACACTTGTGAAGTGGGGTATAGCATGATACCTTGTAAAAGATCACATATTTAAGTGCGAGGAAATGCCACTTCAAATGAACGCACTTAAGAATCCAAGTGTGTCCACGGCCACAACGGACAGAACAATAAGAATGAAAACGAATAAGGGGAGTTATTGTGTTGGTATCATTGTCTTGGATTACACTAAACACTGACGGTTCAAAACATCACGTTCATCGCGCAGTAAGCAAGTCCGATGGTATTCAACTAGGGAAGGTTCAAAGCGGAAGCTACCTCTCCTGATTCAATATCTTTCCGCTGAAAGATTGTTGAAGTTTGGCACCATGTGTGCACCAATTCTCTTTCAAGAGGGGATTGTTGGAAATTTGTCTTTGATTTGGGTTGCTTCCACCCATCTTTAATGACTTAAACACTCGGGTTCCGCATGTTGGACACTTTGGTTCTTCATACGTGCATAATCTACTAAGTGAGTAGATGACCGTAGGGCCAAGGATCGTCGAATTTTGTTAAGAAATGAAAGAGATATTGGTCTACAAAGTAAGGTGTTTGAGGCATGAAAATATGGTGTGGGACAAATCTCCTACATCGGTGGGAAAATGAAGAATTGTTCATTTTATAAGCCTAAAAAATGGATAAGGGTTTGGGACCCCAAGGGGTAACCCATGTGTTTGAAAGAGTGAGGACCTAGGTGTGCTTAGGTTCATGGCTAGGCCCACACGCGCGCCACCACCCACCCGATCCAGGTCGGGTCGCGGGTTGTGGGGTCGTTGGGCTACTGGGCTGCTTCTAATATTATCTTTTTGGATCTCAAACTGCTTAGTATTTATAGTTTGGTCCCTGGAGTTTCAGGAAATACTGCCAGCAACCGAAAAATCAACAGTTTGGATGGATTTACCTGAACCCTAAACCCTATAATCATCTGTAACGTTTTGTACTAATTACAAAATGTTCAAAACATTCATGGCCTTGGTTGTACCTCTTAATTAGCTTCTTAACACCTCTCCTCATCCTAAACACTATAAAATGAGAACCTTACTCTAATTTGAGGAACACAAGTCTTGAGAACAAGAGCAGTCCAGAAACGTTCTTCTTTTTCCTCTAAATTTTCACTCTTCAGCAGTCGTTTCATGTTTGTTTTCTTCGTCAGAATCAACCTAATTGCTTTGTAGTTTTGATTTGTTGCTGTTTTATCTTGAAAGATTATTGCCCCTAACGTAAAAGCATATATACGGGGCAATCTTGTCTTAAAGACAGAGAGTCATCTCTCGACTCAGCCACAGTTGTAACAATCCAGATTTGATGTTTTTTGATTTCATGTTATCAAGATTCAAGGCTCAAGAAGATTGCTACAATTATAAACTTAATTATTTATTTATCCTTTCGAACACTTGTAATATTTATTTATTTTCCGTACGGTATTTACTAACTTATATGTGTATGCAGTTTCTTTGGAGATTAATTGGTATCTGTCATGATCAAAAGGTGGTCATAAACTTTGTATCCTCGACAGCATGTGCAAATTGAATAGAAAAGAAGACATGTATCCCACGGTCCCACCAATGCATCGATGCCATGTGCCTTTTGGCGAGGATGGCCACCTATGCATCGATGCCATGTGCCTTTTGGCGAGGATGGCCACCTTAAGTAGTTATTTCCCCTCATAAACCCGACCATTATATGATTTGGTGTTGTACCTTCATATAGTGGACATTGACTAATCTGGAAAAGCACATATCTGCACTTTGTCATGTTAATTACCGTTACCCAAAGGTTCACTACTTACCTACATTAATTTTGATGATAACAAAGTTTGAGAATTATATATTAATTAAGTGTGATAGAATGGCATTTTTGTGTAAATTAAATTTTACAGGATTTAGTTAAGCCAAATTGTGTGCTAGAACTATACTCCAATTCTATTCGAGGTAGTAATATGCTATATAGAGTGTTGGAGTATGCTTGGTTCCATCTGACTCTAATTTTCTCAAATTTTGTTTTAAATCTTTTGAATTATTAGCTATGTTGACCCTATAGTACTTTTGTATAGTTTTAAATATGTAAATTTTATTTTAAAATATTTGAAAAATCTATACGTGAATTCATAATTAATACTTAATTTTAAGTATTTTGATTCTCATACTTTCCAGTTTCAACCCTACACATAGGTTGTCTTGACAGAGGAAGAACTAATCAATGCTATGAGAAAATGTCATTCGAATTTTCAAAGGCTTAAAAGCTAGAACTACACAAGGCAAGTAGTATCAAGCTGTAAAAGAAATTAATCACTATGGTGTAAGTAATATGCCTTAAAATTTCACTGATCAACTACTTAAGCAAAGCACCGAAACAAAAAGTTGGAAGAATTTAAACAATTGTCTATGCATTTAATTTATACTTATTTGCAATATATCTACACTAACTTGTTGAGGGTGAGAAACCATTTTCATTGCTTGGAAAATGCTCTTGTATGGCTAGGCCCTTTCTTTTATCAAAATCTAACAGAATTAGAGAATAATCAAAAAGATTCTGAGAATATATGAGAACAGTTCATCATTATCTTTGCGTATTATGTGAAGAATAAAATAAAAAAAAGTCTTTCCTTGCTTGATTTTAAAATATTTTTAGAATTTGATCAATTCCACACATTTAACTGAGTTAAAGTCCTAATTTTCTAGTGAAATAAGAGTTAGAAAGATTATTTGTGGTGAGCGAGTTGAAATCACGGTTGTACACTCGTTTGAGGTGATCTAAGATTCAAAACCACGCGTTCGTGGTGGCGTCTGTTGGTTTTTCTTGAGTAAATCAAGTAATTGATCATACTGGAACTCCTTAGTTAAAGGGAAATTGAATGTAGGCTTGCCGAACCAGTATTAAAATTGTGATGGCATTCTTTAGCCATTTTCTTCATTGTCCTAGCTTATCGAGAACATGACCTTAAATAAGAGATTATGAAGGGCACGGATTAGAGTAGAAGATTAGTAGGTAGTTGAGCATTGTCCCGCTTATCCTTCCATACTAGTAGTCGTAATATTACTTTTGTAGTTTCTTATCTTTCGATTTCTGCTATTATTTGTTATTTCTTGTTCTTTGACTGTCGTATTACTTTGTGGTTGATACTACTCCTTTGTGGTTGTTACTGCTTTATCATGCTTTTATAGTATGTTGCCATGGTTTATTCCTTTCCATTATTTCTTTTTTCATGCTGCTTTAAAATGTTTATCCTTGTGCCGATAGTCTATAAAAAATATTATCTCTATCTCCCAAAGTAGGGTAAAGGTCTGTGTACACTCTACTCCTCCTCAAACCCCATTTTGTGGGTTTACTACTTTAGTTAATTTTTATCATTTGGAGTTAGAGCAGACCTCTTCTTTTGTTTAAATGTGCTTAATACATTAGAGAATTAAAGATCGTGACCTTTTTGGAATCTAAACACTTACCAAGTTCTTACATCATGAAGGGATTCGTAACTCTCAGACCACCATTCTTTAGTAGGGATAACTACTCATACTGGAAGGCAAATAATCTTATGACAATTGTTAGGCATATACAAAGGATAGACTTAGATTAAGAGTGTTTACGTCCTAAATTAATGCAATTTATATTTTAGGAACCAAATGAAGAATCAAACGTTCTTCATGCTTCGTAGATAGATGAGGTTACAACCTCTTTAGGATCAGTAAGGTAAGGTTTGACCCTCATTGTTGCACTATTTCTATTTTAGTTTTTTTTATTAATAAAAGGTCACTCAAGGTATATACCTGAGTGATCCAAGATTCGCTTTAACAAAAAAAATAAGTTAGTGAAGCGTTGTGCGTAGTAGTGTTAAAAGGCCCAAGTGCCATCTTGTTGACGCTTCGCCTTCTCTGCGGAAGCAGTCAATTGAATTCTGGATAAATTAGCTCTTTGATAATGTCGTAATCTATAGACAGAAAAGGTCGTATGATGGCAAACTAGCTACCACATTAGGTTTGGAGAGAATTTAAATTCTTTCGTTCAATGATTATATATATTGATAGGATATATATTCACAATATATTCTGCAATTATTATTTAGTGTAATTAAGGTAAAATAGGGATCATAATTCTATTAGGATACAATTGTATACTCTATATATATTACATTAATAATAGAACTCCATCAAGGAGATTTATACTATTTTACATGGTATCAAAAGCCAAAAATCCCTAAACCCTATTTTGGCCGCCCCCCTACTCCTAATTTTTCTGATGCCATATCTACCGGAAACATCCGATATACACCTGGTATACGACTAATATACCCTTTCTGCCCCTCTTTGCCGATATATACTGCACGTATACAAGCCTATACACAACCGATATGCACCTTGTATACGGCTGATATCCCTTCCTGCCCATATACAACCCATATACATCATTATACACAATCGATATACACCCTGTATTCGACTACTTTAACCCATCTACCGCGATATACACTTTGTATATCGCCATCTTACATCGATATGCACTTAGTATACGGCTGCCACTGCCCATATACACCTCGTATACAACCTTCAACATACTTCCAAACTCAATATACACTCGTATACGAACGCTACTGCTCGTATACACCTGGGATACATCCTTCTACATACTTCCCAAGCCAATATACACTCGTATATGGCTGATACTGCCCGTATACACCTCATATCTATATATCCCGAACCCCCCTCTCCTTCTTATATATTTTCCAGCTGCCCTAATGGCGTCACCCACGACCCACAATACTTCTCCCGCTTCCGCTTCCTCAACACCCGGCACCACAAATTATCAGACACATGCCCAATACCCAACTCAGTGGGCCAACCCACGTCCTCAGCAACAGCTTCGGCACGGGGCCCAATCACCCAGTCCCATTCCAGGTCAGGCCCAACAGCAACAGTGGGCACTGCCGAGGCCCACTGCCCATCGGCCCAATACAATTGAGCCACTGTCCAGCCACCAGGCCCACTACACAGCAGCCCAGCAGCAACAATGGTCACTACCGATGCCTACTACCAATCGACCCATCACCACCGGGCCATTGTCCAACCACCAGGCCCACTAGATAGTGGCCCAGCAGTAGCACAATAATACGTAATATATGGATACGAGCGCCACATCTCACCTCACAAATAATTCTGGTAATCTTCCTCAACTGCGTAATTTAAATACTCTTTAATCTATATGGTCAGAAATGGTCATCACATTTCAATACAAGGGTTTGGCCACAAACTAACCCACCACCGCATCCCCACTTCTCCCTTAAAAACATCTTGTATGCCCCTTACATTATCAAGAACCTAATCTCTGTCTGAAAATTTACCACTGATAATTATGTACCCATTAATTTTGACCCATTTGGTTTTTCTATAACGGACATACGTACGGGGAAACTTCTTACAAGATGCAATAGTGAGGGGGGCCTCTATCATTTCCTATCCACGTCCACTGCCAGTGTCAATCCTCTCACATCTCTAGTTGTCATCTCCTCCTCAACATGGCATAGTAGACTTGGTCATCCCGGAGCCCATATTTTTTATTTTCTTCGAAACCACAAGTTAATCCAATGTAATAAAGGAAACCTTGCCCATAGTTTCTCCTCTTGTCATCTAGGGAAACCTGTTAGACTTTTATTTACATCATCTTCGAGTATTACTTTCTCTCTCTTTGATATTATTCATGCGGATTTATGGACATCTCCTATAACCAGCAACCTAGGTCATATATTTTTGGATGACTTCTCTCACTTCCTTTGGGTCTATCCGTTTAAACTTAAGTCTCAAGTCTACTCTAAATTCCTTAAATTTTGTACATTGGTTAAAACTCAATTTGAAAAAGACATCAAAAAGTTTCAATGTGATAATGGTGGTGAGTTCAATAACTCCCACTTTCATGGTTTTTGTGCGGCTAATGGCTTAGTTTTCCATTTCTCATGCCCCCATACTTCCCCTCAAAATGGTAAAGCCGAAAGAATTCTCTGCACCATTAACAACATGATTTGTACCCTTCTTTTTCATGCGTCTCTCCCCCTACCTTTGGGGTTTATGCATTAATGGACTCTACGGTCCCTCACAAATTAGCACCTCACTCCACTCCGTGCATCTTGCTCGGTTTCTTATCAAACCATAGGGGGTACTTGTGTTATGAGATATCCACAGATAAAATCTTAATCTTATGCCATGTCATATTTGTTGAGTATGTTTTCCCGTTCGAGGACATCCAAAAATTTTGAGTCACTGATTACAGTTTCCTTGATGACTCGGACACCTCTCCTCTACTCTAAAATGCACAACAAAATCCGTAACCTTTGGCTATCCAACCACCTGTCCTATCGACCCCACCCCATTGCCCAGTTGCATCACCATTACTGCCCGAAACTACACCCTAACCCGCTGCCTACCAAACCCTACCCGCCACCCTACCCAGCCCCGACCCAGCCCCACTGCCAGTCACCACTGCCCAGTCCCAACCCTGCAGCCTAGTCCTGCCCGTCACCACTCTGCCCTTCCTCCGTGACTGTCCCTACTCACCGCATGGAAACTTGTGCACAACACAGGATTTTCAAATCAAACGTTCACATTAACCTATCGACTCAAACTATCTCACCCATTCCTAAAAGCCCAACCTTAGACAAACTTGACCCGAATTGGAATGCGGCCATGCGAGAGGAGTTTAATGCGCTCACTTCACAACGCACTTGGGATATTATTCTGTAACCTGGGGGTGAATGTAATATATTGTATGTGGATATTTCATTATAAGTTTAGAGATAATGGTACACTTGAACGTTATAAGGACAGACTTATGGAAATTGGCACAGGGCGGTATGAAAGTGTTGATTGTGGTGAGACTTTTAGCCCAGTGGTTAAGCCAGCTACCATCCACACAGTTTTGAGCATTGTTATGGGGAAGAATTGGCTTGATCACCAACTTGATGTAAAGAATGCTTTCTTACATGGGGATTTGAAAGAAACTGTCTATATGCATCAACCGCCAGGATTTGTGCATTCGGAGGCTCCTCATAATATTTGTCATCTTCGTAAGTCGCCATATGGGCTGAAACAAGCCCCCATGGCTTGGTATGAGTGGTTTGCTACATACATCATACAGATCGATTTCGTGTGCAGCAAGAGTGATCATTCATTATTCATTTTTCATGGAGGTACTAACACAGTTTACCTTTTGTTATATGTGGATGATATTGTTCTGGCAGCTTCTTCAGATGGCCTGAAGTACGAGATCATTTCTCTACTCAAGTCTGAATTTGCTATGACTGACTTGGGTAAGTTGAGTTATTTTTTGGGGAAATCAGTGACCAGATCTGCCCATGCCATATTCTTGTGTCAGTGTAAGTATGTAGAGGAGATCGTCTATAGGGCTAAAATGGCAAATTGTAAGATCATGCCCACTCTCGTCGACTCCAAGTCTAAACTCAGTGCAGATGATAGGGATCCGGTCAGTGATCCATCTCTTTATAGGAGTCTCGTAGGTGCTCTTCAGTATCTCACCTTCACTCGACCAGATATTGCATATGCGATTTAGCAGGTGTGCTTGTTCATGCACGCCCCTAGGGAGCCTCACTTTACAGCGCTTGAGCGTATCATTCGGTACGTTAAGGGCATGATTGACTATGAACTTCATTTATATCCCTCAGCACCGACGAGATTGCTTTCCTACACAGATGTAGATTGGGCAGGCTTTCCGGACACCTATCGCTCTACGTCCAGCTATTGTGTGTTTTTGGGGGATAATATCATATCATGGTTTGCCAAATGACAAGCCACGCTTTTTCGTTCGAGTGTAGAAGCAGAATATCGAGGCATTGCGAACGTTGTTGCCGAGCTATGTTGGCTCTGAAATTTCCTTCTTGAGCTTCGTTGTCCCATACGTAAGGCATTTGTAGTTTACTGTGATAACATATATGCTGTCTACTTGTCTCAAAACCCAGTTTAACATCAACAAACCAAGCATATTGAGATGGATATTCACTTTGTTCGTGAGAAGGTTTTAATGGGTCACGTTAGGGTGTTGCATGTTCCTTCTTCATATCAGTACGCATATATCTTCACAAAGGGGCTTCCTCGGCAACTGTTCCTTGACTTCAGTCTCAGCATTCGACCTCCTCCCGCTCCGGCTGAGGGGGTGTGATAGTGAATATATTCCATATATATTCACAATATATTTTGTAATTATTATTTAGTGTAATTAATATAATTATGGTAAAATAGAGATCTTAATTCTATTAGGATATAATTTTATACTCTATATATAATACATTAAGAATACAATAAAGTTAAAGGAGAAAACTATATATGTTAGTCTCACCTCACACATATGTAGAACTACAGCCACATTTAAGAATACAATGAAGCTATATATGGAGGGAGGAACACAATGCTTTAACAATTTGACGGCTAGTGGCATGTGTGATTGCAGCCAAAGGTAAAGTTAAAGAATAGAACTAAAGGAATATGTTTCCTGCCTTTCATTGATTATTATGTACAATATATATAGTATTACATAATTATTTACATGACTACAAAATAGGTAACTAATCTTCCTAATTATAATCGGAATATAAATTTACCTAATATAAAAGATATACAATGATATGGAAATATTCTTGTAATATTCTCACACCCCCGCAGTCGAAGCGGGAGGTTTTCGTACGCTGAGACTGGCTCGAAAATCTTTAAAGAGTAGGTGCGGAAGTCCTTTAGTAAATATATCAGAAATCTCATACCGGGAATGAACATGAAGGACACGAACTTATCCACGAGCCACTTTTTCACGTACAAAGTGTATATCCATTTCAATATGTTTAGTGCGCTGATGTTGAACGGGATTTCCGAAGAGATAAATCTCACTAACATTATAACAGTAGACCAATGTAGCCTTGCGTATTGGGCAGTGAAGTTCCAGCAGAAGGTTGCGTAACCAACAAGACTCAGAAACAACATTCGCTACTCTTATGTACTCGGCTTCGGCACTGGATCGAGACAGAGTAGGTTGTCTTTTAGAAGACCAAAAAAGTAAGTTATCTCTGAGAAAGACACAGTAACCTGACGTGGATCGACGAGTCTCCGGACAACCATCCCAGTCAGCGTCAGAATAAGAGGTGAGACCAAAAATGGTGGACTTGTATAGGTGTAGGTCGAAGTGAAACGTAGCTTGCATAAAACCCAAAATACGTTTGAGTGCATCCATATGTTCATCCGTCAGGATATGCATATGTAAGCATATTTGTTGCTATTTGTTGCATGACATATGATATATCTGGTCTCATGAAAGTGAGATATTGTAATGCTCCTGCTAAACTATGATAGTGAGTCGGGTCGGCATACAGAGAATACGAAGAGGCACTGAGTTTGGAATTAGTGTCCACCAGTGTGTGGACTGATTTACAAGATGTCGTGCCTGCTCGGTCAAGGATATCTTCGGCGTACCTCATTTGACAAAGAAATACGCCAACTGCATGTCTCGTAACAGCAATGCCCAAAATATAGCTTAGAGGGCTCAAATCCTTCATAGCAAACTCAGAGGCAAGGAGTGACATGATGGATCTGAGAAGTGCATCAGAAGATGTAGTGAGGATGATATCATCAACATATAATAGGATGTATGCCATGTCATTACCTTGCTATAGATGAACAGTAAATGATCAGATTTGCTATGTGAATAACTGATAGAGGATATAAAATCAGCAAATCGTTGGTACCATGCACAAGGAGCATGTTTCAGTCCATAGAGTGATTTCTTCAAATGACAAAAATAATCTGGATGAACCGGATCCCTAAATCCCATAGGTTGATGCATATAAACGGTTTCATGAAAGTGCTCATGCAAGAAAGCATTTTTGACGTCAAGCTGATGAATAGACCAAGATTTGGACAAAGCAATACAAAGAACGGTCTGAATAGTCGCCGGTTTCACCACCGGGCAGAATGTTTCATCACAATCCACTCCCACCTGTTGAGACCTACCATCACCTACAAGACTGGCGTTGTGCCTCTCAAAAGAACCATCAGATTTCTTTTTATGTCAAAAAATCCACATAGAACAAATAATATCAGTATCAGGAGGACGGGGTACTAGATCCCTCGTCTTAATGGAATACGTTCTCTACCTTTCATTGATTATTGTGTATAATATATATAGTGTTATATAATTATTTACATGGCTACACATTAGGTAAATAATCTTCTTAATTACAATCGAAATATAAATTTACCTAATATAAAATATATACAATGATACAAAAATATTCTTGTAATATTCCATCAAGAACAATCCCCACCTTCTTCCCCTCTGGGCCTTTTTATGACTAAGTTTGCTTTGGATTCTCTCAAAAGCTTAGCTATACTTATTATGTTTCTATCAGCTAGGTGGGCAACTTTTGCATTTGGTGCATTTATTCCTCTAGAGGTGGGTCTTTTTCTTTTGGTCCCTTTCACTTACTTCTATCTTCCATTATTCATTTCTAGCTACGAATGCAATAAGAAGAATCCCAATGCACAATACAAAACAATGTACTTCTCTTGATCCATTGCATCCTGATATGTACATTGGATTCTCGTTTTAGCATGTTACATTTTAGTAGTCAATGGTTATCGAGTGTCGATCACTTGAAGGAAAATTCCTTTCAGAATCCCAAAACATAGTAAATAATGCCTAGCTAGCTAGCAAATGGGTCATCACCCTTTTCCCAACAGGCAAGGCACGTTTGTTAGATCTTTTGAGCTATTATTTGCAAAAAGGATATAGGAGACGTGTCTTAATTTGTTGAAAGGTGGTCTTTAGCCAAAAGACTTGGGTCAAATTTCTACCTAACTATTTGTGTTGGTAGTGGCTTTGATGGCCCAATCATTTCTATAAAGTCGCTTCTTCCATTTGGATTGGTTACTAGTGCACGACACATAAAGTAGAGATGATTAGAGCCATATCTTTTTCATGATCTAGCCTATTTCTGTCCATGCAATAATCCTTATCTTTTTCATAATCGAAACTTTTTGAAACACATTGACCTACAAAAGATAGTTTGAGTTGTCACATATTTTTCTTACGGGTGGCAACTCGGTAAGTTAGACAAAATTTGGACTACTCAAAATAAATTATATTAATAAATAAATCATTGTTCAATCCAGTTTAAAAGTTAGTTGGGCCGAAATGAGTTGGATCAAGATGGACAAAATAATTGGTCATAGTTCAACACGACCGACTATTACGGTAAGTGTTACTCTCTTCGTTCTAATTTAAGCGTCTTAGTTTGACTTGACACGAAACTTAAGAAATAAAGGGAGATTTTTTAATCTTGTGGTCTTAAATTAAAGATGTATGAAGTCCTTTAAATCTTGTGGTCTTAAACTTGTCTTGAAATTGGAAAACTTAATAAATATAGTTAGAGACACTTTTTTTGGGACGAACCAAAAAAGAAAGTAAAACACTTAAATTGGGACGGAGGGAGTACTTTCTTTATTTATTTTCTTATACTCCTGATTTGTTTAATTACCAAACAAAATTAATTATACTTTTTTTTATTATAACAATATATAACATATCAAATAAAATTAATTAACTATTGTGACAAGATTTCTCTTTGGTCAGTTTAGACCACATGCTTAACTCAAAGCAACCCAACATTTAAATGTGTTGAATTTAGGCGGGTTAAGATGGGCTAAAATAATAAATGGATGAGTCATTAACCTATCCAAAACATGGCCAGTCATATTTCTATCAACTAATTTTTCCATCCTAATTTTTATTTTTCTTCACCAGTTTAGGGTACATTTCCACCCCAAACTAAACTTTGAATTGAAATAGGATTTTTTTTGTCAGTTGAATGAGTACTGTTTTAGTGATCATAGAACCTAGATCTCTACAATTTCAACTATAATGTTGTAAGTTGGAGTCACTATGAAAGCAAAAATAGTGGACAATCAATTATTGAGATTCCTAGGATTGATTGGTGGAATGATGTGGGGGGGTTAATAATGAATAAATTAGGATCATATTATTTTTATCAAGATTGAAGATAGTATATTCCTAGATCATGTTTTAAACTCCTATCTCCATGAGTTGAAATGTATAGAGGTGCAATAACAATCACCACTATACATGTGACATGTCATTCGAGTTTGAAGGCTGCCAGTAGACTACAAATTAAATATGGGTCAGTTTTTTTTATTTCCAATTTTGCAGAACCATTACACACAATTAAGAGAAGTTTTCAATGTCCTTAAGAAAGTTTTTTGCATGTGCAAAGAACTTCACAAATCTTTTAAGAAGAGTATTTGTTTAGACCACTTTTAAGAATTGAGAGTTTTCATTCTCTAGATATTTAGTCGGGTGGCATATATATATATATATATATATATATATATATATATATATATATATATATATATATATATATATATATATATATATATATATATATATATATATATATATGTCGACTATTCTTTAGGTGGGCATTTATACAGGGTAAAAAACTCAAAAACAATTCAAGAATTATGCTGACGGGCCTAAAGTGAGGCGTAGCTGTCTCATTGCTTCTTCCCATAAGCGCTCGATCTGATTTTTGCAAACTTAGGAATGTTGAATTTCTTCTCATGAAACGAAAAGAAAATATTGTGGGTACAACAATTATAGGAAACGGGAAGTAAATAAATATTGCTAGAAAGGATAAACTACTCAATATTACAACAAACTGGAAATAAGAACGATTATAAACTCCTTGTGATTTGCTGAGTCGAGTGATGACACTCTGTCTTTAAGACAAGATTGCCCAGTATATATCCTTTTACGTTCGTGGGCAATAGTCTCTCAAGATACAACAACAACTAACAAATGAGCAAAGGAAACTCAAGTGTTACTCTTGAAGAACTTTGAATATAGAAAACTTGCTAGAGAGGAAGAAGAAGATTTCAGAAAATTTCTAAGTGTTGAACAATTGAGCCAAATGCTTCAATTGATAGTGTAAGGAAATGACCCCTCAACTAGCCAACTAATGACCTTCAATAGCCATGTAATGGCACTTATTGAGGGGTTACATTCAACCAAACAATGGCTAAATTCATGTGTCAAATAATGGAGATTCAATGCTCCAAAACTAATCCAAAAGTCAGAACTTTTCATCTTCCCGTCGCAGCATTCTGCCTCCGAGCGGTTCTGCGAATTAGTGTCGTGGCGCCTTGGCTCTAGTAGCCCAAACCACCATTTAGCGTCGTGGCGCTGTCTTGGGGGTCGCGGCTCCGATGGTGTTGCGCAGCGGCCCTTCACGGCTCCGCGGTGATTTCCGACTCGTTTCATCTTACATTTCTTCCTTCGTTTACCAACGTAGAATACTTGTCATTTGGCAAATAACCATCCATCATTCTATGTCTCAAACGTATTACGTATGTACCAATATCTCTTTCACTAATGAAATTTACGATACTTGGCACTACGTGTACACGTGTGTGAAAACGACGTTTCCGACATGCGGGGCCCCAATTGTTCGAGTCATAAATAATGGGATAAACTTAATTTCACATTAGTAAATTTCCAACAATCCCCTCTTGAAAGAGATTTTGGCGCACTCACAAGGTGTCTATTTCCAGCAATCTTTCAGCGGACCGATGTTGCATCAGGAGAGGTAGCTTCAGCTTTGAACCTTGCATAGTTGAATACCATCAGACTTAGTGTAACGTGATGTCTTGAACCGTCAGTGTTTAGTGTAAGTTTCAATGGTACCAACACAACAACTTCCCTTACTCTGTTCTTTGTAATGATTTATCTGTTGTGGCCGTGGACACTTCTTGGATTTCTTAAGTGTGTTCATTTGAGGCGGTCTGTCCTCGCACTTAAATAAGTGGTCTCCTACAAGGTGTCCTGCTATACGCCACTTTACAAGTGTTAGGAACTATTAAAATTTTCCCCAAACCTAACCTCAACCGTTAAGGATCATTAAAGGTTTTGGAAACTTAACATTTACCCACATTGCAGATAGCACTTAACGTCTATCGCGGGAACAACTTTGGGTTTATGTTCCTTACAGGGATCATAACCCGAAGTGCTCTTGCTTCCACCGAAGTGCTCAACTGAACCTTTACAACTTAGTTTCCCCATTGAACCAAATTTCTAGGATCTCCAGTCAGTAAGGTTGGGTTACCACCGTATTGGTCCTTAAAGCTTGGGTTTTAAGCCTATTCCCCTAGACAAGCAGAATATTTGATCTTTGGGTAAGCCATTTGTCAGTGGGTCCGCTATGTTATCCTTTGATTTTATGTAATCAATGGATATTATACCCGTGGTGATCAGCTGCCTAACAGTCTTATGTCTCCGTCGAATATTACGAGACTTGCCGTTGTACATAGAACGATGTGCCCTTCCTAGAGCCGACTGACTGTCGCAGTGGATCATTACAGAAGGTACGAGTTTGTCCCAACAAGGGACATCCTCTAAGAAGTCGTGAAACCACTCAGCTTCTTCTCCTGCTTTGTCTAAAGCGATAAACTTTGATTCCATCGTGGATCGGACGATGCAACTTTGCTTAGAGGATTTCCAAGACAGAGCCCCACCACCAATTGTAAATATATACCCACTGGAGAACTTGGCGTTCTCTATATCAGATATCCAGTTTGCATCACTGTATCCCTCTAGTACAGCTGGTGTTGACACCCAATTTTATCCACTCTTTTCCGATATTTATTTACAATTTTAAATATTATGACACCTCAAAAATAATTTTAATATATATATATATATATATATATATATAAGACTTTTAATATCGTCGTCTATTTTCAATATCATTATTTATTATTATTATTATTATTATTCACATTTTTTACTATTATTTGCCTTTTAAAATCATAATCATAATTTTACCCTAATATTCTATGTTATTCTATTTTCAAAAAATGGCATCACATTTTTATTTTAAGCATTAAGCATTTCGTAAATATTATATTTTATTATTATCACACCGTTATTTTATTTTAAATAATTTACATTTTTCTCAAAGCATTTCCTTTTAATAATAAACTCTTTTTATTTTAATCCAAACCCATTTCACCCAAAACATTCTATCAACCCCAAAAATCAACATACAAAATTAACCCCCATTTTTAGCCCATTCGACCAAACCCCCCTATTTATTTCTCAGCACCGGGCACAACTACCTAGCCCAGTTGGCCAAATCGACCGGGCCCAAAACTCAAAGCCCACTCGACCCATTCCCTTTATTCCCCCTTTACCCCAAAAAACCTAACCCTAAAACACAAACACACACTTTTTCGCCCACCCCCAAATCGCCAAGACACCCCCCATACCCCTAACCCCACACGTCGCCGACCTACACCCCTACCCCCACATCCCCGCACCCTACACCCTAACACCGCCAGTCGCCGACCCATCACCTTACCAACTCATACCCCAAAAATCATATTTTTGCCCCCTTTTTTTAAATTCGAATTCGATTTTATAAGGGGTATGAGGGGTGAACGTTGAGGGGGGATACATCTATAAAAACCCCCTTTGTTAACTGCTTTTGGGGACAAGTTTTGATCGATTTTTAGGTCCGAAAATTTAGGTTTAAGTTTTGAAAATCCAAAATCTTCTTAAGGGTTGGATTGCTCTCTTGTTGTGTTGTTCTTCATATTAAAAATCCGAAAATACAAGTTGAAATTACTACTCTTTTGAGTCAGAAATTTACACATAAGGTCCTGTGGTTTTGGTGTTAAAAAAAAACCAGAAATTTTGTTGGTTTCTTCGTTCAATCGATTCGGGTCTGTTTTGGTTTCAGGTTGGGTCGGGTCAGTTCCGATTCGGGTTGGGTTAGAAGACTATAAAATCCGATTGTTTGTTCTTAATTTTTGGTTTATTAATTACCTCTCTTGTTTCTTAATTTCAATCTGAAAACACACCTCTTTATTCTTAATTTTCCAATCCAAAATTAGTCTTTAATTTTGCAATCTGAAAATCCTATTTCGTTCTTCACATTTTCATTCGATTCGGGTCTGTTTTGGTTTTGGGTAGGGTCAGTTCTGGGTCGGGTCTGCTTTATGTTTCAGGTTGAAACCAATGTTAAAAAATCTGAAAATAAGGTTGGTTCTTATATGATTTATTGTTAATGATTATCTTCTTTTTTTACCTTTGATTGGTTATCTGAAATTTGCAATGGAAACAAATGAGTTCCTCGGATTCGACATTATTTTACGGTTCTATGACTGTGCTACTGATTTTATATTGTACTAATCGATTCGGGGTACTATATTACTTTGCCTTGCTGTTATTTTCTTGATTCTAATGTGTTGGACTGATGCTGTACGATTTTTGGTTTTCCGGTCACTGTTCAGGGTTGGGTTATTGTTCTGACGGATAAAATTTTTAGAATTTTGTTTTAATATTTTATTGTTGGTTATCTGAAAATCAGAAAAAAATTGATTCAGGTCGGGACTCCTGATTCAGGTCAGCCTGGTTTGGGTAAAAATTCCAGAATTTGATTTTGATATTTTGTTGTGGGTTATCCGAAAATCCAAGAAAAACTGATTTGGGTCAGGTTTTGTTTTTTTTTTGGGAATGCTGGACTGCCTTTTTAAGGCAATATTGTTGTTGTACCTTTATTGTATTTTGATGCATTATGTTTGCCATACGGTTCTATGACTATAAAATAACTTTCCTAAAAACTACTTCTTTGCTTTATAAACAAATTACTTTTCTCCTTTACTATCAATTGTAAAGATATGTATTTTATAAATAATGCATGTTTTATCCAAAAAAATAACTTTATATGTTTTTTTGTAAATAATGCAATACAAATGTATGTTTTATTCAAAAAAACCACTTTGCTTGTATTTTATAAACAATGCATGCCTTTTATTCAAAAATCAACTTTGCATATATTTCATAAACAATGTCTTACAAATGCATGCTTTTTTCAATTTTTACATGTATTTTCATAAACAATGCCATGCCTGCTATTCAGATTTTATGATGGGAATTTACTTCTCAAAAACCGCAATTAACTTTGTGAGACTCTTCAAAAGAATAAGTGATGAAAACTTTTACTTTGTCAAAATACATCTTTTTTACTTACAACATCCTTTTTTTTTACTTTATATATTTTTAAACATGCATTTTTCCTAGCGTAATAATTAACCTGAGTTTGACCGGATAACCGCAAGTTAACGGATATTAAAGGATGCCTAACCCCTTTCCTTTAGAATAATAAAGAACCCTTACCTAGAATCGCATTAGTTTCGCAGACCATAAAACCGGAGTTATTTTGCAGCATTTAGTTAACATTTATGTGCCCTAATTCACCTTAGAATAATTAGGTGACAACTCCTCAACAAAGCATTTTTTATCCAATCTAGAGGGAATCGACGCCATCATGTCGCGAGCCGTTGTAAAAAATGAGCCCGCACAGCATGACGACTCCACTTGGGAAATTCAGGTTCTTAACTATAGCAAACTCATGTTAATTATTATTGCGCCTTATTTTTTTCCTCCTTATTTGATTTAGTGCTTTAATTTGTTTCCTTTGTGAAATTTTGCATGCATAACTGCTTTAATTCCTACATCCTCTTACTGCTTTCCTTAAATTGGCATTCCGCCGTAAAATTGACAATATCACACATACACGCGAGATGTGTTTCGCACACCCGCAAATTTTTTTTTCAAATTACCAAATTTTTAGGAGTTGGCGTATGCGCGGAGTGTCCAGACCATCCGGTGGCCACGTAGCCTTCTCGCTCGAGTAGCCCGCTCAGAAACCTTGAGTCTAGTAAGCCAAATCTTAGAAACTTTAGAATAGAGCTATACCATATTTTATTTTAAGTCATGCATGCATACACCATAGGTGGGTCGATCTTTGGCATCGACTCCACAATTAAGAAATCCATCAAAATTGTCGACGGGTCTCACAACCCAACGACCAATCAGCATATTATGTATAACGTGGTAATGATAGACGGATCCAAGCCTAATCATGACATGCCGAAATTAGAAAATGTATATTCATTTTTTTATATTTGTATTATAGATGGAATATGTGCCGCAAGTCAGGATGGTGAGTGGGATTCCGAGTACACTGAAAATATGGTGAGCAAATTTTGACCTTGGCAGCCAGATGGAAATTAGGAGGAGATTGAGTTGTCTCGTTTCATTATTCGATATCTACCCCGATCAGTAGTTGGTCAGAGCACTAATTCATTTTTGGGATCCAGATCGGGTTGTCTTTAAATTCACAGAGATTTTGAGATGACTCCTACTTTGGAAGAGATCAACTATTTCACCAATTTAATTTACCAAGGCAGAGGACAAATTATCCCGCACGGTCAGTCCTGAAAGAAATTTCTCCGCTACTTGGGGCTGAAGAACACTAAGGAACTTTGGTGCTTTGAAAATAATTGGGTCTCTTTGGATTATCTTTATGAGAGAAACGGCTGTCGAGATGGTTACAAGTTGTTCAAAAAAGAATTCTCTTGCACTCCTGACCATTGGCACGCTAGACGTCCTATTGCATTTGTTGTCGCTTTACTAGGGACTTTGATATTCCCACTTGAACACGAAAAGATCAGTACTTACAAATGTTCCGTGGCACGGGCACTTTTTGTAGGAGTATACGACGCACAACTCACTTTGGCCCCTATGATTTTAGCGGAGATATTTCGGGCTCTAGGGAAATGTAAAAGAGGTGAAACAAGTTTCTTCGAAGGCTGCAACCTTATCCTGCAAATGTGGGTGATGGAATACTTTTATCACCGTCCGAATATGGTAGACATATGCTTCAGCGAGTCAACCAAAATTGTCAGCTTTTACGACAAGACAAAATGGTTTGTGTCACTAGTCGGCCCCGATGATTGGTACGAGTTTTTGGCATCCCGCACTAGTGATCAGATCCAATGGAAATACCCGTTGCTCCCGAGCACCAAGAAAGCCTATATAAAATGCAGAAGACTTTATTATATTGAGCTTATCGGGTTGAAAGACCTCCAACCATATGCTCCATTCCACGTACTCCGACAATTTGGCCAAGAGCAAATAATCCCCCTCCAAGCAAATATGAGAGTTTCTGAAATCCAATTCGGGCCGAATTTCATTATCCCTAGAGCTAGGCAAATTCTCAATGAATGGAACGACATTGGCAAAATGGATATTGGAGATAGTCAGGCAGGAGGTACTCCGGAATATCACACATGGCTACGAGAATATCACGGTGATACAGACCTTAGTCCCGAAGGCGAACAAGGTTTTGAAGATATTGGCACAACAATTTGGGTAAGAAATTTTTGGCTCAGAGACACAGTCGTTACCCCTTAAAATGTGGCATCAAATGCAAAACGTAATGCAGTACCTAGAAGACGCATGAGTTGGACCTAGCAGTGTTAGAAATCCATCTTCATCTCTGTGATCAAGAACGAGATTTAAACTTGGTCATAAGAATATTTTATGTTATCAGCTTTATTATTGTATGCATTATTATTACAGTAGAATTAAACCTTTATTTCCAACAAAAACCATCACAATTTAATGGCTTGGATCAATTTATCATCATCTCGCGTATTTGGCGTTTAGGCCCACCTCTGGCATAAGAGAGGCCCCGTGCATATTAGGACGCACATTTAATTTTCATACAATATGCTTGCTATTTTCTGCTGCTTTCCACTCTGTGCATATTACTTGAAATAATAATTACTGTCTTATACTAACCTAGTTTTCTTTATTTTCAGAAGGTTTATTTTGCCTAATTTATTTCCCCCAAAGGTTGATTCGTGATGACTAAAACTGGCGGAGCACCCCATCTTTTATTTCCCAATTATGCCTACCCAAATTGTATTAGTACTTAATGAAACAAGGCGATTTAAATTGAGGCATGAATCACATTTATGCATTTTAATGTATTTTACCTCCACATTTTGAAAGCTTAAATGACAAATCCACTACGCTTTTATTATTTTAAAATTCGTATCATTTCATAATTTTCTTTTCTCTTTCAGCATGCAAACTAATAAATCTATCGATAATGTGAATGTGACATGCACCGAAACAAGCAAAATCCAAACAACGAACATGACTTCGAAGAATATGAGGAAGACTTACAGCCAGAAGAATTTGAGCATTTTGAGAATAAGCCAAATCCAAATTTAGATGAAACAAATGCAGTAATTTGGGAGATGCAAAGTATGTGAAGGAAATAAGAATCAGCGCGTCCATCTGAGCACCGCACAAAAGAAAGAACTGACAGATCTTTTGAGACAATATATCGACGTATTTGCTTGGTCTTATGAGGATATGCCAGGTCAAAGCACATATATTGTTTCGCATAGATTACCTATTGATCCATCCTGCCCTCCGGTGAAACAAAAACCAAGGAAAATCAACCTGATTTGAGTTTAAAACTCAAGGAAGAAGTTTCCAAACAATTCGATGTGAAGGTCATTCGAGTTACACGATACCCCACTTGGTTAGCCAACATCGTACTTGTGCCAAAGAAAGATGGAAAAATACAGGTATGCATGGATTATCGGGATCTCAACAAGGCTAGCCCGAATGATGATTTCCTTCTTCCAAATATTCACATACTCATTGATAATTGTGCGAAGCATGAATTACAGTCATTTGTTGATTGCTTTGCTAGTTACCACCAAATCTTGATGGATGAGGAAGATGTAGATAAGACAACATTCACTACACCTTGGGGAATATACTATTACCGGGTAATGTCGTTCGGACTCAAGAACGCAGGTGCCACCTATATGAGAGCCATGACTACCATTTTTCATGATATGATCCACAAGGAAATCGAGGTCTACATGGATGATGTTATTATCAAGTCGTGAAGGGCTTCAGATCACTTGACGGATTTGAAGAAGTTTTTTGACCGACTGAGCCGGTACAATCTGAAGTTAAATCCTGCAAAGTGTGCATTTGGTGTCCCTGCTGGGAAGCTGTTAGGTTTCATCGTGAGTAGAAGGGGTATTGAATTGGACCCTTCGAATGTAAAAACTATTCAAGAATTGCCTCTTCCAAAGAGTCGAAAGGATGTGATAAGTTTCCTTGGTCGCCTCAACTACATCAGCAGGTTCATAGCACAATCAAAAGTGATATGTGAGCCAATATTTAAGCTACTAAAGAAAGACGTTGCTACCAAGTAGACAACGGATTGCCAGCAAATTTTTGATAGAATCAAATAATACTTGTATAATGCACCTGTTTTGGTCTCCAGAACCCGGAAGACCTTTGTTGTTATATTTGTCTGTGTTAGAAAATGCATTTGGATGCGGGACAATATGATAAACAGGAAAGAATGAGCAAGTTATATACTACTTGAGCAAGAAGTTCACACCTTATGAAGCTCGGTATACTTTGTTGGAACGCACTCGTTGTGCCTTGACATGAATTACATAAAAGTTTAGACATTATATGTCTGCGTATACCACTTATCTCATCTCAAGAATAGACCCGCTCAAATACATCTTTCAGAAGCCAATGCCTACTGGGAAGCTAGCAAAATGGCAAATCTTGCTAAGTTAGTTCGATATCATACATGTTACCCAAAAGGCCATCAAAGGACAAGCGCTAGCCGACCATCTTGCTGAAAACCCCATAGATGAAGAATATATGCCTCTCTGGACTTATTTTCCGGACGATGAAGTATTGTTTGTTGGAGAAGATATTTTCAGAAGAGTACCCGGGTTGGAGAATGTTCTTCGACGAAGCTGCAAACTTCAAATGAGTTGGTATCGGAGCAGTCTTGATTTCAGAATCGGGTCAGCACTGTCCAATCTCGGCAAAGCTCAGATTTCCATGCACCAACAATATAGCAGAATATAAAGCTTGTATACTAGGACTTAGAATGGTTGTTGATATGAACATAGAAAAATTGTTGGTTATCGGTGATTCAGACTTATTGATTCATCAAGTACAAGGCGAATAGGCCACTAAGAACGTGAAAATACTTCCTTACCTGCATTGCGTGAAAGCATTGTGCAAAAGGTTCAGCGAGATAGAATTCAAGCACACACCACGAACTCAAAATGCATTTATCGATGCTCTGGCGACTCTGTCCTCCATGATTCATCATCCGGATAAGAATTACATTGATCCCATCAAGGTGAACTTGTTGGATCAGTCGGCCAATTATTTCCACATAGATGAAGAGCTGGATGGAAAGCCCTGGTACCACGACATTAAGAGGTATATCAAGACATGCGAATATCCAGAATGCATAACCAGCACACAAAAGAAGGCACTTTGGAGGTTAGCAAACCATTTCTTCTAAACGGAGAAATCCTTTATCGGAGGACTCCGGATCTAGGTTTGTTAAGATGTGTTGATACCCAAAAGGCAAGTAGGTTAGTTTAAGAGATACACGGAGGCACGTGTGGGCCTCACATGAATGGTTTCACTTTAGCAAAGAAGATTCTGAGAGCAGGGTATTTTTGGATGACCATGGAAACAGATTACATTCGCTTTGTGCAAAAATGCCATCAGTGTCAGATTCATGGCGATTTAATCAGGGTACCTCCTAATGAGCTCAATGTGACGAGTTCTCTTTGGCCATTCGCAACTTGGGGCATGGATGTCATTGGTCCTATTGAACCTGCCGCATCAAATGGACACCGATTCATTCTAGTGGCAATTGACTATTTCACAAAGTGGGTAGAGGTATCGTCACACAAGTCAGTGACAAAGAAAGTTGTAGTTGGTTTTATCCGCAATAATATAATTTGCCGATTTGGAATCCCTAAGTCGATCATAACAGACAACGGAGCCAATCTCAACAGTAATCTGATGCATGAGGTATGTGAAAAGTTTAAGATCACTCACTGCAATTCCACTCCATATTGACCTCAGATGAACGGAGCAGTCGAAACAGCCAACAAGAACATCAAAAGAATACTGCAAAAGATGGTTGATAATTACAAGCACTGGCATGATTATTTGCCCTTTGCACTTTTGGGCTATCGCACTACAATCAGGACTTCTACTGGGCAACGCCGTATATTTTGGTCTATGGAACAGAAGTCGTGTTACCAGCAGAATTGGAAATACCATTTTTGAGAATTATCCAATAAGCCGAGTTGAGCGAAGCAAAGTGGATACAGAATCGGTACGAGCAATTGATGTTGATTAATGAAAAGCGGATGAACACAGTCTGTCACAAGCAACTTTATCAAAACAGAATGGCCAAAGCTTTCAACAAGAAAGTAAAATCAAAGACTTTCAAATCGGGGCATTTGGTGCTAAAACGTATATTCCCGCACCAAAATGAAGCTAAAGAAAAATTTGCACCTAACTGGCAAGGGCCTTATATGGTTCATCGGGCGCTAACTGGAGGAGCATTAATCCTAGCTGAAATGGACGGCGAAGTATGGCCAAAAGCTATCAACGCAGATGCGGTGAAAAGATACTATATTTAGGATTTTTCTATGTAATGCATTTTCTATGTTGTAAAAGTTGCGCTCCCTTGGCGGGATACGCAAAGAACCCATGTCGGGTTTCGTTTCTTTAGAGCGAAAATTTCCCCAAAATCTCATTTTTGCTTGTAACATGAACTACGTTATGACCTGATTCCCTCGGCGGGATACGTAGGCAGCCCACATCAGCTTCGATCCCATCTTAGAAAAACCTTACAATCCCTTTTTGCTTGTAACGAACTACGTTATGACCTGATTCCCTTGTTGGGATGCGTAGGCGGCCTATATCGGCTTCGGTCACACCATTAAAAAATTTCCCCCCTTATCTTGCATGTAACAAAGTACATCCGTCCGATAGCCTTGATAGAACAAGCAAGCGACCCACACAAGATTCGACTTGATCTAGTTGAAAGTTCAGCATCCTCACATATCAGAAGCTGGGGCAAATTTTAAGGGTTCACTGCAAGAAGACGCCGATAGACATGGAAAGTGTTGGTCGACTAAGTCTTCAGTCAAAATAAGAACTTTGGATAGGACGTTTGCTCTGTTTCACTGCATGTCACTATTCGATAGTTCGACAGTAATTCTTATTAATATACATGCCTTCTTATAAGAAAATTTGTTTTCGACAAATATTTTCATTAGAGTTCGACATAAATTCTTATTTGATATGCATACTTTCTTATAAATAAATTATTTTCAAATATTTTCATTAATGGCTAGCCAAGACTGGAAATTAAACCGAGGTTACGGGTCCAAACCAGTGGGACGCGCGAGTATCAAAGGCCAAAGCTACAAAGTGTCAACGCGAATCAACTGCAACTCCCCAAACTCACAAATTTTATTTGAGTACAGGTTCTTCACGTTGAAAGAAGCAGGGAAGCCGCAACACTTATGTTCAAATTCGCAAAGGACCTCCGCATCGCAGCTCACTACCAAGATCACTTTCCTATTTTGCGACAGTACAAAGACGTCATGTTGACCTACAAGGTCCCAACTGCGTTATGTCCATGCGAAAAATGGTATTTCGACTTACAAAGTCGCATTCTCATCTACTCAACTTTTGCATCGCCTATATCCACGCATTAACTTTTCATCTAGATTGATGACATAGCAGTTCGACCTTAGGGTCACACTTTGAGTTACGTCAATACAACAACGTAAATCAGGCGCCCACCTCCGAATGCGGGTATTTTAATTTAAATCAAGCGCCTACCTCCTAATACATGTATTTTAATTTAAATCAGGCGTACACCTCCTAATGCGGATATTTTAATTTAAATCAGGCGCCCACCTTCGAATGCGTGTATTTTAATTTAAATCAGGCGCCCACTTCCTAATGCGGGTATTTTAATTTAAATCAGGCGCCCACCTCCTAATGCGGATATTTTATTTTAAATCAGGCATCCACCTCCTAATGCGGATATTTTAATTTAAATCAGGCGCCCACCTTCGAATGCGGGTATTTTAATTTAAATCAGGCGCCCACCTCCTAATGCGGGTATTTTAATTTAGATCAAGCGCCCACCTCCTAATGCATGTATTTTAATTTAAAGCAGGCGCCCACCTCCTAATGCGGGTATTTTAATTTAAATTAGGCGTCCACCTCCTAATGCGGGTATTTTAATTTAAATCAGGCGTCCACCTTCTAATGCGGGTATTTTATTTTAATCAGGCGCCCACCTTCTAATGCGGGTATTTTAATTTAAATTAGGCGCCCACCTCCTAATGCGGGTATTTTAATTTAAATCAGGCGCCCACCTCCTAATGCGGGTATTTTAATTTAAATCAGGCGTACACCTCCTAATGCGGGTATTTTAATTTAATCAGGGGCCCACCTCCTAATGCGGGTATTTTAATTTCAATTAGGCGTCCACCAACGACGTCATCTGCACAACGTCTAGGCAACGACGTCATTTCAACTTACAACGTCGTATTCTCATATACCCATTGTATGCAACAGTTATGCACTAATTTTTATCTTAGCTTTAGTTCGCAGGAGTTTGAATCGGCGGGAGCTTTTAGCACAGCGTGGAACTATTTCTTACGGCGAACCGAGGCAATTTGGTCAGCGGCCTACTTTGAACGTCGTTCCGCTCTTTCCCAATATGTTGTCACACCTGCAACCAGTGTCATCATAACCCGACACTAGGGCAATATTTCTCTAATTTGCACCATCTTTTGCAACTTCTCTCTCCCTCGGAATTCTATTTCTACCCATGCATCCCTAATCTTCCTTCGAGTCCCGATGATCAGGACAAAATTGGCTACTCAGTCAACTTCTTTGTTCGAAAACTCTTTCATCGTTTCCGGCACAAAAGGAGCATCTGTTGACTCCCAATTTTATCCACTCTTTTTCGATATTTATTTATAATTTTAAATATTTTGACACCTCAAAAATTATTTATATATATATATATAAGGCTTTTAATATCGTCGTCTATTTTCAATATCATTAATTATTATTATTATTATAATTATTCACATTTTTACTATCATTTGCCTTTTAAAATCATAATCATAATCATAATTTTACCATAATATTCTGTGTTATTTTATTTTCGCAAAACGGCATCACATTTTTATTTTAAGCATTAAGCATTTCGTAAATTTTATGTTTTATTATTATCCCATCGTTATTTTATTTTAAATAATTTACATTTTTCTCAAAGAATTTCCTTTTAATATTAAACCCTTTTTATTTTAACCCAAACCCATTTCACCCAAAACATTCTATCAACTCCAAAAATCAACCTACAAAATTAACCCCCCTTATTTTTTTCTTAGCCCAACCAGGCACAACTATCCAGCCCAATCGGCCAAACCGACCGGGCCCAAAACTCAAAGCCCACTCGACCCATCCCCTTTATTCCCCATTTACCCAAAAAAAACCTAAACCTAAAACACAAACACACCCCTTTTTCGCCGCACATCCCCCATACCTCTAACCCCACACGTCGCCGCACCCTACACCCTGACACCGCCAGTCACCGACCCATCACCTCACCAACTCATACCCCAAAAATCAAATTTTTGCACCCTTTTTTAAAATTCGAATTCGATTTTTGTAAGAGGTATGAGGGGTGAACGTTGGGGGGGGGGGGATACATCTATAAAAAAAAACTTTGTTCACTGTTTTTGGGGATGAGTTTTGGTCGATTTTTAGGTCCAAAAATTTAGGTTTACGTTTTGAAAATCCGAAATCTTCTTAAGGGTTGGATTGCTCTCTTGTTGTGTTGTTCTTCATGTTAAAAATCCGAAAATACAAGTTGAAATTTCTAGTCTTTTGAGTCCTAAATTTACACCTAGGGTCCTGTGGTTTTGGTGTTAAAAAAATCAAGAAATTTCGTTGGTTTCTTCGTTCATTCGATTCAGGTATGTTTTGGTTTCAGGTCGGGTCGGGTTAGAAGACTATAAAATCCGATTGTTTGTTCTTAATTTTTGATTTATGAATTACATCTCTTGTTTCTTAATTTCAATCCAAAACACACCTCTTTATTCTTAATTTTCCAAATCCAAAATTACTCATCTTAGTCTTTAATTTTACAATCTGAAAATCCTATTTCGTTCTTCACATTTTCATTCGTTCGGGTCTATTTGGTTTTGGGTCGGGTCAATTTCGGGTCGGTCTGCTTTCTATTTCGGGTTGAAATCAGTGTTAAAAAATCCAAAAATAAGGTTGGTTCTTATATGATTTATTGTTAATGATTATCTTTTTTTTTTACCTTTGATTGGTTATCTGAAATTTGCAATGGAAACAAATGTGTTCCTCGAATTCAACACTATTTTACGATTCTATGACTATGCTATTGATTTTATATTGTACTAATCGATTTGGGTACTATGTTACTTTGCCTTGCTGCTATTTTCTTGATTCTAATCTGTTGAACTGATGCTGTGCAATTTTCAATTTTTCGGTCACTGTTTCGGGTCGGGTTACTTTTCCGACGAGTAAAATTTTTAGAATTTTGTTTCAATAATTTATTGTTGGTTATATGAAAATCCAAGAAAAATTGATCCGGGTCGGGTCAACCCGATTTGGGTAAAATTTCCAGATTTTGATTTTGATATTTAGTTGTTGGTTATCTGAAAATCCAAGAAAAACTTATTCGGGTCGAGTTCTCCGATTCGGGTCGGGTTTTGTTTTTCTTGGAATACTGGATCGCCTTTTTAAGGCATTATTGTTGTTGTACCTTTACTGTATTTTGATGCATTATGTTTTCCTTACAGAGTTGATTTGGACTGTTTTACCTCCCTCGTATTATTTTTGCTTTACTGATTTGAATAAATACTACACTTAGGCCAATGAAATTGAATTTGAGGTCGTGTCCCTTCGAAAAATGGTTCCCGGTTTCGGTTTGCTGTTTGGGTATAATATCCTAATTTGAACATGATACTACACTGACCGATGAAAAATATCCGTCGATTGTTTAGGCCTCCACAGTTGAAAGACGGAAATAAAACTTTTGGGCAAGGGTGAAACTTAAATCTTTTTTCATCCGAGAGACCAACATGTTCGGTAGGAAAGGCAACTAAAATGACCAACGAGTCATATGTTCGCAACCACGACATGATTGGGATGATCTTTTCAAAATTTAAGTCTGAGCCCTCCGTAATCAAAACATTTACTATTTTGGATACGGATCCGAAGTTATTTATATTCAATTGTTTCTAACTGTTTGTTCTTGACAGCTTGCAAGGTACATTTATGAAAGTTAAAGAAGACAAGATACCCCTAGGAGATGATTTATTTTATTGTTGTTTTATTTTTGTAATTCAGCTTTATTTTATTCTGTATTGTAATATTATTTATTGTACTTGTGTAATTATTGAAATGTTTATAATAGGCAGACTTAGAATTAATAATCTAGAAAGAGTAGATTTAAAATCGGAAATCGCTAGTTTATCTATTTTAGGCCCGTCACCCATACTTTCAAAACGTTAGTTTATTTATTTTAGGCTCGTCATGCATATTCAAAAATTTTAAAACAAATTGGTCATCTTTTATTCACATTATTAACTGTATAAATAAGTTTGTCTTTTATCCAATTTTCTATAAAATAACTTTTCTAAAAATTACTGCTTTGCTTTAGAAACAAATTGTTTTTCTCCTTTACTATCAATTGTAAAGATATGTATTTTATAAATAATGCATGTTTTATCCAAAAAAAAATCAACTTTATATGTATTTTGTAAATAATGCAATACAAATGTATGTTTTATCCAAAAAAGACACGTTGCTTGTATTTTATAAACAATGCATGCCTTTTATTCAAAAATCAACTTTGCATATATTTTATAAACAATGCCTTACAAATGCATGTTTTTTTCAATTTTTACATGTATTTTCATAAACAATGCCATGCCTGCTTTTCGAATTTTATGTCGGGAATTTACTTCTCAAAAACTGCAATTAACTTTGCGAGACTCTTCAAAAGAATAAGTGATGAAAACTTTTACTTTGTCAAAATGCATCTTTTTTACTTACAACATCCTTTTTTATTACTTTATATATTATTAATCATGCATTTTCCTAGCGTAATAATTAACATGAGTTTGATAGGATAACCGCAAGTTAGTGGATCTTAAAGGATGTCTAACCCCTTCCCTTTAGGATAATAAAGAACCCTTACCTAGAATCTCATTAGTTTCGCAGACCATAAAACCGGAGTTATTTTGCAGCATTTAGTTAACATTTAGGTGCCCTAATTCACCTTAGAATAATTTGGTGGCGACTCCTCAACAAAGCATTTTTTATCCAATCTAGAGGGAATAGACGCGATCACATCGCGAGCCGCGGTAAAAAACGGGCGCGCACAGCTGGATATCTCGAGTAATGCAACATGTAAGTTAGCGTGTATTTCAAGTAAACCTAGCCAACTTGTTGACTGCATAAGAAATATCAAGTCGGGTACAGTTTGTTATGTACATCAAACTCCCAATCATCTGGCATATTGCTCCTGGCATACGGGTACACCACGATTTTTATCAAGCTTTGATTTTTATCCTGTGGTGACTTCATAGGCGAACTGTAAAACATCTCAAACTTTCTCAACACATCCTCGATGTAGTGAGACTGAGATAAGACCAGTCTGTCAGACGTCTTAGAGATCTGTATCCCTAAGATGGCATCTGTGATACCCATATCTTTCATGTCGAAGCATTGTTTCAACATGTTCTTAGTCTCTAGGATCAAGCTAGGACTACTCCATGTGATCAACATGTCATCTACGTATATGCATATCATGACGAACGAGTTAGAGTTACCTTTCATGTAGACACATTTGTCATATTCATTAATGGAGAAACCCTTCGATAGTAGAGTACTATCAAAATTTTCGTGCCATTACTTCGGGCCTGTTTCAGCTCGTACACATATTTGACAAGTCGACAGACTTTCTTCTCTTGCCCTGTACCACATACCCCTTGGGTTGTTCCATATAAATTTCTTCTTCCAAATCACCATTTAGGAAGGCTGTCTTGACATCCATTTGATGTATCTCAAGGTCACGCAACGCTGCGATCGCAATGAATACTCGTATGGATGTCATCCTAGACACCGGGGAGTACATGTCAAAATAGTCAAGGCCTTCCTTCTGCCGATATCCCTTGACTACCAACCTGGCCTTGTACTTATCTATAGACCCATCTTCTTTATACTTCCGTTTGAGTATCCATTTACAACCCAATGGTTTATTTCCCAGAGGAAGATCAGTCAACTCCCAAGTATGGTTATGCAGGATGAAGTCTATTTCATTCTCAATATCTTCTTTCCAGAACGGTGCCTCTGGAGTTGACAATGCTTCAGCAATTGTCCTTGGTTCGTTATCAACCATATAAGCTACAAAGTCACCGAAGGATTTATCCTTCATGGCCCTTTTACTTCGCCTCAGTTTCATCTCTGGAGTCTCCAAGTTTTGAGAATCTGGAACACTAGATTCCAGATATTCAGCCACTTCGAAGTCCACTAGATCTGAACCATCTAGATTTGGGCAGTCAATGACTCCTGGTTCCTAAAAGCTTTGTTCATAACTTCGTTTGCGAGAGGTTATGTCTTTTTCCTTTTTAGGAAAAGTATCCTTAAAGAATTGAGCATTCATTGATTCCATGATTGTACCCCCGTGGATATCTGGAATATCTGACTTATGCACTAAGAAGCGATAAGCACTACTGTTATTTGCATATCCGATGAAAATGCAATCTACAGTCTTAGGCCCAATCTTGACATGCTTTGGCTTGGGCACTTCGACCTTTGCCAAACAACCCCCCACCTTTAAATATTTATAGGTGGGTTTCTTTCCCTTCCATGATTCATATGGAGTTTTGTCCTTACCCTTATGTGGGACTCTATTAAGAATCGTATTAGCGGTAAGGACGGCTTCTCCCCACGTGTTTTGGGGAAAACCAGAATTTATTAGCAAGGCATCATCATTTCCTTCAATATGTGGTTCTTACGTTCAGCAACACCATTCGACTGAGGTGAGTATGGAGCCGCCTTTTGATGAACAATGCCCGATTCAGCACAATATTCCTCAAATGGTGCTACGTATTCTCCCCCTCTATCGCTACGAATGGATTTAATTTGCATGCTTAGTTGGTTTTCAACTTCTGCTTTGTAATGTCGGAACGCTTCAAAGGCTTCATTTTTACTTTTCAATAAGTAAAGGTAACAATACCTTGTGCTATCATCAATTAATGTCACAAAGTACTTGTTCCCCCTAGTTTGTGCAAACTTCAAATCACATATATCTGTGTGAATAAGTTCTAGAGGAGCGGTATTCCTTTTGACAAATCAAAAAATAATCTTTGTGAGTTTTGCCTTTACGCACACCTCACACTTATGTTGAGGGTTTACGTCGATAGACGACAATAACTCCAACTTCACCAACCTTTGGATGAACTTGTAGTTAACATGTCCTAATCTATGATGCCATAAATTAGAATACTCAAGCAAGTAAGAAAAAGCTTCAATTTTATTGCTTGGACACATTACAGACATGTCATTAACTTCAATTTTATTGCTTGGACACATTACAGACATGTCCCACAAAAAGTCCATTCTTGGTGATTACAAATTTATTGGACTCAAATACTAGCCTAAATCCAGCATTAACCAATAAATGACCTGAAATTAAATTCCTCCTAATCTCAGGGACATGCATCACCTCCTTCAAAGTGCGCTCCTTTCCAGAAGTCATCTTCAGGACTACCTTTCCTACCCCCAGCACGTCAGAGGAAGCGTTGTTACCCAAGAACAACTTCTTGTCTGTAACTAGTGTATATGTGGAAAAGGCATCTCTATTGGAATAGATGTGTCTGGTAGCACCCATGTCCATCCACTATTGCATGAGATTCTCAACAAGGTTTGCTTCAAGCACCACCGCCGAGAACTCCTCAATCATGTCGTCAAGAAGCGTGTCTTTGATGACGTTAGCTTGTGTCTTGACTTTGGCCTTGGCCTTCTCTTGTTGCTCAGTCTTGAGCTTGCGGCAGTCCTTGATTATTTGACCAGGTTTCCCACAGTGGTGACAGTTCCCCTTGAACTTCTCCTCCGCCTAGGTCTTGTCATCTTTCTGGAACTTGCGCTTCTTGCTTGGGTTCCCTTTGGCCTCAATCAGATTTGCCTTTGCCTCAGCGGGTTGTTTTCCCCTAGGCAAGGCCTTCTTATTATCTTCCTGAATCTGGAGTTTGATAATAAGTTTCTCAAAGGTCATTTCCTTTGTCTTGAGTTTTAAGTAACTCATAAACTCATACCACTAGGGAGGTAACTTCTCAATTAGTGATGCAACAAAAAATTGCTCATTTGATTTCATACCTTCCAAATACATGTGATGTAGAATCATTTGGAATTTCTGGACTTGGGACATCACAGTTTTACTATCCACCATTTGAAATTTCAGAAATTTTCCAATGATGAATTTCTTTGTACCAGTATTTTGTGCGTTGTACTTCTTCTGCAGGTTTTCCCATAACTCTTTGGTGGTGCCTACGGTGCAATACACTGTGTAGAGTGGGTCTGACAGACAGTTCAAAATATAGTTCTTACAAATGAAGTCACTATGACTCCATGCATCAAGAACCATTTTCATGCCATTAACGACATGGATACCTTGGCCCTCTTCAGCCGTTTCATTAGGCTGAGGGTCCACTTCATCTCCAGCTTGTGGAGGATCTTCTGTTAGAAATGAGTCATTCCCATAACAGTCAGATAAAATAACATCTTCTACTACCATCTCTTGAAGTTGGAGCCCATAAACTTTTCTAGGCGTTCATGGTGGAATTCAGAGGGTGGAGGAACTGTAACGTTCCCTTGAGCAGCAGGAAAGGTGTTGGGTGTGCCTTGAGCAGCAGTGAAGGAATTGGATGTGCCTTGAGCAGCAATGTAGAAGGCTGAGGGGTTGCCTTGAGTAGCAGCAGTAGTATCAGAAGCGAGTTGTTCTCTTCCAATCATCTTTCTAAGCACTTACAACAATTTTGTCTTAAAATTGTGGGTACAACAATTGTAGGAAACTGGAAGTAAATAAATATTACAAATGCTAGAAAGGATAAACTACTCAAGATTACAACAAACTTGAAATAAGAACGATTACAAACTCCTTATGATTTGTTGAGTCGAGTGATGACACTCTGTCTTTAAGACAAGATTGCCCCGTATATATCATTTTACGTTCGTAGGCAATAGTCTCCCAAGATACAACAACAACTAACAAATGAGCAAAGAAAACTCAAGTGTTACTCTTGAAGAACTTTGAATATAGAAAAATTACTAGAGAGGAAGAAGAAGATTTCAGAAAATTTCTAAGTGTTGAACAATTGAGCCAATAGTGTAAGGAAATGACCCCTCAACTAGCCAACTAATGACCTTCAATAGCCATGTAATGACACTTATTGAGGGGTTACATTCAGCCAAATAATGACTGAATTCATGTGCCAAATAATGGAGATTCAATGCTCCAAAACCAGCCCAAAAGTCAGAAATTTCCATCTTTCCGTCGCAGCATTCTGCCTCCGAAGCGCCGCGGCTCTGCGAACTAGCGTCGCGACACCTCGACTCCAGTAGCCCAAACCACCATTTAGCGTTGCGGCGCTGCCATGGGGGGCGCCGCGGCTCCGACGGTGTTGCGTCGCGGCCCTTCAAGGCTCCGCGGCGATTTTCGACTAGTTTCATCCTACACTTCTTCCTTCATTTACCAACGTGGAATACTTGTCATTTGGCCAATAACCATCCATCATTCTATGTCTCAAACGTATTACGTATGTACCAATATCTCTTTCACTAATGAAATTTACGATACTTGGAACTACATGTACACGTGTGTGAAAACGACGTTTCCGACGTGCGGGGCCCCAATTATTCGAGTCATAAATAATGGGATAAACTTAATTTCACATTAGTAAATTTTCAACAAATATTTTACCATCACTGCTCTTAGTTTATATTCAGTAGCGCTGATTAATTAATCTTGATACATCAATATTGCTGAATCACAGTAGTATAGCAAAGGAAATCTAGATGTGTGAAGCCTCGACTATTTTAAGAATTTTTTAAGTCTTGAGTTAACACATATTCGATGAAAATTACATGGTAAGATTGGTTTCTAAGTCCTAAGTTAGTGAAAGTGCTTAGGTAGATGTTAAAGCACAATTTGGAATCAAGCTATGTGAGTACAAGGGCCAAAAGGATTTTAAAAAATAGAAGGAAAGTGTTGGAGGCTAAGTGTAGGAAATAGCTCAGTTGCCTCCAAATCACGACCGTCATGCAGTCTGAAATTTGGCCAAGTGCAGAAAACAAGTCATTTCCTTTTCAATACGCGACCACCACACAATCCCGTACAGTTATGAATTTTAGATTTTGGGAAGGACTTTTATTTGAGGGTTTTGAACATTATATTCAGTCTTCTTCCACAAAGAGAATACAACCTTGGACGTTCTCGTACGTTACTAGGTGAGTAATATAGACGTTTTCAAGTTAATTTCACTTCATTAATCCTAATTTTGATATGAGTATACATTGAATCTCTAGATTTCACCATTAAAGCTTCAAGTTTTGGAGAGGAACACCAATCAAGAAAAAGTTAGGATTTTGGCTTTGAAAGATAAGTCTCTTACCCTAGATTGAATTATTGCTATGGATTAAATTTATTAAGGGTGTTAGAGAAAAGAAAGCGCTGCCCCCGGGACACATGCGAGTTGGTAAGTGGCAAGGTGATTGGGGTACAACCACTCCGACGTCGCGGGTTCGAATCCGTGTGGTGACAGTCTTTGCTGAAATATTGCAAGGATTGTTGTTGGATTCGTGTCCTGTTGGTCCTCTCCCTTGCAGGGCTACCACTCGCCCATATCCCTCGATTTACATCCCACCTGATCAAGGGGCCTCTGGTACAGATTGGGGGGTTTCGCATTCGGGACTTTCCCCTTCACAAAGAGAAAAGAACGCGCTATAAGAAACAAGATTCTACCAGAAATCGAGAAACTATGACGACTTGGAAACTGGTGGAGATAAATTAATTAATGCAGTGGTTGTTCGTTGACATGAATAAGACGATTGGAGCTTACATTTAGGGTCGAAAGGGAAATTAAGGTGAGTTAAGATATGTCTTTATTAAGGTTATTTTCTAACAATTTTTTGTTTTTAAAGTGTTCGATTAAAATGTCTTAGAGTATTGATGTTTGTCTGGTTGAACGAGCATGCATGCATGAATTATCTCAAAATATTTAAAGCTAAGTTTTTAAATGTTATACTAACATCATAAAAAAGAGCTTTACTGATCTCTTAAATTTTTGTTTACATGTTTCAAATAACATAAGTTTATACAAGTTTCACAATTTTATTTATGTTTCTCATAAAATGTAAAGACTTATTTTATGTATTAAAGTGGAGAATGTCACGATGGTCTTTAAGTGACAATAGTTTGTTAAAGTTCAGGCATAAGGTGCCAAAGCAAAATTACAAGTTAATAAATTATTTTCGCCAATGACTTATAAGACTATAATAATTAACTTTAAGAAGAAAGCGAGGGAGGGATCGGAGAGGTTAGAATTACCATATTATTTGTTGAGCTTCTTAATAGAGTATTTTTTGAATATTCTTTCATTAATTATATATCTCTTATTTTAGGTAAAATTGTATTCATATTGTAATTAGGTCTCATATTTTAGGTAGAATTAAATTTCTTATTATAATATGGTTGATTAGTTATCTAGTTTAAATATTCTTGTACTACTATATATATTGTACATTATTGGTAAATACAATCAATAGAACATATTCATTTATGGTATTAGTAGCCTAAAAATACCTCCACCGCCGCCGACCATAGCTCTCGGCCGCTACCCCCACGAAATGCTAGTATTTTTTTTCAGTCATTCTCTCTCTCTCTTCTCCTCCTAAATTTCATCTTCCATGGCTGACAAAATCAAATTTCATCCTGCACTTACAGTAAACAACATAAAAAACTTCATCCCTATAACCCTTGAGATGGAAAAGGGTAAACACTCCTCGTGGGCAGAGCTTTTTAAGATCCATTATCATTTTTACGAAGTTATCGACCACATCATACCTCCTACACCGAATTCCACAGACCTACCATCGGCTTTGACTTATGATGATGCACTTTTGGTCTCGTTTGGACGCAGCCGTCCTCCAATGTATATACGGCACAATCTATAATGATTTGTTGCACACCATCATTGAGACCGATGCCACTGCCCGCCAAACGTTGGAACGTTTGGAAAGTATTTTCCACGACAATAAAACTCAACGATCGTTATACCTTGAAAATTAGTTCAAGGATGTTCATCAAGATGATTTCCCAAACGTGTCTGCATATTGTCAAGTACTTAAGATACTTGCCGACCAACTCTCCAACGTCGGTGCACCAGTCACTAATCAGCGATTGGTCATGCAACTTATTACAGGCTTGAACGAATCATATGACGACGTTGCCACCATCCTTCAGCAATGCACATTGTTACCTCCGTTTGATGAGGCCCGTTCGAAGCTTATTCTTGAGGAAACCCTGAAAATCAAGCGCAGCACCACTCAGGTCAGCATTGCCGACGTCGCCCTCACCACCACCGTCGGGCCCTCCATCGATGGCAGGGCCTCTAACTCTGGCAACCAGAACTGTCGGCTATAGGACCCGCAGCAGCCCGCATACACCCGCAACAACGGCTGGAGCAGGCAGTCCGACAAGGGCCGCGACGGACGAAATTCCGGCAACAACGGCGATGGGAAGGGGCAGTCCCTACGGCAGAAAAAAACAAGTAGCGACTGCGACAGTGGCAGCAGCCTCCGTCGTGGGCTGTATACCCACCATCATGGGCCTCTCCTCCTAACCAGTATGCGACATCCTCGTGGACTCCACCTCCGAATCGACAGGCCCACCCTGGCATACTCGGCCCACATCCCCAACAGGCCTACACAGCACATGTCCCCCGCCCTCAACTTATACACCGACTGACATTGAGGTAGTTATGAACACAAAGTGACTCAACACACCAAACAAAAATTGATATATGGACACAGGCGCCACATCTCACATGGTGGCATCACAAAGTACTCTCTCATCTTATTCCAATTTGAGTAATTTAAATCGGAATATTATTGTTGGTAGTGGACAAGGCATTCCCATTAGCAGTTTTGGTCATTCATCCTTATCCCCACCACTAATCTTAAATAATGTCCTTCATGCCCCTAAACTCATTAAGAATCTAATCTATGTGCGACGTTTCACAATTGATAATAATATTTCCATTGACTTTGATCCTTTTGGTTTTTCTGTGAAGGATTTTATGACAAGGAGACGAATAATGAGATGTGAATGCATCAGAGAGCTCTACTCTATTTCAAACGTCGTCAACAATCCAGCCTCAGTTCCATCAACGTTTGCTGCTCTTTCATCTTCCTTTTGACACACTAGATTAGGACATTCGGGAGATTCTGTTTTACGCTCCCTTAGGAAAAATATTTTTTATTAATTGCAACCGTATTTCTAGGACTCTTATGTGTGAATCCTTTGTTTTTGGGAAACATGTTAAATTATCACTTTCTGCATCCACAGATTATACTTTACTACATTTCGATATAATACATAGTGGTTTGTGAACATCTACTATTTTAATTACGACTGACCATCGATATTATGTGTTGTTTTTGGATGATTATTCCAACTTTCTATGGACTTTTCCAATTGGCAATAAATCCCAAGTCTACCCCATTTTTTCCTCATTTGGTGCTCTCGTAAAAACACAATTTGAAAAGAGCAGTAAATGTTTTTAATGTGACAATGACATAGAATTCAATAATAATCAATTCAAACAGTTTTGCTCTAATAATGGTCTTACCTTTCATTTTTCATGCCCTCACACCTCCTCCCAAAATGGTAAGGCCGAACGGGAAATATGAACCATAAACAACCTAAATTGTGCCCTACTTGCTCACGCCAAAATTCCCCCTCAATTCTGGCATTACGCACTCTACATGGCCACCTATCTCCTAAACATAATCCCAAATAAGTCTCTAGCTCAATGGTCGCCCACTTAAGTTATGTTTCATATGAACCCTTCCTACCAACACTTGCGTATCTTTAGATGTCTCTGTTACCCTCTCTATCCGTCCATTCATAAACTCCAACTCCGGTCTTCTCTGTGTGTGTTTCTGGGTTACCCCGCCAATCATCGTGGTTACTCGTGCCATGACTTTCCAAGCCATAAAATTATTATTTCACGTCATGTCCTATTTGATGAGTCTCAATTCCCCTTTGCCTCTCTAAACTTGCAACCTCGACATTCCTACGACTTCCTAGACGATGGCCTGAGCCCTCTTCTAATTCATATTTACATAGTCCGTCATCCCAGACCGCGACAACTGCCCTCCGGATAGTTTGGGACACACTGCCCACCTGGTTCTGCCGACGATGGCCCGGAACAGCCAGCCTCAGGGTGTTTCCACAGCCTCCTCTCGGTAAACCGAGCATCGTCCAGCCGGTCCCGCCACGCCTTCCCTTCCTCCTCTTCCCGGCAGTCCCGCGGCACACGCCTCTCCCATCCTGCATCCTAAAACACGCTCTCGGACCATGAAAACCCATTCCATACACAAAATTCATAAACCTAAACAGTTGTTTAACCTATCCGTTTCATTTGTCCCTTCCCCTATCCCTCAAAATTCCAAGGATGTCTTGTCCGACCCTAATTGGAAAGCTGCAATGATTGACGAATATAATGCTCTTATTGATAATAATATGTGGTACCTAGTACCCCATCCACCTGATGCTAACATTATTCGTTCTATGTGGATTTTTAGACATAAAAATAAATCTGATGGTTCTTTTGAGAGGTACAAGGTTCATCTTGTAGGTGATGGCAGGTCTCAACAGGTGGAAATGAACTGTGATGAAACGTTCAGCCCAGTCGTAAAGCCTGCAACCATCCGGACCATCCTCAACATTGCTTTATCTAAGTCTTGGCACATTTATCAGCTTGATGTCAAGAATTCCTTCTTATATGGGGATCTTCATGAAATTGTATATATGCATCAGCCTATTGGGTTTCAGAGATCCTATTCATCCTGATATGTGTGTCTATTGCGAAAATCGCTAAATGGACTGAAATTGGCTCCTCGAGCATGGTACCAACGGTTAGCCGATTATGTCTCCTCTATCGGTTTTTCACACAGCAGATCCAATCATTCCCTGTTCATCTACAACAAGGGTACATACATGGCTTACCTATTATTATATATTGATGACATCATCTTCACCACATTATCTGATGCTCTCCGCCGGTCCATTATATCTCTCATTTCCTCTGAGTTTGCTATGAAGGATCTGGGCCCCCTAAGTTATTTCTTGGGCATCTCTATCACTCGACATTTTGGCAGCTTATTTTTGTGTCAGAAGAAGTACGCTAAAGAGATCCTTGACCATGCAGGCATGACATCTTGCAAATCATCTCACACGCCAGTATACACCAATTCCAAGCTTAGCGTTGATTCTGACCCTCCATATTCAGACCCGACTCACTATCATATCCTGGTTGGGGCCCTACAGTACTTCACATTCACGAGACCTAACATATCCTATGTCATGCAACAAATCTGCCTACACATGCACAATCCGACGGAAGCATACATGCATGCCCTCATACGTATTTTACGATACGTCCAAGGTACACTTCACTTCATATTACATCTATATAGGTCCTCGCTCACTAGTCTCATTGCTTATTCTGATGCTGGCTGGGGTGGATGTGTCGACACCTGATGCTCCACGTCTAGTTACTGCATTTTCCTTGGAGATAACCTATTGTCTTGGTCTTTCAAAAGACAACCTACACTATCCCAATCAAGTGCCGAAGCAGAGTATAGAGGTGTCGCCAACGTCGTCTCTGAGTCTTGTTGGATCTGTAACCTTCTACTTGAGCTTCACTGCCCAATTCAAAAGGCAACACTGTTCTACTGTGATAATATTAGTGCGATATATCTTTCCGGCAATCCCGTCCAACATCAGCGCACTAAACACATTGAGATGGACATTCATTTAGTTCGCGAAAAAGTGGCTCGTGGTCAAGTTCGTGTCGTTCATATTCCTTCCAGATATCAGACTGTCAACATCTTCACCAAATGACTTTTGCGCATACTATTTGATGATTTTTGAGCCAGTCTCAGTGTTCGTGAACCTCCCACTTCGACTGCGGGGTGTAATAGAACATTTTAAAAATATTCTTTCATTAATTGTATATCTCTTATTTTAGGTAGAATTATATTCATATTGTAATTAAGTCTCTCCTATTTTAGGTAGAATTATATTTCCTATTGTAATTAGGTTGATTAATTACCTAGTCGAAATATTCTTATACTATTATATATATTATACATTATTGATGAATACAATCAAGGGAACATATTCATTTACTTCTCACTCCTGCACCATCTCTCCTCCTTGGTGTAGTTATACCTTATAGTTATATGGACAAATCTAAATTGTTGGACTACATTAATCAGCTTTCATTCTCAATCGTCCTTCTGATATTTTTATATTTTAGGTTATTTCTCTTTTATCTCTTACTTTTTTTCAAATACCACTAATGTAACTTAGTACAAGGATCTAATTAAAGTGACCCCATCTTAGACATGTAGCATGAGAAGAGATTGAGAAATACCTAAGCAAGAAGAGATTGAGAAATACCTAAGCAACCCAGAGATGAACTTTAAAGGAGACTGAGTTGAAACTATACAATAATATACACGGTATACACGGCATATCCAATGCCTTGTGTATACCGTGTATATCACAGAATGAAAGAAATAATCTCTTGATTATTTTCATTAATGAATGAATATATATATAATTTACAATATCCATAATATGGAAAATCCTATTCCTATTCTACTCCCAAAACCCTATTCTATTTGTACAAGAATTCTATAATTATGGTAAGTGTACAATGCTAATTATATACAAATAATATGTTACAAAAAATAGAGATATACACGGCTGTGTATACCGTGTATATCACGGTCTTCCACTTGTCATGGGTTTCCGTGATATACACGGTATACAACAAGGCATTGGATATGTCGTGTATACCGTGTATATTATTGTATACTTTCATGGGTAGTGTTGTTTTATGAATTATAAAAGTCAATTTCATAGCTTTAACTTTGATGTGGACTATTTCTTTTAGCCTCATACTAAAATGAAAAAAAAAAGAGTAGAATGAAACCAGTTCAGCCTTAACTCCTACACAAATAATTGAAGAAGGGTAAAGATGGTGGCGGTTGTAAAGCGACAGTAAATATTCTCTGTCGTGCAGGCCGATAGGTATGTAAGAAGTCCCCAAGGTATTCTACATAACCTTTAATGACTACGAGGTTAATGATGTCATTATCAAACCCATGACTAGTATAATTAAGTGTTAATTTAGCGAGGCAACCACTTTTTACAGCATCATTCAAGGCACAAATTGCTTATTTAATTTTTCTTGTATCTGAATATAGTATGGGCAAACTTCAGAAAACTACTTATTATTCTTGTTGAATTTCAAATATGAAAGTGAGTTTCAAGAGGATGTTATTGAAAAAAATTGGAGATATTGACAAAATCATCATTATTGCAAGCTTGACGAAGTGGGTCTTGAGTTGCGAATACATGACAAGATCGAAATTACCCCTGTACTTTTTGTCAAGGAGCATATTTACCCTCCGTTAAAAGTTTGACAGTTTATGACCTCATTGTTACCAAAAGGGTGCATTTATGTCCTTATTTCAAATATCAGCTAACAGAACTATTTTTAAAAAAAATAATTTTTTATGCCACGTGTCAAAGTTACAAAAACTATTTTTTTAAATACTTTTTCTTGTTTTTTCGTACCTTGGTGAAAAGCACAGGGGCAATTTTGGCCCTTTTCCGTTTCGACTATGAGGAGTGAGTTTAAATCAAATGAATGTTGTTGGAAAAGCTTATAAAATATTGACAAATGACCATTGTTGCAATCTTGAATTTTGAATATGAAAATTGAGTTTAAATCAAGTGCGAGTTGTTAGAAAAACTTAAAAACATTGATAGCAATGAAGATTGACACTTCAAACTCACAAAAGTTTTTTTTTCAATTTCGAACATATATGTCTAAAATTTCAGACATACATCTTTAAAGTTTGACCTCGATAAGCTAAACTTGACGCGCGATGTTCTGAAGATTGACCCTTACAAACCAAACTTCAGACTTGACTTTTTGCAACTTCAGTGTCATATCCCCAATGTTGTTCCTGAAATAGAACTCACAATATATATATATATATATATATATATATATATATAAAAGCGTTTAGGCCGTATATTACTGCTAAAATTTCTGCGTCTATACTACTCATATTTCTTTTTTCTCTATACTTGTACCGAGTAGGACTCACAACCTATCTTATCACCCTCTCTATTGAAAAATCATCCTATCATACCCCCTATATTATTGGTATCAGAGCTTAGAGATTTCTGAACCAGATTTACATGACCGACTCTCACTTAGAATCTTACTTAGAAGTTAAAAAGAGTTTAAGTACCCTTTACCCAGAATATATACACCTAAGTAGAACAACAAATAAGAATCCATCAAGACTTTTAGAACTAATAGATACAATTTCCGCATTAGAATATAAGTTAATTACACATATTAAAAGAAGAAATAGATATAATCATAATCTTAAGCGAAAAAGTAAAAGAAAGTAACAAGATTATAATATAAACCTACGCAGGATAGAAGACATACTTTATAAACAAGATAAGATTTTTAAAAAATCTGAGCAAAATTTAGAATACATAAATAATCTAGTAAACACTTGCGATCCTAAAAGGTTATCTACGAAAAAAGACTTAGAGATAATTCTAAAAAATAATCTAATAGACATAGAATTAAAAGTCAGCCAAGAAAATAAAAAAATTAAAGAAGAACTAGTTAACAAAGTTTTAAAGTTAGAAAAAACAATTCAAGAATTAAAAGAAGCTATAATTTCATGAGCAGACTAAAAATAGCTTAAGAAGAATCTATAAAACTGATAGAAAAATCTATACCACTACCACCAGACTACAAAGAATATATCCCTACTGTCAAATCAGATCAAATAATAGTTCAGCAAAATATAATTATAACTTCTTTAGTCTTAGAACTCACCAGAAAGATAGAAGTTTTAACAAAGAATTTCGACATTTTAAATGAAAGAATATACCAAATATCAAAAGAACATCATAAAGATCTAGTCAAGGATAAACATGTAGACGAATTAATAGTTCAGTTAAAGAAAGTAGAGTTGACACCACAATCAGAAAAGGCAAAAATAATAAGTAAACCGCAAAAATGGACCTTTTTGCAAATAGATCGAGAACAGAAGTCGAAAGACAAAGACCAAGTTTCTCAGAAGACAGAATAAGAAATAATTTAATATCCAGATTACTAAATCGTAGAATACCAGAAGAAACAAATAGACAGTTAAGTGAAGTAATAAATGTAGATCGAGACATTAGCATATTTCAGCAGAATCAATTAAATCTTTTAAACCCAAGAACTCTATATAATACGGGAAGATTAGCGTCAACAACCCAATTGTATAGACATTACAGAGAAGAACAAGTGTCTGTATTAGGAAATACAACAAAAAACATAAATTTGATAAGTTCAGACTCCTTTAAACATATAAAGAAAACTGCCAGAACTCTCATGCACATGGGACTAATGGTTGTAGGAATTAAAGGACTAACTAGAAAAAATTTAGGAAGCAAAGTCCTCATAGTAATCTATGATGACAGATGGACAGACATGAAGAAATCCATTATAGGAATGACTGAAATATACATGACTGATAATGGAGGAATCTTTTACATTAGTCCAGACTTCTTAATGAACTTAGCAGAATTCGGTAAACATATTAAAATAGGAATCCAGACAAAAGGTTATGAAGAAATGCATAGCGACAATAACCTACTGTTATGTTTAGGATTTCTAGGAAAAATGACAAATAATAGTAATACAAAATTCAAGATAAAGATAAATGATGTAGTAGAATTAATGAGCAATAAAGACATTAATTTAATAAAACCTACAAAAATCCAACCTGAAGAATATGCAGGTTTAGAATGGAAATTAGAAGAGTTTAATAATAAGAAAAAGATATTACAGCCAGCCTCTCATTTAGAATATACAAATCAAAATGGAGAAACTTCTATAAGGTTTACAGATTATAATTACACTCCACAGAAGAACTGTGAAGAAGAAAGTACCATAGAGGAAGATGAAATAAATACTTTTATGAACATAGAAATTATCCAAGAAGGATATGAGGTAGACGTCGCCATAGAGAAAGCAAAAGACCTGAAAAAAGAAAAACCCTGGATGTTATTTAAATGTAAGGGTTGTAAATTAGATAATATGGAACTAGAACAAACCATAGAACATTTTAAAAAATGCGATAAAAGAACAGATAATTCAGGATACAGAGACGAACAGATTTCAAAAGATAAAACAGCTATGTTTGAAGAAATCTGGAAAGACTTTACTTTAAATAATGAAGAAGAGTTCGAAACAAACTCAGAAATTAGTCAAAAAGAGTTAATGGAAACTAGTGCGTCAAGCTCTAGCCCTTTCCAAAGAACAACAGGAGAACATTTCACGGTAGATACAAGTACCGGAAATATACCGAGAAGACGAGTATTCAAAACTGCAGGAGAACCTATAGAACAGGTCAAACCCTCATGTAGAAGAATGCCGTTAGAAGAACCCATAACTTTCCAAGAAGGAGGTAATAGGGGAAAAATATTAAATATAGCTGCACACGATCCACAAAGATGGAACTCAATAATAGATTTGTGGAAAGGCATAGTAGTAGCAGACTATATACAAAATTACGTAGAAACAGATCCTGAGACTATGTATAAGTACTTAGAAACATTCTTAGGAGAATCTACAAAGGCTCTATGGGAAGCCTATAAGACAGATTTTCCAACAGAATTTCACCAGTTAGTAGACATGGGATCAAACCCATATAATTTCACCAATAAAATACATACTCTAATTACCGGTGAAGACCCAAATAGTGGTTTAGTAGTTCTACAAAGAAATGCTTTAATAAAACTAGAACAACTAAGTATAAGTAATTGGGTATACATAAAGAAATTTCTAAACGATTTCTTTTACTATTGCACGATCAGTGGTAATTCCTTTGATCAAGAGTTAGGAAAGAAGCTCTTTAATAAACTACCAGGAGCTTTAGGTAGAGAAATTGAAGAACGTTGGAACAAGCGTGATGGGATAATACAGAACTCCAATGCTAGATGGTCCATAGGACACAGAATCCAACACGTTATGGAGATTTTACAAGAAAAATGTACTCATTTGCAGATACAGAAACAGTTAAAACAGAATGAGTTAAACTTATGAAAAAGCGTCATATACACTACCCAAAGTTACGATAAAGATCCGCAAAGAAAGAGAAGGTATAAAAAGAATTATAAAAAATATGGTTATCAGAACTACGACAAATACAAAAGAAAAAAATATTTTCTAAGAAAGTCGTCAGCCAAAAAACCATATTTAGACAGAAATAAACACATAAGGAAATATAGAAATGATAGAAATTATAAAAACAAGCTAGAATGTTTTACTTGTGGTAGTATAGAACACTTAGCAAATACATGTCCGAAAAGGATAAATAACAATTCTAGAAATGCACAAGTAATAGAAGAATTTCAGGAGACTTTAATAAATGTAGATGAATACATGTCCGATACAGAGAGTATCTACTATATAGTGAGTATCAACACAGGAGAAAGTAATAAACTAGATTCTTCCGATTCAGAAGCAGATGACTTTATAAATGAAATCGGGATAGAACAACTAGATTTAGATACAGATCTAAACAATTTAGTAAATACTACAACAGACTGCGACCATTCATTTGAAAGAAATAAAGGATTAGACAGCACAACTTGTTGCGTATGCAAATGGTTCCCTAGCAGGAGCAAACGAGCTAAGTGTAAAAAATGTTTTTTAGAAGGTTGCATAGACTGCCTACAGAAAGAATTAGGTATTATAATAAGTCCAAAAGAAGTAATAAAAAAGATCCAAGAAGATACAACTATAGCAGTAAGAATGATAACGTTAGAAACAAGGGTAAACTCCTTAGAAATGAGATTATCTCAATTAGAAAAGGGTAAACAAAAAGAACAGGATGATAATCTAATTCTGAGAAGAAGATCGGATAGAAAAAGAACTAATTCTTGATTTATCTTGAATTAATAAATCTGAGAAGATTGCGAGGACTCTAGTATGTAATGAAGACAAAAATTTAGTTCTTTAAAATTACTAACAAAGGTCGAATCAAAGACTACGAAATCACTACTCTAGCACTAGTAGATACTGGTGCACAAGAAGTATTCTTAATAAGAAAAGCGTCCCGATAATTTAATCAAGACTTTAGATAAACCGCCCATCATGCAGATGGATGGAACCCATAATTTCTATAAATACTATCTGCAAGAAGCAATAATAAGTTTTGTTAATACTTGTGAAAAATTTTATAACCCTAGTTATAAAATGGATAAAATACTAGCAAGAGACCTAAACATAAATACAGATTTTATCATAGGTTTAGATTTTTTGTTAGATAATAACGGAAGTTGTACCATTACAAGAGATGGTATCATTTTTCAAAAGAATAGTACATACACACCAGTACAGACCAAAAAGACTGAGACAACAATATTGCAAATTTCTCCACTTAGCCTAAAGAATAATTTAAATGATAGCAGTTGCAAAAATTGCAGCAATGGAGAAAAGTACTGTTGCCAGACGAATAATAATAACCTAGCACTAGAAGAAATTCTAGAAGAAGAAGATGACATGATAGAGAAAAATTATACTTTAATAGATATAGACACAGATTTTTATAACTTTAAAAATGGGATAAATAAAATAGGAATAATAAAAAATAAAATAGATCTAGATAACATAGTAAAAATTCTAGACGAATTAGAAATCATAGGCGAGAAACCTTTAAAACATTGGAATAACAATAAGACCTTATGTCAGTTAGAAATCATAAACCCTGAATACATAATAAAAACCACCTCAATAGAAGCAACTAATCAAGACATAGAAGATTTTACGTTACAAATTAAAGAATTATTAGCTTTAGAAATTATAAGGAGATCTACTTCAAAGCATAGATCAGCAGCATTCATAGTCAGAAATCATTCGGAGATAGTCAGAGGAAAAGCCCGAATGGTAATAAACTATAAAAGAATAAATGACAACACTAGAAGCGATGGATATAAGTTACCAGATAAAACAGAACTAATTAATAGAATACATAGTAAGAATATATTCAGTAAATTTGATTGTAAATCAGGTTATTGGCAAGTAAAGATGCATCCCGAGAGCATAGAATGGACGACGTTCACTTGTCCAGAAGGACATTTCGAATGGCTAGTCATGCCATTTGGCCTGAAGACAGCTCCTCCAATTTTCCAACGAAAAATGGACTCAATTTTTGGAGACTATAAAAGATTTGTTATAGTATACGTAGATGATATACTGGTTTTCAGTAGTAACATGACTGAACACCTAGGACACCTACAGACTGTTTTTAGACTTTTTGTAAGTAATGGAATAATAATTAGTAAAAAGAAAATGGAATTATGTAAAAAAATACATAAATTTCCTAGGAGTAACTATAGGAGAAGGAAAGATAAAATTACAACCACACATAGCTAAGAAAGCTCTAGATATGCCAGATAAATTAGATAAAACTAAAGACCTACAAAAATTCTTAGGAATATTAAATTACGCCAGAACTTTCATAAAAGACTTAGGAAAGATAGCAGGCCCTTTATACTCTAAAATCGGTTCAATCAAGTGAAACATTTTAATACGTAAGATATTAAAATAGTAAAACTCTTAAAAGAACAGTTAAGAACATCCCCGATTTAAATATGCCTTTAGAAACTGACTACTTAATCATTGAAACTGATGGTAGCTTTGAAGGTGGGAGCGAGACTAAAAGCAAAGACTAATAAATACTGCAGCAAGACATCAGAAAAAATTTGCGCATACCAAAGCGGCAAGTATAGAGAAAAAGGAAATATGAGTAGTATAGACGCAGAAATTTTAGCAGTAATATACGGCCTAAACGCTTTTAGACTCTACATACTAAATAAACCAGAAACACTGATTAGAACAGATCCCGGTTGAACCGGTTTTACTATTTTAATATCTTCTGTATTAAAATCTTGAGACAAACAGTATTGGGTAACCTGAAATTCAGACCCATGACTAGCCTTGAGACTCCTACATTAGAAAGACTATACTTTGGTAAGAATAACTTAGTTTCATTTCCAGCATCTAATTTAACTTTTAAAATTCTTCCAGACTATGTTGTCGACAGGCAACAAAAATGTTTAGTAGATAATTTGTGGATTGCCCACACAAGAAAAGACACTAGTCACTTCGTGGCTATGTTAAATTGTACTTGTTTTTACTTCAATGAAAAGAACCTGGACAAAAGATTTAAATTTTATGTTGTTGTCCATGGAAAGACTAACGGGATTTTTCAGACATGGTTGGAAGTAGTAGATTCAATTAAGGAGAGAAAAACTCCACTTTTCAAGGGTTTCAATGTTTTCACTGAAGCTCTAGATTATGCTCGAGGAATCCTTGGGCCAAACTATTACCTCTCACCAGCTCTCAGACATAACCAAAGTCAGACACCTCAGTACAACATACAGAAAGACACAGACAAAATAATCTTTTACGATCATTGTACTACAATGACCGATATTGTTAAAAGACTAAACCAAACCAAAGAAATGCTCCAAATACAGAACACGCATCTTTTAAAAAAAGTTGCAGAGATAGAAATAAAACTCGGCATACAGACCACGAGTTCTCCATCTCTTTCAAAAATGGATGAGACAGTGTGCATTCCCTTCGAATGCTAAGAAATCTATTGTACGGATATGGGTACAACTAGTCTTGTGCAAGCAGTTTGCGGTAAAGACTCACCAAACCCGTTGATGGTCACTTTGCCAAAAAGTGAAAATGAGGAAGAAATCTCCTCAAAAACAGACGCCTTGAACTCCTCGGACCTTTACACGATCTACATCCGAGAAGGAAACAGACGCTGACAGAACAAAAAATAGAAAATATAATTAAAGAAATACTAGAAAAAATATTCAAAGAACAAAGCGGACACCGAGCAAAGATAAACATGTTAATCCGGTACCAACACCACCAGTATCTCGGACTCGATACAAAATCCGAACGTGTCGAATTTAGACATTGATCACGTGTTAAACACAAGTTCAGACAATGAGTTCCTCGAAGGTAACTATGCTCAGGATCCTAATGAAAATTATGATTCAGGCATGAGTTTCGATTCAGTGGCCAGACATAATCTGGACACCTAGAAACGAGGCACAAAGACGATAAGAAGCGAGACTACAAGACAAAGTAAAAGGAACCGTGCAAATTAGCTCTCCAAAAGACGCACCAAAGTGGCAGACAGAATATTAGAAAAAGAAAGGAAAGGACAGCGTCTTAAAAAGAAAAAGAAGACTTTAGGAAAAAGAAGAGGCCAGCAACACAAGACGACAAAGTAAAAAGAGAACTCTCTCAAAGTTAAAGCGACGATGGGGCCCACAACGTACCCGGCCGAAACTTTAAAAGATTCTTTTACTACTTTGAAATCCGAAGTTGAAGTCCGGAAGACTCTATAAATAGAAGACACCACTTCAGAAGAAAAAAACACAACAAAAACGAAAGAGAACGAAAAAACACAAAAACAATATGCAAGATTTTCCTCTCCCCTCTCTCTCTTAAACCCATTTGTATAAACTCCCCCTATGTAAGATATCTGCCTACTTATTTGCATCCAGTAGCAGTTTTCGGGACTCCCGAAAGGGAAACCTCCCTGTTTTCGAATTATGTAAGTTTTTCAATTCGGTAGTTATCTCCATCATGTATGTAAATTATGTTTGTAATTTTTATGAAGCTTGCAGAAATGCAAGAAGTATGTTTGTTCATATGAAGTTTTTATTTTCATCATGAATCTTTCTTTACTGTTATAATCATTGTCATGAATCTCTAAATAACTGTTGTAATCTTAATTTCAATATACTTAAACATGGTTATCTTCTAAACATAGTAAATGGTTATCTTTAAAACTCCTTTATGACCTCAATGGATTAGCCTGTAAATTCCTATGTCAACGGTGGTTGATAATATGACATTTTGATGTCCGCTGAAGGACTGTGTTGGCCTGAAAATTGGGTGTGGCTAAAGACGACTGTCTTAAAGTGGGTAAGGTTTTAAAGAAGAGATGAACTGTTTAGAAGAAGAAGTGAATGAGTATAGTGAAGTCTAGAACAGAACAGTAACCAAAGACAAATGACAGAGATGATGAACAGTAGCTAAAGACTAGTGACTGGACAGAGTCCAGATTAAAAAAAAATTATTTTACTTTGGAGATAGCTTATTGATTAAAGAAAGCAAACATAAGGAGAAGTATAACAGGAAGGGAGTACCGAGTAGGACTCACAACCTATCCTATCACACCCTCTATTGAAAAAATCATTGAAATACACACTCCCTATATTATATATATATATAGATATTGACCATAACTTAAAGGGAAAAGGACACCACGTGACATTGTAAGGAAAAAAAAATTTAATACTTATACAAAGTATCTGAATTGGACTTTTGGATCAAATTAATGCCAAATCTAGCTAATACGAACCCAAAGTAGAACCCTCTGCCTCTTCTTCCACCGGATCTAATTTTCATTGTCGACGTTGTAGCCGTCCTCCAACCTCTTCTTTTACGATCTTCTACCAGATCTAGTTTTCGCTGTGGTCGCCCTACGCTTCTTCTTCCTCGACTGCTTTATCTGCGGCTTGGATTCATAAGTGTTGTAAAGCTATTGGAGTTACTAGATCTCGATTCGTAAGTGCAGAAAAGTTTCTGATCTATCCTCTCCGGCGAGTTACCAGATCTACTAGAACTCGATGAAGTAGTTTCTTAATCCGTTGGTACACAAGTTAATCGCCGGAGGACAGGATCTTCGAGCTTCTTCGGCCAGATCTGTGTCGCATGATTTTTGCTGCTTCACTGGAGAATGTGATTTCACCTGATTTCATGTAAACACCGTGAAATCATCAGATCTATGGTCGTTTGGTACATATCTGGCTGGATAAACTTTTTCGGCGGTCTTCAAATTTTCTCTGATAATTCTTGCATGTGCGTAAATAGTTGTATATTACCTGTATAATATGTGTATCATTAGTGTGTATATATATTATATAATGATTAAACGTCGGTTATACATTTATTATACACAAATTATACAAGAATGATAAGTTTTCTATATATATATATATGCTGAAATTAGTCTAAAAATGACTACAAAATTGAATTATTTTAAAAAGGCTAAAAATATCTATTAAGCTTTCTTGGGCCATCTGATGTCAATAATTTCACCCGGATTTATGCCCTGTGCCTAACTTAAAGTGGTCCTAAATTCGGCTATCCGTGCACTACAAGAGTGAATTAAGGTGGGCCATTCCGTTAAAGCCATTAATATTGGGCCATACCAGCTGGTCATGTTTACCCATACATTTCAAACAGACCCGAAGTAAGCCCAAATCTGGTATTCTTTGCTTAAAAATCTAGTATTTAAACTCATTCTGTCCCATTCGGACACAATTTTTTTTTTTTGTTTGCTAGGGTTTTTCCGTCCTCGTACCCGAAAAAGGTAACTTCCTTTCTTCCCCCCATATATTTGAATAATTGTTGTAATATCGTTTTTTTACTTTGAGTAAAACTTTTGGTTTAATTTTATATTGTTCTGCTTTAAAGTTTTACTCATTCTGTCCCAATTTATGTGATATAGGTTGAATGTCAAAAGTCAAACAAGAAATTGTTTGATCACAATTTATTTGTATGCCCTTTAAATATTTTAAATTGTTAATTATCGTGACTTATCTTGTGTTATTTTACTGGGTATGATGTTGTAATTTTTGTGACTTATAATACTTTTTATGTAGTTTCTTGATATGTAATTTGTTTTTTAAAAAACCTAAAGATTTTATGTTCGAATGCACGGTAAAAAAAAGAAGTTTGACTCTTGAAATTCACTTTAATGATATAAATTGGGACATAGAGTATTTAATGGTAAAATTATTGTAATGCAGGGTTTTAGTTGTTGCTATTATCTCATTTCCTGATTAGAACGTTGGATAACCTTCTTCTTCTTTGAGAAAGTAATTGATTTTACAGATATAGAGGTATATTATTTGGAAGTGATAATGAATAGCTATGCGTCAATGCGAAACTAGTTAGGTCGGCTATATGAATACTCTATTTTAGGCTCCATTTGCCCATTTAAATTTTTATTGGAATACTTAGTGGGTGTTTGGACATAAAAATGTGAAATTAAAAAAATAGTAGTATATGAAAAAAAATTGAATAATGGTATTTTGGAAATTGGAGTTGTGTTTGTTGGATATGACTGCAACTTGGAAAAATGTTGAATTTTTGTGAGTGTTTTGGAGTGAAAAATATTAAAACAAGTATTTGGAATTTTTCGAATTCTGGAATATTCCCGAATTATTGTAACAATTCTATGTCCAAACATAGTTCCGGAATACTGGCGTGGCGCTGCTGGATGCTTCTGATCAATAGAACACGAAGAGGAGGAAAAAAAAGCTTATGATGAGCATCTATTTGAGTCGATCATTTCCAAGATCTAATTCCAGTTTTTAACTTCCGAGAAAAAAGTGACATTATGGCCGAACAGGCCCTTAATAACATGTCATTTAAAATTAGGGTTCAAACTATTGAATAGTGTTGCATTAGGAGTATAAGCATTTAACAAATAAGGTTTTGCTGTAATTTTCTTTGTTCTTTCTCAAACTTGGCCTATTTGAGATATACTGTTGTGTTGGATCCAACTGTTTGATCAAATTCCTGATAAACTTGTTTGTCGGGTTCTTTCAGGTTTTACTGCTGGAGGTTGTGAAGATGAGGCCTATTTTTGTTGGGAACTTTCAGTTTGATACTCACCAATCAGAACTGGAACGTTTGTTCTCCAAGTATGGGAGAATTGAGCGAGTCGACATGAAATCTGGTATAGCTTAAGATTTTCTCTCTTTTTTAAAAGATTTAGCCAGTTGTGGCTGGCTTACTCGTGTTTCATGGAGCTAATACTCTATAGATGAGGTGTGCCCTATCTGTTGGGTAGGGGTCTTGTGGGCATGCCGCTTTCCAATACAGCTGAAAACTTTCTGTTTCATTTTAAGTATACAGCTGCCACTTATATGTGAAAGATGTTTCTCTATAATTAGTAATTTCTATAATTTCCAACGGGTAGGCAAATGGGCGGGTTGGATTGAGTTTGGGCGGTCAAAAAATAGGTTAGGTCAATAAACGGGTCATAACCCAACCCGCCCAAAGTTTGCTTGGGGTCCATATGGGTTAGGTCAAGATGTGTAAAATAACGGGTTATAATCCAACCCGCCCAATATAACCTAAACATCACCTCTTTATTGGTATAATATTGTTTTGTTCATCTTAGGAACAACTAAAGATTTATGAAAAAAAACTTAGTTATGTTTTTTCCCTTTACATAATTAACATGCAATATGAGATTTGATTAGATTCATTTTTGTAATACTGCCAAATTAAGAGTTCCTGTCTCTATTATTGATAGAAGACCTGGCTCACATAACGACTTATTATAAAAATTACTACTAATGCTTAGATTAGTTGGTTACCAACACATGACAACTTAGAGCCCGTTTGGATGGGCTTATGGCTTTTGACTTATAAGCCAAAAGACATAAGTTAGGAATTCTAACTTGTCGCTTTTGGCTTATTTTTGTTATTTTGGTATAAAAACAAGTGCTTAAAAGCATTTTTTATTTTACCCAAACACTATAAAAGTGCTTAAAAACTATTTTGGCTTAAAAGAACCTAAAATTAGCCAATCCAAACAGGTTCTTACTAAAAAAATTGTCTTATTCTATGAAAGAAGTGAAGTTATAGCATAATGTGCAATCTATTTTCTTAACTTCAAAGTTAATAATAGAAAATTTAACATATTAACATTAATTAATGTTGAGATTAACTAGAACCATCCTAATTTAAAAATTATCTTATCCTAATTAACGGCTTCATCTCTAATATGCTTTGCTTGTTTAGATTGGGTTATATTTTGACCCAGCAAGTTGCACTACTTTGACCTGTTTTGACCGGATTGTTTGATGGGTCATTTTGGGTTCAACCCATTACCCAACCCATATGAACACTGGATGTTTTGGGCGGGTTGGGTTGATTTTTGCTACCCTTCGGCGGGGGTGATCATGATCCTCGCAATTCTTGGCCAAAAAAGACTAGTAGGTTTTTTAATGGTTTCATTTTATGGAACTGTTATTATGAGTTCCATTTTCAATTGTACGAATTAATGACTGAAATTGCATGATAGTTTCTTGTTAGAAAGTTTTTGTATGCTTGTCTGATAGCATTAACCTCTTTTCTTTGTGAAATCTTATCTAATCATTGTCTTGTTTAATCATTTCCACTTTGGAAAGTATGTTGTTATTTGAGGTAAAGTTACGGGTGTTTTCTCTCTTGGGATAAACAAAATTACATAGCTATATAACTATATGAGTGTAGCACGTATATATGCTATGCGTGACTTGTCAAGACATAATGTGGAACCGAATATTCATTGGAGAAGATCTCCGCATTCAAGTGTTTATTTTGCCTCAGGCACATCTACTACTAAGGAAAAAGAGCTTCTATCATCGCTCAACACTTGTGTGCCAAAAAATTCTAATGCAAGGAAACCCCATCTGCCTGCCTGCTCTCCTCATCACAGATGGAATGTTCTGAATTTCTTACATTGATCTTCTGTCATTCACTTCATTGCTCATGTTGGCTTATCACGAGAACGATCATGGTGGGGTCAGTCGATCATCATGCCATTGCCTACCACTACTAATAAAGGCGATCAATGAATTATATCATGCCATGCCTACCAATTCTGAAATCGTGCTGTGAAATTGGTGATGCATGCTTAGCAATGACTACTCAGACCTGCCTTTAAACCTTTAATAAGCCTTCATCATCTTGACCATCATCATCATCATCTTGATCTAGTTCATGCAAGGCCTCTACCTCCTTACTTTCCTCAAGCCCTGACATACTTGCAGGTGTTGTACGTTATTTAATTTCTAGAGGAGATAACTTTGATTTAGCTGATGTATAAATACTCGATCGAAAAGACTTTAGACACCATACCTTACTGTTCTTTCAGCCTTATAATGAAGTCTTTACTACTACAGGGTTTGCTTTTGTCTACTTTGAGGATGAGCGAGATGCAGCAGATGCAATCCGTGGGACTGACGACATTCCATTTGGTTATGAAAGGCGCCGTCTATCAGTAGAATGGGCAAAAGTAAGGTTTCCATCTTCACCGTCTGTCAGTAGAATGGGCAAAAGTAGAATGAGATTAGAAATGCAATCTGTTAGACATTACAGTTGAATCTTATTTAATTATTATAACCTTGTTTTGTTTTGACAGGGTGAGCGTGGTAGGCATCGTGGTGATGCTCCCAAGTCTGGTGGAAACCAGAGACCAACCAAAACATTGTTTGTCATAAATTTTGACCCTATTCGTACTAGGGTCCGAGACATAGAAAAACACTTTGAACCTTATGGTAAAGTCCTTCATGTTCGTATACGTCGCAATTTTGCGTTTGTGCAGTTTGAAAATCAGGAAGAAGCCACAAGAGCTTTGGAGTGTACACACATGAGGTTAGTAAGACACATGTCGTTCAATTGCTTATAGTTGCAATATCCTCTCTGTTTGTTTCCTAATAAGAAGTGAGTTGCTAATGCATTTTACAGTAAGATCCTGGATAGAGTGGTTTCTGTGGAGTATGCATTGAAGGATGACGATGAGAGGGGGGACAGAGACACATATAACAGTCCTAGAAGAGATTATGGCAGGCAAAGGGATAGCCCTTATCGAAGGTTACCTAGCCCAATGTATTGCAGGAACCGACCTAGTCCTGATTATGGCCGACCTCATAGTCCTGTTCGTAATGGTCCATCATATGACAGATACAGGTGTCCCGAGTATGGGAGGTATCGCAGGTAAAAAAACATTCCTTTTGTTCTATTTGGCTCTACTGTGAGAAACTGACAAAAATGGTCCCTTATGTTTGAGGGTAGGTTCGAATAGTCCCTTAAGCATGCGCTGAATAGTTTTAATCCTTTAGTTTGGAAAAAGTTAACACTTTTAGTCTCCTAACTTTGTTTGTTAGATTCGAAGGGAATTATGAAAAAAAGGAAATTTGTGGGAACTCACATTTAGAGGTACAATTTTTGTAGTTTCTGCTTTTTTTTGATTTATTTCTAATGTCTGATGCAACTTTTTGATGTATAGTTTCTGCTATATGCTGTATCTTTTTAGTGTCTAGTCAGTGTTTTGTGTTGCATATTTTAAATTTTGATGGGACTTTCTGGTGTTTATGACTGTTCCCGTCAAATCTAATGGACATAAATTGTTAAATACACAGACTAAAAGTGTTAAAACTTTTGGCAAACTTGAAGGACCAAAAGTGTTCTTCAAACATAAGGGACCATTTTTGTCATTTTCTCCTCAAAAACTGTCAACAACATTCCTTACTTTTGTAAGTAGGTGACACGCGTTGACGTTTTCTCTTCGTATTTTTCAGCAGGTCTCCTGTTCGGAGGTCTTGAACTTGAGTCGGCGCTTTATCTGGGAGAGCGCTTGTGCTGTCATAATGTAAATGCTTGGTGCAGTCTGCTTGTGTAGGAGAAGATCAATCTCTTAGCAATGCAATGGATTAGCTGTTGCATTTTGTTGCTTTAACTTTGTGGATCCGTAGCTTGTGAATTTAACCCATCAGAAAACATTGTGTAGTAGAATCATTGGCTTATGCATGTTGAGACCATTTGATATTAGCTCATGTTTTGTGAAGTAATATGAAAAAGTAAAGACTAGTTTAGCATGTATTTATGTCGAATTGAATTTGTTATTGAGAGAACTTGTACCTAACCCACAAGCCTTTCTTCCCTAGGAGTGCCTTATATTATTCACTCATTTTGTGTGACATATTTTTCTTTTTAGTTTGTCCGATAAAGAATCACATTTTATTTAGAAATAATTTAATTAAAAATCTCAATCTACACTTAGGGGTCGTTTGGTAGGGTGTATAAGAATAATGCTGAATAGGGTGTATTAGTAGTGTTGGTATTAGTAATGTTGATATTAGTTATGCTTGGACTATTTCTTATCCATTATTTGGTTTGGTGTGTTAAACAACCTGCATTGCATAGTCTCCACATTCTAAATACACTCTTTGTTCATCTTTCTTCTAAATTTTAATTTTCTGTTACAACTTACTCGGACAGTCAATGTATATGCCTCACTGTTTGGCAATATTGTCATCTCAGACTCTTGTCAACATCATGTGTGAAAAATGTAGAAGAATGTGGCACTTATACACCACCCAATATTCCGAAAAGAAAAGAAAAAAATGACTAAAGTATGATTTGTTTTTCAAAGTACTACTAGTACTATATGAAATTGAAAGTTGAAGATGTATTCCTTACACCAAGTGTTGCAATTTTCTTATATCATCTAAACAATGAATAATCGATAAAGTTGAAACATCAGTAATTCGATTATTCGAGGATTCATATATGTTAGTTTTTAAGTTATTCCTATTAATTACAAAATGAGTAATTAACTGACCATTGACTTCGTGTTGTAACTTACACAGATCATTAGTTTTGTTTAATTCTTTAAGGTCTTTAGATTCATGAATCAAAATCAACAAAGTGAATATAAGTCACCTGAGCAAAGTGTAATTATGAAATCGTGGAATTAGCATAATTTCATTTCTGGTTTTAAAAATAAAATGGAAATCATACCATATTTTACATTTAAAAATATACAAGACTCCGTGGAAACTAATTAAGTAGAAATCGATAATATTGAGTTTTTGAATTACTTGTAACTTTAGAAAAGAAAGTTGTGCACTTAGATTATTTTACAAGATAACATTCTTAAAAAATAATTTATATATTAAATTTCTATTTTTCTATACGTCCAATTTAATTATTGGAAGAGGTTTTGAGAGATTTTAGGGGCAATTGTGTCTTTAGTCATGCTTATGCATGCATTAAAAACCAATGCGTTGCTAATATCATGGTTTCCCATACATTAGTTATGCATAGGATAATACCAAATATGGTGCATAACTAATGCTCGGATTAGTTTATACATAGGTTGAAAAGTGGACCAAACAAGGTATTAATAATACACAAAATTAATGCATGCATTATTTTTTCTAATACACTCTATCAAACGACCCCTTAATGAAATGATTGTTTTAGATCATAAATTTCAAAATGTTTCAGTTCGGTCATAAAATTTGTGTGCAATCAAAGATTGTTACCTAAATGGATGGAGGAAATACTATATTGCGAACTCTTTTTCTGTTATCCTGCCAATGTTTTACATCAACAAAGATTTCTACGTTTAGTCTCAAGAAAAATATTGCAGTTCAAGAAAATTTGGTATAGCTAGATAATAGGCTCCTAAAGTTCCCACAACATTACTCTTCTTTGCCCTGCAGAGAGTGGGCACCTCCTTATCTCATCCATTTCTCTCTGGAAAGTCAAGCTAAAAGTGAAGAGATTAAATTGTTAAAGAAATGGTGTGGGGGGTGGGGGTTGTAGTTGGGATGTGGGAGGGCAGGGTACAAGAAGGAGAAAGTGGAAATAGAAAGAGTCTTCAAGAATTAAACCCCCAAACAAGTACATATTTAGGGACATAGAGTGTTGTGTAGCAGTCGATAAAGTGGATGAAAGCCATGGATACGCATGTTCATATAACAATAGAGATAAAAAGTGTTATGTTCATATAACAATAGAGATAAAAAGTGTTATACAATTTATTTTTATTTGCTTTAGCCTTGGGTGGAAAAGTCATCTGCTATACGTGTGTTAGAAGAAAATAGCACGTATCTAATAAAATAGTCGAAGTGCGTGCAAGCTGTGTGTGTAGGAATTTGTTGGGTCCAAAACACATAAGTAAGACACAACGGAAGTTTAAAATTTTATTCTTACTTACCCCAACAACTTATTCTGGTATGGTTATATGACAATCAAAACCTGTAATCATAAAGCATGAACACTTACATGTTGTATTTATCTGAAATCTTTATCTACTATAGGTGCGCACGCAAATGCCCTTACGATTGCAAGCTCCAAGCTTCAATGTATTCCTCCTTTGGAAAGCTAGGAAATTCGGCAGAGGTTCGAGGGAGTATTTTAATTCTGAGTCTCTGAGACTTAGAATGATGATATGAAATCAAGTGTTTGAATAATGAAGTGAATGTCTGTATTTATAGGTGACAATTAAGTCAAACCGGATTAGGATTTGACCTTGGGCCTGACCCAAAAATTGAGCCAGATTAGGTCATTAGCGCCGCGACCCCTAGGGTATGGGCGCCGCGGCGCTTGACGTGGCCGTACTCTGTCTTGACTTATTTTCTGCACATTCTTAATTAAATCCAAAATCCAATTTTGACTTAATTAAAACAATCATTATTCATTTAAATATCTCGATTCTAAATCGAATATTTAATACTATCTCAATACATCCTTAGATCGAAAGGACAATCGACATAGTGTGACCCTACAAGCTTTCACATATCGACATTAATCAAATTAAGGTCTACGCGGAACTCCTAGACGGCGCCTCAAGACGAACTCAATATGTGATGTACGTTTACACGAATCCTTAAATGGCTTAATCATTGTATCTCATCTCTATTAGTTAACAACTAGACCATATTCTAAATATGTCTATTGCATTGGCCAACGACTTAGTCAACCTAATATCACTGAGAATCTGAGTATTCTTTCGAATATACATTTGAGGAATGAATCCTAATCTTAACTGAACTACCACCTTTAATCCACATCGTAATGTACCCAATACAAGTCGTATCTCAACCTATAAGACATTTGAGCTTAGGACATGATCAAAGTACATTACTTTGTAGACAAGGTGCGTATTGACCCCAAGTCTAAGGACTTTTATCTCCCACACACTGATCATACTTTCGACAAGTATAACAAATAATATATCAGTAGGGTATACCAATACTTCCAAAGTATCCATGTGTCCATCACGAGTAGCCATTACTCGTAGCAGGTGAGACATACTACATCCTCCAAGGATGTGATGCAGACCACATGTCGACTTATCACATATCATCGATATTCCATTCTAGATGATCATTAGTCGAGACAATTTTAAGAGTTACGTTATAATATTAATAGCTCACATTATCAATAACAATGTAACCTCCAGGGATGCATATTATAGAATATTATAAACAATCAATTAATAATTCAATAATTGCAAATGCCAAAATATTAATCTCCATTAATAACAATACGAATGTGTTTAAAGTATATTTGTCCTAATATAGATTGTCTCTAGACATAAATATACTTTCAATCTCCCAATTGGCCTAGAGTCAATCTCCAACATATCTAATGCCCATATTCTCAAAATGACCATTATTCTTGACTAAGCTTGATGGTTTAGTGAATGGGTCATCTAGATTATCGTCTGTGGGAACATAGTCTAATCTAATCTCTTCAGTCTCCACCATCTCCCTGAGTATGTGGTACTTCCTTGGTACATGCTTGTTTTTGTTGGCTGATCTTGGTTCCTTAGCTTGCACAATCGCACCAGTGTTGTCACAATAAATCGTTATTGGACAAGTGGCACTTAGAACAACCCCTAGTTCCTTCAGGAACTCAAAAATCGCGACAACTTCTTTACCAGCTTCCGATCCAGCAATGTACTCAACTTCTATTGTCGAATCAACAATTGTAGCTTGTTTGGAACTTTTCCAGCTTACTGCTCCACCATTGAAAATGAACGTGTACACAGATTGAGATTTGAAGTCATCAGGATCCATTTGGAAGCTAGCATTAGTGTACCCATTAGCAACTAGCTTTTCTTCCCCACCATATACTAAGAATTAATCTTTAGTTCGTCTAAGATACTTAAGAATACTCTTGGATTTGCAAGTCATACTAAGTGCAAAGGCCGCATCTGGCCTAGTACAGGTCATGACATACATGATCGATCCTATAGCCGAAGCATATGAGATCTTTTTCATGCGTTCAAGTTCTGTAGTATTAGAAGGACTATCCTTCTTAGATAACTTGATGCCTTGTCCCATAGGTAGACCGCCTTTCTTGGAATTTTCCATAGAAAAACGTTTAAACACTTTGTCTATGTAGATTGACTGTGACATCCCCAACAATCTATTAGGTCTATCTCTATAGATCCTAATTCCCAGAATGTAGCAGGCTTCACCTAAATCCTTCATCATGAAGGTACTGGACAGCCACTCCTTAACTGACTGTAGGAGAGTCTTATTGTCTCCCATTATCAATATGTCATCTACATATATGATAGTGAAGGAAATACTCCCATCCTTGCGTTTACTATAAACACATGGATCCTCTTTGCTTCTGACAAAATCAAATGACTTGATATCCTTGTCAAAGCAAATGTTTTAACTCCTCGAGGCTTGCTTAAGCCCATAAATAGACTTTTGTAGCTTGCATACAACATTTGGTTTGGACTCAAGCGAAAACCCCTCAAGTTGTTGCATATACACCTCCTCAACTAGATTACCATTGAGGAAAGCAATTTTGACGTCCATCTGCCAAATGTCATAGTCATAATATACAGCTATTGCAAGCAAAATCCGAATGGACTTAATTTTCACAACAGGTGAAAAGGTTTCATCATAATCGACCCCAGACCGTTGATTATAACCTTTAGCCACTAACCTTGACTTATAAGTCTGTACCTTTTCATATGCATCAATCTTCTTCTTGAAGACCCATTTGCATCCTATGGGTCTAACCCCTGTTGGCAAATCAACCAAGTTCCAAACTTGATTTACGTATATCGAGTCCATCTCAGATTTAATTGCTTCTTGCCATCTCTGCGAATCAATGTCTAACATAGCTTTGCTGTAGGTTGTAGGTTCATCATCATCAGGAATATCTATCTCATTGTGTGTTTCAACAAGGAGATTAAGTCTTTCAGGTGGACGATGAGTCCTAGTGGTCCTACAGAGTTGATTATTCTGCGTTTCAGTATTTGTTGCATTCTGATTGTGAGCAGGTCCTTGTGTACTGGACAATCCATCACCTTGAGAGCTTTCAGGAATGTCATTCTCATGTATTTCCTGAATGAAATGATGTACAACATTGTATCACCTTCCATTGGTTGTGTATGAGAGGCTTGCATTTCTGTACTATCTCTCACAACACTCCCACTGGCTGAAGGGCGTACTCTGAGTACCCAATTTTCACTAGATACTCCAACTGAATCCTTGTTTAGGTCATTCAACAATGGTTCAATTTCTGTGTTATCTTGTGGTTCTTGAATTTCTTCAAGTTCTATCTCTGTGCAACTATGTTCCTTGTAGACATATTTTTCTTCAAGGAAAATTGCGTTCCTGGAAACAATGACCTTATGTTCTCCAGGAATATAGAAGTAGTATCCCTTAGTTTTCTTTGGATACCCCACGAAGTAACATTTCTCACTCTTGGATTCCAACTTGTTAGTGAGCATCTTCTTAACATATGCAGGGCACCCCCAGGGTCTCATATATTTAAGAGCTGGCTTCTTGCCGCACTATATCTCATAGGGTGTCTTTTCTACTGACTTGGAAGGAACCCTGTTCAGAACATATATTGAGGTTTGTATAGCATTTCCCCAAAGGTATGTCGGTAGAGCTGAGAAGCTCATCATGGATCAAACCATATCTAATAAGGTTCGGTTTCTCCTTTCGGCAACACCATTCATTTGTGGTGTTCCAGGAGGTGTCCACTCTGATTGGACTCTATGTAGCTTCAAGTAATCTAGAAAATCCTTGCTCAAGTATTCACCTCCTCGATCCGATTGAACGATCTTGATACTTGTTGCAAGTTGTTTCTCTACTTTTGACTTGTATTATTTGAACTTCTCAAAAGCCTCGGATTTGTGTCTCATAAGATACACATATCCATACCATGTGAAGTCGTCAGTAAAAGTAATGAAGTATGGGAAGCCTCCTTTATCTTGAGTTGAGAATGGCCCACATACATCAGTATGGACCAACTCAAGCACCTCTTTGGCTCGCACACCTTTCCCAGAAAGTGGTTTATTGGTCATCTTTCCTCTCAAGCAAGATTCGCAGTTACCATAAGACTCCAAGTCAAATGGTTCGAGGTAGTCTAACTTCCTCAACCTTGCTATCCTTGATTCGTTGATATGACCAAGTCTGCAGTGCCATGTGTAGGTAGAGTTTCTATTACTTATCTTGACTCATTTATTTTGTATATTAAATATCCCTCGACTACAATTTAGTGTATATAATCCATCCACAAGAGGAGCAGTTACATATATAACATTATCAAAAGACAGTACTTGACTGCCATTATAAATATATGAGGAAAAACCCTCCATGTCCAAAACTGGGATATAAATGATATTCCTCGTTAACGAGGGTACATAGTAGCAATAATTCAACACTAAACAATAGCCAGAAGGCCAATTTAATCTATACGTTCCTACACGCTCAACATCCACTCGTGCTCCATTTCCAACGCGTAGGTCTACCTCTCTTGGTCCAACCTTCCTGCTATTAGTTAGCCCCTGCACATTTCTACAAATGTGTGAGCCACAAACGGTATCCAATACCTAGGAATGAGAGTTATTTATAGACATTTATTTCAATGACGTACATACCTTGTCCATTAGAGGCAGAAACACCTGGTGCTTTTCCTCCTCTTGGTGCCAGGCAGTCCTTCTTCCAATGCCCCTTCTTATGGCAGTTAAGGCATTCATCCTTAGCCGAATATACCTTGTTCTTCTTCACACCTCCCTTAGGCCTCATAGCTGAGGGTGCAGCGACTGCTTTACCCTTCTTCTTCTACCATTCATTGCCTTTCGGCTTGGGTCGGCTAGTATAGCTCACCATGAGCACAACTTTGCCTTTGGAAGTGGAAGACTCAAAGGTCTTGAGCATGTTGTGTAGCTCCGGCAGACTCGCCTTCGTTCCATTCATATTGAAATTCACTATGAAGTTCTCAAAAGAACGAGTGAGAGAGTTCATGATGAGGGTGGTAGCGACGTTCTTTTCCAACTTCGTTCTAATTGGAGCAAGCCTCTCTATCATCCCTATCATCTTCAATACATGTTGCAAGACCTGGCCCCATTTATTGAGCTTACACTTAAAGAGTTCTATCAGTAACTCATATTCCATAGTCTGGGATTGTGAGTCATAGAGACTCTTCAAGTGTTCGAGCATCTCATTGGGACCCATGTTCTCATGTTGTCTTTGAAGTTCCATAGACATGGAAGATAACATCACGCACTGTGCTGAAGTGGCATCATCTAGGTGTTTTTGGTAAGCATCCTTATTCAAAGAGGCATATTCAGCAGAGTCTGTCGCAGGGACTGTTGGGAACACCGTGTCCAACACGTATTTTATTTTCTCTTATCTCAACACTATTCGCAAATTTCTTAGCCAACCAAGGTAGTTAGGTCTAGTAAGTTTGTTTATTTCAATCAACATTTTCAATGATAAGCTTGACATCTTTGATAATCTGAAGAATTAGATAGATTGGAAATCAAACTCAAAATCTATTTCCTATTATACACATTCGTTTAGGTTAATCAATATGGCCTTTTGTTTAATTAGCTCCCACTATTTTAACATACTTCTACGACCCCATGGTAGAATACATACCTATATTAATTGAGGTCATAATGGGCCAAGATCCAAGTCTATGCTATCTCCGCGTTTGCTTTGGCTGATAACTTCAATAACACATCTTGGTAGGTTCTAAACCAATTGCAAAACTTATTTGCAACTCTTGGTTGATCAAATATTACATTTAATCTTGCGTCCTTAGATTAGTCCGACACTTTGGCGCCAAGATTTGTCTAAGCAAGTCAACCCCATTACACGACTGCGTTTATGTATCTAAGTAAATTTGGCCTTTGTGAGCAAACACATTGGTGTAAATACCCACAAAAGTTTACCGTTTACCATTACATTAAAACACATCTATGAAAGAGTCTGAGTCCTCGTAGACTTAGAGCAAATGCTTTGGCATAAATACTCGTATCGCCGAAAAGGATTTTGCACTCTAACAATTATAATGGACGACACGTTTTAATTTAGACTTGTATTTAAAATTTTGGGGAACATTTTAATTCAGGGTTTTAACCAAGATCAACTCTTTTACGCCATATCCAATATGACATCTTAATATCATGCAAAACTAATAACACATTTAGTTGGAAACCGTCAACCCAATATGCATGATATAAGATTATTTAATCAAATACCGGGAACCGCATGCCCAGACAGTTATAGCGGACGCTATTATATTTATTTAGATGACAAACGATTTGACATTTAGCACATAAACATTATATTTATCTAATATATACTGTATTATAATAATCTTGGGTTAAACATTCTGAACTCTGAATTTTTTTTGTTTCTGTACAGGTGGGGCCGCGACACTAATCATTAGGGTCGCGACGCCACTGAGGCAGAAGCCTTTCAGCTTCTGTAAATGCATTAGCGCCGCGACGCTGCAGAGGCAGAAACCTTTCGGTTTCTGCAAATGCATTAGCGCCGCGGCGCCTAATGTCTAGTGAGTCCAAATTTGTGAAACAAAGCATTAGCGTCGCGACGCTTCACCATTGAGCCGCAGCGCCGCCTTGAAACCCTAGCAAGTGCCGTGGCGCCCTACCATAGGTCCGTGACACTGATGTTCTGACAAACGTTTCTGTGTTGATTTTTTTAAAATCGTTCGAGCCCTAAATCCAATTTAGGGATCAAATCACAAATCCTTTATCATCACCCACCATTATCAATAACGCCCATATCGACCATCATCCGTTCTTACCTGTTCTTAGCCGTGCACCGTGCAATGAGCTGGACAACACACTTTTGGCTTAGTTCGAGTTAGAGCGGAATGACTTCCTCGAGTTAGCATATGAGATAATTTAGGGTGATATCAAAAGGTTAACATTCTGTCAAGACATGTAGGATTTCAAGAAGCCTCGTTTTAATCCAATTTTATGTTTAGCCCATATTATTATGTTATTCAATTGTTATATAACCATTGAACCAACCTGACTCTGATACCACTGTAGGAATTTGTTGGGTCCAAAACACATAAGTAAGGCACATCGAAAGTTTAAAATTTTGTTCTTACTTACCCCAACAACTTATTCTGGTATGGTTATATGACAATCAAAACCTGTAATCATAAAGCATGAACACTTACAGGTTGTATTTATCTGGAATCTTTATCTACTATAGGTGCGCATGTGAATACCCTTACGATTGCGAGCTCCAAGCTTCAATGTATTCCTCCTTTGGAAAGCTAGGAAATCCAGCAGAGGTTCGATGGAGTGTTTTAATTCTGAGTCTCTGAGACTTAGAATGATGATATGAAATCAAGTGTTTGAATAATGAAGTGAATGTCTGTATTTATAGGTGAAAATTAGTTCAGACCGGATTAGGGTTTGCCTTGGGCCTGACCCAAACATTGAGACAAATTACGTCATTAGCGCCGCGGTCCTAGGGTATGGGCGTCGCGGAGCTTGACGTGGCCCTGCACTGTCTCGATTTATTTTCTGCACATTCTTAATTAAATCCAAAATCTAATTTTGAGTTAATTAAAACAATCATTATTCATTTAAATATCTCGATTCTAAATCGAATATTTAGTACTCTCTCAATACATCCTTAGATCGAAAGGACAATCGACATAGTGTGACCCTACATACCTTCGCATATCGACACTAATCAAATTAAGGTCTACGCGGAACTCCTAGACGACGCTGCAAGATGAACTCAATATGTGAAGTACGTTTACACAAATCCAGTAAACTTAACCTCTATGTGGTAAGATAAAATCCTTTCATTCATGACACACCCGATCAAGCTTAGGATTTGTCAAGTGTCTATCCAAATGTCTTAATCGTTGTATCTCATCTATATTAGTTGACAACTAGACCATATTCTAAATATGTCTATTGCGTTGGCCAACGACTTAGTCAACCTAATATCACTGAGAATCTGAGTGTTCTTTCGAATATACATTCGAGGAATGAATCCTAATATTAACTGAACTACCACCTTTAATCCACATCGTAATGTACCCAATACAAGCCGTATCTCAACCTATAAGGCATTTGAGCTTAGGACAGGAGCAAAGTACATTACTTTGTAGACAAGGTGCGTATTGACCCCAAGTCTAAGGACTTCTATCTCCCACACACTGATCATACTTTAGACAAGTATAACAAACAATATATCAGTAGGGTATACCAATACTTCCAAAGTATCCGTGTGTCCATCACGAGTAGCCATTACTCGTAGCAGGTGAGACATACTACATCCTCCAAGGATGTGATGCAGACCACATGTCGACTTATCACATATCATCGATATCTCATTCTCGATGATCATTAGTCGATGCTATTTTAAGAGTTACGTTATAATATTAATATCTCACATTATCAATAACAGCGTAACCTCCAGGGATGCATATTATAGAATATTATAAACAATCAATTAATAATTCAATAATTGCAAATGCCAAAATATTAATCTCCATTAATAACAATACGAATGTATGTAAAGTACATTTGTCCTAATATAGATTGTCTTTAGGACATAAATATACTTTCAGTGTGGAGACCAGTTATTACAACAAAGAAATTAAGGAGAGAGGGGATACATTTTAGGAAAGTCAAACGTGAAGGAGAATTGAGATAAATTTTTCATCTCAATTAGAAACTTGTAACTTCCAAATTAGAACTAGGACATATTTAGGGAAAGAGAGTGTTGTGTAGCTGTCGATAAAGTGGATGAAAACCATGGATACGTGAGTCCATATAACAATAGAGATAAAAAGTGTTAAGCAATTTATTTCTATTTGCTTAAGTTTTGGATGACAAAAGTCATCTGCTCTACATGTGTTAGAGGGAAATAACACATATCTAATAAGATAGTTGAAGTGCATGCAAGCCAATTATTAAAACAAAGAAAGAGGGAGGGGGATACATTTTAGGAAAGTCAAACGTAAAGGAGAATTGAGATAAATTTTCATCTCAATTAGAAACTTGTAACTTCCAAATTTGAACCAGCATTAATTTTGGATGATTCACTCCTATTATTTGATCTCTCTTTGGTATTGCACAACTGAAGTTGAGAGCTAGGGTAAGGAATGAACAAATTGACTTAACATGCAATCCATCAACATCTTTTTTTCATTTCATATTTTTTGGGATGGACAAATTAAGAACACTATATAACAAACTCAACATTAAGAGGATTGTGGAAACTCTTTTTGGAGTGCCTTATCAAGCCAAACCTCAGCATCTTGCATCATTTCTGGGCTAAGTCTAACCATTAGAATACAAAATTCTGTTTCATCCAATGCTCCATCTCCATCCAAATCTCCTTCTTTCACCATAGCCTCTGCATCCTCTCTGCTCATCCCTTTCATCCCAAGAAGCCCCGAACTCTTCTGCAAACTCGCCGATGTGATCAATCCATTTTTGGGGTCCGCCAGAAGCTTGAATCCTCCACATAGCTCCGCAACAAAGGTATCCACGTCCAATTTTTCCGCCATCACAGGTAACAAGTCTTGATATTCCGTTGCTGCTTCACAAACTTTGTGATTATCCATTTCTTGTTTGCTCGCGGAAGAAAGGTAGAACAAAATTGGATGTAAACAACTTGTATGAATGAAAGTTCCTCTTGGCACAAGAAATGGTGGGAACTCTATTTGTAGTGCTAATAATTTGTTGTAATGTCTAATGGGAAATTGCCTTGGAACGACAAATATTGTGGAAGTATATAATTAAGTACTGTTACATTGTCAAGTGGCAAGATTTGATCATTGATTTAGGTAGGATATTGATGAAAGACAGTGGGGATGGGCTATGGCCTATGGCCTATGGTCCATATTAATTCATATGGAACCATATGAATGGATGGTTTGTGTAGGGCCTCTAATTTTGTAAAGCTAGTTTTTTCCCCCTTTAAATAATATCTTTAGGAGTTGTTTACGCTACCTCTCTTTATTTCTTGATTCTAGTCTAAGCTATTTCAGTGGCTTACTCTAATTTTGTTTTATTCCATTCAAATTATAGAGAAAAATCTTCCAGTTACTAAAATTACATAAATGTACCTGGATATAAATATTTTTTTTTGTTTCGGTACATTGAAAAAAAAACAAAAATATGAATAAAATTTTCATCAAATACATAACCTAAATCTGTCAAGAGAAGAAACACTATTTCTTTGAGGGCATCTTTCCAAATTAGTGAATGTTCGTCATGTTTATGTCTTTCATTAGACAGAAAATTCACATTTGTTTACCTCCAAATATGTTTAATGGTGGCATTCTACAGCAATAAAAACAATGATAAAAAAACACTTATATATTTAAATTCTGAATCTGTCATCGTGTGTAGACTTCAAAGTTGTTTCCAAGTTGTCAACATCATGCATGAATCTTATATCCTGTACGATAGTTTATAATCCATTGATATCATTATTATTCTGAAATGAGGGTTTCGAGGAAGGTTCGTAGGTGGGGATCTTCAAAGTGACTTGTAATTTAATTTGGCTAGATGTCGCAAGTGTCACGACGAATTTTGCTCTTTGTTCTCTTTCTTTGAAGCTTCCTTTGTGCCCTTTCTCTTCTCCCATTTCTTGTTTTTCATGTCTTCTATCTATGTATTGTATGTTCCATGCCCCAATTATTTATTTCCTTCGTCTTAACCCAATAAAACAGTACAACAAGCCCTACTTTAATGTCCTTTTCTTTTACGTGTTTGATTTCTATACGATGACTATGTAAAAATTCTACACTATAATCAGATCTTTTAAAAGATAATTACAGATAATCACCGTATATAGATATAAATTAGTAATTTGGAAATAATTTAAAGCAGATGAACCTGCTATAGTATGTTAAGATATATTATGGCCTAATTCACTTTTATTAAGATTAGGATACCTGAATCTGAATGAACATTTAAGAAGTGTATTAAGATTAAGACTCCAAATCTGAATACATATTTAAATATTAAGATCTTGTTTAACATTTGAATACTAAATAATTAAAATCGTTTGTTCTATGAACATTTGAATTTTGAGAATTGTCTTTTATTTAAAAATAATATAAATAAAATACTAATTAATCTAATACTATATTAGCAAAATAATTTTAAAAAAAAACGTATGGTGCTGGCTGCTCGTGGTGATGCTAATGGTGGTGTTATAGGTGCCAACGTAACTGAGAAAGTCGCTAGCAGTGGTAGTGGCTAACGACGGTGGTCGATGGGGTAGTTGCCTAGTTGGTGGTAGAAGTTGGTAATTGTGGTGGATAATAATGATGGCGATCAGCGGTGGTTATTGGCGATATATAGTGTTGGCTGAAGGTGGTGATTGTTAGTAGTAATAGGTGGTTGTTGTGGTAATAATGATTGAGAATGATGATTGTAATGGTGATTAGTAATGATGATAACTGACTGTAGTGATTCTCAACATTTGGCTGAAGATAGTGATTGTGGATGGTAGGTGGTGGGTGGTGGTTATTGATAATGGTGTGAGGCCGCGGCCGCGACGATGGTAGGTGGCAGTGGCAGCGGTCGCTGAAGAAAGTGGATATGGAGTAGTGGTTAAATGTTATCTTTGTATAAATTCCACAATGCATAATTTCTAAATGGGTTATATGTATTAATTATTCAGTGCTATTAAGACCACAAAGGAGTTACATATAAAATAAAAAATAAAAAATAAAAAACATTCAAGATTGAACTATGAATTAATAAGATTCAAATTTTAAAAAAATTATTCTTAATAATTGAAATTTGAATAATTAAGATCCATACCTTCCTCAAATGCAAATAAATGAGGCTTAATGATCTTTTATACTTTCTGTTTATATAAGTTAAACTGTTTTTAGACGTTAGCTGAATATAAATATCATTTACATGTATTTAAATGCAAATTAGAAAGTGAACTTCCTAATAACTACATGTGTGAAAATGATATCTACGAATATATCCTGCCAAAGTGGTGGTTTATTTTTTCACCATTATTCTTTGCTTTATGTCTGAGTATACGTTAGAAAAAAGAAAAGCCATTGTTTTTATCATATTGTTGCATATGGTATATTCTCTATTGATAATGATCACATCACTTTGAGAAATTGTTTGCAGTTTGGACTCTTCTTCCTGGCCCCGTATTAAGAATATTAATAGGAATTTTATGTAAATGGAACTTGTGCTCGTGTTTCTTCTTGTAAGTTGTAATATTCTTATCTTTTATCATTCGACTTGTTTCAACGATGAATATGATATTCAATTTTCTTATATTGAACTTATGCAGTCCCAACAAACTTCACCTTTATCTAATACTTCATGTGGCACAATTTTTCTTTTCACTTGTTCAAAAATAAATATCATATTTTTATAATTAGAAACAGTTTAATTTTAATTTTTTTTATTTTTAATAAAATAATTTATAATCACATAAATGTCTAACGTTTGTTTTAGATTTTAAATTTTAAAAGTATTTATTTTTTTTAAAACTTTCTGCCTAGTTAAACAATACTACATAAATTAAGACGAGGGATTAGTACTTTATTCGCCTGTCACAAGACAAAAACGAAAAATATGATTGAACTTTTTGACTATGGTCCTTTCTCTGCTTTTCAGAGTGTGCAAACGATTAGGCTAAACGCTACAGGAAAGGCAAAGAAGAGTATTTTCGAAACTAAATTGTGCACGAGTCAAATTCCTTCTTAGTCAATTGTTCACATAAAAGACGCACTAATTCATATAACAGATTGCAGCTTAGAACTAAAAGCAGTGGTAGGTCTGGCTTATGCAGAGGGATATCATGTGACACTGATTCGTTGGAAATTTTTACTAATTAAAAGGCAGAATCAAACATTCAGCTATAGTGTTTAGTGTGACACCCTTGACACAATTGGTCAGACGTTTCAACTTTCAGATAAGGGTGCGAGTTCGAATCCACACAACATCATTTATTTTTATAAATGATTTGCTCCTCATCTACAAAATGATACATGTTGAGGACCCTGACCCCTTGGAAGTTAACAAAATTTGAACCAATATGTCCAAAGTCACATTTGTCATTATTGCGACAATAATCCATTTAGACATAAAGAAGGATCTCGATGCTTCCCTAATTAGTTGTTGTGCGATTCTTTTTTATATAATTTTTCTTTCACCTTCTTTCTCTCCAATGAAATTAATTAAGAACGATTACAAAATTAAATTGATTAAGTATTTAGTATTATTTCTAATGAGATTATTTTGAATAAATTTCAAAAAAAGAAAACTCATCGAGAAAAGTTATAGTTACATTTTAAAAATGAGAAAAAATAAATAAAATAATGTATCATCATATTAAAAAACTCATCGAGAAAAGTTATACTATTTTTTTAGAAAAGTTATAGTATGTACGTGAATTGTGTTTTATTTATATATTGTTCTATTTTTAATATGATGATACATTATTTTATTTATTTTTTTTCATTTTTAAAATGTAACACCATTGACGAAAAATTCTGCGTACGTCACTGATTTAATGATGCACCCATCGCACATATTATTGGTTAAATTGTTATGACAAGTTGCATCCTTACAAAGTATAGACGAACTGTGGCCAACTGAAATGATAATAACAAAAAAACAGCGCAAAGGTAGAAACAAAGAACGCTAAAACAACAATGTACACAGTTATATAGGTTTTATTATATGATCTTCACCTACCAAATATGTAAATAATATATTCCCTGTCTTTTTATTGATTATTATGTACAATAAATAATGTTACATAATTTATTTATATGACTACAAATTAGGTACCTAATCTTCCTAATTATACTCGAAATATAAATTTACCTAATATAAATATACCATGATACGGGAATTGTAAGATAGTAGTAATCTCCCTTGGGGAGTCTTTCTCATTAATACCAATATATATATAGTGTACAATGTAGAACCCTTATACAGTAAGAATCCTAGTTTACCATAATTATACATCACTAAATATTTACACAATATATGTGATATATTCTAATTATGGGTAGGGATTATTGTACACGTTAATACACCCCCTCAGTCGGAGCGGGAGGAGGACGAACGCTGAGACTGGATCTGAAGTCAATGAACAACTACCTCGGGAGGCCCTTTGAGAAGATATCTGCGTACTGATATGAAGAAGGCACATACAATACTCTAACATGTCCGAGAGCAACCTTCTCACGAACAAAGTGGATGTTCATCTCAATATGCTTTATTCGCTGATGCTGAACCGGATTGTGAGACAAGTATATAGCGGATATGTTAGCACAGTACACTAGAGACGCTTTACGTAAATGACATTGAAGCTCCAAAATAAGGTTTCAGAGCCAACAAATCTCAGCAACCACATTAGCAACTCCTCCATACTCAACTTCTGTACTCGAACGGGATAATGTGGCTTGTCACTTGGCAGACTAAGATATGAGATTATCTCCCAAAAATACACAGTAGCCGGATGTAGAACGGCGTGTGTTCGGACAACCTGCCCAATCTGCATCTGTGTATGATAATAACATATTCGGTGCGGAGGGGTATATGTGTAGTCCATAATCAAGTGTGTCCTTAACATATCGAATGATACGTTTAAGGGCAGTAAAATGAGGCTCCCTGGAGGCATGCATAAACAAGCATACCTGCTGAACAACATAATCAATGTCAGGCCTGGTGAAAGTGAGATATTGAAGTGCACCTGCAATACTCCTATACAGAGTAGGATCTGTCACTGGATTACCATCCACGACACTAAGTTTGGATTTAGAATCAACCTGAGTGGATATGATTTTACATTTGTCCATCTTAGCTCTGTGCACGATCTCTTATGCATTACGCTGGCAGAGAAACATATAGTCTGCAGATCAAGTCATTGAGATTCCTAAAAAATAACTCAACTTTCCCAAATCAGTCATAGCAAATTCAGATTTGAGCAGTAATATAATCTCATTTTCAACACAGCGGTAGAAGCAGTAAGAACAATGTCATCCACATATAACAATAGATAAGCAATGTCACTGCCTCTATGAAAAGTAAAAAAGAGAATTATCACATCTGCTGCATGTAAACCCACTACGCATAAGGAACTGTGCAAAACGATCATACCATGCTCTAGGGATCTGTTTTAAACCATAAAGTGACTTACGGAGATGACATACTTACTGAGGGGCTGTTGTATGGACAAACCCTGGCGGCTGGTGCATGTAAACAATTTCTCTTAAATCCCCATGAAGAAAAGTATTTTTCACATCGAGCTAATAAATCGGCTAATGCTTTCCCATAACAATGCTTAGAACTTTGCGAATGGTAGCCAATTTAATAACCTGACTGAATGGCTCACTGCAATAAATACCCTCCTGATGGTTAGTACCATTTGCCACAAGCCTTGCCTTATATCTCTCTAAGTCACCACTATCCCTGTACTTGTGACGAAAAAGCCACATGCAATGGATCACATTCACCCCATCCGGTCAAGGAATCAAGTCCTAAGTATTTTGCTTCGTTAAAGCATTAAACTCCTCACACATGGTCACATTCCAATTTGGGTCTATTTTGGCTAATTTTGGGCTTTTGAGAATATGGGAAATTATTTGGATGGACAGGTTAAATTGGACATTGGGTTTAAAAATCCCATGTTGGGCACGAGTTTCCATACGATGTGAGGGTGATGGTTGGGTAAGGGTGTGGGTTGACTGGTCGATTGTACTAGGTGGGGTCAGAATCGTGTTTGGCTCAAGTCTTGGTATACGAACTGAGTGTCGATGGATGCAGGTGTTTTGTAGGTCAGAACAATGACGATTGGTGGGTTGCAAGTCAATTGGGTTTGGGTCGATTTCGATGTCAGTTTTTGGGATATATCTAGTCGCCGTTCTCAGTATACCAAGACTGGCGGGGGACGGTATGGTGGAGTACGGTGTTGGTGGTGGAATGGGTCCGGTAATGGGGTTGGTTAGCTGGTTGCAGGTAAATGGATTGATTGCGGGTGAGACTGCGGGGATGATACAAGTGCTGGGACAATGACCGGTGGAGTTGTGGAGACAGGTGGCCGATTGCCAGTAGTGGTGGCAATCGACAGTGACGGTGACAGATTTGGCACTGGTGGTAGAGACACCGATGGGCAGTCTTGGTAGGTGGCAGTATGTGACTGTGATGGGGCGGTGGTGCTGGGCTGACATAGTTCCCAATGTGTGACGGGAGAGAAGTCTGACTCGTCTAGAAAATTGTAATCAGATTTTTGAAACTTTTGGATGTTCAAAAATGGGAATGTGGTCTCGTCAAAGGTGACGTGACGAGAGACGTGAATTTGACGAGTGGATAAGTCAGAACATATATAACCTCTATGATTCGACGGGAATTCTAAGAAGACACACGGAGTGGTGCGGGGGGCTAATTTGTGAGGGGCGGTGGAAGTGAGATTTGGATAACATAGGCAACCGAATATCCGAAGGTGATCATAGGAGGGAATCCGACAATGTAAGATTTCGGTTGGAGTCATGTTATGAAGGGTACTAGTGGGTAAAATATTAAGGATGTATTCTACCATTTTAACTGCATATACCCAAAAAAAGGGCGGGAGAGAGGCATGAAATATGAAAGTACGAATCATGTTATTTATTGTGCGGGTGATACGCCCGACTTTGCTATTTTGAGGGGACGTGTGAGGACACAAAAATCGAAAGACCATGCCATTATTTTTGCAAAATTTTTGAAACGCTGAATTTTTAAATTCTCGACCATTGTCACATTGGAAATATTTTATGGCTCGTTCAAATTGCGTTTGTATAAATGTACAAAATTCAAGAAATTTGGCAAAGACTTTCGACTTAAATTTTAGTGGGTAAATCCAGATAAAGTGAGAGTAATCATCCAATAAGACAAGATAATATTTATGACTTAGGGAACTAGTAATGGGGGACATCCACATGTCAGCATGAACAATATCAAAGGGAGCAAATGTAATACTGACAAATGAATTAAACGGAAGGCGAACATGTTTGACTAATTGACAAGAGAAGTAGTTTTGGACAAGTTTCCCATTACACTGTAAAAATTATTACTTCTAAGAAAATTAAAAATAGGAGCGCATGGGTATCCAAGCCTATTGTGCCAAATTGATGGAGACAGATTAGCTAGAGTGGTGTGTGAGTGGGAACTGGCCGCGGACTAGGGTGTGAATGGATATAGGTCCCCTATGCTATTGTATCTCATAAGAGGTGTCCCCGTACGTATATCCTTCACAGTAAAACCAAAAGGATCAAAATCAACAGACACATAATTGTTACTAGTAAATTTCCTAATATAGATTAAATTTTTGATGATGTTTGGGGCATACATGACTTTATTTAGGGAGAAGGCTTTGTGAGGTGGCTGAGTGTGGGCGTTACCATAGCCCTGAATTGGAATGCGATGACCATTGCCAACTGTAATAAATTGAGGAGACTTTAAATGAAACAATTGGGAAAGATTACCTGCAGACCGGGTGAGGTGAGATGTGCTTCCGAGTCCATGTACAAATTTTCATCGGGCTGCTGCAAATTCAAACTGCTGAAAGCATGGCCCAAATCAGAGGGGGTCAGACCAGTGGACTGCTGCGGGAAATGGGCCTGTGCGACGTGGGCTTAATGTTGTTGATAGTGGGCTAGACGGTAACCCAGAACTGGGCCCAGTACGCCCTGTTGATAATAGGGAAATTGGGCTGAAGAATAGCCTGGGTATGCTGCCTAGTGCTGATTATGGACGCTGTTGACAAGGCCGGCCCACGAGGCAGATTCGCTGGGCTGCTACGACGACTGACTGCTTGCTGGCCCCTGCCTTTACCACATCCCTTGACGCCACGTCCACTACCGCGACCCCTGCCACCCCTGCCGCCGCGGTTTAACTGCTAACGCCATCATCAGATATAGAATGGGAACATGGACTCCTTAGATGGACTTGGACAATCCTCAACCAAAAGCTAGCTTATAGGGTGAGGATTGTCCAAGTCTATATAAGGGGTTCATGTTCCAATTCCATATCCGATATGGGACTCTTAACACCTCCCCGCTTTCCCAAACCTTGTTAACCGGAGAGTGGATAATATAATTTGGGGGCCCAACATCGGTGAATAAAGAATTGGAATGAGCCTAACTCTGTACCATAAAGGAATATGTTCCCTGCCTTTTCATTCATTATTCTGTACAATATATAGTGTTACATAATTTATTTACATGGCTACAAACTAGGTAACTAATCTTCCTAATTACATTCGAAATTTAAATTTACCTAATATAAAAGATATACAATGATACAGGAATATTCTTCTAATATTCTATCAATATCCACATATAAAGTGATCTCTCTTAGGTCTAGAATGAGACCACAAGATCCTTAGAGGATCGAAGTTATGTAGTTACGCATAGGAAAAGAAAGAAAAATGAATAATAGCCTTCAATCAGAGTCATTATATTTGAAGAAAGTTGATGTCCACTCTTGTTCAGTTGCCTACCAAATTTTTCTTAGTCATCGTCCATCTCTTCCTGCAGGTTTTGAGTTCCTCCTCCTTCCTTCTCGAGAGTTCCTGAAACCACTATTGATATTTCAATTCAAATGCTTTGTGCTCCAACTTTAGCATTGCATCCTTATCTTTCTCGATTAATAAAGAAAAAGAACCACTTGACAAACTCATGCCTCTAGATGCTCTATCAATAACTAAATAAGTCAGCTCTAAATCATCATTACCATGTTTATTTGATTGTACGTGTTCTACACCATTTCCGCTGTTATTTTTGTAGAAAAGTGTAATTCTCCTTGGTTGGAGGCTCCTCATTAATGCAATATTTATAGGTATTTACAATTTACAAACCTAATTGAAGAAGGATCTCTACATTACATAATTACACTAGAATAATAATTACAGAATATATGGAGACTATTAATATATTTCTATCACACCCTCTCAGTCAGAGCGGGAGGAGGCCGAACACTGAGACTGGATCTGAAGTCAAGGAACAACTGTCGAGGGAGTCCCTTAGTAAATATATCTGTGTAATGATAGGAAGAAGGAACATGTAACAGCTGAACATGGCCCATGGCAACCTTCCCACAAACAAAATGAATATCTATCTCAATATGTTTGGTTCGTTGATGCTTAACCGGGTTATGAGATAAGTAAACAACATATATGTTATCACAGTAGACAAGAGACGCCTTATGTAAGGGACAATAAAGATCTAGAAGGAGGTTTATGCGATAACAAATTTTGACAACAATGTTCGCCTCTATATTCTGCTTCTGCACTCGAATGGGAAAATGTGGCTTGCCATTTTGCAGACAATGAGATGAAGTTATCACCCAAAAATACATAATAGCCAGAAGTAGATTGACGTGTGTCTGGACTGCCGCCCCAATCAGCGTTCGTATAAGATATCATCCTGGTCTGTGCAGATGGATAAAGATGTAATCCGTAGTTAAGAGTACCCTTGACGTACCGAATGATACGTTTAAGAGCGGTAAAGTGAGGCTCCTTGGGAGCATGCATGAACAAACACACCTGCTGAACGACATAGGCAATATCGAGCCTAGTAAAGGTAAGATACTGAAGTGCACCAGCTAGACTCCTATAAAGAGAAGGATCAAGCACCGGATCCCAGTCATCAGCACTAAGCTTCGACTTTGAGTCAACTAGAGTGGGCATGGTCTTGCAGTTTTTTCATTTTAGCCCTATAAAAAATATCTTCGGCATACTTATGTTGACACACGAATATTGTATTCTTAGATCTAGTCATGGAAATCCCCAAGAAATAACTCAACTTATCCAAGTCTATCATGACAAATTCTGATTTGAGCATGGTGATAATCTCATTTTTCAACATATTTGAGGAGGCAGTCAAGACAATGTCATCCATATAGAGCAGTAGATATACAGTGTTATTACCTCGATGAAAAATAAAAAGTGAGTTATCACATTTGCTACACTTGAACCCAATCTGCAAGATGTAAGTGGCAAAGCGGTCATACAAAGCCATAGGGCTTGTTTCAAGCCATAAAGTGACTTCCAAAGCTGGCAGACATACTGAGGAGTCGAAGGATGCACAAAGCCAAGTGGTTGATGCATGTATACGATTTCTTTCAAATTTTCATTTAAGAACACATTTTTCACATCAAGCTAATGAATCAGCTAATTCTTTCCCATAGCAATGCTGAAAACAGTGCGGATGGTGGCTGGTTTAACCAATGGATTGATGGTCTCACCACAATCAATCATCTCTTGTTACCCCATGCCATTTGCCAGAAGTCTCACCTTATAGCGTTCTAGCTCACTACTGTCCCTGAATTTGTGATGATATAGCCACATACAATGAATCACATTAACCCCCTCTGGTTTTGGGACAAGATCCCAAGTTTGGTGTGTAGTGAGCGTATCAAACTCCTCATGCATGGCCGCATTCCAATTAGGATCAAGTTTGGCTAATTTTGGGTTCTTGGGTATAGGTGAGATGGCTTGAGTGGATAGGTTAAAGTGGACTTTCGGTTTGAAAATCACATGTTCGGCATGAGTTTCTATGTGGTGCGTTAGAATATGGACTGTTTGGGTGTTTTGTAGCAGGTGAAGACTCGGGCAGTGGAGCGGTGATGAGATGATAGGGCTGGCGCAGTGAGGTTGTGAGAAGGCGATGAGACTTGAGAGAAGAGGGTTGGTCGACGAGGGCTAGGGTCGGTGACAATATCAGGTGGTAGTGAGGTTGTCACGGGATCAATGGATAGGCCGAGGGAGATTACGGGTGGTAGTAGGGTTGTCACGGATGACAGTGGGAGGTAACGGGAGAAATGGGTATAGGGGGAGATGACCGGGGCAGTGGGTTTTGAGTCGAACTACTAGATCCATGGATCATATTATTAAACAGGGGGAAGTGTTCGAATCTTTAAGAAAGCCATAGTCAGTGACTTGAAATTTTTGGACATTTGCAAAAGGGAAGATGTGATCCTCAAACGTAACATAGCGAGAGATAAATACTTTATTTGTGGCCAAATCATAGCATATATACCCCCTATGGTTTGACGGAAAACCCAAGAAGATGCAAGGAGTAGTCCTAGGTGCTAATTTGTGAGGAGCCGTGGAGGCGAGATTAGGGTAGCATAGACAACCAAAGATTCGAAGGTGACCATTGGAAGGGACCCGACGGAATAAAATTTTGGTGGGAGTTTTATTTTGAAAGGTACCGGTAGATAATATATTAAGAAGGTATGCTACAATTTGTACCGCGTAGACCCAAAAGGGAGGTGAGAGAAGTAGAAAATATCATGGTACATATCATATTATTAATGGTGCGAATGATTCTTTCGTCTTTACCATTTTGACGTTAGGTATGGGGGTAAGAGAATCGGAACACCATGTCATTGTCCGTACAAAATTTATGAAAGGGTGAATTGTTAAACTCACGACTATTGTCATATTGAAATAATTTAATGTTCTTTTTAAATTGCGTTTTAACGTAGGATTGAAACTCAAGAAAGGTGGAGTAGACTTGAGACTTATATTTGAGCTGATAGATCCAAAGAAAATGAGAAAGTCATCTAATAGTACCAAATAATATTTATGACCCAATTTGCTAGTAATGGGAGATGTCCGTAAATCTTCATGAATGATATCAAATGGAGAGAAAGTAACACTCAAAGACGATTTAAAAGGAAGTCTAACATGTTTTCCTAGTGGACAAGAATAGCAGTTATGGGTAAATTTTCCTTTATTATATTGAATCAAATTGTGACTTCTAAGAAAGTTAAAAACTAGGAGTCGATTGTTCCAGGTTGAAGGAGAGATTGCAGCTAGAGATGTATGTGGATTGACACTGGCAGTGAAATTGGAAGTGAAAGAATATAGGTCACCCACACTATTGCATCTCGTAAGAGTTGTCCTCGTACGTAGGTCCTTTATAAAAAAACCAAAAGGGTCAAACTCAATAGATATGGAATTGTCACTAGCAAATTTTCTAACAAATATTAAGTTTTTAATAATGGTAGGAGCATATAGGACGTTTTTGAGGAAAATTGAGGGTGGGGTGGAGTTTGAGTGTTGCCATAGCCTTGAATTGGAATGCGATTGCCATTTCCAATCAAAATAAATTGAGGATTGTACAAATTAAACAATTGAGGAAGATTACTGGAGTTATGAGTGAGGTGAGATGTGATGCCCGTATCCATATACCAGGCATCGTCGGGCTGCTATAAATTCATAGTGCTGTAGGCCTGGCCTAGTTCGGTAGGGGTAAGGAGGCAGTACAGTTTCTATTGCTATTGGGCCGCTGAGAAGTGGGCCTATTGTGTATAGGCCATCGGACGTTGGCCTAGAGGAGGGCCCAAAACACTAGGCTGCTGCCACTAGGCAGTGCCTTGGGCTGAGACATTCGGGTAGAAATATGGGGGCGAGGTCCAGGTTCCAAAAATAGGCCAAGACAGTGGACCGGCCCACTGATATAGGTATTGGGCCTGCTGTGGTTAGTTATCGAAACTGGACCATCCCCCGCGTCCTTTTCCCTTTCCACCACGGTCGTTACCACGACCTCTGCCCCTGCCGCCTCTGCGGCTGCCCCGCGACTGTTGGTTGTCCATGTGCTGTGATTGGCTGACGGGTGTGGTGGTGGTCACCGGTGCATTAACTATTAAGGCCTTTTGATTATGTTCAAACTATTTGGCACGCCTAGTTTCCTCCAAGAGCAATTGTGACCGGGCCTTGTTGAAACTAGGGAGCGGATCGACTTGTTGAATCATTATCGCAAGTGTGTCATACTCTCTTTTTGGAAAACTATTTATTAGTTTCAAAACCATCTTCATTTCCGAAACCGTTGTGCCCACATTAGTTAATTGGTCTGCAACTAATTTCAATTGTTTGCAATAGTCGGACATATTCGCAAAGTTTTTAAGACGGGTGTGATTGAAATGTTCCTCCAAATAGACGACACGAGTATGTTTGTTGTCTTGAAAGATTTCCTCTAGTCTTGTCCATAGTTCGTGAGCCGAAGCACCTGCCTTCATAATAGTATGAAGTATATCCTTGAATACAGTGCCATATATCCATTGCTTGACGATAGCATCAAGCCATTTCCACGTTGTGTTGTCAATGTCAAACGGACGGGGTATGGTGGTGTCGATGTGATCAAGAACGTTGTAGGCACAAGCATGAATTTGAAATAATTCTACCCATGAAGAGTATTTTTCATCCTCTTGATCAAGAACCAAAGGGATAAAGTTCTTGATATTTGTGATGGCGAAGGCCGAATGAAACGGGTTGGTAGTGGAGGAGGGAGGAGGAGGAATCATGAGAACCCATGTTGCTGCCGGAAGTTTGGGAAGAAAGGGGAGGGGCGGCGAAAATTCTTTAGGGATTGGGGCGTTGCCACCGGAAAGAGAGAAGGGGTGTGGCGGCCGGAAAAAATGAAAGAATTTTAGGGTGTTAGAGTTTTGGCTCTTGATACCATGTAGAAAAGTGTAATTCTCCTTGGTTGTAGGCTTTTCATTAATGCAATATTTATAGGTGTTTACAATTTACAAGCCTAATTGGAGAAGGATCTCTACTTTATAATTACTTTAAAATAATAATTACAAAATATTTGGTGACTATTAATATATTCTCTATCAATTTTCCGTAATTGTCCATTCATCGTGAAACAAGTACATGAAATCCATCTCCGAGATGTTTGTACTACAACTTTTAGAAACTCCATCATTAACAGGATCATCAAAGCATACAAATGAATTCCCCCCATTATTTATGTTACTAGCATTGTCAGCCATAACTCCTTGAGACTTGTCATTATCCAAATGTGTTGGGGAATCAAATGTAACACGATGAGAAGTGCCATCTGAATTCACATACAATCAACCTTCATCACTTCCAGTACCAACTTAAGTTTCCATATTGAAGTCAGAAATAACACCTTGGTGACCTATGGACTTGCTTGAATTTCTCCCTCCACTAAAATGATCACCAGAAGAAGGATTCCAAGCTGGAAATATCTTCATTATTAAGTAATCGATAAAGTCAGCAATAAAAGCTTCATCATGATCGGCTAGCTGCAATTGTTCAACCATCTCAGCCGCAATCAAAGATGCAGTGTCAGTCTCAAGATAAAAAATGAAGTGTATATTTCTTACACCACCTGCAATAAAAAAATGCTTGGAATAAGAAGGGATAATTACATTTTTGAACCGCTCAAAAGACTAATAGCCAATAAATGTATAGGTTTTGTATATTAAGTTTAAATAAATATATAATATACATATTATACGCTAAATATACATATACTAATAGATATAGATATGCATATAATATATATAATCAGTGTATAGATTTTGTATATTTTGGCTAGCGGACAGGCCAAAAATTAAAAGAAAATCCATAATAATGAGAGGATATATGATTCCACAATGCTCAAAGAAAATTAAATCAAATAATAGGAAACAAATTGATATTCATATACTTACCTTTAGGATCTCTTATTCGCAAAGTCAATGAAATTGAGTTGACATCAGTCTTCTTCCCCATTAATTTAAAATCATTATTCTGATGGCATCTTTGCAATTCCAAACCTGGAACACGAGGACTTCCACAACTAGAATCTATACATATAGATTGGTTATACTCTGAATTCACATCCATGGAATGAGGTAAATGTTTAGACAAACTCAAGGATCTAGGACATTGCTTGGGTAACTGAATTGGATTATCTACAGACTCCTTTAAGTTTTCAAATTGAAGAAAGGGGTCTTTCAGGAGGTCATTGGCTGACAACCTCTCAGATGCTGCAACCAAGCATTTTTCGATAAATCCTTTAACTTCTGAATCGGTAACTTTACTGAGGGAAGCAGGTTTAATGCCCTGATAATGGAAAGTTCTTTAGATAGACACACTATTCATACAAAGAATACAATTTAAGAATAGAATTATCGAACTTTCTTATAAATTTGGGCAGGATTCTTGCACTCGCTATAAGGGTACTCAAAAGTTACCATTTCCAACATACACATTCCAAAGGAATATATATCAACAAGTTCATTATACTCTTCTTCGTAGATCTCTGGGGCCATGAATTCAGGAGTCTCTTTGTGTATAGCAATAGATAAAGTCAGTACTCAAGAAGAATTGTTTTTGTCTAAAATTGTACTATAAGAAACAACCATACTGATAACACTCTTGGCAGTGCGCTGCTCCATAATTGTTGCCAATCCAAGGTCCCCAATCTTGATTTCCCCTTGCATTTCAGCCGTGGAAATAGCCTCAGGAAGAAATGCAAGGTAAGACTGCGTACAACAGACTCTTGTGGTTCGACCCTTTCCCGTATCCCGCACATAGCGAAAACTTAGTACACCGGACTGCCCTTAATACATAAAAGATAAACATTTTCCGGTTATTATTTTTTAGAGCGATCCAAAAATATAATTATCCGTATTATATTTACTTAAAATGATAATGTATTCATGGATGTAGTTACCGTAAGAAGTATAAAAGTGTTGATATGAAGGCTATAAAGAATTGGGCAAGACAGGTTCTTCAAGGTTTGGAGTATCTCCATTGTCAGAAGCCACCTATCATTCATAGGGACTTGAAATGCGACAATATTTTTGTCAATGGAAAACATGGGGAAATCAAGATTGGGGACCTTGGATTGGCAAGAATTATGGAGCAGCGCACTGCCAAGAGTGTTATTGGTATGGTTGTTTCTTATAGTACAATTTTAGAAAAAAAATACATATAATATATATTGATACACACATTATATACATAATCGCTATCAAGAATACTCACTGTCTCAGGCTCCAGATGTGAAGAGCTTAGTGATCATGTTAACCGTCTTCTTCTTGTCATCAATCCATGAATCATATAACTTCATTACAATATCATTTTTCACTTGTCTCAAAAGATGAACCTCAGAATACAATTTTCTCAAACTTTCTGGTGACAGCAACACGTCTTCGATTTTCACTCGGCTCCATGCAACTTCAATACCCTCAAGTAGGTCAAATGCCTTGTAGCTAAAACCACAATTCAAGAACAAGACAAACAATTATCAATTTTGTTTAGCCATATTAAATTTTGAGAACAAATGAAAAAAAGAAAGAAGACTGATAAATATACCGTGATTGTCCGTGATATACCAAACTGTCCTTGATATACATGGTAAGTATATCACGGTTTGGAGACTATCTTGTACCATATTATTTGTAATTAATTAACATTGTACACTTACCATAATTGTATAAGTCTTGTACAAATAGAATAGGGTTTTGAGAGAAGAATATGAATATGATTTTTCATATTATGAAAATTGTAAATTATATATATACTCATTCATTAATGAAAATAATCAAGTGATTATTTCTTTCATGGTATCACAGTCAGACCCATTCCAATTCTTTGTTCACCGATGTTGGGCCCCCAAATTATATTGTCCATGCTCCAGTTAACGAGGTTTGGGCGTGCGGGGGAGTGTTAAGTCCCACATCGAAAATGGAATGGGAACATGGACTCCTTATATGAACTTGGGCAATCCTCACCCTACAAGCTAGCTTTTGGGGTTGAGTTAGGCCCAGGTGCCATATCTTTTCATGGTATCAGAAGTATAGGTTTCACATACATCCTTCTCCAAAAGCTTTAGCTTGTCTCGGTTTTCTCGAGTTCTGAGCCCTTCATCGGTTTCCATGCCGAGTTCATCCTAAGGTACTCTCTTGTCTTATTCCAATTTGAGAAAAAACCGTGGCATCATTGTTGGTAATGACAACTCAATTCCAATTTGTGGTTACAGTCATACTACTTTGTCTCCTCCCCATCCACCTCTTGTCTTGGAAAATATCCTTCATGCCCCTAACCTCATTATAAATTTAGTGTTTGTCCGTAAATTCACCACTGATAATTGGATTTCTGTTAATTTTGATACTTTTGGGTTTTCTGTGAAGGATTTCAAGACGGAGATACCTCTCATGAGATGTAATAGTAGGGGAGATCTTTATCCAATCACGCTCGCATCCGGTCTCTCGAGTCAAGCCTTGCCTTCTACTTTTGCAACTCTAGCTCCTCCCTTATGGCATGCACATTTGGGTCACCCTGGGTCGTCTGTTGTTTCTTCCTTGCATAAAAATAATTTTATTACTTGTAAGGGTACGCATAGTACTCCAATTTGTCATTCCTGTCCTTTAGGAAAATATGTTAGATTGCCATTTGTAGCCTCTACTTCTTATACTTTAATTCCATTTGATATTATTCATAGAGATTTATGGACATCTCCCGTTTTAAGTTCTGTGCGCCATTGTTATTATGTTCTATTTTTGGATGATTATTCTAATTTTTTATGGACCTTTCCATTAGCGAAAAAATCTCAAGTTTTTTTCATATTCTTAAAATTTAGAGCATTCATCCGTACCCAATTCGAACGGAAAATAAAAAATATTCAATGTGATAATGACAAAGAATATGATAATGGGTTGTTTCAGAATTTTTGTGATGCTAATCGCATAGTGTTTCGTTTCTCTTGTCCTCATACGTCCTCACAAAATGGAAAAGCCGAATGAAAAATGTGTACCATTAATAATATGGTCTGCACTTTATTAGTCCATGCTTACGGCCCCCTTTCCTTTTGGTATCATGCTATACAAATGTCTACTTATCTTCTAAACCTACTTCCTACAAAGGGGTTGGCATATGCGTCTCCTCTTAAAATCCTCTATAATAAGGATCATTCATACTCACATCTTAGGGTCTTTGGATGTTTATGCTATGTACTGTTTCCATCACCCTCGATAAACAAACTTCAAGCCCGTTCTACCGCTTGTGTATTTTTGGGTTATCCGTCAAATCATCGTGGTTACAAATATTTTGATTTGTCTTCTAACAAAATCATAATCAGTCGTCATGTTATTTTTTATGAAACCCAATTTTCATTTAATAAAGTGTGTAGTTCTGTGCCTAGTTCGTATAATTTTTTAGATGACAGGGTCCCGCCATATGTTATACATCATTTGTTTGACCAATCGCATACCGCTGACCCGCCAGCAGGCCCATTTCCTGCTGGCCCACAACAGCCGTCCCAACCCACTCCTTCCTCGTGTCCGTCTTCTTCAGCCCTGTCTAGTGGGCCGCCTACCCAGTTACACGTCCCAGCCCAGTCCCAACGCTGTCCCAATCCAGTTGTTGTTTCCCCATTTAGGCCTGCTGGCCAGTCCATTACTGATCCAAATTTCACCCCAGATCCACCCGTTTCCACCTTGAGTCAAGGGCTTGTTACTCGTAGTAAAAATGCTATTTTTATACTGAAGAGACATTTTAATCTTAATTCTAATGTTTTTAAATTCCCACTACCCCGTAATTCAGTGTCTGCATTAAATGGCCCGAATTGAAATTTGGCTATGAACGACGAATATAATGCTCTTATTAATAATAAGATGTGAGAGTTGGTGCCTCGTCCTTCTGGTGTTAATATTATTCGGTCTATGTGGATTTTTACTCATAAGGATAATTCTGACGGTTCTTTTGCGAGGCATAAGGTTCTTCTTGTAGGTGATGGTAAGACTCAACAGGTTGACGTGAATTGTGGTGAGACATTTAGTCCAATGGTCAAACTGGCTACCATTCACACTGTTCTCAGTCTGGCTCTTTCTAAGGCATGGCCCATTCATCAGTTAGATGTGAAGAATTCTTTCTTACATGATGATCTTAAGGAGACCGTTTACATGTATCAGCCCTTGGGTTTTTGAGACCCCAAATATCCTCATCATGTCTTTTTATTGAAGAAGTCCTTGTATGGGCTTAAGCAGGCCCCACGAGCTTGGTATAAGAGATTTGCAGACTGTTTCGTTTATTGGGTTTTCTCACAGCAGGCCTCATAATTCATTATTCATATATCGATGTAGTACTTCCCTGGCTTATATTATATTATATGTGGATGATATTATCTTGACTGCCTCATCTGATGCTTTGCGCAAGTCTATCATGACACTGCTCAGTTCTGAGTTTGCTATGAAAGACTTGTGGCCCTTGAGTTACTTCTTGGGGATTGCTGTCACTTATCATGCAGGTGGATTGTTCTTATCACAATGGAAGTATGCCGCTGAGATAATTGAGAGGACCGGTATGTCCTCATGTAAGTCTACTTCCACTCTTGTTGATACTAAATCCAAGCTGGGTGCTCTAGCTGGCTCACCTTACGAGGATCCTACCCACTATCGTAGTCTGGCCAGAGCTCTTCAGTATCTTACTTTCATGAGACCGGATATTATATATGCCATACAACAGGTATGTTTGTTTATGCATGATCCTAGGGTTGAGCACATGAATGCGCTCAAACGCATTATCCGCTACATCCAGGGAACACTTGACTATGGATTGCATCTTTATCCGTCGTCGGCTTCTACACTTGTATCGTATACATATGCTGATTGGGGTGGTTGTCAGCATGGTAAAGTGATTGCCTATGCTTCAAGGCAATTGAGGAAACATGAGAAAAACTATACGACACATTATTTGGAGTTGGCCGCAGTGGTATATGCACTGAAGATTTGGCGGCATTACTTGTATGGTGTTCATGTAGACATCTTATACCATCTCGGTAAAGCTAATGTTGTAGCAGATGCACTCAGTCGTAAGTCGATGGCCAGTTTGATGCAGGTGCAGGTCGAAAAGAAAGAGTTGGTAAGAGAGCTCTATCAGTTAGCTAATTTGGGAGTCCGACTAATGGATTCAGAGGATGGTGGTTTTGTGATTCGAAATATGTCAGAATCGTCCCTCATATCGGAAATTAAGAAACGTCAGTGGGAAGACCCCTGGTTTGAGAAAAATAAGAGGAGGCATTCAATAGAAGAAGACCACGACCTTTGAGATTGACGAACATGGGATTCTCAAGCACTAGAGTCGTTTATGTATTCCAGATGTAGCAGGATTACGAGATAGAATTATGGCAGAGGTACATTTCTCATGATATTCTATTTACCCTGGATCCACTAAAATGTATCATGATCTCAGGAATATCTATTGGTGGAAGGACATGAAAAAGAGCGTGGTGGAATTTTTAGCTCAGTGTCCTAATTGTTAGCAAGAAAAAATAGAGCACCAGAAGCCCGGTGGTTTGACTCAGAACATTGAAATTTCGATGTGGAAATGTGAAATGATTAATATATATTTTGTTACGGGTTTACCTCGCTCCTATCAGAAGTTTGATTCTATTTGGGTAATTATTGATAGATTGACCAAATGAACTCATTTCTTACCGGTGAAAACTACCTACACAGCCGAGGATTACGCGAAGTTGTATATCAAGGAGATTGTTCGCCTTCATGGTGTGCTTATCTCTATTATATCTGATCGAGGTGCACAGTTTACAACTAACTTCTTGAAGTCATTTCAGAAAGGTTTAGGCACTCAAGTTAATCTTAGCATAACTTTTCACCCTCAGATGGGCAGGCCGAACGTATGATTTAGACGCTCGAGGACATGCTATGAGCTTGTGTATTGGACCTTAAGGGAAGTTGGGATGATCACTTACCCCTTATTGAGTTCGCGTACAATAACAACTATCATGCTAGCATTAAAATGGCTCCATATGAGGCTTTGTACGGACGAAGATGTAGATCTCCTATCAAATGGTTCGAGGTAGGTGAATTAGAGTTATTTGGGCCTGACTTAGTACACCAATCCATAGAGAAGGTAGAGCTTATCCAAGAACGATTGTTAACCGCTTAGAGTCGTCAGAAGTCGTATTCAGATGTGCGACGGCAAGACTTAGAGTTTCAGGTAGATGACTGGGTATTCTTGAAGATTTCGCCTATGATGGGTGTAATGATATTCGGAAAGAAAGGAAAACTCAGTCCAAAGTATATATAATTTGAAGAATTGATCAAGTAGCTTACGTGTTGGACTTACCTGCAGAGTTAGAGTTTGTACATCCGGTTTTCCATGTTTCTATGTTGAGAGCATGTATTGGAGATCCTTCTCGGATTGTACCGATTGATGATGTGAAGGTTACATAGGATCTATCATATGAAGAGGTTCATGTTGCTATCCTAGATCGACAAGTCCGCAAGCTGACGACTAAAGAGGTAGCCTCCATGAAAGTTCTGTGGTGAAATAAGAACGTGGAAGAGATGACATGAGAGGCGAAATAGGAAATGATGCACAAATATCCATACTTATTCTAGACCAACGCCGAGGTTCCAAGAGAAGCATAAGGTGAATTTTAATTCTGGATATTATAATTAATACCTGCGTACCATGTGAGGTCTAATGTAGTGATATATGTTACCTTATATGGCCGTGAAAAAGGTAGTTGTATTTCGGGCTACGTAACGGGGATTAGATATGGCACCCCAACATTCGATGATGAATGTTTCTAAGGGGGGTAGGATGTAACATCCCATAATTTTGTGCCATGGTTTGAGCACCTAAACGTAGGCAAGTAGACCCGGGCGTCGGTGGAATTTATACTATATTTATGTATGCTAATAAAGAGATTGGTATATAAAAGGATAAAACCCCGAAATAATTTTGGACGTAACAAGTGTGACGACGGGGATCGAAAATAAATTTGGTGCGTGCATAAAGAGGCGATTTACTAGTGTCATATCACAAAATTATGACATTGAATGTATGAAGTTCTTATAAATTATTAAGATTTAAGTGAATTGGGATCAAGAATTAATTGTGTGTGTAATTGATTATTTGTGAGATCGATTAATAATTGTGGGAGATAACCTAATGACTAATCACCACTAAGAAGCATGTGGCATCACTTAATACTCTCCACCGCCAATATGGCCAGGTGGGAGATTAGTGATAACTCGTGCCATGCGAAGTGGTGAACAAAAGGAGTAAATCGTAACACATTTGCATAGACTCCTCCAAAACACCCTTTTTGTATCACACTGAAGCAATGCACTTCACTTTTGAGTTAGAAAAGAAAACGTATGAGGCAATAGATAATTCTCTAGGAAAAAAATATAAAGAGAACGTGAATACTCAAGCAACTACAATTTGTAGAACCATCGTTAGCTCGGAGAGCATTCGAGCTATGTTAAGGCAAATATTTTTTTTGGCATGTTCCATGTAACGAAATTTAACCGTGATATTGTTCCATAAATTATTCTACTTCTAGTAGTTAAGAATATTCGTGTTATTGATTCCTATGTTAAAAGTATGTCTAAATATGTTCCTAAATCCTAATTGAGGTATGTGGGAAATATGTTAATATTTTCAATGTTAGCCAAAGAGGCAAGGATATTATGTCATCCAATAAGTTTAGAATGTTTCATTGTCCTTCATGCAATATATAGATATATAATATAATGGATCGGGTTGCACGTTCCTCAACATACATATATATATATATATATAATATATTGGATCGGGTTGCACATTCCGCAACATATACATATATTGGATTGGGTTGCATGTTCCGCAACATATATATAATATATTGGATCAGGTTGCACGTTCCGCAACATATACATATATTGGATCGGGTTGCACATTCCGTAACATATACATATATTGGATCGGATTGCACGTTCCGCAACATACATATATATATGCGTACCGCATTTTCATTGTGCATAACATTTAGGCATATGTATTCGGGCCCTCAGAGGCATTTACTGCTGGTCAACTGTTCCTGTAGGTTGTTGGTGTTGTCAGCTGTTTCTATCGGCTGTTCCTATCAGCTATCTTTGTCAGCTGTTTCTGTTTTAGATTATTGTGTATCTTTGTGATGATATTTCTTATGCCTGACATACTCGGTACATCAATCGTACTGACGTCCCTTTTGTCAGGAGACGCTGCGTTTCATGCCCGCAGGTTCACGTAGATAGGGCGACGGTCCACGTTAGTAGGTTGCTGACTCAGCGGATGTTGGAGCACTCCCCCTTGTTTCGGAGTGTCGGTCTAATCTCGGTACGATATATTTTTTCATGTATATATGAGTATGGAGGGGCCCTGTCCTAACCTTTTTGATGTCATGTACTCTCTTAGAGACTTATAGACGGTGTCTTGTGTATAGTAGTCTTGTACGACTTTGTCGGCCTGGGATGTATATATATATATATATAAGTTGTTTTATGGTTAGAATTTTCTATAATCCTTTTTTGGCATAGTCCGTATTTAATTATGATTAAATATTGACTGTACGATTGGTGGTATCCGACAGGTGGGGTTTGGGTGCCCGTCGCGACCCTCCAGTTTGGGTCCTGACACTTATTTTGTTGTGAATTTGTTATTTTAAATCAAAACTTGAATCACTAAAATAATATACTCCGTTTGTTTCAATTTATATGATTATTTTCACTTTTCGAGATTCAAACTTCTTAATTTTGATTGTACGTTTGAACTTAGAATCTTTAATTTTTTTAGCAAAACATTTACGTATTTGAAAAGTATGTAAAAAGTATTATAAATCATAATAATTAATAATTTAAAGTATTTAAAAGACATCTGAAAAAATTACTGTCAAAGAACAACTCATTTGACTTTCGTAATCCGAACTCCGTCACATAAATTTAGACAGAGATAGTATAAATTTAAAAAACATTATATACGGAACGAACTACAGTCAGACTACCCTACAACAACCATCCTCTATATCAACATTTCACAATAATACCATATTTTTGCGGAATCGGTCTTTCATGTTATGTTATATTATATGTTTTTCATAACAACAACAACAACATACCAAGTGAAATCCCACAACGTGGGGTCTGGGAAGGGTAGAGTGTACGCATACCTTACCTCTACCTTGGTAGGTAAAACAGATGTTTCTGAGAGACCCTTGTCTCTAAGACAAAACACAAGCACAAGAAAAGCAAGAGAAACGGTCAGACATGGACAAGAAATTTAAAGCAGTATGAAAATGCTGGTATCAAAAGTGAGTAAGCCATGATAGAGCATTCTGAAAAAGAAGCAGTAACTAATGCAGGTAAATATGATAAACAAAGTACACTAGAGAACAGATAACAGATAACAGATAAATCAAACGACAGGTGACTATAAAGCAATATTGCGCATGCTAGTATGATATGCTAATCGGGCCTACAATAGTAACACTACAACTACTAGTTTGTAAACGTAAGTAGGACTACGCTGGACTACCTACTGCCCTTCTACCCTAATCCGTGTCCTCCATAACCCCCTATCTAAGGTCATGTCCTCAGTAAGTTGCACCTGCGCCATATTCCGTCTAATCACTTCTCCCCAATACTTTTTCGGCCTACCTCTACCCCTCCTAAACCCGTCTATATCCAACCTCTCACACCTCCACATTGGGGAATTTGTGTCTCTTTTCTGCACATGCCCGAACCATCTCAACCTAGCTTCCCGCATCTTATCCTCCACCAAGGCCACTCCCACTTTGTCCCGGATATCATCATTTCTAATTCTATCGCTCATTATATGCCCATATACATCTCAACATCCTCATCTCCGCTACCTTCATATTTTGGGTGTGCGAAGTCTTGACCGGCCAACACTCCGCCATATACAACATAGTCAGTCTAACTACCACCCTATAGAGCTTGCCTTTAAGTTTTGGTGGCACCTTTTTATCGCACAAAATTTCAGATACGACCTCTATTTCATCCACTCTACCCCAATATGATGTGTGATATCGTCATCAATCTCTCAATTCTCTTGGATAATAGACCCGAGGTACTTGAAGATTTCTTTATTTGGAATGACCTGAGTACCAAGACTCACCTCCACGCCTGTCTCAAGGTCACTCCCGTTACTAAACTTGCACTCCAAGTATTATGTCTTGGTCCTACTCAATCTGAACCCTTTAGACTCTAGAGTTTGTTGCCAAACCTCCAGCTTAGCGTTCACTCCGCTGCGAGTCTCATCAATCAGGACTATGTCATCTGCGAATAACATACACCATGGCACCTCCCATTGGATTTGTCACGTCAGTCCATCCATCACCAAGGCAAATAGGAATGGGCTAAGAGTTGATCCCTGGTGCAGCCCCATCATCACTGGAAAGTGGTCCGAGTCTCGTCCTACTGTCCGTACCCTGGTCTTGGCTCCAACATACATATCCTTGATTGCCCTAGTGTACACCACATGTACACATCTAACCTCCAAACATCTCCATAGAACCTCCCTAGGGACTTTATCGTATGCCTTCTCGAGGTCAATGAAAACCATATGTAAGTCATTCTTCATTTCTCTATACTGCTCCACCAACCTCCTAATAAGATGAATGTTTTCTGTAGTCGAACGCTCCGGCATGAATCCAAAATGGTTCTCGGAAATAGACACGCCTTTTCTCACCCTCATCTCCACGACCCTTTTTCAAACTTTCATAGTGTGGCTTAGTAGCTTGATACCCCTATAATTTTCTGTAACAACATTTTGAAATAAACAACATTATTATAAAGAGGTTTGATTGTACTCGAATAACTCGTACGAATTAGAGAGATAATTACCCGAACATATCGTCCATTGGGGTCTTTCTCAACGTAGTCATCTTGCAAGTAGGGTGGCTCATTAGCCCAATCAAATGATCCTCTTCCTTTGGTATTTGTAGTACAAGATCCTAAAGGCTCCCCATTTCCATTTCCAATTCCAGTCCCGGAAATCATTCTGTTGAACAACCAAACAGCAACAAGAGAAGGCGAAGAAAAGGAAAAGGAAAAAAAACAAGAAGAACAAAGACAACCTACTAATACTCAAAGGCAGAAGAGGATTTCATCAAGAAACGGTGACATTTTTGCATGTCTCAAAAGGCCACGGAGGAAGAAACACACAAGGAACATAATGTCGACCGTGTGGTGGAAGAAGAAGAGTTGGCGTCGGTATCGACATAGGGCATCATTAATGAGATGATTTATAATCATACAATTAGTCGACGGAGTGCAGATTACTTTTCTAGATGTCGACAATAATAACGAGGACGACGGCGATTGGATTCTTGTACCACTCTTCATTGTACCACGATTTTTCTTAAGGTCTTCTTCATTCAAGGCATAAAATTATTTTACTCAATTGTTATGATTAAAAAGGCAAGAACAAAATGTACTTTTCCCAAATGTTAACAAAAGCAACACTAGTCTTTCAGGTTTAAGATAAAATAAATCTTGATGAGAAAAAAATGGGATAAAGGATGAAACAGAAAAACGAAAAAGTTGGAGAGAAGTGAGGAAAGGGAGGTTATTAACGAGGGTAAATTAGAGTTTGATTGCTTTTTTATCTCACAGTAAATAACCTTACAACATTAACACATAATCAGGTAAATGGAATTTAATTAGTTTTTTTTTTATATAACAAACAGACCTTCCTATATTAACACATAATCAAACAAATGGAATTTGATTGCTTTTCTTTAATTTCTTGCAACAAACAAACTTACTATATTAATGCATAATCAGCAACACTAGTCTTTTAGGATAAAGCAAAATAAATCTAGATGAGAATAAAATGGGATAAGGATGAAAAGGAAAAACGAAGAGAGACGCAGTGAAAGGAGGTTATTAACAACCTTAGGTTCGTTTGATTCATGTGATAAGGTGAAATTTTTTAGGATTAAGTCTAGATGGAATTTATACTTTATTTTATTGAATTCAACTAAACAAATTACAAATTTAATATAAAACTTAATTATGAATATCCCATCTTATTTGTTAACAAGTGTATATTGCCTTATTCAAAGGCCACGAAATCAGCCCATATCTGCCCATATTGGGCATCTCGGTTTTGGCTAGTTTTGGTACATAAGATATTGTATATTTGGAAAATATATGTGTAGTATATTGTAATGTATTTGTTACCTAAAGTAGGTTTATACACTACCATAATTGTAGAGTTAGAATTATGGTAAAATAAGATTTAGGAATAGAATAGGAATATTTTGTATCTTGTATATATACCTATTCAAGTAATGAAAATAATCAAGGAGATTATTTCTTTCATGGTATCAAGTGACTAGGTTGTACGCGCCCGTTTTTCGACCTTGCTCGGGTCAAAGCGGAGCGCGGACGTGTCCGGTGATTCCTGGGTAAAAAGGGTTGAGGAGTCGCCACCTAATTATTTTTACGGTGAATTAGGACACCTAAATATTAAACTAAGTGCTGCAATGTAAACTCTAATTTTAAGGTCTGCGAAACTAGCGAGATTCTAGGTAAGGATTCTTTATTATCCTAAAGGGAAGGGGTTAGGCATCCTTTAAGATCCGCTAACTTGCGGTTATCCGGTCAAACTCAGGTTAATTATTGGTAGAAAAAATGCATGTTTTACAAGTACAATAGATTAAAAGACGTTTGCAAATAATTAGTAAATGATGCATTTTATACAAGTACGTATTCAGATGACATAAAAAGAAAGATACATGTAAAGTTTTGAAAAATATGCATTTGTGACAATAAATTATTTATACTACCAAAGAAGTAAAATTTTGGGAATCATTGAATTGTAAATTGACAAAAGATAAACTTATTCGGTATGATTTAATAAAGCAAATAAAAGATGACAAAAGTTGTTTTGAAAATCTTGAATTCGCGTGACGAGCCTAAAATAAATAAACTAGCGAAGGATTTCTAAGTTTGTGAGCCTACAAATAAATAAGCTAGCGACGGGTTTCAAATCTTAAACTACCCTATGAATTAATCCTAAGTTTGCCTATTCTAAGCATTTCAATAGTTACATAAGTGCGATAAATAATATTACAATACAAAGCGGGATAAAAGCTGAATTAAAGAAATAAAATAAATGAACTCCGAGGAATAATTCGTCGTTATTTACTTTAATCCTCGCAAGTCGTCAGAACAAACGATTAGAAAGCAGTTAAATACAAATAACTTCATATCCGTATTCAAACAAAGGAATGTTTTGATCGCGGAGGGCTCAGACTTAAATTTTGAAAAGAACATTCCAATCACGTCGTGGCTGCAAACATATGACTAATGTAGTTTATTTTGATTGCCTCGCCTACTAAACGTGTTGGTTTCTCGGGTGAAATAGAAAAGATCACTATAATCACGTCGTGGCTGCGAATATATAACTTGTTGGTTATTTTAGTCACCTCGCCTACTAAACATATTGATCTCGGATAAAAAGGTTTAAGTCTTCATCATTGCCCAGAAGTTATATTTCCGTCTTTGTACCAGGAGGCCTCAAAATCGACGGATATTTTTATCGGCCGATGTAGTATCGTGTTCAAATCAGCAAAATTAAATCAAAGCAAGAGAGCGATAGCGATGCTTGATAGCGTGATGGCGATGCAGCAGCAGCAGATGGCGATAGCGATGGCGAGAGGTGATTTCAAAAGACGTAACGTTTAGTTTAAAAGCGATAAACAGATATTTGAATCTTTGAAACAAGGGTGAAACAGAAAGCAATGTCTGAAAGGTGCGGTGTTTAGTTTAAAACAAGAAAGCGGTAAAGACAAGAAATGCGATGTCAAACCGGGCAAAGCGAAACAGAAAAAGCGATGTTAAGCGACGTTTTCAGCCAAGAAACAACAACAAATGGGTTTTAAAATAACGCAGAGTAGGTCGAAACGAAGCGGTCTGTCCAAACAGCCTAAAGTAGCAGTCTTTTAGCCAAGAAAACAGCAGCAATTGTGCTAAAAATACAGCAGTGATAAGACATCAAATATGCTCAAAATGCAGCAGTAAAATGTTTCCGAAAGAAAGTGTAAATGGTCCAGATTGCAGCGGCGCTGCAAACGCAGCAGAATAGTGCAGATAATTAGCCCAAGTGTTGCAAAGAATCGGTAGTCTCGAATCAAGACCAAAATGCAACAAAACCCATAACCGTAACTATTTAAAATGGCATGTACCCAGAATCTCAAGGTGCAACAGGATACCACAACCACTGGTAGCACAACAAAGACATAAAGGGGAAGGTAAACTTAAAGACCAGTCACTCTAAACTTCAAATTTGAAAGATAAGAAGACAAAGAGGGCTACCACCATTCATTTCCGATGCCGCAACAAGATTCAAAAGGCTTCTTGAACCTTAGGCATGGCGATCTATCGAAGAAGGCTAAACCCAACCCGAAGCTTGTCTTCGCTTTCAACCGACATAACAAGATAATAGGATAGTTCGACAAGGCAACTATGAAAGAAAACATTCGGCCATAACATAGAATGCGGACATGGGCGATAATATAACACGCGACAACTAGTTCAAATATGCACAATATGTTATTACAGATATCATTCAGCAACTTAGTAAATATAGCATGATATAAGATAACTTAAAAGACTTTTCATGATGCTATGGAGGCACTTAACACCTAATCATATAGGGGAAATGCATGACTAATTCAGTAGGCATTAATAGGATGAAAAGGATGAGCCAAATAACCATTTAGGGGAACTGGAGAATACCAACATAGCCGGAGTGGACCATTTCTAACACACCAGACTTAATCAGCTTGTAAAAAAAAAATAGGAATTCTCTCATGGACAGATCCAAAACAAGGAGAATAACACATACACATAGGTAGACATTGTGGATATGGTTGCACAACTTAACAAGAGGCAAGGACATTTCTTTTTCCTAAGTGAGACATGTTCAAATCACTTATTAAACCATTTCTACTTGAGCAGTTTTAACATCAGACTATTCCTTATACATGTATACTCCATGAACCAATATTATAATTTAAAGCATGAAATGCAAACAAAGGCTATAACTTAACACGGCAAAGCTAGTTTCAAATGGTGCAAAAATGCTAATGAAACACCATCTAGACAACTCAATAGATAGGGCATGACACAAGATGACTTATGAGGTGTATAAATCTAACATGGATGCATTCCAAAATCTAAACAAAACAAGGCAAGTGTGACCAATTCAAAGAAACATATGAGACATTGAGATGGTCAAATAATCATTCAAAATGTAACATTTTAAATAGGCAGGATCATTTAGGTTAATCTTAAACACATAGGACCATGTTCACATTATACATTAGGCATAATGACACTTTAAAGCCAAGCACAATGCGGCTAAGATGGTTAAACAGGTTGCAAGTTAAGTAACTAGCATTCTTCAGCTAACAAACAACTAATACCTACTGAACTAGTTGCAAGCATATTTCAGTATATCATATTAAACATACACCTAATTGACAACTTAATGAACAAAATAAACTTAAATTAGCCAGAACACGCTTAAACAGACAATGATGCCAACCAAATGTAACTAACAGATGATTAATTAAAAGCAAACACACAAAAAATAAAATTTGATAGGAATTCGAGTTTCATCGACCTTCTCCAGGATGGCGTGTTTGAATCGTCGAATCCGCTTCGGAGACGTTATATCGAATTCTCGATTTTTGCGATTTGAAATTCGATTTTGGATCTTTGAATTTCTGATTTTGGAATGCTTTTACTTTTTTGTTTCGATGTCCGACCCGACCCTAATGACCCGACCAAGTGACCCGACCAAACCAAAAAGCAGTTGGAAAGAGCAAAAATTCAAGATTTTTTTAACACCACAAACCAATAATTTCGACCTATATTTTGAACCTTTAAGTTGAAGAACATATGCAAGAACAAACACTTTTAAGTAGATTTCGGATTTTTGAAATCCGGAATCTTCCCCATAGTGAAGAACACAAACAAAGTACAAAGCAAAACCTTTAAGAAAATTTCGGACTCATAAACATAAATTTTCGAACTTAAAATCGACCCCAAAAACTCTAAAAAAATCCCCTTCAAAGACAGATTTTCGGACCCTCCAAAAAATGAAGAACAAGGGGGATATTTATAGGTGGATTTCCCCCCCCCCCAAGAACGAGTTCGAATTTTGAATTAAAGGCAAAAAGTTCTGAATTTTGGAAGCGGATTTTAGGGGTATGGGTATGGTGAAGTGATGGGAGGGGTGTGGTGGTGTCAGGGAGTTGGTGGTGGCAGGGGCGAGGTGACCAACGACGTGGGGTCGCGGGTAGGGGGGTGTGGGGTCGGCGGATTTGAGTGAAGAGGTTTAGGTTTAGGTTTTTGATTTTTGGGATTTTTGTTTTGGTTTGGGGATTAAAGAAGGGGAAGGCAGGTTGGGTCGGGTCGGGTCGGTCGGGTTGGGCTTGCGATTTTCTTTTTGGGTTGTGGGAATTGGGTTTAATTGTTTTGGGGAGTTGGGCTGGTCAGGTTGGGCTTGGGAATGGGGTTTTTAATTTGGGTTGAGAGGAGTTGAGGTGAGGCGACGGGGAATTGGGGGGAATAAAGGGTATTGGGCTTGGGGTTGGTTTGGTTAGGGAATTAGTTTGGGTAGGAATTTGTATTGGGTTTAGAAAATGAAAATGGGTTATGTATTTAAAAATATGAAAAGGGGCTTAATATTAAAACATATTTATATATTTTTTGTAAAAGATGTGAATTATTTAAAATAACATAACGACGTGATAATAATAAAATATAATATTTGCGAAATATTTAATGCTTAATAAAAGGAAAATGCGATGCAAATTTGCGAGAATAAAATAACATAGAATTTCGGATAACTTATGATTATTATAAAATGCAAATGATATAATAAATGTGAATAATAATAATAATAAGATATATGCACATATATGCCTATATTTTAAAATTGTTTTAAAAGTGTCAAAAATATTAAAAATTACGAATAAAATCATAAAAGATGGGACAAAATTGGGTGTCAACATAGGTTTTACAAAAAAATTTCTCTCCCAAAGTTTTTTGACCTTCTCGGCCGAGAACCTCCCCCCCTCCGGGTTTCTCTCCCAAATTTCGTCTTCCGCTATAAAAACCTTTCTTAAATTTCCCCTCCTTCTTTGTTCTTTCAATATGTCTAAGAACAATTATCATCCTGCCCTCATGGTTTCCAACATCAAGAACTGTATCCCTATTGTTCTTGAGATGGAAAACGTCCAATATGCGACGTGGGCGGAGTTGTTTAAAATTCATGCTATATCTTATCAAGTTCTTCATCACATCATTCCTCCCGCTAGACCTCTTCATGCGGAGGATCCTGAGTTACGGATTACTCTTGATGCTACCGTTCTCCGGTGGATCTACGCCACTATTTCAGTAGACCTTCTATAGACGATTATTGAGCTGGATACCGCGGCTATGACTGCATGGAATAGATTGCGTGACATATTCCAAGACAACCAACATTCACGTGTCGTCACACTCGAGCAGGAATTCTCTCTAGTTCGAATGGACGAATTTCCAAACGTTTCTGCAAATTGCAAGAAACTCAAGGAGTTGGCAGATCAACTCCGTAATATTGGCGCACCGATAACTAATAATCGTCTCGTTCTACAGTTGGTTGTCGGTCTTTCGGAGGCCTATAATGGTGTTGGAACTCTCCTTTGCCAAAGCAACCCTCTTCCCGACTTCTATCAAGCTCGCTCCATGTTTACGTTGGAAGAAGTCGCTTTGGCTAAAAAGGCGGCTACCGGAGCAAGCCCAGTCGTCATGGTGGCGTCTTCTCCTAGTTCTTCGGGTTTTGTTAATAATTCGGGCCAAAACCATAATAATGGTGGCGGCAAGAATAATCGCAAAAATATAACAAAAACTGCGGGGGCAAGCGCGGCGATTCGGGGCGATTCGGTGGTCGACAAGCGGCGGTGGGTCCCATCCGATGAACGATGGCCCACCACCTCCTGGGCCCGGCCCATGGCGGTGGGGTGGGGCAAGGGCGTGGGCGGCAGCCTACAATCACGCAGTTGAATTCCGGCTGACTAGTGGGTCGCCCACGCCCAGGCCTAACACCCAACAGTGGCGGCCCATTGGCCAGTGGCCTAGCAGCGGCAGCAACAGCAGCTACGACCCAACTCCATCGCGGATAGGAGTTCTTGGTCCCCGACCTCTGCAAGGCCATCATGTAGCAGGCCCCACTCAAACCGATATCGAGGCCGCGATGCACACACTAGGGTTAACTCAACCGGACCCAAATTGGTATATGGACACCGGTGCCACTACTCACATGACTTCCGAATCAGGTACTCTCTCATCTTATTCCAATTTGAGCACCCCTCGGGGGATAATTGTTGGTAATGGCAGTTCTATTCCAATTCTAGGGTATGGTCAGAAAACGTTGTCTCCCCCCAATCCACCACTCCTCTTGAAAAATACTTTACATGCTCCTAAATTGATTAAAAATTTAGTGTATGTCCGAAAGTTCACAAATGACAATTCTGTTTCTGTTGAATTTGATCCTTTCGGTTTCTCTGTGAAGGATTTCAAGACGGGGAGTCATCTCATGAGGTGTGATAGTAGGGGGGATCTGTATCCTATCATGCCCGGTTTCAGTCCATCGAGTCCAGCCTTGCCGTCAGCTTTTGCAGCCATCTCTCCTTCCATGTGGCATGCTCGCCTGGGTCATCCGAGATCTTCTATTTTATCAGTTTTAGATAAAAATAGCTTTATTTCTTGTAAGGGTACGAGTCGTACTCCAATTTGTCAATCTTGCTCATTAGGAAAAAATTTTAAGTTGTCATTTGTAGACTCCAATTCTCATACATCTATGCCATTTGACATTATTCATAGCGACTTATGGACATCTCCTGTTCTTAGTTCAGTGGGTCATCGATATTATGTTCTCTTTTTAGATGATTATTCTAGATTTTTGTGGACGTTTCCAATTGCAAATAAATCACAAGTGTTTTCCGTCTTCATCAAATTTAGAGCGTTCATTCGTACTCAATTCAAAAGAGACATAAAAAATATTCAATGTGATAATGGGAAAGAATATGACAATAGGTAGTTTCGGGAGTTCTGTGCTACTAATGGGATCAATTTTAGATTTTCGTGTCCTCATACATCTCCACAAAATGGAAAGGCCGAACGCAAAATTCATTCCATCAATAACATTGTCCGACCTCTCTTAATTCATGCCTCCATACCTCCATATTTTTGGGATCATGCTCTACAAATGGCCACATTCTTCTTAACATAATTCCTTCTAAAGGTCTGACATATTCTCTTCCCCTCCAAATCCTATATAATAAGAACCCTCCTTATTCTCATCTTCGGGTTTTTGGGTGCTTGTGTTTTCCGTTATTCCCATCCACCACAATTAACAAACTTCAGGCTCGGTCTACCCCGTGTGTATTTTTGGGTTATCCATCTAATCATCGTGGTTATAAATGCTTTGATTTATCCTCAAATAAAATCATAATTAATCGCCACGTCCTTTTTGATGAAACCCAATTTCCTTTTGCGAAAGTTCAGACTCCCGAGCCTCGGTCGTATAATTTTTTGGATGAACAAATATCCCCGTATATTATTCGGAATTTTTCGGACATATCCCGCACCCAAAATCCTCCAGTGGGCCTCATCGCTCACGGTCCCACAGCTCCGCCAAAGAATAGCCTAGCCGATCACCAAGCAATTGGGCTACCCAGCCACTCGAACCGGTCCGTAAGACGCCCGATTTGATTTGGGCCAGCATGCCCATTGCCTGCTGGCCCGTCCGTCCCGAGCCCAGAAAATTTCCAAAATTCACTCAATTCTTCCTCGAGTCATCAACCGGTCACTTGTAGTCAGCGGGGTATTTTTACACCTAAAAGACATTTTAATTTACATTCTGATGTCTCTAAATCTGCCTTATCCCGTAACCCTGTGTCCGCCTTAAATGACCCTAATTGGAAAATTGCTATGACTGATGAATATAATGCTCTTATTGATAATAAGACGTGGGAGTTGGTGCCCCATCCTTCTGGTATTAATGTTATCAGGTCTATGTGAATTTTTGCTCATAAGGAGAATTCAGATGGGTCATTTGCTAGACATAAGGCGCAACTTGTGGGTGATGGTAAGACTCAGCAGGTTGGGATAGATTGTGGTGAGACGTTTAGTCTGGTGGTCAAGTCGGCTACTATTCGCACGGTGCTTAGCTTGGCTCTTTCAAAGACTTGGCCTATTCATCAGTTGGATGTCAAAAATGCCTTCCTACATGGTGACCTCAAAGAAATAGTCTATATGCATCAGCCATTGAGTTTCAGGGATCCTAACCATCCGCATCATGTCTGTTTATTGAAAAAGTCCTTATATGGGCTTAAGCAGTCTCCACGGGCCTGGTATACGAGATTTTCTGACTTCGTTTCAACTATTGGGTTCACTCACAACAGGTCAGATAATTCCTTGTTCATCTACCGCAGTGGTTCGTCCTTGGCCTACATTCTGTTGTATGTGGATGATATCGTCTTGACTGCCTCTTTCGATGCCTTGTGCCAGTCTATTATGACCATACTCAGTTCTGAGTTTGCTATGAAAGACTTAGGGCCTTTGAGTTATTTTTTGGGGATTGCCGTCAAACGTCATTCAGGTGGTTTGTTTTTGTCTTAACGGAAGTATGCTGCTGAGATCATCGAGAGGGCTGGGATGTCATCCTGTAAGTCCACTACTACTTCTGTTGATGCAAAACCCAAGCTTAGTGCCGCGGCAGGTGCACCATACGAGGACCCGACCCGCTATCGCAGTCTTGTAGGGGCTCTCCAGTATCTTACATTTATCAGACCGGATATTACGTATGCTGTTCAGCAAGTGTGTTTATTCATGCATAATCCCAGAGTTGAGCACATGAATGCAATCAAACGCATCATTCGGTATATTTAGGGGACACTGGACTATGGGTTGCACTTGTATCCTTCTTCTACATCCACACTTGTCTTATACACAGATGCAGATTGGGATGGTTGTCCGGACACCAGACGGTCTATGTCAGGATATTGTATGTTCCTTGGCAACAACTTGGTCTCCTGGTCTGCAAAGCGTAAGGCGACTCTATCCCGCTCAAGTGCAGAGGCAGAATATCGAGGGGTAGCTAATGTGGTCTCAGAATCATGTTGGTTACGTAATTTGCTTTTAGAGCTTCATTGCCTTATTCAGAAGGTGTCCTTAGTATATTGTGATAATGTTAGTGCCATCTACCTCTCAGGTAATCCGGTTCAGCACCAACGCACCAAACATATCGAAATGGACATTCACTTTGTCCGTAAAAAGGTTTCTCAGGGGCAGGTACGCATATGTCATGTCCCGTCAAGATATCAAGTTGCAGACATCTTTACAAAGGTTCTTCCCTCGGTACTCTTTGAAGATTTTAGGGACAGTCTCAGTGTTCTAAGATCGCCCGCTATGACTGCGGGGGTGTGTTAAATAAGACAATATACACACAATATACAAGTGTATATTGCCTTATTCAAAGGCCACGAAATCAGCCCATATCTGCCCATATTGGGCATCTCGGTTTTGGCTAGTTTTGGTACATAAGATATTGTATATTTGGAAAATATATATGTAGTATATTGTAATGTATTTGTTACCTAAAGTAGGTTTATACACTACCATAATTGTAGAGTTAGAATTATGGTAAAATAAGATTTAGGAATAGAATAGGAATATTTTGTATCTTGTATATACACCTATTCAAGTAATGAAAATTATCAAGGGGATTATTTCTTTCATTATTTGATTAAAATTGATGATGTCATACATCATTCTAACACCCCGTACTTTCAGGCGATGACTTGAGCAGCTAGATGTATGAAAATAGACCCGAGCACCGGAGAATTTTAGTCATATTCAAGCATGTAAATAAAAGGCTCGTCGTATAAGAAGAAGTCCCGAAATAATTTAGGACTTAAAAGTGTGACGTCGGGAATTGAAAATAATATTTTGTGCATGCCAAAAGAGGTTACAGACTGGTATCATATTGCATGATCATGATAAGGAGTATACTCGTATATGAGACGTGTTAAAAAATGATATATTATTTAAGTGAATTGAGACCAGGAAATTAATTATGTGGGCAATTGATTAAATAAGAATTGTAGTGGAGGTAAGTAAAAGAATTGGAAATCGTTGGATAACTTTTAGGGGACATATCCACGTAAATCTTGGAAATGTGGCACTAAGACATTATAATGAGTAGATGAGTCAAAAGAACATAAAGTGCATAGTGACACGTAGAAACAAGGAAAAGGACTCTTTGAGTTACAATTCTATTTTTTTGAAATTTCAATATAGGAAATGAACTGCTGCACTTTTGGATATATATTCATTTGACCCTCTCAGGTTCAATAATAGCTAAATAACGTTTGCAACAACTAGAGAGGTTTTTTCATTTGAGCTAACTTATGGTATCTTAAGAAGGCAAGCAGTAATGCTTTCTTTTCTTCTGCTAAGAGGATCGAAGGTTACTTCATGGTGAAGTAAGGTGGAAGAAAAGTAGTCCTTGACATATAAGATTGAGGCAGTTGATTCCGACACCATTAATAGGGGTTCACTATTAAAGGTATGTTAAGACAAATTCTTCTTTCTTTTGGCATGTTCCATGTAACGAAACGTAAACGTAATATTGTCTCATAAATGATTCTACTCTTAGTAGTTAAGGATGTTCATGTTATTCATTCCTATGTTCAAAACATGTTTAAATATGTTCCTAAATTCATACTGAGGTATATGGAAAAGATGTTAGTATTCATAATGTTAATCAGAAGTGAAGCGACATTACATCAGTCCGACAAACTTATAGTGTCTTATTATCACATCATTAATGCATTATATTCATGTATTACCCTTGAAAGGAGTTATATACTATACTATATGTATGCATTATATATGTATGGGGATGGAAAAAGGAAGGCGTTATATACACACCACCACCTGCAGCTGGTACAGATATACGATGATTATTATGCCTACAGTGGCCGATATGATATGATGGGATTTCCACAGAGGCTTGATGGCGGTATATACGCATATGTATATGTATGACCACATTTTGCATGACATATAGGCATATTATGGCTCTCAGAGGCATTTTGTAAATGTATGACACTTATGCATATTATGGCCCTCAGAGGCATTCTCTACTGGTTGGTTGTTTCTTGCCGCATGTTACTTTCATGTCTCTATTATGCTATTCTTCATGCCTGACATACTCGGTAAATCATTCGTATTGACATCCCTTTTATCTGGGGATGCTGCATTTTATGCCTGCAGGCTCAGGTAGATAGGGTGATGGTCCGCACTTGTAGGTTGATGGTTCAGCTGATATTGGAGCACTCTATTTTTCCAGAGTTGCAGTCTAGTCGTGGTATGATATTTTGGTTATGCATAGGGGTATGGCGGGGCCTTGTCCTAACCTTATGATGTTACATACTCTTTAGAGGCTTGTTGACAGTTGTCCTATGTATAGTAGTCATGTATGGCCTTGTCGGCCTTGGTATGTATACGTATATGAGTTAGGTCCTTCTGGTTGTAGGGTTTTACATAGCTCATTTCCAGTTTACTATTTTGATATGTCAGCAGGGTATCTCGTGGCGGCCTCATGGGCTATACAAAATTATGGATATATGCTAAATATATGATTAGTGGTACTCAACAAGTAAGGTCCGGGTGCTCGTCATGATCCTTCGGTTTGGGTCGTGACAAATTTGGTATCAGAGCAGGTCTGTCCTAGGGAGTCTACAAGACGTGTCTAGTAGAGTCTTGTTTATGGGTGTGTTGTGCACCACACTTATAGACAGGAGGCTGCAGGGCATATAGGATAATGGTTACCTGTTATTTCAAATGCACCAAGGTATTTATCCAGTTTTATGAAGTGGAAAAGCTTATTCCTTCGATAATGAAGTTATTAATGCACCACCCAATGCTCCATATCCTTTATGTATGCATTGGGAAAGGAAATGTTATAATGGTGAGGATGGGATACTCATTAGCGAGCATAGGAGACCTCCATTGTGAGCCATATTTCTCCTTCTTGATATAGAATCGTGATATAGAGAAGAGTTGTAAGAATTCTCTCTGTAAACCTTATCGTGTTTATGATTACAGCAATGCCTTTTTCTAATAGGGCTAGAGCGGTGCAGGTATTGAATCAATTGGTTGCCCTCCCATGCACGATTTCATCCTAGAGCATCTGATAGAGATAGGCCCTTGAGGGGTCAGGGAGCTCATAACCCAGGAAGTTTATTAGTCAGGGATCACCGATATTTAAAGGGTTCAAAGATGTCAATATCTCAGGGTCAAAGTTGTAAAGTTCGAGTAAGACTGCTCATACCATCTTGTAGTTAGTGTGGTCGAGCGCATGCCAGATTATGCCGCAAAGGTACAGAGGTTTGGTTTAGTGCGGCAGCCATGGATACCACGTTCTGAAATGTCCCAAGTTGATGTACAAATGTAAGGATACTATGATTATGAGTTGTATAGATGAAACGCAGAAGACATAATTATAAGGTTTAGTAGGTTATGAAAATCTACACGTTTTACAGTGACTCGTGCTGATTAGAATGAGGGAATTTGTTATGTACGTGCGACCTAAATTGTAATGTCTTACCTAGGATAGATTGGGAATTATCCAGAATAGTGAGCCCCAAGTCATATATATATAAGGATCGAGTTATCTACGGTAGTGGAAGGGGACAAAAGCCTCTCGTCTGTGCGTAAAAAGGCCTTACCGAGCATTATTGAGAATTGCATGTATTAATATTAGTAATCTAAGGCATGCTATAGGTATTGGACTGGTAAGGTCATCGACTTTATTGTGCAACATGTTACAATTCTAAATAACTTCTGGACAACAATAGGGGCAATTGAGGATGAGAACTACGGAACAATCGAAGAATGATTGTAAGAAATATGAAAACAGTTAATAAGTATGAATGGAATGGTATGATCAAGTGTCAAGGCATAAATGTTTTTCGTTTAATGACGAATAAAAGGAAGGATTATGACAAGAAGGATAAAGGTGAATAAGATTATAGTTATGTAGGTTTCACAAATGTATGATTACTCCAGAACAGTGAAAGGACCAACGGTAGAGAAGGGATAGTAAGAACTTTTTGGCCAAAGGTGACAAACCTCTGATGTTCAGGAAGATAGTATGAGAAATGATTTGAGATTAGAGACCCCCCTAAGGCAACTTGAAATGGAAATGTAAGGTAAGACGAATGAGCACTCAGTCGATCGGAGATCTGATAATGATAAGACAAGAAAGCTTGACAAGTCATTGGATCATGTAAATATAGAAACATCGGTTCCACAATATATGCAGTCATACCTCTCAAAAAGTATGTAAACGGAAGTAACAGTGAGTAAAACTTGAGGTTAGCACCTAAACAGGTGGAAATGGGAAAACGACGCCTATCTATACAAGGTAGTCATTAAAGATATATGTCAAGAGATAATGACATTATAATGAAGACAAAATGTCAGGCAGATACAGATGTGTATGAGCATTTTTGATAGGAGGTTGTGGAGGACTAGAATTATGGTAGTCCGTAGTCAGCTAGTAGGTAGTAGAACGTTGCCAAGCTTATACTTCCATACTTGTTGTCGTAGTATTTCCTTTGTAGTTTCATGTCCTTCGATTTCTGTTAGTATCTATTGGCTCATTCTTCGCCTAGCATACTATTTTGTGGTAGTTACTGTTCTTTTGCCTATTTGACCTGCTTTGTTATTGATTTACTGCTTTATTGTGATTGCTTAATCCTTAGCCTTTGTCGAGGTTCTATCGGAAACAGTCTCTCTACCTTCCAAGGTAGAGGTAAGGTCTACGTACAACCTACCCTCCCAAGACCCCACTTGTGGGATTACACTGGATATTACACGACATACTAATTATGTCCTAAGCAGAGCTAGGAATTAAATTAAGTTAAAAGGAAGTGGTCTCGACCAAGACCTACATAAAAGCCGAAAATAAACATGTTCCTTCTTGGATCTACACGTCCAATCTTCAACTCCACTCCATAGTCCATTCCATATTACGCATATCACCATAGGATAGTTGGTACTTTTTGGCACTGCTAGCAATTCACATCGCGACTCATTTTGGAACCTTAAGTTCGCGACCATTCTTTCATCATGGTACCACCAACACTCAAAGACAAGTTCTACAGAGTGGTAGTAAGACCAACCATGTTGTATGTGGGAGAGTGTTGGCCAGTCAAGAAATCTCACGTTCAGAAGATTAAAGTTGCAGAAATAAGGATGCTGCGGTGGATCATACTAGGAGAGATAAGTTTAGAATTGAAGATATCTGGGAAAAAGTAGGTGTGACCTCGATGGAGAACAAGACGCGGGAAGTAAGACTGAGATGGTTTAAGCATGTGAAGATGAGAGGCATTGATTCCCCAGTACGGAGGTGTGAGAGGTTTACTATGGATTACTTCAAGAGAGGTAGAGGTAGGCCGAAGAAGTATTGGGGAGTTGTGATTATGTAGGATATGGAATAGTTGCAGCTCATCGAGGACATGACCTTAGATAGGAGGTTGTGGAGGACTAGAATTATGGTAGTCCGTAGTCGGCTAATAGGTAGTAGAACGTTGCCAAGCTTATACTTCCATACTTGTTGTCGTAGTATTTCCTTTGTAGTTTCGTGTCCTTCAATTTCTGTTAGGATCTATTGTCTCATTTTTCGCCTAGCATACTATTTTGTTGTAGTTACTGTTCTTTTGCCTATTTGACCTGCTTTGTTATTGCTTTATTGCTTTATTGCTTTATCCTTAGCCTTAGGCAAGGGTATATCAGAAATAGTCTCTCTACCTTCCAAGGTAGAGGTAAGGTCTACGTACAACCTACCCTCTCCAGACCCCACTTGTGGGATTACACTGGATATGTTATTGTTGTTGTATTTGATTAAACTTGATGTTATTTTATCTTATTTCCCACATAGAATATATTAATCTAAAAATTATAATTCCGAGATAACTTAATTCGAGAACCAAACTAGCTTACTAATTAACATATAATAATCGAGCAAATGGAATTAGATTGCTGAAGAATGATATAAGGGACCAAACACTTGTGCAATCGGTCTCTATTTTTAGTTCCTGCATTTTTTTATGCCTCCATAATATAATAACGTAAATAGAATAAAGAAAATAAGGAGTTAGAAAAATAGGAAATAGAATTGCTTATTCCATGTGGTCCTAAATGGGAAAAAGAAAAACAAGGATTTTTAAAAAGAAAAAGTAATGCGGTGAACGTGGATCGAACACGTGATCTTCAGATCTTCAGTCTGACGCTCTCCCAACTGAGCTATCCCCGCTTGTTTAATTTTGGCCGAGCTAATTATTTACATAATCATGACACTTTTAAAGAGCAAATAACCATAGACTTGTTTTCTTGGCCAACCTTTTGTGTCATCCATTTAGATAAGTGCATGAACTAGTTAGTTGATGAATTATCCCTTGGAATCTTCTTCTTCTAGATGGGTCTTGGCCTTGCCACCTTACTCTATTACACGACATATAATTATGTCCTAAGGAGAGCTAGTAGTTATTACACGACATACTAATTATGTCCTAAGCAGATCTAGGAATTAAAATAAGTTAAAAGGAAGTGGTCTCGACCAACACCTACATAAAAGACAAAAATAAACATGTTCCTTCTTGGATCTACATGTCCAATATTCACCACCACTCCATATTCCATTACATATAACACATATCACCATAAGATAGTTGGCACTTTTTGGTACTCCTAGCAATTCACCTCGCAACTCATTTTGGAAGCTTAAGTTCGCGACCTTTCTTTCAGCATGGTCCCACCAACACTCAAAGACAAGTTCTACAGAGTGGTAGTAAGACCAACCATGTTGTATGTGGGAGAGTGTTGGCCAGTCAAGAAATCTCATGTTCAGAAGATTAAAGTTGCAAAAATAAGGATGCTGCGGTGGATCATACTAGGAGAGATAAGTTTAGAAATGAGGATATCTGGGACAAAGTGGGTGTGACCTCGATGGAGAACAAGATGCGGGAAGTAAGACTGAGATGGTTCAGACATGTGAATATGAGAGACATTGATTCCCCAGTACGGAGGTGTGAGAGGTTTACTATGGATGACTTCAAGAGAGGTAGAGGTAGGCCGAAGAAGTATTGGGGAGTTGTGATTATGTAGGAAATGGCACAGTTGCAGCTCATCGAGGACATAACCTTAGATAGGAGGTTGTGGAGGACTAGAATTATGGTAGTCCGTAGTCGGCTAGTAGGTAGTAGAACGTTGCCAAGCTTATACTTCCATACTTGTTGTCGTAGTATTTCCTTTGTAGTTTCGTGTCCTTCGATTTCTGTTAGTATCTATTGTCTCATTCTTTGCCTAGCATACTATTTTGTTGTAGTTACTGTTCTTTTGCCTATTTGACCTGCTTTGTTATTGATTTATTGCTTTATTGTGATTGCTTTATTGCTTTAGCCTTAGCCTTAGTCGAGGGTATATCGGAAATAGTCTCTCTACCTTCCAAGGTAGAGGTAAGGTTTACGTACAACCTACCCTCCCCAGACCCCACTTGTGGGATTACACTGGATATGTTATTGTTGTTGTATTTGATTAAACTTGATGTTATTTTATCTCATCACCCATATCGAATATATTTCTAAAAATTATAATTCCGAGATAACTTAATTCGAGAACCAAACTAGCTTACTAATTAACATATAAGAATCGGGCAAATGGAATTTGATTGCTGAAGAATTATATAAGGGACCAAACACTTGTGCAATCGGTCTCTGTTTTTAGTTCCTGCATTTTTTTTATACCTCCATAATATAATAACGTAAATAGAAAAAAAAATAAGGAGTTAGAAAAATCGGAAATAAAATTGCTTATTCCATGTGGTCCTAAATGGGAAAAAGAAAACAAGGATTTTTATAAAGAAAAGTAATGCGGTGAACGTGGATCGAACACGTGACCTTCAGATCTTCAGTCTGACGCTCTCCCGACTGAGCTATCCCCCCTTGTTTAATTTTGACCTAGCTAATTATTTACATAATCATGATACTTTTAAAGAGCAAATAACCATAGACTTGTTTTCTAGGCCAACCTTTGTGTCATCCATATAGATAAGTGCATGAACTAGTTAGTTTATGAATTATCGCTTGGAATCTTCTTCTTATAGATGGTTCTTGGCCTTGTCACCTTACACTATTACACGATATATAATTATGTCCTAAGCAGAGCTAGTAGTTATTACACGACATATAATTATATCCTAAGCAGAGCTAGTAGTTATTACACAACATACTAATTATGTCCTAAGCAGAGCTAGGAATTAAAATAAGTTAAAAGGAAGTGGTCTCGACCAAGACCTACATAAAAGCCGAAAATAAACATGTTCCTTCATGGATCTACACGTCCAATCTTCAACTCCACTCCATAGTCCATTCCATATTACACATATCACCATAGGATAGTTGGTACTTTTTGGCACTGCTAGCAATTCACATCGCGACTCATTTTTGAACATTAAGTTCGCGACCTTTCTTTCATCATGGTACCACCATCACTCAAAGACAAGTTCTACAGAGTGGTAGTAAGACCAACTATGTTGTATGTGGGAGAGTGTTGGCCAGTCAAGAAATCTCACGTTCAGAAGATTAAAGTTGCAGAAATAAGGATGATGCGGTGGATCATACTAGGAGAGATAAGTTTAGAAATGAAGATATCTGGGAAAAAGTGGGTGTGACATCGATGGAGGACAAGATGCGGGAAGTAAGACTGAGATGGTTCAGACATGTGAATATGAGAGGCATTGATACCCCAGTACGGAGGTGTGAGAGGTTTACTAAGGATGACATCAAGAGAGGTAGAGGTAGGCCGAAGAAGTATTGGGGAGTTGTGATTATGTAGGACATGGCACAGTTGCAGCTCATCGAGGACATGACCTTAGATAGGAGGTTGTGGAGGACTAGAATTATGGTAGTCCGTATTCGGCTAGTAGGTAGTAGAACGTTGCCAAGCTTATCTTCCATACTTGTTGTCGTAGTATTTCCTTTGTAGTTTCGTGTCCTTCGATTTCTGTTAGTATCTATTGTCTCATTCTTCGCCTAGCATACTATTTTGTTGTAGTTACTGTTCTTTTGCCTATTTGACCTGCTTTGTTATTGATTTACTGCTTTATTGCTTTATCATTAGCTTTAGGCGAGGGTATATCAGAAATAGTCTCTCTACCTTCCAAGGTAGAGGTAAGGTCTACGTACAACCTACCCTCTCCAGACGCCACTTTTGGGATTACACTGGATATGTTATTGTTGTTGTATTTGATTAAACTTGATGTTATTTTATCTTATCTCCCACATAGAATATATTAATCTAAAAATTATAATTACGAGATAACTTAATTCGAGAACCAAACTAGCTTACTAATTAACATATAATAATCGAGCAAATGGAATTTGATTGCTGAAGAATGATATATGGGACCAAACACTTGTGTAATCGGTCTCTGTTTTTAGCTCCTGCATTTTTTATACCTCCATAATATAATAATGTAAATAAAATAAAGAAAATAAGGAGTTAGAAAAATAGGAAATAAAATTGCTTATTCCAAGTGGTCCTAAATGGGAAAAAGAAAAACAAGGATTTTTAAAAAGAAAAAGTAATGCGGTGAACGTGGATCGAACACGTGACCTTCAGATCTTCAGTCTGACGCTCTCCCAACTGAGCTATCCCCGCTTGTTTAATTTTGACCGAGCTAATTATTTACATAATCATGACACTTTTAAAGAGCAAATAACCATAGACTTGTTTTCTTGGCCAACCTTTTGTGTCAACCATTTAGATAAGTGCATGAACTAGTCAGTTTATGAATTATCCCTTGGAATCTTCTTCTTCTAGATGGTTCTTGGCGTTGTCACCTTACTCTATTACACGACATATAATTATGACCTAAGTAGATCTAGTAGTTATTACACGACATACTAATTATGTCCTAAGCAGAGCTAGGGATTAAAATAAGTTAAAAGGAAGTGGTCTCGACCAAGACCTACATAAAAGCCGAAAATAAACCTGTTCCTTCATGGATCTACACGTCCAATCTTCAACTCCACTCCATATTCCATTACATATAATGCATATCACCATAGAATAGTTGGCACTTTTTGGCACTCCTAGCAATTCACCTCGCAACTCATTTTAGATGCGTAAGTTCGCGACCTTTCTTTCAACAAGGTCCCACCAACACTCAAAGACAAGTTCTACAGAGTGGTAGTAAGACCAACCATGTTGTATATGGGAGAGTGTTGGCCAGTCAAGAAATCTCATATTCAGAAGATTAAAGTTGCAGAAATAAGGATGCTGCGGTGGATCATACTAGGAGAGATAAGTTTAGAAATGAAGATATCTGGGACAAAGTGGGTGTGACCTCGATGGAGGACAAGATGCGGGAAGTAAGACTGAGATGGTTCAGACATATGAATAGGAGAGGCATTGATTCCCCAGTACGGAGGTGTGAGAGGTTTACTATGGATGACTTCAAGAGAGGTAGAGGTATGCCGAAGAAGTATTGGGGAGTTGTGATTATGTAGGACATGGCACAGTTGCAGCTCATCGAGGACATAACCTTAGATAGGAGGTTGTGGAGGACTAGAATTATGGTAGTCCGTAGTCGGCTAGTAGGTAGTAGAATGTTGCCAAGCTTATACTTCCATACTTGTTGTCGTAGTATTTCCTTTGTAGTTTCGTGTCCTTCGATTTCTGTTAGTATCTATTGTCTCATTCTTCGCCTAGCATACTATTTTGTTGTAGTTACTGTTCTTTTGCCTATTTGACCTGCTTTGTTATTGATTTACTGCTTTATTGTGATTGCTTTATTGCTCTATCCTTAGCCTTAGTCGAGGGTATATCGGAAACAGTCTCTCTACTTTCCAAGGTAGAGGTAAGGTTTACGTACAACCTACCCTCCCAGACCCCACTTGTGGGATTACACTGGATATGTTATTGTTGTTGTATTTGATTAAACTTGATGTTATTTTATCATATCTCCGACATAGAATATATTAATCTAAAAATTATAATTCCGAGATAACTTAATTCTTGAACCAAACTAGCTTACTAATTAACATATAATAATCGGGCAAATGGAATTTGATTGTTGAAGAATGATATAAGGGACCAAACACTTGTGCAATCGGTCTCAGTTTTTAGTTCCTCCATTTTTTTTATACCTCCATAATATAATAACGTAAATAGAAAAAAGAAAATAAGGAGTTAGAAAAATAGGAAATAAAATTGCTTATTCCATGTGGTCCTAAATGGGAAAAAGAAAACAAGGATTTTTAAAAAGAAAAAGTAATGCGGTGACCGTGGATCGAACACGTGACCTTCAGATCTTCAGTCTGACGCTCTCCCAACTGAGCTATAATCATGACACTTTTAAAGAGCAAATAACCATAGACTTGTTTTCTAGGCCAACCATTTGTGTCATCCATTTAGATAAGTGCATGAACTAGTTAGTTTATGAATTATCCCTTGGAATATTCTTCTTCTAGATTGTTCTTTGCCTTGTCACCTTACACTATTGCACGACATATAATTATGTCCTAAGGAGAGCTAGTAGTTATTACACGACATACTAATTATGTCCTAAGCAGATCTAGTAATTAAGCTAGGAATTAAAATAAGCTAAAAGGAAGTGGTCTCGACCAAGACCTACTTAAAAGCCGAAAATAAACATGTTCCTTCTTGGATCTACACGTCCAATCTTCAACTCCACTCCATATTCCATTCCATATAACGCATATCACCATAGGATAGTTGGCACTTTTTGGCACTCCTACCAATTCACCTCGCGACTCATTTTGGAAACTTAAGTTCGCGACCTTTCTTTCATCAATGTACCACCAAAACTCAAAGACAAGTTCTACAGAGTAGTGGTAAGACCAACCATGTTGTATGTGGGAGAGTGTTGGCCAGTCAAGAAATCTCACGTTCAGAAGATTAAAGTTGCAAAAATAAGGATGCTGCGGTGGATCGTACTAGGAGAGATAAGATTAGAAATGAAGATATCTAGGACAAAGTGGGTGTGACCTCGATGGAGGACAAGATGCGGGAAGTAAGACTGAGATGGTTCAGGCATGTGAAGAGGAGCGCCACTGATTCCCCAGTACGGAGGTGTGAGAGGTTTACTATGGATGACTTCAAGAGAGGTAGAGGTAGGCCGAAGAAGTATTGGGGAGTTGTGATTATTTAGGACATGGCACAGTTGCAGCTCATCGAGGACATGACCTTAGATAGGAGGTTATGGATGACTAGAATTATGGTAGTTTGTAGTCGGCTAGTAGGTAGTAGAACGTTGCCAAGCTTATACTTCCATACTTGTTGTCGTAGTATTTCCTTTGTAGTTTCGTGTCCTTCGATTTTTGTTTGTATCTATTGTCTCATTCTTTGCCTAGCAAACTATTTTGTTGTAGTTACTGTTCTTTTGCCTATTTGACCTGCTTTGTTATTGCTTTATTGCTTTATTGTGATTGCTTTATTGCTTTATCCTTAGCCTTAGTCGAGGGTATATCGGAAACAGTCTCTCTACCTTCCAAGGTAGAGGTAAGGTCTACGTACAACCTACCCTCCCCAGACCCCACTTGTGGGATTACATTGGATATGTTATTGTTGTTGTATTTGATTAAACTTGATGTTATTTTATCTCATCTCCCACATAGAATATATTAATCTAAAAATTATAATTCCGAGATAACTTAATTCTTGAACCAAACTAGCTTACTAATTAACATATAATAATCGGGCAAATGGAATTTGATTGCTGAAGAATGATATAAGGGACCAAACACTTGTGCAATCGGTCTCTGTTTTTATTTCCTGCATTTTTTTATACCTCCATAATATAATAACGTAAATAGAAAAAAGAAAATAAGGAGTTAGAAAAATAGGAAATAAAATTGCTTATTACATGTTGTCCTAAATGGGAAAAAGAAAATAAGGATTTTAATAAAGAAAAAGTAATGCGGTGAACGTGGATCGAACACGTGACCTTCAGATCTTCAGTCTGACGCTCTCCCAACTGAGCTATCCCCGCTTGTTTAATTTTGACCGAGCTAATTATTTACATAATCATGACACTTTTAAAGAGCAAATAACCATAGACTTGTTTTCTAGGCCAACCTTTGTGTCATCCATTTAGATAAGTGCATGAACTAGTTAGTTTATGAATTATCCCTTGGAATCTTCTTCTTCTAGATGGTTCTTGGCCTTGTCACCTTACTCTATTACGCGACATATAATTATGTCCTAAGGAGAGCTAGTAGTTATTACACGACATACTAATTATGTCCTAAGCAGAGCTAGGAATTAAAATAAGTTAAAAGGAAGTGGTCTCGACCAAGACCTACATAAAAGCCGAAAATAAACATGACCTTCTTCGATCTTCACGTCCAATCTTCAACTCCACTCCATATTCCATTCCATATTACGCATATCGCCATAGGATAGTTGGCACTTTTTGGCACTCCTACCAATTCACCTCGCGACTCATTTTGGAAGCTTAAGTTCGCGACCTTTCTGTCATCAATGTACCACCAACACTCAAAGACAATTTCTACAGAGTGGTGGTAAGACCAACCATGTTGTATGTGGGAGAGTGTTGTCCAGTCAAGAAATCTCACGTTCAGAAGATTAAAGTTGCAGAAATAAGGATGCTGCGGTGGATCATACTAGGATAGATAAGATTAGAAATGAAGATATCTAGGACAAAGTGGGTGTGACCTCGATGGAGGACAAGATGCGGGAAGTAAGACTGAGATGGTTCAGGCATGTGAAGAGGAGCGCCACTGATTCCCCAGTACGGAGGTGTGAGAGGTTTACTATGGATGACTTCAAGAGAGGTAGAGGTAGGCCGAAGAAGTATTGGGGAGTAGTGATTATGTAGGACATGGCACGATTCATGACTCATCGAGGACATGACCTTAGATAGGAGGTTGTGGAGGACTAGAATTATGGTAGTCCGTAGTCGGCTAGTAGGTAATAGAACATTGCCAAGCTTATACTTCCATACTTGTTGTCGTAGTATTTCCTTTGTAGTTTCGTGTCCTTCGATTTCTGTTAGTATCTATTGTCTCATTCTTCGCCTAGCATACTATTTTGTTGTAGTTACTGTTCTTTTGCCTATTTGACCTGCTTTGTTATTGATTTACTGCTTTATTGTGATTGCTTTATTGCTCTATCCATAGCCTTAGTCGAGGGTCTATCGGAAACAATCTCTCTACCTTCCAAGGTAGAGGTAAGGTCTACGTACAACCTACCCTCCCCAGACCCCACTTGTGGGATTACACTGGATATGTTATTGTTGTTGTATTTGATTAAACTTGATGTTATTTTATCTCATCACCCATATAGAATATATTAATCTAAAAATTATAATTCCGATATAATTTAATTCGAGAACCAAACTATCTTACTAATTAACATATAATAATCGGGCAAATGGAATTTGATTGCTGAAGATTGATATAAGGGACCAAACACTTGTGCAATCGGTCTCTGTTTTTAGTTCCTGCATTTTTTTATACCTCCATAATATAATAACATAAATAGAAAAAATAAAATAAGGAGTTAGAAAAATAGGAAATAAAATTGCTTATTCCATGTGGTCCTAAATGGGAAAAAGAAAACAAGGATTTTAAAAAAGAAAAAGTAATGCGGTGAACGTGGATCGAACACGTGACCTTCAGATCTTCAGTCTGACGCTCTCCCAACTGAGCTATACCCGCTTGTTTAATTTTGACCGAGCTAATTATTTACATAATCATGACACTTTTAAAGAGCAAATAACCATAGACTTGTTTTCTAGGCCAACCTTTTGTGTCATCCATTTAGATAAGTGCATGAACTAGTTAGTTTATGAATTATCCCTTGGAATCTTCTTCTTCTAGATGGTTCTTGGCCTTGTCACCATACTCTATAACACGACATATAATTATGTCCTAAGGAGAGCTAGTAGTTATTACACGACATACTAATTATGTCCTAAGCAGAGCTAGGAATTAAAATAAGTTAAAAGGAAGTGGTCTCGACCATGACCTACATAAAAGCCGAAAATAAACAAGACCTTCTTCGATCTTCACGTCCAATCTTCAACTCCACTCCATATTCCATTCCATATTACGCATATCACCATAGGATAGTTGGCAATTTTTGGCACTCCTACCAATTCACCTCGCGACTCATTTTGGAAGCTTAAGTTCGCGACCTTTCTGTCATCAATGTACCACCAACACTCAAAGACAATTTCTACAGAGTGGTGGTAAGACCAACCATGTTGTATGTGGGAGAGTGTTGGCCAGTCAAGAAATCTCACATTCAGAAGATTAAAGTTGCAGAAATAAGGATGCTGCGGTGGATCATACTAGGATAGATAAGATTAGAAATGAAGATATCTAGGACAAAGTGGGTGTGACCTCGATGGAGGACAAGATGCGGGAAGTAAGACTGAGATGGTTCAGGCATGTGAAGAGGAGCGCCACTGATTCCCCAGTACGGAGGTGTGAGAGGTTTACTATGGATGACTTCAAGAGAGGTAGAGGTAGGCCGAAGAAGTATTGGGGAGTTGTGATTATTTAGGACATGGCACAGTTGCAGCTCATCGAGGACATGACCTTAGATAGGAGGTTGTGGATGACTAGAATTATGGTAGTTTGTAGTCGGCTAGTAGGTAGTAGAACGTTGCCAAGCTTATACTTCCATACTTCTTGTCGTAGTATTTCCTTTGTAGTTTCGTGTCCTTCGATTTTTGTTTGTATCTATTGTCTCATTCTTTGCCTAGCAAACTATTTTGTTGTAGTTACTGTTCTTTTGCCTATTTGACCTGCTTTGTTATTGATTTACTGCTTTATTGTGATTGCTTTATTGCTCTATCCATAGCCTTAGTCGAGGGTCTATCGGAAACAGTCTCTCTACCTTCCAAGGTAGAGGTAAGGTCTACGTACAACCTACCCTCCCCAGACCCCACTTGTGGGATTACATTGGATATGTTATTGTTGTTGTATTTGATTAAACTTGATGTTATTTTATCTCATCTCCCACATAGAATATATTAATCTAAAAATTATAATTCCGAGATAACTTAATTCTTGAACCAAACTAGCTTACTAATTAACATATAATAATCGGGCAAATGGAATTTGATTGCTGAAGAATGATATAAGGGACCAAACACTTGTGCAATCGGTCTCTGTTTTTATTTCCTGCATTTTTTTATACCTCCATAATATAATAACGTAAATAGAAAAAAGAAAATAAGGAGTTAGAAAAATAGGAAATAAAATTGCTTATTCCATGTGGTCCTAAATGGGAAAAAGAAAACAAGGATTTTAAAAAAGAAAAAGTAATGCGGTGAACGTGGATCGAACACGTGACCTTCAGATCTTCAGTCTGACGCTCTCCCAACTGAGCTATCCCCGCTTGTTTAATTTTGACCGAGCTAATTATTTACATAATCATGACACTTTTAAAGAGCAAATAACCATAGACTTGTTTTCTAGGCCAACCTTTGTGTCATCCATTTAGATAAGTGCATGAACTAGTTAGTTTATGAATTATCCCTTGGAATATTCTTCTTCTAGATTGTTCTTTGCCTTGTCACCTTACACTATTGCACGACATATAATTATGTCCTAAGAAGAGCTAGTAGTTATTACACGACATACTAATTATGTCCTAAGCAGATCTAGTAATTAAGCTAGGAATTAAAATAAGCTAAAAGGAAGTGGTCTCGACCAAGACCTACATAAAAGCCGAAAATAAACATGACCTTCTTCGATCTTCACGTCCAATCTTCAACTCCACTCCATATTCCATTCCATATTACGCATATCACCATAGGATAGTTGGCACTTTTTGCCACTCCTACCAATTCACGTCGCGACTCATTTTGGAAGCTTAAGTTAGCGACCTTTCTGTCATCAATGTACCACCAACACTCAAAGACAATTTCTACAGAGTGGTGGTAAGACCAACGATGTTGTATGTGGGAGAGTGTTGGCCAGTCAAGAAATCTCACGTTCAGAAGATTAAAGTTGCAGAAATAAGGATGCTGCGGTGGATCATACTAGGATAGATAAGATTAGAAATGAAGATATCTAGGACAAAGTGGGTGTGACCTCGATGGAGGACAAGATGCGGGAAGTAAGACTGAGATGGTTCAGGCATGTGAAGAGGAGCGCCACTGATTCCCCAGTACGGAGGTGTGAGAGGTTTACTATGGATGACTTCAAGAGAGGTAGAGGTAGGCCGAAGAAGTATTGGGGAGTTGTGATTATGTAGGACATGGCACAGTTGCAGCTCATCGAGGACATGACCTTAGATAGGAGGTTGTGGATGACTAGAATTATGGTAGTTTGTAGTCGGCTAGTAGGTAGTAGAACGTTGCCAAGCTTATACTTCCATACTTGTTGTCGTAGTATTTCCTTTGTAGTTTCGTGTCCTTCGATTTTTGTTTGTATCTATTGTCTCATTCTTTGCCTAGCAAACTATTTTATTGTAGTTACTGTTCTTTTGCCTATTTGACCTGCTTTGTTATTGATTTACTGCTTTATTGTGATTGCTTTATTGCTCTATCCATAGCCTTAGTCGAGGGTCTATCGGAAACAGTCTCTCTACCTTCCAAGGTAGAGGTAAGGTCTACGTACAACCTACCCTCCCCAGACCCCACTTGTGGGATTACATTGGATATGTTATTGTTGTTGTATTTGATTAAACTTGATGTTATTTTATCTCATCTCCCATATAGAATATATTAATCTAAAAATTATAATTCCGAGATAATTTAATTCGAGAACCAAACTAGCTTACTAATTAACATATAATAATCGGGCAAATGGAATTTGATTGCTGAAGACTGATATAAGGGACCAAACACTTGTGCAATCGGTCTCTGTTTTTAGTTCCTGCATTTTTTATACCTCCATAATATAATAACATAAATAGAAAAAATAAAATAAGGAGTTAGAAAAATAGGAAATAAAATTGCTTATTCCATGTGGTCCTAAATGGGAAAAAGAAAACAAGGATTTTAAAAAAGAAAAAGTAATGCGGTGAACGTGGATCGAACACGTGACCTTCAGATCTTCAGTCTGACGCTCTCCCAACTGAGCTATCCCCGCTTGTTTAATTTTGACCGAGCTAATTATTTACATAATCATGACACTTTTAAAGAGCAAATAACCATAGACTTGTTTTCTAGGCCAACCTTTTGTGTCATCCATTTAGATAAGTGCATGAACTAGTTAGTTTATGAATTATCCCTTGGAATCTTCTTCTTCTAGATGGTTCTTGGCCTTGTCACCTTACTCTATTACACGACATATAATTATGTCCTAAGGAGAGCTAGTAGTTATTACACGACATACTAATTATGTCCTAAGGAGAGCTAGTAGTTATTACACGACATACTAATTATGTCCTAAGCAGAGCTAGGAATTAAAATAAGTTAAAAGGAAGTGGTCTCGACCAAGACCTACATAAAAGCCGAAAATAAACAAGACCTTCTTCGATCTTCACATCCAATCTTCAACTCCACTCCATATTCCATTCCATATTACGCATATCACCATAGGATAGTTGGCACTTGTTGGCACTCCTACCAATTCACCTCGCGACTCATTTTGGAAGCTTAAGTTCGCGACCTTTCTGTCATCAATGTACCACCAACACTCAAAGACAATTTCTACAGAGTGGTGGTAAGACCAACCATGTTGTATGTGGGAGAGTGTTGTCCAGTCAAGAAATCTCACGTTCAGAAGATTAAAGTTGCACAAATAAGGATGCTGCGGTGGATCATACTAGGATAGATAAGATTAGAAATGAAGATATCTAGGACAAAGTGGGTGTGACCTCGATGGAGGACAAGATGCGGGAAGTAAGACTGAGATGGTTCAGGCATGTGAAGAGGAGCGCCACTGATTCCCCAGTACGGAGGTGTGAGAGGTTTACTATGGATGACTTCAAGAGAGGTAGAGGTAGGCCGAAGAAGTATTGGGGAGTTGTGATTATGTAGGACATGGCACAGTTGCAGCTCATCGAGGACATGACCTTAGATAGGAGGTTGTGGAGGACTAGAATTATGGTAGTCCGTAGTCGGCTAGTAGGTAATAGAACGTTGCCAAGCTTATACTTCCATACTTGTTGTCGTAGTATTTCCTTTGTAGTTTCGTGTCCTTCGATTTCTGTTAGTATCTATTGTCTCATTCTTCGCCTAGCATACTATTTTGTTGTAGTTACTGTTCTTTTGCCTATTTGACCTGCTTTGTTATTGATTTACTGCTTTATTGTGATTGCTTTATTGCTCTATCCATAGCCTTAGTCGAGGGTCTATCGGAAACAGTCTCTCTACCTTCCAAGGTAGAGGTAAGGTCTACGTACAACCTACCCTCCCCAGACCCCACTTGTGGGATTACACTGGATATGTTATTTTTGTTGTATTTGATTAAACTTGATGTTATTTTATCTCATCTCCCATATAGAATATATTAATCTAAAAATTATAATTCCGAGATAATTTAATTCGAGAACCAAACTAGCTTACTAATTAACATATAATAATCGGGCAAATGGAATTTGATTGCTGAAGATTGATATAAGGGACCAAACACTTGTGCAATCGGTCTCTGTTTTTAGTTCCTGCATTTTTTTATACCTCCATAATATAATAACATAAATAGAAAAAATAAAATAAGGAGTTAGAAAAATAGGAAATAAAATTGCTTATTCCATGTGGTCCTAAATGGGAAAAAGAAAACAAGGATTTTAAAAATGAAAAAGTAATGCGGTGAACGTGGATCGAACACGTGACCTTCAGATCTTGATCGACGCTCTCCCAACTGAGCTATCCCCGCTTGTTTAATTTTGACCGAGCTAATTATTTACATAATCATGACACTTTTAAAGAGCAAATAACCATAGACTTGTTTTCTAGGCCAACCTTTTGTGTCATCCATTTAGATAAGTGCATGAACTAGTTAGTTTATGAATTATCCCTTGGAATATTCTTCTTCTAGATGGTTCTTGGCCTTGTCACCTTACTCTATTACACGACATATAATTATGTCCTAAGGAGAGCTAGTAGTTATTACACGACATACTAATTATGTCCTAAGCAGAGCTAGGAATTAAAATAAGTTAAAAGGAAGTGGTCTCGACCAAGACCTACATAAAAGCCGAAAATAAACAAGACCTTCTTCGATCTTCACATCCAATCTTCAACTCCACTCCATATTCCATTCCATATTACGCATATCACCATAGGATAGTTGGAACTTTTGGCACTCCTAGCAATTCACCTCGCGACTCATTTTGGAAGCTTAAGTTAGCGACCTTTCTGTCATCAATGTACCACCAACACTCAAAGACAAGTTCTACAGAGTGGTGGTAAGACCAACCATGTTGTATGTGGGAGAGTGTTGGCCAGTCAAGAAATCTCACGTTCAGAAGATTAAAGTTGCAGAAATAAGGATGCTTTGGTGGATCATACTAGGATAGATAAGAATAGAAATGAAGACATAAAGGACAAAGTGGGTGTGACCTCGATGGAGGACAAGATGCGGGAAGTAAGGCGAGATGGTTCATGCATGTGAAGAGGAGCGCCACCGATTCCCCGATGCGGAGGTGTGAGAGGTTTACTATGGATGACTTCAAGAGAGGTAGAGGTAGTAGAAGAAGTATTGGGGAGTAGTGATTATGTAGGACATGGCACAGTTGCAGCTCATCGAGGACATGACCTTAGATAGGAGGTTGTGGAGGACTAGAATTATGGTAGTCCGTAGTCGGCTAGTAGGTAATAGAACATTGCCAAGCTTATACTTCCATACTTGTTGTCGTAGTATTTCCTTTGTAGTTTCGTGTCCTTCGATTTCTGTTAGTATCTATTGTCTCATTCTTCGCCTAGCATACTATTTTGTTGTAGTTACTGTTCTTTTGCCTATTTGACCTGCTTTGTTATTGATTTACTGCTTTATTGTGATTGCTTTATTGCTCTATCCATAGCCTTAGTCGAGGGTCTATCGGAAACAGTCTCTCTAGCTTCCAAGGTAGAGGTAAGGTCTACGACAACCTACTCCTCCCAGACCCCACTTGTGGGATTACACTGGATATGTTATTTTTGTTGTATTTGATTAAACTTGATGTTATTTTATCTCATCTCCCATATAGAATATATTAATCTAAAAATTATAATTCCGAGATAATTTAATTCGAGAACCAAACTAGCTTACTAATTAACATATAATAATCGGGCAAATGGAATTTGATTGCTGAAGATTGATATAAGGGACCAAACACTTGTGCAATCGGTCTCTGTTTTTAGTTCCTGCATTTTTTTATACCTCCATAATATAATAACATAAATAGAAAAAATAAAATAAGGAGTTAGAAAAATAGGAAATAAAATTGCTTATTCCATGTGGTCCTAAATGGGAAAAAGAAAACAAGGATTTTAAAAAAGAAAAAGTAATGCGGTGAACGTGGATCGAACACGTGACCTTCAGATCTTCAGTCTGACGCTCTCCCAACTGAGCTATCCCCGCTTGTTTAATTTTGACCGAGCTAATTATTTACATAATCATGACACTTTTAAAGAGCAAATAACCATAGACTTGTTTTCTAGGCCAACCTTTTGTGTCATCCATTTAGATAAGTGCATGAACTAGTTAGTTTATGAATTATCCCTTGGAATCTTCTTCTTCTAGATGGTTCTTGGCCTTGTCACCTTACTCTATTACACGACATATAATTATGTCCTAAGGAGAGCTAGTAGTTATTACACGACATACTAATTATGTCCTAAGCAGAGCTAGGAATTAAAATAAGTTAAAAGGAAGTGGTCTCGACCAAGACCTACATAAAAGCCGAAAATAAACATGACCTTCTTCGATCTTCACGTCCAATCTTCAACTCCACTCCATATTCCATTCCATATTACGCATATCGCCATAGGATAGTTGGCACTTTTTGGCACTCCTACCAATTCACCTCGCGACTCATTTTGGAAGCTTAAGTTCGCGACCTTTCTGTCATCAATGTACTACCAACACTCAAAGATAATTTCTACAGAGTGGTGGTAAGACCAACCATGTTGTATGTGGGAGAGTGTTGTCCAGTCAAGAAATCTCACGTTCAGAAGATTAAAGTTGCAGAAATAAGGATGCTGCGGTGGATCATACTAGGATAGATAAGATTAGAAATGAAGATATCTAGGACAAAGTGGGTGTGACCTCGATGGAGGACAAGATGCGGGAAGTAAGACTGAGATGGTTCAGGCATGTGAAGAGGAGCGCCACTGATTCCCCAGTACGGAGGTGTGAGAGGTTTACTATGGATGACTTCAAGAGAGGTAGAGGTAGGCCGAAGAAGTATTGGGGAGTTGTGATTATGTAGGACATGGCACAGTTGCAGCTCATCGAGGACATGACCTTAGATAGGAGGTTGTGGAGGACTAGAATTATGGTAGTCCGTAGTCGGCTAGTAGGTAATAGAACGTTGCCAAGCTTATACTTCCATACTTGTTGTCGTAGTATTTCCTTTGTAGTTTCGTGTCCTTCGATTTCTGTTAGTATCTATTGTCTCATTCTTCGCCTAGCATACTATTTTGTTGTAGTTACTGTTCTTTTGCCTATTTGACCTGCTTTGTTATTGATTTACTGCTTTATTGTGATTGCTTTATTGCTCTATCCATAGCCTTAGTCGAGGGTCTATCGGAAACAGTCTCTCTACCTTCCAAGGTAGAGGTAAGGTCTACGTACAACCTACCCTCCCCAGACCCCACTTGTGGGATTACACTGGATATGTATTTTTGTTGTATTTGATTAAACTTGATGTTATTTTATCTCATCTCCCATATAGAATATATTAATCTAAAAATTATAATTTTGAGATAATTTAATTCGAGAAGCAAACTAGCTTACTAATTAACATATAATAATCGGGCAAATGGAATTTGATTGCTGAAGATTGATATAAGGGACCAAACACTTGTGCAATCGGTCTCTGTTTTTAGTTCCTGCATTTTTTTATACCTCCATAATATAATAACATAAATAGAAAAAATAAAATAAGGAGTTAGAAAAATAGGAAATAAAATTGCTTATTCCATGTGGTCCTAAATGGGAAAAAGAAAACAAGGATTTTAAAAAAGAAAAAGTAATGCGGTGAACGTGGATCGAACACGTGACCTTCAGATCTTCAGTCTGACGCTCTCCCAACTGAGCTATCCCCGCTTGTTTAATTTTGACCGAGCTAATTATTTACATAATCATGACACTTTTAAAGAGCAAATAACCATAGACTTGTTTTCTAGGCCAACCTTTTGTGTCATCCATTTAGATAAGTGCATGAACTAGTTAGTTTATGAATTATCCCTTGGAATCTTCTTCTTCTAGATGGTTCTTGGCCTTGTCACCTTACTCTATTACACGACATATAATTATGTCCTAAGGAGAGCTAGTAGTTATTACACGACATACTAATTATGTCCTAAGCAGAGCTAGGAATTAAAATAAGTTAAAAGGAAGTGGTCTCGACCAAGACCTACATAAAATCCAAAAATAAACAAGACCTTCTTCGATCTTCACGTCCAATCTTCAACTCCACTCCATATTCCATTCCATATTACGCATATCACCATAGGATAGTTGGAACTTTTGGCACTCCTAGCAATTCACCTCGCGACTCATTTTGGAAGCTTAAGTTAGCGACCTTTCTGTCATCAATGTACCACCAACACTCAAAGACAAGTTCTACAGAGTGGTGGTAAGACCAACCATGTTGTATGTGGGAGAGTGTTGGCCAGTCAAGAAATCTCACGTTCAGAAGATTAAAGTTGCAGAAATAAGGATGCTGCGGTGGATCATACTAGGATAGATAAGATTAGAAATGAAGATATCTAGGACAAAGTGGGTGTGACCTCGATGGAGGACAAGATGCGGGAAGTAAGACTGAGATGGTTCAGGCATGTGAAGAGGAGCGCCACTGATTCCCCAGTACGGAGGTGTGAGAGGTTTACTATGGATGACTTCAAGAGAGGTAGAGGTAGGCCGAAGAAGTATTGGGGAGTTGTGATTATGTAGGACATGGCACAGTTGCAGCTCATCGAGGACATGACCTTAGATAGGAGGTTGTGGAGGACTAGAATTATGGTAGTCCGTAGTCGGCTAGTAGGTAATAGAACGTTGCCAAGCTTATACTTCCATACTTGTTGTCGTAGTATTTCCTTTGTAGTTTCGTGTCCTTCGATTTCTGTTAGTATCTATTGTCTCATTCTTCGCCTAGCATACTATTTTGTTGTAGTTACTGTTCTTTTTCCTATTTGACCTGCTTTGTTATTGATTTACTGCTTTATTGTGATTGCTTTATTGCTCTATCCTTAGCCTTAGTCGAGGGTCTATCGGAAACAGTCTCTCTACCTTCCAAGGTAGAGGTAAGGTCTACGTACAACCTACCCTCCCCAGACCCCACTTGTGGGATTACACTGGATATGTTATTTTTGTTGTATTTGATTAAACTTGATGTTATTTTATCTCATCTCCCATATAGAATATATTAATCTAAAAATTATAATTCCGAGATAATTTAATTTGAGAACCAAACTAGCTTACTAATTAACATATAATAATCGGGCAAATGGAATTTGATTGCTGAAGATTGATATAAGGGACCAAACACTTGTGCAATCGGTCTCTGTTTTTAGTTCCTGCATTTTTTTATACCTCCATAATATAATAACATAAATAGAAAAAATAAAATAAGGAGTTAGAAAAATAGGAAATAAAATTGCTTATTCCATGTGGTCCTAAATGGGAAAAAGAAAACAAGGATTTTAAAAATGAAAAAGTAATGCGGTGAACGTGGATCGAACACGTGACCTTCAGATCTTCAGTCTGACGCTCTCCCAACTGAGCTATCCCCGCTTGTTTAATTTTGACCGAGCTAATTATTTACATAATCATGACACTTTTAAAGAGCAAATAACCATAGACTTGTTTTCTAGGCCAACCTTTTGTGTCATCCATTTAGATAAGTGCATGAACTAGTTAGTTTATTAATTATCCCTTGGAATCTTCTTCTTCTAGATGGTTCTTGGCCTTGTCACCTTACTCTATTACATGACATATAATTATGTCCTAAGGAGAGCTAGTAGTTATTACACGACATACTAATTATGTCCTAAGCAGAGCTAGGAATTAAAATAAGTTAAAAGGAAGTGGTCTCGACCAAGACCTACATAAAAGCCGAAAATAAACAAGTCCTTCTTCGATCTTCACGTCCAATCTTCAACTCCACTCCATATTCCATTCCATATTACGCATATCACCATAGGATAGTTGGAACTTTTGGCACACCTAGCAATTCACCTCGCGACTCATTTTGGAAGATTAAGTTAGCGACCTTTCTGTCATCAATGTACCACCAACACTCAAAGACAATTTCTACAGAGTGGTGGTAAGACCAACCATGTTGTATGTGGGAGAGTGTAGGCCAGTCAAGAAATCTCACGTTCAGAAGATTAAAGTTGCAGAAATAAGGATGCTGGGGTGGATCATACTAGGGTAGATAAGATTAGAAATGAAGATATCTAGGACAAAGTGGGTGTGACCTCGATGGAGGACAAGATGCGGGAAGTAAGACTGAGATGGTTCAGGCATGTGAAGAGGAGCGCCACTGATTCCCCAGTACGGAGGTGTGAGAGGTTTACTATGGATGACTTCAAGAGAGGTAGAGGTAGGCCGAAGAAGTATTGGGGAGTTGTGATTATGTAGGACATGGCACAGTTGCAGCTCATCGAGGACATGACCTTAGATAGGAGGTTGTGGAGGACTAGAATTATGGTAGTCCGTAGTCGGCTAGTAGGTAATAGAACATTGCCAAGCTTATACTTCCATACTTGTTGTCGTAGTATTTCCTTTGTAGTTTCGTGTCCTTCGATTTCTGTTAGTATCTATTGTCTTATTCTTCGCCTAGCATACTATTTTGTTGTAGTTACTGTTCTTTTTCCTATTTGACCTGCTTTGTTATTGATTTACTGCTTTATTGTGATTGCTTTATTGCTCTATCCTTAGCCTTAGTCGAGGGTCTATCGGAAGCTTGATCTCTACCTTCCAAGGTAGAGGTAAGGTCTACGTGACAACCTACCCTCCCCAGACCCCACTTGTGGGATTACACTGGATATGTTATTTTTGTTGTATTTGATTAAACTTGATGTTATTTTATCTCATCTCCCATATAGAATATATTAATCTAAAAATTATAATTCCGAGATAATTTAATTCGAGAACCAAACTAGCTTACTAATTAACATATAATAATCGGGCAAATGGAATTTGATTGCTGAAGATTGATATAAGGGACCAAACACTTGTGCAATCGGTCTCTGTTTTTAGTTCCTGCATTTTTTTATACCTCCATAATATAATAACATAAATAGAAAAAATAAAATAAGGAGTTAGAAAAATAGGAAATAAAATTGCTTATTCCATGTGGTCCTAAATGGGAAAAAGAAAACAAGGATTTTAAAAAAGAAAAAGTAATGCGGTGAACGTGGATCGAACACGTGACCTTCAGATCTTCAGTCTGACGCTCTCCCAACTGAGCTATCCCCGCTTGTTTAATTTTGACCGAGCTAATTATTTACATAATCATGACACTTTTAAAGAGCAAATAACCATAGACTTGTTTTCTAGGCCAACCTTTTGTGTCATCCATTTAGATAAGTGCATGAACTAGTTAGTTTATGAATTATCCCTTGGAATCTTCTTCTTCTAGATGGTTCTTGGCCTTGTCACCTTACTTCTATTACACGACATATAATTATGTCCTAAGGAGAGCTAGTAGTTATTACACGACATACTAATTATGTCCTAAGCAGAGCTAGGAATTAAAATAAGTTAAAAGGAAGTGGTCTCGACCAAGACCTACAGAAAAGCCGAAAATAAACATGACCTTCTTCGATCTTCACGTCCAATCTTCAACTCCACTCCATATTCCATTCCATATTACGCATATCACCATAGGATAGTTGGCACTTTTGGCACTCCTAGCAATTCACCTCGCGACTCATTTTGGAAGCTTAAGTTATCGACCTTTCTGTCATCAATGTACCACCAACACTCAAAGACAAGTTCTACAGAGTGGTGGTAAGACCAACCATGTTGTATGTGGGAGAGTGTTGGCCAGTCAAGAAATCTCACGTTCAGAAGATTAAAGTTGCAGAAATAAGGATGCTGCGGTGGATCATACTAGGATAGATAAGATTAGAAATGAAGATATCTAGGACAAAGTGGGTGTGACCTCGATGTAGGACAAGATGCGGGAAGTAAGACTGAGATGGTTCAGGCATGTGAAGAGGAGCGCCACTGATTCCCCAGTACGGAGGTGTGAGAGGTTTACTATGGATGACTTCAAGAGTGGTAGCGGTGGGCCGAAGAAGTATTGGGGAGTTGTGATTATGTAGGACATGACACAGTTGCAGCTCATCGAGGACATGACCTTAGATAGGAGGTTGTGGAGGACTAGAATTATGGTAGTCCGTATTCGGCTAGTAGGTAGTAGAACGTTGCCAAGCTTATACTTCCATACTTGTTGTCGTAGTATTTCCTTTGTAGTTTCGTGTCCTTCGATTTCTGTTAGTATCTATTGGCTCATTCTTCGCCTAGCATACTATTTTGTTGTAGTTACTGTTCTTTTGCCTATTTGACCTGCTTTGTTATTGATTTACTGCTTTATTGTGATTGCTTTATTGCTTTATCCTTAGCCTTAGTCGAGGGTCTATCGGAAACAGTCTCTCTACCTTCCAAGGTAGAGGTAAGGTCTACGTACAACCTACCCTCCCCAGACCCCACTTGTGAGATTACACTGGATATGTTATTTTTGTTGTATTTGATTATACTTGATGTTATTTTATCTCATCTCCCACATAGAATATATTAATCTAAAAATTATAATTCCGAGATAACTTAATTCGAGAACCAAACTAGCTTACTAATTAACATATAATAATCGGGCTAATGGAATTTGATTGCTGAAGATTGATATAAGGGACCAAACACTTGTGCAATCGGTCTCTGTTTTTAGTTCCTGCATTTTTTTATACCTCCATAATATAATAACGTAAATAGAAAAAATAAAATAAGGAGTTAGAAAAATAGGAAATAAAATTGCTTATTCCATGTTGTCCTGTGGGAAAAAGAAAACAAGGATTTTAAAAAAGAAAAAGTAATGCGGTGAACGTGGATCGAACACGTGACCTTCAGATCTTCAGTCTGACGCTCTCCCAACTGAGCTATCCCCACTTGTTTAATTTTGACTGAGCTAAGTATTTACATAATCATGACGCTTTTAAAGAGCAAATATACATGACATCTCTGATTTGTAATATAGTAATTTGCTATACTGATGTGATTTATTTTAGATTATAGAATATTTTGGTGTAGTGCTTACTTATTTAAATTTTCATTTAAAAGTAGATTAATCTCATTAGTTTTTTCGGATTCAATAGTTGATCAAATTGAGCATTAGTAAAAAAAAAAAAGTAAAAGCAGATTATAAACAATCATCTAAAATGTACCTTTTCCTAGACACATTTTTTTTTTTGGGGGTTAGGCTTATCCCTACCATGTTTATTAATGCAAAACTTACATATGTTAGAGGGGGACATGGACCAATATCTCTAACCAAAGGAAATCTACACAATAATCTCAAAGAAGTGGAAGGATTAAGCCTATACATTATCCTTCCCTATGAAGAAGATAAAGACATTCAACTTACAAAGAAATTACATTTGTCGTATCTCCTCATAAAAGGCAACCTCCATTTATCCAGTTGAATTAAACCTTTAACCTCTTGCGGCAATTGTTGGTAAGAGGTTTAAAAGGTTTCATTTCCACTGGTAGAAGCACATTTGGCAAAATAATCAGCAATCCTATTTGCCTCTCTGTAACAATGATTGAACTCCACTGTAAGATTGCTTCTGGTGCTTATGAACTTATTTTACTACTCCCTCCGTCTCAATTTACACTCTTTCGTTTTTAGTTAATCTAAAAAAAGAATGAAATCATTTTAATAATTTAACTTTAAAATATTATACCCTTAATGAGATGATTTACAGACATATAAATATTTATGACTCATTCTAGACCACAAATTTCAAAAGTCTATCTTTTTTTTAAACTTCATACCTAGTCAAACACCATCACATAAATTGAGATGGAGGAACAAATAAACGGAAATGGAAAGACCCAGCGAGATACTAGACTGATTTCCGAAAAGAGATGGAATTAGGGTTTTAAGGGGTTGTTTTGTTAAAAGATGAAAATAGGGTGTGGGCCGTTGGACTAAAAGATCCAACAAATGAGATTAAAATGGGTACTTTTAAACGATAATCTTTTTAGGATTTAAAAATATGGTAAAGGACATGGTGTGACCACCATCCCAAAAGAAAAAGTCCAAAAAGGCCTAATTTTAAGAAAATGTCCCGAAATATCCCTCAAGCCCAAACTAAAGACAGGCGGTAGCCAATATTCTCTTCTTGTTTTTCTCCAATCCCTGATGTTGTTTTCTTCCTTCATAGATCTGTGCATCACAGCGTTTCTAGTGTGTAAGTAATTGACGTTCGACCAAAATGCATATATTTAGTCATTATTTTGCCTCACTTCTTAGTACTTTTATCATCGTTTGAGTATAAATTATATTGCTTTGAGCTTATTATGTGTTTTATATGTCTAGGAAGAATGTTGGACAAAAGCGATTGAAAAAGAGCTTATTTGATGCAAGTTTAGATAAGAAAATAAAGATCGAAGAATGGCTGAGCTCGCCTTGCGAATAGCTTGACGAGCCAAGAAGTTTAATCACTTGCACAAATCAGCGAAGCGAAGGAAAATTCAAGGAAGTTGACGAGCCAGGACAAAAACATGCCTGAGAGGGCTTGTCAACATCCTCGTCAAGATGAGCCCATAGACAAGCCAAGAAACAAGAGAAAATTTAGAGTTGGCTGGGCTCGCCTGTGATCCTCGCGAAGTGAGAGTTCAGACGAGCCAAAAAAAGTTTTTCAAATGAATTTTGATTAGTTTATTTGATTCCTTACACATTTTAGGTCATATAAATACATCCTAAGACACATTATTTTGGAAGATTCAACCTAAGGAGAGCAAAGAGTCGTCGTGGAGCAAAGGGGCAAGATTCGGCAACGTGTTTTTCCTTTCTTCTTCCATTCTTTCATTTTTGGTTATGAATTTTAGTATTGTCTTTTCACATACTTTTATGAGTAGCTAATTTTCTAACTATGGTTTTGATGGAATCAATTGTTGGATGAATTCTTGTTACGTTTTTACATAATTGAGTAATTGGATTTCTCTATTTATTCAACTATGTTTTGCTTGTTGTTAATTGAATAATTATTGATTAACTATGCCGTTATATCTTGTATTGTTTGAGAGAGATCACATGATTAGGTTGTTGTTGAACAACATCACTCCTAGGTAAATGAGGATCAATACTATGGATTTAAAAGCGGGTTTAGAGATAACGAAGTTTTGCCGTGATCTTTGCTAGTCGTTGAGAAATTTTTAGCTAGAGTAGTTTGCGAGAATACATCTACTAAATTGTTGTAATTGATCGAGAGATATTTATGGCAAGTTGAGTGCTCACGATCCGTAGAGAATAAATCGGCAATATTATAGATAACGTAGCAAGAAGGATTCCGATGATAACTCTAGGCCTCCTTAATCTTGAATTCAACTCATTCTCTAAGTAGTTGATAATTTTTATTGCTTTATTATTTTAGTTAAGTAGTTTTAAATACAAATCTTAATTGTTATAATTAAGAATATTGTTCGAATTTATTCTCTTAGTAATATAGAAATAGTTATAGCTAACGTTAGTTTTCTGTGGGATTTGACTCCAAACTTTTAGATCAAATTATATTTGCAGCGACCGCTTATCCTTTTTTGAACTAGAATTGGGCGTGATCAAATTTTGACACCGTTGTCGGGGAACTAACAATTTAGTTGTAGTTGTAAATATTACTAGGTTTTAAGTTTGAATACTTTTTTTATTTTTATTTTTTTAATTGTTTTGGTTGTTGATTTGAGAAACATGACATCTTGGAATTATAGAGTTTAGGTGTTGGTAATTCTACTTTTGATAGTCCTTATGCATATTGTGGAGGAAACTACCTGTGACAAAATTATCAAAATATTTCCGGGAACGAGATTTTTGCACCTACTCAATTTTATGTGTGCAATGTGTGTGATATGTGTGGTGGTCAAGATGGTCACTTTCATGGTTGTGCTTATATTTCGTACCCTCCCACAACCCCTTATTATGATGATTCTATTTTTTTTGTGAAGTTAATAGAAACAAAGAATCAAGGGATGCTGACATAAAGGAGTTCAAGGATATGTTAAGGTGACTTATGGAGAAAGATGATGAGAAACATTTACATATACAAAGTCAAGAGATAACTATTCGCAAGTTGGAGGCTCAAGTAAGTCAACTGGTTGAAGCTTTTACAACTCAATAGGCTAATAGTGTTGATTGTAGCCAAGAGGAGTTCAAAGTAGAACACCAACATCCTAACCAATCAAAATTTAATGATGTTGATGTTGAAAAAGTCATACTAGAGTAAACCAAGGATCTTACAGATGCAATTTTAGTTGACTCTAGTTTGTGTCAAGAAGAAGATGTTGAAAATAAGTTGAATTTTCAGTTTGAGCTCATTGGTCTTAACTTTAAGCATTTTTGGACATTGTGTTCGGAAGAAGATATAGAAATTGATCCATACAAGCCGATGCAGAAATTAAAGGATGAGGTAGATGAGCCATATATTCTGAAATGTTCAAGACCGTCTGGGCAATGTGATACTCCTCGATTGAAAGTCAAATAGTGCATACGAAATTATTTAATTTTTGGCTTGCAATAATTTGTACTGCCAAAAGAGCATAATCATAAAGCGAAATAGAAACTTGGGGTACAATTCATAAGTTTGAAATGGAGGCAAAAAGTGGTTTTAGTCGTGTCGCGACATCAAATCAGGTGCTTGTTGGGAGGCAACCCAACTTTTTTTTGCAGTGTTGTTTTTATTTTTATAGGAGTTTGAGCATGGAAATAAAGTCATTGGAATGATACAAAATCAAGCCATAGAATTGAAACTAAGTGTGGGGTGCCCACGTTAAGAACCATGTCTTGTTAGGAGAAGTCTAAGTACCCCATGAGCTGCTAATACTTCTGACTTTAGCCTTCTAGGGAGTTTACCATTTTATTATTTATGGTATGCACTGAGGACAATGCAAGTGTGGGGTGGGAGATACTCTATGCTCAGTTAATAATTAAATTTTTAAGATTAATTATTTTTTATTTTATTTTTTTAGAAGTAGTAAAGGAAAGAGAAGAAAGACCTTGTGACTTGATTGATATCATCATATTTAGTCATGAGCTTGAGTAGTACCTTCTTGTGAGTGCTTGAGTGTTAATATAAAAGACAGACTTTCTGACACTTAGGCTCAGGGTAGTGACTCTATATGTAACTTATTTTTATTTTGTAGTTGGCGATGATCTATCTGTCTTAGAGTAGAACTGCTCCATCTTGATTGATACTTGTGCCATGTGTAGTGAGGATTTCTTGCATATTCCATGTTTTGTATTTTAGTCTAAAACTTGCCCTACATGTTATTGAAGCAAAATAAAAAGTATTGTTCTGTTTAAAAGAACATAATAGGCTTTCTTTGATATGTGTTGTGAATTTTAGACTTTTAGATATTGTACCACTAGTTAGCCCTTTGAGCATGTAGTCTTTCGTTTGTTAGCTGTCTATTTGGCTTGACCCATTTGTTTGAATCCCTAGTTTTTGCACCCTGCTTTCTTGAGCATTGTAGCTTAGATTGTGATGAAATTGATAAATGTGAAGAAAGGGATGGTTGAGTGTAAAAAGTGACTAATGATAGCTGCAAGGTGATGAAAAGGCCCTCTTAGAAAGAATGTGACATGAAAAGAAAAAAAGATTATTAAAAAAAATGATTGAAACAATCTTGATATGAGGAAAATACTTGTGAAAATAATAGATTAAGAGAGGGATGAAAAATAAAGTTAAGAGAAGAGAATATTGAGTGATGAAGGTCTACGACAATAACATACCTAGTGAAATCTCACAATGTGGGGTCTGGGGAGGGTAGAGTGTACACTGACCTTACATCTACATTGATAGGTAGAGAAGCTATTTCTGGGAGACCCTTGACTCAAGACAAAGTATAATCACAAGTAAAGCAAGTAAAGCAACACAAGAGAAACGGTCAGACGTAAATAAGAAATTAAAACAATATGAACATACTGATAACAAAATCGAATACGTCATGGCAGCGCATTCTGCCAGAAGGAAGCAATAGCTAACTTAGATAAATAATATCAACAAAGTACACTAGGAAATACATAGCAGAAGAAACCAAACTACAAAAGACTATAAAGCAATGCTGCACCTATAAGTGTGATAGGCTAATCGGGCCTACAGTAATAACACTACAACTATCATTTTGTAAGCGTAAGTAGGACTATGCTCGACTACCTACTACCTTTCTACCCTAATATGTGTCCTCCACAACCCCCTATCTAAGGTCATGTCCTTAATAAGTTGCACCTACATCATATCCCGTTTAATCACCTCTCCCCAATACTTTTTCGGTCTAACTCTACCTCTTCTGAACCCATCCTTAGTCAACCTCTCACACCTCCGCACTGGGGCATCTGTGTCTCTCCTCTGCACATGTCCGAACCATCTCAACCTCGCTTCCCGCATCTCATCCTCCACCGAGACCACTCCCACTTTGTCTCTGATATCTTCATTTCTAATCTTATCTCTCCTTGTATGCCCACATATCTATCTCAACATTCTCATATCTGTAACTTTCATCTTTTGTGTGTGCGAAGTCTTAACTGGCCAACACTCCGCCCCATACAATATAGTCGGTCTAACCACCACCCTATAAAACTTGCCTTTAAGTTTTGGTGGCATCTTCTTGTCGTACAAAATTCCAGATGCCAGTCTTCATTTCATCCACCCTGCTCCAATATGATGTGTGACATCGTCATCAATTTATCCATTCCCTTGGATAATAGACCCGAGGTACTTGAAGCTTCCTTTCTTTGGAATGACCTGAGTACAAAGTCTCACCTCCACGCCTGTCTCAGGGTGGCTCCCGTTGCTGAACTTACACTCCAAATATTCTGTCTAGTCCTACTCAACCTGAACCCTTTAGACTCCAGAGTTTGTCTACAAACCTCCAGCTTGACGTTCACTCCGCTGCGAGTCTCATCAATCAGGACTATGTCGTCTGCAAATAACATACACCATGGTACCTCCTCTTGAATTTGTTGCGTCATTCCGTCCATCACTAAGGCAAATAGGAATGGGCTAATAGCTGATCCCTGGTGCAACCCCATCATCACTGAAAAGTGCTCCGAGTCTCCTCCTACTGTCCGTACCCTAGTCTTGGATCCATCATACATATCCTTGATCGCCTTAGTGTACACCACAGGTACACCTCTTGCCTCCAAACATCTCCATAGAACCTCTCTAGGGACTTTGTCGTATGCCTTCTCAAGGTCGATGAAAACCATTATTAAGTCTCTCTTCCTCTCCCTATACTGCTCCACCAACCTCCTAATAAGATGAATGGCTTCAGTAGTTGAACGCTCCAGCATGAATCCAAACTGGTTCTCAGAAATAGAAACGTCTCTCCTCACCCTTATCTCTACGACCCTTTCCTAAACTTTCATAGTGTGGCTCAGCATCTTGATACCCCTATAGTTGTTGCAACTCTGGATATCACATTTGTTTTTGTACAAGGGAGTCATTGTACTCCACCTCTATTCTTCGGGCATTCTTGCCGTCTTAAAAATGACGTTAAACAACTCAGTCAGCCACTCCAAATCTGCCCTGCCTGCACTCTTCTAAAATTCAACTGGGATTTCATCAGGTCCGGTCGCTCGTCCCCTGCGCATCTTGCGAACAACACTCTTATCCTGCTCAACCTTAATGTTTCTACAATACCCAAAATCTCGGTACCTACCAGGATTCTCCAGATCACCAAGCACAATGTTTCCATCTCCTTTTTCGTTCAAGAGATTATGAAAGTAAGACTACCACATCGGCCTAATATGCGTTTCCTCCACCAGTACTTTGCCTTCCTCATCCTTGATGCACCTCACGTGATCCAAGTCACGGGCCTTCATCTCTCTTGCCTTGGTTAGTATGTACAACTTCTTATCCCCGCCTTTCTCATCTAATTCCACATACATGCGTTCAAAAGCCGCTGTAAAATGCTTAGGAAAGTGTAAGTCACTATTATATAGTTGTCCTACCCATCCCCTAGCCAACATTACAACCCGTTAAAGCCCTATTTGATTCTATTCGAGCATGCTTAAGTAGTGGAGATGTACATAATGGGCAAGTCTATGGTTCTTTGTGCATACATGTGAATTCTTTTTGGAGTGCGAGAGTTGTTCTTTGATGCTAGTCCTTAAATTATATTCATTCGTTTATTTGAGTGTGTGGACTATTTATTCTGTGAGGGCACTTGTTTCATGATAGATATGTGATGTTATTAGCTTCATTTGACAAAATAAGTGAGCGGCCTTAAATTTGATGAGTCAGAATCCGTCTCTGAGGTTAGGAGGTTATAGGTTTCTTTTTTGATTGTGCGACTTGTATATCTTGCATGATGTTCAGGAAGTGTATATATGATTATTTGAGTTGCTACAGTGTCTAATTATTGGTATCAATCAAAGTGGTGATGCTTCTCAACTTGATTTTAGAGATTGGTTTAGTGCTTGCTCGAGGATGAACAAGAGTCTAAGTGTGGGATGGTGATGTTCGACCAAAAATGCATATATTTAGTTATTATTTTGCCTCACTTCTTAATAATTTTATCGTGTTTGAGTACAAATTATATTACTTTGAGCTTATTACGTGTTTTGTATGTGTAGGAAAATTGCTAGAAGAAAGCGATTGAAAAAAGCTTATTTGATGCAAGTTTAGATAAGAAAATAAAAACCGGAAAATGGTCGAGCTCGCCTTCTGAGTAGCTTGATGAACCAAGAAGTTTAATCACTCGCACAAATCAGCGAAGCGAAGGAAAAGGCAAGGAAGTTGACGAGCCATGCTAGAAACATGTCGGAGAGGGATCGTCAACATCCTCATCAAGACGAGCCAATAAACAAGAGAAAATTTAGAGCTGGCTGGACTCGCCTGTGATCCTCGGGAAGCGAGAGTTCAGACTAGCCAAGAAAAGTTTTCCAAACGAGTTTTGATTGGTTTATTTGATTTCCTACACATTCTAGGTCATATAAATACAAACCAAGACACATTATTTTGGAGGATTCAACCTAAGGAGAGCAAAGAGCCGCCGTGGAGCAAGCGTAAAGATTCGGCAATGATTTTTTCCTTTCTTCTTTCTTCTTTCTTCTTTCTATATTTCATTGTTGGCTATGAATTTTAGTATTGTGTTTTCACATACTTTTATGAGTAGTTAATTTTTTAATTAGAGTTTTGATGGAATCAATTGTTGGATGAATTTTTGTTATGTTTTTATATAATTGAGTCGTTGGATTTCTCTATTTGTTCAACTACGTTTTGCTTGTTATTAATTGAATGGCCATTGATTAACTGTGACGTTATATCTTATATTGCTTGAGAGAGATTACATGATTAGGTTGTTGTTGAACAACGTCACTCCTAGTTATATGAGAGATCAATACTGTTGGTTTAAAATCAGGTTTAGAGATAATGAAGCTTTGACGTGATCTTTGTGAGTCGTTGAGAAATTTCTAGCTAAAGTAGTTCGAGAGAATACGTCTAGTAAATTATTGTAATTGATCGAGAGATAATTACGGTAAGTTGAGTGCTCACAATCCTTAGAGAATAAATCGGTGAAATTATAAATATAGTAGCGAGAAGGATTCCGATAATTGGGGAAATCATAACCTAGGGCTCCTTAATCTTGAATTCAACCCATTCTCTAAGTAGTTGATAATTTTAACTGCTTTATTATTTTAGTTAAGTAGTTTTATCTTAATCGTGAACTTATTTTCTTACTAATATAGAATAGTCATAGCTAACGTTAGTTATTTGTGGGATTCAACTCCGAACTTTTAGATCAAATTATATTTGTATATGGGTTCAGGAAAAGGACCGCTTATCTTTTTTGGACTAGAGTTGGGCGTGATACCTAATCCAACCCATCTCATTTTTCACAAGTATTTTTGTAGGTGTGTAATCCACTCTTCAATCTCTCTATCTATAACAAAACCTCAGATTCATCTTTCTCTCTCTATCTCTAATCAATTTCTAGAAAATTCCAAACATGGGTGATTCATTACCGGCCGATCCACCGCCTCCGGAGACGGCAGAAACGAACCCTACCGGAGACTTCGACGGCCTTCCAATTCCACCTCTTGACCCTACCTATTTTGCACAACACATGACCTCACCAGTTCAAGGAAACATCGATGATTTTCCTATGGAATTGCAGCATAATGATTTCATGCTTGATGACCTCAATTTGATTTATCTTTTGATGATTTCTTCCTTAATGGCGCAAATATAGAATATTATACTTTCAAGTCATAAGTACGGTCAAAGCTAAGCAAGTCAAAACAGGTATAATATGTGTATAGTAATTATATAATATGTATATAATTAGTAAGTATAAGTTGATTATATATTTATTATACATAAATTATATAATAATAATATATTTTCTATAGATATACTTTAGAGATACATATTAAATACTGTATCACATACACCACTTCCACTCTCACTTTTTCACCAAGCAAAATGGACCAATATCCATTTTCTCACACAAATATGTAACCAACCAAGTTATTATATTAGTTACTTCATTAAGTTCCCTTCACTTTTTTCCACTGACTGGTACTTTCCATATCTGGCGGGAAGAGGTCAAAGACCGATGAAGGTTCCGGTCTCTGATCAATTTTGAACTCTACTGGAAAAAATATTCCGATCAAAATATTTTTCTTAATTGTTAGTCAAATACATACTGTAATAGTTATAAATACAAGAAAGTCACATGGAGAAATATAATGTTTTGATATATCAATTTTGTTTTTGGAAATTTGTCACATAAATTTGGCTGTTTTGGCCTTACATGCCTATTCTTATTTCATTGTTCTTATTTCTCTTCTCCGAGGACTTTGTAACTACATTCTTAAAACATATATAATGTGTATAGTAATGGTATAATATGTATAATTAGTAAGTATACATTGATAATAGATTTATTATACATAAATTATATAATATTGATACAGTTTCTATACATAAGGTACATATTCTAGACAATAATGATACAGTTTATATATGTATTATACATTTTCTATACATATACATTAACGATACATATTATATACAACAATGATACATATTATATACAATAACGATACAAATTTATATACACATACTGTAGGGATACATATTTTATATATCAATGATACAATTTCTATACATATACAATATTGATATATATTCTATACAACAATGACACAATTTCTGTACACATACTGTAGGAATATCTATACATATACAGTATTGATAATATTATATACAACAATGATACAATTTCTATACGCATACTATAGGGATACATATTCTATACATCAATGATACCGTTTTTATACATATGTAATAGTGATACATATTCTATACTACAAAGGTGATGTAAGGGTTGCAATAAGAGAGATTAGGGTTTTGAGTTTTGAAGTTTTAAGTTGTACAAAAAGAGTACCATTGATAAACTATTACATTATCAGAGAAGGTTCAAAATTTTGAAATATTTAGTTTGTTAACACTTTTACCACGCTTCTAAATAATATATAATAAAAAAATAAAAAAATAGAGCTTAAGCTTTGATATTTTTCTATCATATTTAGCATATTATAAAAATAATTACAAAAAATTGAGTCATATTTTAGATACATATAACCTTTGTTTTCATTTGCAAAAGACAAAAGTTATAAAAAATATTTTCTATTAATTTAAAGTTTAATAAATAAGCTAGTGACTTCGGTATGTTTTCTTATATTATTTCTTGTTGTAATCTAATTATATAATTATTTTTTTTATTTTATTAATCCAAAATATTGATTTAATTTTTTATTTTTATTTTTATTTTTGTATTTTATTTTTATCTTTAGAAAAGGCATAGAAAGACAAAATATAAAGAAAGAACAAAAAATGAAGAAGATAAATTAAACAAAAAAGAAAATTAAAATTAAGAGGAAAAAAATAGAATAACAAAAAACAAAAACAACTAAGATATTGATGGAAAATAAAAGACAAACAGTGGTAAAAAACTTAAGAAGGAGACTAGAAAATGGGTTTTGGGGGTAATCTCATAAGTGTGGTTCTGGGGAGGGTAGGATATACGCAGACCTTACTCTTACTTTTGTGGGGGTAAAGATATTGTTTCAAAAGAAATGTATCCAACGCAAGATTGTAAGCAAAATAAAAGAGCAAAATACATGACAAGTGCAACAACAAATAGTAATACACATTGAAGAATTAGAAATTGCGCGGTAACAAAATGATATTACTAAAAAGAAGAAGAGGAGATGAGGAGGCTAGTCTCTCCCACACAAAGTGTGACAACACTCAACTACCTATTAATTTTCTACCCTAATTGTCGATCTCTTACCCTTCCTCACTGGCGCGACCTCGCACCTCCTCTTCACATGCAGGACTTAAAAAAAAGTTAAATGATGGAATTTATGCTATAAAGAGTTTTGTAGATAATAAAAAAAATTATAAATATATTCATATTTATTAAAAATTAATTTATTTTGTCCAGGCTATATTGACAATAAGATCATAGCAAATTCACATTTCTTTTCTTACGATTAACTACGTAGTTTATAGCATAACTACGAGATCTGAAATCTCAGTTTCTAAAGCCTATAATTATTTTTGCCTTAAAGTACTACTCCCTCCATCCTATTCTATATGAAGTATTTACTTTTGTTACATTGTGTTTTTTTTTTTGGTAACTAAATTTCTTTATATTACCAAGTGAACTTTACAAATCAAGAGAAATTTTTTTTGGCAGACCTACTAATCAACCTAGCCATCCTACTTACCCTGCAGAATAACTCCTGGACAATTAATTTTGTTAAGCTATCAGCTTGCCTGGTCTTATGTTGGAAAGTTCTATTGTTCATTTCCTGCCAAATGAAATAGACACAGCAAGCTACAGCCATTCTATAAATCGAAGCCCCTGCACATTCTCTTTAGCTTGTTGAATCATCCATTGTACCTCATTTTTCCATCCCATAGCCCTTCTAGGAATACCCTGCCAAGTTAAGAGTTTGTTCCATATGGTTGCAGCATATGGTCCAAACTTTCTGTTAAACAGAGCAATATACATGTGATATACACTGAATATACAACAGTGTATATCACATATATATCACTGGATTAAAGCAGTGGGCTGAGCCAAAGCGCCCAGCTCTGTTGGGCCTCTCGCAAAGCGGCGGTCAAAGAACGGCCCAGCCTCTGTTGGGCCTCTCGGCAGACCAAGCGACAGCGGCGACAGCTTTAATTAGCCCATCACGGGAACAAAGAAGCGTGAAATCAAGAGACAAATATTGTTGATTAAGGAAAGTATATTGTGTGTATATTGTAGTATATTTGTTACCTAGAATAGGATATACACTTACCATATTGTATAGTTAGAATTATGGTAGAAGAAAGATTTAGAAATAGAATAGGAAAATGATTTTCCTATTATGGAAATATGTAACTTGTATATATAGCCTTTCAATTAATGAAAATAATCAAGGGGATTATTTCTTTCACTTTCATCACGAGCATTACATAACACACATGATTTGTCCACATTGATCCCCCATTTGTCTATGAAAGAAATAATTCCCTTGATTATTTTCATTACTTGAATAGGTATATATACAAGATACAAAATATTCCTATTCTATTCCTAAAATCTTATTCTACCATAATTCTAACTCTACAATTATGGTAGTGTATAATCCTACTTTAGGTAACAAATACATTACAATATACTACACATATATTTTCCAAATATACAATATTCTCATGTCCAAAATAAGGCAAAATCGAGAGCACCAATATGGGCAGATTTCGTGACATTGAATAAGGCAATATACACCTGTATATTGTGTGTATATTGCCTTATTTAACACACCCCGCAGAATAGCTTAACGGTCTTTGAACACCGAGATCACCCTAAAATCTTCAAAGAGTACCGAGGGAAGACCCTTTGTAAAGATGTCTGCAACTTGATATCTTGACGGGACATGACATACGCGTACCTGCCCCCGAGCAACCTTTTCACGGATAAAGTGAATGTCCATTTCGATATGCTTAATGCGTTGGTGCTGAACCAGATTACCTGAGAGGTAGATGGCACTAACATTATCACAATATACTAAGGTCGCCTTCTGAATGGGGCAATGAAGCTCTAAAAGCAAATTACGTAACCAACATGATTCTGAGACCACATTAGCTACCCCTCGATATTCTGCGTCTGCACTTGAGCGGGATAGAGTCTCCTAACGCTTTGCAGACCAGGAGACCAAGTTGTTGCCAAGGAACATACAATATCATGACGTAGACCTTCTGGTGTCTGGACAACCACCCCAATCCGCATCTGTGTACGAGACAAGTGTGGATGTAGAAGAAGGATACAATCGCAAACCATAGTCCAGTGTCCCCTGAATATATCGAATGATGCGTTTGATTGCATTCATGTGCTCAAATCTAGGATCATGCATGAATAAACACACCTGCTGAACAACATACATAATATCCGGTCTGGTAAAGGTAAGATACTGGAGGACCCGTGCAAGACTGCGATAGCGAGTCGGGTCCTCGTATGGTGCACCTGCCGCGGCACTAAGCTTGGATTTTGCATCAACTGGAGTGGAAGTGGACTTACAGGATGACATCCCAGCCCTCTCTATGATCTCAGCAGCATACTTTCTTTGAGACAAAAATAAACCACCTGAATGACGCTTGACGGCAATCCCCAAAAAATAACTCAAGGGCCCTAAGTCTTTCATAGCAAACTCAGAACTGAGCATGGCCATGATAGACTGGCGCAATGCATCGGAAGAGACAGTCAAGATGATATCATCCACATACAACAGAATGTAGGCCATTGACGAACCACGGCGGTAGATGAACAAGGAATTATCTGACTTGCTATGAGTGAACCCAATAGTCGAAACAAAGTCAGCAAACCTCGTATACCAGGCCCGTGGAGACTGCTTAAGCCCATATAAGGACTTCTTCAACAAACAGACATGATGAGGACGGTTGGGATCCCTGAAACCCAACAGCTGATGCATTTAGACTGTTTCTTTGAGATCACCATGTAGGAAAGCATTCTTGACATCCAACTGATGAATAGGCCATGCCTTTGAGAGAGCCAAGCTGAGCACAGTGCGAATGGTAGTTGGCTTGACCACCGGACTAAACGTCTCACCACAATCTATCCCAATCTGCTAAGTCTTACCATCACCCACAAGCCGCGCCTTATGTCGAGCAAATGAACCATCTGAATTCTCTTTATGAGCAAAAATCCACATAGACCTGATAACATTAATACCATATGGACGGAGCACCAACTCCCACGTCTTATTATCAATAAGAGCATTATATTCATCAGTCATAGGAATTTTCCAATTAGGGTCATTTAATGTGAACACAGAATTTCGGGGCAAGGGGGATTTAGAGAGATCAGAATATAAATTAAAATGTCTTTTAGGTGTAAAAATACCCCGCTGGCTACGAGTGACCGGTCTATGACTCGAGAAAGAATTGAGGGAATTTTGGGAATTTTCTGGGCTCGGAACGGACTAGCGGCGATGGGCTCTTGGCCCAAATCGAGCGGGGCGAATGGAGCAGTTCGAGTGAGCTAAAGCGCACATCAGCCGAACTGCTTTGATGGCAACGATGTGATTATAGTGGGTCCGATGGGCGATGGGTCCACTGAGAATTTTGGGTGCGGGATATGTCCGAAAAATTCCGAATAATATACGAGAATATTTGGTCATCCAAAAAAATTATATGACCTAGGCTCGGGAGTATGAACTTTCGTAAAAGGAAATTGGGTTTCATCAAAAATGACATGGCGATTAATTATGATTTTCTTGGAGGATAAATCAAAGCATTTATAACCACGATGATTAGACGGATAACCCGAAAATACACGGGGTAGACCGAGCCTGAAGTTTTTTAATTATGGTGGATGAGAATAACGGATAACACAAGCACCCAAAATCCTAAGATGAGAATAAGAAGGGTTCTTATTATATAGGATTTTGAGGGGGGAAGAATATGTCAGACCTTTGGACGGAATTATGTTAAGGAGATACGTTGCCATTTGCAGAGCATGATGCCAAAAATACGGGGGTACGGAAGCATAAAGTAAGATAGTGCGGACAATATTATTTATGGAACGAATTTTGCGTGCGGCTTCCCATTTTGAGAAGATGTATGAGGGCACGAAAAATAAAAATTTATCCCATTATTATCACAGAACTCCCGAAACCCCCTATTGTCATACTCTTTCCCATTATCACATTGAATATTCTTTATTTCTCTTTCGAATTGCGTTCTAATGAATGCTCTAAATTTTATGAAGACAGAAAACACTTGAGATTTATTGGCAATTGGAAACGTCTAAAAAAATTTAGAATAATCATCCAGAAACAGAACATAATATCGATGACCTAATGAACTTAGAACAGGAGACGTCCATAGGTTTCTATGAATAATATCAAATGGCTGTGAAGTATGAGAATTTGAGTCCACAAATGGCAATTTAACAATTTTTCCCAATGAACAAGATTGACAAATATGAGTACGACTCGTACCCTTACAAGAAATAAAGCTATTTTTATCTAAAACTGATAAAATAGAAGATCCCAGTTAACCCAGGCGAGCATGCCACACGGAAGGAGAAATGGTTGCAAAAATGGATGGCAAGGCTTGACTCGATGGACTGAAACCGGGCATGATAGGATACAGACCCCCCTACTATCACACCTCATGAGATGACTCCCCGTCTTGAAATCCTTCACAGAGAAATCAAAAGGATCAAATTCAATGAAAATGGAATTGTCAGTTGTGAACTTTCGGACAAACACTAAATTTTTAATCAATTTGGGAGCATGTAAAGTGTTCTTCAAGATAAGGGGTGGATTGGGGGGAGACAACGTTTTCTGACCATAACCCTGAATTGGAATAGAGTTGCTATTACCAACAATTATACCCCGAGTGGTGCTCAAATTGGAATAAGATGAGAGAGTACCTGAATCGGAAGTCATGTGAGTAGTGGCCCCGGTGTCCATATACCAATTTGGGTCGGATTGAGTCAACCCCAATGTGTGCATCGGGCCTCGATATCGGTCTGAGTGGGGCCTGCTGCATGATGGGCTTGCGGAGGTCGGGGCCCATGAATTCCGCATCGCGGATCGAAGTTGGCCGTAGCTGCTGAGATGCTTCTTCAGGGCCATCGCCGCGATGAGCCGCCACTGCTAGTTGTTAGGCCTGAATTATTGGCCAACCCACTGGCCGCTGGAATTAACTGCTAGATTATAAGGGTTGCTGGCCCACGGCCCACTACCCCAGCCCCACTGCTGGGACCAGGGGGGTGGTGGGCCACTATTCCCTGGATAGGGCCCACCGCCTGCTTTCTGACTGCCAGGACCGCCGTGTTTGCCCCCGCGATTTTTGTTATTATTCTTACGATTATTTTTGCCGCCACCATGATTATCGTTTTGGCCCGAACTATTAACAAAACCCGAAGAACTTGGAGAGGACGCCACCATGACGATGGGGCTTGCTCCGGTAGCCGCCTTTTTAGCCAAACCGGCTTCTTCCAAAGTAAGCATGGAGCGGGCTTGATAGAAGTCAGGAAGAGGGTTGCTTTGACGAATGAGAGTTCCAACACCATTATAGGCCTTCGAAAGGCCGGCAACCAATTGTAGAACCAGACGATTATTTGTTATCGGTGCGCCAACATTACGAAGTTGATCCGCCAACTCCTTGAGTTTATTGCAATATGCAGAAACGTTTGGAAATTCGTCCATTCGAACTAGAGAGAATTCCTGCTCGAGTGTGACGACACGTGAATGTTGGTTATCTTGGAATATGTCATGCAATCTATTCCAGGCAGCCATAGTCGTGGTATCTGGCTCAATAATCGTCTGTAAAAGGTCAACCGAAATAGTGCAGTAGATCCATTGGAGAACGGTAGCATCAAGAGTAATCCATAACTGAGGATCCTCCGCGGGAAGAGGTGTAGCGGGAGGAATGATGTGATGAATAACTTGATGGGAGACAGCGTGAATTTTAAACAACTTCGCCCACGTCGCATATTGGATGTTTTTCATCTCAAGGACAATAGGGATACTGTTCTTGACATTAGAAATCATGAGAGCAGGATGATAGTTGTTCTTAGACATATTGAAAGAACAAAGTAGGAGGGGAAATTTGGGAAAAGTAAGAGAGATTTTGAGAGCGGAAGACTACTTTCGGAAGAGAAATCCGAGAGGGGGGGGGTACTCGGCCGAGATTGGCAAAATTTTTGGGAGAGAAAATTTTTGTAAAACCTAGTCTCTTGATACCATGAAAGAAATAATCTCCTTGATTATTTTCATTACTTGAATAGGTATATATACAAGATACAAAATATTCCTATTCTATTCCTAAAATCTTATTCTACCATAATTCTAACTCTACAATTATGGTAGTCTATAATCCTACTTTAGGTAATAAATACATTACAATATACTACACATATATTTTCCAAATATACAATATTCTCATGTCCAAAATAAGGCAAAACTGAGAGCACCAATATGGGCAGATTTCGTGACACTGAATAAGGCAATATACACCTGTATACTGTGTGTATATTGCCTTATTTAAGAGTCTAGCCTGTCTTTTGTCGTCAACCTTCCATGTATGGCTAAATATAAGATAAAAACACATCTAGGAGCTCGTTGATTCTTGAAGATCAGTTTTCTCCATGGCACCTTAGGAATATTCCCCCTCAGTTTCACATACATATTCTTAATGGTGAACTGTGCATGACTAAGAAGTTCTTAAGGCCTTAGCCCAGCTTCCTCCATATATTTTCTAGCTTTGTAGATTTTCCTTGTCATCCATGCTGCCTGGCCAGGTTCATACTCAAGTATTGACTTTCGTTTTCAATAGTAAGTGTGCATCCACTGAACCCAGAGCTTGTCTTTCTTCTGGCTAAGGTTCCATAGTAACTTACATATTGCTTCCTTGTTCGATGTTTCAATATCCATCAGGTTCCATCCACCAGCAACCTTTGGATAACATACATTATCCCATGCTTTTAAAGCTTTCCTTGAGAGATCACACCCACCTCTCCACAGAAACACCCTGCAGATAGATTCAATTTTCTTGATAACCTTTTTAGGCAATATGAAGATCTGGGACCAGTAAATTTGGATTGCAAAAAGCACACTTTGAATAAGTTGCAACCTTCCCGCATAGAAATTTCGATGTCCATGTGTTGATTCTGGTGAGCATTCTTTCCAATAGAGGTTGATACTGCCTTACCCCCATCTTCTTGGTACTTAAGGGAACACCCAAATATTTAATAGGGAGTTCATCTCTGGAAAGACTATCATGCTCAAAACTTCATCTTGCTCCACCAAAGACATACCTACAAAATAAATGGAGCTCTTATCCTTATTTACCTGCAACCCCGATGCTTTAGAGAAATCCTCAAAACAACCATATAATGGGGTGATGGATGCAATATCTCCTCTACAAAAGAGTAACAAGTCATCCGTGAAACTTAACTGCACAATATGTAGTTTTTCACATTTTGGGTGGTAATTAAAATTCGGGATGACAGGAAGGGGGATAAAGGATCCCCTTGCCTGAGTCCCTTCTTTGCAGGGAAAAGGTGTAGTTGGACATCCATTAATGAGTAAAGAGTAAGACACTGTGGTGACACACATCATTATCCAGTCCACTAATTGTCCAGGGAAGTTCACCCCAATCAAGTGTAGTTCATCCCAATCAACACCTAATGAAGAAAGGGCCACTCAACTGAATCATATGCCTTCTGCATATCCAACTTAATCATGCACCTGGGTGATATCCACTTTCTCTCGTACTCTTTGAAAAGATCATGACTCAACACAATGTTATCCGTAATTGCTCTCCCTGGCATAAAAGAAGCTTGTCCTTTGTCAATCAAGAAGTTCATGACTTCGTGCATTCTTGTTGTTAGGATTTTAGAAATAATCTTGTATAACACAGAACAACAAGAGATGAGTCTATACTCCTTTATGCTACTGGGGTTCTTCACCTTAGGAATTAATGTAACTGATGTGCAATAGATACTCCTACACATCCTACTGGTATCAAAACATTGAATAACAACCTCAGTAATATTCTGACCAATAAAGGGCCAAGCTCTCTTGAAGAAAAGAGCATTTAAACCATCACATCCGGGAGCCTTGTTATCTTCAATACTGCATAAAGCTCCATACACCTCCTTCCTGGTAACAGGTTCTACCAATTTTAGTTGTTGACTTCTATTTAAAATGGGTCTGTCTTTCATAACATCTGGTCTAATTGCACGAAGTTGAGTTGCTGCAGTCCTTAGTAACTGTAACTACTCGTTTAGTCGTTATGAACTCTCCGCCTGAATTTCCTGTTGTAACTCCCCTCCGCGCATTTGCCAATGTCGTTCTAGTGAAAATTATGAGTTACGTAACTCCTACGATTGTAAAAATAGAGTGATTGAAGTTGTGTGTTTCTAGGAATAGACATTTCCGCCTCAGCAAATTCGTTTCCGCCCCAGCGGACTAAGGGAGTCCGCTCCAGCGAGCCTTTTTCTGCCCTAGCACTGAGGCGAGGTATCAAGTACCTCCGCCTCAGCGGTTCCCTCCTTCGCCACAACGCATCCGCCCAAGCGGAATCAAATCCGACGTGGCAGAAGCGTTGGCAGATCAGTATATATATATCAATGACCTAAATTTGTCTGACTTTTGTCACGACCTAAACCGGAGGGTCATGACGGGCACCCGGACCTTACCTGTCGGGCACCACTAAACATATATTTAGCAGCTAACTATAATTAATCATGGCCACTAGGGCTGCCACGAGGTATGTAAAATCCTGCAACCAGAAGGACCCAACATATATACATATACATACCAAGGCCGACTAGGCCATACATGACTACTATACACAGGACATATGTCTACAAGCCTCTAAGGAGTACGTAACATCATGAGGTCGGGACAGGGCCCCGCCATACCCCTAAGCATATAAAAAATATCGTACCACGACTAGACTGCAACTCTGGAACAAATAGAGTGCTCCAATATCAGCTGAACCAGCAACCCACTAGTGCGGACCGCCACCCTGTTTGCCTGAGCCTACGGGCATGAAACGCAGCGTCCCCCGACAAAAGGGATGTCAGTACGACTGATGTACCGAGTATGTCAGGTATGAACAATAGCATAATAGAGACCTGAAAGTAACATGGAACAAGAAACTACTAACCAGTAGAGAATACATCTAAGGGCCATAATATGCATAAGTATCATGTCTGTGCAGAATGCCTCTGAGGGCCATAATATGCCTAAATGCAATGCACAATGCAAATGCGATCTTTCATATACATATGCGTATACAACGCCATCAAGCCTCTGTGCGCATCCCATTATATCATATCGGCCTCTGTGGGCATAATCATTATCGTGTATATATGTACCATCTGCAGGTGGTGTGCGTATATAACACCTTCCATTTTCCCATTCCCCGTACATATATATAATGCATACATATAGTAGAGTATATAACTCCTTTAAGGTCAAGGTATGTACATGAATGTAATGCATGAATGATATGATAATATGACACTATAAGTTTGTTGGAGTAATGTAATACCGCTTCACCTCCGATTTACATTATGAATACTAACATCTTTTCCATATACACCTCAATAAGGATTTAGGAACATATTTAGACATGCTTTGACAGTAGGAATGAATAGCATGAACATTCTTAACTACTAAGAGTAGAATAATTTATGGAACAATATTACGTTTACGTTTCGTACTTAGAACATGCCAAAAGATAGAAGTATTTTCTTTAACATACCTCGATTGCTTTTCAGACTAATGATAGTCCCACGAGTCCCAAATGACTGATCAAACATTGATCTCTTGGAGTTCAAATCCTAACATTAAACTCTCCATGGAAAACCTTCTTTTTTACGACATACTAAACTTGGAAATAACAAAAGTGGTTGTTGCTGCGTTATTTCATAGAAAATGACTGAAACAGAGGGTGTTCTTATTCTAAGAAGGATTAAATAAGTCCCTAATACATTTTGGTGTTCACTAGAATGATCTGACACACTAACCCATGTTTATCTTTATGTAGATATATGCCTTTGGATAGCCATTTATATCCATGTGTCATTAAAAGGGTCATGAACTTGTGTTACTCACCTTGCTACCCATTTGGCTAAGTCACACGTGGATATTTACTTTAATACCTATCCACTAATGAATGAACTAATTCCTTGATCTCCATGGTTTATATATTCCTACTTCATATATTTATTATCATAATCATGTAATAAAGAAGTAGTCTATCGCCTCTTTATGCACGCACCAAATATTATTTTCGATCCCCATCATCACACTTTTAAATCGTAAATCATTTTGGGACTTCATCATTTTATACACCGAGCTCTTGATACGCAAACTTGAATATGACAAAAATTCTCCAAGGCTCGGGTCTACTTGCATACGTCTAGCTGCTCAAACCATCGTCCGAAAGTACGGGGTGTTAAATCATTTCCCCTTTAGAAACATTAGTCCTCGAATATTGGGGTGACGTATCTAATCCCCGTCACGTAGCCAGAAAACACAACCATCGCTTCATGGGGCCATATAATATAACATACATCATTATGTCAGACTTCACATTGTCACCAAACATTAATTATAATAATCTAAAATAGAACTCACCTTATGCCTCTCTCGGTACCTCAGCGTTGGTCTGAGATAGGTAGGGATATTTGTGTTTCATCTCCTCTTCCGCCTCCCCTGTCATTTCTTCTACATTCTTATTCCTCTATAGTACTTTCACAGAGGTTATTTCCTTAGTCCTCTACTTGCGGACTTGTCGATATATGATAGTAATATGAATCTCTTCATATGATAGGTCCTATGTAACCTTCACACCGTCAATTGACACAATTTTGGAAGGATCCCCAACACACACTTTTAACATTAAAACATGGAAAACCAGATGAATAACCTCTAACTCCAAAGGCAAGTCTAACTCATAAGCTACTTGACAGATTCATCGAATTATGCGATATGGTACAATGTACTTTGGACTGAGCTTTACCATTTTTTTTTCAAATCTCATTACACCTTCATAGGAGAAATCTTCAAGAAGACCCAATCATCCACTTGGAACTCTAAGTCCCGCCGCCGCATATCTGAATACGACTTCTGACGACTCTGAGCGGTTAACAACCATACTAGGATGAGCTTCACATTCTCTATGGCTTGGTGCACTAGGTCAGGCCCAAATAATTTTGATTCGCCTACTTCGAACCATTCAATAGGGGATTTACATTTTCGTCCATACAAAACTTCATATGGAGCCATCTAGATACTATCATGATAACTGTTATTATACTCAAATTCAATAAGGGGTAGATGATCATCCAACTTTCCTTAAAGTCCAATACACAAGCTCATAGCATATCCTCGACCGTTTGAATCGTACGCTCGGCTTGTCCGTCTATCTGAGGGTGGAAAGTTGTGCTAAGATTAACTTGAGTGTCCAAACCTTTTTTTTGAAATGATCTCCAGAAATTAACTGTTAATTGCGCACCTCGGTCAGATATAATAGAAATAGGCATACCATGAAGACAGACAATCTCCTTAACGTACAACTTTGCGTAGTCCTTGGTTGTGTAGGTAGTTTGACCGCCAAAAATGAGCTAATTTGGTCAGTCTATCAACAATAACCCAAATGGAATCAAACTTATGATAAAAGCGAGGTAAACCCGTAATGAAATCCATATTAATCATTTCTCATTTCTACATCGGGACCTCAATGGTCTGAGTCATGCCGTTGGGTTTTTGGTGCTCTACTTTTATTTAATGACAATTTAGACACTGAGCTACAAACTCCGTAATGTTCCTCCTCATGTCGTTCCACCAATACATACCTTTGAGATCATGATACCTCTTAGTAGATCCAGGGTGAATGGAATATCGTGAGCAATGGACCTCCGTCATAATCTTGTCTCGTAATCCTGCTACATTGGGAATACACAAATGGACCTTCCACCTGGGGGTCCCTCCCTCGTTATGCTTGAAAGTTGTGATTCTCTTTTGTTAGATATCCCTCCGATCTTCCCTAAAAATGGGATATTCATCATGACGTTCCTTTTTCTTTCAGTATGAGGGATGACCCTATTATATTCTGAGTCTTAGGCTCTCACTAGCTGAATCCTCCAATCGGATTCCCACTTAGCTAACTGATGTGCTCCCGCAGGTCAACTTATTTCCTTAGTCCTTACATTAGTCAAGCCGCTTGTGGGTGAATGATTCTATCGTTCAATTTTGTTTACTAACTGGTGTGCTGAAAACTCTTATATTTGTAGCATCTCAATCGTGAACACTTTATGGACAATGTCATCGAATATGAAGTGCGTGTATCATCTCATTTAACTCTCCTTCATGGTCTGAAAGGAATCTTTTTTTTTCGTACTTTCTCACTACTCATAATTATAAACAACTTCATTTATTTACTTCTTTTGACACTCGTTCACTTATTTTCTTACTTGTCGTACTCTTCTTAATTCCAAAATATTCTGATATACGTAGGTAATCCCAAACATTTCTCCTAATTCCAATCCTAGGCGTTACTTCCCCCTTAAAAGATGAGTTGTTAACTTATTTCCTTATTCAGTACGTGAAATATTCTAAAGAATTTTCATTACATGAAGTTGGCCTACTATATCCAAACCTGGTCATTATACTTAGATTCGAATTCCTTCACTCGCCTCATGGCTAAGACTTTCTGTAAATATCGCTGTGGAAAAAGATTTCCTTGATATAATTAAGTTGTAAACCCTTTGCTTTATCTATCTCGTAGAACCTTTGATCAGTTCAAAAATGCTCATAGACATATGTATATGTCTGACATTTTATTTTAATGTCTACCTTGTATCCATAGGCATCATTGGCCCCTTTTCACATGTCTAGGTGCTAATCTCGAGCTTTACTCACTGTTACTTCCGTTTACGCATTTTTTGAGAGGTATGACAGCATATATTTTGGAACCGTTGCTACGTATGTTTAGATCCAATTCACGATTTTACATAATCCAATGACTTGTCAAGCTTTCTTGTCTTATTATTATTAGATCTCTCATCGATTGGGTGCTCATTCGTCTTACCCTTACATTTACATTTCAAGTTGCATTGGGGGGTCTCTTATCTCAAAGTATTTCTCATACTATCTTCCTGGGCTCACTATTCTGAGTACGTCACTTTACGTGATCTTCTTAAATTTTACTGATGGTCACTCTTCAGACAATTCGATTGTGGCAATCTAGGACAATTCCCAATCTATTCTAATCAACAAGAGTCATTATAAAACGTGTAGATTTTTATAACCTATTAAACCTTCCAATGATGTCTTCCACTTTTCATCTATACAACTCATAACCATCTTATCCTTACCTTTGCGCATCAACTTGGGATACTTCGAAACGTTGTGGCCATAGCTTTCACACTAAACCAACCCCATGTACCTTTGCGGCATAATCTGGCATGCGCTCGACCACACTGACTACAAGATGGTCGGGGCGGTCTCACTCGACCTTTACAACTTTGACCCTGAGATATTGGCATCTTTGAACCCTTTAAATATCGATAATCCCTGACTAATAAACTTCCTGGGTTATGAGCTTCCTGACCCCTCAAGGGCCTATCTCTATCAGATCCTCTAAGATGAAATCGTGCCCGAGAAAGCAACTTACTCATATCCTCTGACGGATCTATCTTAATAGAGAGTATACTGCTCGCATTTACACTCAATCCAAACTTAATCTCTCTGCTAATCATAACCCTATAGGAATAAGACATTGTTGTTATCATAAACACGATAAGGTTTACAAAGAGAATTCTTACAACTCATCTCTATAGCATGATTCTAGATCAAGAAGGAAGGTAACCATTATCCTAAATTCCCTGTAGCCTCATGTCTATAAGTGTGGTGCACAATACACCCATAAACAAGACTATACTAGACACGACTTGTAGAATCCCTATGACAGACTTGCTCTGATACCAAGTTTGTCACGACCTAAACCGGAGGGTCATGATGGGCATCCGGACCTTACTTGTCGAGCACCACTAATCACATATTTAGCAGTTAACTATAATTAAGCATGTCCACTAGGGCCGCCACGAGGTATGTAAAATCCAGCAACTAGAAGGACCCAGCATATATACATATACATACCAAGGCCGACCTAGCCATACATGACTACTATACACAGAACATCTGTCTACAAGTCTCTAAAGAGTACGTAACATCATGAGGTCGGGAGAGGGCCCTACCATACCCCTATGCATATAAAAAATATTGTACCACGACTAGACTGCAACTCTGAACAAATAGAGTGCTCCAATATCAGTTGATCCAGCAACCCACTAGTGCGGACCACCACCCAATTTACCTGAGCCTGAGGGCATGAAACGTAGCGTCCCCCGAAAAATGGGACGTCAGTACGACTAATGTACCGAGTATATCATGCATGAACAATAGCATAATAGAGACCTGAAAGTAACATGGGAAAAGAAACAACTAAACAGTAGAGAATTCCTCTGAGGGCCATAATATACATAAGTATCATGTCTGTGCAGAATGCCTCTGAGGGCCATAATATGCCTAAATGTCATGCACAATACAAATACGGTCTTTCATATACATATGTGTATACAATTCCATCAAGCCTCTATAGGCATCCCATCATATCATATCGGCCTCTGTGGGCATAACATTATCGTATATATCTGTACCAACTGTAGGTGGTGTGCGTATATAACGCCTTCCCTTTTTCCCATTCCCCATACATATATATAATACATACATATAGTATAGTATATAACTCCTTTGAGGTCAAGGTATGTACATGAATGTAATGCATGAATGATATGATAATGACACTATACGTTTGTCGGAGTAATGTAATATCGCTTCACCCCCGATTTACATTATGAATACTAACATCTTTTCCATATACCTCAATAAGGATTTAGGAACATATTTAGACATGCTTTGATAGTAGGAATGAATAACATGAACATTCTTAACTACTAAGAGTAGAATAATTTATGGAATAATATTATGTTTACGTTTCGTACTTAGAACATGCCAAAAGAAAGAAGGATTTGCCTTAACATACGTCGATTGCTTTTCAGACTAATGATAGTCCCACGAGTCCCAAATGACTGATCAAACATTGATCTCTTGGAGTTCAAATCCTAACATTAAACTCCAAGATCAATTCTTGAACATTTCTTGAGGTTGTTGCCACTTTTGATTTGTAAGAAAATATATGCTTGGTCTAAGCTTCCATGTCTCCATGGAAAATATTCTTTTTCACGTCATACTAAACTTGGAAATAACAAGAGTGGTTGTTGCAGCGCTATTTCATAGAAAATGATTGAAACAGAGAGTGTTCTTATTCTAATAAGGATCAAATAAGTCCCTAATACATTTTGATGTTAACTAGAATGATCTGACACACTAACCCATGTTTATCTTTATGTAGATATATGCCTTTGGATAGCCATTTATATCCATGTGTCATTAAAAGGGCCATGAACTTGTATTACTCACCTTGCTACCCATTTGGCTAAGTCACACGTGGATATTTACTTTAATACCTATCCACTAATGAATGAACTAATTCCTTGATCTCCATGGTTTAAGTATTCTCACTTTATATACTCATTATCATAATCATGTAATATAGAAATAGTCAATCGCCTCTTTATGCACGCACCAAATATTATTTTCGATCCCCGTCGTCACTCCTTTAAATCGTAAATCATTTTGGGACTTCATCATTTTATACACCGAGCTCTTGTTACGCAAACTTGAATATGACAAAAATTCTCCAAGGCTCGGTTCTACTTGCATACGTCTAGCTATTCAAACTATCGTCCGAAAGTACGGGGTGTTACAACTTTCCTAAATGGTGTGGCCTCGAAATAGGGGCTGACCTAGGAGCCTCCCTGCATATCCTTCATAAAAAGTCCTCCATGGAAGGTAAATCCTTCTTCTCTTATAATTGTCATCTTATAATGATGGTATTGTGGGTTTATCATGTAAGGTGGAGGCAAGAAGAAAGAACCCTTAAATGATTGGAATTTCTATAATGATGTTTTTGTAATAAATTGAATGTGTAAAGAAGGATTTCTACTAAATAAGCTTTAATGTGAGTAAATCGATTATGTGGTATCATTAATTTGTTTATGTAGAACATTTTCTGAAATTGGGGAAGAACCTAGGGTTGTGAATTGGTATTTCTTAGTATTATGCAATTGAAGGACTAAATGAAGTTGTTTTCCAAATTAATTTTGGGTTATGTCTAATAATCGAGTTTAGAAGCTTTTGAGGTAATAAAGGGGGAATTTTGATAACGCGGGTTCGGGTTGAAAGTTAAGTACTTTACGTTTAAGTAGGGTTTCAGGTTCTTGTATATGCTTGGTTGTTATTAATATGTAGAACTTATGTATTAGATTAAATTCTCTACGAAGAGTTCCTAGGAGTTAGACACGCGCATTGAGGATCGACCGTTCGCGGCTCCTGCTCTACATTGAGGTAGGCTACGATTTAGCTTTTCGAGACTCCTATAGAAGTACGTAATTAGTTATAAATATTAAGGGGTATTGGGCGTATTTTTGGGTCCCGCTCAGGCGGTTGTGATGAACGTCCGAGTGGGTATCGGTGTTGAACTTTAATTATAGAATGATTTGGGGAATTAACCTTATGCTGGTTTTGATTGTTGATTATTTTAGCTTGTCGCCATATGTGGGTTTGTCGCCATGTTTCGTATTGTTTGTTTACTCATCACACATGCGCTCATTATGATATCCTGATTGACTTGGATTTGCCTATGTATTGTTGAACTCTTGAAAGTATTTGTGTATCATATCTATACTTGATTGCATCGCATCATATCATGATATCTTTCCTTGTATTATCATTGCATACATATACTCATGGTTTTGTAACTTGATGTGAGAGTGGTATAGATATGCTATTGTCTAAGAGACCGAAAAGGTAAGAGTAATATGAGATTATGGCACTTGAGATGATATTGATATTCGGGAAGCGGAGCTGCATGCCTGTAACATGATTGAGACTCGAAAAATGAGTCATGGGCTCTAGTCATATTCGTGTGTGGAATTTTGGCTGGCTAGGAGCGGTATATGGACTTCGTGGGTCCCGCATTAGTGTACGGATCATAACTAAACCTTGACATACTGTATACCAGGTTGAGAAAGGTATCTTACATTTGTATGTCATTCATAACATACATACATCTATATATGCCATTGTGTTGATTAATTGTGGTTGGGTAATATGATATGATTGATGATTGGAACTTGGGTGAAACTCTGATTTACTTAGATAATTAGATTTAAGCTATTGAATCAGATTGATTCCATGATTGAACTTGTGCTTGTGAGAGAGTTAATAGTTTTGTTCAATACATGTAACTAGATGAATCATGTATGATACTTGATTCTTGGTTGGTTATATGGGCCTTTATGATGGACTGAGTGGTTTTTTTTCATATGGTTGTTGTGGGGTTACATTTCATGAGTAGGGTACTTGTTGTTGATCATCTTTGTATTGATTAAATTACGGGTGATAACGCCTATGGGTGCTTGTATCAGTTGATAAGAGTCTAGGTCATGGAACTAAGTGTCTTGCTTGTCTTTTGATGGGAATTACGTTAAGTTTGAGGTTAGTGGTAATAGCTGTAAACAATGGGATTGTATCTGAAAGAATTATGCTTAAAATACTAAGGTAGTAGGGTAAAGGACTGTGGTTTAACTTATTTATTTAGTCAAGGGTCTGGTAATATTCTGGTGCTATTGAATCTATGTATGAGTTTAGGGGACATTTAGAATTTATTCATTATACATGCTTGAGTGTTCTTGATGTATTGGTGTTGGTAGTTATATGATTACACAACTTAGGGTGATTGTTGGAAACATGAAACTTGAGTCTTAGGAGGGTAAATCTTAAGTGTTCGTGGATCTCATGCGACAAGGGTGTCTTGATAATTGTATGAAGCATAGAATATTCGATATGACTCAGTAGGTCTATTTAATTGCTAGTGAAAGGTTATGTGGAGTCAACTTGGTATTTATATATGATTATGTATTTCCGTCGATCTTAGCCCATGATATCTACGGGGGTACGTTGTGTACGCATGCTACACTTGTTGTATCTTTTCTGGATACATGCATTCGATTTATCAGGTTGCAGATTGGAGCATGTGGAGCTGAGACAGACTATCTTATCCAGTGGCCTTGGTTTCAATCTTATGTAATTATTCCCTTCATTCAGACAATGTTGTATTTTCCTCATTCGGATGTTGCATCTTAGAGTCCTTGTATAAGTTAGTTTGCCTACCGGGGGGATTGTGTAGATGGCATCACTAGGCCCGTGATGTGGGTCGTGACAAAGTTGGTATTAGATCTCTAGGTTCACTGGTCTCACGAATACAAGGACAATGTGTAATAGAGTCTCGCGGATTGGTACTATGACATCCGAATCCATCCTCAAGAGGATATGAAGCATTTTAGGAACTATTCCCAACTTTCACTCATATCGTGCCTACTCGTTTAATTTCTATACTTGGTTGATTCAAATTGGTATCTAGTCTATTCCAATTGGTATTTGGTCGTGTGTGGTAATTATGTCCAAAAGCTATCACAAGGTTTTAAGCTACAAAATTTGAATTTTGTTTTGGTTCAAGGGTTCCACCCCAACGAAAGTATTTCCGCACATGCGGGCCCGCATCAGTGAATGGTGGGCCACAGGAGCGATTCCTTATTGTGTCACTGAACTCGCCATAGTGAAGTACTATCCACCGTGGCGAATCCTCTCTTGCGTAATATCTTTCGCTGTAGCGGAAATTTGTGCCATATTGAAATCTGCCCTTGTATTCTTCTACCAAGGCAAGCCAGCCACATCAGATCTCATCTCAGCCCTAGCGGAATCACTAGGCAGAAACCAGTGAGTCCTGCCTCTGTTTTGAGATTCTACACCTACACATTGATAACTATATACCACCACCAATAAAATCATAGCAAAATCAGCAAGAGATTTCAGATAGCCAAAATACTCAATATCCTATGATGTCTACCAAACAAAGACAAGAAACTAACTACGAATATCCCAAAATCATTCAAGCATGCACCAAACCAAAGCCACAGAAAATGAAGGCAATCAAGCCAAAACAAATTATCCAACACATCCAACAAAAACCAGAAAAATAAATTATTTGAAATAAGCCCAACACGGGCTAACCGCAAATACCAAGAATGGGCATAATGTTGTCTCCTCGAGCTGGCCACATCATCACCTCCCTCAGTGATGTCGTTGCTATCATCCGCCCTGTGCAGGAAGGAGTAATCCTCATCATCGTGCTCTTCCTTTACGGGAAGGGGGTCCTTGAAATCCAAGTGTTTGAATAAACCCTTGATGCCTCTCCACACGTTCACGAGAAGCTTGCCCTGGGATTTGTTCCTTTTCTTTTCCTTCTTGAATTTCGTGCAGAGATTACCATGGTCCATGGCCAAACCCTTGCATGTTGTCTCTAGTGCACTAACCGAGGTCTGTAGGGCCTTATGCGACTCAAGATATTCTTTCATCTTCTCGCCAGAGAAGTAGTTAACATAAGCACCCAAAGAACTAGCCTTGATAGAAGGCCTGGAAAGTCCAGCAACCAATTCTCTAATCTCCTACAACTGCGAATCCATAGCACCAAGTGGCTCCTGAGGTTGCGACTGTGAATGTGAATGCGACCCATTATCAGTACCCTCACCACTCACATTCAGGTCTACCCTCATCTTCTTACCATTCACCAATGTACCCGCCCCTGACACTTTCAGAGGGTGGAATACCCCCTCAAAATCTCTCAAGCCATCATCAGGCTTAAACGTCACACCCATCCTCCGGCGTAGCTTGGTAATCAGAGAAGGGAATTTCAGAGTTGACCCTCCCTTGGCCAAATAATCCTTCCACTCTTGAACAATGTGATAGCCTACGTTCACTGGGACCTCATAAAAATGCATGCTACCATGAGAGCACGAACGTAAGCGCTATCATACTTGATTCTATAAGGTCTCACTCTACTGACGATGATACTCTGCCACCTTTTTTCCTCAGGCCACGACGCCCATGATTTGGGTCGTGATAGTAACTCCATATAGAACCTTCTGGCCACCCTCTCAATATCCTTGTTAGTATGAACTATTTGCCCCTTTTCATCCATCAAGGAAAACATCTTGTTCTAGGTTATTTTATTCTTAATGCACGCATGGAAGAAAGTTGTATTGGAATCACCTAGTTTAAGCCATTGATTTCTAGATTTTTATTTGATAATACCCTCCTGGATCAAGCCCCATTTTTCCAATTGTGCTCTCAAGTACTTCTCCTCAGCTATCAGGTCAGGACTAACTGGAATAGAATGTATATTGAGTTGAGTATTTTTAAGTTTCTCTCTCACACCATCCAGCTTATCCTCAACCCCTTTGAATCCCCACTATCCAACATCTTCAACTCCTTTTCACCATTTTCAGCTTATTACAAACATCTTCGAGACCCCTGCACTGTCCAAGATGCCCCCATCCATCCACAATAGCTTGTTTGAATCCCGACAGTTCAGCAATGTAGTTGAAGAACTTGTAAGATTTAGGGCCATTACATTGAGTGTTCTGGACTTTAATACATATGGGGGCATGATTAGAAAAATTTGGCTCCAATAGAATAGCTTCAGAACTAGGCAGTGTGAGCATCCAAGAGGCATTAACCAATGCCCAATCAATTCTACTATGAACATGGTTATTTGTCCATATATAGTCTCTGCCCAGATACTTAAACTCAGTCATCCCAGTGTCTTGCATAAATTCATGGAAGTCCTTTGTTTCAGCTTCTTGCACATGACTACCTAAAGCCCTATCATCAACAGACAAAAACGCATTAGACATTGTTATTAAATATATAAATATATCATTCTTTTTTAGATCGATTAAAAATGAAAGAATGTTATGTAAATTGGGAGGGAGTAAGTACTAACTTCAAAATGGAAATTCATGGAAGTCCTTTGTTTCAGCTTCTTGCACCTAAAATGAAAGAGTTATGTAAATTGGGAGGGACTGAGTACTAACTTCAAAATGGAATGGTTCAAAGGAATTTTTAAAAAGCAGTAAAATAATGCGGTGAACGTGGATTGAGAACATGTGACCTTCAGATATTCAATTTGACGAAGATCCCAACTGAGCTATCCCCACTTATTTATTTATATACAACCGAATAATTAAATAGCTAGGTGGGCAAGAAATAGATGTGGTGAAAACCAAGTCAAGGCGATGAATCACTATCACTATAAATAGATGGTTTCCCTGGACTGTGTTCAATGGCACCTTATATACCAACAGGGGCTATGTTGTTTAAGAGCCAATTAGGCGTATCTGATTTTGCAATGTAGTAATTTGCTATTCTTATGTGATTTTTTTAGATTATTATAGAATCGTTTCGTGTAGTTCTTAATTATTTGATTTTTCATTTAAAATTAAATTAATCTCGTTTGTTTCGGATCCAATAGTTAATCATCAAACTGAGCATTAATAAAAAAAAAAGTAAAAGCAAATTATAAAAAGTCATCTAAAATGTACCTTTTCCTAACACGTACTCACGAAGTTATTTGTTTCAACTAATTATGAAGATTTGGTTCACAGGAATTATCAAGATACTCAAACTCAAGTTATTATCAATGTGCCTAAGTTAGGTCAATCTTGCGGGGTGTAAAGTTAACTAAGTTGGTGCAAATTAATATACCAGTTAATTTCATATATGGTTATTCAACAGTGAACAGGTTCTACCCAACTGGAGTTGGTACCCCCAATCGTCCTTACTGATTATTTATCTTTCATCCTTATAGCTGGTTCGTTTGCTGAATCTTGAATTCTACATTCTATCATATAGTTCTATCATTCTTGTCGTAGTAGTCGAACTTGCTAACCACATTCATGTCAACTTGTACTATAGTATTGATTTCTACATCTTCTAGTGTAAGTTGTTGATTGTTTTTATTTGTTTAAGTGACGTTGGTAAACGATGGTAGACTAGGGTCATGTTCTCGGTCGAGGACAAGGGAGAGGGTTACCGGGGAAAGTGGGGTAAGGGAGATGCTAGGATGAGAATAGGGTCTTGGAACATTGGTACTTTAACGGAAAAGTCCATAGAGCTAGTTAAGATTTTTAAGAAGAGGAAGATTAATATAGCATGTGTCCGGGAGACCGGATGGGTAGGACCTAAGGCCAAAGAAGTAGATGGGTATAAGTTATGATTCTAGGGTAGGTCGAAGTATAAGAATGGGATAGACATTTTGATAGATAGCGAGCTAAGAGATCAAGTGGTAGAGGTTAAGAGGGTCAATGACAGGATGATAACGATTAGTTGGTAGTTGGAGGGTTCACTATGAACATTATTAGTCCTTACGCGCCGCAGACAGGCTTGGACGAGGAGGAGAAGAGGGCATTTTTCGAAGGATTTGAACGAAGTGGTAGGAGGTATACCACCCACTGAGAAGTTATTTGTCGGAGGGGATTTTAATGGACATATCAGATCACTTCCAGGGGGTTATGACGACGTGCATAGAGTCTTTGTCCTCGGGGACAGGAACGGGGGAGGCGTCTCACTCTTGGAGTTCGCTAGAGCTTCTAGGATGGTGATAGCCAATTCGAGGTTCCTAAAGAAGGAGGAACACTTGATGACTTTCCGTAGATCAATGGCTAATACTTAAATAGACTTTTTGCTCCTTAGGGAGGTTGTCAACGGTCTTTATAAAGACTGCGAGGTTATCCTGAAGGAGTACCTTACAACCCGACATAAGCTTTTGGTGATCCCGACATAAACTTTTGGTGATGGATTTGGAGATTAAGATGAAAAAGAAGAGGAGGGTTGTGGATAACAGGTTAAGAATCAAATGGAGCAGTTTGACCATGACTACTGCAAATGAGATGGGGGAGAGGTCGATGACCAAGGGGGCTTGGAGGAGTAGTGGGGATGTTGTCGGTATGTGTGACAGGATGGTTAGTTGTATTCGAGAGGTAGCTAGAGAAGTTCTAGGGGTCTCGTGGGGTAGCCGTGGTAGGCATTGAGGGCACTGATGGCGGAATGGTAAAGTTCAAGAGAAGGCGGAAGCGAAAAAAGGCATATGCAAAATGGGTAGAAAGTAAGGATGAGGTGGAAAAGTGGACGAATAGGGAATTGTATAAGATGGCGAGGAAGGAGGCAAAGCTAGCGGTTACAGCGGAAAAAACAACAGCTTTTGAAAGCCTGTATATGAAATTAGAGGAAAAAGGCGGAGATAAGAAGTTGTACAAAATAGCTAAGGCGAAGGAGAGAAGGGCCCGTGACTTGGATCACGTGAGGCGTATCAAGGACGAGGATGACAAAGTACTGGTGGAGGATGCACATTTTAGGCGGAAATGACAGTGCTACTTCCATAACCTCTTAAACGAAGAAGGAGATAGATATATTGTGCTAGGAGATCTGGAGCAATCTGGAAGGTACCGAGATTTTGAGTATTGTAGAAGCATTAAAGTTGAGGAGGTTAAGGGTGTTGTTTACAGGATGCGCAAGGGACGAGCGACTGGGCCCGATGAGATCCCAGTTGAATTTTGGAATAACACAGGCAGGGCAGGTTTGCAGTAGTTGACTAAGTTATTAAAGTATTTTTTAAGACGATGAGAATGCCCGAAGAATGGAGGTGGAGTACAATCATTCCTTTGTACAAGAACAAATGGGATATCTAGAGTTGCAACAACTATAGGGGTATTAAGCTGCTAAGCCACACTATGAAAGTTTGGGAAATGGTCATAAAGATGAGGGTGAGAAAAGGCGTGTCTATTTCCGAGAACCAGTTTGGATTCACGCCGGGGCGTTCGACCACATAAGTCATTCATCTTATTAGGAGGTTGGTAGAGTAGTATAGGGAGAGGAAGAGAGACCTACATAAGGTTTTCATCGACCTCAAGAAGGCATACGACAAAGTCCCTAGGGATGTTCTATGGAGATGTTTGGAGGTTATAGGTGTACCTATGACATACACTAGGGTGATCAATGATATGTATGATGGAGCCAAGACCATGGTACAAAAAGTATGAGGAGATTCAGAGCACTTTCCAATGACAATAGGGTTGTAACAGAGATCGACTCTTAGTCCATTCTTATTTGCATCAGTGATGGATGACATGACGCAACAGATTTAAGAGGAGGTGCCATGTGTATGTTATTCGCAGACAACATATTCCTGATTGATGAGACTCGCAGCGGAGTGAACGTTAAGTTGGAGGTTTGGAGACAGACTCTGGAGTCTAAAGGGTTCAGGCTGAGTAGGACCAAGACAGAATACTTGGAGTGCGAGTTCAGTAATGGGAGCGACCTTGAGACTGACGTGAAGGTGAGGCTTGGTACTCAAGTCATTTCGAGGAAAGAAAGTTTCAAGTACCTCGGGTCTATTATCTAAGGGAATGGAGAGATAAATGACTATGTCACACATCATATTGGGGCAGGGTGGATGAAATGAAGGCTCGTATTTGGAGTCTTGTGTGATAAAAATGTGTCACCAAAACTTAAAGGCAAGTTTATAGGGTGGTGGTTAGATCGACTATGTTGTATGGGGCGGAGCATTGACCAGTCAAAACTTCACATATTTAGAAGATGAAAGTTACGGATATGAGGATGCTGAGATGGATGTGTGGACATACAGGGATGGATATAATTAGAAATGATGATATTCGGGACAGAGTGAGAGTGACCTCGGTGAAGGATAAGATGCAGGAAATGAGGTTGAGAAGGTTTGGGCATGTGCAGAGGAGAGACACAAATGCCCCACTGTGGAAGTGTGAGAGGTTGGCTATGGACGGATTCAGGAGGTGTAAAGGCAGGCCGAAGAAGTATTGGGAAAATGTGATTAGACGGGATATGACACAGGTGCAACTTACTGAGGACATGACCTTATATAGGGGGTTTTGGATGACACGGATTAGGGTAGAAGGGTAGTAAATAGTCGAGCGTAGCCCTACTTACAAACTGGTAGTTGTAGTATTATTAGTGTAGACCCGATTAGCCTATCATACTAGTAGGCGCAATATTGATTTATAGTAACGTTTGATTTCTACTGCTATGTGTTCTTTAGTGTACTTTATTTATCTTATGTACATGCATTAGTTACTGCTTCTTTTTCAGAATGCACTAGCATGGCTTATTCGCATTTGATACCAACATTTTCATATTGCTTTGAATTTCTTGTCCGAATCTGACCATTTCTCCTACTTTGCTTGTGCTTATGCTTTGTCTTGAGCTAAGGGTCTCTCGGAAAGAGCCGCTCTACCTACCAAAGTAGAGGTAAGGTCTGCGTACACTCTACCCTCCCCAAACCCCACGTCGTGAGACTTCACTGAGTATGTTGTTGTTGTTGTTATTCAAATTTTATTTTACTGCACGAAAATCTAAACTAACTTTTTTACTGAAAAATTATTCAAATTTACCTAAGTACCGTGAAAGTCACTAAACTATTTTTTGTAACAAAAAATCTCTCAATTTTGTCCAAGTATTATATCAAGCCATTAGGGAAAAATAAAAGAGACATTTTATATAATACGTAGGTAAATTTTAATGGTTTTTTATTATTATAAGAAATTTCTTAGTGACTTTCTCTGATAATTAGGTAAGGTTCAGTGGAATTTTTGTTATATAACATATTTCAGAGGCTTTCTGTTAAACTTATACAAAGTTGAGTATTTTTTATTTATGAAAAATAATAATTTAAAGAATTATATAGAATAAAATAAATAGTGATCATCTGTGAAATTATGCCTGCAATGTGCTAAAAACTTGATTGGGTCTGTTGGGAAACCACCGAATTGATGTAATTATTAGGGTAGTAATTACACAGCCTAGTAATTATATAATATTATAATTATAAGAATCTATTTGTTTATCATAACATAATTACAGTACAATTACAACCGTACTGTTTGGTTGAACAAGTGTAATTACACAATTAGTTTTATTTAAAAATAAATTTTAATTATCAAAAACTAAAAATTAATAATTAAAAAATATGTGCCTTTATAAATGATATCAAATTAGGTATTTACCAACACATTGTTTCTTGAAATATATTAATTAATAACCATATATTTGTAGCTAATATTGTAAAAAATAATTGACATACATTTTTCAAATTAATAATAGTCGAATTTTCATTAATTATAAAAATTAAAAGCAGATTTTTGTGAGAATATCATGGATTGGATGTTTGACCGTAAAAACTAATAATTATAAATATAATGTCATTACATTATTCAAATGTTTGACAAAAAAATCTATCAAGTGTAAGTGAAGAATAAACAACATGCAATGTGAAATAACAAGTCAATAGTACTAAAGTAAATAAATTAATATTGAAAATATAACCTAATTCAAAATTCAAAAATAAATAATACAATACTCTTATGTCAAATTCCAACATTACATAAGTAAGTTACAACGTAACTTAGGTAAATATAATTCAAAAGAAAGTGAAGATATAAGCTTATAACATAATTCACAACAAAATTCTAATTTAATAACATTACTCATTATATGTCAATTTTTTTAATGGCTCATTCTTTCTAATATTAAGAGTTATAGTTTAAAGAATTAGAATAATAACACAATTATGCTAAATGAATAAAATAAATAAAATATGAGTAGTCACATGAAATCACAAGAAATAAAGGTTGGGAATGAGAAGAAAGGAAATAAAATATAACTAATATAAAAAGAAAAATATATTTTAAGAATAAAAATAATAAATAAGAAAAAATTAAAAAGAAACTAAAATAATAAAAATAAATTAAAAAAGAAAAGAAATTAAATAAAATAAAAAAGATAGAAAGTAAAAAGCAACCCTGTAATTACAGGGTATAATTACACCCAATTTCCACCTAACAAAGTAATTACTTGGTCAAACAAACATGTCAAACTGTGTAATTATATTTAATTACAACCAATTCTAATTACCTGGGTGACTTTTCAAACAAGCCCTTAGTTTATCCAAAAGGAGGCAATCTCTTACTATCAGTCAGCCTCACTATTCAATAGATGTCATATTTATAGTAATACGCTTCAGGATTAATTGGGTGTCGTGGTGTAGTTGGTTATCACGTCAGTCTAACACACTGAAGGTCTCCGGTTCGAATCCGGGCGACGCCATATATTTGCTTTTTTGTTTTTTATATGCTTCACATTTTTGGCTTTAGTCAACTGAAGAAAATCTCTACTCAGACTTGCTATATGTCGATCAATAACATCAATTACTTGTTTCACTTGTGTGACATTATTTTTCTATTCATTAATCTATAAATAATATAATTTTATTTAAAAATAATTTAATTTTAAATTTCATATTTTATTCTTAATGATATGCTTAGGGACACAGGTGAGGCATTCTATTCCGGTGCGGTTCAACAGACATGATGGGCTAAAGCTAATTTTAATAATATGACCAAAAGTTTGAGAGAAAACGTGAGAAAGAATAAAAAAGAATGTGTAACTCAAAATTTTCGACTCCTATCATAGGAGCTTATTAGATTAGCAAAGGAGAAAAACGATTAGGGTTATATTTAATTACTGAGAGAGAGTAATAATTTATTAAACATTATTATGAAAATATATTACAACATTTATCAATGATAAACAATAACTATATAATTTTCATATATATATATATATAATAGTACTAATTTGAGGCATTAAATTATTGGGGCGTAAAGCAAGTGCTTGAGCCGCCACATACTCTACTCATATAGAAAAAAACATGAAGAATTATAAGAATATCATCGTTTACACCGTGAAAACAAGGCAGATATAGATTAACTCTTAAACTATACCCAAAATTTCGATATTACATTCAAATTATTAAGATGACATATTATATACTTGACAATCTTAAAAGTAAATTTAATACCACCCTAATACACATATAATCAGTTGCACAAGCGGAGGTGTTACACACTCTTGCGCCACGTCAACACCATATCAGCACCACATTCTAAATTTTTAAAATTTTAATTTTATATTCTTTTTCTTTTCTTTATTCATTTGATTTTATTTTATTAATTATATTTACACTAATTAATTCCTAATTAACCATTAAAATTCTCCAATAATTATATCTTCTTCATCACCACCCCAATCTCACCGGAACCACCATATCCTCCATCATCATCACCAGCAATTTCACCACCACCATTTCACCGGAAGTCTTAGCTCTAACCCGCCATTGAAGCTTCAATTCAAAGTTGTGTTCTTCATCTCCTTCTTTACTCAAAATTTTGCCCAAAATCATCTCAAATCTTCACCAATCAGTCCCAAAATAATTTGAATCTGATATTGAAATTTCAAATATAGTTTAGGGGTCAATCTAAAACTTCATTTAAAAAAGAATCAACATCATGCATATTTAGTCGAAGAACTAATTTTTTCTTCCTTTCTCGACAACAGTTTCGCAAAAATTCAAACCCTATTAGTAAAATGTTCCTTTGTAGTTGACGTGCTAACTTTTTGGTGGCTACAATAAATAACAGTGGTCAGTCCCAGAACACGCACCACACTACCTACTGCGTGAAGAAGAAGGGTATAGGGCGTCGGGGTAGGGGTGGCGTGAAGGTGGAGGAGAATAGGGGGGGAGGGGGGGGGCTTGACGTGAAGGTGGAGGAGAAGGGGGTTGTGATAAAATGAAGGTGTTGCAAAAAATCAGTTTCTTATAAAATTTAAAAATATTTTTACTTTAATTTTGACTTCACTCTCTATTATTTAATCATAATATTTTCTTATGCCACATCAGCTCATAGAGTGATATTAAATTTAGTTTTAAGATTATCAGGAGTATAATATATCACCTTAATAATTTGAATGTAATATCAAAATTTCGAATATAGTTCAAAGTCAAAAAGATACTCGTTTAGAATGAAACAATTAAGTTAAAAAAACTACTCACTCGATCGCGACCACATTTTTAACGTTTTAATAAACACATTCAAACGTGGATTTATTTGCATGATCGGTGCAGAGGCGGACTAGACCTTTACCTAGCCTCATCTTTTAAGAAAATTTCAAAAAGCGATTGTATTGCTACAACCTGTACATACTAGCATGAAGGTAGTACTAGTATAACTATAGCCATATACAACGAGAGACCATTGTAATAATATAAATTTTATTGAATTTAAATTCAATAAATATATTAGTCCAAATAAATTGTGGAATAATATAATTGGATTAATTATTTAAGTCCAACAAATATAGATTTAATTAGTAGCCCAAGTAAATTAGGCTACAAATGATGAGCCCACTTTGCCAAACCCGAGATATCATCTTATTCTAGAAGTCCACTTTGGTGCCACATGTCAAGTGACGTGGCACGCCAAGTCAAACGAAAGAGCCAATAGGATCAGGCCACATGTCAAAATGATGCAGCATGCCTAGTCAAATCAAAATACCAATGAAAATATGTCGTGTGTACAAGTATCATGTTCCGACCAATCAAATATCACCATGTCCACTTAAATTTGATTGGACGAAAGAAGTATGTCCTTATCACAACTCCTCCATCCTACAACTATAAATAGGGGTCTCATAATTCAGTAAAGGAGAAAGAATTCCAACAAGAAGTCAGAGAGAGCGCGTGGATCAAACGCCGCAAATTTCTTTACAAGCAACAAGAATTCAAGCACCCATATATTTCTCTACATGTTCTAGAGATCAAGACGAAGATTCAAGATCAAGCTCAAAAGCCCTTGAATTCAAGTACAAATCAAGATCAAATTCACCAAGTTCAAGATCAAGCTCAATAGCCCTTGAATTTATTATCGGAAAGACGAATCAAAAGAATCATAGAGATTGTAACACTCATATTTGAAATTAAATACTACAATTATTGTGATATTTTCTCGTCTTGATTATTATTTTCTCGACGCAAATTTTATTGTCTACAAATTCAGGCACGCCTAGTGGGACAATCTCTACCTCTCATCTCAACTTTTCGATCATCAAAATGTCCTAAAAAAGATCAACCCCAAGTCAACTCCCTCTACGGCTGGTGACTTCAAGTTGTCTGCTGATGTGAAAATCATCCTCGATGTTACCTTTGGAATATTTAGACCAATTACGAGGAGCAAAACAAGCATGGTAGGACAACAAGCACTCCAAGGATCGTCTGTATCAATTCCTGCTTTTGGATCTTCATCCTCAAAAGGAACGTGATCCTCTACCAATACATCCAAAAGAGGAAGCAGCGTTGCTGAAAAGATTAAGAAGACTCTAACTCTACTTGATCTCTCTGGATCCAAGAACGCTTCCGTGAAGAAAGATGATGATACTTCAAGATAAATATCCTCTCCACTCACATCACATGAAGTAAGCTAGTCGAATACCAACCTATTTGAAAATACATGCCACTCTCCAACATCCCCGACAATCATGTAAGCGATGGTGACTAACGCTTCATCTATAGAGGAGACACTAGCAAACTTGACAAAGGTAACGACGGTTTGGCCAAGAATGTGCAAAATCAAGACGCTCGGATTGATAAGTTAATGGACAAGATAGATGGCATGGTGGAAGGAGAATCCAACCATGCACCAGGGAAAGGTCCAGAAGTACAAGGTATTAAACCTCGCGTAAAAGAAGCACCGCCTACCAAGGAAATTCCAGTCTCTCCTGAAGGGATAATTCTAATTGACTAACTGAAGAAGTTCATCGAAGGGACTATCAAGAACAAGTATGAAGTTGCGGCTAAGTACTCTCTTAGGTATGTAAAGTCGTACATAACAAGGATTGACAGCTTTAAGATGCTCGCCAATTATCAACGTCCCAAGCTTCAGCAGTTTGATGGAAAGGGAAATCCAAAGCAACATATTGCACATTTTGTTAAAACCTGTAACAATGCTGGAACTTATGCAGACTATCTTGTCAAGCAGTCCATCCGCTCCCTCAAAGGGAATGCCTTCAATTGGTACACGGACCTCGAGCCTTATTCTATCAACAGTTGGGAGCAACTAGAACAAGAATTTCTCAACTGCTTTTATAGCACAAGGCGGACCGTGGGCATGATGGAACTTACCAACACCCACCAATGGAAGGACGAACCAGTTATTGACTTCATCAATCGGTGGAGAAATGCAAGCCTAAACTGCAAAGATAGTCTCAACGAAGCTTCTAGCATAGAGATGTGCATCCAAGGGATGCATTGGGTACTTCACTATATCTTGCAAGCTATTAAGCCAAGGTCCTTTGAAGAACTAGCTACTCGCGCTCATGACATGGGGTTGAGTATGTCCTCTACTGGAAGTGAAGTGATTGTTGTCTATGACCCGAGCAAAGAAAAATACGAGCAAGAAACCAAGAGGTGGAGCAAGTTTGTACCTAAGAGTGACAACAAAGAATCCATAAAAGTCAATACCTCACTGGTAAAGTTTACCATGAAGGTCAGCAAGAAGAAGAGTATGAAATCAACTTTCTATCAAGGCAACACAAGCCGAAAATCAACCTTGAAGGAGATGCAAGAAAGAGAATACCCCTTCCTCGATTCCAATGTCCCTAAAATTTTTGATGAACTACTAGAGCCGAAACTCATTGAGTTACTAGAGATAAAATTGCACGATGAAGCTGGAAGAACAAACAACCCAAACTATTGCAAGTAGAATCAACTCGTGGGTCACCCTCTTGAGAAGTCCTTTATCTTCAAGGATAAAGTTTTGCAGTTGGCTAATGGAAAAATGATTTTGCTCGACTATGAGAAAGAAAGTTCCAATCAAGTCTCTATCACATTTGGCTCTCTCGATCTGGTCTAGATATGCACCTTTGACGAACATAAAGAAGAAGGACCATTGAAGGAAGATAAAACCCCAATTGATGAAGGCGATAATGAAGGTTGGATTTTAGTGAGTCGATGGAGGAGCTACAAAACATGTTCAAGAAAAGAATCTCCTAAACAACCAACTAGGAATATGATGGTGAGAAGATCAAGAAAGCAAAAACTAGTTGAACGTCTGAAGAAGAAAAAAGTGGAGGTATACCACTACCAAAAACCACGACGTCCCATGACTTTGGAGGAATTCTCGCCAAGTTAGTTTATCACTACAACTGCTCGAGACAGCATCGAGGTATCATGCTTCAATACCGATGAAGAAGAAATGAAGAATGAAAGTCTAACAACGCTGTCTCCATAATCATATGAAAATCTTGCTTAGTCCTTTTTCCAAGAAGTACACTCATGTAATACAAAAATAACATTCACTAATGACGATCTTCTACTTGGTGAAACAATGCACAATCTTCCTTTGTATATAGTGGGTGATTCACTCAAGAAGAGGATAAATCAAATTTTGATAGATGATGGATCTGGAGTCAACATTCTTCTCATTCGCACAATGAAGGAACTTGGCATCACAACTGAAGAACTTTCTGAAAGCCGCTTGATGATTCAAGGATTCAATCAAGGGGCAAAGAGCCATAAGTGCTGTCAAATTGGAGATCACTATCAAAGATTTGCAATCAAGTGCATGGATGCATGGGATTGACGCAAAGACTTCGTACAATATGTTGCTCAACAGGTCGTGGAGACACGAGAACAAAGTTGTCACATCCTCCTACTATCAATGTGTGAAGTGTCTTGAAGGTAGTGTCGAAAAGAAGATAGTTGTTGATGATAAGGCATTTAAAGAAGCTGAGTCACACTTGTCTGATGTAAATTTCTACTTAAAGAACTATGTGAAAGAAGTAAAATTCGACGATGTCACAACGGCTAAGAGTGAAAAGATCGCTACCAAAAGAGATGAGGTATCTGCTGGAAAAGTCAAAGTTGGCATTTAGGAGCCACACTTTAGTCCAAATAGAGGGCATATTATGTTCTAAAAAAAAGATAACTTTTGTGCTCTGATATGTTGCAAAGGTGAAGAAAGAAGAACGTAAATCATTTGACACTTGAGGAAATGTGCTAGGGGGGATAACTCTTCCTATCAAGCAAATTGACGCGATCAATCTGTCCTCAAAGCTGCCTGGAAAGTTCATGGCTAAGAATCCACCGCAAAACATGGCACTCCATACGAAATGTACCAATGAAGGCTTTGATTCAAATGCTTACAAATTATTTGTCAAGGCTGGGTACAACCCCAATGAGCCATCAAAGTTAGGGAAACTTCCAGCAGAAGCTGCTATGATGTAATCACGTGAAGGCTTGGGATACACAAAACCTCCACCAGTCCACATATTTATAAGAAAGGTGAGTTTACCGACATCACTGTGGAAGATGAGTCTGTTGCTTCCAACAAAAGGCCTTCCGTGTTTGATTGACTTGGAAAGACAACTGCAAAAGCTTATGTATTTGAGAGGTTAGGGCTATTGAAGATGAAGAGGAAGAACAAGTTCTAAAGAAATTATCAAACCATTAAAATGCCAGCTTCGCCTAAAGCCTAGAAGGATTTCCAAAGTTTGATTCCTTCTAGAATGAGGTGAAAAATAAAACATGTGGTTTTATGTGGGGAGGTACTTAAAAAAAAGTTGCACACTATGGTTTATACCAAGGAGCATGACGAAGACGAGGAAATCGTAGTATCTTCATATCATAATACTATGCAAAGTGATCAAGATGTCTCATCCCAAATGAAGGTTGACGAGAAGTTGAGGGATATTTTTTAGAGTTACCACATATATTTTAATGATGGAGATCCTCAAGAGGATGAAGATACTAGAGAAGCTCCGCCAGAACTTGAATAAGGGTGAGGACCACTGTAGACTCCTTGAAAGAAGTTAATCTTGGTACTGAGGATGATCCAAGGCCCCTACCTAAGTGCATTTCTAATAGCTGATAAAGAAAACACTTATATGGAGATCCTCAAAGAACATAGGTATGTGTTTGCTTGGAGTTATAAGGAGATGCCTGGCTTAGATCCTAAAGTAGCGGTCCATCATCTTACAGTCAAGAATGGTGCCCGTCTTGTTAAGCAGGCCCAAAGACGCTTCAGACCGGACTTGGTTCCTTTGATTGAAAATAAAGTGAACAAATTCATTAAATGTGGCTTTATTCATGAAGTTAAATACCCTACATGGATTTCAAGTATCATTCCCGTAAAGAAGAAGACTGGCCAAATCTGACTTTGCGTTGACTTCAGGGATCTCAACAATGCATATCGTAAGGATGATTTGTCGCTTCCTTTACTAGAGTTGATTATTGATGCAACCATTGGTTACGACGCAATATCTCTCATGGACGGTTAATCTGGCTATAATCGAATTGGCATGGAACCAAAAGATGAAGAGCTTACTGCATTTCGTAGGGTATTTATTGCTACAAGGTGATGCCTTTCAGTTTAAAGAATGCCGGTGCAATATATCAAATGGATATGCAAAATATCTTTGATGACTTACTCCACAAAAATGTTGAATGTTATGTCGATGACTTGGTAGTAAAATTAAGAAAGAGGAGTGACCAATTGCAAGGCTTGAGAATGGTGTTCGAGCGACTTTGGAGATATCAACCTTGAATGAATACATTGAAATGTGACTTTGGAGTTACTTTTGTAAAGTTCCTTAGTTTCGTTGTTCGACACAGAGGAATTGAAATTGATCAAGACAAAGTTGATGTGATTTTTAAAATGCCCAAGACTCGAAATATTCATAAGTTAAAAATCATGTAGAGAAAGCTAGCATACATTGGTATATTTATCTCGAATCTAGTTGGAAGATGCCAACCATTCAGTCAACTCATGAAGAAGGGTGTTCCTTTCAAGTGGGAGAAAGCTTGTACTAACGCCTTTGAGAGTATCAAGTCGTATTTAATGAATCCTCCAGTTCTTATAGCCCATGCACCTAGAAAGCCATTAATACTATACATTTCAGCACAAGAGAGGTTAGTCGAAGCATTATTGGCCCAAGATAATAGTGAAGGGAAGGAAAACTTTATTTATTACTTGAGTAGAATGATGAAACCAAATGAGCTGAGTTACTGGCCAATCGAAAAGTTGCGTTTTGCCGCTAGTCTTCTCGATTCAAAAGTTGAAGCACTACTTTCAAGCTCATGTCGTTCACCTTATTTCTAGGGCTGATCCTATTAAGTTTGTGATGTTAAAACCAGTCCTCTGTGATCGACTAGCAAGATGGTACCTCCAGTTTCAATAATTTGAAATCGTATACATCCCTCAAAAGGCTATAAAAGGACAGGCATTGGCAATCTTCTTGGCAGATTACCCGACACCTGATGATTGAGAGATAACTAATGAACTCTCCGACGAAGATGCAATGGTCATTGAAATTCAACCTTCATGGAAAATGTTCTTTGATGGTGCTGCATAATGTGACGGAGTAGTGTTTCTTACTTCACAAGTAGAGGTTATATCATTGTAACACTCTGTACTTCTCATCATGTCTACGACTAAGTTGAAGTTGACGAAGTTACTTGAATATGGAAGAATGAGGTTATAGTGTCCAAGTGTATGTATTACGTTAAGCCTAGTTAAAGTAAATGAGATTCATAAATGAATAAGATGTCGGGCAAAGGTAGACGACCTACTAGTTTCACCTTAGTGTTTTACCTAGTTTCTTAGACGTCCTACGTGCTTGAGCTACTATTTATTCATCCTACTTACTCGAGCTACTTGCTTAAGCTACTTCTTTACACGTTCTACCTACTTGACCTACTTATTTCTGTCCTACTTATTAAATGAGGACGACATATGTGTTTAGAGAAAATCAGCAAACCTCTAGGTTAAGTAATTGACAAGTAGGTGCATCACCTACTTAAAATGAGAGGTCCAAATAAAAAAGAAATAAAATATGAAATGGGGTAGATCCAAGCCCAATCTGTGCAAGCCCATTTAAGGGCTGATATATATAGTTATAACCCCTTGTAATTTATCATTCAACCTCTCTCTCCAAAATAATTCAGCAGCACTTCTCTCTTCTCTCTCTCTTTTACGTTCTCCTACCAGCAAGAACAAGTCATGGATATTCTCTCTCTTCCTCTTCTTCACGTGAACTTCAGGCTCTTATGGCAGCCGTGGAAGCTTCCCTTCTTCCTTCATAAACTCAAAGTAATTTTCTTTCTCTCTCAGAATTACAAGCAGCCGTGATAGATTTTTCATCCTCCATAGCTTTCAAGTATTTCCTTTCTTCTTAAGCTTAAAGTAAGTGATAATTTTCATGGGTTTGGCTAGATTCTTTATGAAAAACTATGCAATCTTACCTTTCCATGTTTGAACTTGAAGGAAAAGCCTAAGTATCTCTCCCAACCAGCCAAGAAGAGTTTGGGGCTATTCTAGGTGTTGTATTGATACCCTTTCCACACTTAAAGAAAACCTTAAGAGATGAGATTGAAGGGATGTAAATTGGACAACAAGGTAAGTCTCTCCTTCTACTTCATATGTATAAGTTAGTTCAAGCTCTATATGTGTTTTAGTTTCTACAAGTTCATGGGTTGATGGCCGAAGTTATAAATGAGCTAGTGGACTTGTTATGTAGTTTTGGGGTTGTTCTTGTTGTTCTCTTAGGTGTTTTACATATGGTGGTTGGATGTTGTTATTGTGAATTGAGCCAATGGGATGTGGAAGAAACAAGAGAGATGCTGCCCGTTTGATTATAAGATGAACTTTCCATTGATGGTTGAATGATATAGTTGTGTTGCTAGTGATGTTTTATAACATGTTGGGACTAATTTCATGGTATGTGGGGTTGTACCTATCATGTTAAGTTGCTGGAGATTGATATAATTATAGTTATGTATCGTTGATGGTGTTACAACGGTTAGAAAAGAGATAGGCTTGGATAATCCCGTAGAAGCGTTTGTAGAATGAGCTTGTCGCTCATTAGCTAGTTGGTATGTTCTTCTTGTTGATGCTAGTCTTATTTTTCTGGTTGTAGTTGGACTTGTGAAGGAGGCTGGTCTTTTCATCTCGGTTGGAACGTCTACTTAAAGGTACATAAGGCTATTTTCTTGACTCGCCACAACTGTACGACATATGATATTTGCTTCTTATGTAAACCATGAAGTTTAGAGCCTCCAATTGTAGTAGTTTCGATGTCCCAAGTCTCATGAATCTCTTAAGAAAAGCTATATATCCATAATCAGTTGTTATTCAAGTGTTTACTCCTAAGAGTCGAGTTTCGAGTTTCTATGATTGAATTAAAATTCCCCTTAAGTATGATGACGTTCCTAGCACACAAAGTGAAATGAAAGAAATTCTATGTGCTCACACATGGTCGTTACTCAAGCATATTCGTCTCATAAATTAGGCTACGAGCTGTCGCAAAGAGGATAGAATTTCCCCTTAGGTGAGACCACACTAGTAGCCTATAGAGTGCTATTCTAAAAGAGAATTGTAGAGGTGCTCTACGTATGCATTAACGATGTCATGTACTAAATGTTTGGTGTTGCCTCCGTAATACGAGTATCATATATCTATTAGAATTCTTGTACTCTTCTTAAAAAGTGTATACGAGGCACATGGGTTCCCTCGTGAGACTCCCAATAGTATAACGACAGTTAGTAAGAGTTGCTCCACTTATATGTTTAATAGCTTCTTAGATTTCATACCAAGGTATTTCCCCCGGCGAGTTGAGTTTCATAAGTGTATTAGTAGCCACGCGGTTCTACTTGAGAGTAAGTATGAATTATAGTGGCACCCTCAAAAGAACTTGCGTAGTGTGACAACTATTGGTTTATGAGGAAAATAGAACCTTGCATGTTTGATAGTTGTTATGTGTTATAGTGACCTGTAGTATAAGTGAAAAGGATTTAATTGTTGACGATTTCTAGTTGATAATGAGATGAGAACCATACTTGTTAATGATGGTAACAGTTTATAAGCATAGTTAAAGAGGTTATAGAATGTCATCTAAGTTGGGTGATGTGTATGACGACTATAAGACGACTTTCAGATGATAGTTGGGGAATTATGGATCTAAGGCTAATGTATGGTATGTAGCAAGCTACGGGCTTTATGTATGGGACTGCAACACGTTGCTCAAGGTAGACGATATCTTACGGCTAACGTCTAAGTAAGTGCCATGGGGTGTAGAGAGTAAAGTAAGATGAATCACGTATTAGCTTTAGATGGTTTTCAATGGATTATAGATCCTAGTGAAGATGAATTATATGGATGGGTTCTAGATTATCTTTAACGGATTATAGTTTGTTATTTAAGATGAGTCATATCGATAATATCCAAATTACCGTTATCAAATTGTAGTATCTTACATAAGACGAATTAGGTAGTGGCTTTCAGAGTAACACTAATGGATGATAGATTGCTACGTAAGATGAATTATATGACAACTAAGTTAATATAAACTGTATAGCATTCTTGAGGATAAGACGTTATAGGGAGTTAGAATACAGGTTTTGGAAGCACCAATAAGGAATATAGTAAAGTGAGTGCATATGTCCATCTCGTATTTAGCAAGATAAAGTCCTATCAGATGCTCCCTTCCTATTTGAGTTCCTAGAAGTAAAGTATCGCGACTCTCTTGTTCATGCTCAAGTGTTCCTTTCACGTGATGTCATTTGTATAGTAACAAGTCATTATATGGTTAAGAGTTCAGATGATTGTTAAAGGGGTCATAGAACAGTAGGTATATTACTATCGTATACAGTGACATAAAGTCTTATCATTTGATTCCTTCCTTTAATATGTGTTCCAAAGAATGAAGTATCGCAAGTCTTTTACTTCTACAAAGTTGTTCCCCTGTGTGATAGTATTTATGTCATATCAAGTCCTGGACAATGATCCAACTCTATTTGTTACGAATCTCATATGTTTCGAAGGTTTATAGGTAAAAGAAAGCATCATAGAGCAGTAAGTACATCAAGGCTATTCTTCCTTCTTTTGGCATGATCAGAATGAAACGAACGTACACGAATGATGTCCATAACAGCTCCACTTTAGATATGTTAGAGGCTGATTGTTTTGGCATGATCATATTATGGCTTGGCTATTCTTCAAAGCAAATTATGTTGATGATGTTAGTTCCATAATGTTAATCGGAAGTGCAATGACCTTACGCTACTCTAATAGACTCAGATTGTCTTATTATCATTCATGCATTATATCTATACGTATATACCATGACCACGCATACGTTATATACACGTATGCTATATGATATGTATATGGGGTATGGGAAAGGTTATGGCATTATATATGCACCACTACCTGATCAGCTAGTTATATGATGATGATTATGTCCACAGAGGCTATTATGGTAAGGAAGATGCCCAATGAGACCAATGGCATTAAATACACATATATATGTACGGCGGCGTTATATACGCATATACAGTATAATGTGCATATCATGGCCCTCGTTGGTAATTCAGGGTTTCAAGTTGATTCTTCCCTATCTTTCCTTACACTTGATGTTCTTTCATATGATTATTTCAGTCTGCCTTACGTATTCGGTACAATCTTTTTGCATTGACGTCCCTTTTGCTGGGGGCGCTACATTTGTTATATTTCACATTGCAGGTCCAATTATACAGGTTGGCAGACTGGTTTGCTAGATTGTTTAGATGATCAACGGAAGAGTTGCAAGCTCCAATTTTACCTGGAGCCGAGTCAGGTCTAGTAATTGAATTGATGTTAGAGATTATAGGTAGCTCAGGGCCCTTTCCAGCAATTGTATTACTCGTTCAATAATAGGTACTCATAGAGGCTTCATAGACATAGTTAGTGGGTTATTTTATATTCAATTGCATACTATGGGCTAATGGCCACGTTCATCTACAAAAAAAATTTGTTCACAGAATTCATTTGTATTACAAGTTATGTCATTTACCCTATTACAAGATCACAATAGATGCATGTAGAGCATGGTCCGTCCGACTCATATTTTGGGGCGTGACAACCATACTCTTTTATTTGACACAATATTGCTCCAACAATGTTGCCGAATATCAAGCATTAATACTTGGACTTTAAATGGTTGTCGACATGAAATAGTTGCAGTTGCAAGTCTTTGGTGACTCTTAGTTGGTGATCAATCAACTCTTAGAAAGCTATGACATGAAAAACCCGAACTACACCCTTATCATGATTATTCTCAGAAGGTGAGACGATGGCTTGGTGATGTGACCCTTCAGCATGTGCCAAGGAAGGAAAAATAAGCAAGCAGATGCCTTGGCTACTTTAGCTTCAACACTAACTTTGTCGGATCAAGCACAAGTTACTATCTGCCAAATATGGGTAGTACCTCTGCCAAATGAAGATGAAAGAACCAAAAATGAGCTTGAGCATCTCGTCGCTATTTTTGAAGTCGCAAAGGAAGACTGGCGACAACCCATCATTGACTACTTGAGTTATGGGATACTGCTAGAAAATCCAAGAAGAAGAACTAAAACTCATCATCGTGCGCCTCGCTTCCTTTACTACAGGAATATTTTATATAAAAGATCATTTGACGGAGTACTCTTGTGGTGTTTGGGGGAAACTGAAGCAATCCAACCTTTGCAAGAAGCACATTCAGGAGTATGTGGATCACATCAATCTGGACCGAAGCTCTACTTCCACATATTGGCCAACGATGGTGAAAAATTGCTTGGACTACATTCGAAGATGCCTTGGACTACCCCTATACAATGTACCATCGGATCCTAGCTCTGTCGCTGTAATATCATGACCATCTAGAATTTCTCATCGAAAACCAGCTCTGTGGCTATAGTGTCATCATCAATCATCACTCTTTTACCATGCACCATATCCAGTAATCGGCTTTACAATCCCTCTCAGCAGTAACTCAATAATTCAAATGCCAATATAATATGTATGAATGAGATGGATATGTGTACACCATGCAATCAGCATAAACAATACAAACAGTATTATATGTTCTTTTTCAATTATCAGACGAGATATGGAGTGATGAATGCACGACAAGTCAAATAGGGACATAAGTATCAAATATGGCTACGAGCCCAAATAATCAGCAAGCATACCAAACCTAAGCAGATTTATGCACCGCGCCCGTGGTCCGAAGGCTAAACACATAATCTTCGTCATGCATATCATACTAAGTTCATCACATTACTCTTTAAATACACCGGTACCCGTGTAAGTGCTCATCACCTCACTAGTATGGGACCCCCATTACTCCCCAGATTTATTCAATTACAAACACATAAACACTACATTAAGGTCTAGTAAGCCTCAACTTGCTTTATATTGAAGTCCCATAGCTCATGAACGACCCTAATATCTGTCCGTGTGAAAAATAAGCATATAAGAAGCTCCACCGCGTCTAACTTCGCTAAACAAGTTAAATCTAGCCAAAATGATAACCTATGGAGTTAGAAAAGTCCAACAATATCCATAATGCTATACTTTATTTCTGATTCCAAAAACAGATCCTAAACGCCAACCTAGAGCCCACAAGTGTAAAACTGGAATTTTATCACGAAGTTGGTTTACCCATAGTCTAATTAGTAATAATCTCAAATATCTTTGAAATACATTCATAAATCGACCTTCAATTTAATAATTTACTCAAAAACCTATTTTCATAGCAAACCCTAAATTCTAAGTTCAAATCATGAATTCTATGATTCAATTCCGTAATAATCGAAGGTAGAACGATAAAAGGGACGTTAGAAACTTACCCTCGCGAAGAAACATGAAGATTGTCCTTGAAATTACCCAATTCCGAGCTCCCAAGCTCCCACAATCAAAATATGAACAATAAACTACGAAATAGTGTTTTTTTCTGCCCAACAGTCCCTTTTATTTCCGATTATGGGTCCATTCACGCAATTGCGGGACCCTAAAATATCAATCCATCGTGATTGCGAAGAGCAACATCAGCAGGTGCACATGTGTTCCAAACTCAAAAACGAACCTCGTAACTCATCCGGAACCTCCCGGTATAAGCCAAATATGCATTTCAGTCATAAAATGTGCCTTGTAGACTCTGTAGGACAGATCTGCTCTGATATCAAGTTTTTCACACACTAGCTTTGGGGGTGTGGCAGGCACCCGGTGCCTGAATGGCATGAGCGTACCACTTGTATATCATGAACACATCACTATCTGGACATACAAGGCCTCAGGACATCAACTACAAGGAAAACTAAATATATAAATATCTACGATTAATAACAAAACCAACATGAGAGCCATAACCATAGTATTATTAGACTGACAAGAAGACCGACAAGGCCATATAAAATGAAAATACATAACACACTAGTCTACAAGCCTCTAAGAGTCATATAAAAAAACAACCAGGTCAGGATAGGGCCTAGCCATACCCATAATATGAGGATAAATGCATACCCAAAACTCAGACATCAACTTCAGAAGAAGAGAAGTGCTCTAACTCAAGCTGATTAGTAGTCCTTCTAAGGAGGCTCGTCAAATCATCTATTTGCATCTGTGGGTATGAAACATAGTGTCCCCCGACAAATGGGACGTTAGTACGAATGATGTACTAAATATGTAAGACATGTAAACATGTACATAAGAATGTATTACAAGAGAAGGGTGTAGAAGTCAATTAGAAACTCAAAAATTATTGCTAAGGGCATACTACTTACATAACCATGAATATATGCATGAAAGTAAAATCAAGCCTCTCTATAGGGCCATCTCATCATAAACTTTCCGGTCATATAAGGCTCGGTAATATCTAACCAACTGATCAGTGGTATGCATATCTAAGTTCCTACTCGGCCGACTATAACATGGCACGGTAAGAAAATATATATATATATATATATATATATATATTTGTGCAATGCAAGACAGACCTCAAGGGACACCATCAATAGAGTTGGAGTGACATATGGTCGTTATCCTCCGACTATCATTATGGAATCATATACAGTGAATGTTACAATCCAACTCTAGTTCTCTGAATCAATCGTATCACAAGGAATATCATAAGATGTGTATGAGAGTTCCGTCAAGGAACATACTAGAATTATAAGCAATAACATAAGGGAAACCCAAGATAACTAAGCTACAAAGAATGGAATCGTTCGACGATATTTCATTTCACTTTTGGTCTAAAATAAGATCATGCCAAAGAAGGGAAAAACCTTATATACCTTGTCTTATTAGCTATACGGATCACACGAGTTCTCGAATCCTCCACAAATGATTATCCATAATATATGAATGATTTGTATCAACGACAGATTCATATCTCATAAGAATATTCGCTTAGACATTTTATCGAACACCTTGTGTGCGGAGAACTTCCTTACTCTTTAACAATGGACTCTATAGACATAACATCAAAAATCAACTTATTCAACCCCTTTCCTTGATCTTCACCATACAACCAACAATCCAGCACCATAACCATAGATACAACAATAACCAACCTCGTATTCATCACAAGAACACTACAATCAACCTACAATCTATACAAGTTCTATCTTGCAATGTTTTCAACCATACAACTTGGTGATGACTTAGATAAGATTAAATTCATAGAGGAGAGGAAGAACTTACCCTAATACAGCAAGGAGAAGCTTTGGAACAATTCTCTTCAAGCTTGTCACATCTCACACACCAACAACAACATCAACCAAGTGGCCTTCAACATCGTCGCATCACTTTTGATGAATGACTTGAGTGATTTATCTTACGATTAGATTAGGTACCATGGGGAATTATTTAGAGGGGGTTTAGAGGTGTCTAGGGTCTGGTTTGGTCGAGAAATGATGGAAAAAATAAGGCCATCATTTAAATATCCTAAAAGGTCAGCCACTGCCTTGATTCTGCGGCTTGTTCTGCGCCCCACAGAACCCTTCTATGGTCCATAGAATGGGCTGCGGAATTTCCTAGAAGATTCAACTTCTCTGATCACTTTTGCACTCTACAATGCGGTTCGTAGAATGCTCCACAAAATCTTTTTTGTCGATTTTTGTCAAAACTTATTTCCTTTGATCCGATTAGTCTTAATCTTTTCCAAAACTTCAATAAACCTTTATTAATCCTTTCGAGGGATCTTACCAACTCTGAGCCCATATCGTCTTACATTATGATAATAATGATGCACGCAATATAGGGTGTAACAACCATTTTATTAACGAGTGTACTATAGCCTCCTTGAATGCGGGTATATACATTTATCACATTAAATCGCATGCCCAAAATTTAGAGGATCGTAAGCGATAGCAATGGGCCAATCGAGATCGTGACAGAGGTCAGCATAAGAGGGCCAGATATGCAAGTTATTCAGGTGAGTTCCGAGGTATATTTAGGCCACAACTTCCTAGACACCCTGCTTATCCTATGGTCAACGCACCACTATATTTTCAGAGACCGCATCACAATTGATTTGGTTATTATGGATCAGGTCATCGTTCGTCGATGTCTGATTCTCAGTGTAGAGGGAATTCTAGTCATATGAGGCTTCCTTTGCCTCAATGTAATCAGTGTGGCAAGGACCATCAGGGAAAATGTCATTAGGGATCAGATGTGTGCTATGCTTGTTGATATCCAAGTCATATTTCCCGAGAGAGTCCGACGAAAGGTATAGGTGATATAGGTATAGCTCAGCTGACCGAATCTGTAGTGGCTTCATCTTCATCACTACGCCATTCTGAGAAAGGTTCTCAGACCTCGGTCGACTGAGATAGAGGTAGAGGGAAGCATATTATTTGGGCGGTAACCAGAACTATATTTATACACTAGTGGGTCTACAAGATCTAGAGTCTTCGTCTGATGTTGTTACATATATACTATATGTCTCCTCTCATGATGTATATGCATTGCTAGATCTGGGCTCCATTTTATCATATGTTACTCTCTTTGTTGCTAGTAAGTTTGGTAAAAATCATGAGTTATTAGGTGAACCATTTGCGGTATCTACACCGGTTGGTGATCCGGTAATTACTAGAAAAGTCTATCGGGGTTGTGCGATAGTAATTGCTAGCCTTCATACTCTAGCAGATTTATTATAATTAGAAATGGTTGATTTTGATATTATCATGGGCATGGATTAGTTAGCCTCGTGTTATGATAATATTGATTGGTGAATGAAAGTCATCCACTTTCATTTTCCATACAAACAATCCTAGAATGGAAGGGCAGTTCTGCAATTCCTAATGGTAGGAGGATGATTTCAAAAGGGTATATCTATCACTTAGTTTAGTTTTGAGAGGAGGAAGCGGAACCCCTGACTTTTCAATCTGTTCTTGTAGTTAATAAGTTCCCAGATGTGTTTCTAGATGAGCTTCCTGGTATTCATCTTGAAAGGAAGACTGATTTCGCTAGTGATGTGCTTTCAGGCACTCAGCCAGTATCCATCCCTCCCTATAAAATGGCTCCTCCTGAATTGAGGGAACTGAAGGAGCAGTTAAAAGATCTACTAGAGAAGGGGTTTATCATGCTCAATACCTCTTTGTGGGGCACACCAATATTGTTTGTTCGAAAGAATTGCAGTTCGTTAATGATGTGTATTGACAATCGGCAGGTGAATAAGGTTACTATTAAGAATAATTATCCGCTTCGAAGGATCGATGATATGTTTGACCAATTACGGGGCATTAATTATTTTTTGAAGATTGATCTTAGATTTGGGTATCATCAGTTAAGGGTCAAAGAGAATGATATTCTAAAGACGGCTTTCAGGATTAGGTATGGCTATTTTGAATTTCTCGTGATGTCTTTGGGGCTTAATAATGCATCGACGCATTCATGGACTTGATGAATTGGGTGTTCAAGTTATTCTTAGATATCGTTGTGATCGTGTTCATAGATGACATTTTGGTATATTCGCGGTCTGAAGTAGAGCATACATATCATTTGCGAGCAGTGTTATAGATGCTCGAAGATCATAAGCTATATAGTTCTCCAAATGCAAGTTTTGGCTGAATTTGGTATCATTTCTTGGTCATATAGTTTCAGATGAGCGCATTAAGGTTGATACCCAGAAGATTGAAGTTGTGAAGAATTAGTTGAGGCCTACAACTCCTACAGAGGTTCGTAGTTTCTTGGGATTAGCAGGCTATTATCAGATATTCATAGAGGGCTTCTCTTCTATTACTTCCCTATTGAAAAAATTGACCCATAAGGAAACCAAGTTTCAGTGGTCGGATGTGTGCTAATAGAGTTTCCAAGAGTTGAAAGATAAGCTTACGTCAAAACCTATCTTGACACTTCTAGAGAGTTCATAGGGGTATGTTGTTTACTGTGATGCTTTGAGGGTTGGTTTAGGTTGTGTTTTGATACAACACGGCAAGGTTATTGCATATGATTTGAGGTATTTGAGGAAGCATGAGCAGAATTACCCAACCTATGATCTTGAGTTAGCAACGGTAGTGTTTTCTCTAAATATATGGCATTATTACTTGTACGGAGTTCATGTTGATATATTTACTGATCATAAAAGCCTTTAGTATATCTTTCGACACAAGAAGCTGAATCTGAGACAAAGAAGGTGGCTCGAATTGCTGAAAGATTATGATGTCGATATTCTATACCATCCCGGTAAAGCTATCGTGGTAGATGACGCTTTGAGTCATAAGTCTATGGGTAATTTAAAGGACAGTGGTGTCGATTTAAGAGTTCAATTGCTCTATTCAAGTGACAGTGGTGTCGTTTTCCAAAATACAGTCATTATTGATAACAGAGGCAAAAGAATGACAATTTTAGGATCCTAAATTAGTAAGAATGAAATAAGGAATTCCGCAACAAAATAAGCCAATATTGGGGCTTGGTAAGAAGGAGTTCTCATGTATCAAGGTCGGTTGTGCGTGCCAGATGTAGGGAGACTCCGAGAGCGAATTATTGTAGAGAATCATCAGTCATAATATTTTGTCCATTTGGGGTCAATGAATATGTATCATGACCTCAAGGGGATCTATTAGTGGAATGACATGAAAAAGAATGTTGCAGAATATGCTGCTTAGTGTCCAAATTTCCAACAGGTTAAGATTGAGCATTAGAAGCCTGGGATATTAGTTCAAAATATAGAGCTTCTAACATGGAAATGAGAACTGATTAATATGGATTTCATTACAGGTTTACCCTGTTCTAGGTGGAAGTCTAATTCTATATGGGTGATAGTTGACAAGCTTACAAAGTCGGCTTATTTTCACCCAGTTAAGACCACTTATGCAGCAGAAGGTTATGCCAGATTATATATAAATGAGATAGGTCGACCTCATAGAGTCCTAGTATTTATTATCGCTAACTGTGGTGCCCAGTTTACAGCTAATTTTTGGAGGTCTTTTCAGAAAGTTTTGGGTACTCAGGTGAACTTTAGTATAGCATTTCATCCGCAGACAGACGATCAGGCCGAGTGCACTATTCAAACACTCGAAGATATATTACGGGCTTGTGTGCTGGACTTTAAAGGAAGTTGGGATGATCATTTACCACAGATTGAGTTCACCTACAATAACAGTTATTATTCTAGAATCAAGATGGATCCATATGAAGCCTTGTATGTGCAGAAGTATAGGTCCCCGATTGGCTGGTTTGAAGTGGGATAAGTTGAATTATTCGGACCTGATTTGAAACAGTAAGTGGTAAAAAAGGTGAAATTGATTCATGAGCATCTATTGATAGCTCATAGTCTGCAGAAGTCTTATTCATATGTACAATGTTGATACTTAGAGTTTGTCATTGTTGATTGGGTGTTCTTAAAGGTTTCTCGTATAAAGGGCGTTATGATATTCGGCAAGAAAAGAAAGCTTAGCTCAGGTACATCGGGCCATATAGAATTATCTAAAGAATAGGTCGAGTAGCATATGTGCTTGAGTTACAATCTAGGTTATATTTAGTTCACCCGGTCTTCTATGTATCGATGTTGTGGAAGTGTATAGGAGACCCTTCTCGTATAATGCATATAAAGGATGTACAAATTACAGAGGATCTATCTTACGAGAAGATTTCGATTGTCATCCTAGATCGTCAAGTCCGGAAGTTACAAACCAAAGAGATAGCCTCCTTTAAGGTATTATGGAGAAATAACAATGTAGAGGAAGTGACATGGGAGGCTGAAAAAAAGATATGAAGTCTAGATATCCTCATTTATTCTGAATCAAATATTTATAATGATAATCATGTGATACGTTTCTTATACCTATACTCTATAACGATAACCTTATCTTATCCACCTTGTTTAGATAATGATCATGAGGTGCATGTGATAAATGCAGCCCAGGCCACGGAATCAAACACTTGAAGTGAATTATGGCTTATTATATAACTCATTTGATAGTAGACGTTTGTGTAAGGCCGATGTGATGATTTATGCTATATTATATGGCCCTGCGAGGCAATGATTGTATTTTCTGGCTATGTGGCAAGTTTTGGATAGTCTTATTTATAGGGAAAACTCTGTCAAATTTTTTGTAAGGATCCAAGAGAATTCCTCCGATACGTTATTGCAACATTTGAGGACGAATATTTCTAAGGGGGGAAGGATGTTAAACCCCGTAATTTTATGTTAAGATACGCTCGGGATAGGATAATGTGAGTTGGGAAAATTAACACATTATATACGGATAATGATGGTTTAAAATGAGTGTAAAGGAAGTGTCGGTATGCATAGAAGTCAAGCGAATTGAGGAAGATAAGTTTCGTCGCAACTCCTAGAATTCTCAAGTTTTACAGCCAAAGTTACGGACATAAAACACTTTTACGGGCTGTAACACTGGTGGTTCTCCACCATAAAGCTAGGTAGAACCTTGGTGGGAGAGTGGAGTTTTATGGTGGGGGTTTGATGGAGCTTAAAATTTTTACTGCGGGGTTTGACCACCTTAAAATATTTTACGGACGAAAAATCCCACGGTGAAAATGAGGCTGTGGATGACCTTCTTACGATTTAAAAGAGTTGTAACCTTCATAATAATATATGTTCACTCCAAAACAGTCCCACAAGATCTCCAAATCCTCTCCAAGTGTTCCATAGCCATCCAAGCTTAATTCGGAAGGAAATAACGCGGATATTATGTCGGAAAGCTCGTAGTACTTACCTTCCTCTTGTTCGTCTTGTTGCTACTATTTTGGCAGATTTCTTCAAGCATCAAAGTTGTATCCAAAGGTAGGAACTTGGTGTTTAAGGTAAGGATTTTTCCCTTCTTTACGTATATAGGTTATACAGGCTTTTGAGACTTCGTTTTGTTAAAGAACTAAGAAGAAAAGGTAAGAATTGTACAACCTTGTTTTGTTGTTGATTGAGCTATCTCTATGGGGGGTTTCTATGGTTATAAGTGATGAATTTAAGGAGTTATTGATTATGTGGTTGTAGCTCTTGATATAGAATTGAAGAAAAAAGGATTTAAAAAGAAGTATAATTCAATAGTTGAGTATCACGATAGTGATTTGTTAAGTTTAAGTTATCAACATTTGTATGGTTATCTATTATTATAGATCGGCGTGTAGAGAAGGGTGAGCTTGATATTCTTCAATAGAGCGGAAACATTAAGGTATGTTAAGGCTTTCTATCCTTTTTTGGCATGAATCCAACGGAAATGAAACATAAATGAATGTCCCTATATAATGGCTCTACTTATAATTGTTATAAATGTTCGTGTACTTTTTTCCACTAAAAATGTTACTTGAATCACATTTGTCCCTTGTTGGGAGTACTTTTCGTATCATAGAGTTATCTCCCATTATATGGTATTATGTGTTCTTTTGTTGGTTATACGACATCTGATCGTATGTTAGTTACATAACGATAGTCGGAGGTGCATCGACCTTACGTCACTCTGACGAGTTCAGAATGTTCCTAATCCTCATGCATGTATATATATGTATTATGTATCTCTGTTTTCCATAGAGACCTACGACATTATATACGCGATATAATTTATATATATATAATAGTACCACTGATCAGTTGGTTATGATAATTCTTATGTTTCTCAGAGAGGCCTATGATGTTATATACGCATTATATATATCATATAGTTATATAGATGATGTTGCCCGCAGAGGCCTACGGCGTTATATACGCGAATACACTGTATTTATGCATATCATTGCCCATAGTGGGACTTCGAGTTATAGGTTGATCCTTCTGGTCTCTCTTTTATATTGATGTCTTTATTTATGTTTTATCTGCCTTACATACTAGTACATTCTTTCGTAATGACGTCCCTTTATCGGGGACATTGTGTTTCATGTCCGTAGGTTTAGGTAGACAGACTGATAGAGCTCCCCAGTAGGTTGTTCAGGTTAGCAGTTGATTGTTGCACTTCATTCCTCCCCATATATATACATTTTGGATATGTGGGGACCTGTCACGATCTTCTATTAGATATGCTACTTTTAGAGGCTTGTAGACTTGGGTTGTATGTACATTTATTTTATGCAGCCTTGTCGGCCTTTCTATTAGTCAATTGAGGTATATTGTTGCCTTGTCAGCCTTATATATGTATATATGTTTTGGGATGTTTTCTTCCTACATGTTGTTATGTTTAGAGTGTCTAATAGATGTTATTCTGAGGCCTTGTCGGCCCAGACCTTCCGTATGTTCAGATTATGTTTTCAGATTTATTATGCTCGGGCCAATAAGGCATCGGGTGCTAGACACGCCCCAAGGCTGGAGTGTGACATCCCCAGACTCCGCTTGTAGAATTATATTAGATATGTTATTGTAAACTATGGGCCAATTATATTTTGTTATGCAACCAACCAAACACTATATTTATCTTATCTAGAATTTAATAAAGAAATTAATTATTCAAATATTCTCGGCCAAACCAACCCTAAGGCCATAACTCTGTAAGGGATCATTTGGTAAAATGTATTAAAACTAATACATGTATTAGCTTTGGTATTACTAATTTCTTATTTGGTATATCTTTTCAGTCTATGTATAATTAATAATACAAGTATTAGTTATACAATCTATTTTGTATTATCCTATGTATAATATTTTTTAATTAAGCCATCACCTTTAGGTTGTAAGCCTTAGGTGTGGGGGGTTTGGCTTGACCCTACTAGGTTATATTTATGCAAAAGATTTTACAATAAAAAAAGGGGGGACATGGAACCTTACCTCAAACCTACAAAAAATATTGTCAAGCAATCTAGGAAAGTAGAGCCTATACATACCTTTCCCTCTATTCAAGAATGAATTAGCTTACAAAAAAATTACATTTCTCATATCTTCTTGTTACTGTAGGGACTTGCCTTTTGTCTAGTTGAATCAGTCTGTTTACCTCTTTTGAAAGAGCTTGAAGGGAGTGATATAAGGTACTGGTTCCACTAGTTGCTGCTTGTTTAGCCAAGAAGTTAACCACTTGATTAGCTTCCCTATAACAATGAGAAATCTGATGGATAATATGATTCAGCGTACTGGAAATGCTACAAATGGTGTGCTTCAGCTTTAAGTTAGTAATATCCTTCTTCTTAAGCATCTTAGTGATGATAAGAGAATCCAGATCAATATGCAGGTTCTAAAGACCTTTCTGAATGCACAACTTAACTCCATAATCCATTGTCAGTACTTCTGCTTGGTTGTTGCTGCTACAATTAACAGGTATAGGAAATGCCATCAACATGTTCCCCTCATCTGTTCTAATAATGCCTCCAATACCAGCCTTATTGATCTCTTTAAAGAAGCTTCCATCTGTGTTGAGCTTAACTATGTCTGTGTTTGATTTAATCGATGACCCTACTGTACATTTAACATACTGCTTCAACCTTTCAATCTTGTAGCATAGATTATGCCATATCTCCTCTGTGTTAATGACAGGAAAAGCATCATGTATTACAGCTTTCATGTTCCAGATATATTGCTTGACCATGTTGTAGTGACAGAACCTACTCTTGTCTCTATATTTGTAAGCACTCCATGACTTTCAAATTTTCCAGCAAACAATAGGAGTTGCTTGCAATATGAGTTTATGAATGTTGTTCTTAGCTTTAACTCCCCACCATGTCCTGAAGATGGCATTTATAGGTTGGTGGATGTGGATAATTCTCAGAGGTGAACCCATTGCCTTCCAAATATAGTCTGCAGTCTTGCCTTCAATGAACACATATTGCATTGTATCATGTTGAGGCACATAACAACATTTGCAACTTACCATCTCTTCATCATTGTTACTGATCATAGCTCTAGGAAAAGGAAGCTTGCTTACAAACATTCTCCAACAGATGAAGGACATTTTGAAAGGAATTGACTTGTGGAAAATCTTGCTCATGAACTCATTTTTAGTCACTTTCCTTCTAATCAAATCCCATGCAGATCCATTAGAAAAATTCTCATCTTTATTGTTATTCCAAAAGGCAAAATCTTTTCTTTCCTCTGCTCTTATTTCTATAGAGCTAATGTGCAGTGCCACTTGATTTGAAAGAGTGGTGTAAATTTTCTGCATATTTCAAGTTTGATTCGCCATATACTGATTCACTTTGTCCTTGTAATTGGCTCTGTTCATAAGATTTGGACAAATTTTAGCTAGAGGCTCAATTTCTGACCAATTATCCCACCAGAAGCTGCAAGTACCATTGTTGATCCTCCACTTTATGTAGTTCTCACTTTATTTCGTTAACCATATCAAATGTTTCCATGCTTCTGAGTTTCCACCAATCCACTGTTTACCCACAGGATGCATCCTAGGTAGGGTCCGCAAAAAATCCGGAAAACCGAAAAAATCAAACCGGCTGTTCGGTTCGGTTTTTATTCGATTTTTTTTTTTAAAAAAATGATTTTTTGAAAAACAGAACCGAATCAGGATTTAGTGATTCGGTTTTTTAATTTTGGATACGAACCGAATCGAAAAATTGAATTAAATATGTAATTAATCTTATTTTTATTTTAGTCTACTACTATCTCTTGAATCATAGCCATTGAAGTCAATCTATGAAGCATTTATGGAAGTCGAATGCGGCATGAACTTGATTAACATATCACGGAAGCATTGACATAAAATGTAGGAAAAGAAAGTAGTTGTAAATTGGTAAAACTAAATGGACATAACTCTGCACTCAAATGTCCGTTTTATCCGATTTTGTTTTTGATTTTGCGTATTCTTTCGAGACGTGGCCGGCCAAACTGCGCAAGGCGGTTTGATGCCGCCAATTTTTACGAAAACGTACGTTTTTTCAATCAATTTGTGTTTTCCCCCAAATTCGTTTCTAATTTTCCTTTTTTCTTTAGTAAACATCTCACGATATACAATACATTCCAACGTCGAAAATTCGTGGTAATGTAGGTGTGAATGCCAATTTCAGTGTTGGAAAAAACAAAAAATTCCCTTAACCGACCCGCCCCGTCCCACTAGAAAAAACCGATATAATCCGATACATTCGGCGATATAAACCGAACATATTGATTTTTTTTTTTAAAGTTGGATTCGACCAATTTTTATTCGGTTCATATTTTTTGGATACAAAACTGATATAAACCGGTATACGCCCACCCCTAATCCTAGGACAATATTTAGCAGTCAAGAAGTCAGCCCATAAGAATTTTTCTGTCCTCAACTTCCACCATCTCTTCACAACTACATAAAATATAACTAATACATAGTAATATGGTATAGGCAATACCAAGACTATTATGATTAAAGATAAAATTACCTTTGAAGTCCCTTACAGCTAAAGAATATGGAGGGTATTTAATAAACAAATTATTTTTTTTATAATTTATGCAATTCATGTATTTTTAGTACATCATACCAAACAATCAATAAGAAATAATTTCAGTATAACTAATCCTTGCATTATGAATACATTCTAGTCAATACTCCCCGTCTCAAATTATTTATTATATTTTTTTATTTACACGCTCTTTAACAAATATTAATTAGAAGTAGTATTTGACATACTTTATTCTTATTTATGTCTAATTTATAATCTCTCTTCATTAAATGTTTACTTTATCTATGTGTCATTTTCATTAGTGACAAAAGATAAAATGAAGAAAATATAATTTATTATATTTTGAACTTCAAAAATAATAAATAATTTAAAATAATTAATTTTAATAACTATAATAAATAATTTAATACAGTGAAAATATTAGTTATATTCACCCTACCAAACGACCCTAAGTTTAGAATCTGAATGATCAAATTCATTCACGTACAAGTACTATAGTAATAAATGCATACATACAATTAGAGAAGGGTGACAAGAAAAAGACACGAATCGTATTGAAAAAAAATGGAACCCCCATGGACTCACGCGAGTTGACAAGTGGTAAGGTGATTGGAGTATAACCACTCCAACGTCGAGGGTTCGAATTCGTGTGGTGACAGTCTTTACTGAAATATTGCAAGGGCTATTGCTGAATTCGTGACTCGGTTCTCTCTTTTACAGAACTGTCACTCACATATATCCCTCGATTTACGTTCTATCTAGCCAATGAACTTTTGATAAAGATGGAGAATTTCACCATCGAAACTTTCCCTATTCACAGAGAAAAGGGTGACAAGAAAAAGTAAGAAGAGAAAGAGACCGAGAGAAAGAGATGGAGCCCTGACCCAATCTGTCTGTTGTCCTATCGATATTTGTTCCAAAAGGTACGCGGTAAACGAGGGTCCTCTTTTTCAAATTCAAAAGCTTATGGACCCATTGGTCATATACTATTCATTTGTCTTGGAGTATGTAAAGATTGTTGATATTTCTTGTTTTTATTTGTGTTTTCCCAACTATCGAGCAACTCATAACTCAAGTTCAACTACTCCTCTGACTTATTTGTATGGCCTCATTAAATTCTGCATGTATTCCCTCCGTCTTATATTATATGATCATTTTTTTTACATGTATTTTAAAAAAATTTAAATAAGAAAATTATTTTTTTACTAAATTACTTTTATCTTTTTAATTAATTATACTCTAACTAATATTAATTATTTCAAAAAATAATTAATATTAAAATAAAATAGAAAAACTTAATTAATTTTATATTATTTTTAAAAAATGATCAAGTAATTTAAGATAAGTATTTTTAATAATATGGCCAAATAATATAAGACATAAGAAGTACCAAATAACTCCCCTTCCCCTATCTATTGCATACAAATTTGTTTTCTACAATTAGGGCACCTAATGAATATTTAAGGTAACAGCTCATAACAAATGTATATTATTACATTCTTTTCTTTTTAATCAATATAAAAAAGAATGATATCTTTATATATTTCGTAATAATATAATTTTAAATTTTTTATTTTACCCTTAATGAAATAATTTGTAACCATAAAGATGGCATGTATTTATATAGTTATTAATTACTCATATAAGGAAGATATAATAGTAATTGAGCTAAATACTTCTTGTGATAAATGATAATCACTCTGTTCCAATTTTACCTGTACATAATATTATTTTTAAATTAGTCTATTTAATAATAAATAAAATATTTTTATAATTGAAAAGAAATCAACTTGAAGTTCTCTATTTTATCATTAATAAAAAGTTTTTCTAGGTACACAAACATTATAAGTTATAACATGTTTAAGATCATATGATTCAAATGCTCATTGTCACGAATTACAACAAAATTTTAAATTTTTTCATTTTTTTTAAATGTTATTTTGAGTCAAATTATGTACATAAGTAAAAATATTGGAAAGAGTATTAAATGTGTGTATTAAAATTTTAAATGACTGATAAAAAGGACATAAGAGAGTACTAATTTTTTTTGGTAAATCCACGACTTTCATATATATCTATATATTACAACCGGAATTAATTTGTTTGTCATGGTTCCTAAAATGTATGCCCAAAGCACTTCATTGGTAAACATGGGAGAAACTACATAAATCATTGGGTCACCAGCAAATTCCCTTTAGCTCCTTGTTATGATCAAGTGTTTGCCACCCTATTTTGTTCTTTGTATTTGTGTCGAATAAGCGATTTTCCCATCTTGATCAGCAACAACCTGCATACATACATAATAGGATTTAATATTTTATTACCTTTGTTTATCATGTTAACCACATCTACTGAATCCACTTCAACTTGGATTGGTGTTAAACCATTATTCCAAGCTACTTGCAGACCCGACCTGAGGGCTAAAATTTCAGCCTTAGGGTTTAAGGCTTCATGAATAGTTCCCATAAAGCCTGTCACCCAATCTCCATTAGAGTTCCTAATGATACCTCCAATCCTCTCATTCCCTAAAACATCCTCACTAGCATCATCAATGTTATGCTTAAAAGAGTTCCTAGGAGGAGGATCCCATTTGAGGCTGATTTTTGTCCTAAAGTTCTTATGCTTGGTGTCTCTAGCACAGAGATGCTACTCAGTGGCATGGTTGATGATTTTCACTGTAACATCCCGTACTTTCGGATCACGGTTCGAATCGCTAGGCGTATGTAAATCGTTAGGCGTGTGTAAATAGACCCGAGCGTTGGGAAAATTTATGTTATGTTTAAGTATGCTAATAAGAGATTTGTATATAGAATGATTAAACCCCGAAATGATTTTGGACGTAACAAATGTGACGACGGGGAGCGGAAATAAATTTGGCGTGCATAAAGAGGTTATGGACTAATGTCATATCACAAAATTATGACATTGATGATATGAAGGTCCTATAAGTTATTAAGATTTAAGTGAGTTGGAATTACGAAATTAATTATGTGTGTGATTGATAAATTGTACGGAGGCAGGTCACTTAATTAATTAAGTGACCGTGCATGTTAAGGGTCTATGTGTCATTGGTGGAAGGCTCTCCACCGCTAAGACAATTTAGTGGGAGACCACATTATTAGCATGCATTAATGCACTTCAAGGCATCTCTAAAAGGGAATAAACAGAGGAGCAACATTGTACAATTTAGGATATATATTATAAATCAGTACAATGCGCTTCACTAGTTTAAGTAGTATCGTGAGGCACTAACAAGACCCCTCCCAAATCCATTTTGTACATGTAACTGAAACAAGGCCATTTCGGTTTTGTGTTGATTAAGAAAAAAAAGGGTGTACGAAGCAGCAGTAGTATACTAGGATATCAGTGCAGAATTGATAATTGAAGCTTCCATTTTAAAGTTCAAAATTCGAGTTATTAAGCTTAGATTTAAGGTATGTTAAGGCAAATTATTTCTTTTATTTGTCATGTTCCATGTAACGAAATATAACTGTGATATTGCTCCATAATTTATTCTACTCCTAGTAGTTAAGAATACTCATGTTATTGATTCCTACGTTAAAAGTATGTCTAAATATGTTTCTAAGTCCTTTTTTAGGCATACGGAAAAGATGTTGATGTTTTCAATGTTAGCCGAAGGTATAAAGGTATTATGTCATCCGTTGAGATTGGAATATGGTGTTACCATTCATGAATTTTCATTTGCATTGCATTCATGTTTTACCCAAGACCGTATATTGGGGACGAAAAATGGGAGACGCAGACCACCTGATCAGCTGGGATGTGATAATGATAAAGCCTGTGTGGCTAGCTTGTGTGGCTTAATGAAGGAAGATGTCTGATTAAGGGCCAATATATATATATATATATATATATATATATATATATATATATATATATATATATATGTTGTGGGAAGGAAGATGCCCTTGTATGGCCAGTATATATGTATTTACCGCATTATGTATGACATTTAGAATACCCACAGAGGCCTACATGAAACGATGCCCACAGAGGCTGTTATGGTAAGGAAGATGCCCAATGGGGCTGATGTATATGTATACCGCATTTTGCATGACGTTTAGGCATATGTATTAGGACCCTCAGAGATATGTATTATTGGTGGGTTGTTTCTGTTTCAGTTATTGGTATATCCCTGTTATACTATTGTTCATGCCTGACATACTCAGTACATCAGTCGTACTGACGTCCCTTTTGTCGGGGGACACTGCATTTCATGCCCGCATGTTCAGTTAAAGAGGGTGACAGTTCACGCTAGTAGGTTGCTGGTTCAGCTGATATTAAAGCACTCTATTTGTTTCAGAGTTGCAGTTGGTCGTGGTATAGTATTTTTGCGTCTGCATCTGGGTATGGCGGGGTCCTGTCCCATTCTTTTGATGTCATGTATTCTTTAGAGGCTTGTAGACAGGTGTCCTGTGGTTAGTTGTCATGTATGACCTTGTCGGCCTTGGTATGGGTATGTATATATATAAGTTGGTTTTCTGGTTAAGAGTTTTCATAATCTTGTTCGATTTAGTCCGTATGTTAATTGTGAATAGAAGTTGGTTGTACGATTAGCAGTACCCGACGGGTGGGGTTCGGGTGCCCATCGCGGCCCTCCGATTTGGGTCGTGACATTCACAATCTGAACACTGTCATTTTTTACATTAAAGAGGAAGATTTCCCATAGGCATAAAGGAAGGAGATCTTCCTAGTAGAGATAAGAGTTGAAATACTTTCTTTTTAGAAACATGCAAGTATTAGGCCAATCTGTTGTATTAAAGAGTATTTATCAGTATACTCTTCATTGGAGTAGTGCTGGGAGATGTTGTTCCAGTAGAGGGTTGCATTAGGACATCCAAAGAAGATATGGGAAATTGTCTCCGTATTGTCACAGAAATGACAGTTTGGACTGATGTTTAGTCCAATACTATGGAGGAACTTACTGGTAGAGAGTCTTTTGTGGTGCATGAACCAGAGAAAGTGCTTGATCTTGTTTGGGGTTTTGATTTTCCAAATCCAAGAGAAAGGTTTAAGGGGTGCATCCTCATTATTAGAATTCTCAGTGTAGATGAAATGATGTGCATGTTTCATGGAGAAACTACCAACAACAGAGTTTTGCCAAACTAGCTTCTCTTCAGCATTAGAATCATTAGGAATGATGATTGATTGAATAGAGTTTTTGACACTATCAGACAAGTATAAGGAAATTCTATCAAAATCCCAATTCCCAGCATTGTGAAAGCTGCGAACTTTGGCATGCTAGTCTTCAAACTTGAGAGGGCCATTCAACATATTTCTGACTGGCTTGAGGTTAGAAATCCAGGTCCTGCCAGTCATGTTAAGGAATTTTGTTTTCCAGCCTGCCATCTTCTGGTGCATTGTATCTAAAATGTACTTGAATTCATTATTGGTAGGCTTAGAGTGGAAGATTGTGAAACCTAAGTATTTCCCAAAGTCTTTGCAACTTTTAATTTGGAGAATGTTGGAGCAGTAGGAATCATGTTGATCCTGGCAGTTCTTTGAGAAAATAACTTTGGATTTGGCAAGGTTTATCTTTTGGCCTGATTTAGAGTTGAAAGCATGGAGGGTATTCAATGCAGTTTTTGTTATTGGCCCTGGCAAAGAAAGTAAGATCATCAGCAAAGAACAAATTAGAGATCCTTGGTCCAAAAGGGTTGATTTTAATAGGGAACCAACTGTTGGAGGATACACTATTGTTGATGTCTTTGGAGATAATTTCCATACACATAATGAATATGTATGGGGATATGGGATCACATTGCATGATACCTCTAGAAGACCATTGACTAGCACAAAGATAGAGCTTGTGGAAATGCAAAAAAATTAAAGTACAATAGTTGTAATTTTTTTATGAAAACCCAACCTATGCATAATACTCCTAATGAAGGACCATTCAATTCTGTCAAAAGTCTTTTCCAGGTCAATCTTTAGAATCATGTTAGCATTTTTCTCTTTTATTTTATTAAAGTGAGAGATATACTCTTGAACAATAATGGCATTGTCAACAGCCTCCTATTTGAGAGAAAGTTGGCTTGGCTAGGCCCAATAATGGAATGAGGGAAAGGTTTAACCCTACTCACTAGGATTTTTGTGACCATTTTGTAGACTGTGTTGAAAAGGCCAATGGGTTTGAAATTCTTTAGCATTGTGGCATCAACACATTTTGGAATCGGGCACATGTAGGTGGTATTCATTTCAGGATCCATTTTTTTGGTATTAATATTGTGAATAAGTATTGATTTATGATAGAGGATCAAATTGTGGTAGTTAATTTGATTATGGAAATCCTTTTTGAACTGGGAGAAATTCTAGGTTCTATGTGGGGCTTTTATTAAATTTTCCAATTGAAGGTCCAAAGAGTATAGGTTTCTAATTACCTTAACAATATAATCATCTACTACGTGTTTATACTTTTGGGTTATAAAGTTTGGATCTTGAAACTGTGGGCCGGAATTGGTTTTGAAAGTCTTGATTTGTTCAAGACTATGTCCTTGTATTATGTGTTTGCTTACTATTAACATATAGTATATTCGCGTTAGACTGCGATTACTTCGAGGCACTCCAAAAGGGAAAGGCTGGCACTGAAGATAGATTGTTTATGGCTCATACTCCGCAATGAGGTAGGCTACAGTTTAGTTTTTTGAGACTTTGATAGAAGTACATAGTAGTTATAAATGTTGAGGGATATTTGGCGTGTTTGGGGGTCCCACCATAGCGGTTGTGATGAACGCTTATGTGGGTACCGGTGTTGAACTGTGTTGATTGGTGATTTGGGGAATCAGCCTAAGCTGATTCCGACTGCTATTATTTAGGCTTATCGCTATTATGTAGGTTCGTCGCCATATTTAATATTATCGTATTTATTTATCACACATGCTTTGATATGATATCCTGATTGTACTTGGATTATTTTGGTTGGATTGTTTGTTATGATATCTAGATTGTGCTTATGTTACTAGTTGAATTCTGAAAGCATGTGTTATTCATATCCTATACTTGGTTGCATCTCATAGATTCTGACTTCTTGCTTTGTATTTTCATTTGCATTCTTACACTCATGGTTTTGATGATATTGATATGAGAGTGGTATGAAAATATTGCGGGTCCAAGGGATCGAAAAAGGTACACTATGAGATTATGGCAACATTGAGATGATGATGATACGGATGGCTCGGGTTGCACGCCATAACGGGTATGATAATACACGAGGATCGGGGGTGCACGCCTGCAAAAAATATTAATACAGTCAAGATCTAGGCTCTGATGGGACATTCCGGAGGGGTATATCAAATGTGTGGGTCCCCTAATGGATATACGATCATAATAAAAACATGACTACTATATAGAGGATGATCAAAGGTACCTGGCATAAGCATTGCATTCATATCATACATATCTCTTTGCATTGATTATTTGTTGATTAGTTTTGTGGATTGGTTACCCTGATTGGACTTATCTCTATGAATACTTATAAATTGGATTGATTTTATCGAATTGGGTTTATTCCATGATTGGGCTAGTTTCTGTAAACACTTGGATAAATGGCTTGATTGTGTTGAAATTGAATTGGTTGCCATATGTGGTTTGACTTTTGGTGTATGGATTTTGTGGGTTACAATTTGTAGGTCTAAGTACTTGATGTCAACTGTTGCGGTGGTCATGAAGGTCAACATGTTAGTACTATTGTCTAAATTCGAAAAACTATGTGTATTTGTATGTTGTCTGATAATTGATCGTATGTTTGGGTGATATGTCTTGTAAGGAACTTGTGATAAGTGTTGTTATTGGGAAAGTAGACGTTGAATGACCTATGTGTGTCCGACTGTAATTGCTTAGAAATTTAACTAAATCTAAAGGCTAAGAATAATAAAGGTATTAATGTCATCACAACTAACTTAAGTGTAATACTCTTAGAAAGCGTTCTAAAAGGATTGTTGTCATCTGAGTATTAATTTGTTTATTTGATGTGTTAAGTTGGGTAAATGGGGTTAAGCATGGATATGACTTGAACAAAAGAGTATTAATCGGTGAGTATTATGATATTAAGATCCTTGTATACGTGTATGGATTGACTGTACTTGACAGTGATTGGAACCTTATGTGAATAATATGACTTGATGAATTAGTGAATTGATATGTGTACAACGTAATTTATATGAGCTATTGAACTGTCTAGTATAGGATGATCTGGTATCAACTTGATATTTATTTTTGTTACGTATTTTCCGTCATTGTCGCTCTATGATGTCTACGAGGGTACATTGTGTATTCATGCTACACTTGCTGCATTCTTTTTGGATATAGATATAACACTTATTTACTGGTTCAGGACTTCGAGTTGAGTCTGAGTTGGGGGACTTCTAGTGTTCGGGAAGAGGATGCTTCCATTCAACATGTCATGGATACTCTTATCTTACTCCTTGTCTTTTATTTATCCGGAAGATATGCTCAAACATTCATTATATTGTTTAGGCATTTGGCATGTGTTATTCTTTATCAGACTTGTATTCGGTTAGAGCTCTTGTATTGTTAACCAAATTTGTGGGGGTTGTATTATTGGTTTCCAAACTTGTTCCACTTTTATATAAATTTAAGGCAATTTTTATTAAATATTGTTATTTCCCCATTTCTATTTAATTTATGTTGTTAATTTGGAAAAAGGTTCACCTACCGGTAGGGATAGTGTAGGTGCCACCACGATTCCTTAAAAGAGGTCGTGACAAAGTTCGTATCAGAGCTTTAGGTTAAACGATCTTAAATACAAGAGTAATGTCTAGTAGAGTCTCGCAGATTAGTTCGGAGACGTTCATACTTATCTTCGAGGGGCTTTGGAACGTTTAGGAAACTTCATTTTCGTCATTTCTTTCGTGCTAAGTTGACTCAAATTGGTATCTGAACTTCTTCTTCTATTCTATCACCGATGATAGTAAAACACTCTTTAATTCGTGCGTGAGTGGTTCAATATGATGTTGTGCAGTAGGGTATGAGATGTGTTACCATGATTCAGAAGAGTGGCCAAGTTCAGTCTCAGCTATGATTTGAAGGTTCAGTTGATTGGGGTTATGATTGTGACTCCTCAGTTTGGTGATATCCTTGGAAAGTGGGAATGACAATTCAAAGGTGCAAGAAAAGGAAATTGGATGGATCAATCTCTGATGTATGAAGGGAAAAATTAGTCTCTAACGTGTTTGTTGGGATAAGTTGCAAGGTGTACGAGGGTTGATGTCGTATAGGTTATGGAAAGGTTAAGTTCTTTCAGGAGATGGTTTTTCTGTTCGAGGTCAAGTGGAAATGTTACTTGTGAATGAGTGAAGCTTAAGGGAAGAGATAGTCACATTTTTTAGCCAAGAGTGTGCTCGTGGGTTCACTTGGCATTTTGAGGTTAATGATTATAGGGGATTGTTGAAACCAAGAGATTATTGATTTATAAGTTATTTAATAGTTTTTTTAGTATCGAGTGAGTGTAAGAAGTCGTATATGCGTTGGTATGTTAGACTCGTTGTAGGCTAATGGGAGCCAGTGATCGACTAATGGGAAAGACATTAGTGCTGGATAAGTGTAGAGTTCTAGTTAAAGGGTTATCGGGTGTTGCATCTAGTTCTTGGATAAGATTCGTGGGCATGATATATAAAGTTTAATACTTGAGAAGTTCTATAGTTGCGGGTACAACATCCTTGGAGTTGACCAAAGTACAGCGAACACTTACATGATTAGTTGGATGTGTATTGTTCGACAAAATAAGGTAAGGGTTGGTTCTTCACGGGTGAGCATCATTTAAGGACTATCAAATAAGGTGTTGGGCAATGGAGTTATTTATGGCAACATAATGATGACGGTTTGACTAATGTTAGTGGTGAAGAGCTGTTCAAATATCGATGATAGGGTCAGTGAACTTATGAACCAATATAAAAGAAGGATTATTTTGGTAGGAACTTTTGGCAAGGGTACTTCGATGAAACGATACGAGAATGTTAGCAGGGTTGAGTAATGATCGGTCATTAGTTGTGGTTATGATTTGAATGAAAGGTGTAAATTGAGAAATTAAGATAATTTGGAATGAGTAAGGTTCCTCTTTGAGAAAATGGAGATTTTAGATTCTAGCAACGGGAATTCTTGGGTTAGGTGTGAATTATGGTGGCTTTTTTCGCATCTTTCAGATCAAGTGAAATTGTTAGCATACTCAGATGAGTAGGTCTATGATAATTAACTAAGTGTTGCAACGAACGTTCCCTGGTGTTTATGATTGGCGACTGGTGGTAGAATGTGTTGAAGCGTTGTTGATTAATAGCACATGTGAGTATTTCATGTAGTAAAGACTTGGAGGTAATTATGCAAGGTAAGGTGCATAGATCTTATAGTAGATGTGTTAGGATTTGGTAAGGCGTGATGGTTGCGGGATTTGATACCTTCTGGATTGATAAAGTATAGTGAGGTCTTACTATTAGAGGCTCGATGGGTGGAGGTGTAGTAAATGAGGCCGCAGACTTGCGTCAAAATGTTAGAAGTTGTTGGCTAGTTAAGAGAAAGTACAAAGAGGATTTGATGTATATAGAGTTCATGTGGTTCTATCATAGTTGCATATCGGGTAGAAGTTGAGAAACGTGAAGGTTACAATCAAATGTACATGTCTTCGATACTAAGTTGATGACTTAGATAAAATCTATCTTTGAAGCTATGGGTGATGGCACGTGATTGATTATTTATGAGAAAAGAAATAGAAGAGGTCATAATATGATTGTGGAAAGCTTACTGGCTAATGTGGAATCAATTCGGGTGGCTATCGATGATTTAGATATTGAGTATTTTATACTGGGTCAGAGTCGTTCATTTGAGACCGGGTGGCTTGTGTTTCTATTGCGTGAAGGACTTATAGTGTTCTAGTAAACCACCGATACGGGTTTGATGGATTTTGATTTGGAAGGGAGGTATGACAGTGTTACCGATTCTCATTAAAATTATAAGTAAGATTAGTGATACATTTCGGATGGCAATGATTCAGACAGTTCTAATGGTTTACACGGATACTTGGCGGTGTATTGAGGAAGTACAAATGGTTATGGGGAGTCTTTAGAGTGATTAGTTTATTTTCGACAGATTTGGCACGGTAAGGTAATCAGTAGGTATATTATATAGTATGGTGATTTGGAAACTGAAGCAGATTCGGACAATGGGTGTGGATTAAGTGATTTTGACTTTGGGATACAGAACTAACGAGACTAGAATTAGCACAATCGGTCTTGGATAAGATCATGTTTGGATGAAATTACTTAGAATTTTCTCGGATAAAGCAAAGATTCTTTTCTAGCAAAATGTGGTGTGTGTCTATGTGTTTTAAGGAATCTTAGTGCAAATGACGGCATTGATAGTACAGAAAGAAGGCTAGTAAGTTCAGAATATGTTATCGATACAGGTTGGGCAATGGTTTGTGGTTACAACTAAAGGATGGTGGTGAGTGTTATGATAATTACTGATTTAATTGGACACGTAAAGAGGTACAGTGGTGATCAAATCAGAGAATTTGATCTTAGTCAATTCTTACATTCGAGAATTAGCTACGAAAAAAATTTCAGTTATGAAGAAATAAAGATTTAAGTCGTTGAGCTAAGTTAACGGTAGTTTGACTGATATAGTGAACAAGCGATACTGTCAGTATATTTCTTGCTATGATAGATATTCCTTGATTACATGTCAGCTTTCATACTTTTCTTTTTTCCATTCAAGGACGTATTTGTTTAATTGGTATAAGATTTAATGACTGGTCATCATTTTTAGCTAAAGACCTTTATTTACCTATTTTACCATTCCCGTGGTCTCTATATGGGGTTGTGATGTGCGGAGATGGGTGGCACGAATCTCCATGTCTACTTATATTAGTTTCAGATAAAACCCAAATTGAGAACCACTGAGTTAGACAATTTGACTCTAGGTTGACTTTTGAGTATATGGATTAGTTACTGGGTTTCGTGGCTTCCGATAGCTCTAAAGTGTCAATTATGACTTAGTCGAGTCATTGGTTTTCTTCCCGAGATAATCGGATGTATTATGTGTCCTTATTTGTAATATTTAGATATTTGGTTGTTCCGAATGATTCTTTAGAAAAGTATATCTCAGCTCGGTTAAATGGGAAATCTGAGGGAGTGAGTGAGTTCGTAGCACCGGTTACCTTGGGAGAGTATATCTAATTTGTGCCCGGGGGTCTCGGGAGTTTTTCGGGTGTTTGGTGGAAGTGTGAGTTAGAATTATAGTTGTTGGTGTCTAGTGTCCACCCCTGCGAGTTTGCCTCTATGGAGGTTGGCTCGCTGAAGCGGGATTTGTGTGGTTGGTTAAGTCCCGCCTCGACGGAGGTTTTTCATACTGGGGCATATGAAACTCAGCGGGATGTGTTCGCTTCTGCACAAAGGCAAGGTGTCAAGTGACCTCGCCTTAGCGAGGTGTCAAGTGACCTCGCCTCAGCTAGGTGTCAAGTGACCTCGCCTCAACGAGGTGTCAAGTGACCTCGCCTCAGCGAGTCTTTTTTCACGGGAGTGAGACTATGCCAGCGGAATCGATTTTGCTGGAGTGGAAATGATGTATCAGGTAACCTAATATAATCCCTAGGTAGAATCACTTTCACAAATAACTTTCATCTCGGTTTTTGAGCAGTCTAAAAAAGGTTCTTGAAGGTTTTTGGCTAATTTCTCCATAGAGATAAATTTCTTCACCCTTTTGTGGTATAATTCTTATATTGAGGTCTCTATTCTAGTTTTGGATTATAAAATTGGGGAAGATGAGTTCTAATTTTCAGTGAGTTTAAGAGAGGATTAATAAGTAATTTAAGGGTGTAATATGGATTAGTTGACTTTAATATTATGAATAAGTATTGATTTATGATATATTATGGTGGTTAATTTAATTATGGAAATCCTTTTTTGAACTAGGGGAAATTCTAGGGTTTATGTGGGGCTTTTCTTACATTGTCCAAATGAAGGTCAAAAGGAATATAAGTTTCTAATTAACTTAATGATATGATCATCTACTACGTGTTTATGCTTTTGGGTAATAAAGTTTGGATCTTGAAACCATGGGCCGAAAGTGGTTTTGGAAGTCTTGATTTGTTCAGGAATATGTCTTTGTATTATGTGTTAGCTTATTATTATCATACAGTATATGCGTGTTAGACTATGATTACTTCGAGGTGCTCTGAAAGGGTAAGGCTGGCACTGAAGATAGATTGTTCATGGCTCTTGTTCTGCAATGAGGTAGGATATAGTTTAGTTTTCGAGACTCCAATAGAAGTACATAGTAGTTATAAATGTTGATGGGTATTGGGCGAGTTTGGTGGTCCCACCTTAGCTGTTGTGATGAACTTGGGTGGGTACTGGTGTTGAACTATGTTAATGGGTGATTTGGAGAATCAGCCTTAAGCTAATTCGACTGCTGTTATTTGGGCTTGTCGCCATTATGTGGGCTCGTCGCCATATTTGATATTATCATGTTTATTTATCACACATGCTTTAATATGATATCCCGATTGTACTTGGATTATTGTGATTGGATTGTTTGTTATGATGTACGTATTGTATTTGAGTTGTTGAATTCTGAAAGTATATGTTATTCATTTCCTATACATGGTTGCATTTCATACATTCTGACTTCTTACCTTATATTGTCATTTGCATTCTTACACTCATTGTTATTAATTTTGATATGAGAGTGGTATGAAAATGTTGCAGGTCAAAGGGATCGAAAAAGGTACACTATGAGATTATGGCAATATTGAGATAATGATGATATGGATGGCTCGGATTGCATGCCGCAATGGGTATGATGATATGCGGGGATCGGGGTTGCATGCCTGCAACAAATATTATTATAGCCAAGAGCTGGACTCCGATAGGACATTCCAAAGGGGTATATGGACTTCGTGGGTCTCCCATAAGTGTACGATCATAATAAAAACTTGACGTATTGTATACAGGATGATCAAAGGTACCTGGCATATGCATTACATTCATATCATACACATCTCTTTGCATTGATTATTTGTTGATTAGTAATGTGGATTGGTTTTCATGATTGGGCTTGTCTCTATGAATACTAGTAAATTGGGTTGATTTTATCAAATCGGGTTTATTGCCATGATTGGGCTAAACTATGTAAACACTTGGATAAATGGCTTGATTGTGTTGAAATTGAATTGGTTTTCATGTGTGGTTTGACTTCTGGTGTATGGGTTTTGTGGGTTACAATTTGTAGGTCTAAGTACTTGATGTCAACTGTTTCGGTGGTCGTAATGGTCAACATGTCAGTACTATTTTTTAAATTCGTGAAACTATGTGCATTTGTATATTGTCTGATAATTGACGATATGTATGGGTAACGAGTCTAGTAAGGAACCTATGTTAAGTGTTTCTATTGGGAAAATAAATATTGAATGACCTATGTGTGTCAGATTGTAACTTCTTAGAGACTTAACTAAATTTAAAGCCTAAGAATAATAAAGGTGTTAATGTCATCACGGTTAGCATAAGTGTAATACTCATGGAAAGTTTTCTAAAAGGGTTGTTGTGATCTGAGTATTGACTTGTTTATTTGATGTGTTAAGTTGGGTAAGTGAGATTAAGCATGAATATGACTTGGACAAAAGAGTACTAATCAGTAGGTATTATGATATTAAGATTCCTGTATATGTGTATGCATTGATTGTATTTGACAGTGCCTAAAACCTTATGTGAACAATCTGACTTGATAAATCAGTGAATTGATATGTGTACAACGTGATTTATATGAGCTATTAAACTGTCTAGCATAGGCTTATCTGGTGTCAACTTGATATTTATTTCTGTTACGTATCTTCTGTTGTTGTCGGACTATGACGTCTACGGGGGTACGTCGTGTACTCATGCTACATTTGCTGCATTCTTTTTGGATGTAGATACAACGCTTATCTACCGGTTCAGGACTTCGAGTTGAGTCTGAGTTGTGGGACTTTCAGTGTTTGAGGAGAGGATGCTTCCATTCAACATGTTATGGATACTCTTATCTTACTCCTTGTATTTTATTTATCCGGAAGACATGTTGAAACATTTATTATTTTGTTCAGGCATTTGGCCTGTGTTATTCTTTATCAGACTTGTATTCGGTTAGAGCTCTTGTATTGTTGATCAGATTCGTGGGAATTGTATTATTGGTTTCCAAACTTATTCCATTTTTATATAAAGATAAGATAGTTTTATTAAATATTGTTATTTCTGCATTTCTTTTTAAATTATGTTGTTAATTTGGGAAGTGGTTTGTCCACCGGTGGAGACAGTGTAGGTGCCATCACGATTCCTTAAAAGGGATCGTGACTATGTTGTACTCTGGTACTGGGTGTGGGTATGAATCTTAAGATCCGATTTGATTTTTTTGGCTAATATCCGAAGGTCCTAGTCCACGTGCGCACTATTTCTATGGGGGAGTTGCACGCTAGATTTTAAGGAGGAGTAAGCCTTTGATCCATTGGATGATAGATCGCTCTTCCTTTTACATTGCATTTTCTCTTTCTCCACATCTTTTATGCCGGCACTTTCCCAGCATCCTCATCAGTGGCTTTCACTTGAGAATTAAAAAGATGGGGTTTAGAAAACTTACATGTGGCCGCACTGAAATATTTTACCTGTGTTGTGGCATGTTTTCCATCTACGCTTTTCTTTACTCCCTTCCCTTTTGCAGCGCTAATTGGGTCTTCTTCTTTTTGGGAAAGGCTACTGTTTTCCACTCTCCTTCTGCTCGTGGTGATGTTTCCTTCTGCTTGATGGTTTCTTCTCGATCCACATCGATCGAAGGAGTAATGTAATGACATCTTAGTGCAGTATGACCTATCCACCCACAACCCATACATAGGATGCCTTCACCTTCATAAACCATCGATTTTATATGATTGCCTATTGTAATGGATGTTGTTACCGGAATGTGGAGGAATTTTAACGCATATTCTTGCGTATCGCCCTCTCAATGTGTCAGAGGTACATGAATCAATCTTAAGGAGCTTTCCAATTATTCTACCCACTCTATTCAAAAAATTTCTATCATAGAATTTCGTGGATAATTGGGGTAGTCTGAGCCATATTGCAGTGTATGCAATGTTAGTTTCTTGCGACACGAAGTTTGGTTCCCATTGTCACACAGATAGGAAATTTTCAGTCACAAACCAAGGGTCCTGCTCTATAGATTTCGCAGAGTTCTAAGCCTTGAGGAATTTCAGAGTGAAGAAATCCCATCCCAGGTCTATTAGGACCAAAGGCTCAGATGACTTTCAAAGTTCTGTGAGTAGGGATGGCAGGTGTGTATAATTTTGCGGATTCCGCATCGCACCCGTCCCAGTTAAGGCGGGTATGTGTATAACTTTGGCGGATAGTAGGCGGGTATGGGTATTGAAAATGTATCCGTCACGGGTAGGCGGGTAGGTGGTGGATTTACAGTCAGTTGGGGTGGGTATGGGTATAACTTTGGCGGGTAGTAGGCGGGTATGGGTATTGAAAATATACCCGTCACGAGTAGGCGGGTAGGTGGTGGATTTACAGTCATACCCGCCTACCCGCCCTTCTTATTCCCGCCCGAAGCCCAAAATATTAGCAGCCCATAAGTCGTGCCTTCAGCCCATAAGTCACGACAAGTCTCTCATTCTCCAACAAAACTCAAAACCCTATGCCTCTTCAGTCCTTCACACCTTCACGCCTCCCTCTCTCTCGTTCCCCTTCTCGCCGTCTCTCCTCCCTCTCTCATTCTCGACGTCTCTGCCTTTTTTTTTAAAGGAAAAATCACAAACTTTTTTCACGAACCACCTCGACGTTTCTGCCTTTTTTTTTTTTTAAAGGAGATGCTGATCGGAAAATATTGTGAAATATTATTGTCTTTGCTTTGTGCTTTGGGGTTGTCTTGGTGAGGTCAATTTTTGTGCATTTGTTAAGTTTTACCTATTGGGTTTGTGGAGAACAATTGAAAAAGTTAAAAAACTTTAACTTATATAGCTGAAATAATATATGAGTTTTGTCTACATTTGTAATATATAGCTATTTAGGTGGATAATTTTTGGGTTTTCTTGGAAAATTTATTTTCTTGATTCCTTGTTGTGCAAGGGGGAAGAGGTGAAAAAAAATGAGGAATTCTGATAGTGAAAAAAATCCGAAATTCTCCTCCATCTCTCCCAAAGAAAATGAGATCGTGACAGTTTTGATTCTTGATTCAAAATTTTGGGATAATTTTTGGAATTTGAATTTTTGGGATCATGCTGATCACTAATTGATCACAAATGAATTAATTACAAAATATGGCAGGCGGGTATTGGCGGATATTTGCGGGTGACGGATATCCACTTGGGTGGTGGAGCGAGTGTGAATTTAGGAATATACCCGCCTAGACAGGTATGGATGTTGTGGCGAGTATAAAATTTTCTGACATGTACCCGCCCCGCCCAATTGCCATCCCTATCTGTGAGCTTTGTTTTCAGAATTCGGTGAGGAATTTTTCTTCCGAAAACTTTCACTATGAGTGAGTATTTCCATGGCTGGTATAGTCTATTCTTTCCCCCCTCTGAGAGGCATATTGGGTCATCTGCATTTTCTAGGTCCTCTTCTTTTGAGTCGAAGGAAAAAGTGCAGTCTTCATTTTGTTAAGAAGTGGTAGAGGTATTGTTCTTCTCTTGAACAATCTCTTTGTAGCTGTGTTTTGGACCCATATCTTCGTCCATTCTGTTTTTCTCGCAATCCAATGGTTCCGGTGGTAGTGAAGGTGAAATTTCCATACTTTCGTTGTGGGTTTTGGTCATGGGTGAGTATAGAACTAGAGTGTGGTTAGAGCTTCTCTCTCATCCCAACTCCTTGATAAAAATCGTTAAGAGACTGGGTAATAACAGTGAAGTAGTCAGACGCAAGCCTGGAAAGCTGAATTATAAAAAATAAAAAAAATCGTTAAGAGAGTACTAATTATTACGCACTCAGCATCATCCTACAATTTTTACTTTGTTACACTCTCATGGAGTAATTTGGTCTTAGTTGACCAAAGTAAAGTAAAATAGAAAAAATGCATGGTTGGCTACATGTAGCTGAAACTACTCTACAACCAGTGAAACACCGTTTTTAGTGATTGTCAGTACTGTGTTATTTATTGAAGGTTTTATTTGATGACACAATCAATCAGTCATAGTAGTATTACAATATCTAATGGCGTGCATTTGTATTAAATTTACAGCAATTAATCTCTTGGAATGTCTTTTTACTGACTACACTGACTTAGCTCACTCACTCTGTTGAGCACTGATAATTATATGTACTAGGTCAATTAGCTTTACGTTTCTATCCCATCCGATAGCTGTAAAATAGCTTGAACCTTTTAGGTTTACTAGCTATAACAAGTTAAAAAAACACTAACAAAGTATAAAAGTACTATAAATTGTCCATAAATATAAGTTAAATACTTTAATTAAAGTTACGTATGCTAAAAGTGTAAAAGATATTCACACTATTGAATACAATTTTAATTGATAAGTCGTTTGGTTAGTAGATTATGCTAGGATTATAATGCTGATTATTTAATACTAGTAATTTGTTTATGAATTAAATGAGATATATGATGTATAATTCAAAATATGTACCCCTTCATGCCATTTTATATGAAGGTGTTGTTGTTTGGGGAGTTATACAATTTTTTTTAGCTATAATATTCTCAATTTTTAAAAATATTTTGAATAGTTAATTGTGTTGACTTGTAGTATTCTTCATGTAGTTTTCAAATATGTAATTAAAGTTTATTTTAAAACTTTTGAAGAATATATACCCAGATTTTTAGTTAAAATTAAATATTTTAACCCTCATACTCTAAACACCTTCATATAAATTAGTATAAAGAGATCGATATTTGGTTTGAAATTAATAGACTTTATTTGATAAACTTTTTCTTCCAACTTTAACATTTGATATGTTAGTGAAAAAGGTAATAAGGTCATTTTGATAATTTTTCTCAAAGTCAACTAATCTTGGTATTATTATCCACATTCAATGAGGGATAAATAATACTACCAAGATCTTGGGATAAAGTTCATATTAATATTAGTTAATTCTCCTAACCAAACACATGACAATCTTTTCTTAAACTTTATTAGTATCCTAATTTTGATAATTCAAGATTCTGGTGGAATGACACGTAATCTCGATCAAGTCTTAATTAGAGGTCGTGGTTTTGAATTTTAGGAATATAGTCACTTTTGGCCGAGAATGATTTATGTCCAAAGTGAAACTTTTTTAAAATCAGTTTTGTGAAAATTTTCACTTTCACTCACAAAACTTCAAATTATTTTCAAGTAAAATGCATATCCAAACACAACTTTACATTCTAAAAATCACAACTTCAAACACTCAAATATTCAAGTTTAACTTCAAATTCTATGACCAAACGGGAAGTATGATTCTTTTTGGACATAAGGGTCAAAAACACACCTCAAGTATGACATTTTTTTGAGTTTCTTACGTCAATTATCATGTGTGAGAGTTTTCTACCTAAATTATCACTAACTAGTTAGTAAAACACACTTCAACTATCATTTGTTCACTTTTACTGCCTAATAGTTGAGGTAGAAAAAGTGAACAAATCATAGTTGATTTGTGTTTTGCTAACTAGTTAGTGATAGTTTTCACACCTGATAATTCAGATAGAAAAATAAAAAAAATGTAATAGTTAAAGGGTGTGTTTGACCCTTAACTCTTTTTTTATCATATTATTGGTACAAATTCTTTTCATCGAGAAAGAAGTGGGGGTGGGGGGTGGTGGTCCTTTCTGGAAGTCCAGCTGGTAGGGTCAGAATCTGCCAATAGCTTTTGTCCTCTTCAACTTCAATCTCTTCTTTTACCATCCTTATAATCCCCATTCCCTTCATCATCACGCACTCAATTTTCTCCTCTTCATCCCCCTAAAAGAAAGGCGAAAGTCTTGGGGGATAAAAAAAAGAAAAAGAAAAAAAAATTCAAGAAATCAAATAGGGAGCTTTTATTTTGTGGGGAATGTTGTCTGGCTCGAGGAATCTTCAATCTTGATCAATTATTTCTTACAGATCTATTATATTTTTATATGCTTTTATGGTAAACTTTTTTTTATGTAGATCTATGAATTTCGATCATGTTTTTGAGTGTCGTCGGACCAGGCTTCATTCCCCTCAAAGATATTGCTACCACGTAATTATTCTCACGATACACAAAGGTAGAGATAAGATCTGCGTAGATTTTATTTTTTTTAGATCTTATTTTGTGGGATGTTGTTGTTGATATACAAAGGTGAGGCCCATGTTTTGATTTTCTTTTAATTAATTTTTCATGTAGTTTTTATTTGTTTTTTGTGAGTTATATAACATTTCGGGCAAACTGTACTTGTTTAAATAACCTAACTAACTGGTGTGGACTTTATAGATTTCTGCAGATTGGTGTAATGATAAGGGTCTTGACTTTAGTTATTTTTGCATATTCTGATTCTCATTTTGTTTTCATCATTACAACCTTTTTTGATACTATGTATTTCATTTTGTCAGTAAAGAATAAGACAATACTTTTATTCATCATTGTGTTATGATAAAAAAAAATTTGGGTTTTCCTATCAATCTCTTTCTGCAAATATTCAGATCTGTTCAAAACCCTTTCTTCTTTTGCTTTTCTTCACATAGAGATCTATCTCTTTCTCTCTCAAGCAGATGAAATTTAAATTTTAAACTTGATGTGTATAATCTTTAAGATTTTTATTATTAAATTTGTTATACTTTTAAAATTATGGGTTCATAATTACATTTATGGTAATTTTAATGAATTTTCTTGCATTAATTTATATGCGGTATCGAAAATACTGGATCCAGATGAACCTAATAGTGTTAAGTTGCATCCGCCCCTGCTCACACACACAAAACACACACTAGTAACCCGCAAAGGTAGTCAAGTTAGTGTAGCAGTAGAGCGCGGAACCGCAAGGTCACGAGTTCGATCCCCTGCATAAACCTTCTTGGTTGAGCCTGTCACACATGACCTGCCAAGTGTAGTTAATCGACTGACGTGGTTTGCAGGCTATTGCGTCAGTTCAGGATTTACCATGTGCGCACTCGAAAGAGTAGAGGCTGTGGGTTCCTTCGTCAACAAAAAAAAACACACACACTAGTAGGTTTTTTAAGTAAGGTTGAGATTTGTCTAATCAAGATTCTAAATTAGAAATAACTTAACCTTTTGTATACCTCGCGATGCACTATACTATCTGCTAGATCTCAGCATTTTTCTTTTGATAATATCACGATTTTGTTGTATTTTATTTTAGTATTCTCCTAGTTTATCATTCTGCTATTACTGCATTCTCAGACTAATGAGTTTTTGTTTGTACTGTTTGTGTGGAGTCATATGACTTCAAGTTGAGTTTTCTTTTCAACGTTGGGAAACTAACTCACTTGACGAATATTAATCCCCACAAGTTACATAGTCGTAGGTGTTTACTTACTCTCGAACCGACTCAACTTAGTTTTTATGGTTAAGTTTCTACAGTAACAAATGGGAGTTCGATATTCCAAGATAGGAATTGGTGTTTTTTTCAGATTTATCTTCCAGTCGAAGGCCCATGTAATTAACAATTGACATAAACTAGAGACGAAACTAAGATTTAAATCGGGTGTCTTCAATGTTTAAGGTTTTTGTATTGAACTTTAAAGAGTTCAAACTCTAATATTTGTCGAAATTTAGTGGGTTTAGTTGTATGCATTGCACAAAGGCTGCATCCAGGGTTGGAGTTATGGGGCGGAAAGGGGTTCGTATATGTATATACAAGGTCAAAATTATTGATGTTTTTACTTCATTATATTTTGAATTCGCTTAGTAATAATCGTGGCATTGCTATCAACTGCATTAATGTGCACCTAACCTGAAGCTGATTGATATATTATCTGGACACTACTTGTAGCCACATTGACATTGTATAGGAAAATGTTCTAGCAGGAGTAATGAGTTTTTTTGTTATATCGAATATTGTTAAGTATTTGGGGGGTGTTTGGTATGATGAAAAATGTTTTAATAGAATTTTTTTTTTTTTGGAAAACAAGTGAGTTTCTTACTTATCTTTTAGTGTTTGGTAAGAAAGGAAAAAAAATATTATCCTAAGGATATTTGTATGTAATCTAGCAAAACACTATGGGAGTGGGATGGAGTGGGGAGTGGGGAGTGGGGCTTCGGGGTGGGATAGTCAAGGGGTGGGGTGGGGGAGTTGGGTGAGTGGAAGGAGATAATAAACTTAAAATTTCACTTTGTAACTTGTTTTCTCTATTTAGATTAAGGAAGTTATTTTCCTCGTGACACACCCTTGGTGATTGTCCTTTTTTACTTCTAATAATATTTTTTGTGCAAACGGGAGGACTATGTTTGATTGTTCTTGTTGCTAGCTAATAGGTTTGAGTTGAGAAAACATTAGAGCGGTCTTTAATGAGTACGTAAGATATAAATAGAACATCTGACTTGAAATTAAGTAAAAGTAGTTCCTCGGGCATAACTAGATGACAAATGAAGGGAATTTAAAATTAAGCTGGAGGCATGCAGTGTGGGTTCGAACACTGATGGGAGCAATTTGCTCTCTAATGTGGTAGGACCTTGTAGGTGATATCAGTTGCTCTGTTCTCAAACCCTGATCATTCAGACACATTTCGAGATTTACTGGTAATAGTGTTGACGGACATATCTCCAGAAATAATCTGATGATGTAAAATAAACTAAAAAAGTAAAAATATGCATATACAAAGTCCATCCTGATTAACCTCCGAGTGTGCTTTGTATTATTGTCCCACACTTATATCATTGATTCAATTTAACTGCACGTTTTCTCTTTTGAATTTAGCATGTAAAAGTGAGTACTAAATTGACATTAAACTATTTTGCAATTTAAGCAATGAAATTCATATATAATTTTTTAAACTCAAATTTAAATTGAACTTATCTACCTATATTTTTATGCTGAAATCTAGATTCAGCTTTGTATTTTTCTCTTTCCTTTTGTTTTAATGAAGTGAATACTAAATCAATATTAAGCTTTATTACATTGCCTATTAATACTGTTAGAAGATTTTCATGTCACTTTTTTTAGCTCGCCGTCAACTTGATATCCATGGCGCTACTATCTTTACAATCTAGATATAAACTTTTTTTATTTCATGTGACTTTTTTTAGCTCTCCACTCAACTCAATATTTTCTCTTTTTGTTCTTGATCTATGAGTATCGTCTTTATTACTTAAATTTTTTATTATCTTGCTATTTGACTTATATACTTATCCACTGCTAATCTCCTTTAAAATATAATAATATAGATTATTTAAATTATTATCTAAAATTATGTTTAAGTAATGCTTACGGGGGACATATTATAGAAAAAGTAGTTATAATATTATACAACACTTATAAAATGCTCTTTTCTTTTTCTTGAGATTCACACATCTTTAAATTTAAAATTTTCAGTTTTTTTTATACTTATTAGCTAAGCAAACGTCATAGTATTAGTTTAAAATTTTATTTTTTATTTATGATTTCCCCGTATATTCTGTAATTAATATTTGAGTGTAATTATGTAAAGTAGAGATCCTCATTCAATTAAGATTCATATTGTACACACTATATCTATTGTATTAATGAGAAGACTCCAACAAGGGAGATTAAAACAATTCTACATGGTATCAAGAGTCAAACCCTAAACCACATCTCTATAATTTTTTCTTCTAATCGCAGCCCCCCCTCTCTCTACTAGCGGCCACCCTACCCACACAAACCCTAAAAAAAAATCTCCTCTCTTGCTAACCGAAAATCAGCCACTCTAATGGCTTCCATGGCTATTCCCACCTCTCCCACGACTTCCTCCTCCTCCCCCGTCGTCACACACAACCCCCCCCACCTCCTCCTCTACTTTCTCCTTCCATCCGACATTTGCCATCACCAATATCAAGAACTTTATCCCTTTAGTTCTTGATCAAGAGGATGATCAATATTCATCGTGGGTTGAACTATTTCGCATTCATGCATGTTCTTACAACATGCTTGATCATATTGACAACACATTCCCCCGTCCTATCAATGTTGACGACACGACATGGCGTCGGCTTGACGCAATCGTCAAGCAATGGATTTATGGCACCATCTCTAAAGACTTGCTTCATACTATTATGAAAACATGCGCTTCAGCGCGTGAGCTATGGATTAGGTTGGAGAAAATTTTTCAGAACAACAAACATACACGTACCGTGTATCTTGAGGAACAATTCAATAACACGCATCTTGAAAACTTTGCGAACATGTCTGACTATTGCGAACAATTGAAATTAGTTGCCGATCAATTATCCAATGTGGGCACTCTGATTTTGGACACTAAGATGGTGTTGCAACTAATTAATGGTTTGCCGAAAGGGGAATACGACACACTCACAACGATGATACAACAGGTCGATCCCCTGCCCAGCTTCAACAAGGCCCAATCATAATTGGTTTTGGAAGAAAACAGACATGCTAAATAGGATGAACACGATCAAAAAGTGTTCGTAGTTGATGCACCGGAGACCACCACTGCACCCGCCGGCCCCACCGACAACCAACAGCGGTGGAGCAGCTACGAAGGCGACATAGGGCAAGGTCGAGGTGGCCAGCCACAACAGTCAGCTCAGTACCCAGTCTAGTGGGCTGGCCCACTACCTTGGTAGTTTTTTGGCAGTTGGGCCTCACAACCCTTCCCGTACTCGACTGCCCCAGCCCGCTGGCAGCAGCCCAGCTTGTTGGGCCTAGGTCCTTCCCCTCGCCCGACAGGCCCAACTCATCAGGCTCACATCACGGAGGCCCAACAGTCCACTGCCCAATCCGATTTTCTTACACCAACAGAATTGGCCCAGGCCTACAACACTATAAATTTACAACAGCTCGCCGATGCTTGGTACATGGATACGTGCGCCACACCCTACCTCACTCGAAACTCTGGTAATCTTCCACACCTATTTAATTTGCGAACTTCTCAATATATTTTGGTCAGAAATGGCATTCGCATTCCAATTCAAGGGTATGGAACCACACACACACCGAAACCTCACCCTCAATTTTCCCCCGTAACAGATGAATACAATTGTATCTCATCTTGCCAAATGACAAATGAGATCTGGGAAGCTCTCGAGACTTAACACGAGGGAACACGTCAAGTGAAGCAGTCAAAGATAGACATTCTCACTATCGAGTATGAACTATTTAAGATGAAAATTGGTGAGTCCATTCAGGACATGCATACCAGTGTCACCTTCATAATCAATGAACTCCATTCTCTCGGTGAAGTCATTAAAACCAACATATTAGTTCATAAGCATGTAAGTGTTCTCCTTACCTCTTGAAAAAGCAAAATTAACGCTATCTCAAAAGCTAACGACCTGCAAACAATGAGCATTGATGAGCTTATTAGAAATCTTAAGACTTATGAGCTGAAAAGACAAAATGATGATGAAAGAAGAGAGCCAGAGAAATAGAAGACATTGGTTCTCAAGACTGCTAAAAGTGACACAAGCAGTGATGAGTCTGATATGGCGTATCTTACTCGAAGATTTCAGAAGATGGTTTGAAAAAATGGTGGAGTCCTATAGAAAGAAAGCTCCAGCAAGAACTTCAAAAGAAATGATTGTTGTCACAAGTGTGGAAAGGCCGGTCATTTCATCAAAGAATGTCCCCTTCACAAGTAGGAGAACTATAAAAACAACACAAAAAAGTGGCTAAGAGGAACCAGGTTCTTGATAAAAAGTTCAAAAGGAGAGATGAAGTTGATAATCTAGTAACGTAAGCTTTGGCCGCATGGGGAGACTCTTCCAGTGAATATGAAGATGGAGATGACAAAGCTGATGCATCTATGATTGTTGTTGATAATGGACCTTCAGGATATGATTCAATATTTGCACTCATGGTCAAATCTGAGGTTGATGATGACTATGATCAAGACGAGGTAAATTTTCTTGATGTTCATAAAAACATGAAAAGTTACTCTCAAAGAAAATTGATGTCATTAGCAAATGTGTTAATTGATACATATTAGAGCCTTACCAATGAAAATGGTGGCTTAATTGAAGAAATTGGAGAATTAGAATAAGAGAGGGATGATATGGTGGTTTGCATTGAAAATTTAAAGGAAAGTGTTGATGAATTAACTAGAGAAAACTCTCTGTTAAAAAATCAAGTAAAAATGGATGAATACGCCTTCTAAAGGAAAAGAGATATCTAGTGAGACTTAGTTTGAGCATAAGAAAATCAAGAAGAGTCTCATTACTGAGCTAGAAAAGAATACACCGTTATAGGAGGATCTAGAAAGGGTGAAAGCTGATCTTGATAAGTTACTCCACTGGACCTGGTCCTCAGATGTAGTTGCTTTTATGTACAAGAGTAAAGGAGGAAGAAGTAAAGGCATTGGTTTCAAAAGGCCAAAACCCCTTATAATCCTCGCAGTAAGTATGTCACTAGCACCAAAAATTAGTTGTGCACGCATTGTGGTCAGACTGGCCATTACGAACATACATGTAAAGCCAAACTTCAGTTTGTGCAAAAAAAAAAAGCTTCATTGAGAAAAAGTCCAGGATTATGGGACCTGGTCCCCAAAAAAAGAAAACTATTTTGCTGGCATGGACTAAGCGAATCTTAATTTACCCATTCTATCACTATTAGGGACCCAAGCTGATTTGGATTCCTAAATCTAATCAGTAACTTGATTGAAGGCTTAAGTGAGTGGAGACAGTCAACAATTTGTACATGGATAGTGGCTGCTAAACGATTTTGACTGGAAAATGGATGATTTTCTCTCAGTACTCAAGGCTTTCCGTGGTGGGAGTCTCTCTTTTGGAAGCAGCAGAAACCATTTTTTCAATATTGGCAAGCCACTCTCCCATGCAATGGAAATAGGCACTGTGTAAATTGTCCAATGTTTATCATGTTGGGTATGTCTCAAATCAGTGATGAAGGAGATGAAGCAAGGCTCTTATCCTATTTTTGCACCATCGCCAACCTCAAATCTGATAATGTGGTGTTGATAGCAAAAAGGTTCAAGAATGTTTATATGAAAGATTGTGATTTACTAAATATAAGTGGCTTAACACTCCTTAGTGCCATGGATAATAATGATATATCATGGCATAGACAGCGAGACATAAAAGTTTATCTTTGCTGAACAAACTTGCTATGAAGGACTGGTTCATGGGGTTTCAGAAACCTATGTCAAACGATCATAAAGCGTGTGATGCTTGCATAATAGGAAAGAAGAATGGAAGCAATCATGATTTTTACTGCCTTCACATCTCATATGGAATTCAACTTGTGCCAAATCGATATCAAAAATATTTTTCTCTATAGAAATTTGAAAGAAGAAGACATTGTCCAGTAGCATCCGATATAGAGGGTTATGAACACCCTGAGCACGCCTATAAACTCAACATATATTGCTAAAAAGTGTTGTATGGTTTGAAGCATGCTCATCGGACTTGACATGTGTCGATGGCATCATTTTGTACCACTAGTGACTTCTGTGTGAGGAATTTTCCATGTTCGTAGGTATAAAATATGCGATGAGCATGACTAGGAGAGGAACCATGATCTGTCGACAACAATATATAGATGAGTTGCTGAAGAAGGTTAAGATGAAAATAATAAGCCCATTGACATATCTATAGATACTGCCACTTGGTTAGACCTGGATGCACCTGGTTTTATTATTAATGAAACCATGTATAGAGGTGTCCTTGGTTCTTTATGATATCGGAATATTGGTAGACCTGACATTGTGGTTAGTGATGGTTATGTGCAATGTTCCAATTAGGCTTGTAAGAACCTCATTTTGAAGGCAGCAACGAGAATTTTGAGGTATCTTAAAGGAGCTCTGGACATGGTCCTCTTCTACCCTTCAGGAGATAATCCTGAATTTTTTTTAAAACACTCATGTTGTTCAAGCTGGATGCTTGGTGTATGGAAAAGAGCTCATTTGAAATAGCACATCTCTCTAAGGTAATGTTTGATTTCTTGGGGGTACAAAGAAACAGACTTTTGTGGCCTCCTACTATAGAAATTGAATATGTAGATGCTACCTCTTGTTGTGATCAATTGATATGGGTCAAACAACTGCTTGATGTTTTTAGTGTGCTTACTGATCATGTATCTTTGGTGTATGACAAGACAACCAAACATAAGTGGTGTGAGGCACCATTTCCTGAAGGATAATGTTGAAAAGGCTCTGATTCATATGAAGTCCTTCAAGACAGAACCAGGTATACATGCATGGAAGTCTCAGGATAACACAAGTATAGGTAGTACTGCACGTCTCAGAGTTTTTGCCTTCACTTTAAAAAACTGTCAAAGAACCTGGTACTTGTAACTCAGGTTAGTAGTCTCTTCAGTACCTATATGTGTCGTAAATTGCTTAGAGTGCATTGTTATTAATTTTCTTCCCGCCTCCATTTCTAAAATGAGCCTTTAATCGTCATATCTCATCTGATACTTTACGAGAAACTAGGAGTCTCTTCCATCTTCATCCAATAAAAATGGTTCCTTCATTCACCTTATGACACCAAAAGCTCTCCTTCTCTCTTCTCTCAAACTCCCAAAGCAAAAATCCAGCTTATTCTCTCTCTCTTTCAAGCCAAACGGCGACCAAATTCCTCGTCCTCCTCAGCCCTATAAAAGTTGAAATATGTCTCAATCATCACCATCCACCTCACCCAAATCAATCACCACCGTGTGTTCTCCAAAATCCCCAAACTCGCTTGAACAAAACCCTCCAACCCACACAATCCCCTCTACCATCTTCAGCTTTACTTGTTCTTCCCTCTTCACATGTTCCTCCGCGCAGTCGAAAAAGTCAAACCCCTAAGAAATTTTTGCATGAAACTCCCTCCACCACTCTCTTAATCCAATAAAAATTGGTTCATTCGTTCACCTTATGACACCAAAAGTTCTCCTTCTCACTTATCTCAAACTCCCAAAGCAAAAATCCAGCTTATTCTCTCTCTTTCAAACCAAACGGCTACTAAATTCCTCGTCCTCCTCAGCCCTCCTCTGATAAAAGTTGAAATATGTCTCAATCATCACCATCCACCTCACCCAAATCAATCACCACCGTGTGTTCTCCAAAATCCCCAAACTCACTTGAACAAAACCCTCCAGTATCACCCACAAAATCCCCTCTATCATCTCCAACTTTACTTATTCTTCCCTCTTTACTTGTTCCTCCGCACAGTACAAAAAGTCAAAACCCTAAGAAATGTTTGCATGAAACTCCCTCTACCACTCATAAGGAGAAACCCTCAACAATCGATCTTGAACAGTCGAAAACTACGGTTGAGACAGGGGAGAAATCTGTGCAAATGGAAAGTGAACCGGCTGCGCTAAATTCCTCTTATGCTGCTAAGGATCAAGGAAAAAGTACTGAATCGACAAAGGAACATGTAATACTACTCTTTCTATTGATAAAGTTCTAAATGACTCAAGCAAAGGACAGTCTGAGTCCTCTGTCGACCATCTGTTTGATGGTAGTCTTTGTGAGGGAGAAAAAGGAAGGGAAAACATCTTGGAGAGTGAGGCTACTGAAATTGTGTCTAGTTTTGTAGAATCTTTGGATAGATTAAGTAGTAGAGAAACTGGTAAAGGAACCCGTGACTGTAGAATCTTTAGATAGAATGGGTTCCTTCACTTAGAGGGAATTTGTGACTAAACCTGAAAAAGGAAATTTGGATGAGGGAACTGGTCTCTCAACCCAAGGAGAGTATGAATCTCTTGTGTCTAACACTACTCTCATTTGGGATGAGACACCAGGTTCCTCAAGGGCAAATCTGGACATCATCCTCCAATCTGTGTTTACTATTGTTGTACCCCTAGAAGATCTCTCATCTAGAAAGGAACATGGTCCTGCCAATCCCTCCCATCAAATTGATACTGATGATGAAATAGTTTTGAGTGTTGTGTTCAAGAGAAAACCTTAGGTCTTGAAAAAGGCTCATTTGAGTGAAAATGAAAGAAAGCATATTGCCTATAAAGCACCAACCACCAGACTAAGGAAGAAAGTTCAACTAGAGTCTGCTCTGAAAGCCAATAAGGATAAAATCTCATTAAAGAAACAGAAATGGTTGGTGAAATTTTTGAATCACCTTCTGGTGTAGTGACTGTTGAAAATGAAGAAAATATAGTGGAGGACTATTTATTCATGAGAAAGAATTCCAAGAAGAGAAACATGGTGAAAAGAAAATCTGCTGAGAGTGTATATCCAGATGATGGGGCTGAAGACTTTCAGAAGAAGAAATGCGAGACACGTTCTCTCCGGAAGAGGAAGGAAGTTGTGGAAGAGGAACCTGGTTCCTTATTATAGAAGCAAAAAAAAAAGAACTGACTGAGTGAGAGAGGAAAGATATTCTAAAGTATCAAAATTTGTTGGATAGGAGAGTTTTTTATACTGATATTTCAGAAAGAAGTGGGATCAAGAAACTTCTAGAAATAGTTGAATTCCAGAAATTGAATCATCTATTTGCTCCTCCATCTCCCAGTGTGTTTGAAGAAGAAGTTGAAAAATTCTATGGAAACTAATCTGCTATTATTGATGATACCTTGGTGGTGAGTGTAAATGGGAATGACTTAGTCATTGATGAGGAGAAGCTTGATAAGATTCTTGGTGTCCCCACTGATGGATTGAGAATAGTAAAAGGGAGTGTTGCTTCGACTGAATTCTTGAATGTTATTGTGAAGCAAGAAAGGATAGGGACACGAACAACAATCTTCAAAAAACTCCTCAAGCCCAAATATCATCTCGTATTTGATTTTGTCAATAAAGTATTGATGCCTATGGTGGAGAGAATATCTCTGGCTGCCATTTCTGATTTGGTTCTCATTGAGGCATTAGCCAATTTCACTCCCATCAGCTTGCCCACCCTTATGATAAAGCACATTCTGATGGTGGCAAACGATGGTAGGCATGGTCTTCCCTACAGGTTCTTTCTCACTAAAGTTTTGAGCATTTTGATGTAAAATGGGGAAAGAAGACCATGGGAACCAAGAAACAAATGTTCATCTTGAGTACTTTGGACTAATGTTAGTGCATGTCGAGGAAAGGAGGAGTTAGAAGCAGTTACACAATTTCAAACCTAATTGAGGCTCAAGAAAAGACTGTTGTCGAGATCCAGAGGTTACATACTGAAACTGCAATCTTAAAATCTCAACTTGCCAAGAAGGGGAGAGAAACAGGTCCTAGTGGTCCCTTAGAGTAAGTCAATTCTCAGCTGAAGAATTAAAATGAAAAGATGAGGCAGAAGTTGGATGAGCTTCGTGAGTAACTGGTCCAGGACCAGAGGACTGCAAATGAGATAGTGCTGAGTGGCCATGAGTTAATGCTGCTGAACTTCTTTATGCTTGTGGTAACAACCTCTATTCTTTTCAATGATGTCAAAAGAGGAAAGTTCTGGGGTTTTGGGGCTACTACTGCATTGATGATATGTTGTCACTGATGTTAACATGGTGTGTTTGAAAGATCATAGGTCTGTTTCACAGGGGGAATAAGTGAAAATCTAGTTCTCAAGGGGAACATCTATTATGAGTTTGTCATCATCAAAAAGGAGAAAATTGATAAGTTGCGCTATTTTCGAGTTTTGATGATTTGTCAAACATATTCGAGGAACAAGATAGGAACCAGATTTGATCAGTTTCCTAGTTGTCGTACAGTAAACTCTACAGCTGTAAAAGTTGTTGCACTGTACCGACTGGCAGCAGCACAACTGCAGTCTGCTAGTCTAAGGCAAACAATGTAATGCCCCTCTCACTTGCTCTCATATATAAACAACATTTTACAACTGTGAAATCACCACTTGAAAACCTAGAAAACACATTCCTCTCAAGTGCCAGCCGTCGCTGCTCTCAAGACTTTCTTAAGAATAAAAATCCAACAAACTCAAGGATCAGATCCCAAGCACTGAAGATGTCTTAAGTTTGTAGTTTGTTGAGTCTTTGTCTTTTGATCTTTATTTGTATTCTCACACTACTTTCAAGAAGTGTCATAGTTGGACAGATTTTCAATCGTTATCAGTTGTTTACTTGGCTATAGTTAGTCAAGGAGTATTCTTTGCAATAGAGGTAATGTAAAGATCGTACAATAGAGTTGTTGTAAGAGGTAAGGAATAAATAATTTAATTCCTAGGTTACAATAGGTTGTAATCTAAACATTGTTCAGTTTTAGTGGAGTACGGGAAATCCTACTATAGTAGGTCATGATTTTTAATCTCTTGAGAAAGGAGTTTTCCACTTAAATATCTTGTGTTATTTACCTTCTGTCTTTACGTAAGAGAACCGATCGAGAACCTGGTTCTCTACTCTGTCTGGTGGACTCATATGTTACATCAAGTAAAAAATAATTACAACCGCTAATCTATATATAAAAAATATACACTACTTATATATAAATAATGTATATTATACATTTATCGGACAATAATTTTGATAGGCGGTTATACAAAGTAAATATCCCAAAATAATATTATAAATGTTGAAAAAGAGCATGTCGAGATCTATAAAAGACTATTAATAAAATAGCCACTCGATGAGAGGGTTGATTGAAATAAAAAAGATCTAGAAAGACTATTGAGGTGTACATACAATCTCTAGATATAAATTGCATAATTTTAAGCAAATTAAGCCTAAAAATTTGACATTCAGTAGTCATCTCCTTAAATCTCTCCATTTTTACTTATTCAATTCCATCTATGTCTCTCTTCTCTCTCTCTTTTTTTTTTGGTCGAAAAAACAACATCTTCTTCTTCAACCTTAACAGCAAATTACAGCTCCAATCAGAAATAAAATAACAGTTAAAAAAACCCATTGAACATTTTGCTCTCCTCTATTCTATCTTTTGCTATGTCTTACTACTCTCTATTCAATATCTTAGCAATCCACACTATATTTTTATATCTGTGTTTCCTACTATGTGTGCTACTTTTAATCTGCATTCCCTTTGTATCTGCTTGCAGATCATCTTTAATAGAGGTATTCTTTGATTCCACAAAGCTTTGGTATAGGATAGCTATTCTCACAGTCTAGAGGAAGGCTCTACTTATCTTACCTTGTGTTGTTCTTGCAATTCTTGTCCACCAGTCTTGAATATTCTGATTCCTCACTGAATTCCTAGCCAGTACAGTATATTTTCCATACATAGTTTTGAGAATCCACATTGAAAAAATAAATGATCTATAGTTTCAGAGTGATCCCCACATAACACACATTCATCATATTCACTTATTCACAAATGCTTCAACCTTGCCTTAGTCTGCAGTCTCCTATGCATGATTAATCAGCTGATAAACTGATACTTTGGTACACTGATCTTGCTTCATATTCCCTCCACTCTGGCCAATTTGTGCTAGTCCCTCTCCTCTATATATATCCTGATTCAAACTTGTCCTTCAGTCTATAAATATTTTTCTAATACCAAATGAGTCATTAGGGCTTTGTATTGCCACCAATAAGTCCCTTTGATATACACATGATTCACCCATTTCACCCACAAATTATCTTCCTTGCTAGCCACATTCCACACATATTTTTCCATAGCAACATCATTCCAAGTCAAGCAATAAATAATCCCCAACCCCCCTTCCTTTTTAGGCCGACAAATCATATCCCATGCTATCAATGGTGGTTAATCAATGTGCACCTGTCCAGTACATAGTAAATTCCTACACAATGCTACTATTTGTTTCATAATATTCCTACTCTCTTCTCTCTTTTGTCTTTCTTTCATTCCATCTCCTTAACTATCTCCTCCACATTTCTCTATCTTTCATTCGATCTCCTTAAATCTCTCTAATTAAAATTGAGAAAAATTATCTCATATTTTTTATACACTTCTGTTGATTGAATATGAAAATGAATACTAATTTCTGCTCAAAATATTACTACAAAAAAAATCACTACTTTTTCCACTGAAAAATTCAGTGGCTATTCTCAGTGGAAAACACCTAAATAATAGTGTTTTCACACGAAGAATTTAGAAAGTTTCTCAGCGTTTCAATGGGAACCTATTTGCCACTATGTGTTTCTACAGTGAGTTGATTCGGTGGGAATGAAGCGAAAAAATCATGTTTTATAGTATAAAATTTTAACGGAATGTCGGTGGAAAAAACCTTTGTTTTTAAAAGTGTATGTGATATACATGATGATATATATATTGTATGAACACTAGCATAATGTATGGAAAATAAATCGTTTCTATATATACTGATATACATTAACATGTATACATACTATCAAAATATATCCCATTTTTTTACACAATTCCATTGATTGAATATGATAATGGATATCAATTCCATCTCAACATATGTGATACATAATGATATGCATTGTATGTACACTAGCATAACGTATCTCAAATAAATGAGTATTATACATATACTATACATTAATATGTATACATATTATTCCTGTTATACATGTTGGGTTTACAAAGGATTGCAGGAACGGAAATTACAAGTAACTGCTTATGTAAGAATTGAAATTACAATTCAACTAGAAAACTGAAAATTACAAAGATGAACAAGAAAAACTGAAAAACTATTTTTGGTCGAGTAGTGTGGCACTCATTCTTAAGACAATATTGCCCCGTATGTATCATTTATACGTCCTAGACAATTTGTCTCCTAAGATAAAACAACAATGGAACACTTGAGCAAAGGAAATTCAAATGCTACCGTGAAGAATATTGAGTAACGAAATGATGCTTAGAAGATGTAGGAAGAAACTGTTTTGCTTGTGTATTTTCGTGTATATTGTAAGTGTGCCTCAACAAGGGTGTAAGGGGTGTTTATATAGGTGAGGGAGGAGCAGCAAAACTGCCTCCATAAGTGTCATTACTGGTCAAGTAATGACCATTATGGAGGTAGTAATGTCACCAAAATAAATAGTGAAGAACACCAACAGATTGGCCATTATAGGAGGAGTAATTCAGCCAAAATAAATGGTTGAATTGAGTGTTGTATGCGCTTTGACCGCCCAAATTCTTACTCGGAAACTCACTCAAACAGACATCTTGAAACTTCAGGGACAATTCGATTTCGAGTCTTATATACACAACAATTCTTTCTTCCTCTACCGATGAGGGAGAATTGATCACACACCACACTTTTCCATGCTTCAAATACCTTATTTCATGAACCAATATCTCTTTCATTTCTCAATGAAATTTGACGATTCTTGGGTCTCTACTGCATTCACGTACTTAGTAGATCATGCATGTGTGAAGAACCAGATTCTCCAACATACGTGAATACTAGTGTTTAAGCCGTTAAAGTTGGTCGGTCGCAACTCCCGCCAAAGGCTAATTTCCAACAATCCCTCTTGAAAGAGATTTTGGCGCACTCACATGGTGTCTTTTCATTTCCAAATATTTTCAATGGACCGATGTTGCATAAGGAGAGGTAGCTTCAGTTTTGAACCTTCCATAGTTGAATACCATCGGACTTACTTATCACACGGAACGTGATGTCTTGAACCGCCGCTGTTTAGTGTAAGCCAAGTCAATGGTACCAACACAACAAATTCTTACTCTTCTTCGTAATGTTTTGTCCGCTTTTGGCCATGGACAACGTCTTGGATTCTTAAGTGCTCATTTGAGGCGGCCCTCGCACTTAAATAGGTGGTCTCTCTACAAGGTATCCTCGCTATACCCCACTTCACAAGTGTTAGGAACCATTAAAAGTTTTCCAAAAACCTAACCTCAACTGCCGAGGATCATTACAGGTTTTGAAAACTTAACCTTTACCACATACCGCAGATAGCACTTAACGCTCATCGTGGGAACGACTTTGAATTTGGTGTTTCGTTCGTAAATCACTATTCGAAGTGCTCATGCTTCCAATCAAGCGATCAATCAACCTTTACAACTTAGTTTTCCCATTGAACCAAATTACTGGGATCTCCAGTTAGTAAGGTTGGGTTACCGCTGTATTAGTCCTTATATTTTGGGTTTAAGCCCATTCCCCTAGACAGGCAAGCCATCTAATCTTTAGGTAAGCCCTTTGTCAATGGGTTTGCTAGATTATCCTTTGACTTAATGTAATCAATGGATATTATACCTGGTGGGCGCATCATTGCTAACGGCCTTATGCCTCCGTCGAATATGACGAGACTTGCCGTTGTACATAGCATTCTCGCGCTTCCTAGAGCCGATCGATCGTCGCGGATCATTACAGAAGGTACGGGTTTGTTCCAACACGAAACATCCTCTAAGAAGTCATGAAGCCACTCAACTTCTTCTCCTGCTTTGTCTAAAGCGATAAACTCCGATTCCATCGTGGATCGGGCGATGCAAGTTTTCTTAGAGGATTTCCAAGACACAGCCCCACCACCAATTGGAAATATATACCCACCGGTGGACTTGGTGTTTCTATATCGATATCGGTTTGCACTGCACTCTCTAGTACATTGGATATCTCGAATAATGTAACTCAAAATTTAACGTGTTTCGTATTGTAATACCCAGATTCAACGCCTTCGATTATCACTCTGATTACGGTGAACCTAGCTAACTTATTGATCGCGTAAGTAATATCGGGTCGGGTGGCTTTGTTATATACATCAAACTACCGATCACCAGGCATATATCGCCTGGTATACAGTGCACCAAGATTTTTATCAAGCTTTTGATTTGTATCCATTGGTGACGCTTCTCGATGAACTTTCTAACATCTTGAACTTTCTCAAAACATACCAATGTAGTGAGATCGAGATAAGACCACCGTCGTCTTAGACATTTTAATCCCTAGGATGACATATGCGATACCCATATCTTTCATGTCAAGCATTGTTTCAACATGTTCTTAGTCTCTAGGATTACCCTAAGACTGCTTCGTGATCAACATGTCATCTACATACAGCATATCATAACAAATGAGTCGAGTTACCTTTCGTAAACACATTTATCACACTCATTAATGGCGAACCTTCGATAGTAGAGTATTATCAAATTTTTCGTGCCATTGCTTCGGGGGCTTGTTTCAGCCCAGAGATTTGATAAGTCATGCACTTTCTTCTCTTGCCCTGAACCATGTAAACCCCTCGGTTGGTCCATATAAATTTGTTATTCCAAATCACCATTTAGGAAGGTCGCCTTAACATCCATCCGGTGTATCTCAAGGTCACGCAAAGTCGCGATCGCACGAATCTGCAGATGGATGCCATCCGGATACCGGAGAAGTGTGTCAAAGTAGTCAAAGCCTTCCGTCTCGCCGATAGCCCTTGACTACCAACCTGGCCTTGTACTTGTCTATAGACCCATCTGCCTTGTATTTCCGCTTGAGTATCCATTTACACCCCAATGGTTTATTTTCCTATAAGATCAACCAACTCCCAAGTATGGTTATGCACTGAGCTTATTTCACTAATAGCTTCTTTCCAGAATGGTGCTCGAGTTGACAATGCCTTAGCAATTGTCCTTGGTTCATCATTAACCATATAAGATACAAAGTCGACCGAAGGATTTATCCTTCCCGCCCTTTGCTTTCACTCTTAGATCCATCTCCCTGAGTCTCCAAGTTCTGAACACTAGATTCCGGATGTTCACCTACCTCGAGATTCACTAGATATGAACTATTCTAGATCCTGGCACAAGGACTCCTTGCCTTGAGAGCTTTGTGCATAACTTCGCTTATGTAGAGGTTATGTCTTTTTCCTTTCTAGGAAAGGTATCTTCAAAGAATAAAACATTCCTTGATTCCATAATTGTACCCTGGTCGATATCTGGAATATATGACTTATGCACTAAGAAGCGATAATCACTACTGTTATTTGCATTTCCGATGAATATGCAATCTACAGTCTTAGGCCCAATCTTGACCTTATTTGGCTTGGGTACTTCAACCTTTGCCAAACAACCCCACACCTTAAAATATTTGTAGGTGGGTTTTTTTTCTTTCCATGATTCATATGGAGTTTTTTCCTTACCCTTATGTGGGGACTCTAAGAATCGACATGTAAGGACCGGCTCTCACATGTTTGGGAAAGTCCTGAACTGATAAGCAAGGCATTCATCATTTCCTTTAATGTGCGGTTTCTTACGCTCCGCCACACCGTTTTGATTGAGGTGAGTATGGAGCCGCTTGATGAATAATGCCTTCTTGGGCACAATATTCCTCAAAGGCGCCACATATTCTCCCCTCTATCGCTACGAACGGATTTAATCCAGAGACTAAGTTGGTTCTCAACTTCCGCTTTGTAACGTCGGAACGCTTCAAAGGCTTCATCTACTTACTTAACAAGTAAAGGTAACAATACCTTGTGCTATCGCCAATGAAAGTCACAGTACTTGTTCCCCCTCTAGTTCGTGGCAAACTTCAAATCACATATATCTCCAGGTGAATAGTTCTAGAGAGCCGTATTCGCTGACTGATCGAAAAGGAAGTTTCGTGAGTTTTGCCTCACGCACACCTCACACTTATGTTGAGGGTTTACGCCGATATACGGTAATAATTCCATCTTTTACCAGCCTTTGAATAGACTTGTAGTTAACGCGGTCCTAATCTATGATGCCATAAATTAGAAGACTCAAGCAAATAAGAAGAAGGTTCAACTTTATTTCCTCGACGCAATACGCATGGCATTCACTTTGAAGAGGCCTTCACAGACGGCAAGCCTCCCTACAAATGTGCCATTTTTAGTGAGTATAAACTTATTGGATTCAAACACTAGCCTAAAATCAGCATTAACCAATAAAGGTCCGTAAACTAAATTTCTTCTAATTTCGGGACGCATCACTTCACTTCGTGAGTGAGTTCCTGCCTAAGTCATCTTCAGACCACCTTTCCAACCCCTAGCACGTTCGAGGAAGCGTTGTTGCCCATGAACAGCTTCTTGTCGGTGACCGGAGTGTACGTGGAGAAGGCATCTTTGTTGGAACAGATGTGTCTTGTTGCACCTGTGTCCATCCACCACTGCATCGGATTCTCAACCAAGTTGGATTCTAGCACCACGGCCGAGAGATCCTCAATCATATCATCCAGGAGCTTGTCCTTGACGACGTTAGCTTAAGCCTTACCTTTCGACTTGGCTTTCTATTGTTGCTCAGTCTTGAGCTTGCGGCATTCCTTGATCTTATGACCAGGTTTCCCACAGTGATGACAATTACCTCTGAACATCTCTGCTGCAGGGGCTTTGCCGTCTTTCTGGAACTTCCGCTTCTTGCTTGAGTTCCCTTTTGCCTCAGCCAGATTCGCCTTTGCCTCAGCATGTTGTCTACCCTTTGGCAAGGTCTTCTTATTATCTTCCCCGGATTTGCGCTTTGATAACAAGCTCTTCAAAGGTCATCTCCTTTGTCTTGAGTTTCATAACTCATAAACTCATTCCATGAAGGAGGTAACTTTTCAATCGCTGATGCAACCAAAAAGCTGTTTGTTTGACTTCGGTCCTTCCAAATCCAGGTGATGTAAAATCATTTGGAATTCCGACTTGGGACATCATCGTCTTGCTGTCCACCATTTGGAATTTTAGAAATTTCCCAACGATGAACTTCTTAGTACCCGTGATCTTGTGCGTTGTACTTCTTTTGCGCTTTTTCCCACTCTTATAAGCAACTGCATAACAGACCGTGTGTAGAGGGTCTCGCCAAGCAATTCAAGATATAGTTCTTGCACTCCACGCATCACGAACCATCTTCATGCCGCATCCATGGATACCAAGGCCCCCTTCACCGCTTTCAAAGTAAGAGTCCATTTCATCTCCACCTTGTGGAGGATCTTCCGTAGTGAACCCGCCATGCCCATAACTCATAGTAGAACAACATCTTTTGCTGCCATCTCTTAAATTCTGATCCCATTAACTTTTCTTCATGATCATGGTGGTGTGAAGACGGTGGAGCTCCAACAATGAAGGAAAAGCAGTTATCGCCTTGAACGATAGAGCGAACACGCCAGTGAAAGGCGGCGGAGTTATCGCCTTGGCCGTAGCTGGCAGATGGCGGCAGGAAGTGCAAAAACGCGTTGCCTCGAGAGGCACAGAAAGCAAGAACATCACCATATTTCCAGCCATGTTATTGCAGTTATCATAAGCAAATATTGTCTTAAGTTGTTGGTTTTACAAAGGATTGCAGGAACGAAAATTACAAGTAACTGCTTATGTAAGAATTGAAATTACAATTCAACTAGAAAACTGAAAATTACAAAGATGAACAAGAAAATCAAAACTGCTTTTTGTTCGAAGTGTGGCACTCTGTCCTTAAGACAATATTGCCCCGTATGTATCATTTATACGTCCTGGACAATTTATCTCCCAAGATAAAACAGCAATGAAACACTTGAGTAAAGGAAACTCAAATGCTACCGTGAAGAATATTGAGTAACGAAATGATGCTTGGAAGATGTAGGAAGAAACTGTTTTGCTTGTGTATTTTCGTGTATATTGTAAGTGTGCCTCAACAAGGGTGTAATGGGTGTTTATATAGGTGAGGGAGGAGCAGCAAAACTGCCTCCATAAGTGTCATTACTGGTCAAGTAATGACCATTATGGAGGTAGTAATGTCACCAAAATAAATGGTGAAGAACACCAACGGATTGGCCATTATAGGAGGAGTAATTCAGCCAAAATAAATGGTTGAATTGAGTGTTGTGGCGTTTCTGCTTTGACCATCCAAATTCTTACTTTCTGGAAACTTCAGACCAAACTGTACATCTTGAAACTTCAGGGACAATTCGATTTCGAGTCTTATATACACAACAATTCTTTCTTCCTCTACCGATGAGGGAGAATTGATCACACAGCACACTTTTCCATGCTTCAAACACCTTACTTCGTGAACCAATATCTCTTTCATTTCTCAATGAAATTTGACGATTCTTGGCCCTACGGTTATCTACGTACTTAGTAGATCATGCATGTGTGAAGAACCGGATTCTCCAACATACGTAACACTAGTGTTTAAGCCGTTAAAGTTGGTCGGTCGCAACTCCCGCCAAAGGCTAATTTCCAACAATACATACTTATAATATATTCCATACTTTTTCAAAGCTTTTTATATTAATTTGTGTGGAAAATATGAGATATTTTTGATAGAATATCGGTTTTAATTAAAAAATATTAACGAGAGGTAATTGGATAAAACTTTCAGAAGCGAGGAATTTTGAGTTAAAATTTGACTGTTATTTTAGAGGAATTTCAAGTTCACTAAGAGAAACATAGTCTTAAATATGAGAATCTTTGAAATTGATTTTACAGGTTTGAATTTGAAAATTTTGAACTGAAACTTCAAACAACACGATCTGGATACCTTTAAAATTCTTATTTATTTGAACAAATTGATTGTTGGGGTCTGGGAGAAAACGGAAGTGAGGAGATTTAGGAGGAAGAAAAAGAAGAACTATAGAGATTTAAAGAAAAGATTTGGGGAAAAATGGATAAAATATTCAGATGAGGGAGACTGAATTTGAAAATTTAAAGCTATTTTAATGAATAATATTTGGTTATGAGATACGCATTTTATAGCCTGAAACATGGGTATTGTCTACCTAATGTCAATTTTCTAAAAATATATTTTATGTCATTTAATGTTCCAACTTGTTGTAGGGTGTCAAATTATAGTTGTCCCCGCTTTCTCCAAACTACATCGGCTACTAATAATTATTTATTTATTTCTCAAATATTTGGTCAAGTACCTTAATTCTCCAAATAAGTGTTTTTTTGTAGCAACAAAAAAACACTTCTAATTAAGGCTAGTGAGTGGGCCGGGTAGGCCCAGTCCCTGACACCGCTGTGGTCCCACTCCGACTTTTTTTTAAAAAAAATTGATGTATCGGGACTCGAATCGGGACGGGACATGGTCTCATCCCGACCCGTCCCGGCCCGCCCCAGTCCCGCCAGGCCTGACCCGGTCCCGCCTGAAATCCCCTTTGCACAAATCACCGTTGCACCAACGACCATTTTTACATTTTGGCCGTTGTGCAACGACCATTTTTTGCCTCCCTCAACCCCCTTAATATTTATGTTTAACCCATAAGTTATTATATTTACACTTTAACTCAATTTTCCTACTATAAATACCTCATTTTCTCTTCATCTTTCTCACAAATCTTCCTACAATCCCTCTAAATCTCTCAATCTATCTCTCTATAAGTCTACATTGTCTACTAAATATAGAATTTTATTTATTCATTTGGGAGTGAAGTTGGCAACTAGCTTGAGGATCTTCCATCGAGCAAAGTTTCAATTTTCAACCTCTCGATTACACGTCGACGTTACGTCGGCGTTTGATACATTCGTTCCTTCATTAAATTATTATTGTCTGTTTATTTTATTTAGCACACTTAATTTTATTTACTTTAATTATTTATTAGTATAATTATAAATTTATAATGGATGGATTTAAACGTATGCTTACGGGTAGGGGTCAGGCTTCTTCTAGTAGGGGCAACAAGGGCAAGGGTACTTCTTCTAGGCACCTATTTCTAGACAGAATCATATTCCTACATAGGATGATTTTGTTGATACTGAACATTTTCTTACAATACCATTAGATTTAGACGATGAGCTATTTTCTGGAACTCAAGAAGACTTTAATTTAGACGATGATCTAGATGATACACCCACTAATGTAGATGGCAACACCTACTAGTGCACCTTCGACTGAAATGCCTCCTATTCCCCCTAGTATGAGACGAGGTCCGGCAAAACGATCATTAAAATCAGATGCATGGACATTTTTTGATAGGGATGTAGAGAATCAAGTAGCTAATGTAAAATTTGTAAAGATGTCTTAAAATTTAAAACGGAAAAAGGTCACGGTGGGACGGGGGGGGGGGGGGGTTTAATGAGACACGTAGCAAGGGCTTATCCAGCTAGGTATGCCCAATACGAGGCTTCAAAACCAAGTGCGCAAACGACCGCTCCATCGGGACAAGGTTCACATACTGTCCCGGATCAAGAACAGTGTCAAATTAACCCCACGACGGGGGAAATTGTAGGCCCTAATTGCAATAAATATAGAGATAGAGAAGCAATAGCAAAATTAGTTGTTGTGGAGGGTTTGCCTTTTTCATTTCCTTCATCTCCTGATTTTATTTATTACATTAGAGAAATGTATAATCCTGCTTTTAACGGTTTTCCTAGATCAACTGTTAAGAGAGATGTATTAAATTTGCACATGAATATCAACATTATTTACGTTATTCATTATATCATTTTAATGGCAAAGTGGTTATCACTTCTGATATAGGCCGTAGTACTAACGGCCATGATTATTTAACGACAACCTGTCATTGGATAGATTATAAATGGTCTATGCAAAAACGTATCTTAGAGTATAGATATATAGATAATAGGCACACTTGTACTTTTATTGCAGAAAATATTTATCAAGTGTGCGATTATTACGGAATAACTGATAAAATTATGACTATTACATTAGATAACGATTCTTCTAATAATTATACTATTATAATTTTAAAAAATAGTTTAACTCCATCCTTTTCAGATCATTTTCATATAAAATGTGTGTGCCATATATATAACTTAGTTGTAAAGGATGGTTTATCACTTTTTGAAGACATTCTTAATAAAATACAATTTGCTATAAACTTTATTTTTAAAAATAATAGAATACAACGAAAAAAAGAATATAAAAAAACTTGTCACGATTTCCAACTACCTTATATAAAAATTCCAGAAGAAGTACCCACTATGTGAAATTCTTTATACGAGCAACTACTTGTTGTTTATGACTATAGAAAACCTATGACTTTATTTTTTAACTCTCATAATAAAAATCCAGTTGATATGGTTGTAGTTAGCGATTGGAAAAAAATTTCCGAACTTATTGTATTTCTAGAGAAAAAAATTTCAAGCAACAAAAGAATTTTCCGGTATATATTATCATATTATTTCAACTATGTTGTTTTATATAGCTCTAATATTTTTACTGCTTAATGAATATATGGATAAACCAGCTTATAAGGCAACTATTAAAAAAATATTTATCAAAATAAAAAAATATTTTATTCCTATTCCCACTATTTATATTATTGGTGTTGTATTAAATTCGAATATTAAAATAGACGGTAGTAAATCACTTATTGAAACTATTTATGATTGTATAGCAGTACTACCACCTCCAAGTCCCGAAAAATTCAAATCACCCACCACCTATTGAACAAACTAAAGAAGAAGTGTTGTCTAGCGAAAAAGACGAATGCAAAAAGTATAGATGTTTTACCAATAATAAAGTGCTAGCAACCTACCAGCTTCCATACCATCTTCTTCTTCTTCAACACAACCTCACAAAAGACATGTTGTTTCTGCGGCTAGTATTGAAAGCCTCAAAAATAAAATGTACGGCCGTAACGCTACTAACCAAATTAGCGAGTTTGATATTTTTATTTTGCAGGGTTCTGTACCGTACCAAGCAGTTCTCAATGAAGAAGGACGTGAAGACTTGCTGAAATACTGGAGGGGGAATGAGAAGACCTTTTCGACACTTTCAATGATGGCCCAAGATGTTTTGAACATTCAAGCATCATCAACGGCGTTTGAAAGCGCTTTTTCTGCCGGCAGATATCAAATAGGAGAGCACAGACACTCATTAGCCGGAGACAGCTTGGAGATTGTAGTATTATTCAGAGATTGGATACGAGCAGAACGGAGAAGGTGCGGTCAACTAGAGATCAACGAAAAAGAAGACGAAAACTACAATGAAATCTTATCCGAAGGTGATGGAAGCGACATGGAGCAATATGACCAACAAATATCAATTCCAACCGAAGAACCACATGAAATTATCAAGAAACTAGAACAGGTTTTTTTCAAAATGTAATTTTTTTAATTGCAATTTTACTATGTAATTTGCAACTTTTGAACAACACTACAAAGTTGCAATTTTGACAATTATATTTGTATTAGAAAAAAAATCATGTCTATTAAATAATATAAGAGGCACAAAAACAGTCTTGAGATGTTTTTATTACACTATCTTGTTTAATTATTGAGTTTTTTATATATATGTTATTTTTTAAATTAAGTGCAAAAAAAAAAATCCCGCCCGCCGCCTTTTAAAGCGGACGGGGGCGGGGCGGCGAATCCACTGTCCGATCCACTTTGTCCGCCCGACCGATCCCGCCCCGCCCCGCCCCGATCCCGCCTATCCCAACCCGACTCATCCCGGCCCGGCCCACTGGCCACCTCTACTTCTAATTAGGGTCTTCATTGTTGGGCAGCTCTTTAAATTAGGCTACAAATGATGAAACTATTTTCTCAAGGCCAAGATGTTAGCTTATCAGAGGCCTAAATTTTTGTCACATGAAAGGGACTCATGGCACGCTAAGTCAAAGGAAGGGCCAATAGAATCATGCCACATGTAAAAATGACTATTATTGCAAGTCAAATCAAAGGCCTATAAAAATGTGTCACGTGTACAAGTCACTACTAAAACAAATGTCAAAAACGACCTCAAAAGAAGTAAAAAAAAAAGTAAACTTAGGAGGTCGATTTGCACCAAAAAAAATCAGAAAAGTGGAAACTGACCTCTGGTGGTAGGTTTTTTTTTAACTAAAAATAATATTAACTTTTTTTTTTTGCAAACTACCGACCTATGGAGGTCGTTCTTTCGTTACAAAATGAATTTAAAGAGTATAAATTAAAAATGTCTTAAAGCAATAATTCATTATTCTAATGGTAGAAATGTATCCTACCACGATCAAGACGGGGTTCGATTCTCGAATGATTCATTTTATAATTGTGTAATTCTAAAACTGGCCTCCTTAGAAAATATCGAGTCCAAATTTTGCGACCTCTTGAGGTCGTTTCAAAAAGCCACAAAGAATTTACTGACCTACGCATGAGGTCAGTTTTTACGTCGACTGTCACGATCCCTTTCGGGCGTCGTGATGACACCTACATTTTCCCCACTTGTAGGCGAACCACTTTCCAAAATCCAAAAACATAAACAATAATAAAGCGGAAATAGAATAAATGATTAATCAAACTATCTCGGTGATATAAATAAAAGAGTAGCAGAATATCAAATATCTACTTATTACATTCCCATTGATCTACTCTGGTCAGTACAAGAGCCACTAAAACATAATAAGAGGAATGTCTGAATAAGTCTGAAACTGTCTCACAAATACAAGTAAAGATAAGAGACAATGAAGAAACATACAGGGCATGTTGAGGATGTGCAGTCTCACCTTGAATACTTAAGTTTATCAAGTTCCGACTCAGTCACGTCATCTGGTGATGTATTTGCATAAAAAAATGCAGCAAGTATAGTATGAGGTATGAGATGCAATTAATTTCAGCAATGAATATCACATGCCTCATGATTATCAATAGCACATAATTCCACATAATCAGTTTACCATCTCATAACAATATCATTATCTTACTTTCCTGGTCTTATTGGACTCATAACGTTCCATACCACTCTATTTCAATAACCGAACAATCATGAGTGTATGAATGCAAAAGTAATAAGACAAGTAGTCATGAAGTATGAGATGCAATCAAGTTCAAGAGATGAATATCACATGTCTCAGGATTATCAATAGCGTATAATTCCACATAATCAGTTTTTCACATCAGAATGCATATGTGATGAGTAATTCACAAATAATATAAACAATGGTGATAAGCCCACGTAATGGAGACAAGCCCAGATAACCGGAGTTGGAATCAACCCTAAGGATGATCCCCAAACAGTTCAACACTGGTACCCACCCAAGCGCTCATCACAGCTACTAAGGTGTGACCCTCAACAATCCCAATATCCCTCAACATTTATATAAATTATATGTTTCTATCGAAGTCTAAAGAGTAAACCGTAGCCTACCTAAAAGCATAATAGGAGCCACGAACTGTCCCTCAACCAAGGCCTAAACCTTGCGAAGTGCCTCTGATCGATCGTAGTCTAGTATTATAGAATCTACGTCAACAAGTATTCTAAATATGTACATAAAGGAATAACCTTTCAAGGAAACCGACTACCAGACCCTCAAATCGATCCCGGGCCCATAAGGGTAAAGTCAAAACTTTAACGTTCTAAAAGCATGGAAGCGGTCTAATAAGTCATATCCTTAAGTTAATTAAGATTCTAATCACTTTTAGGCATTCAATTGCCTTTTAATCTCAAAGCCTCCAAATTAGGCTAACCTTAGAAATCGTCCCATAAACTCATTCAAATCAACAATTCAACATTATAATATGTCATACTATCATTACTCAACTTATATCTACAATATCATAGCATAAAGATTCAATATTAGCCTCGAATTCCATGATTTTAGGTCTCTTATTCTCAAACACAAACCCTAGGTTCATTGTACCCAAAACATGAAATAAATTCAAGATTTAATGACATAAACATGACTAACTAATCAAAATAGATTAAAATCTTTCCCCCAAAGATAAATAGTGATGAAAACCTCCAAAATTTCCTCCCACTCGAGCTTAGATCTCAAAAAGATGGAATAAGAAAAGCGATTTGAAATGGGTCATTTATTTTAGGTCTGGTTCAGCGATTCTGCTTCTGCGGAATCGACCTTGCAGAAGCGTCTCGCTTCTGCGGAATAATGATCGCAAAAGCATACCAACTTAATGCACCAAACACTCACAAAAGCGAAAAACCTCTGCACAGGCGGATCGCCTCTGCTCACAACATGTCGTAGAAGCTGACAATTCCTCCCATGGCTCATATATGCGGATCAACTTCCGCAGAAGCGTCTTATGGCTCGCTGGTGCACCACATCAGAAATCAACAACTATAACAAATTTATAAATTTCCATCTAACACGAGAAACACACTCGAGAGATCCCGACACAAACCAAATATGCTACCCAAGTGTAAACGACGCTACAAACTCACTCGCGCACTCGAAATTCTCATATGACATAGATAGGACCCATTTTTTATAAATCCATCACAAATCTCCAAATAACAAGATTTTGCAAATAAGGACCGAAAACACATCTGAACACCTCAGGAAGTACACCTCAGGAAGTGAACCAAAGACTCGACTAAGTCACAAATGACGTTTTGGACCTAGCGAAAGCGACGAAACTCGAAAATGGACCCATATACTCAAAAGTCAACTTTGGGTCAACTAGTTCATTTTAAAATTATTGAACTTAGGCTTTTCTTCCAAAACACTTTCTAACGCACCCCGAGAACCGTGCTACACAACCCAGTAAGTCATAAGCTCCATATAGAGTCTACGGAAAGGGTAATTTGGTCAAGTAAGGGTCTTCAGTAAAAAATGACCGAACGGGCCATTACATCGATTTTGGCCCATTTTTAATAATGAATGAGTGACATATTTTGTCCAATAAAATATGAAAATATCACTTATCTGTTTGGTCGAAAAAGCGTTTGTACTCGGCACAGTTATTTCCTCTTATAACTATAAATATGGGTCCTTGGACTTTATAAAAAAGATTAGAATTTAGAATAAGAAGTTAGAGAGAGCTCGTAGATCAAATGTCGCAGATTTCTCTACAAGCAATCAAGTATTTCTTTACAAATTTCAAATATTCGAAGATCAACAACGAAGGCAAATCAAAAATCAAGATTTTGAAGGTCAAAGTTACTTGTTCATGGTTCTGATAAATAAATCAAATTCATAATAAAGTTCAAGATTACAAATCAAGATCAAACTTCAAGCTCTTGAATTTAAATACAAGTCAATTCAAATTCATCAAATTAATTCAAAATCAAATTCCAAACCCATGAATTTATATGTAAATCAAGATTAAATTCATCAAATTCAAGATCAATCTTCAAGCCATTGAATTCTTATACAAGTGAAGACAAATACATTAAATTTAAAATCAAGCTCCAAGACCGTTAAATTTATTTCTAAAAAGATATGTTTGACCGCTACAAATGAACAGACAAAATAATTTTAGCAATAGTCGTTCTCCCTGTTAGCATTTGTAATTATGATTTCCTATGAATATCAATCACGGCTTTTTTCTGCCAAATGCGTCCGGTTAAAATATATTCCCAATGTCAAATCGTAAACCTAAATTCTTTCCAATTCAATATTAGTGAATTGATACAGGCAATCCAGTACGCCGCTTGTTAAATTAATTTTTTATTTTGACAACTGCATATTGAAAAAAGTTTAGATTTTATGTACTGATATTATAAAAAACTACTACAAGAAAGTATAAAATTGGCAACAAAATTTTAACAACAATAAATTATTATGCTAAAAAATGTAAATGACAATAAAATTTTAATATATTGTTGCTAAAAATGTTAATGACAACAAAAAAATAACTTCTTGTTGCGAATGAGGTTATTGCAAGTCATGCAACAACTTTTGTTGTTGCGAAAAGTAGTTTTGGCAACATCCTAACATATGACAACAAAAATGTTGATGGCAAATGTTTTTCTTCTTGTAGTGAACGTGTTTATACAACTAGGGGTCGTTTGATACGCCGAATAAGGTGTGATATTCATGATTAATTTTGGGATATTATTTATACCTTATTTGGTTGAAGGTATAAATTTACCTTCAACCAAATAAGGTATAAAATTTATATCAAACCTAGTCCTGGATATCCCATTTAATCCCATCAATCTTGGTATTATTTTATCCCACCTCCCAGGTAGAATAAATTAATCCAAAGACTATAATCTCAGAACTATAATATCGGGATAACTTAGTCCGTGAACCAAACGACTCCTTAGGTTATAAGTATTTACATTAAGTATCATTTGTTGGTAAATTCAATAGTGTGTAAGCAATCAGTTAAACTGAATGGTGTATTGATAAACGAAGTATTTTGCATTAATACAAATTTGGAGGAGGGACATAATATAGACAATCTATGTTATCTCGCCTGTGTTCAAAAAATCAGGAAAAAAAAAACAACAAAAATCAAAAAAACGAAAACCCAAAAATAATGCAGTAAGAAAATATCCAAGACCACGTAATTCCTTGTGTCCTTAAGGAATTTAATCCCCTCATCTTAGAGGTTATGGATTACTTCCTCCCAGATAAAGCGGATATACATGTCGCAGAGTAGCGGTACATCAAACGCCGACTTCTTGACGAACTCAAAGTTGCACCTAAATACAAAGAAGACTCGGCGCTTTATTTGTGAAAAGAATGCAGAATTTTCAGATCTGAGGAAAAAATTTTAGTGTCTTAAAAATGAGGCATTGCCTCGATTTATATAGCCTCGAAGGTGCCTCTTCTGGAATAGGTTGGTGTTGAAAGGTTTTTCCCTCAATTTCTCATTCACACCAACTTGGCTAGTTTATTCATTAACTAGCTTTAACAATCCCACATGAATGGGGAATGGTTATATGATGAAAAAACATGCATGACAAAAAGCGTGTGATTCGAAGCAAGGATTAATCGCATCCTGGATAAGTAGATTTCTCTTTGAACTTTCTGGAGTGAACATATGTCGGATATACTCGGTCAATCGGTAGATTTGATATCCTTGAACCGTCGAGCTGTGTATACCTGAACAACCACATGTCACACAATTAACCCTTTAACCGCTCTTTGGTTCTCATTGTTTTGTTCGTTTTACCATGAACCTTTGCCTGGTTCATAAGTGTGAATTGGCCTTACGAATTCTCCTTGAAGCGACACACTTCACCATAGGTGATTCCTAAACGTGTCATCCCGTAGATACACTACTTGATATACCCGTACCAAACATAGGAACCATTAAAAGTCGTAATGTTTTATCCCCTGCTATCGAACATTGTCTCATCACGAGAATGGACTAAAGAGTTATTGTGACAATGTTGAACCTGGCCATTAATGACTTTGTTTGATCTCTTTGAACCTAGATCTTGGGATCTCCAGTCTTCTAGGTAGAGTTACGTCACGATGACTTGTCCTCGGCCATAGTCCCATTCCCTTGATGATCTTTCAACTACTTCTCTAGTTAGGCCTTTGGTTAGTGGATCCGACACATTATCTCTTGACTTAACATAGTCAATTGTGATAATTCCAAGAGAGAGTAGTTGTCTAATCAGATATGTCTTAGTGGTATGTGACGAGACTTTTCGTTGTACATAAGGTCGCCGCTCTTCCTATTGTGCTTGGCTATCGTAATGTATGCATATAGGAGCCAACGGTTTGGGACAAAATGGAATATCTCTAAGAAATTCTGAGCCATTCAACTTCTTCACCGCTTTGTCTAAAGCTATGAACTCGAACTCGCATCTATCAGAAGCGGGCGATACATGTCTGTTTGGATGACTTCGAGACATCAGCTTCCTCCACCTATGGTAAAAACATATCCACTTGTAGATTTAGTTTCAGTTGAGCCGGTGATCCACTTTGCATCATCGTGTATTCCTTCAATAAGCAGATACCATTATAATGCAAAGTAAAGTTTTGAGTATGTTTTAAATACCCCAAAACTCGTTTCATTGCCGGCAATGTTTTTGGTCGAGATTACTAGTGTAGTGACTTAGTTTACTTATAGCACACGCAATATCAGTCGCGTCATGGGCCATGATATACATCAAACTTTCCAACACTGCATAATCCAATTGAGAATGACTTTCACCTTTATTCTTTGCAAGAGCAAGGTTCATATCAATTGGCGTCTTTGCAACTTTAAAGTCCAAATACTTGAACTTTTCAAGTACCTTTTCAATATAATGAGTTTGAGACAATGCTAGACCTTGAGGACGCTTATGGATTTTAATTCCTGCAATTAAATCCAAACTCCTAAGTCTTTCATATCAAACTTACTAGCAAGCATGCGCTTAGTAGCATTTATGTTAGCAATGTAGTTACTCATTATCAACATATCATCCCATACAAACAAACAATGACTACGTGGTTGAGTGTTCTTTATCACACTCATTTATCTTGAATCCATTTGATGACATTGTATGGTCAAATTTTGCATGCCACAATTTGGGTGCTTGTTTTAGTCCAGTAAAGAGACTTAACAAAGTCGACACACCTTTCTTCTCTTTCCTGGAACTACAAACCCTCAGGTTATTCCATGTAAATTTCTTCCTCTAACTCTCCATTTAAGAAGCTGTTTCACATCCATTTGATGGATTTCAAGATCAGACACCGCATGGTTAACGCTTACTAACACCGAATGGATGTAATCCTCGTTATGCGTAGTATGTATCAAAGTAATCAAGACCTTCTCGTTGTCTAAACCCTTTAACAACTAGTCTTGCCTTATATTTATCAATTGTACCATCACCATTTTCCGCGAAAATCCATTTGGAACCTAAAGGTTTATTCCTGGAGGAAGGTCAACCAATTCCCAAGTATGGTTGTTTAATATGGATTCTATCTCACTATTGATTGCCTATTTCCAAAATTGAGCTGATGAAGACATAGCTTCGTTTAAGGTTCGAGGCTCATTCTCCAACAAAAATGTTAGAAATTACGGTCCAAAGAAAGTAGACATCCTTTGGCGTTTCGCGTCTTGGATTTTCCTCATCAGGAATATTTTCCTTTGTTTCTTCCCGAGGTCGTTTAGATTCTTTGCTGAGCGACTCACATTCCTTTTATACGGATATATGGTTTCAAAGAAAGTCGGCCATTATCCGATTGATTCAAATATGCACATGAATGTCGGGATTTTCTGATTTGTGAACTAGAAATCGATATGCCTTACTATTTGTGGCATATCCTATGAAAAACACAATCAATGGTTTTAGGTCCTATTTTTACCCTTTTGGGTTTAGGAACTTGCACCTTGGCCAAACACTCCCCACACTTTGAAGTATCCCAAATTGGGCTTCCTTTCCACTTTTCGTATGGAATAGATTTTGTTTTGCTATGGGGCACTCAATTGAGTATTCTGCACTGTTAGAATGGCTTCCCCCAAGTTCGGGGTAAACCAACTTTTAATGTAACAGCGTTCTATCATTTCTTTCAGGGTTCTATTTTTTCCTTTCCGCAACTCCAGTTTTGATTGTATGAGTAAGGGCGATTGTTTGATGAATAATGTCATATTCCAAACATATTTGTTCAAAAGGAGTTTCATATTCACCGCCTTTATCACTCCTTATCATTTTAATCTTTTTGTTAAGTTGAGTCTCGACTTGATTTTATATTGCTGAATGTGATTGCTTCATCTTTACTATTAAGTAAATAAAGCGTAGCAATACCGCTGCACTATCGCCAATAAAAGTTATGAAATACTTCTTTCCCACCGCGAGATGGGATTGACTTCATGTCACAAATATCTGTATGGATTAAGTCTAAAGGACTTGAATTCCTTTCAAGCTGACTTATAAGGATGTTTACCATACTTAGACTCAATACAGTTGACATTTTGATTGATTGCATTCAAACTTAGGCAATACTTCCAAACTAATCATTTTTCGCAAGGTTCTATAATTGACATGTCCTAAGCGTGAATGCCATAAATTATTTGACTCAAGTAAGTAAGACGGGCGAAACTTTATTATTATTGGCAACCCACCATTACATTCGATTTGAAAAAGGCCTGCGTGAGTAACCTTTTCCTATGTACATCGTTCTTACTTATTACAACCTTGTCGAAACAAAAAACACACTTAAAACCATTCTTACTAGAAGTCCCAGGTGATACTAGGTTTTTCTAATTTCAGAACATGACAGACGCGTTGTTGAGTCACCACCTTGCCGATGTCATCTTCACGGTATCTTTCCATAACCTTCAATTTTGGCAGTTGCAGAATTTCACATATATATGGTCTCGTCGGGCCCAGTGAGCATATGAAGCAAAACTTCTCTAACAGCACAAATGTGGCGAGTGGCGCCGAGAGTCAATCCACCACTCTTTCGGATTTTCCACTAGGTTGCACTCGGACAACATAGCGCACAAGTCATCAACTTTCTCGTTTGTTTCAACCATATTAGCACGACCTTCTTCTTTTCCTTTTTCTGAACACGACATACCGTAACCTTTGTGTCCGATTTTTCCACAAGTGGCGATTTCCCTTGAATTTCTTCTTGTTAGGATAGCTCCTTGGTCCCGATGCATTTTTCCTCTTTTCGATTAGTTAGGCGGCCAACAATATGTTCTCCCCCTATGGTTGATCTCTCATTTGCATTCTTCTCCGCTGCCTTGTTATCTTCCTCGATTCTCAACCGGACGATGAGATCTTCCAGTGTCATCTCCTTTCGCTTGTGTTTCAAGTAATTTTTGAAGTCCTTCCATGAAGGAAGCTGAGCTTTTCTATTATTCTGCATAACTTGAAAGCGCCCACTAATCACCAAACCTTCAATGCAGTAGATCGTGAATGATAACCTGTAACTCTTGAACTTGAGTAACAACAAACTTGTCATCTACCATTTTGTAGTCCGAAACTTGTAGCAACGATGAACTTCTTTAATCCAAAGATCTTGCTTTTATATTTCTTTTCCAACGCATCCCATAGTTCTTTTGATGTTTCCACATTACTATAGCGTTGTAAAGATCATCCTCGATCGCTAAGAATATAATTCTTGCACAAAAATCAGTGCTTCGTCATGCCTCGGTTACAACAAAGCGTTCATTCTCGGTGTTGATTCCGGCAAACCACGCGTCCTTAATAAACTTTGGAGGTTTAAAGTAGTTAAATAGAAAGAACATCTTTTGTTGCCATCGTTTGAAATCAATTCCGTGAATTTTCCAGGCTTCACGGAGCCGATCGTGATCGTCGCCAGGACGCCAGATTGCTCGTAGAACCAACCGTAGGGGTGTGGCGATGCTTGATAACATTCAAATTTGGAGTCATATCTCCCATTTCGCCGCAGAGCAACAGTAAAAAGTTTAATAAACGGTGAAGACTTGAACCGAATCAGTTTTGATAGCAACAAATGTAATACACAACTGAAGATTTTATTTCTTCAAACCGAATCAAGGTTACACAAACAGATTTAAAATACTTGAAACGAAATCACGATGAATTGTATGTTGTATACTTGATGAAGTTTTATATCTTCAAATCAAGTACCCTAAATGAGTAGAAAGTTATGAAAACTTTAATCTCAACTGAGTAGAAAATCTAAAGATTTTAGTCTCCAACAACATATAAGTTCGTAATCAAAACAACAAACATTTTTTTTCCAGTAAATTGTATGTTGTATACTTGATGAAGTTTTTATATCTTCAAATCAAGTACCCAAATGAGTAGAAAGTTATGAAAACTTTAATCTCAACCGGAGTAAAAAATTCGAAGATTTTAGTCTCCAAACAACATATAAGTTCGTTACACCGAAACAACAAACATTTTTTTTCCAGTAAATTATATGTTGTATACTTGATGAAGTTTTTATATCTTCAAATCAAGTACCCAAATGAGTAGAAAGTTATGAAAACTTTAATCTCAACCGGAGTAGAAAATCCGAAGATTTTAGTCTCCAAACAACATATAAGTTCGTTACATCGAAACAACAAACATTTTTTTTTCAGACAACGTTCTGTAATTGTTAAACAAGAACAAATGAACACAGAAATAATTAATAAATTCTTTAAGCTTGTTATCTCGCCTGTGTTCAAAAAATCAGGGAAAAAAAACAACCAAAACCAGAAAAATAGAAACTGAAAAAATAATGCAGAAGTAAGAAAATATCCGAGACCACAGAATTCACTGTGTGTCCTTAAGGAATTTAATCCCTTCACTGCATCAGGGTTATGGATTTACTTCCTCCCAGGATAAAGCGGATATACATGTCGCAGAGTAGCGGTACATCAAACGCCGACCTGACGAACTCAAAGTTGGCACGAAACACGATGGACTCGTAGTTTATTTGTGAAAGGAATGCAGAATTTTCAGATGCAGGAAAAAATTTTAGTGTCTTAAAAATGAGGCATTGCCTCAGTTTATATAGCCTCGAAGGTGCCTCTTTGGAATAGGTTGGTGACTGTTCGGAAAGGTTTTTCCCTCCATTTCTCATTCACACCAACTTGGCTAGTTTTATTCATTAACTAGCTTTAACAATCTATTCTAATGCATACATTAGTGAATGATTCCACGGTTTCAAGACTTTGACCCAAATATACACAGCCAAGTTTTCCCTTGCTTCAAAATTTTCCTTTGCATATATATTATACTGATTGCATAAAAATATTTAGACCATATATTGTACTTCCTTTAATCCTTTTAACAATAAGAAACTGAATGTTGAAATTGATGCAGCTTATTTGTTAGTACAAAACTTCACGCAGCAGACTTAGATTTGGAGTTCTAATTCACCAAATGTATTAACCCCTTTTATCTTCTCCTTCCTTATTCACAGCCAAAAGAAATTCGAAAATTAACGAGTGAAAAAAGTACAGAAAAAAAGAAAATTAAGATTAAAAAGACAAATAAATTTAAAGAAAATTAAGAATAGTAAATTAAGCAAATCTTCCCCAGATAGTTCTATCCCCTGATACATCCATTAGGACCATTACAATCCCAAGCAGTGTATATTGTATATTAAAGAACTTAAGATATATATTGATAATAATATTAACTTTTTTTGCTATCATTGTAATCCGAACAATGTTACTAGGTTAGCTGTCATATTATCATATTAGCAATCAATGTTTATTATAAATAAATATTTATAATTACTTTAAAAACGACGTGATTGTGTAAATAATATTTTACGCAACTTAAACTTAATACTTAAAAAACCACTCAACCAGGAAACGCAACCTTCTTCCTTCTTTCTAATTATATCATATATATATTCTTCTGTTTGTAGCTAACGACTTTGATAAAAAGGCACGTTTCATGAAGCTCTTAATCAAATTTTGTTTTCAACCCGTAACCATCAACCTGGCAAAAAAAATACAAATCAACCCTCACCTATTAATTTCTTTACTTTTTTGTCTTTCATCGGCCGATGTAGTAGATCTAGAATTTAAATTCTATGAATTTAATTTTCACAATTTTAAGTATTGAACCTATAAAAAATTCAAAATTATGAAATTAGACTTACTATTTATTGCAGTCTTAATGAATTTTTTTACATAAATTTATACTATGCGTCGTAAGTACTCGGTTCAGATGAACCTGGTGCTATAAGGTTGTATTCTAAAAACTCGATCTTCCTTGAACAGTTCCTTCTCATTAGCAGGCACCTATGTTAATAGATACCTACCCCAGAAATTAATTCTACAGTCCATCCCCTGCCTAGTCCTTTTCTCTTCAATACCACCTTTGACATAAGGTTAGTTTCCATACTTCTTGATTTCTCTTTCTTTCCAAATCCCCATTGTACCCTTTTCTTATTGGCTAGTATAAAGCATTTGTTTCACTGAAATCTTGAGAAAAAAATTCATGGTTAGTCATTACTATCATCTTTTTCTTGTGTTTGAAATTTCAGAGGAAAGACAAGGTCAGCGATTGCGTGAAAGAAGAAACTAATCAATCAGAGACAGGTAAGAGAGATTTTCGAGACTGCAAACAGAAATAAGGAAGAAACTAATCAATCAGACCTGAGGCAGGAAAAAGAGATTTTCGAGATTGCAACCATCAAAGAACGACGGCTTTGTGTCTTGGAAATCTAGTTAGGATGGAATATAATTATAAAGAAGAGAAATTTGGGGCAAGGAATAGTGATCAAAATTGTCTTTGGAAGATAAAAAAAATATGGATTGTTTGCTTGGGATTATTTTGCATAACCATGGGAGGTGGAGCAATATTAGCATGGTGGAGTTCAAAGTTTCATCCTTCAAATAAAAAACTATGGATGGTGCCATTAGGTCTCATCATGCTGGTTACACCAATTATAATTTTTTTTGCTGTCCTCTTAGATTCATGTAACTACAGGGGTACTGATCACAATCAAACAGAAAAATTGCCCCATGATTCTCCTCAGCATCTGGAGATATCACCATAATTACACCGCTTACAAGTTTATTGTGATTATGAGATCATGGCATTTCGTGATAATTTAAGTAGGGTAAGTAATACTTCATCTGTCACAATTTATGCATTCTTGTGTATTTTGAGAGTCATGTGAGTTTTTCTATGATCGTGAGTTTTTCATATATTTAAATATTTTGAATTGTTGCTCCTTCTGTCTCAATTTATATGATATGCTTTTTTTTTAGTCAGTACAAAAAAGAATGACACATTTCCTTATTTGATAATAATTTAACTTTAAACTTTATTTTTTTACACTTAACAAGATGATCTATAATCACACAAATATTTTTGGTTTGTTTTAGAGCACAAGATTCAAATGTCTTCCTTTATTTCTTAAACTCAGTGGTCAGTCAAACTACATCATATAAATTAGGACGGAGGGAGTAATTAATATGACCTATAATACTTCTTATGTTTACATAGTTTTCAAATATGTACATAAATTTTATTCTAAGAACATAAAGATTGTATATCTAAATTTACGGTGAAAATTAAAAAAAAAATTAACTCTCAAAATCTAAACCGTGTCACATAAATTGTAACAGAGGTAGTATTAATAGAAAAGGAGCCTAGACGTAATGGTAAGAGTTTATCTCCACGTCGTGCACAAAAGATCATAGTTAGGTGTGTAGTTCCATACCCCGAAAGGGATCAATAGAACATCTTTTGACAGAAAAATTATACTGTGTGTATTGATCTAATATGACTTTTATACATATATATCAATTTTTAAATACTCTTAACGAAGTTCCTGACTTCGTGCTCTCATGGTTTGAAGTTGTAAAAACACACTCATACATAAATGCAAGATAAAATTGCCTACAATTACTAACTCAATATGGTCCGACCTTTCATCGGACCTAGCTTGCAAAGCCAGAGCATTGGACTGTTTTTTTTATGTTCTTGGTCTCAATAATATTTATAAGATTATTAGGGATTAATAAATGAAATTAAATAAAAAGACATTTTCATTTGGTAAATGGATTGCTACACATTAGTGTAATAGTCTAATAGAGGATCGTGAGTGACACCAGCCAGCTAAATTTACAAGCACTAATCACTTCCACGTGGAAATTACTAGGAAATTAGGAAGCATAAGTGAATTAATTAACCACTATCATGCGCTAAAAAATCAACGATGAGCTGTCAGCGACAGCGTTCTCATATATAGGTATTTAACTCCTGCAAATTATCCCTAAATTCCAACTTTGAATCTCATAATTAGGAAAAACAAATCGTGATAAACAACAAAGAAAACACAAAAACAACAAAAAAGGTATGGGACATATAATTTTAAGCCAGTGCGTATAGAATTGTATTCAATGACTGCAATTAATAAACATTTTCTAATAAATCAATATATAAACATTTTCTAATAAATCAATATATATATTAAAGCTAGACATAGATAATGTGATGTGATACCTCTCTATTACTAATTATCTTCTTTTCTCCTTTTTTTGGTCATTTTTCTTAACAAAATCTACTAATTAATTGTATTAATACAAACCTCATAAAGTAAATGGTCAAGTAAATATTTTGTTGCAAGGTTCAGCCCTCGTAAACTTTGCAATTGATAAATATACCGTGATATACATGGTATATACACTGTATTGTGTATCCCGTGTATATCACGGAAACACAAGGAAAATATATTTTGTGTATACTTGTATATTTAGGTAATATATTGTTGTATTTAAATAGCATTATACACTTACCATAATTATAGAATCCTTGTACAAATAGAAGGGTTTTAGGAGTAGAATAAGAATAGGATTTTCCATATTATGGAAATTGTAAATTATATATATACTCATTCATTAATGAAAATAATCAAGGGATTATTTCTTTCATGGTATCAAAAGTCTAGGACTAAAATACTTCCGATCCTCTCCCGACTTTGCTCTCGTTTCCGACCACCCTTCTCGGTCGAGCCTGCCTCAAAATCCATGCCCCTTCTCGAATTTCGTGCCAATTTTACCTCATGTCTTCCCAAATTTTCTTCCCAATCCCTTTGGTCTTTCGTTATGTCGACGTCAAAGCACCAATTTCATCATGTCCTTATTGTTTCTAACATTAAGAACAACATCCCTATTGTTCTTGAAAAGGAAAACGTCCAATATCCGACGTGGGAAAAATTGTTTAAAACTCACGCAATCTCACATCAAGTCCTCCATCACATAAGTCCTCCCGATATCCCTCCTTCTGCGGAGGATCCTCAGTTATGGATCACTCTTGATGCTACCGTCCTTCAGTGGATTTACTCCATTATTTCTACCAACCTTTTACAGACGATCATTGAACCAAACACTACGGTTATGGCTACCTGGAATAGATTGCGTGATATATTCCAGGATAACCAACATTCCCGCATTGTCACCCTTGAGCAGGAATTTTCCCAAGTCAGTATGGACAATTTCCCGAATGTTGCAGCTTATTGTAAACGGCTCAAGGAATTGGCGAACCAACTCCGTAACGTTGGAGCGCCTGTTATCAATAATCGTCTTGTTCTACAAATGGTTACAGGTTTATCTGAGGCCTATAATGGCATTGGGACTCTCCTAAGTCAAAGTAATCCACTTCCACTTTTTTATCAAGCCCGTTCGATGCTCACATCAGAAGAAGCAGGCTTGGCCAAAAAAGCGGCTACCAGCGCCAGTCCCGTGGTGATGATGACTTCCTTTGATAATTCTCAAGGTTTTGTTGATAAATTGGGCCAAAACCGTACTCACGGTGCAGGCAAGAAGAATAGGAAAAATAATGGCAAAAATCGCGGTGGCAATCGTGGGGGTACCGGAGGTGGTGGGGGAGGCCAAAATAGTGGCGGTGGGCATCGGCACGGTGGCAGTGGGCCGCAGGCCTACTGGTCCCAAGCATGGGTCCCCTGGCAGTGGGGTTGGGCTAGTGTCCATTAACAACCCCTATTTTTCAGCCTCACCGTATCTTGGCTAGTGGGCCATGATCAGCAGTTCAGGCCCAATTATTCACAACAGCCTAGTGGTTTCCGAAACAGTGTTGGGCCTAGACAGCAAGGAGGCCTGCTTGGGCCTCGGCCCCCGCAGGCTTTCCATGCTACGGGCCCTAATCCGATCCCGACACCTACAACTACTGAAGCCGACATGCATACACTTGGATTGAATCCTTCAAACGTGAATTGGTACATGGACTCCAACGCCACTTCTCACATGACGTCCGACCAAGGTACTCTCTCGTCTTATTCCAATTTGAGCAAAAAATCGTGGCATAATTGTTAGTAATGGCAACTCAATTCGAATTCGTGGTTACGGTCATACAACTTTCTCTCCCCCCCCCATACACCTCTTGTCGTGAAAAATGCCCTGTATGCCCCTAAATTAATTAAAAATTTGGTGTTTGTCCGTAAATTCACCACTGATAAATGAGTTTCTGTTAATTTTGATCCTTTTGGGTTTTCTGTGAAGGATTTCAAGACGGGGATACCTCTCACGAGATGTAATAGTATGGGAGATATTTATCCAATTACGCCCGCATCCAGTCTCTCGAGTCAAGCCTTGCCATCTACTTTTGCAACTCTAGCTCCTTCCTTACGACATGCACGTTTGGGTCACCCTGGGTCGTCCATTATTTCTTCTTTGCATAAAACCAATTTTATTTCTTGTAAGGGTACGCGTAGTACTCCAATTTTTCATTCCTATCCTTTCGGAAAACATGTTAGATTACCATTTGTAGCATCTACTTCTCGCACTTTGATGCATTTTGATATTATTCATAGCGATTTATGGACTTTTCCCGTTCTCAGTTCTGTAGGCCATCGTTATAATGTTCTATTTTTGGATGATTATTCTAATTTTTTAAGGACCTTTCCTTTAGTGAAAAAATCTCAAGTTTTTCCACCTTCTTAAAATTTAGAGCATTCATCAGTACCCAATTTGAACGGGAAATAAAAATATTCAATGTGATAATGGCAAAGAATATGATAATGGATTGTTTCGGAATTTTTGTGATGCTAATGGCATAGCTTTTCATTTCTCTTGTCCTCATACGTCCTCACAAAATGGAAAAGCCGAACGAAAAAATCATACCATTAATAACATTGTCCGTACTTTATTAGTCCATGCTTCGGTACCCCCTTTCTTTTGGCATCATGCTCTACAAATGACTACTTATCTCCTTAACATACTTCCTACCAAAGGATTGACATATTCATCCCCTCTTAAAATCCTCTATAATAAGGATCTTTCGTATTCATATCTTAGGGTTTTTGGGTATTTATGTTATCCATTATTTCTGTCAACTACAATTAACAAACATCAAGCATGTTCTACCGCTTGTATGTTTTTGGGTTATCCATTAATCATCGTGGTTACAAATGTTTTGATTTATCGTCTAATAAAATCATAATTAGTCATCATGTTATTTTTTATGAAACCCAATTTCCTTTTGCTAAAGTGAGTAGTCTCGTGCCTAGTTCGTATAATTTTTTAGATGACGACGCCTGACCGTACATTATGCACCATTTCATGGGCAAATCCAGTAACCCCAAACCGCCAGCAAGCCCACTACCTGCTGGCCCGTGCCACTGCCCCAATTTCGGCTAGTGGGTCTTTTGCCCAGCCCACTCTCGTAATGTTACGCCCGCCGCCACTGCTCCGCATCCAGTTTCGATGTTGGGCGGTGGGCCTACCGCCGCCACCAGTCACTCATCTGTATTTTTCCCAAAATCCACCCAATTCTCCCCCGAGTCACAGACCTGTCACTCTTAGTCAACATGGTATTTTAAACCAAAAAGATATTTTAATCAAAATTCTAATGTTCTTAAATCCCCCCTACCCCGTAATCCAGTGTCTGCTTTAAATGACCCGAATTGGAAATTGGCTATGAACGACGAATATGATGCTCTTATTGAAAATAAGACGTGGGAGTTGGTGCCCCGTCCTTTTGGTGTTAATATTATTCGGTCTATGTGAATTTTTACACATAAAGATAATTTTGATGGTTCTTTTGCTAGACATAAGGCTCGTCTTGTAGGTGATCGTAGAACTCATCAGGTTGGCGTGGATTGTGGTGAGACATTTAGTCCGGTGGTCAAACCGGCTACCATTTGCATTGTTCTCTGTCTGGCTCTTTCAAAGACATGGCCCATTCATCAGTTAGATGTGAAGAATGTTTTCTTACATAAGGATCTTAAGGAGGAGCCTTATAAAGACCGTATTGACGTGTACATGCATCAACCCTTGGGTTTTCGAGATCCCAAATATCCTCATCATGTCTTTTTATTGAAAAAGTCCTTGTATAGGCTTGGTATACGAGATTTGCAGACTATGTTTCTTCTATTGGGGTTTCTCACAGCAGGTCTGATAATTCATTATTCATATATCATCGTGGTACTTTCCTGGCTTATATTCTATTATATGTGGATGATATTATCTTGACTGCCTCGTCTGATATTTTTTGCGCAAGTCTATCATGACACTGCTGAGTTCTGAGTTTGCTATGAAAGACTTGGGGCCCTTGAGTTACTTCTTGGGGATTGTTGTCACTCGTCATGCAGGTGGGTTATTCTTATTACAACGGAAGTATGCCACTGAGATAATTGAAAATGTTGGTATGTCCTCGTGTAAATCCACTTCCACTCATGTTGATACTAAACCCAAGTTGGGTGATGTGGTTGGCTCACCTTACGAGGATCCCATCCACTATCGCAGTCTTGCCGGAGCTCTTCAGTATCTTACTTTCACGAGATCGGATATTACATATGTCGTATAGTAGGTGCGTTTATTTATGCATGATCCTAGGGCTGAGCACATGAATGGGCTCAAACGCATTATACGATACATCCAGGGAACACTTGACTATGGCTTGCATCTTTATCCGTCGTCGACTTCTACATTTGTCTCGTATACAGATGCTGATTGTGGTGGTTGTCCAGATACCAGACGATCCATATCTGGCTATTGTATGTTTTTTGGTAATAACTTGGTCTCATGGTCGCGAAAGCGACAGTCTACGTTATCACGCTCTAGTGCGGAGGTCGAGTATCGAGGGGTAGCTAATGTGGTCTCTGAATCATGTTGGTTACGCAATCTTCTCTTAGAACTTCATTGTCCCATTCAGAAAGCTACCTTGGTTATTGTGATAATGTTAGTGTCGTCTATCTTTCTGATAATCCGGTTCAACACCAGTGCACTAAACACATCGAGATGGATATCCACTTTATTCACGAAAAGGTAGCTCGTAGACAAGTACGCGTCTGCCATGTCCCTTCCAGAAATCAAATTGCAAACATATTTACGAAGGGTCTTCCCTCAGTTCTATTTGACGATTTTAGGGACAGTCTCAGCGTACGAAGACCGCCCGCTATAACTACGGGGGTGTGATAAATATACCGTGATATACACAGTATATACACTGCCTTGTGTATACCGTGTATATCACGAAAACACAATGAAAATCTATTTCATGTATATTTAGGTAATATATTGTTGTATTTAATTACCATTATACACTTACCATAATTATAGAATTCTTGTACAAATAGAATAAGGTTTTGGGAGTAGAATAGAAATAGGATTTTCCATATTATGAAAATTGTATATATACTAATTCATTAATGAAAGCAATAATGCTCAATCAACTCAAATAGAAGCAATAGGTTAGTAATACATTGAATCTGTTCTCAATAAAAGTCTAAACCTGTTTTTGTTTCTAATAATTATATGTACCTAATTATATTTGTAACTGTTTTCCACCTCTTCCTCCATGATTAGAGTGTGTGGAAGCATGGATAGGGTGTGAAACCGTAAAACATGAAGAGGCCACCGAAAAGGTGGAGATAGCCAATTATATGCCATGCACCAACAACTTTAGGGGGTGTTCTGCTGTTAACGATGTTACTGAAAATCCCTAAAAATATGTAAATGAAGTAGAGAAAAATACCAAAAATAAGTGTACTAGCACAGGTAATGGCATGAGAGAAATGCATTGCGTGGAAGAATGCTTAATTAGATGGACTAATTACTTAGAAAAGGAGATGGAACAATGGCTGCGCTCTTTGGTAGTGCATCTAATAAAAAATACTGAGAATACACAAAGTTCAACCGGCAATTAATGCATTTTTACATGTCCTCTTCTCCTTAGCTTTCAGCAATTGTTGTTTAAAATTTTGTATGAGATGGATTGTATTTATTTGCTTTACTTTCTTTAGTTTTCATTGCTTTTGCACATTTTTGTTGGTTAATTTTGATAAATTTTCAGATGCTACTTGAAGATTTCCAAAAGTGTTGAGCAAACAACATATTAGCTCTCATTTGTTTTGCTTATATTTATTTTTTCTTAATACTTTGATGCACGATATTAGTTTTATAATTTTAGATAGAATTTTTTATCTTTATGTTTTTTTTCTTTTTTTTAAAAAAAAACTTATTTTAAGTCTAAAAGCATTCTCGATACAACTACTCCAACTTTTTCTCCGACAAGGTGACAAAAATGAGTTTTCAATTTAAATTGTAAAAGACTTGTAGAAAATAATTTATTATTATTTATTTCTATTTCTTTTTTAAGAATATGAAAGCTTTTGCGAGTTTTATATTCAATTCTCCTTCCCATTTTGTTTGAGGAGTTTGAAAATATACAATTATCGATCATATTTTGTGTGTGAGAGCCGAGGTTCGGATAAAAACCTTCGTTAAAGGGCCTTACCATTAGTTTCCTAATAAAGGTTTTCATTTTCTTATTTTTAGTTCTATTAGAATTTTGTCATCTATATTGATTAAATTTATAAGAAAAAAGAGTAATTTGAGGACCACGCGATGCGTGGACAAGTTACGCAAGCAAGCACGAGAGAAGCAGAGCATGAAACTACCGCTTCTCCTGACCAACTAAAATACAACAGTCCCGTTCAACTATACATATGGTTTAAGTCAACTCCTTGTTAACAAATTCAAAGATAGTTTAGTCATTTTAACGGAAATAGTGCATATCAACACTTATTTTTGCCAAACATGCCAATAATTACTTTTCAACACATTATTAATACTTAAAGCTACTAAAATTCAGCTAATTCAAAAGGGCTCTCATCACATAAATGTAGTTGGCAATTGCAAAAATGCGTACGCAAGTTGGTTATCTTTTGGCCAAGTCATACATAAAGCTTTGACATTAAATGGGAGGTGGTTTTGTCATACTGAGTAGCACACACTCTAAATTCAGTAATGGTTCATCTGGTAATATCACTAGGTGGCCGCATTTAGATATGCTACTTAAATATTAACTATTTTTAAAAAAAAAATTATTTAAAATTTAATCAGATTTTCCTCCTCTTTCTCCCCTTCCTTTAAGCTACCAAAATGAACTTTAGATCTTAGACTCTAGACTTTGATAGTTGAAACTTGCAACTCGAATGTCAAAGTTTTGATTCTTATATGAATAAAATTGTATAGCGTCCATCAAAATAATAGTCAATAAATATTCTTTTATACATAATAGAATATAATTATTTTTTATCACCAGCCAGATATGTAACTTCTACTCTAAAAGTGGTTATTTATGCACTTCGCTTCATATTTGCCGTTGATTGCCGGCCCATTAATGAATTGTATGATGTGAATGACTGCATCCACTAATGATGGTCCAAAATCTCGTGATTCTCAAAGCTAAGTAAAAGGTAGAATGATTAATTAAAGTTTAGTCACCATTTCAATAAGTAAATAAAAGATAGTCACTTTTTAATTCAAAAATATTATCCGAACAAAAATATCTCTAGCAAAAACATGGCATAATTTCAGCAAATGATGTTAAAATTCAAAACTTTGATAAGTTGAACTCTAGCACAATAAGAATTCTTGGAGTTTACTACTTCATGAACAATTTATTAAATTTAAACTTACAAAGGTCCAAATTCCAGAAATAATTTATGAAATTTGAATGTATAAAGGTTCAAATTCTAGAAGTTTTTCATTGAGTTTGAAAAGGTTGACGAGTAAAATAATGATAAGATTTTAGAATAGATATCATGAAAATATAATGATAAAGTATATGTATAAGTACTTAATAGGTATCATTAGTGAATAAGTACATGAAATAATGCAAGGACAATGTTGAAACTTCATGATCTTATCCTTGAATTAAAAAGGGAAGAAAACATAATTAGCCAAGCCCATTAATCATTAAAACTAATCTAGACCTAAAAAATGGTTGACAACAATTAGCCGTAAAATCATCTAACTGTATCAATCCTAGCAGAACTTTAGGCGAAAAAGTCTCCAATTTATAAAGATCATCTCATTCTCTTTTCTAATAAAAAAGATCTCTTTCCTTTTTTTCTCTTATATTCTCAGTTACCCAAATAAAAAAAATACTATCTTTCATTCTCCTTCTTCCATTTTTTGTTACCCAAATTAAAAAAAAAAAATGTGTTTGCATCTGTGCTACTGGTATTTTCCTTCGCATGTATATTTTATGTATAATTATGAACTTAAACAAGTTCCATGATCGATCATGAAATATCTTGTAAGAAAAAGAAGAAAACAGTTATGAGATTGAGAGATGTAGAAGAGAATGAGAGGAGAGAAAATGTATGTTCAATCATTAAAAGTGTTAATCTCTACAATATAATATGGGGTGTATATATAACCTACTAATCCTAACTAATTATGCTCATAACTATCCGAGCCTAGCTAACTAATCAGCCTAACTAACTTTGTGAAAGTTGATTCTTAACTAACTGTAACAGATATACACTGTGAATATACATGATATATAGTATAACTGTGTAAACAAACTGTATGCTTTCATTTACCTTGCTTAACACTCCCCCCTCAAGTTAGGTGTGGTGAAGATGTTAACTACACCTAACTTGGAATTCAAATATTGATGTTGCACCTTGGTCATGCCTTTTGTCAATAAATCAGCAGGCTGATCATTTGTAGATATATACTGAGGTTGCATCTTCCCTTGTTGTATTAAAAAACATAAACAATAATAAAGCGAAAATAGAAGAAATGATTAATCAAACTGTCTCGATGATATAAATAAAGAGTAACAAAATATCAAATATCTACTTATTACATTCTCATTGATCTACTCTGGTCAGTACAAGAGCCACTAAAACATAATAAGAGGAATGTCTGAATAAGTCTGAAATTGTCTCACAAATACAAGTAAAGAACAAGAGACAATGAAGAAACATGCAGGGCATGCTGAGGATGTGCAGTCTCACCCCGAATACTCAAGTCTATCAAGTTCGGACTCAGTCACTTCATATGGTGCTAGTCGACGACGTTGTATTTGCATAAAAAGAATGCAGCAAGTGTACTATGAGTACACAACGTACCCCCGTAAGCATCATAGACCGACAAGAATGGAATACACGTAACAAACATAAATATCAAGTTGACTCACAGATAATCGCTAACCTACACAGTCTGATTTAAGAACATAAGTCATATTCCAACACATGTATGGTTCAACGCTTAGATCAATTTAGAATCATGGAACTACAGCCAACACGTAATCACATTATCATAATGGTATCAAGTACAATGATCATGAATACAATGTATATGAATGGATGAAAATGCATGAATACAAGGTACCTTCCCGCCAATCAGTACACACATTCTATCGGGACTTTGCCAATTAGTAATGATCCATGGGGGACCCGTGAGGTCCATATACCACTCTCAACCAGCCAGAAATACCTCGGATCTGGCTAGAGCCCAGACTCATTTGTCGAGTCGTATCAATCATCATCATCTATGTATTTTCAACCATCTCATAATAGTATCATTACCTTTTTTTTCGGTCTCATTGGACCCACAATGTTTATACCACTCCATTTCAATATCTGAATAATCACGAGTATATGAATGCAACAGTAATAAGGCAAGTAGTCATGAAGTATGAGATGCAATTATGTTCAAGCAATTAATATCACATGCCTCAGGATTATCCATAGCACATAATCAGTTTACCATCTCATAATAGTATAATTATCTTACTTTTCTAGTCTTATTGGACTCATAACGTTCCATACCACTCCATTTCAATAATCGAACAATCATGAGTGTATGAATGCAACAGTAATAAGACAGGTAGTCATGAAGTATGAGATGCAATCAAGTTCAAGCGATGAATATCACATGTTTCGGGATTATCAATAGCATATAATTCCACATAATTAGTTTTTCACATCAGAATGCATATGTGATGAGTAATTTCACAAATAATAGCAACAATGGCAACAAGCCCACGTAATGTCGACAAGTCCACATAACAGGAGTTGGAATCAACCGTAAGGATGATCCCCAAACAGTTCACCATCGGTACCCACACAAGCGCTCTTCACAACTACTAAGGTGGGACCCTCAACAAGCCCAATATCCCTCAACATTTATATAAATTATATGTTTCTATCGAAGTCTAAATAGTAAACCGTAGCCTACCTAAAAGCAGAATAGGAGCCACGAACTATCCCTCAACCAAGGCCTAAACCTTGCGAAGTGCCTCTGATCGATCATAGTCTAATATTATAGAATCTACGTCAACAAGTATTCTAATTATATACATAAAGGAATAACCTTTCAAGGAAATCGACTACCCGACCCTCATATCGATCCCGGGCCCATAAGGGTAAAATAAAAACTTTAACGTTCTAAAAGCATGAAAGCGGTCTAATAAGTCATATCCTTAAGTTAATTAAGATTCTAATCACTTTAGGCATTCAATTGCCTTTTAATCTCAAAACCTCCAAATTAGGATAACCCTAGAAATCCTCCCATAAACTCATGAAATCAAATCAACAATTGAACATTGTAATATGTCATACTATAATTACTCAACTTATATCTACAATATCATAGCATAAAGATTCAATCTTAGCGTCCAATTCCATGATTTTAGGTCTCTTATTCACAAACACAAACCCTAGGTTCATTGTACCCAAAACATGAAATAAATTCTAGATTTAATGACATAACCATGAGTAAGTAATCAAAATAGATTAGAATCTTACCCCCAAAGATGAATAGTGATGAAAACCTCCAAAATTTCCTCCCAACCGAGCTTAGGTCTCAAAAAGATGGAATAAGAAAAACGATTCGAAATGGGTCTTTTATTTTAGGTCTGGTTCAGCGATTCTGCTTCTACTGAATCGACCTTGGAAAAGTGTCTCGCTTCTGCGGAATAATGACCGCAAAAGCAAACCAACTTAATGCACCCAACACTCGCAAAGCGAAAAACCTCTGTAGAAGCGGATCGCCTCTGCGCACAACATGCCGTAGAAGCTGACAATTCCTCCCATGGCTCGCATATGCGGATCAACTTCTGCAGAAGAGTCTTATGGCTCGCTGGTGCACCACATCAGAAATCAGCAACTATAACAAATTTATAAACTTCCATCAAACACCTGAAAGCTCCCGGACACAAACCAAATATGCTACCCAAGTGTAAACAACGCTACAAACTCACTCGCGCACTCGGAATACTCATACAACCAAGCTAGGGCCGATTTTTTATAAATCCATCACAAATCTCAAAATAACAAGATTTAGCAAATAAGGACCAAAAACACATTTGAACGCCTCAGGAAGCGAACCAAAGACTCGACTAAGTCACAAATGACGTTTTGGACCTAGTGAAAATGAAACTAAAAATGGACTCATATACTCAAAAGTCAACTTTGGGTCAACTAGTTCATTCTAAAATTATTGAACATAGGCTTTTCTTCCAAAACACTTTATAACGCACCCCGAGAACCGTGCTACACATCCCAGCAAGTCATAAACTCCACATAGAGTCTACGGAAAGGGTAATTTGGTCAAGTAAGGGTCTTCAGTAAAAAATGACCGAATAGGTCATTACATCGATTTTGGCCCATTTTTTAATAGTGAATGAGTGACATATTTCGTCCAATAAAATATGAAAATATCACGTATCTGTTTGGTTGAAAAAGCGTTTGTACTCAGCACAGTTATTTCCTCTTATAACTATAAATATGGGTCCTTAGACATTATAAAAAAGATCAAAATTTAGAATAAGAAGTTAGAGAGAGCTCGTAGATCAAATGTCGTAGATTTCTCTACAAGCAATCAAGTATTTCTTTACAAATTTCAAATATTCGAAGATCAACAATGAAGGCAAATTAAAAATCAAGGTTTTGAAGGTCAAAGTTACTTGTTCATGGTTCTGATAAATAAATTAAATTCATAATCAAGTTTAAGATTACAAATTAAGATCAAACTTCAAGCTCTTGAATTTAAATACAAGTCAATTCAAATTCATCAAATTAATTCAAAACCAAATTCCAAGCCCATGAATTTATATGTAAATCAAGATTAAATTCAAGATCAATCTTCAAGCCATTGAATTCATATACAAGTGAAGATCAAGTACATTAAATTTAAAATCAAGCTCCAAGACCCTTAAATTTATTTCTAGAAAGATACGTTTGACCGCTACAAATGAACAGAAAAAATAATTTTAGCAGTAGTCGTTCTCCCTGTTAGCATTTGTAATTATGATTTCCTATGAATATCAATCACGACTTGTTCTGCCAAATGCGTCTGGTTAAAATATATTCCCAATGTCAAATCGTAAACCTAAATTCTATTCCAAAATCCAAATAAAACTGAAAATTAAACTTCAATATTAGTGAATTGATACATGCAATCCAGTACGCCGCTTGTTAAATGAATTTATTATTTTGACAACTGCATATTGAAAAAAGGTTTAGATTTTATGTACTGATATTACAAAAAAAATACAAGAAAGTATAGAGTTGACAACAAAATTTTAACAACCATAAATTTTTATTGCTAAAAATGTAAATGACAACAAACATTTAATGTATTTTTGCTAAAAAATGTAAATGACAACAAAAAAAATAACTTCTTGTTGTGAATGAGGTTGTTGCAAGTTGCAACGGCATGCAACAACTTTTGTTGTTGCGAAAAGTAGTTTTGGCAACATCCTAACATATTGCAAAAGACTTCTGCAGATGAATGAGTTGGAGGAATTCAGGCTGGATGCATATGAAAGTGCACGAATCTTCAAAGAGAAAATAAAGCATTGGCATGATCGTCTAATTAAGCCAAAAGAGTTTCACGAAGGGGACAAAGTCCAGCTATACAACATTAAGACTATTTCCCGAAAATTTTAAGTCAAGGTGGACGGGACTGAAACACATCTCTCCGTATGGGACGATTGAAATTCAAAACTTGGAAGGCACCGAGAGCTTCAAAGTAAATGGGCACAGGTTGAAATCGTATGTTGTTGGAGGATTTTACAAGCAATCTTCTAACATTGTCATTAAATAAGCCTGAGTGGAGAAATTCAAGATGACGACTATAACTCAGAACTACTTCTAATCTCTGTGTAAATAAGTAGAGGTAAATGTTTTGCTCGTTGAGCCAAAAAATATATTTTTGGATGTGATGTACACCGAGCGATCACGCAGCTGAAGCTCAGAACGCGCGCCGATCGAGCATAAAGAAACAATTATGGCAACTCACTGCCAGTCGCGCGCGATCGTGCAACTGAGGCTCCGAACGCTCTCCGAATGCGCGATATATATATATATTACATTTTTTAGTCAGACCCGACCGATTCTATTCCCCCTACCCCATTCTCCTTTTATTTCTTTTCTATATCTATTTCCATACAACCCACCAAACCCAAAGAAGAAAAGAACCCTAACCTTCTCCTCCTCAACTCATTCAACTTCATTGAAGGTATGTTCCCTCTTTCTCTAGTTTTTTTCTTTTTCTTTCCTTCCTTATTTGTTTTAGTGTGGAAGAAGTTTTAATTTTAATGAAAAAAAAAAGAAGGGGAATTTTGAATTTTCCAAACTTTAGGAGTTAATTGGGTGAGTGTTGGTGATGGCTGTTGCTTGTTGTTAATTGAAGAATGCGTACTTGGTGCTAAATTTTGGTTATGGAGGAATTGTTTGTTATGCACCCTAGGTGTTTGAAAAAATGCCATAATTGGCAGATTTCTTTGACTTGAAATAACTCATGAGAATAAAGACTCGTGAAATAGAGCAAAAATTGTAGTGATGTGAATGAAATAAATAGGAACATGATGAAAGTTAATGAAATAAGATTTTGGGGAAGTCTTGAGTACCCAAAACAATTGTTTTTCCTTTTGTGATTACAAATACGGGTGTGAATACTAAATTGGTGAACTGATTTGGAGGACAATGGTTACATCTAAAAAGAGGAAGAAACCGTGTGGTGAAACTAGCAATAAAGCTAGCACTTCCAAAGGAGCTATCACTTCAAAAGGAAACGCTTCGGCACTTCCACGCACTTTATGATGCAAGTAAATTTGTTTCATGGAATGCTCAGGAGCGTTTCAAGGATAAATCTTCGAAGAAAGCTATGATGGAAAGGGGAATTGAGGTGAACCCACTGATAAGTGAATGTCCTGAGGTCTATGAGGAGTTAATAAGGTGGAAACTAAAGATTTTCATGGAAGAACCTGATGAAGTGAACCTGGGTGTATTATGTGACTTCTATGTCAACTGTCCCGAGCATGAGAATTTCATATGCATGGTCCACAAGAAGAAAGTAGATTTCTCACTTCATGTCATTTGTAAGGCTTACAAGATGCATGAGTATGAAGGTTGGACCGATGACTTCCAGAATGTATACAATCAAGAGCCATACGATTGGGTGAAGTTCATTGATACAATTTGCACGCTCAGAAAGGAAATACAGTGGATCAAGAAGAATCACAAGTTCCATTACAATAGCTTGACAACTGATGGGAAGCTTTAGTTACGCATAACAAACAACAGGCTCGGACTTTCTGGCAACACTATAGAGGTGAATGGTCCTCGAGCAGCTCTCATTTTCTGCTTCTTGAATGAGAATGACTTTGAACCTGCCTTGATAATACAAAATGACATGTTGGAAAAATCCACCATACGACAATATGGATTGTTTTGTCCTTCTCTGGTCACACGATTGTGTTACATGGCCGGTGTTCCAAAGAAGAATTCTAATGTTTTCCCAGAGGCAAAACCAAAACTCCGACCTGACAAAATGTTTGTTGGTAAGGAGGCGATGGAGGGAGATACTTTAGGTGAGTCGGACAGTGACGGTGTATATGATTTGGATGAGTAATACACTATGGATGTAGGTGTATCTACTGAAGTGAAACTCCCGCAATGTGTGGAAGAGCCCTCGAGCAACACGGTAAAGGAGAGATATCGGCGATGCAGACCTCAATGGATGGGCTACACACCAAACTGTATGAGCTCACAGTTCAGAACAAGAAGTTTGAAAATACAATCATGGCGTGGTTGTGCGCACTTGGTCGGGTTTGTAAAATGTACACCAACACCATTTGCGACTCAGAGTGACCCTTTCAGGGAGTTTTCTCTCATCTCTTGCATTTTATTTATTTCATTAGGACATGCCATAATATAGTTTAGGGGTGGGGGTTTTATATATTTATTGCTTTTATAAAAAAATGAAAACAAAGAAAAACAACAAAAAGATTTTTTTAGTGTTAGCTTAACTTTTTGATACTTAGAGGCGGATTTAACTGTTTTCGGCCTATATGATGTATGCTTACTATTTTCTGAAAGTTAAATAACCTTGTTGGAAATTGAAGTTGAGTCGTATCAATCGTTGACAATTGTGTGGTGAGGAAGCTTAGTCTGTAATCATTTTATAAGAGAATCTAGAACTTGGCTTGGAAGTGACTCAAGGCAAAATTTTTAGGATACTCTTAAGTAGGGAAAGGATCGTAGGCTTTCTTTCTGTATCCCTTTTAGCTTAAATAAATCAACCATTTATTGTGATTATCCATATTCAATCCCTTTGTGCCTAACGATAATTTCTTATTTCTTTGATGTCCAAATATGTACCCTTAACCCTTCGTATATATCTTGAGATTATGTTCACCTTATACCCTCTGTGGTACTCAATTTGAACGTTATTGCAAGAAATAAGTGTGGGGGTGTTCATTTTTAAAAGAGAAGAAAAGGGTTTCTTATTTGTATTATTAGTTTAAAGGAGTAAAATTGATAAGTAAGGTCACAAAGCGAATTGCAAAAAAAAAATTGCAAAAAGTTTGTTTGTTGGTAGAGTTATACAAAAAAAGAGAAAAGAGGAAAAATGAGGAGTTACAAATGGTGGGTTGGTTGTTTTGGTTGAAAGAAAGAAAAAGAATTGGTGTTGATGTGCTAATGACTCAAGAAGTGTAGTGTCATGAGGGGATTACGCCACTTTAATCCATATACTCCTACCTATCCCTTAGCCTACGTTACAACCAAATGCAAGTCCTATAAGATCCCAACTTGAGAGTTCCTACATTAGTGAAGAGTCACTCGATTGCCAAACTTATGATATTCTTGAAGAGTATGATTTACTTCTTTGTAAGTGTGAGTGCACTTAAATATTATGACATGCTGAGCGTTCGTAATGTCGTGCTAGTCACAGAGGGATCTCAATTTTTGGTGAGACATGTCGAGGATTGGTATTTGATTTAACTTCGGTTGTCAATAGGGTGGAAAGGCCAAGGACGAGTGCCGCATGCATCTAAAGGGTGTGGTTGAGTTGATTTTTGTCTCTAATGTCTTGTGAATCTATGTTTAGTGAGATTTTGTTTGTTTTAGTTTGCTCGGGACTAGCTAAACTTAAGTGTAGGGGTATTTGATGAGCAAGAAGTTCCTATGATTTTGAGAACTATTTTGACGTGATTTTTTATGTTAAGATAACGATTTTATATGATGATAGTGCTAATTCATGTTGTCTTGCATGTAGGTGGTAATGAAATTGATGTGACCAAGGGAAAAAACGAGAGAGAGGATGTGCAAGTGGAGAACATGATCGCGCACCTGGTACCAAGAATGTGTGCAAAAATGTGCGTGACTGGCAGAGTCATTGTATCATACGCGCGATATATGCGTGTTCGACCTCTAGAGACGCGCGATCGCGTGGCGTGATTTCGGTAGCTTTAAGTCGGAGCTAGTTTGGACATTTCACGGATGAACCCTTGGAGTTTAATAACGTGTAACACCTTTATATTAGGTTATCTTGAATTTTTTAGCGTAGAAACACTTGGAGGCTTGGAGTATTCACGATTTTCACATTTTCTTTCATTGATTCTGTGTGAAAATTTGGATCGAAAGTGGTTGTAATGAATTCTAGTTTTCTTTCTTCTTCTCTATTTCTTATTGCTACTATTATGGAGTAGACTTTCTTAGGATTTTTTAGGACATGATATTTTGAGACTTATATATGGATTAACGTCGTTCCTTGCTTGAATTATCAAATGGAGTTTTGAACTTTAAGCATATGAATTACTTATTTTAGTTTAAAATCGAAAGAGGGACTACATTATTGATTATTTATGCGAGCTTGTTGTGGTTGAATTGCAATTCTTTTTAGTAATCGTAAGAGCTTTCTTGAATTGTGTTTGACTAAATATTGAAAGATATTTGAAAGATGTTTTCCAACTATTAAATACATTCGATAGGTTTTGCATATGTTCTTGAGTTTAATTTAGTCTATTCTTAACAATAATTAGTTCATTCGAAAGACGAATTAAGTATCACACGTAGACTAATCATTCGTTAAAATCGAAAGAGTCAACGAAACCTATGAAAAGAACTGTGAACGATTATTAATCATGCATATTTCCCTTGCACTCGTCTCGTCATTGCCCTTATTTCTCTTATTGATAACAATCCTTCATCAATTACTAGGTTTTCTTTATTCTACAATAGTAAAAATTGTTACTCGTTATTTACACAACAAAATCTAAAGATTTGATTTCCTAAATAATATCGAGCAAGACCTTGTTGAATTATTAATTACACCAATCCCTGTGAAGACGTTCTTAATCTATACTATTTTTTACTAAAGAAGCGCTTAAGAAAATTATATCGTGTTTTGCGCTCAGTCACAAAGCATATAATATTCAACATCATTATCAAATATAACATTATGTATATTATTATTACGCTCAATTATACACTTGTAATCCAAAAGTTATACATAGTGAAACCAACTTAAAGGCTCTATAGATATATTCAGTTGAGGTTCAATAAAAAACATCAAAATGCAGGTTCATTACCGAAAAATAGAAACAAAATCACTGCAGTAAAAATGGTACTTATTGCAATTCCTTCAAACTAGGAAATTAGGTATTTGGTACAAAATATTAAATAAGAGAGAGAATGAAAGATATTTCCTTAATTTGGGTAACCTATTATGGTTGGCCAGCTAAAAAAGAAAAGATAAATTTTAATGGTTTAAAATGAGTTGAAAAAATAAAGTAAGTTTATTTTGAGTTTATAGCTAAATATGGGTTGTTAATCCAATTAATATCTCAATTAAAAAGAGGTAGCTTGAGAGAAATATTATAAAAAGAATCATTTCGCTCATAATAATTCTTTTGAACTCGAGGACAATATCATAGTGTTTCAATTTCAATAAGCTGACTCCATCATTGTATTTTAGAGTTCAAACAAGTCTCACTAAAAAATTAAATTGGAACTCCAGCTGACTGTGCTAGAATTTCACGTTTAAAAGTTTCGAGCTTGGGGTGTTGAATTTTCACTTGTAGGAGATTTTGGAACTCAAAGTTTCATTTGTCAAAATTTGAAATTCATCACCCTTTGCTAGACTTATTCTATGTTTTAATTGAGGATATCTTTATAATTAAAAAACGTGCCAAAAGAGTATAAATGTTAGTAACTTTTAAAATAATAATTAATATTTGATAGCATATGTTAAAAGTGTTTACCGATCTTATTTTCAGTTCCAATTTTCTAATCGATGGTTCAATTCATGGGTCCAAGAGCATTTTTTCTTGGATTTTATGGTGAAATCAACAATAATTTTTGTTAATTTAGAAAGCCTTTATGCATCAGCATTTCAGAACTATCCTAGTGTCGTTATGTCCACATATTGTACTATGTAACATTTTATAAAACTCTTAAAATAATACTCCTAGTCCTAGGTTCCAATTATTTGGGTTTAAAATAACAATAATACAATATAATAATATCTGCTCTTCACATTAAAATAACAAAATTTTGTCATGACTATTGAACACCTATCACTTTGTTTCCAAACTTACTCTTTTTATTTTATTTAAATATTTAGGATAGAGATGTAGTCCAGAATTCAGAAATCATCATTTGGAGGGGGAGTATCCATCTAATCACTTATATGCCCAATTTTTGGTGGTACAATGGACGATAATAGAAAAAAACAAAAAATTCGTAATCAAACTGTCAGATGAAAAAACCCCGTAGAGTGCATCTTTCCAAATTAATAAAAAAAATTTTATGTTTGTGCCCTTCATTTATCAAATAATTAACATTTATTTGTATCCCTCGAGATATATTAATGATGTTTATTTCGACTATGTATATGTTCATCTCCCTTGCAGCTTGCCACTATTATTAAACTCGGATAAGAAATCAATAAGTTATTTATCTTCTTTAAGAGAAACGTTTATCATCTCTAAGTCCACTGCTATTTATAAATCTTTGAGAGTTTTTTGTTACCAAAACAAATCTTTGAAAGTTGAGGTTACGTGATTTCAGTATCTTCTAATAAAGTAAAATATTTGCTTGAGACTTTTAATTAAAGTTCTTCCTTCTATTTATTCTCCTTTTGAAGAAAAAAAACTGTAGATTTTGAATTAAACTTAAATAGTTCCACTTTGAAACGAGTAATTAATTAATCACATCTTACCACTAATCTACATCAAGAAATTAATTTTAAAACTCAATTGGTTTTAGTCACATGCATTTCAAGTTGAGTTTGTTGTTGCATGTCGCTGTCATTCTAATCGACTACATTAAGTTATAATTTTAAAATATTGAGATAAAATTATACGTAATTTCATCTATTATAAACTAAATTTATTCAAGACGACGCGACTATGAGAAAGATGAACAATAGCTAGCATCAGCATATCAAGACGGAAATACTAACTTTGGTATTTCACTAGTAGTTGCAAATAAATTAACCAAATACTCTCGTCCTTACTCATATTTTTTTCTTAAATGTAAAAAAGATATCATAAAATCTCTTCAAAGATGAGGGTAGCGAATTGGAGTTCTAGCCTAGTATATAGTTTTTCTTTTGGTATAATGAAAATTACTAAATATTTCTATGATCGTTCGTAAGCTATACTATTTAAATCTGTAGGAGCAAAAATTAAACTTTCTTGATTGCACTCTCCCGCACTAGCAAATCTTCTATATTGTGACCTTTATTTGCCAAAAGGTTTGCGCTTGTTTGCCTCTCTCCAAATGTGGATAATAGTCGCTTTAATAACTTCCAACAAGTAAATATTAGCAATCTTCATAATTTCCCTTACAGGATGAAACAATTTGTTGTCATGTTCAATGTTAGTTATATCCGTGATATACATGGGTTTGTATATCATGTATATCACGGTTTCACAAGGCAAATTATCATATGTGAAACTGTGGTATACACGGTATACAAATCCGTGTATATCACGGTTTTTAGAAGGTTTTAATTAGTGTAAATATTGTATTAAGTTAGTATTGTACATTTATCATAATTATAGGATTCTTGTACAACTAGAATAGGGTTCTGGGAGTAGAATAGGAATATAATTTTTCTACTATGGAAAATTGTAATTTGTATATACTCTTTCATTAATGAAAATAATCAAGGGATTATTTCTTTCATGGTATCAGAAGTCTAGGTCTCAATTCTCTCCCAAATTTCGCCCCCCTTTGCATCGTTTTCCGAGCCTCTCTTCTCGGTTTTCGTGCCCAGTGGTGCCTTCTCTCTTCCCAAAATTTTATTCTAAATCCCTACATCACGTCTTGAGTTGCTATTATGGCTAAGAACATGTTTCACCCTGCCCTTACTGTTTCTAACATCAAGAATCACATCACTATCATTCTTGAAATAGCAAACGTCCAATACGCGACGTGGGCTGAACAATTCAAAGTTCACGCACGCTCGCATCAAGTTCTCCATCATATTATCCCCGCGGCTCCTGTGGATACAGAGGTGCCCAAACCCGAGGATGATCCTAAGTTATGGACGACCCTTGATGCTACCATTTTTCAGTGGATTTACTCCACTATCTCTACCGACATGTTGCAAACGATTATCGAACCAGACGCTACGGTGATGGATGCTTGGAATAGAGTGCATGATATATTTCAAGATAATCAAAATTCTCGTGTTGTTACCCTTGAGCAGGAATTCTCCCACGTCAATATGGAAGACTTCCCTAATGTTTCAGCATACTGCAAAATGATGAATGAGTTGGCGGACCAACTCCGCAACGTTGGTGCGACCGTTACCAACGATTGTCTTGTCCGTCAAATGGTTGCAGGCCTGTCTAAGGCCTATAGTGGTGTTGGTACGCTTCTTCGCCAGAGCAGTCCTCTTTCACAGTTTTATCAGGTTCGTTCCATGCTCACGCTCGAAGAAGCAGGCTTGGCTAAGAAAGCGACCACTTAGGCCCCTTCTGTCGTCATGGTGGCCGAGTTCAACTTTTCTCCATCCGTCTCAAATAATTCTAGCCAAAACTGCAACAACGGTGGTGGCAAAAAGAGTCAGAATCGCAAAAATAATGATAAAAAATGTGGTGAAAATCGAGGTGGAAATAACGGGGGTGGCAATGGTGGGCCGCAACCCAACTAGCCACAGCCCTCGGGCCCATGGTAGTGGAACTGGGCCAGTGGGCCTAGGCCCAATAGCCCCCTATTACCCATCATATGGAACAAACCCGAACTAGGCCCAATTTATACCATCAAGCAGGGGCATTTATTCAGGCCCATAGTGAAACCTGAGAGGCAATTCTGGGTCGGGGCAGCAAGCCAGCGTGCTTGGGTCTCGACCCCACCATGCAGGGGGCCCCACCCCTACCCACATTGAAGCCGCGATGCACACACTTGGATTAAATTCCCGGACCCCAATTGGTACATGGACACTGGAGCCACTACCCACATGACGTCCGACCAAGGTACTCTCTCATCGTATTCTAATTTGAGCAACAATCGTGGCATAATTGTTGGTAATGGAAATTCCATTCTGATTCGTGGTAACAGTCATAAAACTTTATCTCTCTCCCCCCCTCCCATCCACCTCTTGTCTTAAAAAATGCCCTTCATGTCCCTAACTTAAGTAAAATTTTGGTGTATGTCCATAAATTCACCACTGATAATTGAGTTTCTGTTGATTTTGATACTTTTGGGTTTTCTGTGAAGGATTTCAAGATGGGGATTCCTCTCATGAGATGTGATAGTAGATAGTAGGGGAGATCTTTATCCTATCACACCCACATCCAGTCTCTCGAGTCAAGCCTTGCCATCTACTTTTGCAGCTCTCGCTCCTTCTTAATGGCATGCACATTTGGGTCACCCTGGGTCGTCTATTATTTCTTCATTACATAAAAATAATTTTATTTCTTGTAAGGGTACACTTAGTACTCCAATTTGTCAATCCTGTCCTTTAGGAAAACATGTTAGATTACCATTTGTAGCCTCTACTTCTCGTATTTTAATGTCATTTGATGCTATTCATTGCGATTTATGGACATCTCCCATTTTAAGTTCTGTGGGCTATCGTTATTATGTTCTATTTTTGGATGATTATTCTAATTTTTTATGGATTTTTCCGTTAGCAAAAAAATCACAAGTTTTTTCCACATTCTTAAAATTTAGAGCATTCATCCGTACTCAATTCGATCGGAAAATAAACAATATACAATGTGATAATGGCAAAGAATATTATAATGGGTTGTTTCGGGATTTTTGTGACAATAATGTCATTGTTTTTTATTTTTTTTGTCCTCATACGTCTTCACAAAATGGGAAAGCCAAATGAAAAATTCGTACCATTAATAATATTGTCCGCACTTTATTGGTCCATGCATCCGTACCCTCTTCTTTTTGGCATCATGCTCTACAAATGGCTACTTATATTCTTAACATACTTCCTACCAAAGGCTTGACATATTCCTCCCCGCTTAAAATCCTATATAATAAGAATCCTTCTTATTCTTATCTTAGGGTCTTTGGGTGCTTATGTTATCCACTATTTTCGTCAACTACAATTAACAAACTTCAAGCCTCTTCTACCCCTTGCGTATTTTTGGGTTATCTGTCTAATCATCGTGGTTACAAATGTTTTGATTTATCATCTACTAAAATCATCATTAGTTACCATGTTTTTTTTTATGAAACCCAATTTCTGTTTGCTAAAGTGAGTAGTCCCGGGCCTAGTTCGTATAATTTTTTGGATGACGAGGTCTCCCCGTATATTACCCATCATTTTTCAAACGTGTCCCGCACCCAAAATTTGCCAGCGGGCCCACTGCCCACTGGCCCTGTTGTTCCATCAATCCAATCCAGTGAGCCAAACTCCCAGTCCAGTACCGATCTCGGTACTGTTCCAATGATCCAGCCCACTGTTCCAGTTTCTGTTATTTGGCCAGCAGGCCCACTGCCTGCTGGCTAGTCCGTTCCCAATCCAAAATCCACCCGCTTCCTCCTCGAGTCAAGGTCCAGTTACTCGTAGTCAAAGAGACATTTTTAAACCAAAAAGACATTTTAATCTCAATTCTAATGTCTCAAAATCCCCCCTACCACGTAACCCTGTGTCTGCCTTAAATGATCCGAATTGGAAATTAGCTATGACCGACGAATATGATGCTCTTATTGCGAATAAGACGTGGGAGTTGGTCCCCCGTCCTTATGGTGTTAATATTATTCGGTCTATGTGGATATTTACTCATAAAGATAATTCTGATGGCTCTTTTGTGAGACATAAGACTCGACTTGTAGGTGATGGTAAAACTCAGCAGGATGGCGTGGATTGTGGTGAGATGTTTGGTCTGGTGGTCAAACCGGCTACCATTCACACTGTTCCCAGTCTAGCTCTTTCGAAAGCTTTGCTCATTGATCAGTTAGATGTGAAGAATGCTTTCCTCCATGGAGATCTTAAGGAGACCATTTACATGCATCAGCCCTTGGTATTTCGTGACCCCAAATATCCTCATCATGTCTGTTTATTGAAGAAGTCCTTGTATGGTCTTAACCAGGCCCCACGGGCCTGGTATAAAATATTTGCAAACTATGTTTCATCTATTGGGTTTTCACACAGCAGATTTGATAATTCATTGTTCATATATCGTCGTGGTTCTACCCTGGCTTATATTCTATTATATGTGGATAATATTATCTTGACTACCTCTACTGATGCGTTGTGCAAGTCTATCATAACCATGTTCAGTTCTGAGTTTGCTATTAAATACTTGGGGCCCTTGAGTTACTTTTTGGGGATTGTTGTTTCTCGTCATGCAGATGGGTTATTCTTATCACAACAAAAGTGTATCGTTGATGTCATTGAGCGAGCTGGTATGTTCTCATGCAAGTCTACTTTCATTCCAGTTGATACTAAACCCAAGTTGGCTCACCGTACATGGATCCGACTCATTATCGCAGTCTTGCAGGGGCTCTTCAGTATTTTACTTTCACGAGACCAGATATTACGTATGCCGTACAACAGGTGTGCTTGTTTATGCATGATCCCAGAGTTGAGCACATGAATGCGCTCAAACACATTATTTGATACATCCAAAGGACACTTGACTATGGCTTACATTTATATCATTCACCGACCTCTACACTTGTCTCGTATACCGATGTTGATTGGGGTGGCTGTCCAGATACCAGACGTTCCACGTCCGGCTATTGTATATTTCTTGGTAATAACTTGGTCTCATAGTTTGCGAAGCGTCAGTCTACATTATCTTGCTCTAGTGTAGAGGCTGAGTATCGAGGGGTAGCTAATGTGGTCTCTGAATCCTGTTGGTTACGTAATCTTCTTTTAGAGCTTCATTGTCCTATTCAGCAAGCTACCTTGGTTTATTGTGATAATATTAGTGTTATCTACCTTTTTAGTAATCCGGTTCAACACCAGTGCACTAAACACATCGAGATGGATATTCACCTTGTTCGCGAAAAGGTAGCTCGTGGACAAGTACGTGCATGCCATGTCCCTTTTAGGTATCAAATTGCAGACATCTTTACCAAAGGTCTTCCGTCAGTACTCTTTGAAGATTTTAGGGACAGTTTCAGCGTACAAAGACCGCCCGCTATGACTGTGGGGTTGTGTTAGTTATACCCGTGATATACATGGGTTTGTATACCATGTATATCACGGTTTCACAAGGCAAAATACCATATGTGAAACCGTGGTATACACGGTATACAAACCCATGTATATCACAGTTTTTGGAAGGTTTTAATTAGTGTAAATATTATATTTAGTATTGTACACTTACCATAATTATAGAATTCTTGTACAACTAGAATAGAGTTTTGAGAGTAGAATAGAAATATGATTTTTCCTATTATTAAAAATTATAATTTATATATATACTCTTTCATTAATAAAAATAATCAAAAAATTATTTCATTCAAAAAGCTAGTTAGCAAGCGGATAGTCCGTTTTCACTTTTAAATCTTTCCATTATGTTTGCTCATTATAACCCTTATTTAATGCTTCATAGTTGTGTGGTGAGGTTTGAGGTAGGTCTTATCTTATGTGAATATTCTAATATTCACTTTTCTTTGACCATTTCTAAAAGTTTTGTCAAAAGCAGCATCACCCAACTTGGTTCTTCACGTTGCCATCTGTATTCATTTTATGTTTTTCTACACAAGGAGGAGATCAAACGATTAATTTGACTTGTTTAAATATAGAAGTTTATCGAGGAAATATCTCAAAAATTCCGTTAGGATAATCTCTAATATGGTGGCATATAAGTTCTGTAGCTAGACATTTTTTTAATCGAATTTTTATTTCTTTCTTTCCAGATACGCCTAGTACTACAACCTACAACTTTCATGGTAAATAAATACATAGATTGGCTAACTCAACCTCAAAAGTTAGCTTATAAAGTTAAAATTAATCAAGATTATATAAGCCCGGAAGCAAATTGCCCCATCCGACATCGATATGGGACACTGACTCCACCCCTTCACCCGTACGCACTGACTGAACGTCTGAAGCAATATAATATAGGGGCCTAATATCATGTAAATCATGAATTGGGATGAATTTACTCTAATATAGTAAAACAATTTAAAATTAAAATATAAAATATTTTTTTCGACGAACTAAAAGAGAAAATAGGTCATGTAAAATGAGATAGAGGGAGCATTTGAATACACGAAAGCCCTCAAAAGCACTATCCTTAAAAATAATTCCAAAAAGATTTTCCGTAAACTTTTTAAAGGGTGTGTTTGGTATGAAGGAAAATGTTTTTCATAGAAAATATTTTTCTGGGTTTCTTACTTATTTTTTAGTGTTTGGTATGTAAGCAAAAAAATATTATCCTAAGCGCATTTATATGTAATCTACCAAAATACTATAGGGGTAGGATGGATGGGGAATGGGTGTTCGGGGGTGGTGGGAATGAGATGGTGAAGGGACTGGGGGTTGGGGCGTTGGGTGGGTGATGAGGTGACAATAAATTTGAATGTCACTTGTGGGCTTGTTTTCCTTACTTTCATTAGGTAAGTTATTTTTTTCATTTTTAAGGAACTTATTTTCCTAAGAAAAATATTTTTCAAGATATTTTGACCAACCAAAGATGAAAAAATTGAAAACATTTTTTAGAAAATATTTTCCTTCATACCAAACACACTCCAAATGCACAATGGCGGTCTAATACTTCTATATTGTTTTTATTTTGAGAAGATAAATTACGCCCTAATTTAGGGATGACAATTGGGCGGGGCGTATGCGGGTACCCCCTCCGCCGCACATGTACCCTCCAGAAAATTTTATACCTGCCACCTGTGGCCGGTACAATTTCAACATCCATACCCGCCTAGGCGGGTATATTTTTAAATCCACACCCGTTCCACCACCCAAGTGGATATCCGTCAATACCCGCCTATACCCACCTGCCATATCAATGACATTAACATAAATGGTGCAAGTGAAATAACCCCAAGTGCAACAGCAACATAACCAATAATATTCAAACCAGTATAGTTAACAAACGACAAAAACAAAGTTGATCCAAGAATTGTCATTTCTTGGAACACCATCAGTAAGAACGGGAAATATTTTTTAGCAGCATCGAGCATGTCCATATCAGTTAAATACAACATCAGTTAGCAGCGAGAATTGCCATCCCTAGGCGTAAGTTTAAAATTTTTAAATTCGTCACTGTCTTTAGTCATTTGGGAGTCTCTTCAGACATATTTAGCAGAAAAATTTGTAATAACATTTATCTTCGCCACAAGCTAAGTATATTGCCTTCACCTAGGTTATTCATGTTTAAAGTGTTAAGATAAAATATTTATCTTTGATTAATCTTTTGTACATACTAAATGTCCTAAAAATGAGCAAAATATTAAAAAGTGATGTCTGATTTCAAAAGATGATAGATTCTTTAAATTTCGTGTCAGCCAAAAGACGATAAAAATGTTTAGTAAAGTAGAAATTAACCCAGAGTGGTATTTAAGCCATTTCCTAGTCTAGGTAGTTAATAGATAATTAACTATAAATAGGAAATGAGTAGAAGGTTACCTTTAAGTTTTGAGCATTATATTCTTCACTTTTCTTCCTGAATGAATATTCTCTCTCTCAAATGATTATGTCCCTCTTTGCTTCTTCTTAATTCATCTTATTTACAAGATATATCAATGATTTCATGGTATCAGAGCAGTAGATCTTGCTACGATCGATTCGACAATTGCTAAATTTCAATTGAAAAATATAGAGATCGGAAAAAATCAGAAACCTACAAATTTAGGGCAAAATCTATGAAATATACTCGAAATGATAACAACAATAAACGGAAACTCAGGCAATGTACCTGCACATCCCGGCAATACATCAATTGGAGTAATTGATTCACAAATTTCGGTAATCGACTACAATCATTCTTTATATCTGCAATCAACTGACGTAAGTGGAGTTGATATCATATCTTTTGAATTAAAAGGAAATGAAAACTATACTGTATGGAATAAATCAATGCGAATTGCATTATTACGAATAAAATAAATTAGGTTTTGTTAATAGAAAAAGTAAGAAAGAAAACTTTCATGATAATCTATGAGATCAATGGGAGAGAGTGAATGTGATAGTGTTTTCTTGGTTGATAAACTCTATAGCAAGTAATTTGATTGGTGGAATATTATATGTTACAAGTGCACATGAGTTGTGGGAATATTTAAAAGAAATATTTGAAAAAATAGACGATTCTAGATCATTCAACATACATCAAGAAATTGCTTCTTTTTGTTCAAGGCACTCAATCTATGTTTGTGTATTACTCAAAGTAGAAAATTATGGAATGAATATGAGTCTATGGTGCATATGCCTTACTGTAATTGTGAGAAATCAAAGGAGTTTGTTATGTATGTGCAAAGACAGAAACTCTATCAGTTCTTAATGGGATTGAATGAATCATACAATCAAGCAAGAAGTCACATATTATTGTTGAGTCCATTATCTAGTCTAAATCAAGCTTACTCTATGATAGCAAATGATGAGAGTCAGGAAGCAATGAGTAGCTCCTCAAGTTGAATTATATTAATGAAAATAAATCATGGATTGACTGAAGCAGAAGCAATAGCTATGTATTCAAGAGCTATTGGGAACTAGAAGTTCAAGAAGAGATATAATCCAAACTACAATCCAAATGTTGTTTATGAACACTGTAAATTCAAAGGACATTTTAAAGAGGATTGCTATGGAATAGTAAGATATCCTCCAGATCATCTTAAAGCAAATCAAGTAGAGAATAAATTTCAACAAGAAGAGAATAAGTTTCAACAAAATAAGATGGATAATAGATTCAGTCAAAAAGACAACATGTTCAAGTCAAGATCAGGTATAGAGGTACTGGCACTTACATTGTACATAATACAATAGCTGAACAATGGAGTGTTAATCCTGCACAAATTTAGAATCATCAAGGAAATACACAAGTGAATCAATCACTCATACCTTAGACCATGTACTATGGTTACAATAGTCCTGAAATGGTCAATCAACAACAAATGATACAAATGCAGCAAAATGAAGGACCAAGCTTTACACCATCTCAATATGTTGAAATATGCAAAATGATGAAGCAAGATCATGGTGTTGCAGCTAGTCAGAATTTCAACATAGTTCACTCCACTAATATCTCAGGTGTCGCACCCGTTTTTACCGTGGCTCGCGACGTAATGGCGTCTGATTGAAATTAAAATACCCACGTTAGTGGTGGGTGCCTAATTAAAATTAAAATACCCACATTAGTGGTGGGTGCCTAATTAAAATTAAAATACCCACATTAAGAGGTGGGCGCCTGATTGAAAATAAAATAGGTTTCAATAGGTTGTAATCTGAAATTGCTCAGTTAGTGAAGTTGAAAATCATACTTGGTAAGTCGTGATTTTTAATCCCTTGAGCAAGGAGTTTTCCACGTAAATATCATGTGTTATTTACTTTCTGTTTTTACTTAAGAGAACATAAAGAGAACCTGATTCTCTATAATATTTGGTGAACTCTTAGTTTTTATCCATTACAATTGATCGGAGAAATAATATACTTTTTATCGCGGATAAGAGATCCATTTTTGTCATTTTAAACATGAAGGACAATAGTGTAACGATTGAAGACATAACTTGATTAATAAAAATATATATGAAAATTGTCATATACTTTTTCTTCTGAATAATTAATGAAAGAGGCACACAATTTAACTGTTGGATTCCCTATTAGTTTATTTATATTTATGCCTGGTTTTCTGCTAGATATTGTCTTGATATTTCGTTAGATTTGTTTATAATCTAGTGAACTTTAACAACTAGTGACTGATTTTGAATATATATAATACTAATAACACAGAAAATCACACCACCCAATAATTGATGTACGAAAAACAGGTCTTTTTACAAATTTATTTTTAATTTTATATTTTTTTATTAGAGATTTTTTTACACATAAAATATCTGAAAAAAACACATTAAAAATGTGAGAAAAAAATAGTTTCTTCTATTCTAACTATAAGTGGTCGTAAAAGATCATTTTCTTTTATTATTGAATGCATTTTCACTTTCATTTATGATTGTTGAAATAAAATTAATTAAATTTTAGTAAACATCATGTGCCAATAATTTTTATATTCTCTTCAACAGACCGGGAGATTAATTTGTTAAGCACTGTCGTCACCTCCCCTATAATTTTTTGCATATAGTATTACAAAGTTCTCTTATTTTGAGCCTCTTTTTTATTATTATTATTATTATTATTATTATTATTATAATAATAATAACTTGACTAACTTACCATTTGTATAATAATAAAACACAGATTCGAAAGAAGCACGTTCAAAATAATCGAAGATAAGTTATTATAAAAGAAGATCTTAATAAATAAATTGCAAATTGGTCAATTCATGTAACAAATAAGTGGTTGATAAATCAAAGATAAAGATGATTAATATAATATTCAAAATCATAAGATGCGAGTGTACAAAGATGTAGTGGTCTATACATGCATTTTCTTCTTTTTCTCCCATGTGCTATTGTTTAAATATATGAAAATGGTATAGTATTTGTTTTAAAAAATTGAGAGGCTAGGTTGTAACTCGAAATAAAAGGATTTTAGAATTATAGATTCGTACATATATTACCAGGCGGCTTGTGAGACGATGAAAATTTAAAAAATGACAAAAATGGTCTCTTAATTTGAAATGATTTTTAAATATATTCCAAACAGTTTTGGTCTCCGTTAAATTTTTAATAAACTCCGATTATTAGATTTAATATGAATTGTGAAAAAAAATCAACAAGAAACACTAAGAAAGTCTTGTCAAATCCTAGAAACGGCATCAAACACTAGAAATAGATCAAAAATAACAAAAATTCTAAAATAAAATGAACTAGACACCATAAATATACCAAAATAGCAAAACTGCAAAAAATGCACCTCCAAATGTGATGTCTTGTTAAAAATAATTACTGCTCCCTTTAAATATAATGAGAGTTTTTGAAAAAATAATTGACGAATACTAAAAATGTTCACTTTAGACTCTTTACCATCTAAGTGTATCTTTGAAAAGAACATTATATCTACTGCTTCTTTCCGCAATGCAATAACGTCAGGTCAATTTGTCCCCGATTTTAAATCATTTCAAGCATTTCCTGAAATGTATCCCAATCAATTGGTATGATCCTTATTTCATCCGCCCTGAAATTATTATTGGATAATTTTTTCACAATGGTTAATACTACTATTATCTTTTCTTGCCTGATCTCATTACAGTTCTTAGGCGTCATCTTTACTTTGTTCCTTACTTGATATATTATTTAGCATTTTGACTTGTCATATGTTGAGACAATTCTTCCCTCCACGTGTCTATCCACAATCTAATATATGGCTAGTGTGGCCGAATTAACAGGTAATTAACTGTACCTTGACATGTATCCTCTCATCATTTTCATAAAATTCGAAACTTCATTTATCACAAAATCAGAAATTGAGATTTCTTTAATATTTCGTTTAGCATTTGTGTACTATGCCATAACTGTCAAACTTGGGATTGAACTAATAGCCAATTTGACTATAGGTTGAATAAATGTTTTTTTGTTTGTGGGTTTGCCTAGTATGAACTCAGGTGGAGAAGAATCCCAAAAGTTTTATAAATGGAGTTTTAAAAATATAATGATAATAATAAGAAGAATCATCTTATATTTGGATGAAATTTATGTCACAACACTAATAACTGTATGTCGCATAGTGTGTATCATATATAATATTAGTAGGGTTTGATGTATATATCAGAAGTAGATGAGCCCTCTATTGCTTTGTGGTACATTGAAACACCACGTTTCAAGTGTTGTTTTTTATAGACTACTTAAATTGTAGAGTTTCACAAGATTTTTCACATCTAGGTTTAATTTGTTATGTTAGATTTATTTCTATAAAATTATACACATAAATATGCTTAGTTGTCACATATTTATTTATCTATATCTATCTTTTTATATTATTCTAAAATGAGAAAGTATAATATCAAAGTTGAAGTGCAAAAATAACTATAAAAGGTTGGATGACATTTCTACCCTGAATATTAAATTATTCCTTAAAAACAATGAATAGCCTTAAGTGAGGTGGCATTTCAAAACCCAAGATTTTGTTTTTTTTCCCCTATTTTTTGTCATTTCCCATCTTTCTTTTCATGTAATTAAAGAGATTATGGTCAATAACACCTCTTTTTTACACCTCTAAAGTATCATTTCTGGCAAGTTTTCTATCTGAACTATTAAGTTTGCATTTCTATCTGAACTATCACCAACTATTTATCAAAACATATAATAAAGTTGACAAGATCAAGTATTTGAATATAATTGCCAAAAGACGCGTGCAACTTAATTTGCCCATAATATTTTCTCCACATGACAGCTGACTCATTAATTTTTAGGTGTGTTTTGAAAAATACTTGGTTACACTTCAAGTAAGAAATCTCAACACATGCTAGTTCAAGTAGAAAACTCGCAAAAAAGTGATGTTTTAGATGTTTTTTAACTATTATATCTTATTTTATATAAAAAATCTAATTTAATTTCTTTAATTATCCACGTGTAGTGTTATTTGGAACCATTTGTAAACAAAAAAAGAGAGTGCAGACCACTAGTCGATGTGTATTTTAATAAATAGTTAGTAATACTTTAGATAGAAAACACAAACATGCGTGTTTTTTATCATTATTTATTTCTCTTTTTTGAAATATCAGTTTTTATTCAAAATTTATTTTTATATTATTATGAGATCAAATGCCACATGTTTTAATTTAATTTGTCATTCAACCACGTTATCGACGAGTGTTACACACATTTTTCATATTTGGCTTATTGTGCAAAAAGTGTCTCGTTGGTAGTGTAAATGGTCAATATAAACACCCGTAAATTTAGGTGTCTAACTGAAAAATTATGTCAACTTCAGATGTCTCCAGATGGGTTCAGCTCCCGCCTTAATTTAACCGCTTAAACCTTAAAATTTTTGTGTCGTCAGTCTTGGAAAAAAAGATGCATCTTCCCTTCTAAATTATTCTCACTTGCATGACTAGTTTTCTAAGTGAAATAACCCATGAATATATCACATTCCATGATAATGACATTGACTGATTTTAAAATTACATGAAAGAGCCCGTACGTGGAACTTTTAAATTGGAGAAACTCATATATAGCAGAGAATTATAATATATCATGGAAAGAAGGAACATTTTGTTGGGCTAAATGGTTCAAAAATACTCTTAATACAGTGTGATATTGTCCGTTTTGGATCAAGTTCGCACGGTTTTCTCTAAAAGGTCTCACACCATTAAGAGTATCCAACATCTTATAAATAGCTCCTTTTTCTTTTCAGCTACCAATGTAGGACTTTGTTCGCAAACCTAACAATATCCCCGTCGAACTAAGTTCCGCATGACTCAGTACCATGATTCACGGGTCAGAGATTCAACGTATTTGTGTGTCACCCACATCGTCAAAGTATTTTCGATCACCGAAGCCCAAAAGTTGTGTATGCGTCTTCAAAGTGAAAGAAATAATCCCCTTGTTTATTTTCATTAATTGAAAGGTATGTATACAAGTTACAAATTGGAGAATCCTATTCCTATTCTAATCCTAAAACCTTATTCTACCATAATTCTAACTATACAATTATGGTAAGTGTACAATACTAATTAAGGTAACATTTACACTACAATATACTACAAATATACTTTCCTAATATACATTAACCAACACTGCCCGTGATGGGCTACAAAGCCATCGCTGATGGGCCTCAACACCGCCGAGATATGGGCTTCTGCATTCCTAATGTACCCGTGATATACACTATGTATACCAAGTATATGTATATCACGGGTATATTACCTTGTTTAACACAAAGCTATAGGTAAATGTTGTAAACCGGCTCATAGACGGGCAAAGGTACTAAGCCGGGCCTCACACCACACTCCGCCATCTTCATACTCGTCCCGCCAAATCATTGGGTCTGATATCAGTTGTTGGGCTAAATGGTCCAGGAATACTCTTAATACGGTGTGATATTGTCCGCTTTGGGCCAAGCCCGCACGATTTTTCCAAAAGGCCTTACACCATTAAGAGTATTCAATATCTTATAAGTAACTTCTTTTTCTTTTCAGCTATCAATGTGAGACTTTGTTCGCACACCTAACACATTTTTTCCCTTAATTAATGTCCAAGAGGGACTTTATGTCAAAATTTCTGTATTTTAATAAAACAAGTTTTGTGACTAAAAATCTAAAATACATTAATATAATCCGTGTACGATTATGGAAGGTGAAATGTATAATCATTGACGTCAATATATTACAAGAAAATCTATTTATTTTCTTCAGTCAGAAACCGCATCACACAAAAAAAATCTTGTTCTTTCTTACTTCTAATGAAAGGATTTCTCTTCAATTTTTTATAAAGACGAATTTTGATTCCAATCTTTCTTCTAAAAACATATTGATTTGACCTCATAAATAGGACCAAATACGTAACTTTGTTTTTTTTAAAATACTCGTTTTACCACACACAAAAAAGTATTTTTAGTAGTGAGGTAAAGCACTCAGACAAATAAGTATTACCAGTAATTTTGAAGTGATAAAGGTTATAAGACTGACTACATGATGTAATTTGTTACATGCATAGGCTCCTTCCTTTCCTTTGTACTTGTTCAGTATGTATTTTGTACTTATCTTAAGAAAGCATTATTAAAGTGTTTTTTTAATTACATTACTCTTATTATAATCTCAATTAGTATTTTCACTTTTGATTTGCTTAATGCTTAGTAAATGATAAGGGTAAAATTAAATAAGAATAATTAATTTTCTCTTTATTTGCTAAAATAAATAGCAATGAAAAAGAGAATATTTAGTTTTAATATACTTGACAAATAAAAACGGATTGAGGAAGTATAACTTTAATCTACTTATAAAATCCCTTCCTCCTCTCCTATCAATTTCTTCTTCTTTATTCAATTTCTTTTTGTTAAAGCATAGCAAATAGTAATATTTTGTGTACGTGTTCTTTAGCCAAATTCTTGAAAACTATAGTAGTTAGTGTGTCGATGTTAAAAACCAGTTTTTGATTGGAAAGAACTATATTTAACTAATTCATCTCTGTTCATGACCATTTATCTGCGTCAAGCTTAGTGGTTACTAGACATATTATATCACTAAATTGTAGTATAAAGTAATATTAGTTCGTGGTTTAGGCTAACTTTTGATTGATTGATATAGTTACAATCAAATGAATGACATGCTAATTAATAGGAGTTGCTATTTTATTTATTTTAATTTTTCCGTATAAGAGTAGATAATTTTATTATATTAGGATAATTACGGCCCAATACCTTTGGGTGATCTAGTTTACAAAATAGCTAGCAAATGTATAGATTTTGTATATATATATATATATATATATATATATATATATATATATATATATATTATGCGTAATTGATAGACTGGGTATACACGGTCAAAACTGTGTATACCACTTGGACCGAAATTCATTAATTAAATTACCATATTTGTAGAATTCTTGTACAAGTATAACTATGGTATTAGTATTGTATTAGGAAAATGTATTAGTCTTGTACTAGGAAAAGATAGATTTATTTTCCATATTTATATATTGTATACCATGTATATATACATCTTCATTAATGAAAATAATCAAGAGATTATTCTTTTTTATGGTATCAGAAGTCTAGGGCAAAATTTTCTTCTCCTAATTTCACCTCCGCGGGCCCTACTCTCTGATTCCGCCGTCGGTTTCTGGCCAAAAATACCAATCCCTTCCAAATTTAATTCTGAATCCTTAATTCTCCTATTGTTCTTTCGTCATGTCTACCACAAAGAACACGTTTCATCCTGCCCTTACAGTCTCCAACATCAAGAACCACATCCCTATCGTTTTTGAGATGGAAAATGTTCAATACGCGACTTGGGAGGAATTATTTAAAGTTCACGCACGCTCGCATCAAGTCCTTCATCACATTATCCCTCGGTAACATGCAGGGAGAAGGTGCCTACCACCGAGGATGATCCTGTGTTATGGACAACTCTTGATGCTACAGTTCTCCAGTGGATTTATGTCACTATCTCTACGGACATCTTGCAGACGATTATTGAACCCGACGCCACGATGATGGAAACTTAGAATAGGGTGCGTGATATATTTCAAGATGACAAAAATTCTCATGTCGTCACTCTTGAGCATGAATTATTCCATGTCCACATGGAGCATTTTCCAAATGTCTCACCCTATTATAAAAGGTTGAGGAATTGGCGGATCAACTCAAGAATGTTGGTGCGCCCATCACAAATGATAGTCTTATTCTTTAGATGGTTGCAGGCCTCTTCGAGGCTTATAATGGTGTTGGGACGCTTCTTCGTCAAAGTAATCCTCTTCCACCGTTCTACCAGTTCCGTTCCATGATTAGAAGAGGCCAGCTTGGCTAAGAAGGCGGCTACCAAAGCAAATTTTGTCATGATGATGGCCACGTCCGATGACCCTCGCTCGTTCTCGGATAATTCTAGTCAAAGCCATAAAAACTGTGGTGGAAAAAAGGGTCAAAATCGGAAAAATAGTGGCAAGAAGCGCGGCTGCGGCAATGGCGGTGGTCGGAGCAGTGGCGGACGTGGTGGCAGTGGGCCTACTGGGCCACATCCTTAGGCCAACTGGTCGTGGGGCTGGGACAGTGGCTAGTGGCCCAACATGCCCTTCCTGGTTTATCCAGCAAATTGGGCCAATTTCCAGAATTCTCAAGCCAAATAGCCTGATGGGCCGTGGTAGCAGGCTGGCCTGCTTGGGCCTCGGCCTCAGCATACTTTAGCTGCTGCGGGCCCAGCAACCATCCCGACACCCACAAATATCGAGATCGTGATGCATACACTTGAATTAAATTCCCCGGATGCAAATTGCTATATGGACACCCGTGCCACTTCTCACATGACATCTGCACCAGGTAATCTCTCGTCTTATTTCAATTTGAGCAACAATCGTGGTATAATTATTGGTAATGGTCATTCAATTCCAATACGTGGTTATGGTCACACAAATTTGTCTCATCCGCATCCACCTCTAGTCTTAAAAATTGTCCTTCATGCCCCTCACTTAGTTAAAAATTTGATGTTTGTCCAAAAATTCACATATGATAATTGAATTTCTGTTAATTTTAACCCTTTTGGATTTTCTGCTAAGGATTTCATGACGGGGACGGAGAGAGCTTTATCCAATCACCACCACTACCATTTCTACTTGTCAAGCCACACCATCAATATTTTCCGCTCTTGCTCCTTCCTTGTGGAATGTACGTGTGGATCATCCGAGGTCGTCTATTATTTCTTCTCTTCAAAATAATAATTTTATTGATTGTAAGAGTACGCGTAGTACTCATATTTGTCCTTCTTGTCCATTAGGAAAACATGCTAGATTACCTTTTGTAGCATCTACTTCTAGTACGTTGATGCCTTTTGACATTATTCATAGTGATTTATGGACATCTCCCATTTTAAGTTCTTTGGGCCATCGTTATTATGTGTTATTCTTGTATGATTATTCTAATTTTTTGTGAACTTTTCCCTTGTCTAAAAAGTCTCAAGTTTTTTCAACTTTCTTAAAGTTTAGAGCATTCATCCGTACCCAATTTGAACGGAAAATTAAAAACATTCAATGTGATAATGGAAGGGAATATGATAATGGGCCATTTTGAAAATTTTGTGACACTAATGGCATATCTTTTCGGTTCTCTTGTCCTCATACGTCCTCGCAAAATGGGAAGGCCAAAAGAAAAATTCATACCATTAATAATATTATTCGAACATTGCTAGCACATACTTCATTACCTCATTCTTTTTGGCATCATGCATTACAAATGGCTACCTACCTCCTTAACATACTCCCCAACAAAGGTTTAGCATATCCATCCCCACTAAAAATTCTTTATCATAAAGATTCCTCGTATTATCATCTTAGGGTGTTTGAGTGTTTGTGCTATCCGCTTTTCCTGTCCACTATAATTAACAAACTTCAAGCACGTTCTACCACTTGTGTGTTTTTGGGTTAATCGTCGAATCATCGTGGTTACAAAATTTTTGATTTATCCACTAATAAAATCATAATTAGTCTCCATTTCATTTTTTATGAAACTCAATTTCCGTTTGCAAAATTATCTAATTTTGTGTCTAGTTCTTATAATTTTTTTGGATGATGGGCGCTTACCGTATATTCTCCAACAATGGGCCTAACCTGCCCGTGATCCAATTCTGCCAGCAGGCCCACTGTCTGCTGGCCCACATGGTCCCGGTACTGTTCCAGAACCCGATCCAGTTTTGGGTTCTCGGCCAGCAGGCCCACTGCCTGCTGACTCAATTTCACAATCTCCAGCTACAATGTCTCGGCCAACAGGCCCACTGCCTGCTGGCCTAAATAATTATCCTCCCGTCCATTGTTTCAGCTAGCAGGCCCACTACCTGCTGGCCCAAACTTGTCGTCCCTGCATCCAGTTATTAGGCCAGCAGGCCCGCTACTTGTTGGTCAGTCCACTGCCGACCCGACACATATTCCTAACCTATCCAATTCTATCTCGAGTCAAGGGCCCGTTACTCGTAGCCAACAGGGTATTTTTTAACCAAAACGATATTTTAATCTTAATTCTAATGTCACTAAATCACCCCTACCACATAACCCAGTGTATGCCCTTCATGATGTGATTGGAAAATGGTCATGGATGACGAATATAATGCTCTTATTAAAAATAAGACGTGGGAGTTGGTGCCCCGTCCGCCTGGTGTCAATATTATTCGTTCTATGTGAATTTTTTACTCGTAAAGAAAATTCTGACGGTTCTTTTGAGCGGCATATGGTCCGTCTTATAGGTGATGAAAAAACTCAGTAGGTTGGCATGGATTGTGGAGAGACATTTAGTCTGGCGGTCAAACCGGCTACCATTCGCACTGTTCTCAGTCTAGCTCTCTCGAAAGCATGGCTCATTCATTAACTGGATGTGAAAATGCTTTCTTACACTATGATCTTAAAGAGACAGTATACATGCATCAACCCTTGGGTTTCAGGGACCCCGATCATCCTCACTATGTTTGTTTGCTGAAGAAGTCCTTGTATTGGCTTAAGCAGGCCCCACGGGCTTGGTTTAAGAGGTTTACAGATTATGTGTCTACTATTGGGTTTTCTCACAGCATGTCTGATCATTCTTTGTTGATCTATCATCGTGGTACTTCTCTGGCATACATTCTGTTATATGTGGATGATATTATATTGACTGTTTCTTCTGATAATTTGTGCAAGTCTATCATGTCTCTTCTCAGTTCAGAGTTTGCTATGAAAGGCTTGGGGCCATTGAGTTATTTTTTGGGTATAGCGGTCACTCGTTATGCAGATGGTCTATTTTTATCACAGAGGAAATATGCGGCTGAGATTATTGAGAGAGCTGGCATCTCATCTTGTAAGTCCTCTTCTACTCCGGTTGATACCAAACCGAAGCTGAGTGTTAATTCTAGCACACCATATGAGGATCCCACCCACTATCGCAGTCTTGCAGGGGCTCTTCAATATCTTACTTTCACGAGACCCGATATTACTTATGCAGTACAACATGTGTGTTTATTTATGCATGATCCGAGGGTTGAGCACAAGCATGAACTCAAACACATTATACGATACATACATGGCACGCTTGATTATGGTTTGCATTTATATCCATCTTTCGTCTCTATTCTCGTGTCTTATACTGATGCTGATTGGGGTGGGTGTCCAGATACAAGGCGTTCGACCTCGGATTATTGTATGTTTCTTTGTGATAACTTGTTCTCTTGGTCGTCAAAACGCCAGGCTACTTTATTGCGATCCAGTGAGGAGGCCGAATATCGAGGGGTAGCAAAATGTGGTGTCTGAGTCATGTTGTCTACGTAATCTTTTATTAGAGCTTCACTTTCCTATTCAGAAAGCTACCTTGGTCTACTGTGATAATGTTAGTGCAGTCTATCTCTTTAAAAATTCAGTCCAACATTAACGCACTAAACATATCGAGATGGATATTCACTTTATTAGCGAAAAGGTAGCTCGTGGACAATTACGTGTCTTATATGTCCCTTCAAGGTACCAAATTGCTGACATCTTTACTAAGGGTCTTCCTTGGTTCTGTTTGAAGATTTTAGGGATAGTCTCAGCGTACGACAACCGCCCGCTATGACTGCGGGGGTGTGATAGACAGGGTATACACGGTCAAAATTGTGTATACCACTTGGACCAAAATTCATTAATTAAATTACCATATTTGTAGAATTCTTGTACAAGTGTAATTACGATATTAGTATTGTATTAGAAAAAGGTATTAGTCTTGTATTAAGAAAGGTAGATTTATTTTTCATATTTAGATATTTTATATCATGTATATATACATCTTCATTAATGAAAATAATCAAGGGATTATTCTCTTTCAGTAATGACACTGAAATTACACATATCAATGTATAGATTTTATATTTTTAGACTACTTCCGGTAATTAAATTTGACCGAAGGGACATAAACTTTATATGTGGCCAGATTATGGTTGAAGATTTAATAATACAAGAAGCACATATTTGTTTTCCTTTCTACTTTTTTGGATGGGAAAATGAATTGGAGAAAAGGGGGAGTAGGCAATGAAACTATGATATTTCTTTTTATTTTTTCTAAATATATAAGCGGCGTCGATATGGTCAGTCAAGAATTTAAATAAAATGAACCTTTCACCAAAGTCAAAAATCAAGATAGCGTGTGATCATAGTAGAACTCCACGGTTTACATGTTTTCCTGCCATAACCAAATGTTAACATCCTCTATTTAATTAATGATCATAAAGTTTAGTGCTCAGAACCATTTTTTTAAAAAAAATTAACGTTAAAATTCTCATAATGGTCAACCATTATATCTACTTTTTCTGGTTGGTACTATGACTTTAAAAGAAGGGCGAATTAGAAAAAAGAGAGAAAGAACACTTGAAGGACAAAACAAAGTTAAAAAGGAAGAAAGTCACAACAGCTGTTAGAATAATCCCTTTTTTTCTCTAAAAAAAAGAAAAAAAAACATGAGCGCTTAACATTTTTATTTTTTTGTGAAATGAAACAGAAATAGTGAATATACGAGTGTTGGGCATTATGAAACAAAATGGGTCGATTTTAAGCAGGGTTGAGTTTTAGTTTGATCTAGGTTCTAAATTAGTGTTTTTAACTATCTTTTTTCTTAAAATTAAATTTGTGACATCGTTAATTCTCACTGAAAAATGTAAAATTTAGCTAACATGTCCATTGAAGGTGAACTAAGTAAACTAAGATGACTTTTGAAAGACAAACAATGACTTTGATAGTGAACGAGCATACAAGAGTGTCAGGCAGCTAAGTTTCCTTAGGGGGTGCGACTTAAGCAGGAAAATGTTTTCCCATAAAATATTTCCTGAAACTAAGTGATATGTCGAGTGGCTCCGCTCCTCTCCTTATAGTCGGGTGGCTCCGCTATCTATAAGAGCAGGAGCAGCAAGCACTTATGATTCTCTTAGTACTTACTTTTAAGGATTTGATAAATAAGTAGCAACATATAATACATTCCATCGAATCCTGCATGTGACCTGCTTCGTAAGCATTCAAGGAGACAACACCACAATACTATTCATAGCCAACACTAAGAACCATGCTGATCGATGTCAGAAATCAACCAGAAAAAGGGTAACAGGGAAAACACAACCTACCTACATGTTCTAAGATAAAGAGAAAATGAAAAGCATGAGATACAACACTAGCTCTAAACCTACTATCAACTGCCCTTAGTGGACATATCGGCCAATATTAAAAAGTCCATCACTTGGGTTCCTCCGAACCGTGGGCAGTCACCGAGCTAGCTTGACCATCAGCACCCGAAGGCTCGGTCTCAGAGTTATCTTGCTTGTTTCCTCCACGTGCATCTCCTGAGCCTGAAGTCGTAAGCTGGCTACCATTTCTCGAACCACCGCGAGTGGAGTGCATTCCACTGTTTCCACCACCTCCGAGTTGCATACCCGTTTGTTGAAGAATACCTTGCTGCTGTCTCTGTAGTTGTTGATGCTGCTGGTCGTGCACTTGCTGCGGGTTGTTGAACTGCAGTGGCATCTTCGAAGTAAACATACCCTGTTGTTGAGTCAAGGCTGCAGCTTGAGGGTGCTGCATGTAAAATCCTCCTTGTTGCATTGTGGGATGAGGAGCCATCTGCGTGTCATGACAAACATTATAAACAAAGTGCACAGAAGTGAGAAAATGATTAAAATGGCCGCTTATGTTTGAGGGTACGTTCAAGATAGTCCTTTAAGTATGCACTTCAGTTTTGGTCCTTTAAGTTTGCCAAAAGTTAACACTTTTAGTATCCGTGAAATATTTGCCAAACTTTGTCGGTTAGATTTGACGGAAACAATGGCCATTTTTTTAACTATAAACACCAAGAAAGTCCCATCAGATCCTAAAATATGCAACACAAAACTACACAACAAACTAAAAAGAGATTAAAAAAAATAGCAAAAATTACACCTCAAAAAATTGCACCAGATTCTAGAAATGAATTAAAAACAGCAGAAACTACAAAGATTGTACCTCTACATATGAGTTCCTGATAATTTCTTTTTCTTTTTCCATAGTTCCAGTCAAATCTAGCAGGCGAAGTTCAGTAAATATTTGACAGAGACCGTTAACTTTTGATAAACTTAAAGGACCAAAACTGTTCAATGTATACTTAAAGGGACTATTTTGAACCTATCCTAAAAAATAAGAGACCATTTTTGTCATTTTCTTCAGAGAAGTAGTAAATCAACTAAGCTAGTTGTCACTCACTTGTGTTGGAATAGCTGGCGATTGTGGTTGGGCATCAGCAATTGCGGCTAAGTACATCAAGTTCTTCTGAAGTTTAGCCTGGTACCTAGATCATCAGTATGTTAAGCTAAATTATCAGTAAAGGAAGCAACCAAATGGCAACTCGATTTAGCACTTCAATTGAATGAGTTGAGGAATAAGACAAATGTATCTCATAGTGATCTAGGAATAAGCACCCACCGACTATTATCAGGTATGACATAAAAATGTTAATCAAATTTTAACTCCACTGAACTTGGTCAATATTAAGATATAAAACAATAAACTTCTAATGACCTAACATGCCATTTTTGAAGAGTTAAGATGGAGAAACTTTAGTTTGTTTATGACAACTAATGGTGATAGTTGATTGTCACGCTATACATTTATTCCCTCCAATGAAGTAACACAATTAATCAATAATTATAAGTTAACACTAATGTAACATAACTAATCAATAATTATAAGTCATGATTAAATCTCTGCAAGTTTATCACCTATTTCTTTATTCAATTAATCAACTACACCACCATCTCTGCAATTTTATCACCTTATGCTCTGTCTTCACGCTTCCCTCTTTATTTAAATAATACAAAAGGGTGTCAACGTCGCTTTCAGTTCTAAGCTCTCCCTACCCAAAAAACCTCCCTCTTTTTTTTCCTTTCCTCCATTGCTACAAAGGGTGTCAACGGCGTTTTAAGCATCCGATCCCCCAATACAGCTTTCTTCACAGGAGGATATCTAAAGAGAAAGAAAAAAGGACCAAGCTCTATAGAGGGCTTTAAGTGCAAAATAATAATTGAAGCATATTGTTGAGATGAAGAAAAGAGCATGCATGTAAATGTGTATATGTGGTCACGCTTGAAAATATAACTATAATACAAAGTATCAATTACAGACTATGAATAACAAACAGTGCATCCATTAATGCCACCACTTACTGTGCACATTCAGCTAGTTTCCCAAGATTTTGATGGTCCAATATGGCCAAAATCAATGTCTTGTTCTCATCCAGGTACTGCATCTCACATAACAAAACCCATTTTACCACATGAATCCTAACACCTGAAAATATAAAGAAATACCTGAGGTGGCCGCAAAACCACTCAGCCAAGTAAGTTTTTATTCTTTTAGCAATAGTTTTGTCTCACAAAAATAAGTGTTTACCATTCACCTATGATTCTGATACGATTAATTAGTACTGACTCCGTAAATAAATTTTGTAATGAGAAGGATAGACTCATTCTCCTAGTTAAAATTGTCAAAAATAATATTTGGAAATTGTCAAGAGATTTTTCATCAAATGGTCTACCTTAATTATTTTCAGATATTTTTTTACTACTCGTGTTATCCAATCAACAAACATGATGATGCTGTCCATTTCAAAATGTAATTGTTGCAAAAAGGTCCAGTTGGAACATGGGTTAACTCCTAATTGCTAGAGAAATTATTACAGCTCTTCAGCAACCAAAATAATAACCGACTTTTTTGAAATTTTACAAGGGTTTTCTGAAGTTCAAAGCTTAATGCACAGATAAATAAACTAACACGTGTTTAATCTATAGATTACCATACTAGGCGTCAATACAACACCAACATACCTAGTATAGTCCCACAACTGGGGTCTGGGGAGGGTGAGACCTTACCCCTACCTTTGTGGGGTAGAGAGGTTGTTTCCGATAGACCCTCGTATCAAGAAAATCATCTTTTCAGAACAGGTTATGTTCTATGTGACAAGACAATGTATTAATGAATTTAAAGGAGATGTACTTAAAAGAAATCCGTAAATTAACGAACGTCTCAAAAAATTTAAGATTCCACTAAGCATTCAACTAATCCACAACTATTACAGCAGTAATGATAGCCACCTCATAATACGTTCAAAGTGACAAGACAATGTAGAGAAAACAAAATAGGTGTATATCATAACAGTACCATGTATTACATAGAACCTTCCCAGATAAGGAGGTCAGCAATGTGAGCATCCAGTCCACTCAAACAGAAATAAGTCGTCAAGAACCACTGCCTTTATCTTGAGTGTAATCCGTTATTTAAGTCTCTTAGATTTCAAAATTTATGTAGGTTTGGAAGATCCAAATAATGACAGATTTGTTTTGTTCTTTATTGTTTACATACATAAAAGAGTGTGAATGTATCTTTCTCAAACATTTTGCTTTAGTCAATTGAAAAATAAACCATATTGCTTTAGACATACATTATTTGTTTTATATTATTACATAGTTATAAAAGAAAAATCCTTGAGCATGACTTAAACTGTTGTTTATCAAAACACGAATATGATTTAAATCCAACTAAAAGTATGCAAGCAAGGGCCACAGGATCTCGCATATAGATTATACTCATCCAATTCGGGAATAATTTATTCTCCCAATACCTCGTTTATTTAATGAGTGATTCTGGACCACCTTGAGTGGGCCTCAATTAATCTAATGAAAAACCTGCTACAGACTACTCACTAAGGAGCAGATGGGCTCACATTGGGTGCTATATTTATTCACAACTCAACTACAATCAGTGTTTTTTAGTTAAATAAAATGTGCATAGGACATGAAGCGAAAAGTGAAGTGCATGCTTCTTTGAAGTGAGGTGCACAATTTATAGAAAATCAAGAAATACCAAACATCTATAAAATTAGTACTATAATAATCAAACAATATGTATATAACTAATTTTAGCTTCTAGTATACAATAAGGCTTGAGATAATCCCAACTCCTCAAAGTTGAGATTTAAAGAATCAATCACTTCTCACTGGATCACTTTGCACATCATTATTTGAAGCCACAATTCTCTAAAGGGCACGACTTCACCCATGAAGCAACGACTTCTAGCCATACTAATTTTCATCTATAACAAACTTCAACATCCTAAACCATCTATAATCATCCCCTCATTTTTTTTTCCAAGCTTGCTGGCATTAAAATGTGATTGTTGCACTACAATTAGTGCATACTCAAAACTAGCTTATAACGTGTAGCCTGTTGTTTAGTCCAATTCTCCTTAATAAATCTTTAATAAGCTACATGTTACTTCAATACAGCACCAGTCATCTACTCGCCGACAAACACAGTTAGAACATCTGTGCCAAATGGTCAAATGGCATGATAAAATTTGGGTAGTATAGTATCAGTATGCATCTAACATGGACACAAGAACATTTTCATGTATTCTGCATAGCAAAGTTCACTATTTTCCACAAGCCCAAAAAGCGACGCCAAAAAAAAACTTCAAGAAAGCATGAAACTTTTCTATACAGAAACTTTGACTCAATAATAAATCAACAAAAACTATCCCTAGCTGTTGGAGGGATCATACACAGTTAAGATTTTGTGTTATTTCTAACTTTACCCTTTTTCTTTGTTTGGTAAGGGAGGGGTGGGGAAGCCATTGACCATTGATCTATTCCACGTAAAAGCAGCTATATCCACGTGCAATGATTCTGAACAAAGTAATTTCAAGTGTTTTATGAACTGCTATAAGCTCTTCAATGGTAATTATTTTTGCAGCAAAAGTATATCTACATTTACTTAAAAGTTGTAAATCAGCTTTTCTTTCCAGAATGTGTTTTGATCGGCTAACATAGCAGCTTACAAGTTACAACCACATATTTAAGTCGAAGTACATTGTCACCACCAGTGAAAGGATGATGAGACTAACCCACCCCCCCACCCCCAATACCTTAAAGGGTGAGCTAAACATTACATTTTCATGCTTTGCCTCGTACTTCCTTAGTATAACATAGTATTAAATTGATTTAACGAGATAAAAAAGAGTATAATAGACCACTGGTTCTTACCAAGAAAGAAATTCAGATGGATAGCCAAGATTAACTATAATTCGATGACGAAATAACTATGAAAGCATCTGAAGTATTTGTCATATAATACTACTATCAAATAAAGAAACTAATTCAAGACTATTATGCCATTACCCCAATTTAATCAAACCCAGGTTCTATGTAGCACTATATTTTCCACAAATATTGTAATGTTGTCCATCTCAAGCACTATGATTTGCAAAAGGGAAGCACATTCACCCCAACTTATAAATCTGTTCAGCCATGAATTTTTTTCCGGAACAATTTTTCACTCTATTTCAAAATCAATGTTTGGTTATAAAATTTTCAAATCCAAACCTCTTTTCCAACTCCATCTTCATATTTTCCAAATAAAGTGCTTTTTTCTCTCCTTTGCAGTATGTATAACCAAACACAACTCCATCTTCAACGCGAACTTAATAAATTCCAAATAAAGTGAAAAATATTTGGAATCTATGGCCAAACGCCTACCTATTATTTGCAGAAAGTTTTGTCCATAGGAGTAAGGAATACCTCCAAACCACCCACCCACCCCTTTGATAGATAAAACAATAAATTACAAATTCTATCACCAACCATTTAAAGTAGAGATAAATAAAACAGTAATATTTGTCCCTTTAAAGGACAAGACAACAAATTTCACAACTTTAGCTATTTATCACACATCAAACTGCAGCTGTAAAGTGTTTCTTCAACTTTGATTGTCCAATATCTGTTAAGCCTTAAACTAAAATATCAAATACAAACAACATATCCAATCCCACAAAGTGGGGTCTGGAGAGGGTAGAGTGTATGCGGACCTTACCCCTACCTTGGGAGGTAGAGAGGTTGTATCCGGTAGACCCTCGGTACAAGAAGAAGCAATTCAATGCAATATGAAAATTCATGGAAAAAAACTATAGAAAGCATGATAAAGCTAACTGAATAAAGGAGCCATAACTACCACAAAATAATAGATAATCGAAGTACAAGAAACAATAAATAGTAATAGAAAACGAAAGATAAGGAACTACAAGAATAATACTACGACCACTAGACTAAAATATCAAAAAAAGAAACTAATTCAAGACTATTAGGCCATTACCCCCAATTTAATCGAATTCAGGTTTTATGCAACACTATATTCGCCACAAAATGTTGATCTTCTTCACCTCAAGTATTATGATTTTCAAAAGCAAGCATCCACCCGAACTTCTATTGTTAGCAGAACCATTTGCCCATAGGAGTAAGGAATACTTCCAAACCAACCACCCACTCCCTTTTTTTGAAAGACAAAATCTATAAATTACAGTATGTTTTTTTCTTTAGGTGAAGACAATAAATCACTTCCCCGTCCCAATTTGGGTGTCTTACTTTCCTTTTTTATATGTCCCAAAAAGAATGTCTCTATCTATAATTAGTAAGTTGACAATTCAAACACATGACAAGTTTATAACTACTGCAAGATTCGAAGGACATTTTGGTAAATTATACACTTCTTTAATTTAGGATCATAAGATTCAAAAGTCTCTTTTTATTTTTTAAACTTCGTGGTCAGTAACTAGTCAAACTAAGACGGTTAAATTTGGGACGGAGGGAGTAATATGTTATAACCAACCCTCTGAAGTACAGATAAATAAATCACTAATCTTTTATCCTTTTGAAAGACAAAAACAATAAATTTAACACAATATTAGCTATTTATCACACATCAAACTACAGCTATAAAGTAGATATTACAAGCATAGAAATTAGTATAGTAAAAGATAATAATAAATACCTTTTGAATCTGGTCAGTAGTGATATTAGTTGAAGGAAAAGAGGGCATCACTGGAATCATGCCTGCTGGTTGTTGCATCCTTCTAATTGTAATTAAAGCTTTTACTGAAAGGAAAAATCCCCAAATTTTTCAATATGTCAATTTAATTAAACTTCACCATGCAAGGTGGGATGAAGAAAAGGAGCGATTTTTCAAAGTGGGTTAGGTGGAAGAGTGGGAGGTGAGAGAAGAGAAGGGGTGTGTCGAGTTACGGTTGGACCGAGTGAATTCTTCTCGAAAGATGCAAGTATCAACAGGAAATTCTATACAACTACATGTCTGAAGTGTGAAGACTTTTTGGGGGTTTTTTTTTCTAAAAAATGAAGTTGATATTCTTTTTCTTTCTCTTAAAAACCTTTTTTTTATATTATTATGGTTCGAGGGGAAATGAGGAAGGAGATTACAAGGAATGTGCACGCATACAATGAGAGATACGATTAGAAACAAAGTTATACAGAATAAAATGAGAGTGGCATCTATGACGTACAAAATGAGTGAAGCGAGACTGAGGTGGTTCGAACTTGCGAAGAGGAGGTGTGTCGAGGCACCAGTTAGATGGTGTGCGAGTTTGACTATAGCATATTTTTGGAGAGGTAGAGGTACGCCTGAGAATAATTGAAGGGATGTAATTAGACATGACATGACACATTTTCGGTTACAAAAGACATGACCCTAAATAGGAAGGTCTGGATATCGAGGATTAGAGTAGAAAGGTAGCAGATAGTCGGGGTTGGAGTAATTTTTTGAGAAAGAGGTCGGAAGCTAGTCTCCTCTTCTCGTCTGTTCCTTATATAATAGTCGCACCCAATATTCGTATAATATTCTATTCTTTAATTTTACTACTACTTGTTATTTGGCTTATTTGGTTTATCTTGTTATTTTGTTGTGGTTATTTTTCGATTTATACTGCGTTGAATTACATTTCTTTTGAGTTGAAGGTCTATCAGAAATAACATCTCTACTCCAAGAAGATAGGGTAAAGTCTACGTATATCTTATTCTTTTGTGGGATTACACTATGTATGTTGTTGTGGTAATGATGGTGATTTTGTATTAGTTGAAAACAAAAATTTTGAGTAACTTTTATAATGGGAGAGATAAATTCGAAATCACTTTTTAATGAAGGGATAGTTTTTTTATAGAGTTCAAGAGTAGTTTTGACTCTTTGCCATTAAGAGAATGAAATTCAAATGTAAAATAAAATAATGTTCTTACTTACAAAGATAGCATACAACAAAAAATTGGTTATAACGATAAAATATATATAAATTTAACTTATACACACGATCAACATAAAGATTATTATGATATTTGTAAATTTTGATCAATTCGGAGGAGATTCGGAGAACTTTCCAATTGAGATGGGGTTACATCAGGGATCAATCCTTAACCTGTTTTTATTGGCCTTGGTGATAGATGAATTAACGTGGAAAAACTAAGGTAAGGTTCCATGGTGTATGTTATTTGCGGTGACATAATTCTGATTGAAGAGACCCGCAATGGAGTTAATGCAAAGCTGGAGGTTTGGAGACAGATCCTGGAATTCAAAGGTTCAAGTTGAGCAGGACCAAGGTGAAATAGAGTGCAAGTTCAGCGACGTAGTGCATGAGGAGGGCGTGGAAGTGAAGCTTGAGACCCAATGTCAAGCCCCGAACCATGACCTGGGCGTAACACAGCACTCGGTGCCTTACTACATATGATCGAGCGAACCACATGACTTGTTGAATCAACATAAGACATGTACTAATGCAGATTGTGAGTTAAAACATAAAAATTCTGAATAAAACATGTAACTTCATCTCCAGCTTGTGGAGGATCTTCTGTTAGGAAACGTGTCATTCCCATAACAGTCAGATAAAATAGCATCTTTTGTTGTCATCTCTTGAAGTTTTACCCCATGAACTTTTCAGGGCGTTTATGGTGAAATTCAGCGGGTGTAGGAACGGCAACATTCCCTTGAGCGGCAGCAAAGGCGTTGGAAGAGCCTTGAGCAACCGAAAAGGAATTAGGAGTGCCTTGAGCAGTGGGGAAGGCAGAGGGATTGCCTTGAGCAACAGCAGCAGAATCAGAAGCAGTTTGATCTATGCCAGTCATCTTTCTAACTTACTTATAACTAATCTTGTCTTAAAATTGTTGGGATACAATTGTTGTAGGGAACAGGAAGTAAGTAATTATTACAATAGTAGAAAAATAGTAGAAATGATAAACAAACTATTACAATAAAATTGGAAATCAAAACCTTAACAAACTGCTTGTGTGATTTGCTGAGTCGAGTGATGACACTCTTTCTTTAAGACAAGATTGCCCTATATATCTCCATTTACGGTGTTGAGCAATAGTCTCCCAAGATACAACAACTTTAACAAGTGAGCAAAGAAAACTCAAGTGTTACTCTTGAAGAACTTTGAGTATAGTAACTTTGCTAGAGAGGAAGAATATGAATTCAAAAAATCTGGAGTATTTTTTAAGTGTTGAGTAGTGAGTTCAATTGAGCCAAAGGCCTCAATTTATAGTATAAGTAGAAGACCCCTCAACTAGCCAACTAATGGCCTTCAATAGCCATGTAATTGCACTTGATTGAGGAGTTACATTCAGCCAAATAATGGTTGAATTCATGTGCCAAGTAATGGAGAATCAATGCTCCAAAACCAGCCCAAACGTTAGATTTTTCCAACTTCCCGTTGCAGCATCTGCCTCCGAAGCGTCGCGGCGCTGGGAATTAGCGTCGCGGCACCGCGGCTCCAGTGACTGACCAGCCAATTTGCGCCGCGGCGCTGACTGGGAGGCGTCGCGGCTCCGACGGTGTGGCACCGCGGCCCTTCACAGCTCCGCGGCGATTTCCGACTCGTTTCATTTTACACTTCTTCATTCGTTTACCAATGTGGAATACTTTGTCATTTGGCCAATAACCGTCCATAATTCTATGTCTCAAACACGTACCAATATCTCTTTCACTAATGAAATTTACGATACTTGGCACTACGTGTGCACGTGTGTGGAAACGACGTTTCCGGCGTGCGGGCCCAACTGTTCGAGTCATAAATTAATGGGATATACTTATTTCCACATTTAGTAAATTTCCAACACGATTTTAATACACAATCCACTCTAATGGGGTGTCAGGATTATATATCAATTAGAATCGACCAGATACTAATTTGAATGAAGTAGCACGAAAGAGTGAAAGAAGAGAAGATTTCCTAAATGTCTTATAGCCTCTCGAGGATGGGTACGGACGTTAATGTACCTATCCACAAGACTCTACCAAACATTGTCCTTGTACTCATGAACCCGGTGAACCTAGAGCTTGGATACCAACTTTGTCATGACCCAAATCACGGGCATTGTGATGGCACCTATACTATTCCCCCGGTAGGTGAACCAATTTCAAAATATTTTACAACAATATGGTTAATAGTGTGGAAATGAAAAAAAGGTACAACGCATAATAAAAACCCTTTTATTATATGAAACGATATCCATAAATCAATCTTACAAAACATCTTTTTTCCAAAACCTGATCTGACTTATACAAGGACTCTAAGATATAATGGAATGAATGAAAGTAGAACAACACCGCCCTGGATGAATGAGGGCGGTCTATCTAAGATGAAAACTAAGGCCACCAAGAATGAGTGGTCTGCCTTAATATTTTTGTGCCCCAAATTGCAATCTGAATAGACCGAGTACATACATCTACGTAAAAGATGCATCGAATGTAGCAAGAGTGAACAATGTACTCTCATAGGCATCATAGACCGACAATAATGAAAGTTACGTAATAGAAATAAACATCAAGTTGACCCTCACATAATGTCCTATTCTAGGCAGTACAGGTGAACGCATAGGTTACTTACTCACATAGCGGGAAATCATATAAATCACCTTCTTTTACAATTGATCTTAATATAAAAGAAAAATGGCTCTAATATTCTAAATTGATATAAACTAATTTGAAATAAGTCACATAAATGTTATCAATCATAGAAATCATCTAAATCACATAAATGTTTATCAATCATATAATTACCTAAATCACATAAAGGTTCATCAATAATGTAAATCACCTACATCACACAAAGGTTTATCAATCATATAAATCACCTAAATCACATAAAGGTTCATCAATCATGTAAATTATCTAAATCACAGAAAGGTTTATCAATCATATACATCACCTAAATCACATAAAGATTTATCAATCATGTAAGTCACCTAGATCACATAAAGATTTATCAATCATATACTATATCTTGCTTCACATAGCATACATGGTTCTTATTCACGTTCGACTCCATATACCCGATTAGCATACCCATTAGATAAGTTGACATTTAGTTCCCAACCTCAATTCCTTCTCGCTTTCCAAGAATATATCACTAAGGTTGAACGTACAACATTAACCTCTTCATTGTCTCTAGTCTTGACCCTCAACTTAGACTCCATACAATTACTTACATGGCACATATTAGTCCATTAGGCCCCCTCATTACACTCTAAGTAATTACCCTATTATACTCTTTTTTATTAAGAGAAACCACTACACACAAGGCATACAAGTCAACAACTATCACAACCATACTTTAACTATCCTTTACTAGACCTCTTACCGAATAAGTTATTTAACCACCAAAAAACACATAGACACGCGTAGTTCCTTTTAGACCTACACAATAGTTCTGATAATAGGCATCAACGACCACAAGCAACAAATTGACATTGAAGTCTAAGATTCGTAGGTGGTAAATCACAGAACTAATACACCAAGAATCAAATCAGGCATGGCAATCAATCCAGTCCAACAGAACCAGTCCAAATCATCAAGTCCATTCCATCACGATAATCAACCAAGTTCCATCAATCATTCCAAACTCATCACGAAACAACATGAATCAATGAAAAATGTATGTATGATATGAACGCAATGCATTGTCAGATACCTTTCATTTCTAGTATACAAGCGTTCAAATTATATGAACTGCACACCTATAGAGGACACGCGAAGTCCATATACCCGGTCAAAATTTCTCAACGGACCCAACTCTTATCTGTGATAATATCCATTGCAGGCGTGCAACTCGATCCACCACATAACATCATCATCTCAGTGTTGCCAACTATCTCATAAAGTATTTTTACCTTTACGGTCTCTTGGACCCACAACATTTCCATACTACTCTCATTTCAATATCATCAGAACCATGAGTGTATGAATGCAAATGACAATACAAGGCAAGTAATCAAAATGTATGAGATGCAACCAAGTATAAGAGATGAATATCACATGCTTTGCAGACTAACCTTGCAGAGGCGGCCCTGTAGGTGTGCTTAAAATCTCACCCAAGGAGACTCGCCCAAACCTGAAACATTCCCTCTCGTCAACCTAGACGTGAATTATACCCATACGGTAACTCACTGAACCATCGTATTTTACCATTTAGCACAAAATTACGGTCAAGGATTCACCCTATTCAATAGTCGCAGCACGAAATGAAACTTACGGTGCGTTACCGGGACGTTTCATCCATTTTGAAACATCTCCGATGATGAACTTGGAGTTGATAGCAGATTGAAATTGCTTGAGACAACGCGAGAAGACAAAACGATCGAGCGGATCATTACATATATTAACTTGAAATTATTATAAGAATCCCTAAATTTTAAATTATTAATTCATCTGTCGATGGTCGATGGTCGATGGTCGATGGTCGATGTACGAGCATATTGCCATTAAGAGCTCAGACCAATTGGACAATGGACGTTCATTTGCTATGTTGTTAGGTGCACCCGTTTCATTTATTTCTTTCTTGCACAAAATTATTGGATAGGACAATTTGCTATGTTATTAATGACCTCAAAGGTGAACAACTTGGTACTGGCAAATTCTCTAGATTATAATGGGTACGGTCAGAGTCGTGCTCTTTGATTCCTCTTATTTTTTTCATTTTAATAATGAAAAGGCATGAGAATATCTAGCAAAAGATCCAACATAAATTAATAGCCAGCAGATGAATTGTGTGTCTCTCTACTTAAGGTTATTCAACAGAATTAAACAATGTCACTTTCTAAGACAAAAGAAACACTCAACTAAAGATACAAAAACATTATGAAAGGAGAAGAGAATAAATCGGATAATAATAGCAAGAGTTAAGAAATATAAAAGAGTGTGGAAGTTATATATTTGATGACTTTTTTAATTATCAAAATAATCTATTTTAAAAGCATGTACAATTTCCCATTATTTTTTATGTAGTGATTTCAAACACCATTCAAGAATTCCATAGCGTAGCTCTGCCCAGCTTGGATGAACAAAGTGTGCAATGCGTGGAGTGAGATCACTACCATACCTTTATCAATTTATCTAGTGAATATAGGCTTCGAGTGCGTACCAGGTGAGACTATGACTGAGTCAAGCGGACACCCGCTAATCCGCGCTTCCATTCACCATAACATAGACCTAAAGCCAAGCCATCGACGAAGAACCTATCACCGATTTCTTTTCACACTTTGCCTTCTACCTAAATTTCATTTCGTTAATCTAGAAATTCTTTATCTTTTCGTTCAATGGGCTATCAAATAATCTCTTAACCAAAAAAAAAAGAAGTATATGCTCAGGGAGGTAATTTTCTCAAACATTCGAATCATGCCTATTTTTGGGTTATCCTGTGGTGTATAACCAAAATGAGATGTTTTAAAACCATCTCGGTTTCTTTTCAGTATACGTATAATTATAATATTTTTTGGTATTTTATTTTAATATGTCACGTAGAATAGCACTGATATTAAAATATCCCATTTCTATTTATTATATAAAGTAAAAACTGCTTTAGTAGGCGTTTGGACATAAAATAAATGATACTAATAAAGGTAGTATAGTATTTGATAAAAAATTGAAAAGGTATTTGAAAGTTAAAGTTATATTTGGATATGTATTTAACCTGAAAAATAAGTAGAAATTTTGTGAATCAAAACAATGTTCACTTGAAAAAATAATTAAAATTACTTTTTAAAATTTGAAACTCATCTTTAAAAAAATATCAATTTCAATCTTATATATAACCGGACGTTGTTTTAAAACTTTGTTTGGAAAAAAGGAAAACAATTTCATGTGCAAATGGCCCCTTATTAGGGTTGTTCATAATAATCCGATCCGATCGATCCTATCCGCGATCCGGTCGATCCGATCCGAAAAAATCGGATATCCGATCCACTTTTTTTTGAGTTTCAGATATTTTGGATCGGATATCCAAAAAATCGGATCGGATACGGATCACTATTTCTTTACTTTCGAAATATCCGATTTTTTATTTATTTACCCTAATAGTTAGGCTGTGTTTGTGCTTTTCGGTTTTTATTTTTTTGATTCTTATTTTCTTTCATACCTTCATAAAAAAACAAAAGGAAATAATTAAGTTCTTCTTCTGACAAACTTTAATAGTATTACTAATTATACAATTACTTTAAGTATTACAGTAGATAAGGAGATTGGAGTGGATCCGAAGTAAATGATGCAATCTTTCAACCAAGTATTACAGTAGATAAAGAAATTTTAGAAGTCAATCGCCTCAAAAGGAAACAAAACTTCATTTTCTCCACGTCTTCACTATCCATTTTCCTTTAAAAAGGTAGTAAGTGAAGGAGCTTGATTTTATGTCATGGCAATGTAAACAATGATATTTTAAGACAATGCATAAATTATTTTCATATCGTATAACTTGGTAGAATTCTTGATGCGGGTGGGCGATTAACGATAACATTATGCTGACTATAATTATCTTTACTTGCTACTCCAACCTTTGTGTGGATTTTAAGATAAATTAAAATAGGATTTAAATAAAATATACTGGCATTGTAAAGATTTTTTATACTATTAATAAAATTTAACATGTGATAGCAGGTTAATTGTCATTTTTTACCAGTTTAAGCTTATCAAGAGTTCATATATAACAAATTAATAAGTTATCTAATTGTGTAAATATTTACAAATAATAATATGATCGGAGGATTGAACTTCCATTCCGTGTTTAGAGTTATTGTTCGGTGATGTTACAAAGTGAAGGTGTTTGATGGAAGGAAAAAATACGGCATTGACGCAAATTAACTACTATAATATATCAAAAGTTTAAGAACTTCATTGCATATATTATATTCAATATGATAATATAAAATTTTCGAATATTCGGTTATCCGATTTGAAAAAAATTGGATATCCGATCTTTTTCGAATCGAATCCGGATCATAATTTTATCGATCCAAAATTTTAGAATATCCGAAATGAACAGCCCTACCCCTTATATGTGTCTGATACCAATCTATGTCCCACTCTAAACAGTATAGCTATCAATTCCCCTGACTTCAAATCATAGCTTTACATTTAAAGTGCATTAATTAAAAAAGGTACTCCCTTTATTTACTTTTATTTATCCATTATTAACTTTATATGTTTTTAAAAAATAATAAATAAAATGCATAATTTATTATGATACTCATATTAATTGATGCATAATTTTAATGGACTTAACAATGATTTGAAAAGAGTAATTAATACTATAGATAAAACAAAAAAAAATTATCTTATCTTGATATGCTAAAAGTAACAAGTAAAAATAAAAATATATTTTTAATATAGTGAATAAATAAAAATGAATGGAGACAGTAAAAGAAAAAACTAGGAGTATTACTTCGGGTTCACTTTATACTTTCGTGTTTTTTCTTGCACGTCTTTTAAAAAAATATTAATTAAAAATTAAATTAAATTTAATTATTCTTATTTACTCTTGATTTGATTTTTGATGCTACTCTCTTTTTCACCACATTAGTATCTTGCCACTTTTATTGCCGGAGACTATAATTATTTTGGACCAGCTACTTTTAATAAACACGACAACTAAAATGTATCGAAGGGAGTACTATTTGAACCTTTCTGGACTATCCATTTATGAGGTCTGAATCCCTTATGTTCAACAAAATAGCCTTCAGTCAAACCTCTATATAATAATATTGTTGTGTTCGAAATTTTTTAATTGCTATAGCGAATAATTGTTATATATCTATAACATCAGTGATATTTAAATAATATTTCGTTGTTATAGGCAAAAAAAAAACATAAAATCTAATTCTTCATTTTTTTATTCTCAAATCCCAAGCTTAATTACTTGTTGTATAACGAAGAAAAATCTTTTAATGATGAAAATATATATTCATATAATATTCTGTCATAAGTAGTGTATTAAGTATCAAATATTTGATTAAAATATCTACACTTATTATTGGCAATCATAGATATTCTATTTTTATGAAGATGATTAATTATTATATTACCAAAAAAATAGATAGCTATTATAGAGATAATTTTACAAAAAGTGTATTGTTATACAGACAGTTATCGTTGTCATATGTAAAATATTATTATAGAAAAATAAAATATAACATAAAAAATCGATTCTGAAAAAATTTAATAGAAAATACAATTATATGAAAAATGTTGTTATGCAAAGGTTTGATTGTATTTAGAATACACAAACATATACAGCCAATGGATAGTTGAGGATAATTATAGTTACGCCTCATAGTATCTTCCTCTTCATGTTGCCATTGCCAATATTTTGTAGCTAAACATATATGGATTCACCCAAGTCCCAAGAGAAAATATTTTCTTTTTTTATTTTAAAACGTTTTTAGGTGTTAATCCAATAGAGGTTCCTCCAGAAGCTTCAATGTGGGTGTCTGGAGGTTCATACTGCAGATGACTATTGTTATTCATTGTGTTTTTAACCAAAATTATTAAAACAAAATCTCTAATACTAAAACGGAAACAAAAACAGTAACATCTAAACCAAAACGTTAATTCCAAGCCACAAAATTTAATGTGTATTCCTAACGAATTTATTTTTCTTATAGTACATAAGGTATAGGATTATTCTCTCCTATCATAGAACTGAACACCTTACCGTTACTGGAATAACGGTACCTCAAACTATGACAATGCTCGGAGGCAAAGACAGAAGCAAATCACATGACACTATTTATTTTGAAACAATCTAGAGAAAAGAAAAGAATATAAATTTAAACAAGACCTCTGAATTTATAGTCTTCAACAAACTGATTTACAAAATTAGTCAATCAATTAGATCATTTGGCCAAAACCTAAATCAAGTCCAGCGACAACGATGACAGCACAAGGGCTTGCCATCTTCCCAATTTTTTAGGTTAGAATGGAAGTGCTTTTCTATTTATTCCTAATATATTGCTCTCCTTTCTCCAATGTGGGACAAAGTCCCTTCATTACTTAATCCATAGGTCATGGGATGAAACCCTATTCACACAAAAAAAAACCCAATAAATTGTATCACACTACTAAAAAAATAGTCAAAAATGATCACTAAAATTGACCTAAAAATAGACTGACGTCGGTCAATTTTTTCCTAATTTTTTTAATAGTACCATCGTGGACGGTAGTGTTTTTTTAGTGCTAAAAATCAGGAATATCGTTAAAAATACCGCAAAAATATTTTAACAAAAATCAACCAACGCTAGTCGATTTTATCTAAAATTAAGAAAAATATTTCAAAAACCCAACTGTGATCGAAGTTTATTTGTTGAAGAAATCGATCGGATTCAGTCATTGTTTTCGCAAAAAATGAGTTTGAAGAGTATAATAATAAAATAAAAGTGGTAAACCAACAAGCACCCCTGATCCATTGGAAATGAAAAAGTATCATACCACGGTAAAAATAAGGGTTCGATTCCCGAATGGTGCATTTTATTATTATTATGTAATTTAAAAAATCGACCGCAATCTATTTTAATGGTCGATTTTGGCCTTCTTTTTAATAGTGTTAGTATTACTCTCAATAATGGTGAGATAATTATTATAATGCAAAGCTAAATTTTGAGTGTGTTTCAAATATTTCAATATTTGTTACAATGTCATCAAGTGAGTTTGATCTGGATTACCCATGAATTGACACAGTTTACTTATAAAACAAGCTACATATGGTTGTATACACTTTATGATGTACATCAACCTTCCCTAAACTAGAGCGTAATTCAATTGGGACATACTTTGGCCTTTATTCTTTGCAAGAGCAAGGTTTACATCTATCGGAGTATTTGCAACTATTAAGTGTAAACATTTGAACTTATCAAGTAATGTTTTAATGCAATAAGATTGAGATAATGTTATACCTTGAGGAGTCTGATGAATCTTAATTCTCAATATTAAGTCGGCAACTCCTATAACTTTCATATTAAACTTATTAGTAAGCATTCGCTTAGGCAATGACATTACTCATTAGCAACATGTCATCCGCATATAGACAAACAATGACCACTTAATTTGGGTTATTCTTAACGGAAACGTATTTGTTATATTCCTTAATATAGAAACCATTTGACAATATGACCAAGATTTGCATGTCATTGTTTGGGTGCTTGTTAGTCCATAAAAAGACTTAAAGCGTCGTTACACCTTCTTATATTTTCAGGAACTACAAATCCTTCAGGTTGTATCATGTATATCTCTTCCTCTAAATCTCCATTAAGAATATTATCTTAACATCCATTTGATGGATTTCAATATAACAACGCTATTAACACCCGGATGGATGTAATCTTTGTAAGTGTGTGCCAAAATATTCAAGATCTTCGCAGTGTCTCAATCAATTGACAACAAGTTTTGTTTTATATTTGTCAATAGTGAAATCATCTTTTATTTTCTCTTGAAAATTTGTTTGGAGCCCAAAAGTTTATTTTCGGAAGAAAGATCAACTGATTCCCATATATGACTGTTCAATATGAATTCACGATTGACTGTAGGACATAACTTTCGTAAATATTTGAGACTCATTTTCCAACGAGAATGTTAAAAGATTTGGTCTAAAAGAAGTAGATATTCTTTGATGTTTACTATGTCTTGAATTATCCTAATTAGGAGTATTTTTCTTTGTTTTTTCTCGAGATCTTTTATATCCATCGTTAGATGGCTCACATTTCATTTTATAAAGAGTAAGATGCTGATGTGCGAAATGTTCTAGATGTGCAGAGAGTTGAAAATAATAGTAGTAATAAGAATGTAATAGGAATTAGACTGTGATTGCACACAAAATATCAATGGGTATTCGTATTGGTTCCTCGACTAATGAAAGTTAATTTCCAAATCGAGAAAATAGGCCAAATTCTTTTCATGCACTCAAGGGTAAGGTTGGTCATGAAATTAATCAATCTTCTCCTAAAATGCTTATAACTAATCTGGATGTAGCTAATGTATTGAAGGAAAATAAGTTTACTCGATTTGTTAATGCTATATTAGTTAGAAATTCACCTTTGATCACTATGAACACTTGGATATAAGATGTTTCTTCTCAATCTCAAATTAGCTAGAGGAGAGTGAGGTTCAAAAAGAGCAACAAAGGTGCTATTAGTTCTCATCGTTGGACAAATTCGGTAAATCAGGGAAATGAACATCAAGCAATAATATTGATATTTATGTTAGGTTTAATTTTTAATGATGACTCAATTGATGCGAGTGTTTACATGTGTAGTAAATAAAGTAATATAAATCAAAAATTTTACTAGTGAAGATCTCAAGCAAGGGTGGGTCGACGATTCAGCATTTAATAAGGTCAATTTTTACAAACCAACAATGATTCCCAGCAAGCAGTCAAAAGAAAGAAGATCAAGCAATCAATAAGCTCAAATCTTATTCTTGGAAATAGGTTCAATTAACTCATTTTCTCAAGGATCAGAACTCTTGGATTTTCATTCTCTATCGATCACAACGACTAGTTCGAAGACTATTTTAGAGCCTCAATTTGAAGACCAACATGTACTTTCGTCTCCAGGGCCGGCTCTTGGGTAAGGCGGCCGAAGCAGTTGCTTTAGGCCTCAATATTTTTGGGGCCCATCTTGAAAGTTTATGAACTAATTTTTTTAAAATAAAAAGAAAAAGAAAATATAAAAAGTAAATGTAAAAAATTCAAAGCGGATGAAACTATTTTAAAATTTTAATTTAGTGATAATAATTTGAGATCACTAGGTGATAAAAATACATTTGGACAATTTGAATTAAAAAAATATCCTTTTGCCTCAAAAGAATTTTAAAACGTAATAGCCACTCAGATATTGATAATTTAGACTTATTTTTTGAAGTAAAAGTGTTAAGAAAAATAGTACAAGTAGAAGATAATATTTCAATTGATACACTCAATGATATAAGAAGACTTGATATCCTCCAAATGGTGTTATTGCTTATAAAATGATGTTAACTATTCCCGTAAAAGTGACATTTACGAAAAGAAGTTTTCAACCTAATTTGATAAAGAATTATAAAAAATAATTGATTATAAAAATAACATTAATAATTTTTCATTTTAAAAAGTTAAAAATATATATTTTAAATTTTTTTTATAAAAGGCCTCTCGTCTAGGTTTAGCTTTAGGCCACAAACTTGATTGAGTCGCCCCTGTTCGTCTCAACCATCCTCAAGTTCTTTGTTCTAGGGTAGGGTAGGGTTTGTAGTTTTAGGCTATTGATATCATAAAGGAATATGTTCCCTTGATTTTATTGATGAATGATTTACAATATATAAGGTTACAAGAATATTTACTTTGATACAAACTAGGTAACTAATTAACTTAATTACAAAAGAATTATAATTCTACCTAAAATAGGAGATATACAATTAATATAATTAATGAAAGAATATCGAGAAATATTCTATTACATCCCCGCAGTCGAAGTGGGAGGTTCTCGAACACTGAGACTGGCTAAAAAATCATCAAATAGTATGTGCAGATGTCCTTTTGTGAAGATATCAGCAATATGATATCTGGAAGGAACATGAAGCACACAGACTTGACCACAAGCCACTTTTTTGCGAACGAAATGAATGTCCATCTCAATGTGTTTAGTGTGCTGATGTTGGACGAGATTGCCAGAAAGATATATCGCACTAATATTATCACATTAGACCAGTGTTGCCTTTTGAATCGGGTTGTGAAACTCAAGTAGAAGGTTACGGATCCAACAAGACTCAGAGAAGACGTTGGAAACACCACTGTATTTTGCTTCTGCACTGGATCAGGATGGTGTAGGTTGCCTTTTGGAAGACCAAGATAATATGTTATCACTGAGGAAACCACAATAACCAGACGTGGAGCGTCGGGTTTCAGAACATCCAACCCAGTCAGCATCAGAATAAGCAGGGAGACCAGTGAGCGAAGACCTATATAGATGTAATCTGAAATGAAGTGTACCTTGTACGTATCGTAAAATATGATTGAGGGCATGCATGTGTGCTTCTGTCGGACTGTGCGTGTTCAAGCAAATTTATTGCACAACATAGGATATGTCTGGTCTCGTGAATGTGAGGTACTGCTTGGGCCCAGCTAGGCTACGATAGTGAGTCAGGTCTGAATATGAAGGGTCGGAATCAGCGTTGAGCATGGAATTGGTGTCTATAACCGTGTGGGATGGTTTGCAAGATGTCATGCCTGCACGGTTAAGGATCTCTTCAGCGTAATTCTTCTAACATAGAAATAGGCCGCCAGAATGGCGAGTGACAAAAATGCCCAAGAAATAACTCAGGGGCCCCAGATCTTTCATAACAAACTCAAAGGAAATGAGAGACATAATGGACCGGTGGAGAGTATCAGATGATGTGGTGAGGATGATGTCATCAACATATAATAATATGTAAGCCATATTTGTACTCTTGTTGAGGATGAATAGGGAATGATCGGATCTGCTGTGTGAAAAATGATAGAGGAGACATAATCGGCGAACATCTGGTACTATGCTTGAGTAGACTGTTTCAGTCCATAGAGCAATTTTCGCAACAGACACACATAATCCGGATGAATAGGATTCCTAAAACCTATAGGTTGATGCATATATACCGTTTCATGAAAATCCCCATGTAAGAAGGCATTCTTGATATCAAGTTGATGAATGGGCCAAGATTTAGACATGGTAATGCTGAGAACGGTCCGGATGGTTTCGGGATTTACGATCGGGCTGAACGTTTCATCACAGTCTACTCCCACCTGTTGAGACCTGCCATCACCTACAAGACGAGCCTTGTACCTCTCAAAAGAACCATCAGATTTTTTTATGTCTAAAAATCCACATAGAATGAATAATGTTAGCATCAGGTGGATAAGGTACTAGGTCCCACGTCTTATTATCAATAAGAGCATTATATTCGTCAATCATTGTGGCTTTCCAATTAGGGTTAGACAAGACATCCTTTGGGCTACGAGGGATAGAGGAAGGGACAACTGAAATGGAAAGGTTAAACATCCGTTTAGGTTTATGAATTTGTGCATGACATGTGTTTCCATAGTCCGAGAGTGTCTCAATATGCGGGATGGGAGGGGGGTTTGCTGTGGGACTGTCGGAAAGAGGAAGAAGGGCAGAGGTGACGATACTGGCTGGCCGAACCTCGGTTTGCTGAGAGGTGGCTGAGGAATCACCTTGAGGAGGGCTGTTCTGGGCCACCGTCGGCAGAACTAGGTGGGCAACTAGTCCTGGATTGGCTAAGGTGGCGGCGGGTACCGGGGTCTGGGACGGCGGACTATGTAACTAGTTAATTAGAAGAGGGTTTAGGCCATCATCTAGGAAGTCGTAGGAATATCGAGGTGGTGAGTGTAGAGAGGAAAAGGGGCATTGAGATTCATCAAATAGGACATGACATGAAATAATAATTTTACAGCTCCACAAGTCATAGCACGAGTAACCACGATGATTGATAGGGTAACCCTAGAAACACACATGGGGAAGATAGGGGTTAGAGTTTGTGAGTGGTCATATGGAGAGGGTAACAAAGATATCCAAAAATACGCAAGTGTTGGTAGGAGGGGTTCCTGCGAAACAGAAGTTGGGTGAGCGACCATTGAGCTAGAGACTTGTTTTATATTATGTTTTGGAGATATGTATGGAGAGTGCGTTATGCCAGAATTGAGGGAGAATTGAGGCGTGAGCAAGTACGGAACGAATGAGGTTGTTTATAGTTCGGATTTTCCATTCGACTTTACCATTTTGGGAGGATGTGTGAGGGCAGGAAAAATGAAAGGTAAGACCGTTTTTGGAGCAAAACTGTTTGAATTGGTTATTATCGAATTCCATTCCATTGTCACATTGAAAACATTTAATGCTCTTTTCAAATTATGTTTTACGAAATTACTAAATGAAGAAAAAATGGGGTAGACCTGGGATTTATTTCCAATAGGAGAAGTCCATAGAAAGTTAGAATAATCGTCCAAAAATAACACATAATATCGATGGTCAGCCGTACTCAAAATAAGGGATGTCCACAAATTACTATGTATGATATCAAAATGCATTAAAGTACAATTTGTGGATGCAGAAAATGGTAATTTGACATATTTTCCAAAAATGCAAGATTCACATATAGGAGTCATAGAAATATTGTTGCAATTAATAAAATTATTTTTCCTAAGGGAGCGTAAAATGGAGTCTCCCGGATGTCCTAATCTAGAATGCCATAAAAATATGAAAGAGCAGTAAAAGTTTAGGGAATTGAGGCTGGATTGTTGACGACATTTGAAATAGGGTAAAGATCTTCGGTGTTGTCACATCTCATTATTCGTCTCCCTGTTGTAAAATCCTTTACAGTAAAACTAAAAGGATCAAAGTCAAGGCAAACCCAATTGTCAGTTGTAAAACGTCGCACGGAAATTAGATTTTTAATGAGTTTAGGGGCATAAAGGACATTTTTTAAGATTAGTGGTGGATGTGGTGGAGATAGGGAGGAATGACCATATCCACATATGGGAATGCCTTATCCACTACCAACAATAATATTCTGATTTAAAATACTCAAATTGAAATAAGAAGAGAGAGTACCTTGTGATGTCATCATTGGAGATGTGGCGCCTGTGTCCATATACCAATTTTCGTATGGAGTGTTGAGTGACATTGTGCTCATAGCTGCTTTAATGTAAGTCAGTGCATAACTCGATGGTTGGGGGGCTGTGTTGTGTAGGCCTGTTGTGGACGTGAGCTAAGTATGCTAGGTTGGGCCTGTCGGTTCTAAGGTGGAGTCCACGAGGATGTCGTATATGGGCAAGTACGGGAGATCCATGATGGTGGGGCCTATGCAGCCCACATCAGGTAGGCAGCCCACGGCGGAGGCTGCTGCCACTGTTGCGGTCGCTACTAGCTATTTTCGGTCGACGGGGACTACCTTTCACGCCTCTGTTGTTGTCGAAATTTCTTCCGCCACGACCCTTATCGGACTGCCTGCTCCGGTGTTTGTTATGGGAGGAAGCGGACTATTGCGGGTCATCTGGCTTCGGTGGTGGTGAGGGCGGCGTCGGTAATGCTAACCCGAGTGGTGCTGCGCTTGATTTTTTTGGGTTTCCTAAAGGATGAGCTTCGAACGGGCCTCATAAAATGGAGGTAACGTTGTGTATTGCTGAAGGATGGTGGCAACGCCGTCATAAGATTCATTCAAACCTGCAATAAGCTACATGACCAACCGTTGATTAGTGACTGGTGCGCCGACGTTGGAGAGTTGGTCGGCAAACATCTTGATTTCTTGACAATAGGAAGACACGTTTGGGAAATCATCCAGATGAACATCCTGAACTGATTTTCAAGGATAACGCTCGTTGAGTTTTGTTGTCGTGGAAAATATTGTCCAAACGTTCCCACGTTTGGCGGGCAATGGCATCGGTCTCAATGATGGTGTGCAACAGATCATTAGATATCGTATCGTATATCCACTAGAGGATGGTTGCGTCCAAAAGAGACCAGAGTGCATCATCAGAAGTCGAAGTCGAAGCCGATGGTACGTCTGTGGACTTCGGCGTGGGAGGGATGATGTGGTCGATAACTTCATAAATATGACAATGGATCTTAAAAAGCTTCGTCCACGAGGAGTATTGACCCTTTTCCATCTCAAGAGTCACAAGGATGAAGTTTTTAATGTTGTTTATGGAAAGTGCCGGATGGAATTTGGTTTTAGCCATGGAAAAGGAAATTTAGGAGGAAGATGGAGGGAGAATGGCCAGAAAAACTAGGGTTCCGTCATAGGGAAAATAGAGAGGGCGGTCGAGAGAGGGCGGCATCTAGGGTTCCGATGTGGGCTAGGTGCCGACGTGGAAAAAAGGTGGTGGCCGAGAAGTTGTATCTGTGGCTAGGGTAGGGTTTGTAGTTTTAGGCTATTGATATCATAAAGGAATATGTTCCCTTGATTTTATTGATGAATGATTTATAATATATATAATGTTACAAGAATATTTACTTTGATACAAACTAGGTAACTAATTAACCTAATTACAAAAGAATTATAATTCTTACTAAAATAGGAGATATACAATTAATGAAAGAATATTGTGAAATATTCTATTAGGAACTGTAATTCTAATGATTCATTGTATATTCTAATGATTTTAATCTCTCTATGCCCACAAAGCAAGCAAAACAAAATAAAGTATGAGAGATGGTCAGATTCAGACGAGAAATTAAAGCATTGTGGGCATGCAGCTAGTAAAATCAAATACGCAATGGTAGCGCATTCTAACAATAGGAAGCAGTAGCTAACACAATTACATAAGATATATAAATTACACTAAAGAACACATAGCAGCAGGAATCAAACTACCGGATACTATAGAGCAATAATGTGCCTATAAGTGTGATAGGCTAATCGAGCCTACAGTAATAACACTACACAATCATTTTGTAAGCGTAAGTAGGACTACGCTCGACTACCTACGACCCTTATACTCTAATCTGTGTCATCCATAATCCTCTATCTAAGGTCATGTCCTCAGTAAGTTGCACCTGCGCCATATCCCGTTTAATCACCTCTTCCTAATACTTCTTTGACCTACCTCTACCCCTCCTGAACCCGTCTATAGCCAACCTCTCACACCTCCGTACTAGGGCATCAATGTCTCTCTTCTGCACATGTCCGAACCATCTCAACCTCGCTTTCCGCATCTTATCCTCCACCGAGGCCACTCCAATTTTATTCAGGATATCATCATTCCTAATCCTATCTTTCCTTGTATGCCCACACATCTATCTCAGCATCCTCATCTCCGCAACTCTCATTTTTTGTATGTGCAAAGTCTTGGCTGACCAACATTTTGCCCCATACAACATAGTCAGTCTAACCACCGCCCTATAGAACTTGCCTTTAAGTTTAGTTGACATTTTTTTGTCGCACAAGACTCCAGATGCGAGCCTCCATTTCATCCACACTGCCCCAATACGATGTGTGACATCGTCATCAATCTCTTCATTCTCTTGGATAATAGACCCTAGGTATTTGAAGCTTCCTTTCTTCGGACTGACCTGAATACCAAGCCTCACCTCCACGCCTGTCTCAGGGTCGCTTCCGTTGCTGAACTTGCACTCCAAATATTCTGTCTTGGTCCTACTCAACTTGAACCTTTTAGAATCCAGAGTCTGTCTCCGAACCTCCATCTTGGCGTTCACTCCGCTGCGAGTCTCATCAATCAGGACTATGTCATCTGCGAATAACATACACCATGGTACCTCCCATTGAATTTGTCGCATCCGTCTGTCCATGACTAAGGCAAATAGGAATGGGCTAAGAGTTAATCTCTGGTGCAGCCACATCGTCACTGTGAAGTGCTTCGAGTCTCCTCTTACTGACTGTACCCTAGTCTTGGCTCCATCATACATATCCTTGATCGCCCTAGTATATGCCACAAGTACACCTCTAACCTCCAAACATCTCCATAGAACCTCCCTAGGGACTTTGTCGTATGCCTTCTCGAGGTCGATGAAAACCATATGTAAATCTTTCTTCCTCTCCCTATACTTCTCCACCAACCTCCTAATAAGATGAATGGCTTCGGTAGTCGAACGTCCCGGCATGAATCCAAACTGGTTCTCGAAAATAGACACGTATTTCTTCACCCTCATCTCCACGACCCTTTCCCAAACTTTCATAGTGTGGTTAAACGGCTTGATACACCTATAGTTATTACAACTCTGGATATCACCTTTGTTTTTGTACAAGGGAATCATTGTACTCCACCTCCATTCTTCGGGCATTCTTGTCGTCTTAAAAATGACGTTAAACAACTTAGTTAGCCACTTCAAAGTTGCACTGCCTGCACTCTTCCAAAATTCAACTGGGATCTCATCAGGCCCGGTCGCTCGTCCCCTGCGCATCCTGCGAATAGCACCCTTCACCTCATCAACCTTAATGTTTCTACAATACCTAAAATCCCGGTACCTACCAGAATGCTCCAGATCTCCTAGAACAATATCTCCATCTCCTTTTTCGTTCAAGAGTTTATGGAAGTAAGACTGCCACCTTGGCCTAATATGCGCTTCCTCCACCAGTATTATGTCGTCCTCGCCCTTGATGCGCCTCACGTGATTCAAGTCACGGGCCCTTCTTTCACTTGCCTTGGCTAGTCTGTACAACTTTTTATCCTCGTTTTTCTCCTTTAATTCCACATACATGAGTTCAAAAGCCATCGTTTTCGCCACCGTAACCGCTTGTTTTGCCTCCTTCCTCGCTATCTTATACAGTTCCCTATTCGTCCACTTCTCCACCGACCAACAACCTCTCTCTTATCTCATTTGAACTAGCCATGGTCAAGCTCTCCTATTTGATTCTTAACCTGTCATCAACAACCCTCTTCTTCTTCTTTAACTTGATCTCCAAATCCATCACCAAAAGTTTATGTCGGGTTGTAAGATCCTCCTTCGGAATAACCTTGCAGTCCTTACAAAGACATTTGTCAACCTTCCAAAGGAGCAAAAAGTTTATTTGAGTCTTACTACCGATCTACGGAAAGTCACCAAGTGTTCGTCCTTCTTTAGGAACCTCGAATTGGCTATCACCATCCCACTAGCTCTAGCGAACTCCAAAAGGGAGACACCTCCCCCGTTCCTATCCCCGATTCCAAAGCCTCCATATACGTCGTCATAACCCATCGGAAGTGACCCGATATGACCATTGAAATCCCCTCCTACAAATAACTTTTCAGTGGGTTGTATGTCTCCCACCACTTCGTCCAAATCCTCCCAAAAACATCTTTTGTCCTCTTCGCCCAAGCACGTCTGCGTCGTATAAGCACTAATAATGTTCATAGTGCACCCTCAATATACTAGTTTAATCGTCATCATCCGGTCATTGACCCTCATCACCTCTACCACCTGCTCCTTTAGCTCGCTGTCTACCAAAATGCCTACCCCATTCCTATCCTGCGACCTACCCGAGAACCATAACTTATACCCGTCTACATCCTTAGCCTTAGGTTATACCCATTTGGTCTCCTGGACACATGCTATATTAATCCCCATCTACTTAAGAATCTTAACTAGCTATATGGACTTCTCCGTTAAAGTCTCAATGTTCCAAGACCCTAGTCTCAATCTAGCCTCTCTTGCCCCACTTACCCCCCCCCCCCAACTCTCGCCCATGTCCCCCCGACTGAGAACATGACCCTAGTCTACCATCAGTTACCAAAGCCACTAAAGCAAATATAAAATAATAAACTACTCAAATGTTTACCCTAAAACAGGAAGGGATCAAAGTGCAAGCACAAGTTAACAAGAATCTAAAGGCAAGTAAAACCACTACGCCAAGAAAGTTATAAATAGAAACAAGAAATGGTAAAATTTAACAAGAAGGTTAAGAACAAAGAACTGTTCACACGTCATTGTTCACAGTTATTGTTCATGCATGTCCTGACAGTCACTGTTTCCGGTACTGTTACTGTTCACCGGAAGTTTTCACCAAAACAAAAAAAAAAGATCGAGCACCTGCATAGATTTAGTAGAAAAAGAATACAAGAACAAGAAAGGGAACGGAAGAACAAAAACAAATGAAATTTTAGGTTTTTCTTTTCTTTTTCCATCGCCGTCGGTGGTTGCCGGAGTGAGTCTTGCTGATGTGGTCTTACCGTCGCCGCCGTCGGTGGGTGGTCGGGGCGGCACTTACTGTCAGAAATGGGGATGTATGGTAGGGGGAAGGGGAGGGGGATGGTGACTGTTGGGGTAGGTTAGAGAGAGGTAGTATATTTGTCATTTTATATTTCGCATTCCTATTATGTGTTCATTACTTTTTTGCTTAATAGTTATTCCTCTCACTGTCAGTCGACTGAAATAAAGAAAAATTACAACACCCCCTCTTACTTTCAATATACTACACTATAAACAAAAGCACGAAAGGTAAGAAAAATTCTTTAAGGATTGTTGATAATAGCAAACTCAATGCTCAAGTTTCAATTTTTGTCCCAACTAAATTTATAATTGGTAAGAACTCATCCGGTTACAAATAAACTTTAGGTGGTGTACATTTTGATGCAAATCAATTGGCAGTACAAGCTGCACATTTAGCTCCATCAAAGGGTCAACAATCTGGAAAAGTGAAAGAGGTTAGCATGACTGAAAATTCAAAAAAAATGAATGTGAATTCTCCAATTATTTCTTCACATGACAGAGAACTACTTAATACATTTGTAAGCTCTAATATTGAAATAATAAATACTCATAATATACTACTAAACAACTGAATTGAGATGACATATCTGAGGAAAGAAAGGATGAAGGTATATATTGATATATGCTTTATAAATGTAGTTAGCGATGCCGATATTTCTTCTAGGAAACAAATTAATAGAAAGAAAAAAAAAGTCATGGTAGAATTAGAGCTGGGATAGTAAGGTGATTGAAGAGTTTGTTTCAAGGTACCTAATGTTGCGATTGGCAAAGCAAAATCATATTACAGTGTTAAATTACTTGAATCAAATATATCAAATTACTTTAGATGGGCCAGCGTTCCGTTTTAGTTCATATATTTAAAAAATGAAGTTTTTGAGGTTGATGACTCACACTTCTTGATTTTTATATTTTTTCATTACTTAAGCATCGTCCATTGTAATATAATTATAGTAAGATATATATATATATATATATATATATATATATATATATATATATATATATATATATATATATATATATATATAAACTCAGTGATAATCATATAATATTTAATTTTCTCTAACTCTTATTTTTTGCACTCTTGTACGTAGAAGTTGGTTACCTCATTATGATTGGTAAAGTATGACCCTCTTTTGCTTGTACTCCTCTCTTTTGAGAATTATAATTTTTATTATTAATTGGAAGATCGTTAGATAATCTTTCTACTGATATAAATTTGCTTATTTTTTTAATATCAAGTGGTTATATCTTTCAGTCAAGAGATCGATACGTCCTTTTACAACAATGAAAGGATGCGTCCTTTTACAACAATTTCTTTTCAATTATGTCCTACAAAGTTGAATGCATTGTTTCACTTTCACAAAAGAGTTACAGTACATCTAACCAAAAGGACACGTAAAATTTTGAATCACTTAATGTTGAAAATTTACTAATGTGAAATTAAGTTTATCCCATTATTGATGACTCGGATAATTGGACCCCGCACGTCGGAAATATCGTTTCCACACACGTGCAATCTTAGTGGCAAGTATCGTAAATTTCGTTAATGAAAGAGATATTGGTACGTAAGTGAAATGTTTGAGACATAGAATAATGGATGGTTATTGGATGAATAACAAGTGTTCCACGTTGGTAAACGAAGGAAGGATTGTGCGAGGTGTAAGATGGAACGGGTCGAAAAAGGGCCGCGGAGCCGAGAAGGGCCACGGCGCTAATTCCCATTTTAGTCTCTGGAGCCGCGGCGCTTCCCAGGCAGTGTTTGCTCGACGGAATCCCAAAGGTTTGACTGTTGAGGGGGCTTCAATTGCATTGAAACCACCCCAATAATGGTCATTACTTGGACCATTATGTTGTTGCATTACTTGGGGGTTAAATGTCATCCATTACATGGCAATTGATTACCATTGTGGGGCACTTGAAGAGGCCATCTTGCACACCTATAAATTGAAGTTTTGGCTCAATTCTATAGATGAACATGAGAACATATATGCACATATGAACAGAAAAACAAGTTCATAACACCACAAGAGATCAGATTTTCCTGATATCAATCCTTCTCTTAGCAATCTTCATTTTTTGTGTTCTTCGCTGAGATCATTTGTGTAGGCTTTGCACACTTGATAGTTTGTTGTTTCATCTTGGCAGACTATTGTCCACACTTCCGTAAAGCTTATATACGGGGAAAATCTTGTCTTAAAGACAGAGAGTCATCTCTCGACTCAGCCGGTGGTGTTGTGTTTATCTAATTGGTTGCTAAGTGTTTCAGGTGTTAACTTAACAGATGAAGGACTCTGACCGTTCGTATTCTCAGCGGATCTAATAGCCACTAGTGTAGTAGTTCATGTTCTTTTATTTCGGAATACAAGTTCTATATTTGATGTTTCATTCAAGATCAAGATACTGACAACTTGTTGTTGTCTTAATTGTTGTTTATCCTTTTGGATCACTGTAATAGTTATTTACTATTCCCGTTGTTGCTTTACATATTCCAACAATTTTAAGACAAGATTTGTATTAGTGATTCGAAAGATGTTGGTCGACAAGTGTGTGACTAAATCTGGCTGTTTTTTTCTTCTTGAAAATGCTTGATTACGTTGTGATTTTGCTAACAGTTCAAACAACAACCGTGCTTTCAAGATTGGTCCTAGTTATGGTTCTCTCTTTGACGACAGTTACAAGTCTGTTTTCGTCAAAGATGGGATCTCTGAATCTGATGTTGAGCTTCAAGATACTGTTGATAGTCATGCTAGTATGGCTAAAGATTAAGGACGAGTTAGTGTCACCGCTCCCGAGGGTGGTGGAAACAAACGCCCGCGAGAGGCTGAGGATGTCAACTGGAACAAGAGGAGAAGGCTGAAGATGATGTTCTATCATATATCAAAATTTCTATATATGTCCCAGACAGAGGATCCGGATTATGGTAAGGAGGATTTGGACACTCAGTTTAACTAAAGTGGGCCAGAATCCAAAAGGTCTAAGTTAATCCTTCCTTATCAATAAAATATTTAGTTAATAGCTGAATAAAAGTATGTAAAGCAAAGCTGGAAATATGAAAGTATTTTCATTAAAAACTTATATTCCCTACACTCTAAAATCAGATATTGAATCTCCTTCCTTCCCTGTTAAAGATTGGACTGTTGTAAACAAAACTTAAAGGATCCGTTCTTTCGGGTGAAATTATTAAAAGTGTGTAAAGTATGTTCGCACATACGAATGAGAGAGATCCACTGACTGTGCGAAAACTGTTACCACTCTTAAGTAAGCGCCAGGGATTTCCCTGGGCACTAATCACAAGGGAAGAAGACTAAAACCTAAAAACGTTGAACTTGTCAACTATCTGACAGAAGATCCTTCATTTGATAGGATGATATTAGACACTCAGTCGTACAAAGCCTACGGGCGACTGGAGTGGGCCAGAATTCATTTGATAGGATGATATTGGACACTCAGTCGTACAAAGCCTACGGGCGACTGGAGTAGGGCCAGAATTCATTTGATAGGAAAATTAATGGACACCTAGTGAGGTGGGCCAAAAGAAAGGCAGAAGATTAATGGACACCTAATGAGGTGGGCCAGAGTTTTCCATGTCTTAAATGATCTAAAGGCCAAAAGAAAGAAAAGAAATTGGACACTCAGTCTACCTAAGCAACTGGAGTGGGCTAGAATATCCAGATCACATATGATCCGGTTGCGCCCTAACCACGGGCAAGAAGTTGTTCATGTGAAGCAACGCCACCTCTAAAGTAGAAGGGGTTGGAGAGGTTGCCCTCACTAGGACTTTAGGGAATGAGATCACTCTAAAATGGGGTGATACATGTCCCAAACTTGTATTAAGAAACGATGTTGGTCAAGCTGGTTTGAGACTAGTCCAGCAGGTCTGTAATAACTAAGAATGGTACAGTATGTCTGTAGCTAAATGAATGATATATTTGTAATCTGTGCATCTATGTCATCATAGTTAAGACATGTTAAATATAAAGTCATTCAAAAGCTAACGAAGTTGAGATTGTTGCCTTCTGTCGACATAAACCCTCAAAATGAATGTGAGGTAGGCGAAGAGGCAAAATCACCTTTCTATTCCGTCAAAGGAATAGCGAAAGAAGCACCGCTCCTCTAGAACTTAGTCATACCTACATGGATGATTTGAAGTTTATACAAACAGAGGGGGGAGACAAGTACTTTGTGACATTCATTGATGATAGTACAACGTATTGCATCCTTTGTTTGTAGAAAAGCAAAGATGAAGTTGTTGAAGCGGATAAGCGCTACAAAGCAGAAGTTGAAAATCAACTAAGCCTACGGATTGAGGAATTCATAGTGATAGAGGGGGAGAATGTGAAGAATCATTCATTAAACTACTGCTCATTACTCACCTCAGTCTAACGGTGTTAGCCAAGCGCAAAGCCGTACGCCCAAAATATGTGGGGCAAGACAATCATTACCGCTAATGCGATTCTCAAAAAAACTACGCATAAGGATAAGGATAACTCTCTGTGTGAAACATGGAAATGATCTCACATACAAATGTTGTGATGTGGGGTGGCTTGGTAGAGGTTGAAATACCGAAACAGTTCTAGTTGGACCTAAGACTGTAAATTGCATATTCACTGGATCAACAAATAACATTAGTTCTTATCGCCACTTGGTGTGAAAGAATGCTGAATTCTTTGAAGATAACTTTCCTTGAGAAGGGAAAAGAAGTAATTGCTCGATGTTAACAAGAACCAGCGGGGGCCTGACTGTCCAGAACTAGACGTTCCGTATATACATGACTCGAAAGTTCCTGACTATCCGGAACTTAATATTCCAGATCTACAAAACTCAGAGATTCTAGATGTTGAACCGAGACGGAGCAAAGAGGAAATAAAGACTTGTTTCAGGCCTTCTAGCTTATATGGTTGAAAATGAACCATGGATAATTAACAAATAATTGTCATCTCCAGAAACGCTGCTTTGGAAAGAAGCTACAAAGAGAGAAATAGATTTCATCGTATAGAACCATACTTGTGTAATGGTTGATCTTCCACCGGAAAAGAACCTTTGGGTTGTAAAAGTGGATACTCAAAAGTGAGTACAAAGTAGATGGATCTACTGACGAGTATAAGGCCTCGGCTACTTGTACATGTGCTCCTCTGTGAATAGCTTTACATCCAAGGCCATTGCAATCTTGAGTGACATTGATGTTTAAACAGCCTTCCTAACCAGAGAATTGGAAGGGGAGGATCAAAGTTAGTTTGTTGGACTGTTGGGCTTCTTCTAGAACTTTTATTTTGGTCCTGGAAGGTTCAAATAAAACAGAAACAATGAATCTGACAACAGAAACATTGATTTTGAAGTTAGAAAGTCAACAGTTGGAAAAACCAACAGTCTGAAAGTGGAAGTCATATTGAAACAAAAGTCTCGATATAAAAGATATGGGTATCACAGATGACATCTTAGGAATTGAGATTTCTAAGACATCTAACGGACTGGTCTAACTCCAAACTCAATTGTGAGATCATTGACAGTCTCGTTGAAGACACCAATGGATATGAATCATAGAACTGATTGGAATCATAGTGCACCCATATACAAGGAGCGATATGCGTAGGTCACTTGTAGTTTAATGTATTGTAGACACTACAACCGACATGGTATCGTCCTACAAAGCAGATCAGTTGAACTAAGGTTCACTCGTGATTCTGGAAATGATCGATAGAAGGCGTCGAGTCGGATATGACGATATCTGAAATATTTTCTTATCTACGGATTATGGTATTCTGGATGTCCAGCGGTTCTAGGAGAACACAGTTATGCAAACTGGACATCAGATATGAAGAACACTAAAGCCACAAGTAAATGTGTATGGTAGGTCTTGGAAAATCCTCTAAGCAAACTTGCATCGGCCGATTCATGATGGAATCGAAGTTTATCGTTGTACATAAAACATGAAAGAAGTTGAGTAACTTCATGAATCCTTAGAGGACGTCCCTTATTGGGAGAAACTCGTGCCTTCAGCAGTTATACATTGTGGCTAGCCGATCGACTTCAGGAAGGGCACGAATGACGGTGTCTTGACATATCTATCAGATCTGTCGGAGATATGAGACCGTATGGCAGTTGATCATCACATGTGTCACTTCCTTGATTACTAATCAAAGGATATAGCGGACCCTTTAACTAAGGGACTACCCGAAGATCAAGAGTTCTGCCTGTCTAGGGGAATGGGCTTAAAAACCCAAACAATACTAACCTTTGCGGTGGTAACCTAACCATACTGACTGGAGATCCCAAGAATTTGGTTCAATGGGAAAACTAAGCTGCAAAAGGTTCATTTGAGCGCTTCGGTGGAAGCAAGAGCACTTTGGATTATGATTTATGTTTAAGAAACATGAATCCAAAGCCATTCCCGCGATAGACATTAAAGTGCTACCTGCATGGTGGGTAAAGGTTAAGCTTCCAAACCTTTAACGATCCTCAAACAATTGAGGTTAAGGCTGGAGAAACTTTTAATGATTTCTAACACTTGTGAAGTGGGGTATAGCAGAATATCTTGTAGGAAATCACCTATTTAAGTGCGAGGACAGGCCGCCTCAAGTGAACGCACTTAAGAATCCAAGTGTGTCTATGACCACAACGGACATAACAAAAGAAGGAACGAATAAAGGGGAGGTATTGTGTTGGTACCATTGTCTTGGCTTACATTAAACACAGATGATTCAAGACATCACGTTCACCGCGCAGTAAGTAAGTCCGATGGTATTCAACTAGGGAAGGTTCAAAGCGTAAGCTACCTCTCCTGATGCAATATATTTTCGCTGAAAGATTACTAAAAGTAGGCACCTTGTGTGTGCACCAAAATCACTTTCAAGAGAGGATTGTTGGAAATTTACTAATGTGGAATTAAGTTTATCCCATTATTGATGACTCGGACAATTGGGCTCCGCACGTCGGAAATATTATTTTCACACACGTGCAATCTTAGTGGCAAGTATCGTAAATTTCGTTAATGAAAGAGATATTGGTACGTAAGTGAAATGTTTAAGACATAGAATAATGGATGGTTATTGGATGAATAACAAGTGTTCCACGTTGGTAAACGAAGGAAGGATTGTGCGAGGTGTAAGATGGAACGGGTCGAAAAAGGGTCGCGGAGCCGAGAAGGGCCACGGCGCTAATTCCCATTTTAGTATCTGGAGCCGCGGCGCTTCCCAGGCAGTGTTTGCTCGACGGAATCCTAAAGGTTTGGCTGTTGAGGGGGCTTCAATTGCATTGAAACCACCCAATAATGGTCATTACTTGGACCATTATGTTGTTGCATTACTTGGGGGTTAAATGTCATCCATTACATGGCAATTGATTGCCATTGTGGGGCACTTGAAGAGGTCATCTTGCACACCTATAAATTGAAGCTTTGGCTCAATTCTATAGATGAACATGAGAACATATATGCACATATGAACAGAAAAACAAGTTCACAACACCACAAGAGATCAGATTTTCCTGATATCAATCCTTCTCTTAGCAATCTTCGTTATTCGTGTTCTTCGCTGAGATCATTTGTGTAGGCTTTGCACACTTGATAGTTTGTTATTTCATCTTTGAAGACTATTGTCCACACTTTCGTAAAGCCTATATACGGGGGCAATCTTGTCTTAGAGAAAAAGAGTCATCTCTCGACTCAGCCGGTGGTGTTGTATTTATCTAATTGGTTGCTAAGTGTTTCAGGTGTTATCTTAACAGACGAATAACTCTAACCGTTCGTATTCTCAGCGGATCTAATAGCCACAAGTGTAGCAGTTCATGTTCTTGTATTTCCGAATACAAGTTCTATATTTGAAGTTTCATTCAAGATCAAGATATTGTCAACTTATTATTGTCCTAATTGTTGTTTATCCTTAATAGTTATTTACTATTCCCGTTGTTGCTTTACATATTCCAACACTTAATATATATATCCAACAACTACTTGCTCTTGCTCATTGTGAGATGATATTAATTTCCCTTGCGGAGTCTTTCATTAATATTAAGGTATATATAGAGTACAATATTCATCCCTTATACAATAGGAATCCTAAGCCTATACAAAAGAGGAATCCTAGTCTTACCATAATTATATTTACACAATATATGGAAATATTCTAATAATGGATAGGGAATATATTGTTTCCTATATTTACACGTTTACACACCCCCTCAATCGGAGCGGGAGGAGGCCGGACGCTGAGACTGGATCTGAAGTCAAGAAATAACTGTCTGGGAAGTCCTTTGGTAAATATGTCTGCATACTGATAGGATGATGGAACATGTAACACTCTGACATGGCATAACGCAACTTTCTCACGAACGAAGTGTAGGTCTATCTCAATATGCTTGGTTCGCTGATGTTGAATCGGATTATGAGAAAGATAGATGGCAGAGATGTTATCACAATACACAATAGATGCCTGACGCAAAGGACACTGAAGTTCTAACAGTAAATTTCTGAGCCAACAAATCTCAGCTACTACATTTGCAACGCCTCTGTACTCAGCCTCGGCACTGGAGCGAGATATGGTAGTATGTCGCTTGGCAGACTAAGAAATTAGATTATCCCCTAAGAAAACACAAAAGCCGGAGGTGGAGCGTCGCGTGTCCGGACACCCTGCCCAATCTGTATCCGTATATGAAAGCAACTTGTCTTGTGCAGATGGGTATAGGTGCAAACCATAATCAAGAGTGCCCTTAATGTATCGAATGATACGCTTAAGAGCAGTGAAATGAGACTCCCTGGGGGCATGCATGAATAAGCACACCTGCTGAACAACATAAGCTATGTCTGGCCTGGTGAATGTGAGATACTGAAGTGCACCTGCAAGGATCCTATACAGAGTAGGATCAGAGACTGGAGCACCATCCATAGCATTGAGCTTAGATTTGGAATCAACTGGAGTAGGCACCTCTTTGCAGTTCGCCATCTTAGCCCTGTACACAATCTCTTCTGCATACTTACGCTGACACAAGAACATATAATTGGCAGACCTGGTCACTGATATCCCCAAAAAGTAACTCAGCTTCTCTAAATCAGTCATTGCAAATTCGAACTTGAGCAAGACAATAATCTCATTTTTCAATCCGTCGGAGGAGGCAGTAAGAACAATATCATCCACGTAAAGTAATAAGTAAGCAGTTCTACTACCTCGATGAAAAATGAAAAGTGATGTATCACTCTTGCTGCATACAAACCCAATCTGCAAGATATACCTGGCAAAGCGATCATACCACGCACGGGGGGCCTGCTTCATGCCATATAGTGACTTACGGAGACGGCACACATAGTGAGGAACTACTGGATAGGTGAACCCTGGTGGCTGATGCATGTAGATTGTCTCTCGCATATCCCCATGTAAGAATGCATTTTTCACGTCAAGTTGATGGATCGGCCAGTGTTTGCCCATGGCTATGCTCAAAACTGTGCGGATGGTAGCCGGTTTGACAACCGGGCGGAAGGTCTCACCACAATCAATGCCCTCATGTTGATATGTGTCATTGGCCACAAGACGGGCCTTATACCTCTCAAGATCCCCATTGTTTCTGAACTTGTGACGAAATAGCCACATACAATGAATGACATTCACCCCCTCGGGTCTAGGTACTAGATCCCACGTGTGCTGTTTAGTTAAAGTAAATTGGCGGACATATATGAGGTTCTTAATCATGTGGGGGCATATAGGGTGTTTTTGAGGGAGAAGGGTGGATGAAGAGGTTGTGTGTATGAGGTACCATAACCCTTAACTGGAATGTGTTGTCCACTATTAACTGTAACATATTGAGGATGCTTTAACCAAAATAGTTTAGGAATAGTACCTGCAGACTGGGTGACGTGAGATGTGGCGCCTGAGTCCATGTACCAAATATTGTCAGGCTGTTGCATAGAGAGGGTGCTGAACGCCTGACCCAACTCAGTGGGTGTCATGCCGGAGGAGGGCTGCGGGACCTGACCTTGCATGAAGTGGGCTCTTGTGGGGCCTGGAGCGGGGCCTAACAAAGCTGGGGTAAGAATACGGATTGTATGGTTCTTTGATGCTGGAATGGACTTAGTGCCACGGCTCTACTGCCGCGCTGTGACAAGCTGGCGAGGCCGCGGCCTAGTTGTTCTGCGATCTCTGTTGATGTTCTTCTTTGTTGGTTACGTTGTGCCGATCCGCACGACCGCGACGGCCTCCTCTACCGCCGCGGCCTTTTCCACCACTTGTCTCCGCCCGCTGCCCGCTGTTGGGAGTTGTCTGGTGGCGTCTGATCTTGTGGTTGCGTGTCGACAGCTAACACCTGCTGGGCTTGATCATCCTGCTTAGCACGACGGGTTTCTTCGAGCAACAATTGTGAGCGAGCTTTGTTAAAACTCGGTAGCGGATCTACCTGTTGAATAATGGTGGCCAAAGTATCATATTCGCCCTTAGTAAGGCCAGAAATCATTTGTAGCACCATTTTATCATCAGTGATAGGCGTGCCGATGTTGGAGAGTTGATCCGCTAGAAGTTTAAGCTGCTTGTAGTACTCAGAGACATTGGAGAAGTTTTCAAGACGTGTTTTGTTGAACTGTTCTTCCAAATACACGGCACGAGTGTGCTTGTTGTCCTGAAAAATTTCCTCCAAACGATTCCACAAGTCAAGGGCTGTGGAGTCAGATTTCATGATAGTAAGGAGCAAATCCTGAGAGATACTACCATATATCCATTGTTTGACGCCGGCGTCGAGACGATGCCAGATAGAATCATCAACCTCCGTAGGGCGCGGAATAATGTCATCAATATGGTCAAGCACGTTATAGAGACATGCATGATTGCGAAAAAGTTCAACCCAGGGAGAATACTGGTTGTTTTCTTGATCAAGAATAATAGGAATATGGTTCTTGATGTTGGAAATAGTAAGGGCGGGATGAAACGGGGGTGATGACTTTGTGGTGGTATTTGTGGAGGTAGAGGCATCAGAAAGTGTGGAAGAATCAGAGATAGCCATTTAGAGAAGAGAAGAAAGGAAGAATAAAACCCGAAAAACAAGAAGAAAATCCGAGGGTCACACAGAGGAGAGGCAAAGCAACTGTGGAAGAGAAATTTTTTTAGGGTTTTGTTTATTTGGCTCTTGATACCATGTGAGATGATATTAATTTTCCTTGGGGAGTCTTTCATTAATATCAAGGTATATATATAGTACAATATTCATCCCTTATACAATAGGAATCCTAAGTCTGTACAAAAGAGAAATCCTAGTCTTACCATAATTATATTTACTCAATATATGAAAATATTTTAATTATGAGTAAGAAATATATTATTTCCTATATTTACACGTTTACACTCATAAGTCACAATACTAATACCAACTGTTAAATGTAATAAATCATGTAAAATAGTAAACACAAATCCTGGACCACGAAAGTGATTAAACGTGGGCTATTAATGATATATGTTAAGTCCCTCATTGCCTTTACAGATGTGGTCCTTTGTAAGCGAAACACAGTACAACACACGTCAGGTACTTATTTAACAAAGGACTACTAATAAGAATAAGATGCATGCATCTCTTATTCCAAAAGGTGGAATCTCCCACTCTGTTCACACCCCTGTGAAGGAGGAAATCACGCGACTAATTGATTTCAAAGGTTAGACCAGTACCACGCTGCGCACAAGGGGCCCTCCTTTATTTCAAGAAGAAACCCCCACACTGCCGCTGACGGGATTCGATCCTTGGTCTCTTATTCCAAATATCCCCCTTGAAACCAATTGAGCTGCCCAAGCGGACAAGATGCATGCATCTCTAAACATACAATTGAAGGTCCTGCGAATAAAAAGAGCATAAGTTTTGCTTGTTTAATTTAATGTAGTTTGATAAACTCCAACTTATGATGTGTTTGGTAGAACGAAAATGTTTTCAGAAAACACTCTTTCAATTTTCTTATGTTTGATTAGTCAATTTCGTGAAAACATTTTTTTTGAAAAATAAATTTCATAAAATGAGAAAAATGACCTTTTAGTGGAATTTTAAAAAACAAATTCGATAAAATGAGACAAATAATTTTTGTAGTAGAACTAGGACAAGTTCCACAACCACATTTCATACTACTCCATTGTCTCCTCTTCACCTCCAACTCACTCCCCATACCCCCCATATCCCACCACCTCGACACCTTACCCCCCCCCCTCTCCTTCCTTGTCCACCTAATATTATTTGTCTAGATTATATATCAATATTCTTGAGATAATATTTTCTATTTATATATTAAACATAAGAAAATAAGTAAAAACAATACTTATTTTTCAAGAAAATATTTTTCTTGAAAAACATGTTCCTTCGTACCAAACATACACTGAATATGAAAATTGTTCAAATTTTAGATCTACCATATCTTACCCTTAATAGATTCTCTCATGTTTTTACTTACTTTAACGAAGCTCCGGGATGAAATAGGTGAACTCCATGTATTCAAATTCTTCCTGAAAAAAAATTAAATTTGATCATCAATTGTAATTATTATTCTAGTGTAATTAAGTAAAGTAGAGATTATTTTTCAATTAGGTTTGTAAATTATAAACACCTATAAATATTACATTAATGAGAAGCCTCCAACTGAATTGGAGAAGAATCTCTACTTTACATAATTATATTAAAATAATAATTATATAATATATGAATAATATTAATATATTCTCCGTCAATAGCAACTAACATTATATTATATCTAATAAAAATTGTATTGTTCTGCAACCTAGTGGGATTTTGACATCAGCAGAAGAAGAATCAACTGGTCCAATAATATTATGTACTAGCTTCTTTCTAATTTATTTTTTCTAATTTATGTGATATAGTTTGACTAAATATGAAATTTAAGAAAGAAAAGAAGACTTTTAAAACTTGTTGACTAAAATAAATTTTAGATAGTGGCTGAAAATCATTTCATTAAGGGTAAATTATTTTTAAATATAAAAATATATTTTTTGTGACAAACTAAAAAAGAAAGTGTAACACATAAATTGAAACAAAGTAATACTTCCTCTGTCCCATATTACTTGCCACATTACTAAAAATATCTGTCTCAAATTATTTGGCCACTTTCTAAAAATAAGATAGAATTAATTAAGATTTCCTACTTTATTCTTAACATTAATTATTTTTAAAAATAATTAATATTAATTAGAGTGCAATTAATTAGAGAAAGATAATTATAATATAGTAAAAATAACATTTTTATTTATAATTTTTTAAAGAGTATAAGAAAAGAAAAGTAATCAAATAATATATAACAGAGGGAGTATAATATAATCTAAGACGTACCAGTAGAAAAAATAAAGAAGAGTTTGAATGACATTGACATTAGTGCATAATATAATAATTTAAGCACATGTTTATCATGTTTTGAGACTTTGAAGGCCTACAACGTGGGTTCGAATTCTGATGAAAGTAATTTGTTCTCTTCTAGATAGGATATTGTATGTGATATCAGTTGCTCTGTTTTCAAACCCTGATCGTTCAGGCACATCCCGTGATTTACTGATAGTAATGTTGAGACACCAAAATTATTATCTCTAAGGCACATTTCGTAATTTACTGATAGTAATACTGAAACATCAGAATTATTATCTCTAAAAATAATCTGTCATAAGTCAGAAAGTTCGAATATAAAAAAAAAGACACGAATAGTATTGAAAAAATAGGAAAACAAGTTTTGTCATTTAATGGTGGGGTCATGTTAAAACAAGATTCTTTATACAAGCCACATCAACATGAAAAAGAGGGAACATATGTGGTTATTTTAACACAAACAAGCAGGTACACGCATGCCTATCATTTTTAATAACGAGGATATTCATTCGTCTCAAAATGTTTAATTTTTTTTTAATCCATTTAAAAAAATGTCTTTTATTCATTTTTAGCCATTTTTGTATTTTAATTTTTCACATAATATGATTAAGATCATAAAATTAAAAATTATTTTTATATATTCAATATATTTTTAATTTAAAATTATAAAATTCAAAAATCTACTTTACTTTTTTAAAATTTCTATCAAGTCAAAATGAGATAATGTTTTTGAAACGGAGGAAGTACATCTCACATGGCGGTTTATTGGTTTTAGTATCAGAAAGAAAAAGTCACTAAAAATGGCAGAAATCACTTACAAACAAAATACTAGAAATTAGCAGCGGGAAAAATTATGTATCTAAACCGCAAAATTTATTGCTAATTCTATTTTTGCAATGAATTATAAGAAAATTCTATTAGTTACAACTTACAAGCAATTTAGTGACAGATTAAAGATAACTTCAGTGGTGAATTCCAGTTTGTTAGTAGTGAATAGACTAAAAAAGAGCAGTCCATATGAGAGCAGGCAACAATATGCATCTTCTTTACATGACAAAGATTTTTGTTATACAAGGATGTTGGATGTTGGTCATCTCATTATAACAACTTAGCTAGGCACTTAGAGAGTACAAGAAAACTCATATCTTTGTTTCGTTTGTTCCTAGGAGGACTTATCTTGAAATTCCACCTAAATAACTACGATCATAGAGTCAAATATGTCGGGAAGAAAGAGTCAAATATGTCGGGAAGAAAGAGTCTGATCTGTTGAACAATGAAATGATTTATTACAATAAGAAACTTAGAAAGACTTAAGAAGTTCTTATAATTAAACAACATTCTAGTTACTACTACTGCTGCTCTAAGCTTCTAAGAAGAGCAGTTTTTAAGCCATCTTCAGTACCCAATCCTTGAGGAACTTTAACAATTATGTCTTGTAACATTAAATCATTAACACTTGAAATACTAGCATGGTGGACATGTAATTCAAGATCTTGAAGTGCCCTCATCAATCTTGTTGATGGATAATTCACATTTTCCGATTGTACCCTTATCATTGCATCTGGTCCCAAAATCCTCACTTCAACTTCCACATTTTCATATGAAGAAGTAGGCCTAATTTGATCCACAGAAGTAGTTGTTGTACTCTGTGTTTCGACAGTAGTACTATCCATCGACTCGATTTTCAGTTTTTTCGGTTTTCTACTTAGCTGAACTTCCAATTCATCCACTTTTGATTTCAGTTCATTGATATATGCAACAGCATCTGATAACAATGAGGCTTTGTCCATTTTCGTGACGTGTGGCACAACGGAGCGTAACGCGTAGAATCTATGGTTCAATTTCTCCCTCCTCTGCCTCTCTGCTTCGACGTGGTTCATCGGGGTTGCCCCGCTTGGCCCTGGCTTTCTCCCTCTCTTCTTCGGGATTTTATTCTCCACCAGATTTTCAAGAAGTACTTGACAATCGGAATCCGAGTAGTACTCGGATTCCGGAAATAAAATCGCAGGAACTACTACAGCAGCAACCGGGATTTCCCCTGTTTCTCCCCTGTTTCTACCCTGTTTTCCCCCTGTTTCTCCCCTGTTTTTGACACCATCTTCTTGAAAGCAAGCGGTAACGCCAAAATCAGCAAAAGAAATATTTTTTTCAATTAGAGAAACATTTTCTTGATTTGAAGAGAAAAGGGATTTCACTTGTTGAACCAAGTTCCAATTTTCTTTGATTAAATCACTTGAACCTAATTCAAGAACCCCGTTCGACGACGGGATACATACCAAAGTTTCAATACCATGAACATGAGCTTCTTTAGCCCTTTCACAATTATGAAACTTAAGTTGTTGAGCACCAGTTAACCAAACAGAAGAATCAGTACTAAAAGCTTTACCAATTACACCATCACCAATAGTAAAAGACTGAGCTAAAGACATAACATAAAACCATTCAGCATCAGTAACATCACCATCAACATCTTCTACTACACCATTATTATCAATATTCTCACAAATCAAAGCTTGAATCCCTTTAATAACATTTTTCCTCTCTTGAGAATTTGCTTTGTTAGCACTAATTACTCCTTTTTTAGCTTTGGTACCATGGAAATGGCCATCACCCCAAGCTAAAAAAAGACGACCATCATCATCATTTGACGTTTGCCAGAAAATAGCGTACGCCCAAGAATCTGTTTGACTCTTGAGAATATGTTGAAGCATTTGTTGAAGGGTTGATGAAGTTTGAGAGGAAAGTAAGGATGGTATGAAAAATGAAGATGATGAAAATGATACAAGTTCATCCATTCTTTTTTTTCTTGATAATATATTCTTTTCAGATTTGATTGTGGTGAGGGAAAATAAAGCTAATGGTTTTGAAGAAAGATGAAGATGGAAACAAATAGAGAGTCACCTAGATATGTAGAATCTAGTCTAGGTTATAGTAGTAAATATAGTGCAAAAATAGTATCATGATTCATGGATACAAAAGATTAGGTTAGAAATAGTACTTATGTATTAATATTTGGTTGGCACTTCTTTAATTGAAAAACATTTACTAGGCGTTTTGATCATGAATTGGATAAGATTTAAAAATTTATATATTTTACATTTAAAATTGTGTTTGAACATAAATTACAGTTTTAGTTTTGTGATTGACAACTTGGTATGACCAAATAATCTTTGTAAATTAACGTTCTTTTCTTTTTTCTTCAACTATCTACTGTTCAGAATTTATGAGTTGGACTAACTTTTTTTTTTCCAAATATCTAAGTGTAAAATTCACAAATAGCTATTTTTAGTCTCTATAATTGAGAATACTTATTGTTATGGAGTTTCAAATTCAACGGGTGAAAGTCCACGATAATACCATAAGTTTCACTTGTGAAATTTAAAATTTCATAATAGTGATTAATTTTCAAAAATAGTACCAAAAAGTGATCAATACACGTTATTTCTACAATATCTAGTGTCAGGAGCCCACTGGCCAAACTAATTCGATATTGTGCCATACCATAGCCCGCACGCGCACATGATGCAAATGTCGAGTTCCCTGGCGACACGTGTGACACGTCAAAGGCAAAGTCAATGCTTAGCAGAGTGACGGGTCAAGTCCTAGGCCAGGGCATGATATGTAATCGCCTCAACTATTGCAAATATACGAGTTCAATAAAGGAACAAAAACACACAAAAGCAACCAATTCAATAATTTATCAGCTAATGTCCATATGCAGATTCAATTTCAAGCACGAACGCATCTCGTGGAGCCTTCTGAGTCTGAGCTTGGCGATTTAGAGCTGTGGTGAGCTGCATGATTGTGATTGCTGGGTTTCTTCTGTCTTTGTACTAATGTGTGGCGCCCGTAATCAGGCGAAAAATGACAAATATGACCGGGGAGTTCAAAGATATTGGTCATGTGTTGAACGACAAACAATAAGTTCAAGCTGTCATACACTATTTTCCTAGTTAGTGGGATAAGTTTTCGAGGTTTACATTATGGTGCAAATTGGTGAATACAAGTAGAAACGTATCATCATGAGACACCGTATTTAAGGAAATTTAGTTACGCATATATGTATGATGAATGAGGGGATAAGGAGCAAAACTCACCCTTTATGCAAGGTTGGATATGCATTTTTTTAGCACACAGTTAGACAAGATTTTTATTTGACCTTTTCTTGTCAATTTATTCAGGTCGGAGTTTTGAAAGTGTTAATTTAACAGAATTCACGAGATGCATTATGCGTAGTACAACAATAGAACTTATGAGAAGTTAAGCGGAATGTTAGTGAAATGACACGGTGAGTGAGAAAAAGATTTTGCAACTGCTGAATTTCTGATGCAACAATTTCAAAAATATCCCTAATTTCGTCCATAAATTTCAGACTTCCTTTAAAACTTCAAAATATCATATCTTTCTCATCTTAAGGCCAATTGGGTGATTTAAAAGACTATCTTGGGTGAAACTTCGCAAGGATTATTGGATTTGTCAAATGTGAGTTTCGTGATCATCGAAATTTCATGTATGCTCAAGTTTGTACGTGTCCGGATATTGCATATATTGTTGGCATGTTGGTCAGATATTTGAGCAATCCGGGAATTGATCATTGGAAAGAAGCCAAACGAGTCATACGGTAGAGAGTTTTAATGCTTTCTACTGAAGAAGACATTCATTCACGTGACTTGAATTGAGATCTCTAATTAAACATAAAAGCATATTTATCATTATACCACACTTTTCTTATAGTTGTAAAACTCACTCACATATGTGCAAGCACACGAAATTACTAGTACTAAATTTGAGGTGAATTCTAAAAAAAGTTGCACTACATAGTCGTCAAACAAAATAATAACAAATATATATATATATATATATATATATATATATATATATATATATATATATATATATTAATGTAAATATACATAAAATGTACATATTTTGTACATAATAAATGTTTTTTTACATGTTCAGTAATGAAAATAATTATTTTGGCTGACCCAAATGTATAACTTTTCCAAATTTAAAACCCAGAACTCAGCGATTTTCTCGCTTCGACTCTACCACTTTAGCCGCAAAAAATTGCATAAAGTACTTCTTTTGACTTGGACACGTATTAACACTTTCAATACTCGTTATTAGTAATATTACTTAAGAAATATTATGGTCAAATTTTGATTTTATTTGACTCTGATAAATAGAAAGAGTCATAAATAAGATAATTAGGTTTGTGGAGCATTGGCTTATGTCCAATATAATTTAAAATTTACTACATAGGAGTTTAGATGATTGTTGATTGAGTACGGGGCGTCTTTGGGCTCATGCGAGTTGTGCTACCATACATGGCTCCCGAAAAATGAAAAATTTTAGGGGTCTTTTTTTTTAAATTTTTTATTAAGTAGTATTAGCCAGAATTTACTGTAAAGACTCATAATTCGCAGATCTTAGCTCAATCTAATTATTAAAATCGTATATTTATCTATATTAAAGATCCACTTTTATGAATTAGAACAGGGCCCTCAAAATATTTGAGACGGCCCTGATTGAGTATCCACTTCATCGACCATTATTATAGTATCAACGATTAACGAGTGTAGATCTCCAACACGTCCTTCAAAACGTGAAAAAATATTAAATTCAAGTGAGAACTTGAGCACGCTAATAGAGGAAACGTAAGTTGCCTAATTAATTTAATAAATAATTCTAAGAAATTAGTAGTAATTTTTATCTATACTTGGATATCTTCTTTCTTTATTAAACTAGAGTAGAAAGCTTCAAATTTATATTAATATCACAGAAGCAACATGTGACTTATTTATAGTTTCTATCTTTTCTTTCATTCGTTCATTTATGCTAAAACTAAAAAGTTAACACATGCCAAGAATTAGAAATACAGTTAATTGCGGACATTGACTAATACAGAGAAGAGAAATAAGTGAAGAAAAGAGAATCGTACTCCGTCAAAAATTAAAGTTAAAATTTTATGCAAATTTTACAAACAAACACTGATTTTAAATTAAAATTTGAAATTGGGATCCCAAATTGTATGACAACAGCCTACTAACAATCAGTGTTTAAAAGGCGGGACAATTTACATATGTCTCGGCGAGGCGTAAGCCCCGAGGCACAGGGCGTAAGCCCCGCGTGTATTTAATTTTTAGTATTTCATAAAATAATATAATTATAATAAATATTTAAATAGATAAAATTACATAAAAATAAAAGAAAATTACAAATAAATGAAATATATATATATATGTGTGTGTGCGCGCGCGCTTGATTCTTGCAAAAAAAAACTAATCAAATCAATTCATTATACGCCACTTACAACTTGTAATTATATATAACATAATTTTACAAGTATAAACAATACAATGAAATAAAAGCTATTATAAAATGCAAATCAACTCTAACATATTAACTTTCAAAAATGAAAAAAATCACAATTTTTTAAAACAATATTACAAGTATTATAATTAAAACATAACTCCTTGATAAATAAAAATAAAATCACTTTCAAATAGCGAAATAATAAAATATGATAATTTTGATACATAGGATAAAAGACCATTGACAAGTGAAAATTTACAATTTGGTTATGTATTTTTAAAAGAAATATTAAGTGATATTCAACATCACGATGTTCTCAAATAGTAGTAAATATGCAATACTATGACTTGTTATTTGAGTTACACTCAATCTTAAGTTTCATTCATTTGTTAAAGAATTATGATGGTCAACGATTTTAATTAAGGAATTTAACATATAATTTGTGTAAGAATTGTTACGCGAGCTCTGAGTGTTAGGTATGTTTGAGGCGTATAGTTGGGTGTTTAAGATGTAAGCCTCATAGAAATTAAGCCACGCACGTGAGCCCCGAGACGTTTTGTCAGTTCTTTTTCATGAGGTGAGCCCCGGAGCGAGTCATGTAATTTGCTTTTAAAACACAGCTAACAATAAAGCAATAATAAGAAATGGAATAGAAAAGCAATAGTGCAATTTCAAGAATTGAAGTTCATTTTTATGTACTTCTTATGTCTCAATTTATATGACATTTTTTTTACTCAATTCCATAAAAAATGATATTTTCTAAATTTAGTAACAATTCAACTTTAAATTTATTTTTATACTCTTAATAACATAAATTCTAGCCACACAAATTTTATGAGTTATTTCATAAGATTTATTGTTTAAATTTTGTGTCAATTTAAATATCTTAATATAAAATGGTACGAAGGAGTGATATTTTATTTTTTTCAAAAAACTTTCACATAATATTTTATTTTTCTGAATATTACGTACTGACAACCAGTGGATATGTGGACAGAAATGATTCAAGTGTTTTCTGATGGATGATGTGGGGAACTGTGCAACTTGCTTTTTGCAGTTGATTCACAGTAGTCCGTACAATTATTTCTGTTAGGATAATTAGCCCATTATTAGCCAAAATCATCACATATCAATTGTAATTATTAGTATCACATAATTTAGGATAGAATTAGGATATGATTGTAAAATTAATATTACATAATTAAGATATTATTAAATAGGTCTTCTATTATTATTATTAGTCTTATACACCTGTATATATATGACTATATTGGAATGAAATAAATTTATGGGATTGACTTCATTCATCGTATCAAGAGCTAAAATTTGAATTTTTTTCCTACCTTACCTGGCCGCCCACCTCTCCTCTCCTCTCGAAAAACCCAAAATCGCTAAACCTCTCGGCTACTCTAAAACCTAATTAGGATTCCACCTAATCCTAACCCTACCCGACACATCTTCTTCCAACCCTAATTTGGGTTTTTTCCTCCATACTTCTTTCTTGTTTTCTTGTGGTGTTTTTTTTGGATATCCATGGCTGAACAAAAATAATTTCATCATGCTCTTGCCGTAAACATCAAAAACTTTATTTTCATTACACTTGAGATGAAAAAGGACAATACTCCTCGTGAGCGGAGTTATTCAAAATCTATTGCCGAGCATACGAAGTAATAGACCATATCATCCTTTCTGAGTCTTCATCGGACACCACTGGTGTTGACAAAAAATTATGGTCTCGCTTAGATGCTATAGTCCTTCAATGGATTTACGGCATCATCTCCAACGATCTTTTGCATACTATTTTAGAACCAAACTCTACGGCTTAACAAGCGTGGAACGTCTACAAAATATTTTTCAGGATAATAAACTTTCTAGGGTAGTATATCTTGAAAACCAATTCACCAACGTCAAGTTGGATGATTTTTTAAACGTTTTCACCTATTGTCAAGAGTTGAAAATGATTGCCGACCAACTCTCCAACGTTGGTGCGCCGGTGACGAATCAACAGTTGGTTCTTCAATTAATTGCGGCGTTGAATGAACAGTATGGTGGAGTTGCTACGTTCATTCAACAAAGTAATCTGTTGCCTTCATTTTATGAGGCTCGTTCGAGGTTGATTCTCAAAGAAACCCGCAAGGCAAAGCAAATAGCCTCCGGGGCAGCCACCGCCGGAACAACCCTTGTCTCCACCAACTCATATTGCGCGGATTTTGTGACACAAAATTCTGGTTGGTGTGGAACTGAAAATCTCAACAACAATGGTAAAAAATGAGGGTCAAATTGTAACAACAATAAAGAAAAAAATAATGGCGGAAAAGGACGGGGTAGGGGTGGCGGCAACCAGCCGGCGCCAATAACATCCACCACTAGCAGGGCCAGTGGCGGCACAGCCAGTGGCAGCCGCAAACCCAGTCCGGCGGGGGCCAGTGGGAGCAGTACCCGTCGTGGTCTTAGGCACCACAATGGGCGGCCCCTCAGTGCCCATACCCCACCTCATCATGGGCCAGGCTATCATCTTCAAACCGACAGGTCCGGAGTTCTAGGTTCTCATCCGCAACAAGCTTTTGCAGCCCATGGACCATCTTCCGCAAGTTATGCTCCCACCGATGTTGAACATGCCATGAACAACATGGATCTAAATGTTCCGGATGATTCGTGGTACATGGACACCGGGGCTACGTCACACATGACGACATCTCAAGGTAATCTCTCATCTTATTTTAATATGAGCAATAATAAAAAAATTGTTATTGGCAGTGGGCAGGAAATTCTAATTCGTGGTATTGGTTAAGTAAAACACCCCCTCGCCCACCATTATATTTGAAAAGCATCTTACATGCATCAAAACTAATTAAAACTTGATATATGTACAACGTTTTACAACTGACAATAGTGTTTATGTGAATTTTGATCCGTTTGGATTTTCTGTGAAGAATTTTCATACGGGGATGCCACTAATGAGATGTAATAGCATGGGGGACTTGTATCCCATCACGATCACTTCCAACAACCAAGTGACCAAATCATCTACCTTTGCAGCTATTTTCCCTATCGTATGACATAATCGGTTGGGACACCCGGGAGCATCGGTGTTCGATACTCTTAGGAAAAATAATTTTGTGGCTTGTAATAAACTTTTGGACTCTTATGTTTGCCAGTCTTGTGTGATTGGGAAGCATGTTAATCTTCATTTTTCATTATCTACTTCGCATACGCTTATGCCATTTGATCTTATGCACTGTGATATATGGACTTCCCCAATTTTGAGTTCTACAACTCATAAATATTATATGCTTATTTTAGATGATTATTCGAATTTTCTGTGGACATTTCCCTTAGGGCATAAATCACAAGTCTTCACCATTTTTAAACAATTTAGAGCTTTTATCAAAACCCAATTTGACAAATCCATTAAATGTTTTCAGTGTGACAATGGGATGGAATTTATAAATGCCCAATTTAATGATTTTTGTCACCATAATGGGATGTCTTTGCCTCTTTCATGTCCACATACATCACCTCAAAATGAAAAAGCCGAAAGAAAAATTCGAACGATTAACAATATAATTTGTACACTTCTTGTGCATTCGTCCACACCACCAGTATTTTGGCATCATGCACTCCAAATGGCCATATATCTTTTAAACTTTTTCCTAGCAAACTAATCTCCAACATATCACCCACACAAATATTGTACCATCGTCTCCCGTCTTTTACACATTTGAGAATTTTTGGGTGTTTGTGTGTTATCCTTTATTTTCGTCCACAATCATTAATAAACTACAAGTCAGTTCCACCCCTTGTATGTTTTTGGGATACAACAAAATCATAGGGGTTATAAATGTTATGATATGACGAATGGAGAATTTTTTATTTCTCATCACGTAGTTTTTAATGAGTCTACATTCCCGTTTGCTAAATCTCATGTGGCATCCCCACCTTCATATGATTTTTTTAGACGATGGAATGCATCCAATTTTACATCACCACATACATAGCCAAAATCATATGGGACCAGCCCAAAATACTCCCTACACTGTACCGGCCCAACCACAAAATGGGATTGGACCATTCCAATGTGAGGAGGCTATTGCCTCATTACCATCAGTCTCGGCCCGTCCACATCTCGTGGCTGGCAGGCCCAAATGAGGGAGCCTACTACTCCTTTACCCGTGTCCATAATCTGACAGCCAGGCCCATCATCTCAGGCCCATCATCTCAGGCCAACACAATTGACCCGAATCAGCCCAGCCATAAGCAGAAAGTGACTGCCTCTCAGCCCAAGCGTCATTTTAACCTAATAGCTTCAGTCCAACCATCACCTCTTTCTAAAAATCCCAACGCAGCCCTATTAGACTCGAATTGGAAAGCTGCCATGTTAGACGAAATTTATGCTCTTATTAAAAATAAGACGAGAGAGTTAGTGACCTGTTCATCTAATGTGAAGATAATCAAGTCTATATGGGTTTTCTGTCATAAAAAGAATTCTGACGGCTCTTTTGCGTGATATGAAGCTTGTCTTGTTGGTGATGGCAGATCTCAGCAGGTTGGCGTGGATTGTGGTGAAATATTCAGTTCGATAGTTAAGCCAACAACTATCAGTACTGTTCTTAGCCTGACACTGCCAAAAACTCGATCCATTTATCAGTTGGATGTCAAAAATGCATTCTTTCATGGCCATCTACATGAGATAGTCTACATGCACCAGCCTTTGGGTTTTCAAGATCCTACACATCCGGATTATGTTTGCATGTTGAAAAAATCTTTGTATGGTTTGAAAAGGCTCTCCGGCCGTGGTATAATAGGTTTACGGGGTTTGTATCCATACTGGGTTTCTCACACAGCAAGTCTGATCAGTCCTTGTTCATTTATAAGAAGGGCAATGACATGGCATATATCCTTCTATATGTAGATGACATCATTCGCATGGCATCATCTACGTCACTTCGCCAGTCTTTTATGTCCCTTCTTGTAGCAGAATTTCTAATGAAGGATCTGGGTCCTTTAAATTATTTTTTAGAAATTGTTGTAACTCAATATACATGTGGTTTGTTCCTCAATCAAAAGAAATATGCCGAGTAGATCATTAAAAAAATGGTATTTCATCCTGCAAACCGTCATATACACCAGTTGATACAAAGGCAAAATTGAGTAGCTCTACAGGTACTCCATATAGTGATCCAACGCATTAGCGCATCCTAGCAGGGGCATTGCAGTATCTTACTTTCACGAGACATGATATCTCCTATGCGGTTCAATAAATATGTTTACATATGCATGATCTAAAAGAAGAGCATATGGGGACTCTCAAGTGAATTCTGCGATATGTTAATGGTACTCTCCATTTTGGATTGGATATGTATAAGTCCTCTATTTTGAGTCTCTCATCTTATACAAATGTTGATTGGGGTGGCTACCCGGACACCCGACGTTCCACTTCAGATTATTATGTGTTTTGGGGATACAACCTCATTTCATAGTCGTCAAAACGACAACCGACAATGTCTCGGTCAAGCGCTGAAGCAGAATACCGAGGGGTCGCCAATGTGGTTGCTGAATCATGTTGGCTCTGTAATCTCCTTTTAGAGCTTCATTGTCTGATTGAAAAAGCAATCGTGTTCTATTGTGATTTTGTGAGTGCGATATACTTATCCGGTAATCCAATCCAGCATCAACGCATAAAACACATAGAAATGGATATATTATTTGTCTGAGAAAAGGTTGCGCGTGGACAAGTTCGTGTTCTCCATGTACCGTCCCGATATCAGATTGTCGACATTTTCACCAAAGGTCTTCCGCGCGTACTATTTGATTATTTCAAGGACAATCTCAGCATACGAGAACTTCCCGCTAAGACTGCGGGAGACTGTTAGGATAATTAGCGCATAATTAGCCAAAAATCATCTCATAGCAATTGTAATTATTAGTATTACATAATTTAAGGTATAATTAGGATATGATTGTAAATTAGTATCACATAATTAAGGTATGAGTAGACAGGTCTTCCATTATTATTAGTCTTATACACCTGTATATATATGACTACATTGAAATGAAATAAACTTCCTTCAATTTCCATTCCTCTTTGGATTTCTTCCCTTCCCCCACACCCCTGCACTTGTGTAAAGTAAGGGGTAGCTTGGTACACAGAGATTATAGTCTCGAAATTATAATATTAAGAGTATAGTCTCGAGATTAATTTATTTTATTTAGGAGATAGGATAAAATAATTTTACATTTGACGGGATAAGGTAAATATTCGAGAGTTAAGTTTGGTCTTCACTTTATACTATGTTTGGTAAAATGTACTCTCTCCGTTTCAAAATGTTTATCTTACTTTCATTTTTAGTTTGTTTAAAAAAGAATGTCTCTTTCCTTTTTTGACAACTAGTTAATTTCAACTTTCTACGTAGCATGTTTAAGACCACAAAATTAGAGAGCATTTTGGTATATTTTACGCATCTTTAACTTAAAACCACAAGATTCAAAAGTTTCTCTACTTTTTTAAGTTTTATGTCACGTCAAAACCGAACAAACATTTTGAAACGGAAGAAGTATAAATTTATCCATAATTTATATCTTCTACCAAACAAATTATAATATTAATCCCAAACTTAAAAGATAGAGTGAAAAATATTTTCAATTAGATTTCCTATTCTCCCTTTTATTTTGTTTTGCTTTTATTAGTTATTGCACAACTTTCTGGCCATGGTCGAAGGCCCAGCAATATACTGGGCATGACACGAGCAGCCCAAGACGACAGCCAACTGGACCAACCATTTTAGCCGCGAGTGCCCGCTGCAGTTGTAATTTTTTTTTCACATGACTAGTATACAATTTTTGAAAAAATAGAAAAACTTTTTTCTAATTAAAATATTTAAAAAAAAATGATAACTATAAAAACTAGAACTGATCCTCACTTCTGGATCCTCAAGCAAAAATATTTGCTATGGTCATAGCAGGCCCACGTTGATGCTTATAGACGCAGTAACATTGTGGGTAGGGATGGCAACGGATAGGATCTGGATCGGATCCTACTAGATTCATATCCAGATTCGTTTTTCATACCTGAATTCAGATCCGGATCCAGATCCATCTGGTTCATAAAAATCATATCCAAATTCGGATCCATCGGATCCACTGGATCCACGGATCGGATCTGGATCCACATGTAAAAAAATTTGCCTTGCTAAGAATGTAAACTTGCTAAGAATTTTTTTTGAACTGACAAATAATTTTTACTTAGCTAACAGTTTAGTGTGTTTCAATTTTGAAATGTTCATATGAGATATTTTTTTCGTTGTCTCGTTTTGATTGTGAGTTATTAATTGAAAATGTTGGACAATGACAATAGTTGTGGAAAATGCTGACTAGTATTTTCACAATGCATAACTTGCATGTGCATGTAATCTTCACAAATGAAGTGAATATAATTTTAACTACTTGTCTATGAAGATGTTAGTCATTCACTAATATAACATTGGTTTTATTATCGAAGTTACCTCTTTATTTTTTGGTTTTTGAGTTAATGCGGGGATAAATTAAACTTGTTTTGAGAATTAAAATTTGCAAGGATGTGCTTAGCAATTTTAAGAAAATAGTTATAAAATTACATTCTAGGTTATGAATATATTTAATAAAAAATGGATCCACGGGTCGGATCTGGACCGGATACGGATCTTAAATACAAGATCCAGATCCAGATCCGATCCGTCATAAATGGATCCGGGTCTGATCCGAATCCGTCGGGTCCGATCCGGATCCGTCGGGTCCAAATTTTAAAGATCCATATCTTATAAAATGGATCTGGATCCGGACCGGGTCCAGGATCTATTGCCATCTCTAATTGTGGGTGTGCGAAAATTAGCGAGTTTAGTGAGTTAGTTAACAAATAATATAAGCAGTTTAACATTTAACGTGTTTTCTGGAACTTGCATGTACTTCTTTAGGTTTTATTTTGTAATTCAAATATATTTTTCAATGGAGTATTTGTTAACACTCAAAAGTAATTGGAGTGTGTAGCCGAATTCAGTGATAACCGAACTGTTCTAGAGCCGAATTTACTCCTAACCCTCGACTACAAGAACTTCATCGACTACTAAGGCATCTTAGCTGAGTTGTTAGTTAGAGGTACGACTGGGACCCACTCAGATGCAAACGCCTCAACGACCAAGTTAAAAGGGTTATCGAACCCCTAGAAGCGGTAACGACCAACAACAGTTAAAAGAAAAGGCCATTATCCTAGCAAGAGGAGTAGATGGCGAGAAAATCAGCACCACCTCCCCCATAGTCGGCCATTAAACTTAGTGGGTTACTTAATGGCTGACATGCGCGGGGGGGGGGGGGATCACGTGTACAATTTTTTCCTTTTTTGTACTATAAATTGAATATAGAAGGACACAACCAATCAATCAAACAACCCAATTTTTATCTATCTTTATCTTTTACTTTATTTATCATTTACTTTACTGTACTCAGCTGCATTCATGTTTCTTACCTCTTAGTTTACTCATACCACCGTCCTAACGCTTTCTGGAGTAGTCGGGGAACCCATTGCTGGAAATTAGAGTTCAGTTTCCAGCCTAAATCGCTTAAGTTAAGGAATCAATTTGTTTCCCGATACGGTCAGTCGATAAAACGGCAGAGAACAGAATTCGGGGCGAGAACAAATTTGGCACACCCAGTGGGACCATAGGTGAATTAATAGCAAAGTTTGATTCTCCAGGTCAGGATCATTCTTGACATATGCGCCTAAGGTCCGATAAGAAAATAAACCCCGAGTCCAGTCCATATCCCAAACAAAATCCTTCCAGAAGGAACAACAAACCAACATCCTCCTCGAGTATGCCTACATCGGTTGATACCCCTCTACTTCCTCCATCAACCCAAGCTGTGGAAGAATCCAACCAATCTGAAGGTCCAACCATAACGACCACGTCTTGTAGTAGACAACAGATCGACTTGGGCATCCACGATATTATGTACCAAGTTTCTAAACAGTTGGCTGACATTGTGAAACCGATGGTACGTAATGTAGTTCAGCAAGCGAGAGAGATGGAAACCAATCGAATCAACCCAGGAGAATGTTAGGTTAGTTATGCAATCCCTCTGACGAGCGGTGCTGTTCAACATGAGATCGTGACTCCCGGTGTTGTTCCTCAGCCACATGTGCATCAGCTAGTGCCTACTCAGGTGCAGCCTGTAGCGCACCTAGAAACACAAGCCCAATCGCCTGGCAACCAACACACTGCATGGTCGCTGCCGATCCTTGAGGGGGAAAATGTGCCACTTGACCAAGCGAGTCTGCAGTATGGGCAGATCAACATGGCTCGGAGACCAGTTCAGGCTCCACGACACTTTGGATTTCTGCTCCTTATGCCGTACGTTTCTACGAACGGCCCTACGATGCAAGTGAACAATGTTAGCCAGCCGATGGCTCCTGGCTATGACTTAGCTTGGCTATCTGGTGACATTGTTTATAGTGGAATACCATTCTAGCAGTCATTTCTAGTACCCAGTCCATACCTTCCAGGAAGTGTAAATTTTCTAAAAACGGACGACGCCCGAGGAGAGCAGCCATGGAATACTATTCCACCTTATCCTCAGGCTCCGTTAGCCGTTCCAGGAGCTCAGGTTGCAGACTTTGGTGTCCATACCTAATAGCAGCAATAGGGCATTACCCCACCTATTGGTAATAACCAGCAGACCACCTAGAACCTTCAAAACCCTGTCCAACAAAGTGCAGAATGGAGGCCGCCAGTGCAGAACGCCTACAAGCCGAATCCAGTCGACAATCGGCAGGGGATGTCACAACTAATAAACCCGAAAATTATTGCTAATATCATGCGGAGGTACTTCGGCATCCAATTGAAACCTTTGGACATGCATGTTTATAAGAAGCCTTACCCCGATTGGGTAGATCGGATAACACCTTTGCCGAGGGACTTCAAAATACTAGAGTTTGCCATATTCTCTGGCGACGACAACAAATCCACTATCGAGCATATCGGTAGATTTATTACCCAATGTGGCGAGGCTGGCCGGAATGAGTATCACAAGTTGCAGCTATTCCCTCTCTCTTTCTAACGGGAACGACCTTCGCATAGTATTCCTCTTTGGCTCCTGATTCCGTACAAAGCTGGGCTGACAAGGAGGGTTGCTTCCATGATAGATTCTATTGGCCCCAACCTCAAGTTAGCGTGACTGATCTAACGAATTTCAAGCAGCAAGTCGATGAATCGGCTACCAATTTTATCGAGAGAAGGTTGGGAAATGCACCGTACACTTCCCCGAGTATGAATGTGCCCACATGATAATCAACAATATGCACCCTCATTTAAAGGAGAAGTTGGTGGGACAATCCTGCTATGACCTGAGCCAGTTAGCCGAAAAGGCTAGCCAAATAGAGCAGTACGTCCAGAACAAGGAGCGGAGAAGAGCCAGCTGAAATCGAGGCTCCCAATTGGTATCCATCATTAAAGTGGGTGAGTCTGACCCAGAGTCAGCTGACTGTGCGGCAGACGCAATGGTGGCCGAGATTGTTAGGGGTAAGGTTTACTCTTGCCCAGCCTTGAAAGCCGTAAAAGGAAAGGAGACGAGTTCATCCGATGACAGGGTCGGTTATTCCTTTGACATCACAAAGGCAGATCAGATATTTGATCATCTGCTCAAAGATAAGCAGATTTGGCTGCTTGATGGTCATAGGATTCCGCCTGCCGAGAAATTCAAAGATAAGAAGTACTGCAAGTGGCATAATTCATACAACCACTCTACTTCTAATTGTGTTGTCTTCAGAAAGGCGATCCAAAAGGGCATCAAAGAGAGGAGGTTCAAGCTAGCCGACAACAGTATGGCTGAAATGTCCATTGATACCGACCCCTTTCTCGCGGTACCAATATATATGGTATCTTTTGCTAAGCCCGATGAGTCAAGGAACACCAAAGGGAGACAACCGATGAAAAGGGTATGGGTCCCAATGAAACTTACTGAATGGGAGAAGGCCACAAGGACCTCCGTGTTCAACCGATTAGGCAACCTACATGACATTCGCGATGATAGGCAGCCAGGTAGGAGAAGTTTTCATGGCCTCCCTAAATACTCGAGGAACGTTGAATGAGAACTTCAGGAACAAACCATGAGATTCAAGAAGGTCCCTATCGGCGCCAAACATAGGCCTGGGGGGCATGTACGGATGCCAACCAATCGGCAGCCGAGCATGCCTCGAATAGATGAAGAACCACTCCCTAAAACAAATAGAGGGTGGTCGAGTTTAACGTAAATGAGAACGTTTCGTCCTTACGTATCACGGCGAGAAATGAGGAACAGACGAGACCTTGGAGAATGATTAAACCAACTGCCAACACAGAAAAAGGGAAGTGGTCTATCAATCAGGCTCCCGAAAATAAAGAGGCACCACCATGAGTCGCATCCAGGACTCAGAAAAGAAGGATACAACGTGCCAAGGCCTTGCGCAAGATGCAACAGACATTGCATCTAATTTCCAACTCTAAGGTAGCTGAAAATTAGGAGATTCCTGAGTCTGTCGTAGCCGAGGCTATCGAGCGAGCATTCGGCTCAGTTACTTCAAGGGCAATGTCACTTAAGGAGAGATGTCGGGTCAACCAGAGTTGGATGAGAAGCCTACCGATAACCCGATAGAGGAACCCTGATAAGAGAACGTGGCCTCGGATGGACCTCTAACCGAGGCAATCCCACAGATCGTGCAGAGGATTCAGACAGAGGATCCCCAGCTGATCCCCATTTGTCTTTAGAAAATGGAAGATATAAGTTCCTGGTCAGTCGAATTGGATGAAGGAGGGGAATCCATCCTCGATTTATTTAGTCATGACCTGGTTGATGAGATGTGGGCAGACATTGAAATGGTCAGCCTAATCCCATGTGATTTCTGGGCCAGCCGCTCCGCGCTGGATACCCTAGAAGGTGATATTTGTGTAGAAGACACATAATGGGCAAAAATTGCCGATACCCAGGCTAGGGAAAATTTGAGCACCATATTTGGTGCTCCTAAAGAAGATATCATTAAACACCTCAAACCCCTTTACGTCAAGACTTACATTAACGACAAAATTATTAGTCGGGTATTTGTCGATAATGGGGCTGTGCTGAATGTAATGCCGGTGATTACCTTGAAGGATCTTAACAAAACAAAGGAGAATCTCATCCCAACTAACATGAAAATGGCTAGCTTTATGGGAGAAGCCACTGAAGCGTTGGGGATTCTAGTAGCAGAAATCACTGTAGGTCCTAAGGTGGTTAGGTCTGCCTTCTTTGTAATAGATGGCATGTAGTCCTACAACATTCTGCTGGACAGGGACTGGATTCATACCAGCCGATGCCTTCCTTCTACCATGCATCAAAAACTCATCTTTTGGGAAGGAGATAAGATAGAAATTGTCCCAGCGGATGATAACCCGTTCCGACCAGGGCTTCAGAACGTAGAGGCTGTCCTCTATTGACCCTATATGGATCCCATAGTCATCACGGAATAGTATGAAGAAGAATCTTGGGAACCTTGTAATCTTACCTCGCGAGGGTTTGAAATAAAACAATTGGCCGAACCACGGCTTACCTTGGAGGATTTAAATGGATGAGAAAACCCAACTCATACGTGACATGTGGCATCGACTGACTGCCTTAAGTTCTGAGTCAAGGATAGCCGAGGCATCGCAGATGGGGAACCACGACAGAAAACCAGATCTGGCGGCCAACAACATTTGAGCTGTCGATAGGAATTTTACTCATAGCTTTGTTTGTCTTTGTTATAAGCTTGTACAAAACTCGAGTGTTATTTTATACCCCGTGTTGTGTATGTTTTGTGCAAAGTTTGAATAAACTCGTTTACAAAGACATGTCTTAAATGAAATGGGCAATTAGAAACTCCAAATCTACAGCTACGGGGACGACATCCTATCGGCTAAATCTATGGCCAAGATGCAGTGTTGTCCTCGGAAGTTAATATCATTACGGATGGCCAAGCCAAATTTTCTAAGTTTGGAAGAATATCAGCAGGCCATGCTAATGGAGTTGGGTCAGAATCGACTGACAATCATAGAAAGAGTTAAATACGGTAAATTTAAAATGGCCAAAGAATACGACAGGCATATAGAGCCTAAAGAGGTTTGCCGAAGGAGACTTAGTTTGGAAAATCATCCCGCCGATTGAAATGAAAGATCGTAAAATTGGCAAATGATCACCAAACTAGGAAATGACCCTTCGTAGTAAACCCACGGGTTGCCGGCAATACGGATCAAGCGATAAACATACATGATGAAGAAATGGACATGAATGTAAATGGCAAGTATCTAAAAAAGTACTATCCTTCTATTTGGGGCATGCATGAATAAGCGATAGCCACAGACCGACTGCATGGTCACACAACATAAGCTAATTCCCGCTGACGGCAGATGTATGGATAAATGACAACCACAGACCGGCTGCCCGGTCACAAAATACAGAGAAAGCCATTTCTTTCACACGTCTGTGTCTTAAGGTTGGTCACATTGCTCAGGCGAAGAAACGCCATCCCAAGTGGTCAAAGACAACAACCCATCAAATCTGCGGGATTTATTCTAAATTTTCTCAAGAATGCTGAGAGCAATGCTGAAGTTAAATGGTGAGATATGGATTCCAACATCCAAGTAAACCAAGCACAAAAACATAGGTGTCGCACATACCCGAGCACGGTGTTACAACTGAGATCAAATTCCAACAGTGCGGTGGTATCAAAAGGACCCATGCGCCTCCATTCGGCTTCTGTGACCAACTTCACTTGGTCCAACCAACCTGAATAATGAGCGAACTTAGTCGGCCAAGTACGAAGGTTAGCCGAACAGCGGCTGCCGGTGAACCAGCCACAAGTAAAAAGAAAGTAATGGTTTATTGGGCTGAGGTACTGCAACTAGAGAGAATCGCCTTGTTCCAGCCTACCATATAGAGCCAGAACCAACTGTTCATCAACAAGGACCAAGGCATCGGTTAGGTCTTTATCGGCTAGAGTGGTCCCATATATCTTCTGAGAAGAGAAAGAAGAAGCCATGTCACTCGAGTAAGAAAAGGGCTGAGATTAGGGTTTTTTATGCAGAAGGGAAGAAATCGGAAATGATCAAATGAAAAATTCTCGTAAAGATGTCTCTTCCTAAGTAGATCTCGATGCGTAGCGGAAATTAGGGCTACCTCTCCGAATGCACGGTTGGAAAACATTGGAACTGATTCGTGGTAATAAAGATACTTCGGTTGAAGGGGAAACCCAATTAAGAAGTAATCATCATTGCATGCACTGGAGACGAGACGATTGAAGTGACATGCGCGACTGTCATACTGAAACGACGGCTACTTTAGGATACATTAACTCAACAACCACACTCGAGTTAATGTAGGGGGGCAATTGTTAACACTCAAAAGTAATTTAAGTGTTTAGCCGAATTCAGTGACAGCCAAACTGTTCTAGAGCCGAATTTACTCCTATCCCTCGACTACAAGAACTTCATCGGCTACTAAGACATCTTAGCCGAGTTGTTAGTTAGAGGTACGACTGGGACCCACTCAGATGTAGACGCCTTAACGACCAAGTCAAAAGGGTTTCCGGACCCCTAGAAGCGGTAACGGCCAACAACAGCTAAAAGAAAGGGCCATTATCCGAGCAAGAGGAGTAGAGGGCGAGAAAATCGGCACCACCTCCCCCATAGTCGGCCATTGAACTTAGTGGGTTATTTGATGGATGACATGGGGGGGGATCACGTTGTATAGTTTTTTCTCTTTTTTGTACTATAAATAAGATAATTCTTTGTATATAGAAGGACACAACCAATCAATCAAACAATTCAATTTTATCTATCTTTATCATTTACTTTATTTGTCCTTTACTTTACTGTACTCAACCGCATTCATGTTTCTTACCTCTTAGTTTACTCATACCACCGTCCTAACACTTTCTGGAGTAGTTGGGGAACCCATTGCTGAAAATCAGAGTTCTGTTTCCAGCCCAAATTACTTAAGTTAAGGAATCAATTTGTCTCTCGATACGGTCAGCCGATAAAACGGCAGAGAACAGAATTGATGGCGAAAACAATTTTATTTATGTTGACTTGAGTAATGGGAGCGAACTTTTCTTCTCTTATAAAGTTTCTATTCAACTTAAAGAAAAGCAAAAAAAGCCTCTGGCAATAACTCACATCATGTTTGATAATTTTGAAAGAAAAGTAAAATTTGAACAAATCTGGTTTATAGTCTATTCATATAGGGATATATAATTACAGAGCAATATTGAATTAGTGAATTGATATAAATATGATATTTGTTTTTGGGTATGCAACATGATCAATTTGTTAGTAATGCTAATGCTACAATCTTCCGAAACTTCGAAAGGAATTCAATTGAGATTAGGTTATTTTCGTGTCGATATTTAAAGATTATCTCTGATTTTGATAATTGTTCAGAAATGACTTTTTTACGTATAATGGAAAATAATCGGGTTAAAGTACCCTTAAGTTGAGCGGCAGATGGTAAAGCGATGCGGTAGCTGATATTCGGTCTAACACACATATATTTATTTATTGTTTGTCTCACATTTTAGTACTTTTAATTTTCTTTCGAGTATTAATTATACTCCCTCGATCTCATAATAAGTGTTACCTTAGCAAAAAAGCACACATATTAAGAAAGCAATAATACAATGTGAAGTTTACCAAATTACCCCTATATAATAAAAATAAATTACTTTTTTTTTATTATTAGAGCATGCACAAGTAATAAACTTTTTGACATTGGGAATCCAACAATACCAAGTTACTATGTGGTTTTTTCCAATCATCATTTAAATGTTACTTTAACTTTTCAGTTTTTGTCTAAGGGTAGAATTGGAAAAAACTAGCCAATTTATGTATTGGTTTCCTAAGGTGACACTTATTATTGTAAGAATTCTAGGGTAAGTAAAATATTTTCCTCACTTTATTCATCCTTCAAAGGTCAAATATATACACAATATACATCAATTAGGAAGAGCAAATAATGCCTAATCTTCCTAATCAATTCCTAATAATCTTCTACCTAATTTACATAATATTCCTAATCAACATTGTACTACCTACCATATATAATATGATACTACATTAATACAAAATCATAATATTAATAATATAATATTCTAACACTCCCCATGATCGAAGGTTTGGAGGCGGTGAATCTTGAGGCCCGACTCTAAAATCTTCAAATAATATCAGTGAAGTCCTTTGTGAAGATATCTCTGCGATTTGATGTCGCGTTGGGACATCAAAGACCGAACTGTCCATGAGCCACATTCTCACGTACACAGTGAATATCTAACTCAATATGTTTAGTGCGTTGATGGTGGATGGGATTCCCTGAGAGGTATATTGCACTAATATTATCACAGTATACTATTGTTGCAGTCGGAATAGGACAATGAAGTTCAAGTAGTAGGTTCTGAATCCTAACATGGGTCAGATACAACATTGGCCACATCACGTTATTCTGCTTCAGCACTTGAGCGTGATACCGTGACCTACCTTTTTGAGGACCATGAGATTAAATTGTCACCAAGGAAGACGCAATACCCGGAGGTGGATCGCCTTGTATCCGGACAACCTGCCTAATCTGCATCAGTGTAAGTAACAAGTTTGGAACAAGAGGACGGGTATAGATGTAATCCATAATCCAGAGTGCCTTGAATATATCGCACAATGCGTTTTAGAGCATGCATATGTTCTTCCATTGGATTATGCATGAATAAACACACTTGTTGCACTGCATAGGTAATATCTGGCCTGGTGAATGTGAGATACTGTAAAGCTCCTGCTAGGCTGCGGTATAACGTTGGATCAGCAAAAGGTTTGCTCGAGATGGCACTCAATTTTGACTTTGTGTCGACCGGAGTTGCCGAAGGTTTGCAGAAAGCCATCCCAGATCGTTCCATGATTTCTGATGCATACTTCTTCTGGGAGAGGAACAATCCACCTGTATGTCGGGTCACGACAATCCCTAGAAAGTAGTGGAGTGGGCCAAGATCTTTCATAGCAAATTCAGAACTAAGTCGTGACATGATATTCTTGCGAAGAGAGTCTGAAGATGCAGTTAGAATAATATCATCCACATATAGAAGAAGATAAGCAGTATGATTACCCTGATGATAGATAAACAGGGAATTATTTGAACGGCTGTGCGAGAAACCCATGCGTAACACAAAATTCGCAAACCGTGTATACCAAGCCCTGGGGGTCTGCTTGAGACCATATAAGGATTTGTTGAGCAAACACACATGATTGGGATATGTAGGATCCATGTATCCCAATGGTTGGTGCATGTAAACAGTCTCATTAAGGTGTCCATGGAGGAAGGCATTTTGACATCTAATTGATGAAGTGACCATCCTTTTGAGAGAGATAGGCTGAGAACTGTTCTGATAGTTGCAGGTTTGACCACTGGACTGAATGTTTCCCCGCAATCTATACCAACCTGCTGTGTCTTTCCATCACCTACAAGACGGGCTTTATGCCGCTCAAAAGTTCCATAAGATTTTTCTTTATGGCTGAAAATCCACATAGATCGAATTATATTAGCATTAGATGGACGAGGTACTAAATCCCATGTCCTATTTGTAATTAGAGCATGATATTCATCATCCATGGTCATTTTCCAATTCGGGTCTTTTAGAGCAGATACTGGATTACGAGGCAAGGGTGATTTTGAGACTTGGGTGTGAAGGCTATATTTTGCATTGGGTTTGACAATCCCATGTTGACTACGGGTGATTGGACGGGTTGTTGGGTCAGTGGACTGGACGCCACTATCCGAGGAGTGAGAAACCGAGGGGCTAGGGGGCTGTACTGACGGAGTTTGAATTGGGCCTGTTGGGGCTGCCTGGCCCAATGGGCCTGAATTACGGTGTTCAACACTAGTAATAGGTACCGGGCTGTGAAAAAAATGTGTTAGATACGAGAGCTTATCATCATCCAAAAAATCATAGTTAGGGGTCCCGGTGGCATGTACCTTAGCAAAAGGAAATATTGATTCATCAAAGATTACATGACGACTTATAAATATTATTTTGGAAGAAATGTCGTAACATTGGTAACCACGATGATGAGTAGGGTATTCTAAGAACACACAAGGAGTAGACCGGGCTTGGAGTTTTGTGATTGTGGTGGATGGAAAGAGAGGGTAGCAAAGACAACCAAACACTCGTAAGTGATGATATGTGGGCTCTCGTAGGTAAATCATTTTTAGGGGAGCTTGGTATGATAGATTTTTCTGAGGAAGGATAGTCAACAGATAAGTTACCATTTGGAGTGCATGATGCCAAAATGCAGGGGGGAGAGAAGCATGAGAAAGAGATGTTCTAACAATATTGTTAATGGTTCTAATTTTACGTTCCGCCGTCCCATTTTGTGATGAAGTATGAGGACAAGAAAAACGAAACTGAAGACCATTTGTTTTGAAAAACTCCCAAAACTGTTTATTGTCAAACTCCCCCCCATTGTCACATTGTATACTTTTGATATCACGTTCAAATTGAGTTCGGATAAAAGCTCCAAAAGTGAGAAACGTGGAAAACACTTGTGATTTTTTCGACAAAGGGAATGTCCACAAATAATTAGAGTAGTCATCAAGTATAAGCAAATAATATCTATGACCAGAGGAACTCAAAACAGGGGATGTCCAAATATCACAATGTAAAATATCAAATGGCAAAAGAGTGCATGAAGTACCCTTTTGATTGAGTTTGATTCATCCTTTCAATTTCGATTGAGTCTATCTCAAAATTCATAATGAGAAAATAAAAGGCAACTTAACATGTTTACCAAGTGTGCAAGACTGACACTTATTTAGAGTCCGTATCTGGGTACAAGAAATAAAATTATTTTGTTTAAGAGAAGCCAAAACGGCCTCTCCCGGATGTCCCAAACGTTGGTGCCATAAAGATGGTGCCAAGGCAGCAAAAACAGAAGGAAACTTGGATTGTTGGGTTGACGGATTTATTGGATAGAGCTCCCCCTTGCTATCACATCTCATGAGAAGCTTTTCCGTCTGAAAATCATGCACGAAAAACCAAAGGGGTCAAACCGGACAAATATCCAATTATCAGTTGTAAACTTTCTAACAGAAACTAAGTTTTTGATTAATTTGGGAGCATGAAGAACATTCTTTAAAATTAGGGGTGGGTTTGGTGGTAACAATTTGCTAGAACCATAACCTTTTATTAGAATTGAATGGCCATTTCCGATAATTATTCCATTATCATTGCTCAAATTAAAATAGGACGAGAGATTACCTTGGGAGGACGTCAGATGTGACGTCGCTCCGGAGTCCATATACCAAGTTGAATCCGGTGGATTAAGTCCAAGAGTGTGTATGGCGGACTCAATTTCCGTGGGGTGGGCCTCTATTGAATGGGCCTCATGCCACTAGGTCGGCTGAGGCCCATTGCTCTTGCACAGACAGCAGACCCGGCCAAATGGGCTCTTTGGGCTGTTGTTCTTCTTTGCCTCTGGCCGGTGATTTGGGCTCTTGTGTGTGGGCTGGCCGATGGGCCTGGATCTTTGCTCGCCCAATTACTGTTGAGGCTGGTGGGTGGTGCGACCAAGTCCATCGCCACCGGCCATTTCGCCTTGTCTGCCGCCGCCGCCGCCCATCGCCGCTGCCGCATCGCCCACCACCGTAGTTGGTGGTGCCGCTATTACCGCCGCCACCAGAATTTCGGTGGCCTCCACCTTTGTTATTTTCGCGATTTCCACCCTTATTTTTATTATTATGACGTCCTTTTTGTCCCTTATTTTGTTGAGAAGGGTAAAAAAAATTACCATCATGTGAAGGAGTGACAATCATGACGGAATTTGAAGTAGTTGAGGCCTTTTTCACTAAGCCCGACTCTTCAAGAATAAGCATGGACCTTGCTTGATAAAATTGTGGTAGATGATTACTTTGATGAATAAGAGTTCCCACGCCGCTATATGCTTCGGTGAGACCGGCGACCAATTGCAAGACTAACCGATTATTAATGCTTAGGTGAACCAACGTTCAGTAGTTGATCGGCCAACACTTTGAGGCGTTGACAATATGTAGAACCATTAGGGAAATCCGCCATGTCAATGGTTGAGAATTCCTGTTCCAATGAAACAGCGCGAAAGTTTTGGTTATCCCGAATATATCCATAAGCGTTCCCATGCCGCCATGGCTGTGGAATCCGGTTCCATTATCGTATGCAACAAGTCTGTGGAGATTGTCGCATAAATCCAACCAAGGAATGTGGCATCAAGTGTATCCCACAATTCCTTGTCTGCATCGTTCGTTATGTCTTTCCCTTTACCGTCTTTTGGAGGAAGTATATGATGAAGAACTTTGTGAGTACGACAACATATTTTGAACAATTCTGCCCACGTCGCGTAATGAACGGTTTCCATTTCTAGTTTGATGGAAACATGTGTTTTGATGTTTGAGACCGCTAGGGCAGGGTGAAAAGATGATTTTGATTCAGACATAACGAGTTGTGATGAAGGATAATAAAAAATGGAGTAAAAAAAACAATAAATTTCGGCCACTAGGTTTTTGTCTAGGGAGGAAGATGACCAAAAATTTGGAAGAAATTAACTAATTTGGATCTTTCCTTAAGCTCTTGATACCATGTAAGAATTCTAGGGTAAGTAAAATATTTTCCTCACTTTATTCATCCTTCAAAGATCAAATATATACACAATATACATCAATTAGGAAGAGCCAATCATGCCTAATCTTCCTAATCAATTCCTAATAATCTTCTACCTAATTTACATAATATTCCTAATTAACATTGTACTGCCTACCATATATAATATGATACTACATTAATACAAAATCATAATATTAATAATATAATATTCTAACAATTATGAGATAATATTTTTTAGCTAAGATGACACTTATTATGAGACGGAGGGAGTAGTGATTTGTGTTAATATTTTATTTTTACTATATAGAAATAAAGTGGTGTGAAGATGAAGAGGTTTGAAGTAAAATTGAATGAACGCGGAACAAAAAAGAAAGAGAAAAAGAGGAGACAAAATAAAGACATCATGATTTCTTAGTTAATGATTGCAACATCATTTGGAGCATTTAATAAATCAAAGAACAAAGAAGAATTGCAAAGAAATAGTTGCAATTGAGAAACAGAAAGAAAAACCTAGAGAAAAAGTGACGTGCGATGCAATTGCGTCGCTGGTACAACGCGAGAAAAGCAGTCCTCTGAACTTTATTTGCTCTGTGCGTGTAGAATTTTAGAAGTTTTCCCAACTTTTCCTATTTTATTTTGGACAAGGTTATTTCGTCTGAGTTTTTTTCTACACATATAAATAGTACATAAGACAAGGTTTTTACATAACTTTGGATAACTTGAAACCCTGAGCTCATAACTCTGTGATAACTTGTAACCATGAGTTTAGAATTTTGGACACAGAGAGAGCTTGGAGCTGCCGTGGAGGCCGGAGTTGATTGGGTTTTATCTCTTCTTCTCCATACTACTAGTTTTTATATTTTCTTGGGATGATTTGTTGTATTTCCTCCATGTCTATGTGGAGCTAAACTTCTCGTTCTAAGATTATGATTCTTTCATGAACGTTGTTATTCGAATATTGATTTCAATTGATTATCTTATCGTATTAGTTTATTTTTTTAATCCTGGGCTTAATTATTTGGTTTCTTCATCACCAATCGAATACTATCTACGAATCTTAGCTTGATGTTGAGAGAGAAATTTTAGGATAGCGATAGGTAATAGAGCATGATCTCAACCCTAGGCATTCGGGGAATAGATTTGTATCTAGGATAGAGCGTCTAGGATAGAGATATACCTAGTTCGCACTGCTTGGTTGATATATAGAAAATATAAATGCATTTGTGTTAAGGTTCATGACCATAGAGATATAGACGTGAAAGTAATACAAATAGGCGATTAGAGGACTCGAGAGATTCGTAATAGTATATCAACCCTGTCAATTAGTAAACTAGATAAATTAAGAAATTGAATCAATTGAAGAATACACGTGATTGTTAGATAGCTCATAGCCCTAGATCGGTTTCATATTATTGATAATATAAAAATTTGCTCTTTCTTGGTCGAAGTTCATTATTTGTTTTCTTTTTATTTTAATTAGTTTAGAATTACAACCTACGGATTTTATCTCTTGTATAGATAATTCGGATCATTTAATTTAGCTAACGGTTAATCATAAGTCAATATGGGTCTGATATCCAATTTCTAAAATCACTATATTAGTTGTACGACCATGTATGCTTGCATGTACGTTTGGGAGCAACAAGTTTTTGGCGCTGTTGTCGGGGACTTAGAAATTAACTATTTTTCTAGATTAGACTTTTACTTTTATCTTTATAAGTTTTTTTTTGTAAATATTTTTATTTTGTAATTATTTAATTTTTTTCTCTTAGTGTGTTTCTATTTCTCTGAGCTTGACATCAGGGGATGAAATATATGGAGGTATGACTATCGATGAAGACGCTTGGTTGACGGAAGATTTTTATGGCCCGTATTTTTGGTCTTGTCGTGACCTGACATCTTGGAAGCATGACTATGAATATGGGAGTAAGGATTGGTATTGTGACGAATATTCTCGATTAAGGGAATATGCGGAATGTCGTTGTTTACTAACAATGTTGGTAAATGATTGGTCTAAGGAGAGAGTTGATCTTGTACAAGAAATTGACAAGTTTGGCTTGATTGTGCACAACTTGGATGCAGATTCGAGTGCAAATATTGATGCGTGTAAAGCCTAATAATTTAGTGATGAGTTGTGTGAAGCTGAAAAAGATCTTCTAGGCCAAATTGAGGAGCGAAATTGAGAATACCAATCATTAGACCATATTTTTTTGAATGGTGCCAATGTTGAGAAGATTGCTCTAGAGTCACATGAGAGAGTAGATAACATTACTTTTGGAGAATTGAGTGTGTGTATATATTGGGATGTAAATAATAGTATAATTCATGAGTTAGGGTGCATTAGACCTCATTCCAATCATTTTCCACATTGCGTTTAGATAGTAAGATAGTAATCGAGCAATTTGAGCCTATGTGGGAAACAAAGGGCGAGGATGAGAGTGACTACATTCTTGAATTTGTTGTGCTAAAAAGAAAAAAATTACACCCCTCATCTAAAAGTCGAGTAGTGCAGAGTGAAAAATTTATTACTTGGCCTGATTATCTTTGTATCCCCACCAAAGGAGCATAGCTGCAGATTGGATGCCCTATTATGGGTACAATTCATAAGTTCAAGGTGGAGGAAAAATTTGGTTTGCTTCGCGCCGCGACATTAAATCAGGCGCTTGTTGGGAGGCAACCCAACTTGTATTTTTATTTTATTTTATTTTTATAGTGTTACGTTTTATTTTGTTTTGTTTTTGTTTTGCAGATTAAGGGAAGTCCGAGTACCTAATGTTGAAAGCTGAGAAGCATGTTTGAAATTAAGTGTGGGGTCCTGCCGACCCTTGATGTTGAGGATTATGCTGCTAGCTAGGCCTAAAGGGTCTCAGGGAGTATTTCTCACCCTTCTTTTAATTTTTCTCTGCCATACATTCATGGAGGACAACACATATTTTTAAGTGTGGGGTAGGGTACTTCCGATACTTTTGAGGTCGAGGATGATTATGCCATAAATGTTTTTAGTTCATTAGCTTATTATAAAATAAGAATGAGAAAATCAAGAAAAATTCAAAAATATTTTATTTTTGTCTTTCTTTTATTTTTCGTTTAGTTTTTTTCTCATTAGTGGCATAAATCATTCATCACTTTGTTTTTTCTTATGGCCTAGGTTCTTTTTCAAAGGGGGTCTTTGAATCGGGTATTTTTTTAATCTTTAGGAGTAGTTTTTTTAGAAGTATTAAAGGAGAGAGAAGAAAGACCATTGATGACTTGTTTGATACTAGCATATTTAGGCCTCAGTTTGAGCAATAATTTTCTGTGAGTGCTTGAGTAATTAAAAAGATAACAGACTTTCTGACGCCTAGGCTCATGTTTGTGACTCTGTATATAACTTATTCTTATTTTGTAGTTCGATATGACCCTGTCTGTCTTAGAGTAGAATTTATTCATCTTGATTGATACTTGAGCCAAGGATTTCATATATATAATGGTTTGCATACTAGTCTAGAACTTGCCCTACATGTTATTGAAGTAAAATAAAAAGTGTTGCTATGTTTAGAAGATGACAAACCTGCCCTATCACATGCCAATAAAAAAAGAACCTAAATCGAGGTTCTTTCTCGGGCTCGGGAATGAGTGGTAAGTTTTTTTATATGTCTTGTGAATTTTATCCTTTTCATATATTGTACTATTGGTTAGCCCTTTGAGTCTGTAGCCTTTAGTTTGTTAGCCGTATTTTTGCCCTGATCCTTGTTGTTTGAATCCTCAGTTTTTGCACTCTGCTTCCTTGAGCACTGTAGCTTAGACTGTGATATAATTGTTGAATCTGAAGAAAAGGAATGATCGAGTGAAAAATGGTGACCGATAATAGTTGCAAAGTGATGAAAAGACCCTCCTAGAAAAATGTGACATGAAAAAAATTGGTTTGAAAAAGAAACAAAAATTGAAACGTTCTTGATATGATGAAAATTACTAGTGAAAATAATTGATGAAGAGAGGGCTCAAAAATAAAGTGAAGATGAAAATAATGGGTGATGAGGTCTAAAAATGCAAAGTGCTTAGGGAAGTGTAAGTCACTATTATATAGTTTTCCTACCCTTCCCCTAGAAAACATTACAACCTGTTAAAGTCCTGTTTGATTTTATTCGAGCACACTTAATTAGTAGAGATGTACATAATGGGCAAGCCTATGATTCTTTGTGCATACATGTGAATTCTTTTGTTAGTGCGAGAGTTGTGCTTTGATGCTTAATCCTTAATTTATATTTGATTCTTGATTTGAGTGTGTGGACTATTTCTTCTTGCGAGGGCACTTGTTTGATGATAGATAAGTGGTGTTATTAGTTTTCTTTGACAGAGTAGGTGAGCGATCTTAAATTTGATGAGCTAGAGTCCGTCTTTGAGGTTAGGAGGTTAGAAGCATGTTGTTCGATTAAATTGACTTGTATATCTTGCATGATGATCAAAAAGTGTATATTTGATGGGTTGAGTTGTTATAGGGCCTAATTGTTGGTATCAACCAAAGTGGTGGTGTTCCTAGACTTGATTTATTGAGAATGGTTTTATTGCTTACTCGAGGACGAGCAAGAGTTTAAGTGTAGGGTGGTGATGTTCGGTCTAAAATGCATTTATTTATCCATTATTTGCCTCACATTTTAGTACTTTTGATTGTCTTTCGAGTATTAATTATAGTGATTTGTACTAATATTATATTTTTACTATATAGATAAAGCGGTGTGAAGATGAAGAGATTTGAAGCAAAATTGAATGAACACGGAACAAAAAAGAAAGAGGAAAAAAAGAAAGAGGAAAAGAGAAGGAGACAAAATAAAGACATCATGGTTGCTTAGTTAATGATTGCAACATCATTTGGAGCATTTAATAAATCAAAGAACAAAGAAGAATTGCAAAAAATAGTTGCAATTGAGAAACAGAAAGAAAAAACGTACCTGGAGAAAAAGTGATGTGCGATGCAATTGCGTCGCTGGTACAACGCGAGAAAAGCAGTCCTCTGAACTTTATTTGATGTGTGCCAGAATTTTAGAAGTTTTCACAACTTTTCCAATTTTATTTTGGATAAGGTTATTTCGTCTGGGGTTTTTCCCACACATATAATAGTCCATAAGACATAGTTTTTACGTAACTTTGGATAACTTGAAACCCTGAGCTCATAACTTTGGGATAACTTGTAACCCTGAGTTCAGAACTTTAGACCTAGAGAGAACTTGGAGCCGCCTTGGAGGTCGGAGTTAATTGGGTTTTATCTCCTCTTCTTCTTCTTCCTCCTCTTCTTCTTCCTCCTCCTCTTCCTCCTCCCCCTCCCCCTCCCTCCCCCTCCCTCCCCCTCCTCCTCCTCTTCTTCTTCTTCTTTATACTACTTCTTCTTTATACTACTTCTTCTTCTTCTTCTTCTTCTTCTTCTTCTTCTTCTTTATACTTCTTCTTCTTCTTCTTCTTCTTCTTCTTCTTCTTCTTTATACTTCTTCTTCTTCTTCTTCTTCTTTTTTCTTCTTCTTTTTTCTTTTTCTTTTTCTTCTTCTTCTTCTTTATTCTTCTTCTTTCTACTTCTTCTTCTTCTTCTTCTTCTTCTTTATACTTCTTCTTCTTCTTTATACTTCTTTATACTTCTTCTTCTTCTTCTTCTTTATACTTCTTCTTCTTCTTCTTCTTTATACTTTATACTTCTTTATACTTCTTCTTTATACTTCTTCTTCTTTATACTTCTTTATACTTCTTCTTTATACTTCTCCTTCTTCTTCTTCCTTCTCCTTCTCCTTCTTCTTCTCCTTCTTCTTTATACTACTAGTTTTTATATTTTCTTTGGATGATTTATTGTATTTCCTCCATGTCTATGTGGAGCTAAACTTCTTGTTCTAGGGTTATGATTCTTTCATGAACGTTGTTATTCGAGTATTGATTTCAATTATTTAGCTTTTTCATATTATTTTATTTATTTAATCACGAGCTTAATTATTTGGTTGCTTGTTCATCAATTGAATACTATCTACGAATCTTAGCTTGAACTCGAGAGAGAAATTCTAGGATAGCAATAGGGTTAAATAGAGCAGGATCTCAACCCTGGACATCGGGGAATGAATTTGCGTCTAGGATAGAGATATACCTATCTCGCCTTGCTTGGTTGATGTATAGGAATATAAATGCATTTATATTAAGGTTCATGACCAAAGAGATATAGGCGTGAAAGTAATACAAATAGGCGGGTAGAGGACTCGAGAGATTCGTAGTCGTAATATCAACCATATCAATCAGTAAACAATATAAATTAAGAAGTTGAATCAATTGAAGAATACAACGTGATTGTTAGATAGCCCATAGCCCTAGATCGATTTCATATAATTGATAATATAAAAATTTGCTCTTTCTTGATCGAAGTTTATTATTTATTTTTTTTTATTTTAATTAGTTTAGAATTACAACCTATGGATTTCCTCTCTTATATAGATAATTCAGATTGTTTAATTTAGCTAACGGTTAATAATGAGTTCTTGTGGGTTGAAAATCTAATTTCTAAAATCACTATATTACTTGTACGACCATGTACGTTTGCGTGTGCGTTTGGGAGCAACAGTAGCTATGATATACAAATCATGACGAATCAATAGGATTTCATGTTAATATATTTAATCTAACTATCTTATTGGATAATTTACAAACTTTATAGGATTATCATAATTTTTAATTTTCATGCATGATATTTTATTTAAACTTATTTCATTTACTCTACCAAATTATCATAATTTTTAGTTTTTACTCCCGATACCTCATATAAACATATTTCATTTACTCTAGAGATTATCATGATTTCTAGTTTTCACTCATGGTACATCATATGAACTTATTCCATTTGATATTTAGTTTTCATCAGTAGCGGTACCTTAACTTCATGATATACGCTTATTTCATTTATGTTACACATTGCTATGAGTTTTTATTTTCATTTATGGTACCTCATATAAGTTTATTTCAATTACTCTACCATATTGTCATGATATTTAGTTCTCACTCATGGTACCTCATATAATTAAGTTTATTCATTTACTCTATCTAATTGTCATAATTTTTAGTTTTTAGATATTTCATGTAAACTTATTCTATTTACTCTTTCATATTATCATGATTTTTAGTTTTCACTCATTATACTTTGTATAAACTTATTCTAGAAACTTCATCAAAAAGTTCGTTATCATCAAAAACTTCTATACCATCAAATCCTCAACAAGTTTGTAGAGAGAAATTACCTAAGAAGAAAGAGAATTTTGTATCTCGTTAGCATGAAACACGAGGACATGAACTTACATCGAAATGACATATATGTCATTTGGGTTGCATAATAAACAATCAAAGTATATTTTCGTAACAAAATAAAAAAACGAGGACATTATTCAAAGACCAGTCATACGCGGGACAACTCTATGCAACTTCATACATAATTAGGTCCATCAAACATTATTATACCAGCCATACTTTTATTTCTTCTGCTTCACTTATTGCATTATTTTGCTCTATATGGTATGATATGCTCTCTCTATTACTCCATTGGCTATGCTACTTTTCTTTTCAAATTGTTTTGTTATGTGTACTTGAGCCGAAGGTCTTTCGGAAATAGACTCTCTATCTTCATAAAAAAAAGATAAGATTTGAGTATACTCTACCTTTTCTAGACCTCATTTATAGAAATAGATGAAATAAGTTGTTGTTATTGTTGTTGCAAGATACATGCGACAAAGGAGACCGGTATAAAATTAAATTAAATGATGATACAACAGTACTCATGAAACAAACTTAGCTTGATATGTTACCTTGGACTTCTTTCCAGCTTGTTAAAAAAGGTTTTGAAATAGCCATTGGGTCATTGGCAGAAGTCCATTAATTGTTTTTGGGCTTTAAAGTAAAGTGTATGGCACTTGGACTTTCAGCACATTGTTTTACCAAAAACTATCCAAAACCAAAATGGGTAATTCGCAGTAATGTCCTAATTTCGGGGTGGTCTTTAATTTTTTCCTATTAAATTGAAAATCTTTAATTTTTGTCTTTCGCCTAAAAAAATTTGGTTTCTGGGTTCAAATCTTAGCTCAGTAAAAAAAAAAAAACGCAAGACATAGTTTGTCTTATGCCTGAAGGCAAACTCTGTCTTGCAAATTCTTTTTTAATTTTTGACTGAGAAGGTGTTCGAACCCGAGACCTTGAATTATTTTCAGCCATTTTTTTAAAGTGAAGGCAAAAAATTAAGGACCAACAATTTGAGGGGTAAAAATTAAATCTAGTGCCTTTGAAGAACAATCCGCGCAAAAAAAGTGAACCAAAATAGAGAATTTGACACTTCATGACAACTCGGTCTAACCATTGGAATAAAATAGCGCCATTTTTTTTTATTAATGGCACATGGTAGCGCATTTTGGCTATTTAACCTAAAAATGGCAATATGTAACCACCGTTAAAGTACGGGCTCTGGCGGGACGGGGGAGGGGGGATCGGGATCCGGCGGGACTGGCGAGCGGGGATAGGCGGGACGGGAAGAGGTCCCGTCCCATCCCATATCCCACCAGAAGAGGGGCCAGGATTTGAGGGGACGGGACGGGTCGGGTTGCGGGATTTGGGGGATTTTTTTAGACACTTAATTTAAAAAATATATATATATATTTAAACACTTAAATAATTGAATAAGAAAGTGAATAAAAATATCTCAATGCTGTTTTTGTGCCTATTATAATATTTAATAGAAATATGATTTTTTTTGTAATAAAATTTCAAAATTGCAACTTTGTTTCGTAGTTCAAAAGTTGCAAATCACATAGTAAAATTGCCATTAAAAAAAATGCATAATCAACCATACTTTTTCTAATTTCCTCACAATCTCTTGAGGATCTTTTGTTGGAATTGAAAGTTGTTGGTCAAATTGTTCGACGTCGCTTCCTGCTCCATCGGATAAGATTTCGTTGTAGTTGTAGTCTTCTTCTTTGTTGATCTCTGGTTGACCGCACCTCCTACGCTTCGCTCTAACCCAATCTATAAATAAAACTGCAATCTCCAAGTTGTCTCCCGCCAATGAGTGTCTATGCTCTCATATTTGAAACCTTCCAGCAGAAAAAACGTTTTCCGAAGTTGTTAATGACGCTTGAATATTCAACACATATCGAGCCATATTTGCTAGTGTCGGAAATGTCTTCTCATTCTCCCTCCAATATCTCAACAAGTCTTCACGTCCATCTTCATTAGTAATTGTTTCATACGGTAGAACATCCTGCAAGACAACTCGGTAATTTGTGAAGAATTTGAACCACTATACATTCTATTTCTAAGGCCTTGAATACTTGAGACAGAAACATCATGTCTTTTATAAGGTTGCAGCGAAGTAAAGAAGATGGTATAGAGTCCGGTTGATGATTTGCACTTTGTTCTTGGTAATATATATATTTGCATTCAGTGTGTATGCTAGACATAACTTCTTCTTTAGTTGGTTTGTGAGTTGGTTCTTTATTTGGGTCTGTTGGATTTGGAGGTGGAAGTATTTCTATACTTTCATAAATTGTTTCAACAAGTGTTTTACAACCGTCTACTTTAATAGTCGGATTTAATACAACACCAATAAGTGCTCTACCAGAAATAAAACGTCCAATTCGTTCCATTATAATTATGCAAATAAATAATTAAAGATAATAAAATTACGTAGGATAATTAAAATTAAGTAACAATAATAATTTTAAGAAGGAACGAAGGTACCAAACGCCGACGTAATGTCGACGTGTAATCGAGGTTGATTGAAACTTTGCTCAATGGATGATCCTCAAGCTAGTTCTAACTTTCACTCCCAATTTTTGAACTTTGATATAAATAATCAAATAAAATATAATATTTAGTAGGCAATGTAGAGAGATAGATAGAACGATTAGAGAGATGGTAGGAATATTTGTGAGAAAAATGAGGTATTTATAGTTGAGAAATAGGGTTAAAGTGTAAATATACTAACTTAGGATTTAAAAATAAATATTAAGGGGGTAGGGGGTTTAAGGGAGGGGGGGGGAAGGGACGGGCCGGGTCGGGATCGGGACGAGCCCTAGTCCCGTCCCGAGTTTGAACCCCGATACCATTTTTAAGGGGGATCGGGTAGGGGCGGTAAGTGGGACGGGTCGGGATCGGGCCGACCCGGCCCACTGGACAGCCATACGTAAAAGTAGCTTCAAATATTTTCTATTTTCTCCTTCTACTAACGTTTTTCTCCATATTTCTTTTTAGGCTTATACATAGGTAGCCCCTTAAATTTGTCAGGATATTTTATTTAGACACCCGAACTAAGCTTTATTCTAATTAAAAACCTCAACTCCTAATAAAGTGTTCCAATTAGACACTTTCGGTTCAAATTTGAGAAATTGTTTTTCATGTGTTTTCATTCATCTATTAGGTAATTAAGTTAACCATATAAAATAACATCTCCTTTGATTATACGCATTCGCTTCAATAAGCCATAAAACTCCAAACATTTCCTACTTATGGTTGATGCGTATAAATAAAAGATATGACATATTTTATGTGATTAACTTAACTACCTAATACACAAATGAAAACACGAGCAATTCTTTTTTAAAAATTTGAACTAAAAATGTCTAATTGAAACACTTTATTAGGAATTGAGGTTTTCAATTGGAAAAGGCTTAGTTCAAGTGTCTAAATGGAATATGCTGACAAGTTCAAGGGGTAGGTTAAGCCTTCTTTTAATCTCTCTTACCAAAATCTATACCTCATAATAGACGCCCTATAATTCATTTTTGGGTTGAAATTACAGTTGTTTTCTTTTCTTATTCAGAGATTTGGTCATTGCATCTGTATTGTATATTTTTTTCAATCAGTTCTAATTATGCTTTCTCTCCTGAAGTTTTTTTTTTTATCAAAGGTGACCTATTTTTAGACAATTGGTACTGAAATGAAGAAAAAACATAAAAGGGTTGGTGTGTCCTTTGCTTCTACTTTCAATGGTTGATCTCCACTACGGATACACTCAGGAGAAATATGAGTTTTCTGATTTGAAATACATCAATGTTTTCTCTTCTTCTTAAGAAGATATTTGATCATTGCATTATACATTATTTATTTATTTAGTGATTATTGAAAACACTGTTGATAATGGATAAAAGGTATGCAGAGAGAGAGTGTAAAAATAATATATATGATATACATTAGGATATACATGGTTACATAGGTGTTATCTACAAAAATGTCATTAATATATATGCATATACACTTTTATACATGAGGATATATATGGAGATAATTGTGTTGTAATAGTGATATACACTGATATACATGTTGATTTCATGGAGTCGAATGTATTTGTGAGATTGAATATTTGGTGAATGTGTGATGTTTTGATGAATATTTTGTAGATTCGCAATTGGTTCTTTTGGGCAACAAAGCTTTGAGTTTATGCGTAAAGTTGGATCTGGCTTTTGAAGGGAGAAACGTGAAATTAGAGATATGCATGAAGTTGGATATGGAATTTGGAAGGGAACAAATGTGAAGTTGGGAGCTGAATATTTAGATTCACAAATAATTATTAGAGGTGGTATATACTATATACATGTTAATATCTCAAAATACTAAAGGGGATTGAGTACCCTATTCTGTTGTAATTTCCACTACTGGATTAACTTTCATCATCCAATGTGTATGTGATGTACACTGAACCGGGCTGAATGCTCCAACTACAGCAAACTGAAAACAATAAGAACCCGTTTGGCCATAGATAATTTTTATTTTTTTCGGGAATTTTTTTTCACTCTTTTTGAAAATTAGTGTTTGGCCATAAAAAAATTCCAAATATAATTTGAAGTTATATTTGAAGTTTGAAAAAACACCCCAAATCTTGTTTTCACAATTTTCACTTTTTATTTTTGATCATTGCTTTTACCTTTCACTTTTCAAAATTTATCCTGTATTTTTTATTTTTATAAATTTGACCCCGAGGTAAATTCGATTGATGAGTTTTGTGATTGGATGAATATAAAAGAGGTCGTATGCATCAGTGAACAAACTCAAATTGCAAATTATGATCTTGCGTGGTATGAAAAACAATAATGGAAAGAAAAATAGGAGCTTAATTTTCCCTCTTATAATACATGAGTTGACATCCCTGTAATCACACGTTAAATGAATATGCAAAGTAAATTGATTTGCAGAATGATTTCAGATTGTCTTTATATGGACACCGAAAGCTATTATGTTTATTAATTATTTAGGATGGTTTTGCTAGTTTTTAAAAATTGGGGGTATAAATCATATTTTATATATTTTTTTTTAAAGAAAAGTGTATTCCAACAACCAAATATCATTTGCAAAAACTATGGTCAAACACAACTCTAACTTCAAATTTTCAAAAAAAGTAAAATTATTTTTTATTTTTAGCCTAACACCTACTAAGTAAAGGGGAAAACAACACCATCAATTAAGAGATGAAAGAATAGAAACCAATCCTAAATGCCCTGCAGCCTCCTGCGTATAAGTATGGTGCACAACATACCCATACGCAAGACTCTACTAGACACGATCTGTAGACATTCCGAGGACTAACTGCTCTGATACCACTTTTATCACGACCCGACCCGACGGGCCGCGACTAACTGCCCTAATGGCGTCATTACACTAACCTGTCACACATAATCCAACTAACACTTAATGAGTCTGAAATTCGGCAGCATAACGCTGCAATAACAATATATGCCAGGGTAGGCGAGCCGACAAGGCTGCCTTTACCCCCGAATGTACCTGCCTCCTGAGGAGTCACAACTAGCCAACACAATATACAGGCAAGCCGACAAGGCTGCCAACAGATAATATAACATATACACGGGAATACCCCCAACATAGAGTACAATGATATGGCTGACCAAAACAGAGTTATAACCATTACATAAGTACAACTCACCACTGTCTACAGACCTCTATAAGAAGAATAACGACATATGACGGGACAGGGCCCCGTCGTGCCCCTAAATACAAACATAAGTCTAAAAGAGGTTCGGTACCAAAATGACAAAGATCTGGATCAAAGGAGCTTCCCAACCTGCTGAGTAGGAACCTAAACCGGAGGATCACCAAAGCGAGCACTGTACTGGGCATGAACGCACCCCAGGAAAGGGGGTCGATGAAATAATGTACTGAGTATGTAAACATGAAATACTGCATATGAGATCATAAGTAGCCAATAGAAACATGAGATCAGTATAAAAGTCAGGATCCAAATCCAACTGTGCCATAAACAATAAAAGTCAGTTGCCTTATAAAAATGAGAGTCAAGTCAAGAAAACATGTGTCTATCCATATACATATATATATATCTGTAACGTAACCCGGCCCACTAGTGCGGGACTCGGTGGAATCATATCATAACCCGGCCCATGCTGGGACTCGGTAAGGTCATATCTCATCTATGGATCCATCCTACGTAACCCGGCCCTCTACTGAGGGTCTCGGTGAAAAATGTAAAGCTGTGCACGAACGTAACCCGACCCGGAACTCAGTGAGGTGAAGTAGTAACACTCAGCACGAGTAGATATCATGAGTAACCATATGCAAGTAAAAATTATCATCTGACTCTCAATAAAATCATTGTAATAATGTCATAATAAACTTTTTGCTGAAAAATCATAGGCACTTCTCATAACAATTCTCTTTAGGAATTAAACTGTATAAGAATCAAGTACATCCGCCGTACCTTCATTAAATAAAAATCATGCCAAAGAAAGAAGGAATAGTTCACATACCTCTTAGACGAACTAATTAATTCTATATTAGAGTACGTCTCGATTTAGAACTTCAACCTATAATAATGGTAATACGTTTGTCAATTTTATGATCGCTAGCATACTTTATATCGAATAACGACTTCTTATTTTATAAAAATTCGGGCAGCACTTCCCATGTTTATACATGTTTCCACAACTTCCAAACGAGGCTAATAACATCAATAAACAAGCACCAATTAAGGGCACAACCAAGACAACAATAAAGGGAATTTACACACCCACTTCTCATGTAAATTTAGCCTCTTAATCCACCTTAAAAACAGCCCACAAAACAGCCCATGTTTCAACAACAACGAGGGTAGAATGTGAAGCCTTTCTATGCCTTTCCACACCCTTATTCCTTTAGGACTTACCTTAGCAATTACCACACTTAAACATGCATAATGGTTACTAAATTTTTCAGAATTATAACACCACAAAACAGTCTCTAAAACAGTCCATATACATCACAACATGTCCAACAATTTCATGCAAGTTCTTGGCTACAACATGTCATAATTCCATAACTCTTATCTTAATTCCTATAATTCAATTTCGGATTTTAATACTTCCATATAGCTAATTTCAATTAAATCTCCACGTTTCCTTTCAATTTCATCATGCAATTAGTGATAATAATAATAACAACAATCACCAACGAATCCAACAACACCAAAATCTGTCCCAAATTGGCAACTAGCCCAAAATGGTCACATGCAATGCTTAAATTCCAATTCTTCCTCAACACAAATTCATTACCTTAATTCTAACAACATGCATTCCAATTATATCATAGAAATAAGAATTTTTATACCTCAAATTTGTCAAAACAGTCCGCAAATTTTCTCCCACTGTTTGTCCGAAAATCCTCACTATTTTGTAATTTTCTCCTCCTTTTTGTTCACTTCTTCAACTCCAATTGACATGCAAGTGTTCTACAATGTTAAGCCATCATCCCTACACATTTTTCTTCCAAAATTTCATCCCAAAAATTCAAAATTTCTGGGCAGATTTCGGCCCAAGCAGTGGATGTTTTGCCACTGTTTTTGGTGTTGTTTTGCTTCTAATTTTTGGTGAAAAATGTAGTCTAGGAAGAGAAGATAACAACCTTAATTTTGTTTATGGGTGGAGGGTGATTTTCGGATTAGTTTGGAGGAGAGAATGAGAGGAGAGTTGTTTTTTTTTTGTTTAAGATAGAAGAAGATGAAGAGGTAAGTGAGTTTATAAGAACCAAAAAAATCTAATTTTTTTCCTTTTCACTTTGGCCCCCAAGTTCTTCAATTAGTAAATCTCAAACCCACTTCTTTTAATTCTCGAGAATTTCATAAGCCTCGTATCCTCAATGTCATAATTTTTTAATACAATACTAGTCCATAACTCCATTGGAATAAACTTAACTACTAGGATTAATTCTCGTTGTCACGTGTATAGCACTAAAGAAAAATTATTCTGGGATAACATCCGTTTATACACTAATTTCCCGTATTAACATATGTAAGCGTTCCTTATATTCAATATCCGAATCTTGCTTTCTTAATGACGTTCTTAATTATCGTCTTAATCTTACGAGGTGTAACATACTTCCCTTCTCAGAAAATTCATCCTCGAATGTTCATAACAAGTCTAATGCTAGAAAAATTTCGGCAGAGTCTCCTTTATAACTATGCCTATCCGCCTATATTCAGCCAACCAACAGATGCCACACAGGGCCACAATATATCACACATATGCAATTCACCAATTACAATAATCAAATGGGGAGTTGAATTGAATTACCTGGAGGCACAGGGAACAAATGAGGGTACTTCTTCTTCATCTCATCCTCTGCCTCCCAAGTCATTTCCTCCCTATTGTGGTTCTTCCACAATACCTTGACGGAAGCCACATCCTTCGTCCGTAATCTCCTGACCTGGCGATCAAGTATGGCTATGGGGCTTTCCTCGTAGGACAACTCTTCTGTCACCTGGACGTCATCTACTGGGAAGACTCTGGAAGGATCATCGATACACTTACGCAACATAGATACATGAAAGACTGGATGTACTGCTTCCAAATCAGGCGGTAGATCCAACTCATAGGCAACCTTGCCTATCCTACGAATGATCTGGTAAGGCCCAATGTACCTTGGGCTAAGCTTTCCTTTCTTGCCAAACCTCATCACACCCTTCATGGGTGACACCTTTAGGAACACCCAATCATCAACCTGAAACTCTAAGTGTCGACGTCGATTATCAGCATATGACTTCTGTTGACTCTGTGCTGCTAATAACCTCTCCTGAATGAGTTTCACCTTATCAACAGCTTGCTGAACCATGTCTGGGCCAATCAACTTAGTCTCACCTATATCAAATCAACCAATAGGTGACCTGCACTTCCTCCCATATAAAGCCTCATACGGTGCCATCTAGATGCTAGAGTGGTAGCTGTTGTTATAAGCAAACTCAATGAGTGGTAAATGGTCATCCCAACTACCTCTGAAGTCAATAATACAGGCCTCAAAGATATCCTCTAATGTCCTGGATCGTGACGCTCTGCCTGCCCGTCCGCTTGAGGGTGAAATCTTTGTCTTTGAGACTCACTTGTGTCCCCAATCCCTTCGGAATGATCTCCGAAGTTAGTCAGAACCGAGCTCCTCGATGCGATATAATAGATGTGGGAACCCGTGCGGTCTCACTATCTCCCGATGTACAACCTAGCATAGTCCTCGGTGAGTAAGTAGTCCTCACTGGAAGAAAATGGGTTGATTTCGTCAGTCTATCCACGATAACCCATATGGAATCACACTTCCGCTGAGTGCGAGGTAAGCCTGTAATGAAGTCCATATTGATCACTTCCCACTTCCAAGTCGGGATCTCAATCTCCTGTAATAATCCACCAGGCTTCTGATGTTCAACCTTAACCTGCTGACAATTCGGGCACTGGGCAACAAATTCTGCTATGTCTCTTTTCATGCCATCCCACCAATACAAACATCTAAGGTCATGGTACATCTTCGTCGATCCTGGATGAATGGAATAACGGGCATTGTGTGCCTCTCCCATAACCTGCTGTCGTAGCCCTACAACATCAGGTACACATAATCTGCCCTCATACCTCAGCACATCATCAGGTGTAACCTCAAATAGAGTCTTTCCCTTTCGGAGTCGCATCTCTATACCGGGCGAGCAGGATCCTCATATCGACGCGTCTCTTTACCTCTTCCACGATAGAGGACTCGCAACATCCCGAATAAGAATCCCGCTATCTCCCGAATCCGCCAACCGGATTCCAAGACTCGCTAGCCTATGTATCTCACGAACCATCTTCCTTCGTCTGGCCGCACATCCGCTCAAGCTACCCATGGATCTACTGCTAAGAGTATCTCGCCACGACGTTGGCTTTTCCCGGGTGGTACAAGATATCAACATCATAGTCCTTTAGCAACTCTAACCACCGCCTCTGTCGTAGGTTCAACTCCTTCTGCTTAAAGATATATTGGAGACTCTTGTGATCCGTATAAATATCAACATGAATCCCATACAAATAATGTCTCCAAATATTCAAGGCATGAATCACCGCTGCCAGCTCTAAATCATAAGTGGGATAATTCTTTTCATGCTTTCTGAGCTGTCGGGAGGCATAAGCTATAACTTTGCCATGCTGCATCAACACACAACCTAGCCAAATGCCTGAAGAATCACAATAAATGATATAACCATCCGGTCCCTCAGGAAGAGTCAGAACTGGAGACGTAGTCAATTTATCCTTCAACAACTGGAAACTGTGCTCACAAGCATCCGTCCACTGAAACTTAGCTGCCTTCTGGGTTAGCCTAGTCAAAGGCGCTGAGATCGAGGCAAACTTCTCCACAAACCTTCTGTAATACCCTGCTAGCCCTAGAAAACTGCGTACCTTAGTAGGGGTCGTAGGTCTGGGCCAAGTCTTCACCGCCTCAATCTTCTGTGTATCCACCCGAATACCATTAGCCCCAATAATATGCCCCAAGAATACCACCGAAGTCAACCAGAACTCACACTTGGAAAACTTGGCATACAATCGCTGGTCTTTGGAGGACCCTAAGTACCGTCCTCAAATGGTGCATGCTCACCTGCTCAACGGAATAAACCAGGATATCATCAATGAATACAATGATGAACATGTCTAAGAACGGCCTGAATACCCGGTTCATCAAATCCATAAACACTGTTGGAGCATTGGTCAGTCCAAAAGACATCACCCTAAACTCATAATGTCCATATCGGGTTCTGAATGCTGTCTTTGGAATATCTGCCTCCCTTACCCGCACCTGATGATAACCTGACCGCAAGTCTATCTTCGAGAAACACTTAGCACCCTGCAACTGGTCAAATAAATCATCAATCCTGGGAAGGGGGTACCTGTTCTTGATGGTTACCTTGTTCAGCTGCCTATAATCCATACACATCCACAGTGATCCATCTTTCTTCCTCACAAATAACACTGGTGCTCCCCATGGAGATGTACTTGGCCTAATAAAACCCTTCTCCAACAAGTCTCTCAGCTGCTCCTTCAACTCCTTAAGCTCTGCAGGTGCCATTCTATAAGGAGGAATGGATATAGGTTGGGTACCTGGCAATACATCTATACTGAAATCTACCTCCCGCTCTGGAAGGAGACCTGGAAGATCGTCCGGGAATACATCCGGAAACTCACTAACTACCGGAGCGATCAAGAGCCGGTACCTCCGCTTCAGTATCATGCACCAACCAAATGATAGATACAACCTTTTTGACCATCTTCCTTGCCTTGAGGTATGAAATAAACTTACCCTACGATGTTGCATTCCCTTTCTATTCTATAACTGGCTCGCCTGGGAACTGAAATCGAACCAACTTCTCTCTACAATCAACATTGGCAAAACAAGAAGCCAACCAATCCATGCCAATAAAGACATCAAAGTCGGCCATATCCAACTCTATCAAATCTGCTAAGGTATGACGGCTATATATCACCACCGAACAATTTTTATACACACGCTCAGCTATAACCAAATCTCCTACCGGTGTAGCTACCTCGAATGGTTCTATCGACTCAGATTCTATCCCTATTATATTAGCAACAAGAGGGGATATGTAGGACAAGGTGGAACCTGGATCTATAAAAGCATATACATTACAGAAAAAGATCGATAGTATACCTGTAACAACATCTGGTGACGCCTCCTGATCACGTCTACTGGCCAAAGCATATATGCGGTTCGAAGGACAGCCGGAACTAGAAACTCTGCCACGACCTCTACCACGGCTGTGGCGTCGACTACCCACCCGGTGGGCGCATAGCTATAGATGATGATGAACCAAAGACTGACCAGTAGGCTGAGCCATCCCACCTGAACCACCTATGTTGGGACACTCTCTCATCATATGGCCCTGACGGCCGCAAGAGAAGCAAGCACCTGTGGTCGAATGACATTCCCCAATATGAAACTTACCACACTGAGAGCACCGAGGATAAGGTGGTCTCAACTGACTAGGGCCCCTGTTCCTCTGAGAACTCGAAGCCCTGGAGCTCTGTCATGCTCCTGAATACCCGGGGCGGTCGAACCTCCTGCCCGTAGGATCGTAGAGGAGCACTCTGTCTTTGGGCCGAGGTGAATATCGACTGTTCTTTGGGAACTGCGCCTAGAGACTACAGCCGGAATAAGGCTGCCGAGCCTAGCCCTCTTATCTGGTCCCGTCGCTGACCTACGTCTGGCTGTCGCCCTCTATGTCGGTCCCCAACCCCCTGTGCATATGCCTGGACACGAGCAATATCCATACCCGGCTGAAGAGCTACCGCCATGCAACCATCGATCAGACAATAGTCCAGCCCCATCACAAAGCGATGCACCCTATCTGCCATATCTGTTACTATAGTGGGTGCATATCTGGCCAATGAATCAAACTCCAGGCTATACTCACGAATGGTCCTGCCACTCTGCCTCAACTATAAGAATCTGTCCACTCTAGCTCTCCTCATCTCTGGAGGTAAGAAGTGACCAAAGAAGGCCTATGTAAACTCATCCCATGTAGCTGGAGGAACATCTTCTCCCCTATACAACTCCCAAGACTCGTACCAGTTTGTAGCTATATCCTGCATTCTATACGAAGCCAACTCCACAGACTCAGTCTTTGAAGCCCTGATTACCCTCAAGGTACGCTGCATCTGCCGGATAAACTCCTGCGGGTCCTCATCGGGCTGAGACCCGAAAAACTCTGGAGGGTTACAACTCAAGAAATCACGAACCCTCAAACTGTTAGACCTAGGGTCGATTCACAGTCCCTGTCTGCGGTTACGCCTGCTACCAAGCTAGTCGATGGTGAGCGCATCTCTCATGGCCCTGTCCTCTGCCTCCAGCTGAAGAACTGGAGGCTCAGGTGCTGGGGCCTCGGAAATTGGTGATGTTGCCCCCTGAACTGGAGCCTCTGGTGGTGGCGATGAAGCAGAGCTCGTCGACTGGGGCATAGTCTCCGGCATAGACTGGGTACGGGACCTAGTAACTCTCTGAATCTGGCTGGTATCCCCCGCTGTAGACTTGCCATTCTGGGCCGTTGTCGCCTTCTTCGGAGACATAGCTGTAAACATAGTAAGTCGTCAGAAATGGATTATCCTAAGAACCTAACTCTATTGCACGATTTAAGAGATGAAAGAATAGAAACCAATCATAAATGCCCTGCAGCCTCCTGTGTATAAGTATGGTGCACAACATACCCATATGCAAGACTCTACTAGACACGATCTGTAGACATTCCGAGGACTAACTGCTCTGATACCACTTTTGTCACGACCCGACCCGACGGGCCGCGACTAACCGCCCTAATGACGTCATTACACTAACCTGTCACACATAATCCAACTAACACTTAATGAGTCTGAAATTCGACAGCATAACGCTGCAATAACAATATATGCCAGGGTAGGCGAGCCGACAAGGTCGCTTTACCCCGAATGTACTGCCTCCCGAGGAGTCACAACTAGCCAACACAATATACGTGCAAGCCGACAAGGCCGCCAATGTATAATATAACATATACACTGAACACCCCCAACATAGAGTACAATGATATGGTGACCAAAGCAGAGTTATAACCCTTACATAAGTACAACCCACCACTGTCTACATGACCTCTATAAGAAGAATAACGACATATGACGGAGACAGGCCCGTCGTGCCCCTAAATACAAACATAAGTCTAAAAGAGGTTCGGTACCAAAATGACAAAGCTTTGGATCAAAGGAGCTTCCCAACCTTGAATAGGAACCTAAACCGAGGATCACCAACCGAGCACTGTACTGCGAGCATGAACGCAGCCCCGAGGAAATGGGGTCGATGCGAAATAATGTCTTGAGTATGTAAACATGAAATCGTGCATATGAGATCATAAGTAGCCAATGTAAACATGAGATCGATTATAAAAGTCAGGATCCAAATCCAACTGTGCCATAAACAATAAAAGTCAGTTGCCTTATAAAAATGAGAGTCAAGTCAAGAAAACATGAGTGTCTGTCCATATACATATATATATATATCTGTAACGTAACTCGGCCCACTAGTGCGGGACTCGGTGGAATCATATCATAACCCGACCCATGCTGGGACTTTGTAAGGTCATATCTCATCTATGGATCCATCCTACGTAACCCGGCCCTCTACTGAGGGTCTCGGTGAAAAATGCAAAGCTGTGCACGAACGTAACCCGGCCCGGGACTCGGTGAGGTGAAGTAGTAACACTCAGCACGAGTAGATATCATGAGTAACCATATGCAAGTAAAAATTATCATCTGACTCTCAATAAAATCATTATAATAATGTAATAATAAACTCTTTGCTGAAAAATCATAGGCACTTCTCATAATAATTCTCTTTAGGAATTAAATTGTATAAGAATCAAGTACGTCCGCCGTACCTTCATTAAATAAAAATCATGCCAAAAAAAGAAGGAATAGTTCACATACCTCTTAGACGAACTAATTAACTCTATATTAGAGTACGTCTCGATTTAGAACTTCAACCTATAATAATGGTAATACGTTTGTCAATTCTATGATCTCTAGCATACTTTATATCGAATAACGACTTCTTATTTTATAAAAATTCGGGCAGCACTTCCCATGTTTATACATGTTTCCACAACTTCCAAACGAGGCTAATAACATCAATAAACAAGCACCAATTAAGGGCACAACCAAGACAACAATAAAGGGAATTTACACACCCACTTCTCATGTAAATTTAGCCTCTTAATCCACCTTAAAAACAGCCCACAAAACAGCCCATGTTTCAACAACAACGAGGGTAGAATGTGAAGCCTTTCTATGCCTTTCCACACCCTTATTCCTTTAGGACTTACCTTAGCAATTACTACACTTAAACATGCATAATGGTGACTAAAGTTTCAGAATTATAACACCACAAAACAGTCCCTAAAACAGTCAATATACATCACAACATGTCCAACAATTTCATGCAAGTTCTTGGCCACAACATGTCATAATTCCATAACTCTTATCTTAATTCCTATAATCCAATTTCGGATTTTAATACTTCCATATAACTAATTCCAACTAAATCTCCACGTTTCCTTTCAATTTCATCATGCAATTAGTGATAATAATAACAACAATCACCAACGAATCCAACAATACCAAAATCTGTCCCAAATTGGTAACTAGCCCAAAATGGTCACATGCAATGCTTAGATTCTAATTCTTCCTTAACACAAATTCATTACCTTAATTATAACAACATGCATTCCAATTATATCATAGAAAGAAGAATTTTTATTTCTCAAATTCGTCAAAACAGTCCGCAAACTTTCTACCACTGTTTGTCCGAAAATCCCACTGTTTTGTAATTTTTTTCCTCCTTTTTGTTCACTTCTTCAACTCCAATTGACATGCAAGTGTTCTACAATGTTAAGCCATCATCCCTACACGTTTTTCTTCCAAAATTTCATCCCAAAAATTCAAAATTTCTGGCGGATTTTCGCCCAAGCAAAGGTTGTTTGCCCTTGTTTTTATCGTGTTTTTTGGTGTTGTTTTGCTTCTAATTTTTGGTGAAAAATGTAGTCTAGGAAGGAAGAGAAGATAACAACCTTAATTTTGGTTATGGGTGGTGGGTGATTTTCGGATTAGTTTGGAGGAGAGAATGAGAGGAGAGTTTGGTTTTTTTTTATTTAAGATAGAAGAAGATGAAGAGGTAAGTGAGTTTATAAGAACCAAAAAAATCTGATTTTTTTTCCTTTTAACTTTGGCCCCCAAGTTATTCAATTAGTAAATCTCAAACCCACTTCTTTTAATTTCCGAGAATTTCATAAGCCTCGTATCCTCAATGTCATAATTGTTTAATACAATACTAGTCCATAACTCCATTGGAATAAACTTAACTACTAGGATTAATTCTCGTTGTCACGTGTATAGCACTAAAGAAAAATTATTCCGGGATAACATCCGTTTATACACTAATTTCCCGTATTAACATATGTAAGTGTTCTTTATATTCAATATCCGAATCTTGCTTTCTTAATGACGTTCTTAATTATCGTCTTAATCTTACGAGGTGTAACACCATTGCTGGAAATTAGAGTTCTGTTTCCAGCCAAAATTGCTTAAGTTAAGGAATCAATTTGTCTCCGAATTTCGTCAGCCGAAAAAACGGCAGATAATAAAATTCAGGGCGAGAACAATATAGTGATATCACTTAGTATAGTCATTAGTCTACTATATATTCTATTTCTAAGTTGTGTTTTTCACTACAATAAGTATCCCACATTTATTGAGAGATATATTAATTGGATCACCAGATCAATTGAAACTACGGGTGTCTAGTGGGTCGGGGCCGACCCGCCTCGCTACCCGCCCTGTCTCGCCCCTACCCCCCTTTAAAAAATGGGATGGAAAATGATGGTGTCAGGAATCAAACTCGGGACAGGACTAGGGCTCGTCCCGCCCGTCTTGATCTCTCCCCACGACTCGTCCCGTCCCCGTCCTTTTGTAGAAATAGTCGTAGCACAATGATTCATTTCAATTTTAGCCGTTGGCAACGACTATAACGACTATTTTGTCCCCCCACCCCATAAACCCCCCCGCACCCCTTAATATTTATTTTTAACCCCTAAGTTAGTATATTTATACTTTAACCCTATTTCTCAACTATAAATACCTCATTTTCCTCTTTATTTTTCTCACAAATCTTCCTACCATCTCTCTAATCTCTATTTCTACAAGTCTACATTGCCTACTAAATATTATATTTTATTTGCTAATTTCTATCAAAGTTAAAAAATTTGGAGTGAAGTTGGCAAGTAGCTTGAGGATCATCGAGCAAAGTTACAATTTTTAACCTCGATTACACGTCGACGTTACGTCGACATTTGGTACCTTCATTCCTTATTTAAATTATTATTACTTAATTTTAATTATCGTACTTAATTTCATTATCTTTAATTATTTATTTGCATAATTATAATAAAACGAAGTTGACATTTTTCTGGTAGAGGTACTAGGGGTAACAGGGGTAAGAGTGCATCTTCTAGTAATCATAATTACGATGATTTCACTCATATAGATGAAACTCATTTTTTTAATGTTAATATTAATATACCATTAGATCACGAGATGTATTCTACATCTGAACCAGAGTTTAATTTAGAAAATGAATTAGAAAATAATTTAGATAACACCCACTAGTGCACCTCCACCTCAGGCTTAGACCGAGTCTCAAACTGAAACTGAAACTGGAATGCCTCCTATTTCCCGTAGTATGAGCCGAGGTAAAAAATAATGAAAATTAAAATCACCTGCGTGAAATTTGTTTGATCGGTACATTGATTATCAACTAGCTATATGTAAAATTTGTCGCGAAGTTTATAAATTTAAAATTGGAAAAGGTCTAGGTGGGACGGGAGGTTTAATGAGACATGTAGAAAACTCTCACAAAGCAAGGTATAACCAACACCTGGTTGAAAAATTAGGTGTGCAAATGCCTTCTGAGTCGGGACAAGGTTCACATAGTGTCCCCGACCAAATACAAGGTCGAATTAACCCGATGTCGGGGGAATTATAGGTCCTAAATATGATAAACACAGAGATAGGGAAAATTTAGCAAAATTATTTGTTGTGGAGGATTTGCCTTTTTCATTTCCTTCCTCTCCTGTTTTATTCATTACATTAGAGAAACATATAATCCTGCTTTTAACGGGTTTTCTAGATCAACTGTTAGAAGATATATTTTTAAATTTGCACATGAATATCAACAGTATTTACGTTATGCATTGTATCATTTTAATGGCAAAGTGGCTATCACTTCTGATATAGGCTGTAGTACTAACGGTAATGATTATTTAACTGTCACATGTCATTGGATAGATCAGAATTGGTCTATGCAAAAACGTTTATTAGCATATAGATATATTGATGATAGGCACACTGAAGCTTTTATTTCAAGAAATATTCATGAAATTTGTGAATATTATGGAATTACTAACAAAATTATGACTATTACATTAGATAATGCTTCTTCTAATGATTATGCTGTAAACATTTCAAAAACTCGATTTACTCCATCTTTTCTCGATATTTTTCATGTTAGATGTGCATGTCATATTTATAACTTAGTTGTAAATGATGACCTAAAACTTTTTAAAAAACATCCTTGATAAAGTATAATTTTCTATAAACTTTATTTTTAAAGATAATAAAATACAAAGACGCAAAGAGTATAAAAAATTTGTCATGATTGTGGATTACCTTATAAAAATATCCAGAAGAAGTTTCGACTAGGTGAAATTATTTGTATGAGCAACTACTTGTTGCTCACGAGTATAGAAGACCTATAACATTATTATTTAACGCCCATAATCAAAATCCAACTGATATGCTTGTAGATGATGATTGAGATAAAATTTTGGAACTTGTCACATTTATAGAGAATTTTTTTCTAGCTACTAAGGAATTTTCTGGAACTTATTATCATACTATTTCATCTATGCTATTTTTTTTATAGCTCTAATATTTTTGTTACTTAATGAATATATGCAAAAACCAACTTACTACAAGCCAGCTATTAAAAAATATTTTAAAAAATATTTTTTCCTATTCCCACTATTTATTTTATTGATGTTGTATTAAATCCTACTATTAAAGTAGATGGTTGTAAATCACTTGTTGAAACGATTTATGAAAGCTTAGAAATACTTCCAACATACCCAACTGAAGAACCAACTAACGAACCAACTAAAGAAGAAGTTATGTCTAGCATACATAATGAATGCAAAAAAAATAAATAAATATATATATATATATATATATATATATATTACCAAGAGAAAAATGCAAATAATCAACCGACTTATGTACCATCTTCTTCTACTTCACTGCAACCTAATAAAAGACATGTTGTTTCTGCTTCTAGTATTCAAGGCCTTAGAAATAGAATGTATAGTGGTTCAAGTTCTTCACAAATTAGCGAGTTTGATGTTTATGTTTTGAAGGGTGTTGTACCGTACGAATCAATTGTCAAGAAAGATAGACGTGAAGACTTGCTGAAATACTGGATGGAGAATGAGAAGACATTTTCGACACTATCAAAGATGACCCGAGATGTGTTGATTATTTAAGTGTCATCAACAGCTTCTGAAAGCGTTTTTTCTGTTGGAAGATTTCAAATAGGAGAGCACATACACTCATTGGCGGGAGATAACTTGGAGATTGCAGTTTTATTTAGAGATTGGATTAGAGCAGAGCGTAGAAGGTGCGGTCAACCAGAGATCAATGAAGAAGACGACTACAACTACAACGAAATCTTATCCGAGGGAGTAGGAAGCGACGTCGAACAATTTGACCAACAACTTCTAATTCCAACAGAAGATCCTCAAGAGATTGTGAGGAAATTAGAAAGAGTATGGTTGAGGTTGACTATGTAATTTTTTTAATAACAATTTTACTATGTGATTTGCAACTTTGAACTACGAAACAAAGTTGCAATTTTGAAATTGTATTACAAAATAAATCATATTTCTAGTAAATAATATAAGAGGCACAAAAACAGTCTTGGGATATTTTTATTCACTATCTTGTTCAATTATTTAAGTGTTTAAATACATCTATTTTTAAATTAAGTGTCTTAAAAATAAATTAAAATCCCCCCAAATCCCCCGACTCGACCCGTCTCGTCCCCCCAAATCCCGTCCCCTCTTCTGGCGGGATGTGGGACGAGACGGGACCTCTTCCCGTCCCGTTCGCCCAAATCCCGTCCCCTCTTCCGGCGGGATGTGGGACGGGACGAGACCTCTTCCGTCCCGCCTATCATGTTCCGCCCCTACTATCAAGACCCGATCCCGACCCCCACCCTGTCCCCCCAAATCACGTTCCGCCCCGATCCGGCCCACTGACCACTCCTAGTTAAAACTAAATACATAAGTGGATATGTTTTTATCATTGGTGAAAGAGTCGTTTCTTGAAAATCATCCAAACAGACTTGCAGCATCCGCTCTATAGTGGAGTCTGAGTTCATAACTTTAGACAAGGCTGGTGCAAAAGCTGTATTGCTCCTGAATTTCATAGAAGACATTAAGTTTAGGCAAGGCCGACTGGATAGTAAGGCAACTAAGGCCTTTGCCTTAGGCTCCACAATCGTGGGGCCCCACTTTTCACCATTTTCATAGTTATACGAGTATATTTTTATTTTTTGTAAACTTTGCTAAATCAAAGAAGGAAAGATAGTTTATTGCTTCTGACAGTTAGGAATAGCAATGCAAGAGTCCCCGTAGAAAGGTAACTTGAAACTTGAGAATCAAATACAATTGTACTTTATTTCCCCCCTTTTTCTTTTAACCGTTCACTCATGATAGAAGTATAATTATCTTTCTTTTTATTGTTGTTTAGTACCTTCTCACAAGTACATAATACCTTCAAATACTAAAAAGATAATTAAGTTTTATCATCACAAATATGAGATAGTGTTTTGTTAAAAGAAATGGAGAAAAAGCCCACTGAACAAAGTAAATTGCATCTCAAAGAATTATTAGGTCACATATGTTATTGAGCCGTCCCTAAGTTTAGGCCCAAACAATTGGCCCCTATATGCATATATTGTGATAGCCTAGCGGCAATAGAAAAGGCAGGAAACGTTATATATAACAAAAATTGTGTCACATACGACGAAGATGTTATATCATTAGATAACGACTGTCCGGTGGAATTATCATAATTGACTACGTAAAGTCAAACAATAATGTGTCAGATCCACTACAAAAGGCCTAGCTAAAGAGGCAATTGGAAGATCATCGAAGGGAATGAGACTATTGCCGAGGATAAGTCATCATGCCGGTAACTCTACCTAGAAGATTGGAGATCAGAAGATCTAGGTTCAAGGAGATCAAACAAAGTTATTGATGACGGTTCAACATAGTCAAAATAATTTTTTAGTCCATTCTTGTGATGAGACAATAATCAGTAACAAGGCTAAGACATCAATAGTTTTTAATGGTTTCTAAGTATGATATGGAATTATCAAATAATGTTTCTACGGGATTACACATTTAGGAATTACATATGTAAGTGTGAAGTATTAGTCGCTTCAGGAGATTAATGTAAAGCCAAGTCTATGCATTTATGAAATCAGGCTGTGTCATGGTTGAAACCAATACAACAATAAGAACCAAGTATGATTAAGGGTTGATTGCGTGACTTATGTTGTCTAGGAATAAACAAAAGCTAAACAATTTAAAGATATCAAATCTATCGATTGACAAGTATAACAGATATATGCTCATTACGAAAAGTTTAAAGAAAAACCTACTTATGTAGATGCAGTTCATCTTTACTTAAAAATTACAAAGTTTTTCGTGCACATTTTCATCATATGATCATTACTTAGTCATGTGGGTGATTGTTGAAATTTTTAAGGTGCGAATGGAAAATGAGAAAATGCACATTTTGAAGTGCACGAAAAATGCACATTTCGTGTTTTTAACCTACCTTAATCCCTAATATATTCAAAGAAATTGGTGTGTTCTTAAATAAAATTATCAGATAATTAACATATGAAACCAGTCAAATCAATGCAAGTAATAATGTCAAATACTCATATGATTCATATCAATGCAGTTCTAGAATGTCATGCTCGATTTATTAAAAAAAAGTTCTAAATTATGCTTAAAGTTTTTACAGTGTCATGACATAGTCACCAGAGAGTATCACATATTCACATACGATAAATAACTCAAATAGTATAAATGACCTATCACCCACCTACTCCGCAACATACTAGGTGATTTGAAAGTAGTAATGCAAGATTCAAGTTATACTTTTGGAAACTAAAGCTAGTCTAATTCTCCAATCTAGCATTGTCTAATTCTCCAACCAAATGGTCTAAATAGCCTTAATCTATGCAAAATTGAATAACTCATCAAATTAGGCTAGATGGTCTATTTTCATAATTTAAGAAAAAGTCAAACTCAATTCTAAAAGTTAACCATTAGTTAACCCTGTCAAATTCAAAATAAATAATATGAGCGGATTACTCATGGCTTGTGAGGCTAAATTTATGATTAGTTTCTCATTTAGAATTCAATTTCATGATTAAATCACAAATTTACCCATTAAAAATTAGGTCAAAATCCCCCAAATTTGATATTCCAATCTCATGAATCTATGATTTAAATCCGATCAAATTTGTGTATTTCATTCAATAGGTGCTAGGGAGAAGTTACCTCAATGATATGGATTTAAGATCAACCCAAAAGCAATCCCCACGAGCTCCCACCTTCTAAAAATAGCAAACGTTAGCTTTGAAATTCATCATTGTTCAAATATATACCAGTTTGATCCTTCATCTTCACGACCGTGGAACTAGCTCTCGTGATTGCGGAGTTTCAACTAATTAGACCATCGCGATTGCGAAGAGTATTTGACTTATCCTCCGCTAACACTACATGAACACGGTGCATGCATGTGTCGCGATCATGGTGTGTAGTCCCCACTGGCTTATGCTATCGCAATTGACTTATTGTGGAGAATAAATTAATATTCTCCTTGACTAGTCAACACCACACCCTACTTCTCGATTGCGACCCCTTGGTAACTTCATTTCTGTATGTGTTGAAACACCCCTGAATTTTAGGGTTTTAACTCAGACCTTACCAACAAGTCTCAAGTTATACAAACTTATACAAAGCTTCAAATAAATTATAAATACTCAAAATCAAACGTTAGATTATTGTTGAGAAGAAGTGTTGAAGATCGTGATATAAAGATAAAAAATAATAATTGCTAAATTTTATGATGTCTAAGTTTTTCTGACTAAGTTTTGTTGGGATACAATTGTTGTAGGGAACGGGAAGTAAGCAACTATTACAATAGCAAGAAAGGATAAACTAAATATTACAATAAACTGGAAAGAAAGAACTTAACCGATTGCTTGTGTGATTCGCTGAGTCGAGTGATGACACTCTTTCTTTAAGACAAGATTGCCCCGTATATCTCCTTTTTACGTTATCAGGCAATAGTCTCCCAAGATACAACAGTAACTTAACAATTGAGCAAAGGAAACTCAAGTGTTACTCTTGAAGAACTTTGAGTATAGTAACTTTGCTAGAGAGGAAAAAGATGAATTCAGAACATTTGTAAATATTTTCTAAGTGTTGAGTGTTGTTCAATTGAGCCAAAGACCTCAATTTATAGTGTAAGGAGAAGACCCCTCAACTAGCCAACTAATGGCCTTCAATAGCCATGTAAAGGCACTTGATTGAGAGGTTACATTCAGCCAAATAATGACTGAATTCATGTGGCAAGTAATGGAGAATCAATGCTCCAAGACCAGCCCAAAGGTTAGATTTTTCCAACTTCCCGTGGCAATATTCTGCCTCCGAAGCGCCGCTGCGCGACTGCCCAACCGATTAGCGTCGCGGCTCCGATGGTGTGGCGCCGCAGACCTTCACGGCTCCGCGGTGATTTTCGACTCGTTTCATCTTACACTTCGTACACTTCTTCCTTCTTTTACCAACGTGGAATACTTTGTCATTTGACCAATAACCGTCCATAATTCTATGTCTCAAACGTATTACATACGTACCAATATCTCTTTACTAATAAAATTTGCGATACTTGGCACTACGTGTGCACGTGTGTGGAAACGACTTTTCCGACGTGCGGGCCCTAATTGTTCGAGTCATAAATTAATGGGATATACTTAATTCCATATTTAATAAAATTTTCAACAATCCCCTCTTGAAAGAGATTTTGGCGCACACACTTGGTGCCTTTTCCAGCAATCTTTTAGCGGACCGATGTTGCATCTGAATAGGTAGCATACACTTTGAACCTTCCATAGTTGAATACCATCGGACTTACTTACTGCGCGGTGAAGGTGATATCCTGAACCGTCAGTGTTTAGTGTAAGCCAAGTCAATGGTACCAACACAACAACTTCCTCTACTCAGTTCTTCGTAATATTTTATCCATTGTGGCTGTGGACACTTCTTGGATTCTTAAGTGCGTTCATTTGAGGCGGCCTGTCCTCGCACTTAAATATGTGGTCTTCTACAAGGTATCCTACTATACCCCACTTTACAAGTGTTAGGAACCATTAAAAATTTCCCCAAACCTAAACTCAACCGGTGAAGATCATTAAAGGTTTTAGAAACTTAACTTTTCATCCACACTGCAGATAGCACTTGTAGTCTATCGCGGGAACGACTTTGGATTTGGTGTTTCTTTACATAAATCACTATCCGAAGTGCTCATGCTTCCACCAAAGCGATCAACTGAACCTTTACAGCTTAGTTTTCCCATTGAACCTAATTCCTGGGATCTCCAGTTAGTAAGGTTGGGTTACCACTATATTGGTCCTTATACTTTGGGTTTTAAGCCCATTCCCTTAGACAGGCAGAACATCTGATCCTTGGGTAAGCCCTTTGTCAGTGGGTCAACTATGTTATCCTTTGATTTTATGTAATCAATGGATATTATACCCGTGGTGATCAGCTGCCTAACGGTCTTATGTCTCCGTCAAATATGACGAGACTTATTATTGTACATAGAATTTCGTGCCCTTTTTAGAGCCGACTGACTATCACAGTGGATCATTACAGAAGGTATGGGTTTGTTCCAACAAGGAACATCCTCTACGAAGTCATGAAGCCACCCAGCTTCTTCTCCTGCTTTGTCTAAAGCGATAAACTCTGATTCCATCGTGGATCGGGCGATGCAAGTTTTCTTAGAGGATTTCCAAGACACAACCCCACCACCAATTGTAAATATATACCCACTGGTGGACTTGGTGTTCTCTATATCATATATCTAGTCTGCATCACTGTACCCCTCTAGTACAACTGGATATCTCGAATAATGCAACCCATAAGTTAGCGTGTATTTCAGGTATTGAAGTACCCGATTCAACACCTTCCAGTGATCATTACTCGGATTACGGGTAAACCTAGCCAACTTGTTGACTGTATAAGAAATATCAGGTCGGGTGCAGTTTGTTATGTACATCAAACTATCAATCACCTGTGCATATTGCTCCTGGCATATGGGTGCACCGCGATTTTTATCAAGTTTTTGATTTCTATCCATTGGTTACTTTATAGGCGAATTGTCATACATCTAGAACTTTCTCAAAACATCCTCGATATAGTGAGACTGAGATAAGACCAGTCCGTCAAACGTCTTAGAGATCTTTATCCCTAAGATGACATCTGCGATACCCATATCCTTCATGTCGAAACATTATTTCAATATGTTCTTAGTCTCTAGAATCATGCTAGGACTGCTCTCTGTGATCAACATGTCGTCTACATACATGCATAACATAACAAATGAGTCAGAGTTACCTTTCATGTAGACACATTTGTCACACTCATTAATGATGAAACCCTTCTATAGTAGAGTACTATCAATTTTTTTTGTGCCATTGCTTTGGGGCTTGTTTCAGCCCGTACAGAGATTTGACAAGTAGATAGACTTTTTTCTCTTGCCCTTGGACCACATACCCCTCGGGTTGATCCATATAAATTTCTTCTTCCAAATTACCATTTAGGAAGGCTGTTTTGACATCCATTTGATGCATCTCAAGGTCACGCAACGCTGTGATTGTAATGAATACTCGTATGGATGTCGTCCTAGACACCGGGGAGTACGTGTCAAAGTAGTTAAGGCCTTCCTTTTGCCGATAGCCCTTGACTACCAACCTGGCCTTGTACTTATCTATAGACCATCTGCTTTATACTTCCATTTGAGTATCCACTTACAACCTAATAATTTATTTTCCGAAGGAAGATCAACCAACTCCAAAGTATGGTTATGCAGAATGGAGCCTATTTCACTCTCAATATCTTATTTCCAGAGCGGTGCCTCTGGGGTTGACAATGCTTCAGCAATTGTCCTTGGTTCATCATCAACCATATAAGCTACAAAGTCAAGACCAAAGGATTTATCCTTCCTGGCCCTTTTACTTCGCCTTAGTTCCATCTCTGGAGTTTCCAAGTCCTGAGAATCTGGAATACTAGATTCCGGATATTCAGCCACTTCGAGATCAACTAGATCTGAACCATCTAGATCCGGGCCATCAACAACTCCCGATTCCTGAGAGCTTTGTTCATAACTTCGTTTGCGAGAGGTTATGTCTTTTTCCTTTCTAGGAAAGGTATCTTCAAAGAATTGTGCTTTCCTTGATTGTACCCTCGTGGATATCTGGAATATCTGACTTATGCACGAAGAAGCGATAAGCACTACTGTTATCTGTATATCCGATGAATATGCAATCTACAGTCTTAGGCCCAATCTAGACCTGCTTTGGCTTAGGTACTTTGACCTTTGCTAGACAACCCCACACCTTTAAATATTTATAGGTGGGTTTCTTTCCTTTCCATGATTCATATGGAGTCTTGTCCTTACCCTTATGTGGGACTCCGTTAAGAATCGTATTAGCGGTAAGGACAACTTCTCCCCACATGTTTTGGGGAAGATCAGAATTGATGAGCAATGCATTTATCATTACCTTCAATGTGTGGTTCTTACGTTCCGCCACACCGTTCGATTGAGGTGAGTATGGAGCCATCATTTGATGAACAATGCCTGATTGGGCACAATATTCCTCGAATGGCGCTATATATTCTCCCCTCTATCACTATGAATTGATTTAATCTGCATTCTTAGTTGGTTCTCAACTTCTGCTTTATAACGTCGGAACGCTTCAAAGGCTTCATCCTTACTTTTCAACAAGTAAAGGTAACAATACCTTATGCTATCATCAATGAATGTCACAAAGTACTTGTTCCCCCCTCTAATTTGTGCAAACTTCAAATCACATATATCTGTGTGAATAAGTTCTAGAGGAGCGGTATTCCTTTCAACGGATCGCAAATGAATCTTTGTAAGTTTTGCCTCTACGCACACCTCATACTTATGTTGAGGGTTTACATCGATAGACGGCAACAAATCCAACTTTACCAATCTTTGGATGGATTTATAGTTAACATGTCCTAATCTATGATGCCATAAATTAGAAGACTCAAGCAAATAAGAAGAAACTTCAATTTTATTGCTTGGACGCATTACAGACATGGCGTTAACTTTGAAGAGGCCTTCACAGACGAAGCCTCTCCCCACAAACGTGCCATTCTTAGTGATTACAAATTTATTGGACTCAAATACTAGCCTAAAACCAGCATTAACCAATAAAGGACCTGAAATTAAATTCCACCTAATCTCAGGGACATGCATCAGCTCCTTCAGAGTGAGCTCCTTTCCAGAAGTCATCTTCAGGACTACCTTTCCTACCCCCAGCACGTCAGAGGAAGCGTTGTTGACCATGAACAACTTCTTGTTTGTAACCGGTGTATAAGTGGAGAAGGCATCTCAATTGGAACAGATGTGTCTTGTAGCACCTGTGTCCATCGACCACTTCATGGGATTCTCAACAAGGTTTGCTTCTAGCACCATCGCTGAGAACTCCTCAATCATGTCATCTAGAAACTGGTCCTTGACGACGTTAACATGTGCCTTGCCCTTAGCCTTGGCCTTCTCTTGTTGCTTAGCCTTGAGCTTGTGGCAGTCCTTGATCATGTGACCAGGTTTCCCACAGTGGTGACAGTTTGCTTTGAACTTCTCCGCTGCTTGGGTCTTGCCGTCTTTCTGGAACTTGCGTTTTTTGTTTGGGTTCCCTTTGGCCTCGGGCTAGATTTTCCTTTGCCTCAGCGGGTGTTTTTTACCCCTAGGCAACGCCTTCTTATCATCTTCATGAATTTTGAGTTTGATAGTAAGTTCTTCAAAGGTCATCTCCTTTGTCTTGAGTTTTAAGTAACTCATAAACTCATTCCACGAAGGAGGTAGCTTTTCAATCAGTGATGCAACCAAAAACTGCTCATTTGGTTTCATTCCTTTCAAATCCAGGTGATGTAGAATAATTTGGAATTCCTGGACTTGGGACATCATTGTTTTACTATCTACCATTTGAAATTTCAGAAATTTTCCAACGATGAATTTCTTAGTACCTGCATCTTGTGCGTTGTACTTCGTTTGCAGCTTCTCTCACAACTCTTTGGCGGTGCCAATGGTGCAATACACCTTGTAGAGAGGGTCTGACAAGCAGTTCAATATGTAATTCTCACACATGAAATCACTATGACTCCATGCATCAAGAACCATCTTCATGCCATTAATGACATGGATACCTATGCCCTTTTCAGCCGTTTCGGAAGGCGAAGGGTCCATTTCATCTCCAGCTTGTGGAGGATCGTATGTTAGGAAAGCTGTCATTCCCATAACAGTCAGATATAATAGCATCTTCTGTTGCCATCTCTTGATGTTTGACCCCATGAACTTTTCAGGGCGTTCATGGTGGAATCCAGCGGGGGGAGGAACAACAATGTTCCCTTGAGCTGTGGTAAAGGCGTTGGATGAGCCTTGAGCAACCGGAAAAGCATTAGGTGTGCCTCGAGCAGTGGGGAAGGCAGAGGGATTGCCTTGAGCAGCAGCAGCAGCAGAATCAGAAGCCATTTGTTCTATTCCAGTCATCTTTCTAACGTACTTACAACAATTCTTGTCTTAAAATTGTTGGGATACAATTGTTGTACGGAACGGAAAATAAGCAACTATTACAATAGCAAGAAAGGATAAACTAAATATTACAATAAACTGGACAACAAGAACTTAACCGATTGCTTGTGTGATTCGCTGAGTTAAGTGATGTCACTCTTTCTTTAAGACATGATTGCCCCGTATATCTCCTTTCTATGTTATCAGGAAATAGTCTCCCAAGATACAACAACAACTTAACAATTGAGCAAAGGAAACTCAAGTGTTACTCTTGAAGAACTTTGAGTATAGTAACTTTGCTAGAGAGGAAGAAGATGAATTCAGAACATCTGTAAATATTTTCTAAGTGTTGAGTGTTGTTCAATTGAGCCAAATGCCTCAATTTATAGTGTAAGGAGAAGACCCATCAACTAGCCAACTAATGGCCTTCAGTAGCCATGTAATGACACTTGATTGAGGGGTTACATTCAGCCAAATAATGGCTGAATTCATGTGGCAAGTAATGGAGAATCAATGCTCCAAGACCAGCCCAAAGGTCAGATTTTTCCAACTTTCTGTCGCAGCATTCTGCCTCCGAAGCGTCGCGGCTCCAGTGACTGTCCAACCAATTAGAGCCGCGGCTCTGACGGTGTGGCGTCGCGGCCCTTCACGGCTCCGCGGTGATTTCTGACTCGTTTCATCTTACACTTCTTCCTTCTTTTACCAACGTGGAATACTTTTTCATTTGTCCAATAACCGTCCATAATTCTATGTCTCAAACGTATTACATACATACCAATATCTCTTTCACTAATGAAATTTGCGATACTTGGCACTACGTGTGCACGTGTGTGGAAACGACGTTTCCAACGTGCGGGCCCCAATTATTCGAGTCATAAATTAATGAGATATACTTAATTACACATTTAGTAAATTTCCAACAAGTTTAAATCAAATAAAAAGTTCACTCTTATATTTGAAGAACATTAGTCTAGATAGAACTAAGCTATACATTGTACACAAAATATATAAATAGAATGCAAATGTACATTGAAAATCATCTTTAATACAATACTCAATTCCATATATTCCAACTATACCGTGTGTGTTATTCTACAAAAACTGGGTGTCCTGCGGATCTTTTCATCATCTATATACCCCTAGAGGCTAGAACATAGACGGTAATCTGTTTAATCAAACTTTTTTCAGAGTTAATCAAATAACAAACATGTAATAATCTGAGTTGTAATCTTAGGTTCACTTTCATTTTTAATTGTTGAGTCTATAATCTCCTATCAGCCATCCAAACATCATAAGAACAATCAATATTAATCGTCTAAACATCATAACAGTAATATAATATCAACCTTTAAGCATCATATTAACAAGGTAATACACTTATCAAAATCATAATTAGAAACACATAGTTAGAATACATACCTTTAAGCCGATATTCAGATCACCGAAGTAGTCTCACCCTCCTTTGGCCTGTATTTCCCCTTTGCCTTCCTGCCGCGGGTACTCTGTCGCCTGGGAGCTTGGGAGTCAGTTACGGGTATCCTCTGACTATCCTTAAAGAGATGTTGTATTCTTACTAATATGGTTCTAATCATAAGTTATCAAAGTATTATACTCTTATTATTATGATACTAGCTGGTGGATATTAAATTATTCTTATGTTGTTCTTGGATAATAGTTGATTTAATCTTATTCTGTTCTTGGGATGATATTCGATTATAGACTAAAGGGTGCTTTAGCTAAACATAGAGAGAATGTCTGTAAAGGTTTTTTTTTATTTCCGAATCCCCTTTCCGTCTTTACAAGAGGCTCCTTATATAGATAACCTCGGCTATTCACTATTCCAAACTTTTTTAAAGTCGTAAAGTAAACAGTGTACAAATAGTCCTAGACAAAATACTTTTTCAAAAAGTCATAAAGGCTACAGTAGGTACAGTGCCTTGTCCGCTACTTTCCGTAAAGTTGTTTTGTCGTCTTCTCTTGTGCTTTCCAAAAAAGTCGTAAAGGCTGCAGTGCTTTGTCCGCTCTTTTCCGTAAAGCTGGTGTCTTGATTTTGGCTATTCTTTTAGCTGTCCGGTCAATTGTGATTCCATAATCGTTTTTGGGCCGTGGGGCCATAATCTGATTTTGGGCACTAAGGCCTCTTTTGTTTGGGCTTTCTGTAGTTTAAACTACATTGGGCCATATTCTTCTGGGTCAGAAAGACCTCTTTTCCGTGTTACCGGATTTATAGTCTTTTTTGGATCTATAGGATCTCTTTTTGTTTGGGCTTTACCATAGTTTAAACTATGTTGGGCCATAGTCCGTTGGGTCTGTTATAACCTCTTTTCTGAGTTAACAGTAATTAATTTTGTTTGGATCCATAGGATCTGTGTAAATAAAACTTACACATTTTAATTTATTCTGTTGGGTCAATAAGACCTCTTGTACTGGGTTACCAGTTTGATAATCCTTTTGGGCCGTGAGGCTCCTAATCTGTTTTGGGCCATGAGGCCATAATCTTTTGGACCTTTTCATAGTATATAATACTACCTTGGGTCATAATCCGATTGGGCCGTAAGGCCTCTTTTTACCCTTTTACATTGTACCTGTAAAATTTAATTAACTTTCCCTCCTTATTCAAAAGGATCAGGAGACTGTTCTTTTTTTATACTTACCTTTGCCAATGATGTTGTTGTCTCAGTTTTAATCACTGGTCTCTTCTTTTGTTCTGCCATAATTTTGTAATGGCGGATAGTCTCTTCTACATGGGTATGCTTTGGGTTAGTAATCTGTCTAATAATTGCATTAGCTCCGTAGTCTCTTTAACCGCTATATCATTGTCATAATATAGGGTCATAATTTCTTCCACATCTCCTCCTTTGGAAGTTCCTATTACGGATGCCTTCCGGTTTCCAAGAACATGTCTTCTATTCTTGTTTTTCACGTCAATAGTCCAAATACTCTTTTTTCGCTAATCCAGTTTTGGAACTTCTCCAGTGTACAGGGAATTTTCATATTCAAATCCTTGTCATCCCCGCTAATAGTGCCGTTCCTTCCTGTTTTGAATATCTGACATATGACGATTGACTTTCCTTTTAAATCTGTCGAAGCATCTAGGATTTGTATCCCGTAGATTCCTTTTCCAAAGGACTCCATCATTAGCTCCGTTGATCTGGTGATGTCAGTGGCAATTTGGTGAGGTTAATCATCTTTTTCGGTGACAATCTTGTCTATGAACTGCATGTGAATAATCGCTCCACAATGCTCGGATTTGCTCTTTCTTTCACTAAATAAACCTTGATATTTACTCGACCAGCAATCTGCGTACAATATCATCGTTAGTCTTATAATTATAAAATTTGTTAATCTTTTCATAAGCACAAATTACTTGCAGTGCAATTTTGAAGTGTATCTCGCCATAGATACCCTGGCGATGTTGAGGTATTGTTGATGGCATGTTTGCTAATTTTGACAAGAATGGTGAAAGGTTTTTTCTGTGGTGGTGGTATTGTAATCGGTGTTTTGGTTTTCTTCATTCTTCAAAATCTTGATTCGAAGTCTTGTATAGCTTCACGGTTGTTTGATACTTTGGGTATTTTCCTGTAATCTTGTAATCATTATTTCATTGGTCTGAATAATCTGTTGCATATCCTTGGCTATGTATGCTTGAAAGTCTTCATTTGTTAATTGACATTATATCCGCTAAGAAAATCAGCTAAAACATTTTTAGTTCCAGATATATTCTTAACAATAAAATCATAACAAATGTAAAAATGATTGCCATTTTCTTCTTTTATTGATTACTGGCCTGCAAAGGATCTATTCCATTTGTGATGAATGCCTTTACCTGAGTATTATCAGTTCTAACAATGAATTTTACTGGTAGTAAATGGTAATGAAATCTTTTAATTCCAAATTTTACTGCCAATAATTCTTTTTCGTTGATATGGTAGTTCTTCTCGTTAGGCTTCCACGTTCCACCTCCATATCCACAAATTAACATTTTTTCCTTATCAACATCTTCTTTATCATATGCTATTAGGACTGCTCCCCATCCTATGTCACTAGCATCTGTAAAGAGTTCCAGTTGATCTTGGTCTGTAGGTACTCTGTGTTTTGGTAATGATTTTACCTTCTCTTTAATTTTGTTGATCGCATTGGTATGTTCTTCCTTTCAGTCGAAGGTTACATCTTTTAATCAAATCTTGCAATGATTTTCTTAGATATGGTAAATCTTTTATGTGGTCTGTGCATAATTTATTACTCCAAGAAATTATCTGCACTTCTCTTTTGTATTCTAATCTTTCTTTAAAGTTTTTAATCTTTGTTACCACATGCTCTTGTAATTGTATTCCCTCACTATCCACAATGTAGCCTAGGAATTCAATAGTATTTTTCAATATTTCTGATTTCTTTTCTGATAAAAGTATTCCGTGTTGGTTTACCGATTCAATAAATTGCTCCACATGTCTAATATGATCTTCTAAGTTACTGCTGTAAACTAATATATCATCAACATATATGATACAGAAGTCTGCAAGCTTTCTAAATACTTGATCCATTCTTCTTTGAAAGATTTGTGGTGCATTTTTTAATCCCATTGGTAATACATTCCATTCGTAGTGTCTCTTTGCAGGGGCACTAAATGCTGTTAATGCTCTTGATTCATTAGTCAATTTAATCTGCCAAAATCCACTTCTACAGTCGAATTTGCTAAACCATTTTTTGTTTCCTAATCGGTTAATCAGGTTCCTTTTATAGGGTAAAAGTATCCATCAAAAATAGTCTTTTTATTAAGTTCTCGATAATCAATCACTAATCTGGCTTTTCCTCGTTTTAGCTCATTATGTTTCCTTACTAAAAAGGCTGGGCTACTATGAGGACTTTTACTTTCTCTTATTACTTTCATTTCTAGTAATTCCTTAATCTGGGTTTCAAATTCCTTTTGATCTGTTGGGCTATATCTTATTGGTTTTGTTCTGACTAAATCACTGGGATCTATCAATTTTATTTCTCCATATATTTTTTCCTTTTCCCATAGTTGCATCGGGTTTTCTCCGAAGTTTCCTTTTAACATACCTAAGTATTTTTCTTTTAATAATTCTAGATTATTATTCCTATCCATTTTTATAGTACATAGTCTTATGGTGTTTACTGGTAATATTCTTTTTAATATAATCCACTTATCACAGGGGGATTGTAAACAAAATGTATTCTGTTAATCACTTGAGTTTTAAAGTAATCTAGGAAGTTATTTCCTAATAACACTTCTTTGCTTCATGTTATCTAATTGATATACTATTGGTAATCTGAAAAATAGTTTTTCCTAAAACAATTCTCATATTTTCCGCTATTATATCTAATTCTTTAGCTGCTCATTAAATCGATACTTTAGCTCTATGTATTCTTGATCTTTTTCCATCTATGTGATTCTAATACATCTTTTCTTGCTAGGCATATATCTGCTCCACTATCTATAAATATTTTTTGCTTTACCATCTTGTTAGGGTTATATTCTATATGGGCTTCTATGGTGCTACCATTTTAGTCGTTCATTCAATCTTCATGAGTTCTTCATCTTGTTCATATTCTTGTACTTCTGTCATGGCATTTCCTCATTTCTTAGTGACTCTTCTATGAGTCTTGCTATTTCCATTTGTTTCCAATGTATTTTATTCATTTCTTCTCTCTTATTTTTGATAGTCGATTGGTAATCTTTTTGTACCTATCATTGTAATATATACTACCTGTTTCACTAACTGTTGAAGATTATTAGTTTTAAATCAGTATATTCCTCGCATTGTATCCAGTATTCTCTTTCTCTTATCAATACTCTTTTCTGTCTTTCTAGTGTATTCATTTTATGCAGAACTGTCTTCACTCTCTGAATATTGGTTAATGTAACTTACTCTTTCTGCTTCCGATTCTTCATCTGTTTCGCTAACATAGAAATCTTCATAATCATACCACTTATTATTATCTTCTTTAATCTGTTGTAAGCTCATTATAAATTGTTCTGTATTTACATATTTTACTCCTGTTTTCTTTAACTTTGGGCACTTGTTTGCATAGTGTCCTTTCTCATTGCAATTCCAACATTTGCATTCTTTAACCTTTTCTTCTTTAGTCTTGGACTTGTCTGCTTCTATAGGGTTTACATTTCTTCGTCTTCTGAATTTTCTTTTATATCTAAACTTATTTCTTGTATCTTGATTATTCCTATATCGTTTAAATCTCTTTTTCTTATAGGATTTGTAATAAGGTTTTTTTCTTATATTTTTATATTTCTTATCTCTCTGTAGTTTCTCTCATACTTATCCTTATATTTTTATGTCTTTTATGCTTCCTATACTTCTTTTCTTTTACATATCATCGCATCCAAATATTAATCTACATTTCAAGAATCACATATTTCTCTTAATCCTATCTTTTATCTTTTTAATCTTTGTCAGAATGTCGATATTCTTCGCACTTTCTCATTAGATATGCTCGTAATACTCGTATTCTTTCTCCTAGGGTATTTTCCTTAGGTTCTAGTTGTACGTATTCTTTTGATATCTCAATATTGTATGGTACAGGCAAATGATCATAATATAACTGTTGATAAATTATTCTTTCTTACGTAGGAATCTAGCTTCGTAAAAGAATTTACTAAAGCTAATCGTATATTCTGGTAGTTTGTTTATCTTACAACATTTCATGTTATTCAGGTTCATGATAATCTCTGTTTTTCTTTCTGCTAAAACATTTTCTCTGGCTACTAACCATTTTTCACCTAAGAATTCTCTTTTTAACAACAAATCAAATATCATTAACATTGATTTCCAATCATGTTGCATAACTTAACTTCTCTCTCAGTTGATATGCAATTGATTCTATCCAGTATCTTTACTTTTTCCAATTAAAGTTTTTGATATTAAATCTTACATGTAATCTAGGTTTTTACATGTTTGTGTGCTATTCATTAATGCAATATACATTCCTAAGTTCCAATCATTATTCTTCTTCCCTACTTCTTGCTCATCATAAACATTATCTAAATCTAGAAAATATCCGTTATAATTTACTCCTTGTGTCATTGATCCTACGAATTCTTTAAATTCGGCTTGTTGTCCTACATGTATATGATCAGGTAGTCTGGTATTTCTTCTGTTTATTACTTCCAAATTTGGGTCTATTAGATCCTCTCTGGATAGTCGTCCATCTTCATTGATAATATTATCGATTCTATTTAGGTTTCTATCGTTCATTGTAATCATCTTCTATGTCACTTTATGGTTCATCTTCTATTATCGCATTTACTCTTTTCATTTTTTGTAAAGCTTCTATTATTTGACTATTTTCTTTTACTATTTCCATATTCTCGAGTTTTCTTCTTCCTTTATAAATTCTACTACTTGTAATTAGGTGAGTCAGTTTGTTCATTTTCTGTCTTCAAGTACTATTGCTTCTTGAGAATTATTTTCATTACTTAGTTTAATTTTTCGTATCTTCTTTTCCTTTTAGTTCTTTTAATTGTTCTCTTAGAAATTGCATTTCTTCTCTGAGTTCTAATAGTTCCTGTTTCACTTCCCTCAGTTCTTCCTTAGTTTCTCTTAGTTCTTTTTTGGTTTCTTTTAACTCTACTTTAGTTTCTTTTAAAAGGGTTTGCGTATTCTTATATTTTCCTTTATATTTTCTATACTTATTATACCATTCTGCCTCATCACTTGATTTTAGATTCAGGTTTTCTTCTTTTAATTCATTTATCTGTTGTTCCTGTTTATCTAATCTTAGGTTTAGGTACTCATAAGTTGTTTTTTCTATTTCTTTTACGAGTATCTTTTCCTCTTTCAGCTTTTCTTCTTTCACTAGTTTTGATCTTATAGGCTCGTATTTATACCTTTCTTTTTCCATGATATCCTTGCCGTGAGTCTTTAAGAATGTAATCGCTCCAGGTTCCATTAGAATTTTCCTTCTTTGTTAAGCTCTGTTAGTCCTCCTAAAACATCTATTACATCTTTTGGCAATTTTGGCTTTATTTTGCTTATATCTACCATTACAGGTATTTTACTTCTTCTCCATGCATCTATTGGCACTATTTCTGGTTTATGTATAGTAGTTTTTGCTATAGTCGTTTCTTTACTTGTACTAGCTTCTTTACTAGGTTCCTGTTGTTTTCCTTTGCTTTTTTCTTCTAATAGCATATTCAACTTTTCTAATATTAATTTAAACGTTGGTATTTCAGATACATTCCATAAATTAGTTAATTCTTCTCTAATCATTTGTTGGGTTTTATTCTGATTATCTTTTACTTCGTTCATTAAGGATAATATATTTTTCATTTTTTCCTTTAATACAACTTCTTCCCATAACGCATCTATTTTCTCATTATTGCTCATAATCAGGATTATTTACCCGTTTCTTCCAACCATTTCCCATATCTATCCATATTTTGCTAAACTTTTCACATTGCTTTTCTAGTTGTGCTATATCATTTTCTAATTTCATTTCTTTTGCGCTGTATTCGAGATATTTTAGTTGGCTGTATATTTCTCCTGATAAGGCCGTCTTTATAGTCTTTAGTTTCTGTTTTTTCTTTATTATTTTTAGTTGTATATTCATAGTTTATTTATAAATCTGGTCTTTCCTTGGTCAGTTATCTCGATTCCATTATTATTTATTTTATAAGTAATCATAGTCAAAAAATCACTTCCTAGTAATAATTCATTTAGGCTATCATATTCTATTACTCCTATATTGATCTTATATTCTAAATCTTGAATCTTGAATCTTAAATTTATACTCTTAGTAATTATTATTTCTCTTTCATTTTCTGGGTAATTATAAATCTGTGGTTCTATTATACTACAATCATTTTCATTTATCTTGCTTATTTGTATAAAACTTTTAATTGCTCCAGTATTTATTTCTGCTACTCCGTCCATAGTTATCATGTTTTTAAATATTATAACCTTGATTTTTAATCTATTACGATCTATTTTATTAGATCAATAGTTCTTGGCTCTCTATTAGGTAAACTATGTAATGATTCTCTGGTTATACTCAATCTTGATCCTTCTATCTTTGGAATTAATCTTCGTGATGGTGTTAATGTTCTGGTCTTAAAATCCATGAATATTTCTTCCTGGTATTGTTATCTTAGAGTTTTCCTTATGCTCAATCGTTCTAGTATTTCTTTATACATTTTGGTACTATTATATTCATTTCACTTTGTTTTCTTATATGGTGGTTACCTGTTAAGGCATATATCATTTTAGTCTCTATACTTATTACTTTACTTCCAGTGGCATGTTTATTCCATCTAATTTATAGTATAATGTTAAAGCTAAATCTTTATGTTCATCTTTTAACGATACATCTTTGAGTCTGGTTGTATAGTAAATTTTAACTTTTGATATATTAAATTTCCTTTTATCACTGATATTAATGCGTCTTGTAAATTTCCTAATATTCTCATCTAATAATACGTAAATCTGTATAGGTGTGTCAATATTCTTTTGAAAATATGCTTTAATTGTAAATTCTACTCCTCCAAAGTAAATATTTATGTATTTCTTTGCTTCTTTAAGTAGATAGCTTTCCTAATTCTCTTTTTATTACTTCATCGCTTATCAAATTGATCTTTGTTCTTCCATTCGTACTAGTAGTATCTATTACATTCTCATGTTTATGGGCAATATATCTTATCTCCTTATTCCTTTCAAAACCATTTTGTTTTAAATATCTTTTCAATCGATACTTCATCTCTTTCTTCTTGAATCTTTTTGATATGTATCCTGGTCTAAAACTTAATGTTTGACTGGTTCCTCCTTCATAAGTATTCATTTGATAATAAAGATCTTTAGGTTCTAATTTATTCTCCTTATCCATATTTTAATAAATCAATATATCGATATTGCTCTTGTATGATTTCTTTTAAATCTTTAATCTCATTTCATTTCTTATTTCTTTTGCTAAATTCTTTTCTCTAATTTTTTCAATTTCTTCTTCTTTTTGCCTAATTCTTTCTTCTCTTAGGGTGATAAATTTCTTAAAAATGTTATTTTTTCTTCTGTTTATTCATTGTTATATGTTGTTCTAATAACTGTTTATCCTTTTCTTCAATTATTTTATTCCTATTCTACAACTTATAATATCTTTGATTTATATCCCTATTATATGTAGCGGTTTTTGCTTTACTCTTTCTAATTGTACTTTTGTTCTTCTGCTTTGTTGTGCTAATCTATTTTCATCCATAGTGTTCTATTTCCATCTTTAAATCTGATTTTATGCTTTCTATAAAGTCGTTCATTTCATATATTCGAGTATTTATTTCTACTAATCTTCTATATGATTGCCTATTCACTCGATCTCTTAATTCTAATTGATCGTCATTATAAATTAATTCTGCCATATCTTCTATCGTCCAGTCTTCCTGGGATTCAATTATTATTGTATTCTGCCTTCGCATTTCTAATAAATCTCTTTTCATTTCTCTACATCTCCATAACATCTGATTTAAGAATCTAACTTGTCTAAACGATGGATGTGTTCGCATTTTTAAAATTTTTATTCTAATTACGAGCTCTGATACCATTCTTACATTCTTACAATAGTGTTCTCACACAAATGATGATGAGATTCACCACCCACTTTATCGAGTATATGTATAGAAAATGACAACTACCTATTTTCTATTCAAATTTATTTTTAACCATGCTCTTTGAAACAAATTCAGATTATTCTTTCAAGACCGAACATTTTAGTTTTTGCTTTTTATTTTTTAAGAGTATTGGAAAATATATCCAAACCTTAAGAGTAGCATGTTGTGCTCGATTTTTTTGGAAGAGAGAGTTGAACATGCTGAGAATGTGCAAAAAGTTTAAGTAATTTTAGCATATACAGTATACCCTATAGGTGAGAAAAAATAGTTACAGCCTAATATAGCTGATTCTTAGTCTTAAAAAACTAATTTTAACAACTTCTAGACATGTTAATTAGAATGGCCACACTTGGCACTTGATAGCACTCTTTTATTGTAAAAAGAAAACTGCATAATCTACACAAATATTTAGACTATGCAAGTTAAATGTATCAGTGAACCGTCTAATTAATGTTCAACTATTAAACATGACTCGTTTTTGGAATAATACACTATTGAAAAGGACCCAATACCCCTTCATTATTAATTCATCTTCACTCTTTAAATTCTAGGAGACAGTTGCATGATAACTGATGAATGTTGGAAGTTGTATTTTATTAATGGCAAATAAGCCCACACTCTATTTCCAGCTAAAAATACGTGTGTTGTTTGCGTATCAACTTTGACTAATTCCTTTTTTTTTTCTTCTTATCGTCTATTTTTTCCTATTTTTTTTCCCCATGACCCAGTCCAACGTGTGAAAAAACTGTCTATAGGATACTAACCATGCCTAGGAGGAGGATGGATAGGCTCGGAGATACCCTTTATTAAGAGGTGTCATGATCACGGGCAGCGAGGCTAAGGTACGTCAAGGGTTCATCCAAATCTCTTCCCTCGAAAAATTATATTTTATATAAAATATAAATTATTTTATATATATATTGTAGATATTGGATTTCTTTCATTTCTTTTTTTGTTTACTTATTTATATTTCGAATCTCTTTAGTGAATATTCTGGCTCTTTCTTTGGTCATGATCAGAGGCGGATTCAGAATTTGAACTTTATGGATTTCAAGTTTGACTCTGAGTTTGAGATTTTATCATGACTTATTTAGTTTACTAGGTTCAAAATTAATTATTTAAACATATTTAAATAAATATTTTAATACATATACAAAATTTGAGTTAAAAGTGTTGAATTCACATGAATCGATATAACTTACGGTGTACATTCGCTCATGGTGTCACATCTTAAGCCCGATTCACAAACATTTTTTCTTAGATGTATTTTGTAACCATAAATTATACTTCTTATATGTATTTCTTATATGTATTTTGTACATTCGCTCATTTTGTAACAAAAATTTAAAGTATCACCATAAATGCTTTTAATTTTTGTGAAAGAAAAATATATTTCTCTTCCATATTTGGTCATTCCTTTTTTTGGAGGAAAATTTTTGGACATTTATAAATTGATGACCTCTTTCTCACAAAATTAGAACACAGAAAAATATCCACAATGTAGTCGTTTAAATGATCTTCTTTAGGGGGGATTTTCTCTCAATAGTTTTTATGTCTTTTAATTAATTTTCTCATATGTAGGTCAATTGGCCAAATCATATTAAAATTATTATGCATAATTAGTATACTTTTTTTATTATCCGATTTATCATCATTCAAAGTTTACAATTGTTAGCTTCCGCATGATGCCCTAATTATTTTTATCCCAACACAAGTATTCATTATGAAATTTTTTGCGATGCAACTAATAATGATGAACAAAGGCATGGTTGTATGACTTGGGACCAGGGCGTCTTAACGATATTGAAGGCCTAAGGAGAAACTCTAATGCGAGGTCTTAACTTAACTAATTAAATCATTAAATGATTTTTCTTCGTTATATATACATAGTGTTGGAAATTTGCCTTTGGTGGGAGTTGCGTCCACCCATCTTTAATGACTTAAGCACTAGGGTTCCGCATGTTGGAGACTTTGATTCTTCACACGTGCATAATTTACTAAGTGAGTAAATGACCGTAGGGCCAAGGATCGTCAAATTTCGTTGAGAAATGAAAGAGATATTGGTCCACGAAGTGAGGTGTTTGAAGCATGAAAATGTGGTGTGGAACAATTCTCCCTCATCAGTGGGGGAAGGAAGATTTGTTCATTTTATAAGTCTCAAAATTGGCTAAGGGTTTGGGACCCCAAGGGGTAACCCATGTGTTTGAAGGAGGGAAGACCTAGATGTGCTTGGGTTCGAGGCTAAGCCCACACGCGCACCGCCGCCGCCCGCCTGTCCCGTCCGGTCTCGGGTCGTGGGCTTTGGGCTTTGGGCTTCTTCTCCATGCACTATAAATTGGAGCATTTGGCTCAATTGTTGAGACTAGAGACAAAAACAAAACAGAAATCTTCTTACTACTTTCCAGCATCATTTCGTGACTCTAAGTTCTTCAAAGTAACACTTGAGTTTCCTTTGTTCATTTGTTAAGTTGTTGTTTTATCTTGGGAGACTATTGTCCAGAACGTAAAATGATATATACGGGGCAATCTTGTCTTAAAGACAGAGCATAAAAGTTGTTGTAATTTCAGTTTGTTTGTTGAAATTTCAGTTTGTTGTAATTTCAGTTTGTGTAGTAGTTAGCAGTTATTTATTTCCCGTTTCCTGCAATTGTTGTAACCAAAATTTTAAGACAAGATTAGCTTGCTGTAACTGCTTAGAAACATGACTGCAAACGCTTTTGATTCTGCTGATACTGCTGGTGCTACTCAAGGCAACTCATCTGCCTTCCCCACTGCTGCCCAAGACACATCCAATGCCTTTACTGCTCCTCAAGGGAACGTGATAGTTCCTCCACCCTCTGCATTCCACCATGAACGCCCAGAGAAGTTCATGGGCTCCAACTTTAAGAGATAGCAGCAGAAGATGCTGTTTTACTTGATTGTTGTTGGAATGACTCATTTTCTAACATAAGATCCTCCACAAGGTGGAGATGAAGTGGACCCTCAGCCTAATGAAACGGCTGAAGGGGGCCAAGGTATCCATGTCGTTAATGGCATGAAGATGGTTCTTGATGCATGGTGTCATAGTGACTTCATAAGTAAGAACTATATTTTGAACTGTCTGTCAGACCCACACTACACGGTGTATTGCACCGTAGGCACCGCCAAAGAGTTATGAGAGAAGCTGCAGAAGAAGTACAACGCACAAGATGCTGGTACGAAGAAATTCATCATTGGGAAATTCTTGAAATTTTAAATGATGGATAGCAAAATTGTGATGTCCCAAGTCCAGGAATTTCAAATGATTCTACATCACCTGGATTTGGAATGTATGAAACCAAATGAGCAGTTTTTGGTTACATCACCAATTGAAAAGTTACCTCCCTCGTGGAATGAGTTTATGAGTTACTTAAAACTCAAGACAAAAGAAATGACCTTTGACGAACTTATTAACAAACTTCAGATTCAGGAAGATAATAAGAAGGCCTTGCCTAGGGGAAAGCAACCCGCTGAGGCAAAGGCAAATCTGGTTGAGGCCAAAGGGAACTCAAGAAAGAAGCGTAAGTTCCAGAAAGATGGCAAGACCCTGGAGGCGGAGAAGTTCAAGGGGAACTGTCACCACTGTGGGAAACCTGGTCACATGATCAAGGGCTGCCGCAAGCTCAAGACTGAGCAACAAGAGAAGGCCAAGGCTAAAGTCAAGGCACAGGCTAACGTCGATACACGCTTCTTGACAACATGATTGAGGAGTTCTCGGCGGTGGTGCTTGAAGCAAACCTTGTTGAGAATCCCATGCAATGATGGATGGACACGAGTGCTACCAGACACATCTATTCCAATAGAGATGCCTTCTCCACTTATACACCAGTCACCGACAAGAAGCTGTTCATGGGTAACAACGCTTCCTCTGACGTGCTGGGGGGTAGAAAATGTGGTCCTGAAAAATGACTTCTGGAAAGGAGCTCACTCTGAATGAGGTGATGCATGTCCCTGAGATTAGGTGGAATTTAATTTCAGGTCCTTTATTGGTTAATGCTGGTTTTAGGCTAGTATTTGAGTCCAATAAGTTTGTAATCACTAAGAATGACACGTTTGTGGGGAGAGGCTTCGTCTGTGAAGGCCTCTTCAAAGTTAACGCCATGTCTGTAATGCGTCCAAGCAATAAAATTGAAGCTTCTTCTTATTTGCTTGAGTCTTCTAATTTATGGCATCATAGATTAGGACATGTTAACTATAAGTCCATCCAAAGATTGGTAAAATTGGATTTGTTGCCGTCTATCGATGTAAACCCTCAACATAAGTGTGAGGTGTGCGTAGAGGCAAAACTTACAAAGATTCATTTGCGATCCGTTGAAAGGAATACCGCTCCTCTAGAACTTATTCACACAGATATATGTGATTTGAAGTTTGCACAAATTAGAGGGGGGAACAAGTACTTTGTGACATTCATTGATGATAGCACAAGGTATTGTTACCTTTACTTATTGAAAAGTAAAGATGAAGCCTTTGAAGTATTCCGACGCGGAAGTTGAGAACCAACTAAGCATGCGGATTAAAGCAATACGTAGCGATAGAGGGGGAGAATACGTAGCGCCATTTGAGGAATGTTGTGCTGAATCGGGCATTGTTCATCAAACGACTGCTCCATACTCACCTCAGTCGAACGGTGTTGCTGAACGCAGGAACCGCATATTGAAGGAAATGATGAATGCCTTGCTTATCAATTCCGGTCTTTCCCAAAATATGTGGGGAGAAGTTGTCCTTACCGCTAATACGATTCTTAATAGAGTCCCACATAAGGGTAATGACAAAACTCCATATGAATCATGGAAGGGAAAGAAACCCACCTATAAATATTTAATGGTGTGGGGTTGTTTGGCAAAGGCCGAAGTGCCTAATCCAAAACAGGTCAAGATTGGGCCTAAGACTATAAATTGTATTTTCATCGGATATGCAAATAACAGTAGTGCTTATCGCTTCTTAGTGCATAAGTCAGATATTCCAGATATCTACGGGGGTACAATCATAAAATCAAGGAATGCTCAATTCTTTGAGCACACTTTTCCTAGATAGGAAGAATACATAACCTCTCGCAAATGAAGTTATGAACAAAGCTCTCAGGAACCAGGAGTCGTTGATTGCCCGGATCTAGATGGTTCAGGTCTAGTGGACTTCGAAGTGGCTGAATATCCAGAATCTAGTGTTCCAGATCCTCAGAACTTGTATACTCTAGAGATATAACCAAGGCGAAGTAAAAGGGCTAGGAAGGATAAAACCTTCGATCCAGACTTTGTAGCTTATATGGTTGTTGACGAACCAATGATAATTGCTGAAGCATTGTCAACTCCAGAGACACCGCTCTGAAAAGAAGCTATTGAGAGTGAAATAGACTCCATCCTGCATAACCATACTTAGGAGTTGGTTGATCTTCCTCCAGAAAATAAACCGTTGGGTTGTAAATGGATACTCAAATGGAAGTATAAAGCAGATGGGTCTATAGACAAGTACAAAGCGAGGTTGGTAGTCAAGGGATATCGACAGAAAGAAGGCCTTGACTATTTTGACACGTACTCCCCGGTGTCTAGGATGACTTCTATACGAGTATTCATTGCGATTGCAGTGTTGCATGACCTTGAGATACATCAAATGGATGTTAAGGCAGCCTTCCTAAATGGTGATTTGGAAGAAGAAATCTATATGGAACAACCCAAGGGGTATGTGGTTCCAGGGCAAGAGAAGAAAGTCTGTCGACTTGTCAAATCTCTGTACGGGCTGAAACAAGCCCCGAAGCAATGGCACAAAAAGTTTGATAGTACTCTACTATTAAAGGGTTTCTCCATTAATGAGTGTGACAAATGTGCCTACACGAAAGGTAACTCTGACTCGTTCGTCATGATATGCTTGTATGTAGATGACATGTTGATCACAGGAAGCAGTCCCAGCGTAATCCTAGAGACTAAAAACATGTTGAAACAATGCTTTGACATGAAGGATATGGGTATGGAAAATGCCATCTTAGGGATAAAAATCTCTAAGACGTCTGATGTACTGGTCTTATCTCAGTCTCACTACATCGAGGATGTTTTGAGAAAGTTTGAGGTGTTTGACAGTTCGCCTGTGAAGTCACCACTGGATAGAAATCAAAAGCTTGATAAAACTCGTGGTGCACCCGTATGTAGGAGCAATATGCACAGGTGATTGGGAGTTTGATGTACATAATAAACTGCACCCGACCTGATATTGCTAATACAATCAACAGGTTGGCTAGGTTTACCCGTAATCCAAGTAATGATCATTGGAAAGTGTTGAATCGGGTGCTACGCTACCTGAAGTACACGCTAAACTACGGGTTACATTATTCGAGATATCCAGCTGTACTAAAGGGGTACAGTGATGCAAACTGGATATCTGATATAGAGAACATCAAGTCCACCAGTGGGTATATATTTAGAATTGGTGGTGGGGCTGTATCTTGAAAATCCTTTAAGCAAATTTGCATTGCCCGATGCACAATGTAATCGGAGTTTATTGCTGTAGACAAAGAAGGAGAAGAAGTTGAGTGGCTTCACGACTTCTTAGAGGATGTCCCTTGTTAGGACAAACCCGTACCTTCAGTGATGATTCACTTCGACAGCCAATCGACTTTAGGAAGGGAACAAAGTTCTATGTACAATGACAAATCTTGTCATATTCGACGGAGACATAACACCATTAGGCAGCTGATCACCACAGGTATAATATCCATTGATTAGATAAAATCAAAAGATAACATAGCAGACCCACTGACAATGGGCATACCCAAAGATCAGATATTCCGCTTGTCTAGGGGAATGGGCTTAAAACCCAAGCTTTAAGGACCAATACAGTAGTAAGCCAACCTTACTGACTGAAGATCCCATGAATTTGGTTCAATGGGAAAACTAAGTTGTAAAGGTTCAGTTGAGCGCTTCGGTGGAAGCAAGAGCACTTCGGGTTATGATTTCTGTAAGGAACATAAACCCAAAGTTGTTCCCGCGATAGACGTTAAGTGCTATCTGCAGTGTGGGTAAAGGTTAAGTTTTCAAAAACTTTAATGATCCTCAATGGTTGAGGTTAGATTTGGGGAAACTTTTAATGGTTCCTAACACTTGTAAAGTGGGGTATAGCAGGATAGCTTGTAGAAGACTACCTATTTAAGTGCGAGGACAGGCTGCCTCAAATGAACGCACTTAAGAATCCAAGAAGTGTCCACCGCCACAACGGATAAAACATTACGAAGAACTGAGTAAGGAAAGTTGTTGTGTTGGTACTATTGACTTCGATTACACTAAACACTGACGATTCAAGACATCACGTTTACCGCGCAGTAAGTAAGTCCGATGGTATTTAACTATGGAAGGTTCAACTCTAAAGATACCTTACCTGATGCAACATTGGTCCGCTGAAATATTGCTGGAAATAGGCACCTTGTGAGTGCGCCAAAATCTCTTTCAAGAGGGGATTGTTGGAAATTTGCCTTTGGTGGGAGTTGCGTCCACCCATCTTTAATGAATTAAACACTAGGGTTCCGCATATTGGAGACTTTGATTCTTCACACGTGCATAATCTACTAAGTGAGTAGATAACCGTAGGGCTAAGGATAGTCAAATTTCGTTGAGAAATGAAAGAGATATTGATCCACGAAGTGAGGTGTTTGAAGCATGAAAATGTGGTGTGGAACAATTCTCCCTCATCGGTGGGGGAAGGAAGATTTGTTCATTTTATAAGTCTCAAAATTAGCTAAGGGTTGGGACCCAAAGGGGTAACCCATATGTTTGAAGGAGGGAGGACCTAGATGTGCTTGGGTTCGAGGCTAAGCCCACACGCGCGCCACCACCGCCCGCCCGTTGACTCACGCGGTCTCAGGTCTTGGGCTTTTTCTGATATTATCTTTTTGGACCCAAAATGCTTAATATTTATAGTTTGGTCCCTGAAGTTTCAGGAAAGATAAAATTGGGAAGAGAACTTCTGCTTTTTGGGTTGGTTTTGAAGCGTTAAACTCCATTACTTTGCACATCAATTCAGTCATTTACTTGGATTAATAACTCCTCACTAAAGCTCTATTAAGTTGCTCATTAATTCAGTCAGTTACTTGACTGAATAACTCCTCACTAATTGTCATGACATGACAATTATCAACCATTAGTTGGCCAGTTGAGAAGTCACCCTACATGCACTATAAATTGGAGCCTTTGGCTCAATTGTTGAGACTAGAGACAAAAACAAAAACAGAAATCTTCTTACTACTTTCCAGCATCATTTCGTGACTCTAAGTTCTTCAAAGTAACACTTGAGTTTCCTTTGCTCGTTTGTTAAGTTGTTGTTTTATCTTGGGAGACTATTGTCCAGAACGTAAAAGGATATATATGGGGCAATCTTGTCTTAAAGATAGAGTGCCAACACTCGACCCAGCAAAACATCAAAGTTGTAATTTCAGTTTGTTTGTTGAAATTTCAGTTTGTTGTAATAGTTAGCAGTTATTTATTTTCCGTTTCCTGCAATTGTTGTCACCCACACATAGTGTGATTAAGCTTATAATTTGACAACTAAAAATTAAAAATTAGATTTTATGCCTCTTTTTGCCTATAACATTGAAATATTATTTAAATGTCACTGTTATTATAATATAACAACCATTCACTGTAGCAGTCCAAAAATTTCGAACCCATTGATGTTGTTAATAGATTAAAGTGGATCCAAAAAATAGTAATACTTTTAAAAATAAATATTTAAAATTGAAAATAATTAATACATAATAAAAATAGATAGGAAAAAGTGGGGCCCCTAAATTGATGGGCCTAAGGCAATGGCCTAATGCTCAAGACGCCCCTGCTTAGGACTAGGGATGGCAACAGATATGATCTGGACCGGATATTACTAGATTCAGATCCAGATCCATTTTTCATACCTGTATCCAGATCCATATCCAGATCCATCGGGTCCATAAAAATCATATCCAAATCCAGATCCACCGGGTCCACGGATCGGACCTGGATCCACACGTAATTTTTTTGACTTGAATAATATTTCAACATTCAACATACAACCATTCCAGGATAGTACGATACTAAATCAACAAAACACAACAACATTCATATCTAATATTAAAGTCAATGCATTCAGTTTTCAGTAACTAGCAAACTGGAAAGTTCCAATGCATTCAATTTCTAGTGCATTCAGTTACTAAATCAACAAAACACAACATTCATATCCAATGCATTCAGTTTTCAGTTTCCAATTTCAAAATTGAGATACTGGAAATTTTTTTTTCTCATAAATAATAGATGTGTGTGCAAATATGAATTGTATCGACGCTTCAATTTTCTGCAGAAATTTGTAAGCAAAAATTAATCTTTGTTCTCTGCTCTTGTTGGATTGATAAAATCGTACACGTATTTTCTTTTTCTGTTTGTGTTTGACTGTTAATATATCTTTCAAAATCCCAAAACATCAAATATTATATAAATGAAAAATTGTGTTAATATATCTTTCAAAATCCCAAAACATCAAATATTATATAAATGAAAAATTGTTAATATGGACTTTCCTCCATATTAAGTATTTGCATGACTAATTTAGAAACTGATTTACTCTTGATTTTAAGCTTTCCTTTTCTTCTCAAGAAAATACATGCAACAAATTATATTCCATTTATTTTACTTTTACTAGCTACAATTTTCTAAAATCCACATTTCTAGCAAATTTCTTGACATTCAACAAACCTTCACTTTAACAGATGTATCCAGAACAGTCTTGATAAACCATCACAATACCAAGACGACTTAACTTTTGAATGTGTTCATACTCGAACAAAATTCTTAAACAAGAAAGATGTATTAAAGAGATGCCAGAACCCAAACCAAACAACTTCGTCTAAAATAAATGGTTAACCAATCTTCTTTTAGTTATATTCTTTTTTTGTGTGTGTGTAGATTATGAAAACAACAGAAGTTAAAAGAGCCAAAAAACAAAAATCGAACTCATCTTTCGTTGTGTAGGGACAACAAGTAGAGACGACGACTAGGGTTTGTCTTACAGAAGGAAACAAAATGAATGAGGTGTTCTTTGCCCTTTTCGTTGGCTTAAAGACAGGCAGCTGGGCTGGGCTTCGGTCCTTAAAGGACTTGGGCCTGGCCGAGAAAAATAAAAGAAGTTCTAGGTTATGGAGTGGTCTTACTTATGGATGTATAAGTGTATAATGTTTAATATAAAACGGATCCACGGGTCGGATCTGGACCGGATACGGATCTCAAAGACAAGATCCGTATCCAGATTCGATCCGTCATAAACGAATCCAGATCCGATCCGGATCCATCGGGTCCAAAATTTGAAGATCCATATTCTATAAAACGGATCTGGATCTACCGGATCCGGACCGCATCCAGGATCCGTTGACATCTCTATTTGGGACTCCTACTTAATGGGAGGGAGCCACCTAACGTGTAGTAGACATGGTGAGCGGTGACTTTTGTTTTCCAAATATAAGAATTAAAGATATGTGGAGCCAAAGCTATTAAGAAGTGAAAATCACACTAACTGACCCATAGTATAATGTCCTCGGAACTTTGAATAAAGAACATTATGGTGTTACGTGTTAGTCAACTTTATTTCCCAATCAATCTATAATGGAGTAGTATTTTCTATATATCAAGTCAACGTAGTCGATTTAAATAGTTCATAAAAATAAAATAATTTCTCTCATATCAAGCCAACAAAAAAATAAAAGACGGTGTGATCCTGAGGAAATAATTTAACCCTTTAGCTTTATCTTTTATCTCTCTTCCTCTTTTTTATTTTCTTTTCTATCAGCAGAATAGTAACATTCAAATTACTGGATGCCGAAGCAGTTCTTTTATTTTTATGTGGCAAAGCAAATACGTCTGCTTTCAAGTAGCATATAGTATTAAAAAATACTTAAAAACCCGAAAGATATTTGTAATATAATATTATTATTTACTTCGAGTCAAGCTTGTACAATTTTTTTCAAAACATCTCACACCATTAAAGTGTTCAACACTTTTGTTAAATATACATAGGATATAGACGATATACACGTGTATATCCTATGTATATTGGTTCTCGGATTTCACCTTGTACCGTGTAGAATTGGGTAGTATTTTAGTATCCTAATTTAGGTAATGTTGTAATGTAATTAGTATTGTACACTTACCATAATATTTGTATTACCATAATTGTATAGTTAGTATCCAAGTAGAATAAGGTTTTAGACGTAGAATAGGAATAAGATTCGCCTATTATGGAAATATGTAAATGTATATATACTCTTTCAATCAATGAAAATAATCAAGGGATTATTTCTTTCATGGTATCAGAAGTCTAGGTCTTAAAATCCTCTCTCTAAATTTCTCCAACTTCCGTCGACCTCCCTTGAAATTTCGAGACCTTTGCTCTCGGTTTTTTCGTTCCGACGAGATCCTCCCTCTTCCCAAAATTTTCTTCAAAATCCCTCAATCACATATTGTTCTATCAATATGTCTACATTCCGGAACACATTTCATCATGCCCTTACAGTTTCTAACATCAAGAATAACACTCCTCTTGTTCTTGAAATAGAAAACGTCCAATATGCGATGTGGGCCGAACTGTTCAAAATTCACGCACAATCGCATCAAGTCATCCATCACATAAGCCCCATGGCTCCTTAGGATACGGAGGTGCCAAAACGCGAGGATGATCCTAAGTTGTAGACGACTCTTGATGCCACTGTCCTCTAGTGGATACATTCCACAATTTCTACCGACCTTTTGCAAACGATTATTGAGCCTGACGCTACGGCACATGCGACTTGGGATAGACTGCGTGATATATTCCAAGATAATCAAAATTCTAGAGCTGTTACTCTTGAGCAGGATTTCTTCCAAGTCAATATGGAAGATTTCCCTAACGTTTCGGCTTATTGCAAAAGATTAAAGGGATTTGCGGACCAACTTCGCAACGTTGGCGTGCCAGTTTCGAATGATCGTTTGGTCCTCCAAATGGTTTCCGGTCTCTCAGAGGCCTATAATAGTGTTGGAACGCTTCTTCGGTAAAGCAATCCGCTTTCGCAATTTTATCAGACTCGTTCTATGCTTACACTCGAAGAAGCAGGCATGGCAAAAAGGGCGGCTACCGGTGCTAGTCCCGTAGTCATGATGATTGAGTCCACGGTTTATCCTACCGGTTCCATCCAACAACTCGGGCCAACACCGCAACAACGGTGGCGGCAAAAAGGATGGAAATAAGAAAAATAATGGCAAGAACCACGGCGGCAACAACGGCGGCAGCTAGCACAATGGTGGTAGCGGTGGTGGCCCCCGCAGTGGTCAGCAGCAGCATCAGCAGTTTTGGGCCCCACAGTGGCCCCCTATGCCATGGCAGTTGGCCCCATAGCCACAGTGTGGGCCAAGCCATGGTTCGCCTCACTGGCAGTGGGCTACCCAGCAATAGTCCAAGCCTACCACGCTTTGGTCCACTTACAGTCAGTCTTCTGGGCTGAGGCAGCAGGCAGGGGTACTTAGGCCTCGGCCCCCGCAAGCCCATCACGCAGTGACACCCACATCTACCGACATCGAATCCGCAATGCACACGCTTGGTTCAAATCCTCCGGACCCAAATTGGTATATGGACACCGGTGCCACTACCCACATGACATCCGATTCAGGTACGCTCTCGTCTTATTCCAATTTGAGCAACACTCGCGGCATAATTGTTGGTAATGGTAATTCTATTCCCATTCGTGGTTATGGTCATAAAATTTTATCTCCCCCTCATCTACCTCTTATCTTGAAAAACACCCTACATGCCCCCAAATTGATTAAAAAATTAGTCTTTATCCTTAAATTCACTACTGACAATTCTGTTTCTATTGAATTTGATCCATTTAGTTTCTCTGTGAAGAATTTCAAGACGGGGAGTCATCTCATGAGGTGTGATAGTAGGGAAGATCTTTATCCTATCACACCAGTTCTAGTCCATCGAGTCAAGCCTTGCCATCCGCATTTGCAGCCCTTTCTCTTTCCTTGTGGCATGCTCATCTTGGTCATCCGGGATCATCTATTTTATCGTCATTAGATAAAAATAATTTTATTTCATGTAAGGGTACGTGTAGTACTCCAAATTGTCATTCTTGTTCTTTAGGAAAAAATGTTAGGTTGCCATTTGTAGACTCAAATTCTCATACTTTAATGCCATTTGATATTATTCATAGCGACTTATGGACGTCTCCTGTTCTTAGTTCTTTGGATCATCGGTATTATGTTCTCTTTTTGAATGATTATTCTAAGTTTTTATGGACTTTTTCGATAGCCAAAAAATCTCAAGTTTTTTCTGTATTCTTAAAATTTAGAGCATTCATTAGAGCCCAATTCCAACGAGAAATCAAAAATATTCAGTGTGATAATGGCAAAGAATATGACAATGGGGTGTTTCGGAAATTCTGTGCTACTAATGAGATCAATTTTTGTTTTTCTTGTCCTCATACGTCTTCACAAAATGGAAAAGCTGAACGCAAAATTCGTACCATAAATAACATTGTCCGAACTTTATTGATTCATGCTTCCGTACCCCCGTCTTTTTGGCATCATGCTCTTCAAATGGCTACATATCTCCTTAACATAATTCCTTCCAAAGGTTTGACATATTCTTCCCCTCTTCAAATTTTATATAATAAGACTCATTCATATTCTCATCATCGGGTCTTTGGATGCTTTTGTTATCCGTTATTTCCGTTCACCACAATTAACAAACTTCAGGCTCGGTCTACCCCTTGTGTGTTTTTGGGCTATCCGTCTAATCATTGTGGCTACAAATGTTTTGATTTGTCATCTAATAAAATCATCATTAGTCGCCATGTACTTTTTGATGAAACTCAATTCCCGTTTTCTAAGGTTAGTACTCCCGTGCCTAGTTCGTATAATTTTTGGATGATGGCATATCCCCGTATATTTTTCGCCATTTTTTGGACGTATTCCGTACCCCAAATCCGCCAACAGGCCCACTGCCCACTGGTTCTCCCGTAACATCACGGTCCAACAACGCTTGGTAAAGAACTCGGGCAACCTCCCCACTTAGTTCTCGCCCAGCTTGTCGCTTCTACACGAGTCCAATCCCAAAGATTGGCCATCGTTTCCCGATTAATTTGGGCCAACAGCCCACTACCGCCGCTACCCATTCCCACGCCCCGAAATTCCCCAAATCCGTCTACTTCTTCCCCGAGTCATCTACCGGTCACTCATAGTCAATGGGGTATTTTTAAACCGAAAAGACATTTTAACTTAAATTCTAATGTTCTTAAATCACCCTTACCCCGTAATTTTGTGTCTACATTGAATGACCCGAATTGGAAAATTGCTATAACCGATGAATATACTGCTCTTATTGATAATAAGACGTGGGAGTTGGTGCCCCATCCTTCTGGTATTAATATTATTAGGTCCATGTGGATTTTTGCTCATAAGGACAATTCAGATGGTTAATTTGCATGACATAAGGCTCGGCTTGTAGGTGATGGTAAGACTCAGCAAGTTGGTGTGGATTGTGGGGAGGCGTTTAGTCCGGTGGTCAAGCCGGCTACCATTCGCACTATACTTAGCTTGGCTCATTCGAAAGCATGGCCTATTCATCAGTTAGATGTAAGAATGCTTTCCTACATGGTGATCTCAAGGAAACAGTCTATATGTATCAGCCTTTGGGATTTAGGGATCCCAAACATTCTCATTATGTCTGTTTGTTGAAGAAGTCCTTATATGGGCTTAAGCAGTCTCCACGGGCCTGATATACGCAGTTTGCTGACTATGTTTCGACTATTGGGTTCACTCATAACAGGTCGGATAATTCCTTGTTCATCTACCATCGTGGTTCGTCATTGGCCTATATTTTGTTATGTGTGGATGGTATTATTTTGACTGCCTCTTTCGATGCCTTACGCCAGTCTATCATGACAATGCTCAGCTTTGAGTTTGCTATGAAAGACTTGGGGCCCTTGAGTTATTTTTTGGAGATTGATGTCACTCGTCATGCAGGTGGGTTGTTCTTATCTCAAAGGAAGTATGCAGCTGAGATCATTGAAAGGGCTGGGATGTCATCCTGTAAGTCCATTTCCACTCCAGTTGATACTAAGCCCAAGCTTAGTGTCGCGGCCGGCGTACCATACGAGGATCCAACCCGCTATCGTAGTCTTGTAGGGGCCCTTCAATATCTTACATTCACCAAGCCAAATATTACGTATGCTGTCCAGCAGGTGTGTTTGTTTATGCATGATCCCGGATTTTAGCACATGAATGCACTCAAACACATCATTCAGTATATTCAGGGTACGCTGGACTATGGTTTGCGTTTATATCCCTCATCGACATCCAGACTTGTCTCGTATACGGATGCTGATTGAGGTGACTGTCCGGACACCAGACGATCTACGTTTGGCTATTGTATGTTTCTCGATAATAACTTGGTCTCATGGTCTACGAAACGTCAGTCGACATTGTCCCAATCCAGTGCCGAGGCCGAATATCGAGGGGTAGCTAATGTGGTCTCGGAATCATATTGGCTACATAATTTGTTGTTAGAGCTTCATTGTCCTATTCAGAAGGCAACCTTGGTTTATTGCGATAATGTTAGTGCCATCTACCTTTCTGGTAATCCGGTTCAGCACCAGCGCACTAAACATATAGAAATGGACATTCATTTTGTCTGCGAAAAGGTTTCTCGTGGTCAGGTACGTGTCTGCCATGTCCCGTCAAGGTATCAAATTGCCTACATCTTTACAATGGGTCTTCCCTCAGTCCTTTTTGAAGATTTTAGGGACAGTCTCAGCGTTCGAAGACCGCCCTCTATGATTGCGGGGTTGTGTTAAATATACATAGGATATACACGATATACACGTGTATATCCTATGTATATTGGTTCTCGGATTTGACCTTGTACCGTATAAAATTAGGTAGTGTTTTAATATCCTAGTTTAGGTAATGTTGTAATGTAATTAGTATTGTACACTTACCATAATATTTGTATTACCATAATTGTATAGTTAGTTTCCAAGTAGAATAAGGTTTTAGAAGAATAGGAATAAAATTCTCCTATTATGGAAATATCTAAATGTATATATACTCTTTCAATCAATGAAAATAATCAAGGGATTATTTCTTTCAACTTTATAATAATTTATAAGTAGCTTCTTCTTTCTTTCTTTCTTTTTTTCTAATTTCCATGTGGGACTTCATTCACACACAATGAAGTCTCTATAGTCGTAATATTTCTCTTATAGTTTATTATTCTTTGATTTCTATTGTTATTTATTGTCTCGTGTTCTTTGCTTGACATACTATTTTGTTGTAGCTATTGCTCCTACCTTACTATTAGTCATAGTATTTCTCCTATAGTTTCTTGTCCTTCGATTCCTGTTATTATTTAATGTCTCTTGTTCTACGATCCTCTTTCCTATTTAACATGCTCTGTTATTTCTTTATTCTGAGCTGAGGGTCTATAAAAACAGTCTCTCTACCTCCCGAGGTAGAGGTAAGGTCAGCGTACACTCTACTCTCTTCAAACTCCACTTGTAAGATTTTACTGGGTATGTTATTGTTGTTGTTGTTGTTGTTGTTGACTTCATTCGTACACACTCAACTATCTCCTCTGGAACTAATCATTATTTATGAGCCAATTTTAAAATTAATTATGTAGAGAATAGCAGAAGAAATATTAAATTGGGGAGACGTTCTACACGCCCAAAATCATTAACTAAGGTTGGAAGATTCAACTAAAGAAGAGAAAGCTATGAAAATGAATTATGGAAGAAGGCTTCTTGATTTTGCTTGAATGACTTTGAATTGGGTTGGTTACAAATAGCTAAGGTTACCCCTATTTATACTTGTGTAAGGATAGTTCTAGATACATCTACAAGAAATATTTAATAAATTTTATCTTCTAAAACAATTCTAAAATATCTAAATTTTGCTTCAAGATAATTATCCAAGATACTACACTAGGCCACTCTAAAACATTTACTAACTATCTAAGAATTTTGTAGCTCCAAAAAATCTATTTTATTTCACACTCTTCCTTAAAGTGATTTTTTGAAACTACCCCAAGCTTGTCGCAAAAGAACTTAAACGATGCTTTTGAACATGCCTTGGGGAAGATCTCAACAACATTTTGTTGACTCCTTTTGGTTCTTCAAATTATGAAGGTTTTTTGTTATCAATTTATCCTGCAAAGAAGCATGAATACGTATCGACAAAATTTTCATGTTTATAGCGGGATGACTTGACAATAGTCCTCTTTGGCCTTTGAAAAATATTATGTGAATCATCTCATTGTGGAGTTTCATGTTGAATTCTCAGGCTCACTGGATAGAATCAATAGCATATCAGCTAAGAGGAGAAGTACTAAGTCATGCAACTGACTGGAAATCAATGTTAATGATATTTGATTTACTATTAAAAAGAGAATTCTTAGGTGAAAATGGTTAGTAGCTAGGGAAAATGTGCTAGCAGAAAGAAAAACTGAAATAATAATGAATTTGAATAATATGAAATGTTGTAAGATAAACAAATTACCAGAATATACGATTAGCTTTAGTAAATTCTTTTATGAAGCAAGATTCTTACCAGAAGAAGGAATAATTTATCAACAGCTATACTATGACCATTTACCAATACCATATAATATTGAAATATCAAAAGAATATATTCAACTAGAACCAAAAGAAAACATTCTAGGAGAAAGAATAAGAGTACTTAGGGCATATCTAATGAGAAAATGCGAAGAATACAGGTTACATCAAAAGATTAAACAAGATAAGAAAATAGGATTAAGAGAAATATGTGGATTTACTGAAAGAAGATTAATATTTGGATGTGATGATAATAGAAAAGAAAAGAAGTATAGAAAACATAGAAGGCACAGAAGATATGAAGAAAAAGATGAAAGGTATCACAAATATAAAAGACATAAGAAATATAAGAAAAAACCTTATTATAAATCCTATAAGAAAACAAATTTAGAAGATATAGGAATAATTAGGATACAGAGAATAAATTTAGATACAAAGAAAATTTAGAAAAAGAAAGAAATGTAAACCCAATAGAAGCGGAGATAAGACTAAAGAAGAAAAAGTTAAAAGAATGTAAATCTTTGGAATTGTAATGAAAAAGGACACTATGCTAATAAGTACTAAAATTAACGAAAAAATGAGTAAAATATATCATAACGGAACAATTTATAATGAGCTTACAACAGATTAAAGAAGATAATAATATATGGTATGATTACGAAGACTTTTATGTTAGTGAAACAGAAGAAGAATCAGAAGCAGAAAAACTGAGTTATATTAACCAACAATCAGATAGTGAAGATAGTTCTGAATAAAATGAATACATTGGAAAGAGAAAAAAGAAAACTAATAGAAGAAAGAAATTATTGGATACGATCACGAGGTATACTGACATAGCTGATTATGACTTGGCGATTAATGAAAGCAGGGGAAGTATATATTACAATGATCGATATAATAAGATTACCAAGAGACTTGGAAAGATAAGAGAAGAAATAAACAAAATACATTGGAAACAAAGAGAGATAGCAAGACTAATAGAAGAAGCTATAAGGAATCAAACTGATCAATTAGAAATTGAAGAATACGAACAAGATGTAGAACTCAATAGAAGATTGGATGAACCTGACTAAATGGTAGCAATTAATATAGAAGCCCATATAGATTATAAACCGAATAAAATGATAAAATAGAAAATATTCATTGATAGTGGAGCAGATATATGCTTAGCTAGAAAAGATGTATTAGAATTACATAGATGGAAAAGATCTAGAATACATAGAGCTAAGGTATCAGGATTTAATGAACAATCAAAAGAGTTAGATATAATAGCAGAAAATATGAGAATTATACTAGGAAAAACTATTTTCAGATTACCTATAGTATATCAACTGATAATATGAAACAACAGGTTTATTAGGAAATAACCTAGATTATTTCAAAACATAAGTTACAAATAAGATTCCTTTTAGCCTACAATCACCATGTGATAAGTGGATAATATTAAAAAGAATACTACCAGTAAATACATTAAGATTATGTACAATAAAAGCAGGCAGGAGTAATAACTTACAGCGTTAAAAGAAAAAAATATCTTAATAGATTAAAGACTAACTTTGGAGAAAATCCTATGCAGCTATGGGAAAAAAAGAAAATATACGGAGAAATAAAACTGATAAATCCAAGTGATTTAGTCAGAACAAAACCAATAAGATATAGCCCAACGGATCAAAAAAGAATTTGAAATTCAGATTAAGGAATTACTAGAAATGAAGGTGATTAGGGAAAGTAAAAGCCCACATAGTAGCCCAACATTTTTAGTAAGAAAGCATAACGAACTAAAACGAGGAAAGGCTAGAATGGTAATTGATTACAGAGAATTGAATAAAAAGACTATTTTTGATGGATACTTTTTACCCTATAAAAGAAACCTTATCAACAGATTAGGAAACAAAAAATGGTTTAGTAAATTCGATTGCAAAAGCAGATTTTGGCAGATTAAATTGACTAATGAATCTAGAGCTTTAACAGCATTCATGCCCCTCAAGGGCACTATGAATGGAATGTATTACCTATGGGATTAAAGAACGCACCACAGATATTTCAGAGAAGAATGGACCAGGTATTTAGAAAATTGGCAGATTTCTGTATAATATATGTGGATGATATACTGATTTACAGCAATGATTTAAAAGATCATATAAAGCATATAGAACAATTTATTAAAACGGTAAACCAGCATGGAATATTACTTTCTGAAAAGAAATCAGAAATATTCAAGAATAGTATTGAATTTTTAGGATACATTGTGGATAATGAAGGAATACAATTACAAGAACATGTTGTAACAAAGATTAAAAACTTTAAAGAAAGATTAGAGAATAAAGAAAGTATTGAGTTCTTAGGAGTCATAAATTATGTCTCGGATCATATAAAGATTTACCATATCTAAGAAAACCATTACAAGATTTGATTAAAAAGATGTAACCTTTGAATGGAAAGAAAGAGCATACCAAAGGCGATAAAGCAGATTAAAGAAAAGGTAAAATCATTACCAAAACACAGTACCAACGGATCAAGATCAATTAGAAATCTTCTACAGGATGCTAGTGACATAGGATAGGGGCAGTCTAATAGCATATGATAAAGAAGATATTGATAAAGAAAAAGATTAATTTGTGGATATATGGAGGTGAAGCATTGGAAGCCTAACGAGAAAAACTACCATATCAGCGAAAAAAGAATTATTGGCGAGTAAAATTTAGAATAAAAGATTTCATTACCATTTACTACGATAAAATTCATTGTTAGAACTGATAATACTTTCGAGGTAAAGCGTTTATTACAAAGCCGAATTGATCCTTTACGAATTAAATAAAAAAAGAAGAAAATAACAATCGTTCTTACATTGTTATGATTTTATTGTTAAAAATATATACGGAACTAAGAATGTTTTAGGTGATTTTCTTAGCGGAGTATAACAATGTCGATTGTAAACAAGGCGATTTGAGAATATATAGCCAAAGCCATGCAAGAGATTTATCCGAACAAATGAAATGATGATTACCAAATTACAAGAGAATACCCAAACCATCAACAAGCTAGTGGAAGCTATACAAGATTTTTCTAAACTAAAAATCTTACAGAAAGAAACTCCACAAAGAACACCGATTACAATACCACCAGTACAACAGAAAACCTTTGTACCATTCTCGTCTAACTTGCAACCATGCCATCAGCAATACCTTCAACCTCATCACTAGTATCCATGGCAGACAACTTGAAGTATAGACCTGAAGTGATTAATGCTTATGAGAAAATTAACAAATTTTATGATTATAAGACTAACCCTGATATTACACGTAGTGCAAAATGGAGTAAATATCCCAGGTTCATATGCAGCGAACGAGCAAACCCGAATATTATTGAAAGATTATTCACTTATGGATTCATCGACAAGATTATCACAGATGATAAGATGACTAACCTTACCAAGCTACCACAAATTATAACAAGATCAACGGAGCTAATGATGGAATCATTCGGCAAAGGGATCTATGGAATACAGATTTTAGATGCATCAACAGACCTAAAAGGTAAACCTATTGTCATATGCCAAATCTTTAAAACAGGAAGGAACAACACCATCAGCGGGGATGACAAAAATCTAAACCTGAAAATTCCCTGTACACTGGAGAAGTTCCAAGACCGGATAAGCACTAAATGAGTATTTGGACTAATGACATTAAAAACCAGAATAGAGGATATGTTAAGAAATCGGAAAGCATCTGTCATTGGATGTTCCAGAGGAGGAGATGTTGAAGAAATTATGACCCTTTACTATGATAATGATATTGAAGTAAAGGAGACTACAAAACTAACTCTCTTACTCGACAAGATTACCAATCTGAAGCATACCTATGCTGAGGAGACTATCCAACAATATAAAACCATGACAGAACAAAGAAAGCGACCTATGATTAAAACTGATATACCATCACCATCCACGATGAATATAAAAAAAGAGCAAAGTCCTGATCCTATTGAATAAGGAGGGAATTGATTATTCTCACAGGTATCATGTAGATTCATCTACCTGAAACCAAAAGATTATTATGCAGGGAATGTAATTCACTTTGCATAACCCTATTGAATATTGGTTAGGGAATGTAGTTTACTGCATAACCCATAAAAGAGGTCCTATGGACCCAAAACAGATTATGGCCTGATTGGCCCAAAAAATTACCTAAACAGATCCTATGGATCTAAGCGGAATTAATTAGCGTAACCCGGAAAAAGGTCATTACGACCCCGAAAGAATATGGTTTAACATAGTTTAAACTATGTAAAGCCCAAACAAAAAGGCTTTAGTGCTGACATGATTATGGCCTTACGGCATTTAAAAATGATTCTGATTGAATATCACAGAATATCCCAAACAGATATTTTCAGAAGAAAATTATCAGCCAGTTGATTAGAAAGTATGAAAGCAGGATAAGCGGCCGAGCAAAGAAAATGACATTTTCCACGAAAGTCATGCGGTATGACGGTGAACAAATAGCCGGATAAAGCCAAAGCGAATGGGCGGTAGCCAGTTAAGCGAATCTTGACAAAACTGACTTTACGAAAAGTAGCGGACATGCACTATTGCCTTTCGACTTTTTGGAAAGCAAAGACAAAAGCGACAAAACAACTTTGCGAAAAAAGCAGACAAAGGCCTTGTAGAAGCGTAGCCTTTATGACTTTTGTAAAAAGTATTTTAATACGATTCTTGTTACTTTATGACTTTTGAAAAGTAATACTGTTTACTTTAAAAAAGTTAAGAATAGTGAATAGCCGAGGTTATCTATATAAGGAGCCTCTTGTCAAGACGAAGGATCATTCAAAAAATTCGGAAATACAACTTTACACTTCATAAAAATTCTCTCAATGTTCAGTTAAACAACCCTTAGTCTATAATCTATTATCAACTAAAAGAACACGAGAAGTATAATCAATTATCAATCAAAGAACACCATAAAAGCAAGAGTAAAAGTACTTTGATAATTTATGATTCAGGACTATATCCGTTTAAACACATCAGACGATTATCAGAGGATATCTGTGAGGACTCCCAGGCACCCAGGACATTGATCCCGTGAAGTCAGGAGACGTTAGGGAGGCAGCGCCATAGGTGGGTTGAGCTACTCAGGTGATCTGAAAATCTGAATAGAGGTATGTGCTTGAACTATATGTTTCTAATTATAAATTGGATAAGTATGACTGCTCTATTGTTATGATGTGTTTGGATATTGATAGGAGATTATACTATGATGTTTGAATGTTGATAGGAGATTATAGACGCTTTATTAAAATATGAAATCGAACTCAAGATTACTACATGTTTATTATTTGATTAACTCTGAAAAATGATTAATTATACAGATTACCATCTATGTTCTAACCTCTAGGGGTATATAGATGATGAAAAGATCCGCAAATCAGCCCGATCAGAATTTGGTATCAGAGCTTGTAAAAAGAACAAGTCTTAAACAATGAAAAAATATCCATCGTTTAGACAAGTCAGAATTTTGAATAAAATTTTATGGCAACATAAAAGATCAAAACAGTTACTGATTAAAACTAGAAATAAGCAGAGAATGATAATTGATTTAAAATAAAATTGGTTAAACAAATTTAGAAACTTTAAAATCATATTATCAGAAAAAGATAAAAAAAATAAGCCTAGAAGAAATTTTGGCTAACATAAACGAACAAAATTATGCTTATGAAAGATTAATAGAATTAGATATAGAGATAAATGCATTAGATCTAATGATAACAGAAATAAAATTAGACTTAAAATCAGAAATAGAGTATTATGGATGAAAATAGATTAATACAATTGCACGAAAAAAGATTACAGTTAGACAGAATAGTTGAAAGACCACTTACTTACAATAGAGATATAAATCAACACATTGTAAGCTGCAGAATAGCTATAGAAATAATAAAAGAACATGACAAACAACTACGAGAAAATTATCAAACAATTAATAAACAGGAAGAAAAGATAACATTCTTAAGGAATTTATCAGCACTAAGAGAATAAAGATTAAGGCAAAAAGACGAAGAAATCGATAAAATAAAAGAACAGAAATTAGGAGAACAAATAAAAAATGAGAATGAGATTAAAGATTTAAAGGAAATCATAAAAGAACAATATAAATACATAGATTTACTAAAATATGGATAAAGGAAAAGAAATACAAATAGATTCAAAGGAAATATATGATCAAATGAATACTTATGAAAGAGGAACAACTCAAACACTAAGTTTTAAACCCGACACATATCAAAAGATTCAAGATGAAAAAGAAGAAGTATCGGTAAAAAAGATATTTAAAACAAAATGGTTTGAAAGGAATAAGGAAATAAGATACATAACACATAAACATGAAAATATAATTGATACTACTAGTACAAATGGCAGAACTAAGATTAATTTAATAAGTGATGAAGTAATAAAAAGAGAACTAGCTAAATTATCGAATAAAGAAGTAAAGAAATATAGAAATATTTACTTTGGAGGAGTAGAATTTACGATAAAAGCATATTTTCAAAAGAATATTGATACACCAATACAAATCTATGTATTAGATGACAGAATATTAGGAAATTTACAAGATGCATTAATATCTGTAATAAAAAGAAATTTAATATATCAAAAATTGAAATTTATTATACAACCAGACTTTAGCGTATCATTAAAAGATGAACATAAAGATTTAGCTTTAACACTATACTATAAATTAGATGGAATAAACATGCCACCAGGAAGTAAAGTAATGAGTATAGAAACAAAAATGATATACTCTTTAACTGGAAATCACCATGTAAAGAAACAACATGAAATGAATATAATAGTACCAAAAATGTATAAGGAAATACTTGAGCAAATTGAGCATAAGGAAAACTCTAAGATAACAATACCAGAAGAAATATTCATGGATTTTAAAACAAGAACTTTAACACCTTCAAGAAGATTAATACCAAGAATAGAAGGATCTAGACTAAGTATAACTAGAGAATCGCTAAAAACACAACAGAATATTTTACCAAGTATACAACCTAGGACTATAGATTTAATAAATATAGTATAGCAGTTAAAAATCAAAGTTATAATATTTAAAAATATGATAACCATAGATGGAATATGAGAAATAAATACGAGGAGCAATTAAAAGTTTTATACACATAAGCAAGATAAATGAAAATGAGTGTAATATAATAGAACCTTAAACTTATAATTACCCTGAAAATGAAAGAGAAATAATAATTACTAAAAGTATAAATTTGAGATTCAAAATCCAAGATTTAGAATATAAGATAAATATAGGAGTAATAGAATATGATAGCTTAAATGAATTATTATTAGGAAGTGATTTTTTGACTATGATAAACTACAAGATAAACAATAACGGAATAGAAATAAATGATCAAGGTAAAACCAGATTCATAAATAAAATATGAACGTACAACTAAAAATAATAAAGAAAAAACAAAAACTAAAGACTATAAAGACGGCCTTATCAAGAGAAATATATTCCCAATTAAAATACTTAGAATACAGCGCAAAAGAAATTAAGTTAGAAAATGATATAGAACGACTAGAAAAACAATGCGATAAGTTTGATAAGATATGGATAGATATGGACAACGGATGGAAAAAATGAATAAATAATCCTGACTAATCCCAATGATAAGATAGACGAGTTATGGGAAGAAATAATATTAAAAGAAAAAATGAAAAGCGTCCTACTACAAATGGATGAAATAAAGGAAAATCAAGCTAAAACGCAGCAAATGATAAGAGAAGAATTGACTAACTTATGGAATGTATCTGAAATACCAACGTTTAAATTAATATTAGAAAAACTAAATATGTTATTAGAAGAAAAAAGCAAAGAAAAACAAGTAGAAACTAGTAATGAAGCTATGCAGTAAAGATAATCACGATAACTAAAGTGAATACTCATAAACCAGAAATAGTACCAATAGATGCTTGGAAGAAGTAAAATACAGTAATGGTAGACATAAAGTAAAGATAAAACCCGGAGTTATCAAAGATGTAGAAACTCTAGACAGGACTAGTGATATTAAATAAAGAAGGAAAATTCTAATGGAACCTAAGTGGAATTACATTTTTAAGAACTCATGGTAAAAGAGATTATAGAAAAGAAAAGACATAAATACGAACCTATGCGATCAAAGTCGGTAAAGAAGAACACCAAAAAAGGAAGAAATGCGAAAAAAACGTAGAGAAAACAACATATGAATACCTAAATTTAAGATTAGATAAGCAGGAACAGGACCCGGTGAATTAAAAGCGAAACGTAAAATTAAAAATCAAATGATAATGCGAGAATGGTATGACAAGTATAAAAAATATAAAAAGAAAACATAAGGATACAAAAACCTACTAAGAGAAACCAGAGTAGAATTAAAAGAAACAAAGGAGAAATTAAAGGAAGTTAAACAAGAGTTCTGGGAACTCGAGAGAAAGAAATACAAATCCTACTTGAGCAGTTAAAAAGATTAAAAGGAAAAACAAAAGTCACGAAAGATTAGATTAAGTGATGAAACTACCTCGGATAGTAATACTGAGAGGAAGATAATCTGAGAACAAACTAATCAAGAACTACAAGTAGTAGAATTCATAGAAAGAAGATTACGAGAACACAGAAATCGTAAAGAAAATAACCAAATAATAGAAGCTTTGCAAAATATGAAAAGAAGTAGCGATAATAGAAGATGAAGGATAGCGATATAGAAGATGAATATGATGGGCCAGATAAAGCAAGATTGAATCAGAAAATATAATTAATGAAGATGCAAATGATTATCCCGAAGAAGAATTAGTAGACCCTAATCTAGAAGTAATAACAAGAAGAAGAACTAGATTACCAGATCATATACCCATTGGACAACAAGCTGAATTTAAAGAATTTGTAGGATCAATGACCCAAGGAGTAAACTATAATGGATACTTTTTAGATTTAGATAATGTTTACGATGAATAAGAAGTAGGAAGAAGAATAACAGATTGAAATTTAGGAATGTATATAGCATTAATGAATAGTACACAAACAGAAAACCTAGATTATATGTATGATCTAATATCTAAAACACTAATTGGAAAAGCAGCATACTGGATAGAATCTCAGGCTCCCCCTTTCTCTTAGCTCCTCAACAATTGTATTATCTGCAAACACACCTGTAATAGGTGAGTTTGAAACTCCAGGGTTCAATATTCTAGAACCCTCTTCTTCCGATGCATCTCCATAATACAAGAAAATTTCATTAGTATCAACCTCCTCATTTGTGTCAGTAACGATCTAACCATCAATTTTATGCGAAGCCTAAGCACTAGTGTAGGATCCACCACCAGATTCCCTTTTTAATTCTTGAATAAATTGTTTGTCTTCTTTAGAGCTTACAAAAATCATATCGTATGTCTCTCCCTAGATTCTTTCTCCGGAATGGTCACCATTAGTGTATATAGTTTCAGAAATTTCTTGCTCAGGTTCTACTCAAAATCCTTAACGTCCAAATTTGTATTACTAGTTTCAAGATCTTCTTTTTTTGATTTCTTCGATAGTAGCTATGACATCACTAGTCTAAACGTCTGAAAAATCTACTTGTTTTTTGTTGATAATAACAATGCCTTCCTTCTCCACATACTGTATTATTGGCTTTCACAATGACACCACAACCATGGCATTCTCGGAAGTTGAAAAAATAGATTCATGTCCACTGAGATGACACCTACATTCTAAATTCATGATTCAATCTCTTTTAAAACTGATGGAAGTCATGCCATCTACTGCTCGAGTCTCAACTATGAAGCATCTTTCCAGTCATCTTCTTCTTCAGCAACTTTCTCAGTTTGAGTCATATTTCTCTTTTTTGCTCGACAATATCTTTTTATGTGTCCTATTTCGCCGCACTGATAACATTTGAGAGTCTTATTATAGTTATTTGTATATTCTCCCTCCTTTTCTGGCGAGCTTGAACTACTTTGAAATAGAGAGTGTGGCCTATCTCTAGCTGTTTTCCCTCTGAAGTTCCTTTTGTCGGCTACAAGAGCATTTCCTTACCATTCTTTAATAGAGACACTAATCATTTATTTGGATAGTAGCTCTTGTGATGATAACAAATTCTCAAACTTCTCCAATGGTTGTCGAGTCCATACTTGAATTGATGTAGCAAAAAGAATATATTCTGATTTCAAAGCACGAATGATAATTCTTTTCATTCGTGCTTAAGAGATACCCTCTCCCGAATTTAATAAAGAGATCTCAGAATATAAGTTCTTAATCTTAAAAAAGAACTCGGCAATAGAAAGATTACCTTGAGTGGTGTTAGCCAATTTATTCTCCAATATATGTAGTCGAGCTTCATCCTTCTTATTGAACAACCAATCGAGGGTCCTTCATATATTTCATGAGTTGAATTGCACCTTATTAAATGATCAAACAAATTGTGGGAGATGAACCTCCTTAGAATGAATTTTGCTTTCACATTAATCAGCTTTCAGTTCTTGTATGCACCACTATTTTTCAGTTCGTCGACATGAGGACTTGTGTTACTCCAATTAACAACATCTCAAAAATCCTTTCCAATAAGATATCACTTCATACATGTCTTTCATACCTTGTAATGGACTGATTCAACAATTTTATTCTTAGTCCATTAACATGACCGCTTAAATTCATTCAAAAAATCATTTGAATCTATCACTAACCCGATCTTGAAATTAAATTCAAACACCAATCTATGGCGATGACTCTGATACCATATAGAGAATAGCAGAAGAAAAATTAAATTAGGGAGACCTTCTGCTAGCCCAAGATCGTTAACTAAGCTTGGAAGATTCAACTAAAGAAGAGGAAGCTATTAAAAGGAGAACTTTGTTATGGAATAAGGCTTCTTGAATTGGCTTGAATGATATTCAATTGGGTTGGTTACAAATGACTAAGGTCACCCTTATTTATACTTGTGTAAGGGTGGTTCTAAATACTATTATGGATACATCTACAAGAAATATCTAGTAAACTTTATCTTCCAGCAAACCCTAGAATATCTAAATTTTCTTCAAGATAATTATCCAAGATACTACACTAGGCTATTCTAGAAACTTTACTAAATATCTAGGATTTTCTGTTGCTCCAAAAAATCTACTTTATTATTTCAAAACTATGTGTCCTACATCATCTGAGTATTTATGACCACCAAGCTCATAAATTTTTTCTTTTAGTGTGTCTCCAAGCTATGCATGAAGGTGAAAACAAATACATAAACAAGAAAAGGCAATAAGTAGGTTCCCACACAATCACTCTTCCATCACCATACTCGTCCCACAAAATTATTGTCTATGATATCAGTTGTTGGGATAAACAGTGTGATATTGTCCACTTTAGTCTAAGCCAACACAATGTTTTCCAAAATATCTCACACCAATAAGAGTATCCCATACTTAATAAGTAGCTGCTTCTTTTTTTCTACTTTTCGTGTGAAACTTTATTTACACACATGTCGCGACCCCTTTTAAGGATCGTGGTGGCACCTACATTTATTGCCGGTAGGCGAATCACTCTCAATCTCAAAACTAAGATATACGAATAAATACGGAAGAATAGTAAATAATAATAAGCCTCGTCTATCATAACAAGAAGATGCGGAACATAAGCCATAAGATCAAAACAAAACCCCCAAAATCTGATATATGATACAAGAGCACTAATAATCCGAATACAAGTCTGAAACTCAAGGACAACATAGTTCCAAAGCTGAATAACCGTAATGAGAATGTATAAAAGTGTCTCCAGAATCAATTAAAGACATAAAATAAGTTATGAGCATTTTCGGGGCATTAAAGAAAAAGCATCCTCACCCTGAAACACTGAAATACACTTGTCCGGACTCACACTTGAGCTCGCAAATTGATAGTAGAATCTGTATCTACATCAGAAAAGATGTACAAAGCGTACCTTGACACAATAATCTGAGCGCTCCAGACTGGTTTGGGTGTGCGTGTTCATGTAGACATCATAGGCTGAAAACGACGGAAGACATGTAACTGAGATAAATATCAAGTTGACACCAAATAGTCCTATACTAGACCATTCAACAACCCATAAAAGTCACATTGTATACATATCAATTCACTACTTCATCAAGTCACATTGTTCACATAAGGTTCCAATGACAGTCAAGTACAATTAATCCATACACATATACATGGATCTTACTATCATAGTACCCACCGACTTGTACTCTCTTATCAAAGTCATATTCATGCTTAACCCCACTTACCCAACTTAACACACCAAATAACAAGTCAACACTTAACTTAACACACCAAATAACAAGTCAACACTTAGATCACAACAACCCTTTAGAACGCTTTTCAAGAGTATTATACTTAAGCTAACTATAATGACATACTCCTTATTTTTCTTGGCCTTTAGGCTTAGTCGGGTCTCTATATAATTTAAGTCTGACACACATAGATCATTCAATGCCTACCTTTCCAATAGTGACACTTATCACAGTCTCTTTATTAGACTCGTTACTCAGTCACACGGTTGATTATCAGACAACACACAATGCACATAGTTTTCCTGGATCTAGACAATAGTACTGACCTATTGACATTCCCGACCACATTAGTAATTAACATCAACACTTAGACTTAAATTTATTAAACCACAAAGACCCACACACTAGAAAGCAAGCCACACACGACAACCAAATCAATTCAACAATTTATCCAAGTATTCATAGAGGTCAGTCTAATCATGAAAATCAACCCGACTCAATAGAATCAAGCAAATTTTCAAGTATTCACATACACAAGTCCAATCATGGCAACCAATCCATATTACCAATCAACAGATAATCAATGCAATGAGATGTGTATGATATGAACATAATCCATATGTCAGGTACCTTTTCCTATAGTATACAAGTAATAAAGTTTTTATTATGATCAGTCATTCATGGGGGACCCACAAAGTCCATATACTCTCTCCGGAATTTTCCATCTGAGATTAGCTCTTGGCTGAATAATAATTATTGCAGGCATGCAACCTGCTCCATCACGTTTCATCATATCCGTTGCGGTGTGCAACCCAAACCATCCGTATTATCATCATCTAAATATTGACATAATCTCATAAGTATTTTGCCTTCCCAGTCTCTTGGACCCACAACATTTTCATACCACTCTATATCAATATCATCAGAACTATGAGTGTATGAATGCAAATGACAATACAAAGAAAGAGAACAGGATGTATGAGATGCAACCAAGTATATGAGATGAATACCACATGAACAATAATCCAAGTACATTCAGGATATTGTATCAAGCAGTCCAACCACAATAATCCAAGTAGAATCAGGATATCATATCAAAGCATGTGTGATGAGTAAACACGACAATGTCAAATATGGCGACAAGCCCAATTGACAACAGTCAAAATTAGCTTAAGGTTGATTCCCCAAATCACCCATCATCACAGTTCAACACTGGTATCCACTTAACTATTCATCACAATTATTTGAGTGGGACCCCGAACACACCCAATACCCCTCAACATTTATAACTACTACATACTTCTATCAGAGTCTAAAAAAACTAAACCGTAGCCTATCTTATTGTTGAGCAAGAGCTGCGACCAATCCATCTTCAGTGCCAGTCTCGCCCTTTCGGAACGCCTCGAAGTGATTGTAGTCTAACTCGTATATATTGTATATTAATAATAAGCTAACACAAAATACAAGGACACAATCCTTAACCACATCAATACTTCTAAACTAACTCCGGGCCCACAGTTTCAAGATTCAAACTTTATTACCCAAAAAGCATACACACATACTAGGTAATCATATCCTTAAGTTAATTAGAAAACTATACTCATTTGAACCTTCAATTGAATATATACAAAAATCCCCAATTGGAAACCCTGGAATTTACCCCAAAACAAATAGGTTTCTATAATCAAATTAAGCTCCACAATATAATTATCTAACATATTACATCACCAATTCATGATAATCAAAGTAATCTAATTCACAAACACCCTTTAAATTAATAATTTAATTCTCTTAATCTCATAAGAACTCACAATTCATCTTTCCCAACTTATAAAAATATTATATCACTAAAGTACTTAGAAACATAAAACCAAATCACAAAGAATGAGTTTTCTTACCCCAAAGATAAAATCGCTCTTAAACTTCTGATTTTTCCTTCTAGCGGCTCTAGGTTCGAGGGTATCTATTTTTGAAAAAGAATTCTGACCTAGGAAATTAAATAGGATCTGACCTAGCGATTTCGACCCAAGCAGAATCAATTCTGCTAGTGCGGACCCGCTCCCGTGCAAAACATACTCGCTGAGACTGTGTCACTTGACACCTCGCCTCAGCGCCACAACGCACCCGACTCCGCAGAGGTGCACCGCCCCTGCAGAAGTCCCATCAGCCAAGGCTGAAATTTGACAAATATCAATACTCCACTTCTGCAAGCTAACTTCCCGTAGAGGCAGACACGCAGAAGCAGACGATAGTATCACTGAAGCAGACACCCGACACCAGCAATTATGAAACCAAGCCAAACTTTCATCAAACACCCGAAATACTCCCGAGACCACCACGATTGAAATCAGACATGCTCGTATAAGGTAAACAATGCTACAAACTCACTCGTACCCTCGAATTTCTCATTTAACTGAGCCAAGACACACTTTTCTAAAGAATCATCCGGAATAACTAAAAATCCAAAAATTGCAAATAAGACCACAAAATACATATGATTCTCTCGAAAAGCGAACCAATGACTCGACTAAGACATAAATGACCCTCCGGAACTATCATAAGCAACCGAACCTGAAAAACAAACCCATATACTCAAAAATCAACCTAGAGTCAAACTAATAAACTCTAAGGTTCTTATTCTGGGGTGTTCATCCAAAACACATATAAATGGATTTCGGGATCCGTGTCACCCATCCATGGGCATCACAACCCCCAAACGAAGACTACCAGAAGGGTAAACTAGGCAATTAAGAGGCTTTAGCTAAAAATGACCGGACGGATCGTTACAACACACCCAACACTTATGAGATAATTACTCATGAATCACATGATAAATATTAATTGCTTTATTTGGTAAATATAATAATACCAAATAACGCGGGATGTGTTGTGCACTAGACTACCCTACAAAATTTAACAAAGAAAAATTCTTCCATTTTTTTTATTTGAAGAAAACTCGTGTGTTGGTATCCCTTATGATTAAGGGTGTCCAGTGGGTCGGGTCGGCCCGATCCCGACCCGTCCAAATCCGCTACCCGGACCGTCCCGTCCCGATCCCCCAAAGTAAAAAAACAATTTGTCGGGGTCAGGGTTCGAACTCAGGACGGGGCCTGGGTTCGTCCCGCCCGTCCAGATCCCGCCCCAACCCGCCCCATCCCGATCCCGATCCCGTCCCCCTCCCCCTTTGCAAAAATAACCGTTGCAACAACGACTAAATTTTGATTTTGGTCGTTGTGCAACGGCCATTTTTGGTCCCCCCCACCCCATAAACCCCACCTACCCCCTTAATATTTATTTTTAACCCCTAAGTTAATATATTTACACTTTAACCCTATTTCCCAACTATAAATAACTCATTTTCCTCTTCATTTTTCTCATACATCTTCCTACTATCTCTCTAACCTCTCAATTTTTCTCTCTACAATTCTACAAATCTTCCTACTATTAAATATTATATCAAAGTTAAAAAATTGAGAGTGAAGTTGTCAACTAGCTTGGGGATCATCTAACGAGCAAAGTTTCAATTTTCAACCTCGATTACACGTCAACGTTACGTCGGCGTTTGGTACCTTCGTTCCTTCTTTAAATTATTATTGTTACTTAATTTTAATTATCGCACTTAATTTTATTTATTTAATTATTTACCTGTATAATTAAAATGGAAGGATTTAAACATTTGATTATGGGTAAGGGTAAGGGTAAGGGTAAGGGTGCTTCTTCAAGTAGGGGTAATAATGGTAAGGGTACTTCGAGTAATCCTATTTCTTGTCTCGATGATTTGATTGATTTCAGTAATATTGATGAAAATGCTTTTTTAATGATATATCAGTAGATGATGAAATAGATGAATCAGAGTTTAATATAGACGATAATATAGATGACACACCCACTAGTGCACATCAACCTCAGGCTCAAACTGAGACTCAGCCTGAAACTGCAATGCCTCATATTGCCCCTAGTATGAATCGAGACCCCACAAAATGAAAACTAAAATCAAATGCATGGCATTTTTTTGATAGGGACCAAGAGAATCAACTAGCTAGATGTAAATTTTGTAAAAATGTTTATAAATTTAAAACCGGAAAAGGTCAAGGTGAGACGGGAGGTTTACTGAGATATGTACAAGGCGAGCACACAACTAGGTGGAATCAATACCAAGCTAAAATATCAGGTGTGCCAATGCCATATGAGTCGGGACAAGGTTCACATAGTGTCCCCGACCTAGTACAGGGTCAAATTAACCCGACGACGGGGGAATTTTTGGTCCTAAATATGATAAAAACAAAGATAGAGAAAATATGGCAAAATTAATTGCGGTGGAGGGTTTTCCTTTTTCATTTCCTTTCTCTCCTGGTTTTATTCATTACATTCGAGAAATATATAATCCTGCTTTTAATGGTTTTCCTAGATCAACTGTTAGAAGAGATGTTTTTAAATTTGCAAGGGAATATCAATAGTATTTACGTTATGCACTGTATTATTTTAATGGCAAAGTGGCTATCAGTTCTGACATAGGCCGTAGTACTAACGGTAATTATTATTTAACGGTAACATGTCATTGGATAGATCAAAATTGGTATATGCAAAAACGTATTGTAGCATATAAATATATAGATGATAGACACACTGGTAGTTTTATTGCAGATAATATTAATGAAATTAGTGAATACTATGGAATAAATGACAAAATTATGACTATTACATTAGATAATGCTTCTTCAAATGATTATGCTATAAGACTTTTAAAACTTAGATTAAGTCCATCTTTTCCTGATCATTTTCATATAAGATGTGTGTGCCATATTTATAACTTAGTTATAAATGATGGCCTAAAACATTTTGAAAGCATTCTTGATAAAATATAATTTGCTATAAACTTTATTTTTAAAGGTAAAAAATTACAAAGACGCAAAGAGTATAAAAAATATGTCATGATTGTGGATTATCATATAGAAAAATTTCAGAAGAAGTTTCGACTATGTGGAATTCTCTGTATGAGAAACTACTTGTTGCTTACTATTATAGACAACCTATTACTTTATTATTTAACTCCCATAATAAAAATCCAAGGGATATGCTTGTAGATAGTGATTGGGATAAAATTTTAGAACTTAATGGATATTTAGAGAAATTTTATCAAGCTACTAAAGAATTTTCGATATTTATTATCTTACTATTTCAAATATGTTATTTTATATAGCTCTAATATTTTTTTTTACTTAATGAATATATGCAAAAAACCAACTTATAAGGCAGCTATTGAAAAAATGTTCAAAAAATTAAAAAAATACCTTTTTCCTATCCCTACTATTTATATTGTTGGTGTTGTATTAAATCCAACTATTAAAGTAGACGGTTGTAAAACACTTGTAGAACCGATTTATGATTGTGTAGAAGTACTTCTAACAGACCTAACTGAAGAACCAACTGATACACCAACTAAAGAAGCAGTTACGTCTAGCATACAAATCGAATGCAAAAAAATATATATGTATTACCAACAATAAAGTGCAAATAATCAACCGCCTTCTGTACCATCTTCTACTACTTTGCTGCAACCTTATAAAAAACATGTGGTTTCTGCTGCTAGTATTCAATGCCTTAGAAATAAAATGTGTAGTGGTTCAACTTCTTCACAAGTTAGCGAATTTGATGTTTATGTTTTGCAGGGTGTTGTACCGAACAAATTAATTGTCAATGCTGAAGGACAAGAAGACTTGCTGAAATACTAGAGGGAGAATGAGAAGACATTTCCGACGCTAGCAAAGGTGGCCCGAGATGTGTTAAACATTCAAGCGTCATCAACAACGTCTGAAAGCGCCTTTTCTGCGGGAATATTTCAAATTAGAGAGCACAAACATTCATTGGAGGGAGACACATTGGAGATTGCAGTTCTATTCAAAGACTGGATTCATGCGGAGCGTAGGAGGTGCGGCCAACCGGAGACCAACGAATCAGAAGACTACAACTACAACAAAATATTATCCGAGGAAGCAGGAAGCGACGTTGAAGAATTTGACAAACAAATTCCAATTCCAACAGAAGATCCTCAAGACATTGTGAGGAAATTCGAAAGAGTATGGTTGAATATGTAATTTTTTTAATTGCAATTTTAGTATTTTACTATGTCATTTGCAACTTTTGAACAACACCACAAAGTTGTAATTTTGAAATTGTATTACTGTGACATATTTCTATTAAATAATATAAGAGACACAAAAACAGCCTTGAGATATTTTTAGTTATACTATCTTGTTCAATTATTAGAGTGTTTGTATATAACTATATATTATTTTTTTAAATTAAGTGGCAAAAAAAACCCCCGAGTCCCGACCCGACCCCGTTCCGGCGGGATGTGGGACGGGACGGGACCTCCCACTGTCCCGCCTATCCCAGCCCTCCAGGTCTGCCGATATCCGAGTCACGACCCTCCCCCATCCCGCCCCTCCCCGTTGAACACCATTACTTATGATTAGATACCTTCATAGCACTTTTACCTATGAAGACTCTTTCGACTTCAACTTGTGAAATATGTCTGTCCAAAATAGCCACTAGGGCTTCTTATGATAAATTCTTGTCCAATGGGAGCGTACTACCTGGTATGACGTGAGTGTTATATCTAATATACTTCTAGAACATCAACACATGAAAAATTGGATGTACCGTTAGCTCGGGAGAGAAAGCAAGTTTGCACTAATTGATTCATACAAATAGTATGGGGATAAAGTAGTATCATACAAATAGTCACTTCTAAAAATTAGGTCTAGGGCAACGCTTCAAAAGCTATGGCAATAGGTAAATCTGACACATGCACTTTGGTTTAATTAAGACAAATGTAATATAATTTTGACTAAAAATGCTAATTTAAAATTAAAAAACACAGAAAATAAGGTATGTTAGTCCAAGAGGGTAAATTTGAGCCATTGCGGTAAAGGCGAAAATAGATTTAGGACTAATTTTTAACGGAAGATAAAATTATTTCATTTCACATAATTCAAACGCAGTTTTGGTCCTCTTCCGTACATTAAATTAGAAAGAATTGAGTAATACTTCTTAACAAGTGGCGATCATGGATTAATTAATGGAAACCTGTACAATTAGTGTTGGTGGGATAATGCATGCTTAAAGTCTCAAAATAGGAATTTTGTTCACCAGATTCTCATTTGTGTTGTAAATTTTAGAATATCAGCAATTCTTTCAAAATAATGTCAGGATTTTGGGTAATTTTAATTAGGTTTGGCATCTATATTCCTACCTACCTTAGGCATTTAATAGTTTCTTGATGGTAAGTCACCTATATCCACCGGCCTTTTCATGTTATCTCTCTTTCCGTCGCAGTGAGAGTCTACGTACGTACCTTTGATTAAATGCAATTGAAATGTAATTGTTCACATGTAAAAGTTTTAAAATGATTTTTTATTGGTGGAATCTAAATATTTACGAACAAATGAAGATTGGATCAAAATATTCATTACTTGAGTAGGACTGGCTTTTCAAATCATTCAAGGATATGCATATTAGTTGAAGTATGGTGTAAATAATTTATGAGATTAGTGCAATTTAACTGATTATAGCATGTTGATTAGTACTTAATTTTACAAATTATTATGTCGGGTTTGATATATGAATTACCGGTTGTTGAGGTCAGCTTAATCTAATTATACAATAAGTATTTTTTTCACATTGCCCGTGCACAAAACATGACTATGTATATGTAGTCTCATTTATTTGCACTTAATAAAGATTTTAATCTCAATCATTCAGATTTTAATCATTAAATTCGTTTGTTTTTTTTAGATTTAAATCTTAATCATTCAGATCTTAACTATTAAGTATATTTTTTATATGCTACAACCATTTAATGAGTCTCAACAGATTTAAATGATTAAGATATGTAACAAAGTTTTAATATCACTATGATGTATGTTCAAAATTTTATAAAGATATGTTGGAAATTTGCCTTTGGTGGGGAGGTGCGTCCACCCATATTTAATGAATTAAACACTAGTGTTCCGCATGTTGGAAGCTTTGTCTCTTCACACATGCATAATCTACTAAGTGAGTAGATGACCGTAGGGTCAAGAATCGTCAAATTTCGTTGAGAAATGAAAGAGATATTGGTCCACGAAGAAAGGTGTTTGAGGCATGGAAATATGATGTGGGACAAATCTACCACATCGGTGGGAAAAGGAAGAATTGCTCTCTTTATAAGTCTCATAATTGGCTAAGGGTTTGGGACCCCAAAAGGTAACTCATGTGTTTAAAGGAGGGAGGACCTAGATGTGTTTGGGTTCAAGGCTAAGCCTACACGAGCGTCGTCGCCGCCCGCCCTTCCCGTTTGGTCTCGGGTCGTAGGTCGTGGGTCGTGGAACTTTCTGATATTATCTCTTTGGACCCCAAATTGCTTAATATTTACAGTTTGGTCCCTAGAGTTTCTAGAAAATTGAATTTGGGAACGACGGAAGACAGAAAGTTTCTGCCTACTGTTGGAGTTGATTTTTGGGGCGTTAGTGTGCATTAACCAGCCATTACTTGGCTGATTAAATCATCCACAATCAGCCCTTCTTCAACGGCCATAAACAACCTCACTAATGGCCATAAATTTGCCATTAACAGCCCTCCATAATGGCTATTAACAGCCATATTTTGGCAGTTGAGGAGTCCCTCCCTCATGCTATATATTGATGTCTTTTGGCTCAATTGTGCAACACGAAAAACACACAAAACAGAATATAAACACTCAAACAGACAGCAAAAATGAGAATACAATATAATACACAGACAAGCGAGAGAACAAGCTGAAATTACGTCCCTGACAAAGGAATGTAAAACTCAATACTCTTCCTTCCTTTTCCGTTCTTCAGCAAGTCGTTTCGTATTTGTTTTCTTCGTCAGAATCAACCTATTTGTTTTGTAGTGTTGATATTAGGTGTTGTTTTATCTTGGGAGACTATTGCCCGTTAACGTAAAAGCATATATACGGGGCAATCTTGTCTTAAAGACAGAGTGCCATCACTCGACACAACACACAGTTGTAACCATCCAGATTTAGTGTTTCTTGATTTCAGGTTATCAAGATTCAAGACTCAACAACTTTGCGGCAGTTTTGAATATTGGCTATTTGTTTATCCTTTCGGTTCGAACACTTGTAATATTTATTTACTTCTCATACTGCTTTACAATAACCAACAAGATACCAGTTCACCAATTCCATCCATTCACCAGTACAACCATCGTCCACCATCATTAACTACCGTCAGCGACGCCACTGGTGCCCACCATTATCAATTATCGTCACCCACAACTACCATCACAATCGCTGTCAATCACTACAATCAGCCGCCACTTACAATCATCCTCACCAATTTATCAGTACTACAACAACACCAATCACTACCGATCACCACCACCAGTCAGCAATAAATATTGCCAACCACACCCTTATCATTTACCATCACTATTAGCTATCACTATTATCCAGCACAACTATCTGCCACCACCACACCAACTATCACAATCAACCACTGGTTACTATCAGAACACCATCATTAGCCAACATCAACTCCAAATAAGAAAAAAAGCAAAAAATATAAGAAAATTTGACTTTTGATCTACCTTGGAAACAATTTCGTTCTATCCATTCCCATTCTCTTAATTGGTTAGGTCAAAAGGCCCAAGAGCAGTTTTTCTTGGGTTTTGTGGTTAGATCAACAATGATTTTTGTTAATTTAGTCAATGCTAATTCTCTATCCGCGGTGGTTAGAAAGAACTTTTCACGAATTAGTTGTGAATCCTCCCATTTCTTCTCTGGGGCATCCACAATCAACATCATTAGCGATCATCACACAAACTGCCATATAATTTTTAATTTTTTTTATTGATATACTATTAGATTAATTTAATATTTTATTAAATTTTATATTTCTTAATATTTTTGATAAATTTTATACATTCAGATGTTGAAAAAATAAATAATATTAATTATTTAGCATTCAGATCTTAATACAATATCTTATTATTTAGATGAGTATCTAAATTGAGACATGTAAATTTTATTATATATTTTAATATTTAAATATGTATTTGAATTTAGATATTTTGAATAAAATAAATGAGGCCTAAGTAACTAAACTAAAGTAGGCCCTGACAGCAAATCAGAAACATTTGCTGTTCGTTTTGCATGTGGGAATACGCAATGGAATACGAAATAAAGTAGGGGGAACTCTTTGATTTGGTCCTAATACGATTTCTTGGACGAAATCCCCCTTTTCCCACATGTTCACTTGCTTCTTCGTCAATTACTTCCATATTTTCTCAACAATAACAAATAATTAGAGTTCTACAACATTATTAGTACTACCCAATTATTAGTTTTGATTAATTTATATGCATTAATAGTGTGAATATTTTTATATTATTAGTACTTTTATATCCTAATTTATGTGACACAATTTTGATTTCAAGAGTCAAATAATTTAATTTTGATCGTGAATTTGGACATGAAATCTTTAAGCTTTATCAAATAAAATTTATATATTTAAAAATTACGTAAAAAATACTATAAGTCACAATAATTAACAATTCAAAATATTTAAAAGATATTTAAAAAAATTACGATAAAAAAAAGATTTGTTTGAATTTCGAGATTCGAAAGGTACCACGTAAATTAGGACGGATGGAGTATATTTTAACATATAGTAACAAATAGTTTCTTAGTTTTTAGATTACTGATTCCAACTTTTTTTGCATAGCTTCTTGGTGACCTATTAGTATAAAATTCAATTATATTATTAGTGTATAGAAGTTAAGTAAACTCTATTAGTTTGGTCTGCCTAGCAACTTGTGCTTCAATGGGACTCTTCATTCCCATTGCTATTTGGCAGACTTTTTGGCAATAATTTCTGATAATACTCTTTCCTTGTGGTAGTTGAGCTATCTATCCTTACTTGGAACAACTCATTTCTAACCCCACACCCCCACCCCCACCCCTATGAAAACTTGATTACATACAAACAACATGCTCCCTAAATAAGCTATTATACCTCTATATATTTCTTGTATCCCTTATATATGTAGGTGTTTCCTTTTGCTTTTTTTTCACAACAAACCATAACAATCTTGTTGCACATTCCTTTGCCAACAGTTATTTTTCTTCTTCGAGGTTTAATTAGTCCAACCTCTTATAGACTTTTCTTCTTCCACTTCAATATTCTTGAGCTCTCTTATTATATTTTAAGAAGCTTAGTCTAGTTCAAGAGAGTAGAAAATGGCCAATGAAAGTATAGAAATTGAAAAAGAGAGGCTAACAGCGGAGATGGATTTCAAAGATTCATCCTCAGTTGTTATAAAAATCCGGCAAAAATTGCCGGATTTTTTACAATCTGTGAAGCTCAAATATGTTAAACTCGGTTACGGTTATTCATGTAACCCTGTCACTCTTCTTATTTTGGCTACGATTTTTCCTGTGGTTACCCTCACTCTTATTCAGTTCATCGGTCTAAAATTGGACCGCTTATATGATATATGGACAAGTGATCCAACTTTATTCGTTGACACTTCAACCGGTCTAACCGGTTTAATAGTGCTCTTTTTCCTTTTAGGGCTTTACTATGTCAAGAAACCTAGACCGGTCTATTTGGTCGATTTTGCTTGTTACAAAGCCGAAGATGAACGAAAAATGTCCATTGACTCGTTCTTGAAAATGACGGAAGGAAATGGTGCGTTTGAAGATGAGACTATATTATTTCAAAAAAGAATAGCTCAACGTTCTGGCTTAGGTGACGAGACCTATTTTCCCAGAGGGATCACATCCACCCCGCCAAACCTGAGCATGAAAGAGGCACGTGCGGAGGCCGAGGCGGTCATGTTTGGTGCATTGGACTCACTTTTCAAGAAAACCAATGTCAAGCCAGAGGAAATTGGAATTCTCATAGTCAATTGTAGCTTGTTTAATCCAACCCCATCTCTCTCCACAATGATTGTCAACTACTACAAGCTTAAGACTGACATCAAGAGTTATAATTTGGGTGGAATGGGCTGCAGTGCTGGCCTAATTTCAATTGACTTGGCCAAACATCTATTAAAAGCAAATCCAAATTCATATGCAGTGGTAGTTAGCATGGAGAACATCACATTAAATTGGTACTTTGGAAATGATAGGTCAATGTTGCTATGCAATTGCATATTTCGTATGGGAGGAGCAGCCATGCTTTTGTCTAACAAGTCGAAAGACCGATCCCGGTCCAAGTACGAGCTAGTCCACACGGTTCGAACCCATAAAGGAGCAGATGACAATAGCTACAACTGTGTGTACCAAAGAGAAGATGAGAAGGGAATTATAGGGGTGTCACTGGCTCGTGAACTTATGGCCGTAGCCGGGGATGCTCTAAAAACGAACATCACCACGCTGGGGCCATTGGTGTTACCACTTACGGAACAATTCAGGTCAGAGTCACACTCTCATCTAAAAGTTTAAATTGTTCGTAGAATATATTATTATTTAATTACTCAATTAAATGTTTAACACGTTATTTGATAACATGTTAAAATATATGATCATCTCATCTAAAAACTTAAGTTGTTAGCAAGAGTACACTCTCATTCACTTAATTATATGTTGAACATAGACGAATCTAAGGTGGGATCACTAGGTTTAACGTTACTCATTTTTTCCAACTAGAATTAGTATGCACATTCAAAAATATTTTTAAAATATATAAGTATTATAAATTCAAACTCAATCTGAACCTACCGACTTTAGATTCTGATTTTGTCTCTGATTCAGGTTCTTCATGACGTTGGTCACGAGGAAAGTGTTGAAAGCAAAAGTGAAGCCCTACATACCGGATTTCAAGCTAGCCTTCGAGCATTTTTGCATACACGCCGGAGGGAGGGCTGTGTTAGATGAACTGCAGAACAACTTAAACCTAAGCGATTGGCACATGGAGCCATCAAGAATGACACTGCACAGGTTTGGTAACACGTCGAGCAGTTCGTTATGGTACGAATTAGCCTACACAGAATCAAAAGGAAGGGTGAACAAAGGGGATAGAGTGTGGCAAATAGCATTTGGTTCAGGTTTCAAATGTAACAGTGCAGTGTGGAAATCACTTAGGGCTATTGATAGTAATGAAGTGAATGCATATGGTAACCCTTGGGCTGATTGCATTCAACGTTACCCTGTGAAAGTTGCCCTTGCCAAGCCATAGAGGCCTCGATAATACTGTTTGGATTTTGAGAGTTAAATGGTTTTTTTTTCGATCTCGAGTTTTTCATGTGTTCTTCAAAAATTATAAATTGTCTATTATTGTAACGTACAATACTTTTTACATTGTTTCCAATTATGTAAATTTTATTTCAAAATATTTACAGATTATTCCATGTCCGATCCACATTCAAAATTAAAATATTTGACTCTCAAAATCTGAATGGTGTCACGTAAATTGAGACAGAGGGAGTGATACAATATGGTCAATATTTGGTTAATTAGTGAAAAATTACACTCACTCCTGTTCAATTGCAGGTTTTTAGTTTCAACTTTCTGGTGGGCTGCTGATCTTGTTGATTATTATGGTTAGTAAAAGAGAACCATTCTTGTTCATGCAAGTCTAGTTTCATTTTTAGGTGGGCTGCTTGCCTCATTGATTAGGGTATAAAGTACGTAATACTACTACTACTATTACTAAATATAAGTACATTTGACCTCTTCTTTTGCTTTATGTTCTCTCTTTAATAGGTTGAAATGATATACTTTTATTATTCGACACTATAATGCTAGTAACTCTACTTATCATTATTAAGCTTTGTGATAGAAGGAATAGGATCTCTTCACATTTAACTAGAGGTTTGATTTCGAGATCTAGGAGTAGAAAACATTCTCGTAAGTAGGGAACACTTCCTCTTTTAATGAGTTCTATAGGTCACGAATTCAAATTAATCAGGTTTCAAATTAAGCGGCTAAACATCGGATGAAAAAAAAACTACTTATCAAGCTATGATTGAGAACTAACTAGTGGATGCAGCATTAAAGATTATAAGTTCTTAAATATATATATAAGATAATTACAAGTAAATCTCTATTATAAATGTTACTTCCTCCTTCTCAATTTATGTGATATAGTTTGACTCGACATAGAGTTTAATAAATAAAAAAAGACTTTTGAATTTTGTGGTCTAGAAAAAGTCAAAGATATTTGTGTGATTATAGATCATATCGTTAAACGTAAAAGTTAAATGTTAAAAGTTAAATGGAGGATCACTATGACTATAGCCCTTGGTAAGTTTACCAAAGACAAAAATGATTTATTTGATATTATGGATGACTGGTTACGGAGGGGCCGGGGTGAAATGCCACTCGAACTCAGAGCTAGCTGGTTCTCCCCGAAATGCGATGAGGCGCAGCAGTTGACTGGACATCTAGGGGTAAAGCACTATTTTGGTGCGGGCCGCGAGAGCGGTACCAGAAAAATTCCCAATTCTCCTTTTGGGGCTTCAACTCTCACATAAAGTTCTTGTTTCGACATTTCAAAACTTGCAGAGTGGGTGATCTATTTAGCAATACAGGATGTCCCTGCATAACTTCTTGAAGGATTTCTCATACAATCGGCTCTTTTTGTCGAATTTTACTCTTAGCAAAGTTGCAAAATAAGAAAATATATCATTCTTTTTTAAACGGACTAAAAAAGAAAGTGTATTACATAAATTGGGTCAGGGGGAGTAAAAAATTATAATTTGATAAAAATGATAATTAACTTGCTATAATAGTTTAAACTATATTAATTGTATAAAAATGGTAAAATAACACTGTATAACAATTTGAAGAAAATATTTATCCGAATTAGCCTATATTTCTTAAATTACCCGAAAAGGCCCAATATTTGACTTTTCTTTCGGTAGTTCCTTCAGCTTCTTCTCTCCTTCTAACTTCGCTTTCTTCTTCTCTGTTTCTCTCTTTCCCTCTTTCCTCTTCTCCGTTTCTCTCTTTTTGTTCTCAATTTTTTGGGTTCAACTCGGAGGAGAAGAATGAGGAGAAAATTGGATCGGCAGTGAAGGAATCGAGTGGAGAAGGGGTGACAGTGGTAGTGTCAGAGGTCGGAGTAGGGGTTACAGCGGCAGTGGCGATGGCGGTAGGGATAGATCTATCTTTAAAAGTTGAGAGGCTTGAAGGGGAGAGGAGGAAGGCGTTGATATCTGGATGTTCCGGCGGTGGGGGGGGGGGTTGGCGAAGGTAGAGTGGGGGTTACAATGGCAGTGGCGGTGGCAGTAGATCTGTCTTTAAAAGTTGAGAGGCTTGAAGGTGAGAGGAGGAAGGCGTTGATCTCTGGATGTTCCGGCGGTGGGGAGTTGGCGACGGGGAGTAGGTGATGCCCATTGTGGTGGTCAGTACAGCGGTGGACGAGGGGAACATTTGTATAAGTTTGTATAATTTTGTATAACAGTGTAAAAATGTGTATAAGCATCTCTTATATACTATTATACAAGGTTGATACATTGTCTCCGATAAGTGTATAAAGTTGTATATTATTGTATTTATATGCACTTTTATTCAAGGTTGACACGTTGTCTACTCCAAGTGTATAAAGTTGTATATTAATGTATAATGTTGTATACCGGGAAAATATGACTTATGTAAATATAAATTAAAAATATGGCTATAAAAATATAATTTCTTATGTTGAATTATATATTATTGAAATGAAATTATCCCTTTTACACTGACAATGCATACTCCCTGAACCCTTTGTGAATCCTAATCAGCAATCAACATATGCATTTACTTCTTAAATTAAATGCTTAAATAAATTAAAACTTACTACTTGCTAGAGCTGGGAACAAAAAGAAAATGAGAGATGTAGATAGAAAGCAAGAAACCGAATATTTAGCTTTATGGAATTAATGAGATTTCGACACTCCGATGTGTCAGGGTTCGTTTGAGTCTGTAAATGTATATGGTACTATTTTTTGATAAATTAATCAAATCTAATCAAAAATGGACTTTTGCATATGTGAAAGTTGTCTTGATCTTTCCTCAATTTCGGTTTGGTTTCATTGATTAACAATACAATTGTATTTATAAACTATAAAATAAGATTGTTAACGAGTTCTACATCGAAAATGAAATGGGAACATGGACTCCTTATATGGACTTGGACAGTCCTCACCCTACAAGCTAGCTTTTGGGATTGAGTTAGGCCCAAGATCCAATCTTTACATGGTATCAGAGCGATGTCCATTCAAATTCTTTGTTCACCGATGTTGGACCCCCAAATTATATTATCCACGCTCCAGTTAACAAGGTCTGGGCGTGCGGGGGAGTGTTAAGGGTCCCACATCGAATATGAAATGGGAACATGGACTCCTTCTATGGACTTGGACAATCCTCACCCTCCAAGCTAGCTTTTGGGTTTGAGTTAGGCCCAGATGCCATATCTTTATATGGTATCAGAGTCAGACCCGTTTCATTTCTTTGTTCACCGATGTTGGGCCTTCAAATTATATTGTCCACGCTCCAGCTAACGAGGTTTGGGCTTGCGAGGAATATTAAGAGTCCCACATCGAAAATGAAATGATAACATGGACTCCTCATAGTTGAAAGTATGTATGTCCTAGAGACAATCATTACTAGGGACAAATGTACTTGAACACATTCATAATATTAATAAAATTAATATTTATGGCATTTGTGATTATTGAATTATTATTTGATTGTTTGTAATTATTCATTAATGTGCATTATTTGAGCTTACGTTGTCATTAATAGAGTAAGATATTGATAATAGAGCGTAACTCTAAAATATCCTCGACTAATGATCATCAAGAATGGGATATCGATGATATGTTATAAGTCGACATGTGGTCTGCATCACATTCTTAGAGAATCTAGTATGTCTCACCTGCTACTAGTAATGGTTACTAGTGATAAACACATGAATACTTTTGGAAAGTATTGGTATACCCTGCTGATAAAATATTTATTAGACATATCTAGCGTATTATCAGCATGTGGAATATAAAGGTCTTTTGACTTCAGGTCAGTACGCACCTTGTTTACAGAGTAATGTACTTCGACCATGTCCTAAGCTTAAACTCCTTATAGGATAAGACATGGCTTGTGTTGGGTACATTATGATATAAATTAAGGTGGTAATCGAGCCAAGAATAGGGTTCATTCCTCTATTGGATATTCGAGAGAGCACTCAACTTCTCAGTGATATTAGGTCGACCAATTCATTGGCCAATGCAAGAGACATATTTAGAATATGATCTAGTTGTCGACTAATATAGATGAGATAAAGTGATCAAGTCATTTGGATAGACACATGGCAAATCCTAAGCTTGATCGAATGTGTCGCGAATGAAAGAATTTATCATCTCACATAAAGGTTATGTTTGCTGGATTCATGTAAACGTACTTCATATATTGAGTTCATCGTACGACATAGTCTAGGAGTTCCGTATGGACCTTAATTGGATTAGTGTCGATATATGAAGGCCTATAGGGTCACATTATGTCGATTGTCTCTTCGATCTAAGGGTGTATTGAGAAAGTATTAAATATTCAATTTGGAATCGAGATATTTAAATTGATAATAACTATGGGATAATTTCTATTAGATGGAAATTATTTAATTAAATCAAAATTAAATTTTGGATTTAATGTGCTGAATATACATATTAAATGAAAATGGGAAAAAGAATTTTACGTCGTAAGGCGCCTTGCTGCTAACTCTTGTACGCTTAAGTGGACCCAGTCAGAATGGCCCACTGCCCCTCGATTTTTTGGCCAGGCTTTGAGCCCAACCCTAATATGATGTTGACCTAATCCTCCCTATTTAAACAACACTAAACCCCATAAGTTAAACACACCAATTGTATAAATTAATTCTAGACTTAGAGTCTAGGACGAAACTCTCTCAAACCTCTACCAAGATTTCCTGGATTTCTTGATAGAGGAATACACCGTATCATAGTGCTTGCAGTCGAAGGGATAGTCTCGTGTACTCCCTAAGTAAAGACTCCAGATAATATAATCTGTAAATGTTCTAGTTTTATGTTACATGCTTTGATTGTCATATAACCATACCAGAAGAAATTATTGGGGTAAGTAGAACAAAATTTTGAACTTCCGCTATGTCTACTTATATGTTTTGAACCTAACAAAACCCTACAGTGGTATCAGAGCCCAAGCTGGTTCAATGATTATATAACAATTGAATAACATAATAATATGGGTTAAACATAAAATTGGATTAAAACAAGGCTTATTGAAATCCTACATATCTTGACCGAATGTTAACATTTTGATATCACCCTAAATTATCACCTACGCTAAATCGAGGAAGTCATTTTGTTCTAACTCAGACTAAGTCAAGTGCAGATAACCGGTTCATTGCGAACATGGTGCACGGCGAAGAACGAGTATGAATGGATGATGGTCGATATATGTGTTATTGATAATAGTGGGTAAGGATAAAGGATCTGTGATTTGATCCCTAAATTGGATTTAGGGCTCGAACGATTTTGGAAAATCAACGCAGTAACGTTTTGTCAGGATGTCGGCGTCGCAGCCCTATGGTAGGGCACCGCGGCGCATACTAGGGTTTCAAGGCGGCGCCACGGCTCCATGGTGGAGCGCCGTGGCCCTAATGCTTCATTTTTAATTTTGGACTTTCTGGACATTAGGCGTCGCAGCTGCATAGTGAAGCATCGCGGCCCTAATGCAGGCCAAAGGTTTCTGCCTTGCCAGCGCCGCGACTCCATAGTGGAGAGTCGCGGCGCTAATGCATTTCAGAAGCAGAATTTTGGCTTCTGCCTCACTGGCGCAGCGGCCCCAGCGGTCTAAAAAAATAATTTTTTGTTCAAAATGTTTAACCCACAATTATTATTATAGAGTATATTATTTGATAAGTATATTGTTTATGTGCTAAATGTCAAATTATTTATCATTTAACTTACTAAAATAATGTCCGCAAATAACTGTCTGGGTAGGCGACACCCAGTATGTGTTTAAACCGCTTAATATCATGCTTGGGCAGGCGGTACGCAATAAGTGCTTAATAGACTTTGCATGATAAGTAAGATGTTATATTTGATATAGCATACTAGAGTTGATCTTGGTTAAAACCCTGAATTAAAATGTTCTCTAAAATTTTAATACAAGTCTCATTTGAAATGAACGCATCGTCCGTTATAATTGATTGTAGTGCATAATCATTTTTGGCAAGATGAGTATTTATGCCACAACACTTGCTCTAAGACTACGAGGACTCAAACTCTTTCATAGATGCATGTTAAATATAGAAGTGGGTGATAAACCTTTATGAGTATTTACACCACAATGTTTGCTCTATAAGGCAAAACTCACTTAGATACATAATTACAGTCGCATAACGGGGTTGACTTGCTAGGCTGTCTTGGCGCCATAGTGTCGGATAAGCCGAGGGACGCAGATCGATTGTTTAGAACATTCGATCAAACATGAGTCACAAATTGTTTGAAATTGGTTTAGAGACCTATCAGGTTGTGCTGTTAAAGTTATCAGCCACAGCAAACGCGAAGATAGCATGAACCTGCATCATGGCCCATTATGACCATATTTGATATGAGTCTGTATTCTTTCATGGGGTCGAAGAGTATGTTAAAATAGTGGGAGCTAATTAAACTAAAGGCCATGTTAATTAGTTAACGAATGTGTTCAATAGAAATTATATTAAAGTTTAATTTCAAGTATATCTATTTCTTCAGACTATATATAGAATGTCGAATCTATCACTGAAAATGTTGGTCGAGACAAACAAGTTGACTGGAGCAAATTACCCTGACGGGTTAAGAAATCTGTGATTGGTGTTAAGACAAGAAAGAATTGAGTATGTGTTAGACACAGTGTTCCCCACAGTCCCTGCTGAAGATTCTACTAAGTATGCCCTATTTGACAAGATGGCTTATTAGAAACATCTAGACGATGCTACCTCGGCACAATGTGTAATGTTGTCCTCCATGACCTTGGAGTTACAGAGGCAACATGAAAACATGGGCCCCAATAAAATGCTAGAACACTTGAAGAGTCTTTATGACTCACAGTCTCAGACAATGGAGTATGAACTGTTGAGAGACATTTTCAAGTGTAAGCTGAACGATGAGGGTCAAGTGTCAACACATGTTCTGAAGATGATTGGGTTAATAGAAAGGTTGGCTTCGACTAGAAGGAAGCTACCTATAAATGTATTTGTCAACCTGATCCTAAATTCACTTCCTGGTTCATTTGAGAATTTCATTGTGAACTTCAATATGAATGGGACCAAGGCAAGTTTTCCAGAGCTTCACAACATGTTAAAGACCTTTGAATTATCTACCTCTAAAGGTAAAGTCGTGCTCATGGTGGGCTCTTTTAGAAAGTTTAAACCCAAGGGTAAGAATATGCAGAAGAAGAAGGGTAAGACAGTTGCTACACCTACAGTTATCAAACCTAGAGGAGGTGTTCAGAAGAAGGCAAAGGTAGCTTCAGATGTATGCCTTAACTTCAAGAAGAAGGACTGCACAGCTCCAGGAGGAGCTTAAACACTAGGTGCTCCTGGCTCTACTGGACAAGGTATGTTTGTCATTGAAATAAACATATCTATAAGTAACTCTCACTGTTGGGTATTAGATACCGCTTGTGGCTCACACATTTGTAATAATGTGTAGGGTCTGATTGACAGCATAAAGGTTGGACCTTGGGAGGTAGACATGCGCATTGGAAATGGAGCACGAGTGGATGTTGAACGCGTGGGAACTTATAGACTAGATTTACCATCAGGATTTTGTTTAGAACTAAATAATTGTTATTTTGTTCCCTCATTGACGAAGAATATTATTTCTATCCCAGTGTTAGACATTGCGGGGTTTTCCTCATTTATTGTCAATGACAGTTATGTACTGTCTTTTAATAGTTTTTTTTTGTGGAAATGCTCCGCTTGTGGATGGTTTGTATGTTCTAAACTGTAGTCGTGAAATTCTTAATATGCAAAACAAACGAGCTAAGATAAGTAATCCAAGAAACCCCACCTACTTATGGCACAGCAGACTTGGTCACATCAATGAATCAAGGATAGCAAGATTAAGAAAGTTAGACTACCTGGAACCATTTGACGTGGAGTCCTATGATAAATGTGATTCTTGCTTGAGAGGAAATATGACCAACTAGCCACTTTCTGGGAAAGGGGTGCGAGCCAAAGAGGTACTTGAGTTGGTTGATACTGATGTATGTGGGCCATTTTCAACTCGTGTTAAGGGAGGCTTCCCTTACTTCATCACTTTTACAGACGATTTCACAAGGTTTGGGCATGTGTATCTTATGAAGCATAAGTCTGAAGCCTTTGAGAAATTCAAGGAGTACAAGTCAGAAGTAGAGAAGACACTTTAAACAAGTATCAAGACCCTTCGATCAGATCGAGGAGGTGAATACTTAAGTAAAGAATTTATGGATTACTTGAAGCTTCATGGAGTCCAATCACAACGGACACCTCCTGGAACGTCACAGATGAATGGTGTTGCTGAAAGGAGAAATCGAACCCTATTAGATATAGTTAGATCCATGATGAGTTTCTCAGCTCTACCAACATACCTTTGGGGTTATGCATTGCAAAGCTCAATTTATATTCTAAACAACTTTCTTTCAAAGTCAGTAGAGAAAACTCCATATGAGATATGGAATGGCAAGAAGCCAGCACTTAAACACATGCGACCCTGGGGTGTCCTGCATATGTAAAGAAGATGCTTACTGATAAGTTGGAATTTAAAAGTGAGAAATATTATTTTGTGGGGTATCCAAAGGAAACTAAGGGATACTATTTCTATTTTCCTGGAGAACATAAGGTCATTGTTTCCAGAAATGCAACTTTCCTTGAAGAAGACTATGTCTACAAGGAATGGAGCTGCAATAAGATAGAACTTGAAGAAATTCAATAACCACAAGATAACACAGAAGTTGAACCCTTGTCAAAAGACCTAGACAAGAATTCAGTGGGAGTATTTGGTGAAGATTGGGTACTTAGAATACGCCCTTCAGCCAGTGGGAGTGATGTGAGAGACAGTGCAGAAATGCAAGGCTCTTATACACAAACAATGGAAGATGATATAATGGTTGTACATCATTCCATTCAGGAAATACATGAAAATGACATTCCTGAAAGCTCTCAAGGTGATGGATTTTCTAGCACACAAAGACCTTCTTACAATCAGAATGCAACAAACACTGAAACTCAGAATAATCAACTCCATAGGACCACTAGGACTCATCGTCCTCCTAAAAGACTTAATCTCCTTGTTGAAACACACAATGAGATATATATTCCTGATGACGATGAACCTACAACCTACAGTGAAGCTATGTTAGACATTGATTCGCAGAGATGGCAAGAAGCCATGAAATCTGAGATGGACTCGATGTACATCAATCAAGTTTGGAACTTGGTTGATTTGCCAATAGGGGTTAGACCCATAGGATGCAAATGGGTCTTCAAGAAGAAGATTGATTCATATGGCAAGGTATAAACTTATAAGGCGAGATTGGTGGCTAAAGGTTATAATCAACGGCCTGGGGTTGATTATGATGAAACCTTTTCACCTATTGTGAAAATTAAGTCCATTCAGATTTTGCTTGCAATAGCCGCATACTATGATTATGACATTTGGCAAATGGATGTTAAAACTGTTTTCCTCAATGGTAACCTAATTGAGGAGGTGTATAAGATACAACCTGAGGGCTTTACATCCAAGACTAATCCCAAAGCAGTATGCAAGCTGCAGAAGTCCATTTATGGACTTAAGCAAGCCTCAAGGAGTTGGAATATTTGCTTTGACAAAGCAGTCAAATCGTTTGAATTTGTTAGAAGCAAAGAAGATCCATGCGTTTATAGTAAGCGCAAGGAAGGGAATATTGTCTTCATTGTTATATATGTAGATGACATATTAATAATGAGAGATAATAAGACTCTCATGCAATCAGTCAAGGAATGATTATCCAGCACCTTTATGATGAAGGACTTGTGTGAAGCATGTTACATTCTTAGAATTAGGATCGATAAAGATAGACCTAATAGATTGTTGGGGCTGTCACAGTCCACATACATAGACAAAGTGCTAAGACGATTCTCTATGGAAAACTCCAAGAAGGGAAGTCTTCCTATGGGTCAAGAGATCAAGTTATCAAAGAAGGGTAGTCCTTCTACTATTGCAGAACTTGAACGCATGAAAAGAATCTCATATGTTTCAGCTATAGGATCTATCATATATGTCATGACCTGTACGAGGCCAGATGTGGCCTATGCACTTAGTATGACTTGTAAATTCCAGCAGAATCCTGGGGAAGAACACTGGAAAGCAGTCAAGAGTATTCTTAAGTATCTTAGACGAACCAAAGAATATTTCTTTGTCTATGGTGGACAAGAGAAGCTAGTGTGTACTGGGTACACTGATGCTAGCTTCCAGACAGATCTTGATGACTTCAAATCTCACTCTGGATATGCCTTCATTTTCAATGGCGGGATAGTTAGTTGGAAAAGTTCCAAGCAAGCTACAACTGCTGATTCGACAACAGAAGCCGAATACATTGCTGGATCGAAAGCTGGTAAAGAATTTGTCGCGATATCTGAGTTCCTGAAGGAACTAGGGGTCGTTCCAAGTGCCACTTGTCCAATAACGATTTATTGTGACAACACTGGTGCGATAGCGCAAGCTAAGGAACCAATATCAACAAACAGAAAAAAACATATACCAAGGAAATACCACATACTCAGGGAGATGGTGGAAACTGAAGAAATAAGATTAGACTATGTTCCCACAGATGACAATCTAGCTGACCCGTTTACTAAACCATTAATCATAGTTAAGCATAATGATCATTTTGAAAACATGGGTATTAGATACATCAGAGATTGTCTCTAGGCCAAGTGGGAGATTGAAAGTATGTATGTCCCAGAGACAATCATTATTAGGGACAAATGTACTTGAACACATTCGTATTATTAATAAGATTAATATTTATGGTATTTGCCATTATTGAATTATTATTTGATTATTTGTAATTGTTCATTAATGTGTATCCCTTGAGCTTACGTTGTCATTAATAGAGTGAGATATTGATGATAGGGCGTAACCCTAAAATAGCCTCGACTAATGATCATCAAGAATGGGATATCGATGTTATGTTAGAAGTCGACATGTGGTCTGCATCACATTCTTAGAGAATGTAGTATGTCTCACATACTACTAGTAATGGTTATTAGTGATGGACACATGGATACTTTTGGAAAGTATCGGTATACCCTGCTGATAAACTATTTGTTAGACATGTTTAGAGTATTATCAGCGTGTGGGATATAAAGGTCCTTTGACTTGAGGTCAGTATGCACCTTGTTTACAGAGTAATGTACTTTGACCCTGTTCTAAGCTTAAACTCCTTATATGATAAGATACGGCTTGTGTTGGGTACATAATGATATAAATTAAGGTGGTAATTGAGCCAAGAATAGGATTCATTCCTCGATTGGATATTCGAGAGAGCACTCAACTTCTCAGTGATATTAGGTCGACCAAGTCATTGGCCAATGCAAGAGACATATTTAGAATATGATCTAGTTGTCGACTAATATAGATGAGATAAAGTGATCAAGTTATTTGGATAGACCCATGGAAAATCCTAAGCTTGATCGAGTGTGTCGCGAATGAAAGAAATTTATCATCTCACATAAAGGTTATGTTTGCTAGATTCATGTGAACGTACTTCATATATTGAGTCCGTCGTACGGCGTAGTCTAGGAGTTTCGTATGGACCTTAATTGGATTAATGTCGATATATGAAGGCCTATAGGGTCACACTATGTCGATTGTCTCTTCGATCTAAGGGTGTATTGAGAAAGTATTAAATATTCGATTTGGAATCGAGATATTTAAATTGATAATAACTATGGGATAATTTCTATTAGATGGAAATTATTTAATTAAATCAAAATTAGATTTTGAATTTAATGTGCTGAATATACATATTAAATGAAAATGGGAAAAGGAATTTTACGTAACGGCAGTGGGCCCAGTCAGACGGGCCCACTGCACCTCGGTTTTTGGGCCAGGCTTAGAGCCCAACCCTAATATGGTGTTGACCTAATCCTCCCTATATAAACAGCACTAAACCCCATAAGTTAAACACACCAATTCTATAAACTAATTCTAGACTTAGAGTCTAGGACGAAACTCTCTCAAACCTCTGCCCAGATTTCCTGGCTTTCTTGACAGAGGAATACACTGTAGCATAGTGCTTGTAGTCGAAGGGATAGTCGCGTGTACTCTCTAAGTAAAGACTCCAGATAATACAACCTCTAAGTGTTCTAGTTTTATGTTACAAGCTTTGATTGTCATATAACCATACCAGAAGAAATTGTTGGGGTAAGTAGAATAAAATTTTAAATTTCCGTTGTACCTACTTATATGTTTTGAACCCAACAAAACCTTACAATATGGACTTGGACAATCTTCACCCTACAAGCTAGCTTTTGGGGTTAAGTTAGACCCAAAATTTATTCTTTATAAAGATGTTAATATTAAGAGAGTCTGCAACTGATATGACGCAAAAAAAAATTGTTCTTATAACGAAGATGAATGCTTTAGCCATGCGCCACGCAGGACCTGACAAAAATCCGAGGTTGGGTTAGCGCTATGGTTATGCAACGCACAGGGGGTGCCTAGGGCCCGGAAAATAAAAAGGGACTTCAGACAAACATAATGTTTGTTTATTTTCAGACTTGATTAAGAGCTCTTGAAAGGGTTTCGACCTAGGCACTTCAAGACACTAAAAAAATGATTAACTCGTGGTTATTTGAATAGAGTTTCACCATTTAATCATGTGCTAACATCAAAACACGCGACAAATCTCTAGATTTCTAGAATCAACTTAAAGAACTTAAGAGGGGAGAACTTTAAGGTTTTTTCAAGAAGGCAAAACTCAACTACTCATTTCTATAAGATCGTTGAATAAGTATAAGGGGCGTGATTTACGAGTTGGATTAGTCATTTAGTTTTAAATGTCATAAACTTTAGTTGGAAAATTGAAAAGCGAATGTGATGTTTGTTTCTCAAAATGTAAATAAGAAAGTGGTAGTAACAAATGTGATGTTTGTTTCTCAAAATGACTTGCATGTTATTTTGCTCAGTTCTAAGAATATTATGTACTTACAGGACTACATGCTATGTGTCATCGTTTGTGATGCTTATATTCATTTCATATTTAATTAATGATATGATCACATTTAGATTGGAGAGCTAACTGACCTCCTCTTTTGTGAATATCATGAAGGCAGGGTTTAGCTATCTCATGCTCGTAGGAGCTATTGTTTGCAGTGGGAGATATACTGACACACCTCCTCATATGTGTGAAAGTATATTTATGTCCTAAAGACAATCTGTATTAGAATAAATGTATTTTATACACATTCGTATTATTATTAATGGAGATTAATATTTTGGCATTTGCAAATTATTGAATTATTTGTAATATTCTATAATATACATCCCTGGAGGTTATGCTATTATTAATAGCATGAGATATTAATATTATAACGTAACTCTTAAATGCCTCGACTAATGATCATCGAGAATGGGATATCGATGTTATGTGATAAGTCTACATGTGGTCTGCATCACATCCTTAGAGGATGTAGTATGTCTCACCTGCTACGAGTAATGGCTACTCGTGATGGACACATGGATACTTTGGAAGTATTGATATACCCTGCTGATATACTGTTCGTTATACTTGTCTAAAGTATGATCAGCGTGTGGGAGATAGAAGTCCTTAGACTTGAGGTCAATACGTGTCTTGTCTACAAAGTAATGTACTTTGATCCCGTCCTAAGCTCAAATGCCTTATAGGTTGAGATACGGCTTGTATTGGGTACATTACGATGTGGATTAAAGGTGGTAGTTGAGCCAAGATTAGGATTCATTCCTCGAATGTATATTCGAGAGAACACTCGGTTTCTCAGTGATATTAGGTTGACTAAGTTGTTGGCCAACGCAATAGACGTATTTAGAATATGGTCTAGTTGTCAACTAATATAGATGAGATACAATGATTAAGCCATTTGGATAGACACTTGAAAAATCATAATCTTGATCGGGTGTGTCGTGAATGAAAGGGTTTTATCTTACCACATAAATGTTAAGTTTACTGGATTCGCGTAAACGTACTTCACATATTGAGTTCGTCTTGCGGCGCCGTCTAGGAGTTCCATGTAGACTTTAATTTGATTAATGTCGATATGAGAAGGCCTGTAGGGTCACACTATGTCGATTGTCCGTTCGATCTAAGGATGTATTGAGAAAGTAATAAAATGTTCGATTTAGAATCGAGATATTTAAATGAATAATGATTATTTTAATTAATTCAAAATTGGATTTTGAATTTAATTAAGAATGCGCAGAAAATAAAATGAGACAGTGCAGGAGCACGTCGAGCGTCGCGGCGCCCATACCCTAGGGCCGCGATGCCTCTGCCTCGAATTTTAGGCTAGGCCCAAGGTCAAACCCTAATTCGGTTTTGACCTATTTTTCAACTATAAATAGAGGCATTCTCTTCATTATTCACACACACATTTCAGATTACCATTCTAAGCCTTAGAGACTTAGAATTAAAACTCTCTCGAACCTCTGCCAAATTTCCTAGCTTTTCGAAAGAGAAATACAATGAAGATTGGAGCTTGCAATCGGAAGGGCAACCGCGAGTCCACCTTATAGTAGATAAAGACTCTAGATATTCTAATCTGTAAGTTTATGCTTTATGTTACAGGTTTGATTGTTGTATAACCATATCAGAAATATTGTTGGGGTAAGTAAGAAACAAAATTTTAAACTTCCATTGTGTCTTACTTATATGCTTTGAACCCAACAAACCTTACAATGTGGTCACTCTTTCCACGTACACATGGCCATATTCTGTAACTCTTTTCTCAGAAAAGTTATATTTCCCTTTTAAAATATCTCAATTTTTAATTCAGCTTCAGTTATCAGCCTTCAGTCTCATTTTTATTACAGTATCGGTTTTCAGGATTTAAATGATTTATATTTATATCTTTGAATGTATTCTCTTGCAAGCATGGGCGTATCTAGGTAGAGCGAAGGGGTTCACCCGAACCCCTTTCGCCGAAAAATTACACTATATATAAGGTCGGTTTTCATTTTATGTTAATATATTAAAGAATGAACCCCCTTGATAACAAATGAAATGCTTAGCTCAATGGTTAGGGGATTCAATTTTGTGCTTGAGGATGCGGGTTTCAAACCATGCTAAGTACTACAAATGTTGAGGTCGATTTTTCATTTTATGTTAATATATTAGTGATTGAACCCCCTTGATAACAAATGAAATGCTTAGCTCAACGGTTAGGGGATTCAATTTTGTGCTTGAGGATGTGGGTTTCAAACCTTGCTAAGTACTACAAATGTTGAGGTCGGTTTTTCATTTTATGTTAATATATTACAGAATGAACCCCCTTCATAACAAATGAAATGCCTAGCTCGTTGGTTAGGGGGTTCAATTATGTGCTTGAGGATGCTGGTTCAAACCTTGCTAAGTACTACAAATGTTTTACTTTTTTAGCTTAGGCATTTTCTAAGCTTTTTAAATAAAACAAACAACTCTTTCGCTGGAAAATTGTATATATAAGGTCGGTTTTTCATTTTATGCTAATATATAAAAGAATGAACCCCCTTGATTACAAATGAAATGCTTAACTCAATGGTTAGGGGATTCAATTTTGTGCTTAAGGATGCGAGTTTCAAACCTTGCTAAGTACTACAAATGTTGAGGTCGGTTTTTCATTTTATGTTAATATATTACAGAATGAACCCCCTTGATAACAAATGAAATGCCTAGCTCGTCAGTTAGGGCGTTCAATTATGTGCTTGAGGATGCTGGTTCAAACCTTGGTAAGTACTACAAATGTTTTACTTTTTTAGCTTAGGTGTTTTCTAAGCTTTTTAAATAAAACAACCAACTCTTTCACTGGAAAATTGTATATATAAGGTCAGTTTTTCATGTTATGTTAATATATTAAAGAATGAACCCCTTGATAACAAATGAAATGCTTAGCTCAGTGGTTAGGGGATTCAATTTTGTGCTTGAGGATATGGGTTTCAAACCTTGCTAAGTACTACAAACGGTGAACTTTTTTAGCTTACGCGTTTTCTAAGCTTTTTAAATAAAACAAACAACTCTTTAGCTGGAAAATTGTATATATAAGGTCGGTTTTTCATTTATGTTAATATATTAAAGAATGAACCCCCTTGATAACAAATGAAATGCTTAGCTCAATGGTTAGGGGATTCAATTTTGTGCTTGAGGATGTGGGTTTCAAACCTTGCTAAGTACTACAAATGTTGAGGTATGTTTTTCATTTTATGTTAATATATTACAGAATGAACCCCCTTCATAACAAATGAAATGCCTAGCTCATTGGTTAGGGGGTTCAATTATGTGCTTGAGGATGCTGGTTCAAACCTTGCTAAGTACTACAAATGTTTTACTTTTTTAGCTTAGGCGTTTTCTAAGCTTTTTAAATAAAACAAACAACTCTTTCGCTGGAAAATTGTATATATAAGGTCGGTTTTTCATTTTATGCTAATATATTAAAGAATGAACCCCCTTGATAACAAATGAAATGCTTAACTCAATGGTTAGGGGATTCAATTTTGTGCTTAAGGATGCGGGTTTCAAACCTTGCTAAGTACTACAAATGTTGAGGTCGGTTTTTCATTTTATGTTAATATATTACAGAATGAACCCCCTTGATAACAAATGAAATGCCTAGCTCGTCGGTTAGGGCGTTCAATTATGTGCTTGAGGATGCTGGTTCAAACCTTGGTAAGTACTACAAATGTTTTACTTTTTTAGCTTAGGTGTTTTCTAAGCTTTTTAAATAAAACAACCAACTCTTTCGCTGGAAAATTGTATATATAAGGTCGGTTTTTCATGTTATGTTAATATATTAAAGAATGAACCCCCTTGATAACAAATGAAATGCTTAGCTCAGTGGTTAGGGGATTCAATTTTGTGCTTAAGGATATGTGTTTCAAACCTTGCTAAGTACTACAAATGGTGAACTTTTTTAGCTTACGCGTTTTCTAACCTTTTAAATAAAACAAACAACTCTTTAGCTGGAAAATTGTATATATAAGGTCGGTTTTTCATTTATGTTAATATATTAAAGAATGAACCCCCTTGATAACAAATGAAATGCTTAGCTCAATGGTTAGGGGATTCAATTTTGTGCTTGAGGATGTGGGTTTCAAACCTTGCTAAGTACTACAAATGTTGAGGTCGGTTTTTCATTTTATGTTAATATATTACAGAATGAACCCCCCTTCATAACAGATGAAATGCCTAGTGTCGCGCCCTTTTTTCGACCTTGCTCGGGTCAAAGCGGAGCGCGGACGTGTTCGGGTGATTCCTGGGTAAAAAGGGTTGAGGAGTCGCCACCTAATTATTTTTACGGTGAATTAGGACACCTAAATATTAAACTAAATGCTGCAATGTAAACTCCGATTTTAATGGTCTGCGAAACTAATGAGATTCTAGGTAAGGGTTCTTTATTATCCTAAAGGAAGGGGTTTGGCATCCTTTAAGATCCGCTAACTTGCGGTTATCCGGTCAAACTCATGTTAATTATTACTAGAAAAAATGCATGTTTGAAGCATGAAGTTAAAAGATGTTTGCAAATAATTAATGAAAAGAGATGCATTTTAAAAGATAGATAAATGTAGAGATTTTTTCAAAATATGCATTTGTATGGTATTTAAAGAGAAATACATGTAGAGTTGGAAAAATATGTATTTGACAATTGATAGTAAAACAATTTATTTATAATGCCAAAGAAGTAAAATTTTGAGAATCAATGAATTGTAAATTGACAAAAGATAAACTTATTCGGTATGATTAATAAAGCAAATAAAAGATGACAAAAGTTGTTTTGAAAATCTTGAATACGCGTGACGAGCCTAAAATAAATAAACTAGCGAAGGATTTCTAAGTTTGAATTCAACCGAGCCTACAAATAAATAAGCTAGCGACGGGTTTCAAATCTTAAACTACCCTATGAATTAATCCTAAGTTTGCCTATTCTAAGCATTTCAATAGTTACATAAGTGCGATAAATAATATTACAATACAAAGCGGGATAAAAGCTGAATTAAAGAAAGAAATAAAATAAATAAACTCCGAGGAATAATTCACCGTTATTTACTTTAATCCCTGCAAGCTGTCAAGAACAAATGGTTAGAAATAGTTAAATACAAATAACTTCATATCCGTATTCAAAACAGTAAATGTTTTGATCACGGAGGGCTCAGACTTAAATTTTGAAAAGAACATTCCAATCACGTCGTGGCTGCAAACATATGACTAACGTGGTTTATTTTTGATTGCCTCGCCTACTAAACGTGTTGGTCTCTCGGGTGAAATAGAAAAGATCACTATAATCACGTCGTGGCTGCGACTATATAACTTGTTGGTTATTTTAGTCACCTCGCCTACTAAACATGTTGATCTTGGATGAAATAAAAGGTTTAAGTCTTCATCATTGCCCAGAAGTTATATTTCCGTCTTTGCAACTGTGGAGGCCTCAAAATCGACGGATATTTTTCATCGGCCAGTGTAGTATCGTGTTCAAATCAGTAAAATTTAAATGAAACAGTAAACAGCAGCAGCAGACGGTGAAACAGTAAGCAGAAAATAATTTCCGAAAAAGACGCGGTGTTTAGAAAAAAATAGTAAAACGGATATTTGAATGCTGAAACAGTGGACTAAAACAGGAAAGCAATGTCTGAAAGGTGCGGTGTTTATTTTAAAACAGTAAAAACGGTAAAAACAGTAAAATAGTAATCTGAAGCGGGCAGCAAACTGAAACAGAAAAAACAGTGTTAAAGCGACTGTTTTCAGCCAAGAAACAGCAGCAAATGGGTTTAAAAATAACGCAGTAGTGGGCTGGAAACGCAGAAGCAGTGGGCTGTCCGAAACAGCCTAAAGTAGCAGGATTTTAGCCAAGAAAACAGCAGCAATTGTGCTAAAAATACAGCAGTGATAAGACACCAAATGAGCTCAAAATGCAGGAGTAAAATGCTTCCGAAAAGAAGTGTAAATGGTCCAGATTGCAGCAGTTGTGCGCGGCACACGCAGCAGCAGAATAGTGCGATAATTAACCCAAGTGTTGCGGCAAGCTGGCGGACTCAGAATCAGCTGACCAAAATGCAACAAAACCCATAACCGTAACTATTTAAAGATGACATATATCCAGAATCTCAAGGTGCGGTGGATACCACAACTATTGGTAGCACAAAGAAAGACATAAAGGGGAAGGTAAACTTAAAGACCAGTCACTCTAAACTTCGAATTTGAAAGATAAGAAGACCAAGGGGGCTACCACCATTCATTTCCGATGCCGCAACAAGATTCAAAAGGCTTCTTGAACCTTAGGCATGGCAGGCTATCGAAGAAGGCTAAACCCAACCCAAAGCTTGTCTCCGTTTTCAACCAGCATAATAAGATAATAGGAAAGTTCTGACAAGGCAACTATGAAAGAAAACATTGGGCAATAAACATAGAATGCAGACATGAGCAGTAATATAACACGACACAAACTGGTTCAAATACGCGCGAAATGCTAATACATATATCATTCATCAAGTTAGTAAACATAGCATGATATAAGATAATTTAAAAGATTTTATATGATATATGTAGGCACTTAGCACTTCAACAGGTTGACAGACAGGCTGAAACAGAATTAACTATCCAAAAGATGATATTTTTTAGACACAGAATTGTCTAATCTGGGCCAAAAAATGCATATTTTATTAAGGTAAGCAACGTACATTAATAATATGCTCTAAGGACTTTCATGCTAGCACAAGGATCAAACTTACACTAAGATGAGCAAAGATGGATGCATAATCAGCTCAAGATTGACATGGAAGATAAACAACAGAGATTTACATGGCCATGTGGAAACAACATCTTAAGTATGCAGAACCACAAGCATTAAGGACATGCAATCATAAGTTAATCATTCTAGGCATGTCATAGTTAACATGACCACTAAAGAAGACCTATGTTAACAAAACCCAATCATCTAACAACCTGAATCATATCTGGAGCATGCTGGACTGAACTCAAGAAACTTTAATAGGAACATACATGATTCATCGCTTGTCTTAAACCATAGGAATCACATAAACAGGTCACTGAAGCATCCAAGCACACTCACACAATCACTATAGCCTTGCCATTGCTTAATATGAGGCTTAGATAGCTTAAAATCAGGCACAATCATATATTCAGGCTTTTCTAGGCTAGACATGATCTTCCAAATAATCTAAACTACCAAACTAACATTCGTGTTATGAAACCTACTTAAACAAACACATACATACATCATATAAGTTTGAATCTGAGTCTTAACAATGACATATTGATCATACACAAACCACTAAAATAGACCTAAACTATCACAAGACATTCAAACTAACCCTATTATAATCCTTTTAAAAGGCAAGCATGTTCAAACTCAAGCTTAATCAGGATTTCCACTTAATTAGCGCTAATATCAGATACTTATTTAAGTAAAGAAAAAATATCAGTAGGCTCGGATATAGTTCGAATCAAAGTCACATAACCTCAATGAGTTACTAATATCATTTTCTAACACATGAAATCACATATACATAACCTTAATAACTGAATATCTTAATATAATCATGACCAACTAACAACATTCAATCCAAACAAGATCATATTAAACCCACAATGACATGCTATAAAACTCTAAGACAGTAAACAGAAATAAAAGTAAAGGGGAGGAATTCGACTCACTGACCTTCTCCGGGCAGCGAACCGAGGCGTGTTTCGAGTTGTCGAATCCGCTCGGAGATGTTATTTTGGAATTCTGATTTTTGCGATTTTGGAATTCTGATTTTTAGGATGCTGCTTTTGTAAGTTTGTTTCTGATGTTTGACCCAACCCGGAATGTGGCCCGACCCGGAATCCGAAAACGGTCAGAAGCAAACAGAAATTCCAGATTTCCCTAACACCACAAACCAATAATTTCAAACTATATTTCAAATTTTTGGATTGAAGAACACATGCAAGAATAAAGAAATGTTCTTATGAGTTTCGGATTTCTTAAATTTCGGACCTAAAAATGACCCAAAAATTCTAAGAAACCCCTTCAAAGATAGATTTTCGGACCTCCTCCGAAGACGGATTTTCCAACCTCCTTAAATGAAGAACAAGGGGGATATTTATAGGTGGATTTTCCCCCCCAAGAACGAGTTTGAAATTTGAATTAAAGGTAAAGAAAATCTGAATTTTGGATTAAAGGTAAAGAAAATCTGAATTTTGGAAGCGGATTTTAGGGGTATGGGTATGGTGAAGTGATGGGAGGGGTGTGGTGGTGTTAGGGTTTGGTGGTAGGGAGTTGGTGGTGGCAGGGGCTAGGTGACCGGTGAGTGGGGTCGGGCGTGGGGTGTCTTGGCGATGAGAAGGGTTTGAAAATTTTTTATTTTGGGTTAGGGGTGTTTGATTTTGGGTATAAAGGAAATGGGTTTGGGCCGATGGGTCGGCCGGTTGGGCTGAGGCGACGGGTTGGTCGAGTGGGGTCGCGGATTGAGGAGTTGGGCTCGCGGTTTTGGGTTGTGGGAATGGGGTGTTAAGGGGTGGCCGGTTGGGCTTAAAATGAGAGAAGGGGTTTTGGGAGTTGGGCCGAATGGGTTAGTGGGTATTGGGCTGTGGTTTTGGGTTAAGTAGAATTAAATGGGTGATGGGTTGGGCTTTGGTGAAATGAGTTTTAGTTTGGGTAGAAATTGTTTTGGGTTGGAAAATGAATGGATTATGGATTAAAAATATGAAAGGGGTTTAATATAAAAAATATTATTTTTGTTTTGTAAAAGATGTGAATTATTTAAAATAACATAACGACGTGATAATAATAAAATATAATATTTGCGAAATGTTTAATGCTTAATAAAAGGAAAATGCGATGCAATTTTGCGAGAATAAAATAACATAGAATTTCGGATAAAACTTATGATTATTAAAAAAATGCAAATGATAAAAAATGCGAATAATAATAATAATAAGAGGATATACACATATATGCCTATATTTTAAAATTATTTTAAAAGTGTCAAAATATTAAAAATTACAAATAAAATCATAAAAGATGGGACAAAATTGAGTGTCAACACCTAGCTCATTGGTTAGGGGGTTCAATTATGTGCTTGAGGATGCTGGTTCAAACCTTGCTAAGTACTACAAATGTTTTACTTTTTTAGGTTAGGCGTTTTCTAAGCTTTTTAAATAAAACAAACAACTCTTTCGCTGGAAAATTGTATATATAAGGTCGGTTTTTCATTTTATGCTAATATATTAAAGAATGAACCCCCTTGATAACAAATGAAATGCTTAACTCAATGGTTAGGGGATTCAATTTTGTGCTTAAGGATGCGGGTTTCAAACCTTGCTAAGTACTACAAATGTTGAGGTCGATTTTTCATTTTATGTTATTATATTACAGAATGAACCCCCTTGATAACAAATGAAATGCCTAGCTCGTCGGTTAGGGCGTTCAATTATGTGCTTGATGATGCTGGTTCAAACCTGGGTAAGTACTACAAATGTTTTACTTTTTTAGCTTAGGTGTTTTCTAAGCTTTTTAAATAAAACAACCAACTCTTTCGCTGGAAAATTGTATATATAAGGTCGGTTTTTCATGTTATGTTAATATATTAAAGAATGAACCCCCTTGATAACAAATGAAATGCTTAGCTCAGTGGTTAGGGGATTCAATTTTGTTCTTGAGGATATGGGTTTTAAACCTTGCTAAGTACTACAAATGGTGAACTTTTTTAGCTTACGCGTTTTCTAAGCTTTTTAAATAAAACAAACAACTCTTTCGCTGGAAAATTGTTTATATAAGGTCGGTTTTTCATTTATGTTAATATATTAAAGAATGAACCCCCTTGATAACAAATGAAATGCTTAGCTCAATGGTTAGGGGATTCAATTTTGTGCTTGAGGATGTGGGTTTCAAACCTTGCTAAGTACTACAAATGTTGAGGTCGGTTTTTCATTTTATGTTAATATATTACAGAATGAACCCCCTTCATAACAAATGAAATGCCTAGCTCATTGGTTAGGGGGTTCAATTATGTGCTTGAGGATGCTGGTTCAAACCTTGCTAAGTACTACAAATGTTTTACTTTTTTAGGTTAGGCGTTTTCTAAACTTTTTAAATAAAACAAAGTACTCTTTCGCTAGAAAATTGTATATATAAGGTCGGTTTTTCATTTTATGCTAATATATTAAAGAATGAACCCCCTTGATAACAAATGAAATGCTTAACTCAATGGTTACGGGATTCAATTTTGTGCTTAAGGATGCGGGTTTCAAACCTTGCTAAGTACTACAAATGTTGAGGTCGGTTTTTCATTTTATGTTAATATATTACAGAATGAACCCCCTTGATAACAAATGAAATGCCTAGCTCGTCGGTTAGGGCGTTCAATTATGTGCTTGATGATGCTGGTTCAAACCTGGGTAAGTACTACAAATGTTTTACTTTTTTAGCTTAGGTGTTTTCTAAGCTTTTTAAATAAAACAACCAACTCTTTCGCTGGAAAATTGTATATATAAGGTCGGTTTTTCATGTTATGTTAATATATTAAAGAATGAACCCCCTTGATAACAAATGAAATGCTTAGCTCGGTGGTTAGGGGATTCAATTTTGTTCTTGAGGATATGGGTTTTAAACCTTGCTAAGTACTACAAATGGTGAACTTTTTTAGCTTACGCGTTTTCTAAGCTTTTTAAATAAAACAAACAACTCTTTCGCTGGAAAATTGTATATATAAGGTCTGTTTTTTCATTTATGTTAATATATTAAAGAATGAACCCCCTTGATAACAAATGACATGCTTAGCTCAATGGTTAGGGGATTCAATTTTGTGCTTGAGGATGTGGGTTTCAAACCTTGCTAAGTACTACAAATGTTGAGGTCGGTTTTTCATTTTATGTTAACATATTACAGAATGAACCCCCTTCATAACAAATGAAATGCCTAGCTCGTTGGTTAGGGGGTTCAATTATGTGCTTGAGGAAGCTGGTTCAAACCTTGCTAAGTACTACAAATGTTTTACTTTTTTAGCTTAGGCGTTTTCTAAGCTTTTTAAATAAAACAAACAACTCTTTTGTTGGAAAATTGTATATATAAGGTCGGTTTTTCATTTTATGCTAATATATTAAAGAATGAACCCCCTTGATAACAAAAGAAATGCTTAACTCAATGGTTAGGGGATTCAATTTTGTGCTTAAGGCTGCGGGTTTCAAACCTTGCTAAGTACTACAAATGTTGAGGTCGATTTTTCATTTTATGTTAATATATTACAGAATGAACCCCCTTGATAACAAATGAAATGCCTAGCTCGTCGGTTAGGGCGTTCAATTATGTGCTTGAGGATGCTGGTTCAAACCTTGGTAAGTACTACAAATGTTTTACTTTTTTAGCTTAGGTGTTTTCTAAGCTTTTTAAATAAAACAACCAACTCTTTCGCTGGAAAATTGTATATATAAGGTCGGTTTTTCATTTTATGTTAATATATTAATGAATGAACCCCCTTGATAACAAATAAAATGCTTAGCTCTATGGTTAGGGGATTCAATTTTGTGCTTGAGGATGTGGGTTTCAAACCTTGCTAAGTACTACAAATGGTGAACTTTTTTAGCTTAGGCATTTTCTAAGCTTTTTAAATAAAACAAACAACTCTTTCGATGGAAAATTGTATATATAAGGTCAGTTTTTCATTTATGTTAATATATTAAAGAATGAACCCCCTTGATAACAAATGAAATGCTTAGCTCAATGGTTAGGGGATTCAATTTTGTGCTTGAGGATGTGGGTTTCAAACCTTGCTAAGTACTACAAATGTTGAGGTCGGTTTTTCATTTTATGTTAATATATTACAGAATGAACCCCCTTTATAACAAATGAAATGCTTAGCTCGTTGGTTAGGGGGTTCAATTATGGGCTTGAGGATGTTGTTTCAAACCTTGCTAAGTACTACAAATGTTTTACTTTTTTAGCTTAGGCGTTTTCTAAGCTTTTTAAATAAAACAAACAACGTCTTCAACTTAAACTCAATTGTTGAATCCAATTGAATCTATAAGGTGCCAGTTCTTTCGCACGCGATCGCAAACCAGGTGATCACCATTGGGGTGAAGTGGTTGAGGCTGGCAGGCTAGTAAGCCTTCTCAGTCGTGTGATACTTGTCGCGAACGCAAAGAGTCAAAGACCCTGGCCTTCGCAAACTCGTGCAATGATTTGTGATTGAAAGAAAATAATTTCATGATTTTTTTCATTAATGAAACAGTATATATACATGATATACAATATCTAATTATGAAAATTAAATATACTTTTTTCTAATACAAGACTACTATATTTTCTAACACACTATTACTATCATAATTATACATGTTCAATAACTCTAATAATTATGATAAGAAATATATAAAATATACACACCATATACACGATTTTGACAGTGTATACCGTGACATGCTTTCAGTGATCACATAAAAGGAGCCCCCAGGGGAACAGGCGAGTTGGTAAGTGGCAAGGTGATTGGGGTACAACCACTCCGACGTCGCGGGTTCGAATCCGTGTGGTGACAGTCTTTGCTGAAATACTGAAAAGGCGGTTGCTGGATTTGTGTCCCGTTGGTCCTCCATCTTGCAGGGCTGCCACTCGCGCATATCCCTCCATTTACATCTCAACTGGCCAAGAAGCCTCTGATACAGATGGGGGATTTCGCTCTTCGGAACTTTCCCCTTCACAAAGTGATCACATTAAAGGAAGCCTGGGTTGACCTAAAGTTGACTGTCGCTATCCCGTGAGACCTTCCGTGATTGCGTAGAAGACCCAAAGAGCATATAATAGTCAGTAAATCACATGATTTTATTCCCTTTTTTGCAAAGGGGGACTTGTGGTAAATTTATTTTTAAAATAATTTTATATTAACTCATTGAGGTAATGATTCTTTATATATCACCTATAGATTATTATTCTCTAATTTGGTGGACTCTTAACATAGAACTATGCGATTCAAGAGCCTAAATTTGGGGATTTTGACCTTGTTTCCATATAAGCACAATTAGGGATTTGACCTAGTTAAGTCAAAACAAATACTTGATTATAGAATTAAAACTGTAAGCTTATGGGTAATTTGATTCTATAATTTGTTTTGTGGTTTGAATAGTTTAACCAAGAGTTGATATTTTCTAATATAATCCTTGTTTTGAAAATGAAAATAAAAAAGGGTCAACAATAACTCCATCGTTGATATTTTAAATATATGTTGTGATTTGAAGTAATGTAATATTTTTTTGTGTTTTATGCCACTATGATCGTTGCATCTTAACTTTAAAATCAAGGATGGGTTTACTGTGATGGGGTACTGTGATCTTATAAATATGACATATATTATTGGTTAAAAAAATAGATGATATTATTTTATTTTAATTGACAAAACGAGATTAAGAAGAAAAAAATATTATTTCTCTCTTTTTTATTTGTTAAAGGGATTTTTAAAGAAAGGGTTCTTTAAAAATAATATTTTTATTAGAAAAAGAATGTGTTAAAAATAAAAATAAAACAATATGCTAAATATGTAAAAGGCACTTTTTACCTAATTAAGTAACAATAAAGGTATTTTGGACCAAACTACTGACGGTAGGCGTATTTTTTAATCAAACTACAACGGAGAGCATTTTTGTTCAATTTCGCATAATTTAAGAATATTTTAACCCTTTTCCGAATAAAAATTATAAAAGGAAAAAGATAAGATGAACCAAGGGAAGTACATTTTTCCATATTAATATAGTTGTTATTTTAAAATTCTAACCGAGAAAAAGTATGTATAAGGACTTGTGCATCAGATTGAAAATAGATCTTTCAAGGCCTCGTGTACCGATCTTTAATTTGCCTAATACAAAAATCAGAAAAGTGACATGTTATGGATATGTGGTGTGAATTAGTTTGCAATTATTGCATGAGGGGTTGTTGAGTATGGCCAACTATTAGCAGATGGAGGGAATAGGCAAGTAGAATGTACCATTTACTTTACGAATTCGATAAAATTTAATAATTTTAGTAATTGTATATTTATCTTAATAACTCATTTAATATGTTAAAATTATAAATTTAAAATCCAATAACACTAAAAATTTAAAATTGATAACTCATTAACTTTAAATTTTAAATAAACGTCCAAGAACAAGAAGTCATTTGCTTTAATAAATTATAGTGGTCCTATTCAGATAAGAAAAAGAGAGTTTCAAATCTTTATACATACACCTCTGTACAAGTGTTGCATATAAATTCGGGTCAAAATGATTGAGAAAGATTCAATTAATTTGAATAGTTCCCATTATAATAATGATAAAGTAAAGGCCCCCAGGGGCACATGCGAGTTGTTAAGTGGCAAGGTGATTGGGATACAATCACTCCGACGTCGCGGATTCGAATCCGTGTGGTGACAGTCTTTGCTGAAATATTGCAAGGGTTGTTGCTGGGTTCGTGTCCCGTTGGTCCTCTCCCTTGCATGGCTGCCACTCGCACATATCTCTCGATTTAAATTTCACCTGGCCAAGAGGCCTCTGGTACAGGTGGAGGATTTTCGCTTTCGGGACTTTCTCCTTCACAAAATAATGATAACGTAAAGGCCGTACGTTAGGGTCACCCATAACATGGTGCTATTACTTTCACTGGCCTCAAACTCTAAAAAGTCTTCCATCTTACCCCATTTGATTCAATTCAATTAAAATATGCAAAGCTCCACTTTTTTCCTTTCGGAATGATAACGTTCCTAAACAGAAAAAGAATATCCGTGCGTGGAACTTCTACTCTCTTAGAATCTAGATATAATAATAACATACACAGTAAAATCTAAAAATGATAGAGTGTACGCAGACCTCATTTTTACCTTAGAGGGTAGATTGTACGCATATATTATCTCTACCTTGGAAGGTAGAGAGGTTATTTTTGGTAATCTGGATAACTAATGTTATATTGGCCTTTCAAGTTAAGTATTAGCACGTGTACATTTAATATATTTAGCCATATTTAATTTTTTGTAATTATGGTAAATATATGATCCCTATTGTATGAGAATTCTACATTGTACACCCTATATAGATTTGTATTAATGAGAAAGGCTCCCTAAGGGAGATTAATACAATTCTATATGGTATCAGAAGCCAAAAATCCTTTCCAACCTAAAACCTAGTTTCGGTCGCCCACCTCTGTCCGTTTCCGGCTCCGAATCGACCATACACCACCAGTATCCCTCCGATATACGCCGATATATAGTTTCCCAGCCCTCAAATTCTACTAAAAGCATTGTATACCGCGAGAATACTGCTGATATACATCCTCCTTTCTTTCCCTCTCTCTCAACCAATCTGTATACCCCTCATATATAGCATATACATGTTGATATACACTCTGTATACTACTGATATACCCTTACTGCCACTGTATACCACCTATATACAGCCTTCCTAAGCCGTTAAACACCCCGTATACAGTTGTTTCTGCCCATATACACTGCACCTATGTCCTGAACCCCTCCCTTAATTTTTTTCCCACTCTCCGGCAGCCTTCATGGCCGGAAACAGCACAGGAAGAAACAATAACCAGCCGCGCATAAATGGCAGATGGGACTGGCCTGCGAACTGGGCCTCCAGCTTAAGCCCAACAGCCGCCAGAAACAACCCAACAGCTGCGGCCTCTAGCCATAGCCTAACAGTTGCGACCCACTTTAATCTACAGACAGGGCACCTCTATCCGGCCCAATATTTTGAGGCCCAACAGTCCACTCCGAGAATTTCCCAATCCAATTTGGGTCAGGATTTCAGCACATTAACTCATCGGAAGCCCGATAATGCGTGGTATATGGATACGGGCGCCACATCTCATCTCACCAATAATTCTGGTAATCTTACTCAACTGTGAAATTTAAATACTCTGCAGCCTATTATGATCGATAATGGTCATCACATTTCAATTCAAGGATTTGGCCACACCCTTACCCCACCACCACATCCCCACTTCTCTCTTAAAAACGTCTTTTATGCCGCAAACATCATTAAAAATCTAATTTTCGTTAGAAAATTCGCCACCGATAATTCTATCTCAATTAAATTTGATCCGTTTGGATTTCTGTAACGGACCTCCGTACCGGAAAACTCCTTACGAGATGCAATAGTGAAGGGGACATATATCATTTCCTACCCACATCCACTGCTAGTGTCACTCCTCCACCGTTCTAATAACCATATCTCCCTCAACATGGCATAGTCGACTTGGTCATCCGGATTTTCACATTTTTTATTCTCTTAGAAATCGAAATTTGATCCAATGTAACAAAAGGTATCTTTCTCATAGTTGCTCCTCTTGTCAGTTAAGGAAACACGTTAGACTATCATTTACGACTTCTATGAGTACTACTTTCTCTTCCTTTGATAATATTCACACTGATTTATGGACATCTCTCATAACTAGCAACTTAGGCCACAAATATTATCTAGTATTTTTGAATGATTTCTCTCACTTTCTTTGGGTATACCCTCTCAAACTCAAATCTCAAGTGTTCTCCAAATTTGTTGAGTTTCGTACATTGGTGAAAACGCAATTTGAAAAAGACATAAAATCGTTTCAATGTGATAATGGTCGTGAGTTTAATAATTCCTTATTTCATAAATTATGTGCTGATAATGGCATGGTTTTTCGTTTCTCGTGCCCATATACCTTCCCTCAAAATGGTAAAGCTTAAAGAATTCTCCGAACCATTAATAATATGATGTGTACCCTCTTTTTCATGCGTCTCTCCCTCCTACTTTTTGGGTATTGCACTAAAAACGGTAGAACATATTCTCAATATTTTACCTACACTTGTGATTCAAAATAGGACACCCACCGAAATTTTCTACCGTCGGATCCCTACCTATGATTATTTTAGAATTTTTGGTTGTCAGTGTTATCCTAATCTGACATCCACGGCCCCCCAAAAATTGGCACCTAGATCTACTTTGTGCACCCTCCTAGGTTTCTCGTCAAACCATAGGGGATATATGTGATATGAGCTCTCCACCAACAAAATTATAATTTTCTGCCACATCACTTTTGTTGAGTATGTTTTCCCGTTTGATAACATTAAAAAAATTTGAGTCACTGATTACCAATTCTTCGAAGATTCGGACTTATCACCGCTTATCCAACAAGCATTCCGTCAAACTGCCACTGTTCCGACGGCGGCAGACGCACAAACTACCACCACCGACAGTCCGGTCGTCATCTCTCCATCTTCTCCAGTACGATCTGCCACCATCACTGCTCCGTCACACCCCGATCAGGGCACTGCTACCTCCGGCGGCCCAGTCATCTCTACCGCCTCTCCATCACAATCACCGCAGTTTTCCATTCCCACCGGAAATTGGCCCGCCACTACATACTCCCCACCGGTCACCATTCCCTCCTCTGTATTATCACCGCAACCCCTCAACACCCCACAACCAGATTCCCACTGCCAAACCAGAACATCGGTCCCTCCCCACCACCGACATCGTACCCCACATCATCGACTCCAGCCACTGTTCTCGGTCTCAACCCGCCCAGATCGGGAACGATACCATATACCCTAACCACTATTCCCGATCTTGACCCACCCCGATCAAAAATGACACCCACACCCTCCACTGCAACCAGTCCCCTGACCGACCGCCTACACCAACACCTGATTCAGAACCCACATAGTGGACCCGACCTGACACCCAGCAACCATACCTAGCCAACACCCTCACACCGTATGGAAACCCATGCCCAACACGAGATTTTTAAACCCAAAGTCTAATTTAACTTGTCTACACAAACCATATCCCCAATCCCCAATAGCCCAAAATTAGCCAAATTAGACCCTAATTGGAATGCGGTCTTGTGTGAGGAATTTAATGCTTTAACACCACACGTGGGATTTGGTTCCTAGATCGAAGGGGGTGAATGTGATCTGTTACATGTGGTTTTTTCATCACAAATATAGAGACAATGGTGATCTAGAGAGATATAAGGCGAGACTTGTGGATAATGGCACAAATCAGCATGAGAGTATTGATTGTGGAGAGACGTTCAGTCCGGTTGTTAAACCGGCTACCATTCGCACAGTTCTGAGTATAGTCATGGGCAAGCATTAGCCGATTCATTAGCTTGATGTGAAAAATGCATTTCTACATGGGGACTTGAAAGAAATGGTTTACATGCACCAACCACCTGACTTTGTCCATCCAGCATCCCATCAGTATGTATGTTGTCTCCGTAAGTCACTATATGGTTTAAAACAGGCCCCTAGAGCGTGTTATGATCGTTTTGCACAATACATTATGCGAATTGGGTTCTCATGCAGCAAGTGTGATAATTCTTTATTTATTTTTTATAGAGGTAGCAACATTGCTTATTTATTGTTATATGTGGATGATATTGTTCTTGCTGCCTCTTCTGATGTGTTGAAAAATAATATCATTGCACTGCTCAAAATTGAATTTTCTATGACTGACTAGGAGAAGTTGAGATATTTTTTTGGGATATCTGTGACTAGGTCTGCAGACACTATGTTTCTTTGCCAGCTTAAGTATGCAGAAGAAATTGTGTACAGGGCTAAGATGGCTAATTGCAAAATCATGTCCACTCCGGTTGACTCTAAATAGAAGCTTAGTGCAGTTGATGGTGATCTAGTGGCAGATCCCACTCTTTATAGGAGTCTAGCAGGTGCACTTCAGTACCTTACTTTCACCAGGCCTGATATTGCTTATGTTGTTCAGCAGGTATGCTTATTCATGTATGCCCCAGGGAGCCACATTTTACTTCCCTCAAACGTATTATTCGATACATTAAGGACACCCTTGATTATGTATTGCATCTATACCCCTCAGCACCGATCAGATTGTTGTCAAATACGAATGCTGATTAGGCAGGCTGTCCGAACACGCGACGATCCACCTCAGGCTATTGTGTGTTCTTAGGGGATAACTTCATCTCTTGGTCTGCCAAGAGACAAGCCACATTATCTCATTCGAGTGTAGAAGCAGAATACAGAGGTGTTGTTAATGTTGTTGCTGAGATCTGCTTGCTCCGAAACCTTTTTTGGAGCTTCAGTATCCATTACGTAAGGCGTCTTTGATTTATTGTGATAACATATCCGCCATATATCTATCTCATAATCCGATTCAGCATCAGCGAACCAAGCACATTGAGATAGACATCCATTTTGTTCGTGAGAAGGTTGTTCCCGGTCATGTCAAGGTATTGCATGTGCCTTCTTCATATTAGTATGCGGATTTATTCACAAAGGGCCTTCCTAGATAGCTCTTCCTCAACTTCAGATCCAATCTTAGCGTCTGACCTCCTCCCGGTCTGACTGAAGGGGTGTATTAGCACGTGTACATTTAATATATTTAGTCATATTTAGTCTTGTGTAATTATGGTAAATATAAGATCCCTATTGTGCGAGGATTCTACATTGTACACTCTATATATATTTATATTAATGAGAAAGGCTCTCCAATGGAGAATAATACAATTCAACATTAAGGTTAGATTTCCCTTAAAGTCGTACGTCATTCTTGTGTAATAATTGAAATTCAAGTTTTGATTAGAAAGTTAATTTGTCTCTCTTTCCTATTCAAAGCGATAAGATTTTACATATGCTCTAGTTATATGTGATATTAAAATTTCGTGTAAAAATATTAGAATTTCCTATAAAATTGTACGTCCTTTTTATAGATTAATGTGTCTAGATGGTCACAAGCTCGTTATCGATTTATTCATTCAATTCCAACCAATTCATTTTACCATGTTCTTTGCATAATACTCACTGCAACAAGAAAGCAAAGTCTGCAGACTCTACTATTTAACTTTTGGTATAATCACTTTCCCAAGTGGATGTTAAGATACATGTTTGTGAGACTGTGACTATGCGATTTAGTTTCAACTATTTGTTTTTATATGCTTCTGACTCCAGTACAGTTTCGTATTTCAAGTAAAAGTATTTTTGTTCAATTTGTTTCTGCATAAAGTGGTTAAATATGAATTAGTTTTGAGATTGTGGTTAATTTTTAATTAGGAATCTTAACATTTTTAGCTAGTCGGCTAAAGCAAATTCATCTGCCTAGTCATAATAGTTTGTAGCCATCGTCGCTATCCAGTGATTATACGTTAATTATACACTGCATACTCGCTAAAATTTATAACAAAAAAATTATGGTTATTTTTTATTATGAGCTTTTATTGAACTGCTCTTTCTATTAGCAGTGTATAAAGTGGCTATTTGATCATTTCTCCCCTTCATTTTTTAAGTTTTGGGTTCCGATGATATACATGTCCATCGACCAATGTGGATAGAGAAATGAGAATTGTATACCATATCGAATTAGTAACACTAATGTATTTTTATGACACTTTCAAATAATTACTAATCATCATCATCATACTCAGTGAAGTCTCACAACGTGAGGTCTGGGGAGGGTAGAGTAGAGTGTACGCAATCCTTACCACTACATTGGTAAGTAGAGAGGTTGTTTCCAAAAGACTCTCGGCTCAAGACAAAGCATAAGCACAAGCAAAGCAAGAGAAACGGTCAGACCCGGGCATGAAATTTAAAGCAGAATGAAAATGAGAGTAATAAAAGCGAATAAGTCATGATAAGGAATTCTGAAAAAAGAACCAGTAACTAACGCAGGTAAATAAGATAAACAGAGTATACGAAAGAACATATAGCAACAGAAATCAAAGGACATGAGACTATAAAATAATACTGCGCCTACTAGTATGATAGGCTAAGCAGGGCTACAATAATAACACTATAACTACCGTCTACCAGTATGTAAGCGTAAGTAGGACTACGCTCAACTACCTACTACCATTCTACCCGAATTATTAAATTCACGTCCATTATCACATTGGAAAGATTTTATAGATTTTTCAAATTGTGTTTTAATGAATTTTTGAACTTCAAGGAACTTGGCAAAAACTTCAGATTTGTACGTCAGTGGATAAATCTAGATAAAATGTGAAAAATCATCTAATAACACTAGATAAAATTTGTGACCCAAGGAACTAACAACATGAGATGTCCACAAATCAGCATGAATAATATCAAATGGAGAAAAAGTAACATTGTTGGATGACATAAATGGAAGACGAGTATGCTTTCCAAGCGGGCAAGAAAAACAGTGTTGGGAAAGTTTCCCATTATTACATTGAATATGCTTATTAATCCTAAGAAAATTAAAAACAGGGTCTCCTGGGTGTCCGAGTCTGTTATGCCAAGTTGACGGAGAGATAGCAGCAAGGGAGAGAGGGGAATGTGGTCTGACAGCGGAAGATTGAGTGAAAGGGTAGAGGTCTCCCACATTATTACAGCGCGTAAGAATTTTCCACGTATTGAGATCCTTCACAGAAAAATCAAAAGGGTCAAATTCGACAGACACAAAATTATGGCGAGTGAATTTTCTAACAGAGATTAATTTTTTATGATGTTAGGGGTGTAAAGGACATGGTTTAGGGAGAAAGGCGGGTGGGGATGTTTGGTATGCGTGTTACTGTAACCTTCAATTGGAATGCGGTGATCATTGCCAACAGTAATAAATTGAGGATATTTTAATCGAAGCATTTGAGATAAATTACCTGACGACCAGGTGAGATGAGATGTGGCTCCGGTGTCCATCTACCAATTATCATTGGGTTGTTGAAGGTTCAGGGTATTGAAGGGTAGCCCCAAATCGATGCGGGCCAGGAGAGAGCTCTTGAGATCTTTGATGTGAGACTAGATGGGCTCTTTGAAGCGGCAGTGGGCCTGCTTATTGGCTAGGGCGGAGCCCAAAATACCTGGCAACCAAGCCTGCTGGAACTGGGCCCCTAATGTTGGGTAGGGGCATGCAGGCGAGGCCCAGTTCCCGGTATTGGGCCATGATGGATGTCCAGCCCACTGAAAATAGAGAGTAGGGGTTGGGCCTGACTGCTGGTTCCTATGGCCCTTGCCGCGGCCCTTCCCTTTATTGATATTACCGCGACTTCTGCCGCCACGAGACTGCTGTTGTTGGTAGTCTGGCGATAGTGGCTGGGTGGGGTTGGCCACCGATGGTGCCATGCTTTCAATGACTAATGTCTTTTGATTATGCTCCTCTTGTTTAGCACGGCGAGTCTCTTCCAACAACAGTTGTGAACGTGCCTTGTTGAAACTTGGTAGTGGGTCGGCATGTGTGAATCATCGTTGCAAGTGTATCATATTCACCTTTTGGTAAACCAGGAACTAGTTGAAGTACCATCTTGATTTCCGAGACAGATGTCCCTACATTGAAAAGTTGGTCGGCTATGAGTTTCAGTTGTTTACAATATTCGGACATATTGTTAAAATTCTCGAGACGCGTATTGTTGAACTGCTCTTCCAAATACACGGCCCGAATATTTTTATTTTCCTGGAAAATGTCTTCTAACCGTACCCAAAGTTCACGTGCCGAAGCACCTGTTTTCATGATAGTACACAGCAAGTCTTTTGAGATGGTGTTGTATATCCACTGTTTGGCGATGGCGTCAAGGCGACATCATATCGGGTCTGCAGCATCGGTGGGACGAGGAACAGAATCATCAATATGGTCTAGCACATTGTACTTACATGCATGGATATAGAACAGTTCTACCCACATGGAATACTGACAGTCTTCTTGGTCAAGAATTATAGGGATAAAATTCTTGATGTTGGTAACGGCGAATGCCGGATGAAAAGAAGATGATCAACGTGGAGGGGGGTGTCAAAAACACCAGCGGAAGAACAGGAATTGTTAGGGGAAGTGGGACGAGACATGGTAGCCACAAAATTGAAGAAAATAGAGGATGGTTGCCGTCGACCGGAAGAAAAAAAATAGTGGTGGTCGGCGGCTTTTGGTAGAAAAAGAATAGGGATTAGGGTTTCGCTCTTGATACCATGTAAGATTGGAATAATCTCCCTTAGGGATTCCTTTCATTAATCACAATATATATATAGTTGTACGGAGGTTGATTCCTAATACAGTAAAAATCTTAAATTATCTTAAATATACAACTATCATATTACAAAATATACTGTGAATATTCGGAGAATATTCGCTAATAAACCCCTTTGTTTGTTTTTTTTTGTATTGAAATGGTTTTTGCTGCATTGTTATGGTGAAATGACTTATGGTTATGGTAGTGTGCCAGATGATGTGTGAAAAATGAGGGAAAACGAATTTTTGTGGCGTTTGTATGTCACATATATTCAATGTAAGTCGTGTGCGTCATTATTATATACATAACATACATATGATACGTCCCGATGACGCTTTTTTAGTTTTGAGTTAAGACTCGAAATCAGCTTCAATCTTACTCAGAAAATTATATAAACTCGTCCAAATCTTTCCAACAATTTTCAAGCACACCCAATTAAAAATCAACTACTAAAATTTTTTATTTTCAAATTGAAGTTTTAAATGATTCTTTAGTGGGAGACTCCACATTTTTACCAATTCAATTCAATTGGGAGACTAATTTCTGAATCCACGTCTAGGAACAGGTAATCATTTGCTTTAAGGAATTATAGCAGTTTTATTCAGATAAAAAAAGAGTTTAACCTTTATGCATGCATCTTTGTACAAGTATTGCATACAAGTTCCGACTAGGATGATTGAGAAAGATCCAACAAATTTAAATTCCTCACATCACAATAGTAATAGTGTAAAGGCTGTAAGACGGGGCAGATTACTTTAACTGGCCTCAAACTCTATAGTTTTCCAGCTTACCCCATTTGACCCAGTTCAATTCAAATATGAAAACTCCACTTTTTTTCCTTTTGCAATGATCACACTTCCTAAACAAGAATGAAGATCCATGTGGGAAACTTCTACTCTTGTAGAATTGTATGTGATTAATCTGAAATTGAAGTTTTGATTAAAACGTATGCCTTATCTTCCTACTCAAAGTGATAAGATTTTCGTATATATATATATATGTGTGTGTTTTAGTTATATGTGATATAAAAATTTTATGTAAAAATATTATAATTTCCTATAAAATATACGTCTGTTTTATAGACTAATGTGTGTTATGAATTAATGAGTTAAGCAATGATAACGAAAAAGAAGAACAAACAATTTTAACATGAAAATCCTCAAGGGAAAAAAAAGTCACGATCGTCATCAACTCTTATTTCTCAATGAAAGATATTTTTACAATGATATATAATAATACGAAAAATCCATGTATATATAGGCTGCGAAAAATCCTAAACTCTGTCTATATCGGATGTCCTCCAAGTCATGTTTCCAAGTAGGAAGTGGACCACTTTTCTAAAATTCACTGCGACACGAATGAGCCGGTAGGCTGCCGGACCCTGCTACCCTACAGTCGATCATAGGACCTGATTTTTACATTAGTCCTACAAACAAGTCACAAAATCGTTATCGATTTACTCATTAAATTCCAACTAATTCAGTTTAATTACCATGTTCGTTGTGTAAGATTCACTGCAACAAGCAAGTCTTAAAGGCGTTGCAGACTCTACTAATTTCCTTTTGGATAATATAATCACTTTCGTAATTAAGTCGATGCTCTTGTGTGCTATGTTAAAAGTCATTATCAACTTAATATCAAAGACAATGGATAATCAATCTAGAATGTTCAAGTAGTTCTAGTGAGTTGAAAGAAGAACTTTAGGACAAAAGTTCTAGAGTGAAGTCTAGAAAGAATAATTCTAGAAATAAATAGAAGAATGATTCTAGAAAAATGTAGTGAGGAATATTCTAGAATTGAGTAGTAATTAAGTATTCTAACTAGATTCTTCTATCACCACCTATAAATAAAGGTGGTCTAGTTGAGTTGTAATTAAGAGAGTAAGAAATTCTCAAGAAGAGAGAGCAAGTCCCAACTGTGCATTCAAAAAGTGTCCAAGTGAGTCTAAAGTGTGAGTGTCAAGTGTTAGTAAAAATAAAAGAGTAAGAACTTGGTGTATATTATGGTCAAGTTATAGTGTTCAAGTCTTGGTGTAATTACTTTACAATAATAGAGTAATTTACGTGTTGTGGTGCCTAACAAGTGGTATCAGAGCCAGGTCGGTTCATACCAAAGAGTCGTTTGTTGAGTTTCTTAAAGTCTCCGTGTGTGGTTTAGTACTACAAAGCTTGTTGTCGAAATCAAGTTTTCTTGGTAAAAATAGAATTTTAGCCAAGACACGATGGGTGACCTTCAAGTGGTCGGTGGAATCAAGAAACTTCACAATCAGAATTACAGCACGTGGTCGATGCATATGGAGGCATATTTCCAAGGCCAAGACTTGTGGGAGATCGTTGGAGGCAATGAAGTCACACAACCAGAAGACGAAGTCGCTCTGAAGAAATGAAAGATTAGAGTTGGCAAAGCCATGTTTGCGATTCGAACCACAGTTGAAGATGAAATGTTGGAGCACATCAGACCGGCTAAGACACCTAAGGAAGTGTGGGATACTTTCGCAACATTGTTCACCAAGAAGAATGATACGAGACTGCAGCTTTTGGAGAACGAGCTTCTCTCTATCAGACAACGCGACATGACGGTCAACCAATACTTTACCAAGGTAAAATCTCTTTGTCGCGAAATTTTTGCATTAGACTCTGCTACTGGCATGTCAGACACTAGAATTAGAAGAATTATTATTCATGGATTAAGGCCAGAATATAGAAATTTTATTATCGCAATATAACCTTCTCTTGTTGAATTAGAAAACTTGCTAGCTGACCAAGAAGCGTTGGCTTAACAAATATCTGGAGTCTCATGAAAAAGTGATGAAGAAGCACTCTATACCGGTGATAAGAAAGATCGATCTCGACCAAATGCTAGTAGAAATTCTATAAAACATAATGACAAGGATAATCATCATGGAAGATCCCAAACAGGGGGAGCACAAAAGAAAGACAACCGGGGTGGCCAATCAAAGAATAACAATAAGTTTGATGGAAAATGCTATAACTGTGGGAAGAAGGGCCACATGGCTAAAAATTGTTGGTTAAAAAAGAACACTGCAGAAAGTAATGCAGCCACGACAAACGCAGGAAAGACAAGAGATAAAGAGTGGGACGCTGAAGCATCTTTCGTCGTGGAGGAAGAAGAATTAGCTCTAGCAGTTACTGTTCCTGGAACGATCGACTACAATAATGATTAGAGAGTCAACTCTGGTTGCTCAAATCATATGATAGGAGATAAAGAGAAGGTACAAAACATGATCGAGTACAAAGGTGGTCGTGTGGTGGTGACAGCCAACAACTCAAGACTACCGATCGCTCACGTCGGAAAAATAACAATCATGCCAAGATTCAGTCCGAAAGAGGTTTCACTCCAGGATGTCTACCATGTACCTGGGATGAAGAAAAACTTACTATCAGTAGCGCAACTTATGGCATCAAGCCACAATGTCGTATTCGGACCTCAAGATGTCAAGATCTTGAAATCTCTGAAACACCGATGATGAGAGGACGACGCTTAGAGTATGTCTATGTAATGTCAGCAGAGTCAGCTTAAGTAAACAAGACTCGAAAGAACGAAACAGCTGATTTGTGGCATGCAAGACCTGGACATGTAAGTTATCACAAACTCAAGGTGATGATGAAGAAATCTATCATGAAGGGTCTTCCTCAATTCGAGGTCAGAACAGAGACCGTTTGTGCAGGCTGCCAATACGGTATGGAGCATCAATTACTGTAAGAAGACTCAAAGTTCAAAGCCAAAGCACCATTGAGCTGGTCCATTCTGACGTATTCGGGTGAGTCAAGCAATCATCAAGCAGCGGCATGCAATACATGGTTACATTCATTGACGACTTCTCACGGTACGTATGGATTTTCTTTCAGAAAGAAAAATTTGAAACTTTTTCAAAATTTAAAGAGTTCAAGGAAATAGCGGAAGGAGAACTCGGCAAGAAAATCCAATGCCTCCGAACAGACAACGGAGGTGAATATACATCGGATGAGTTCTCTTAGTACCTACGAGAATGTCGCATACGCCATCAATTCACATGTGCAAATACGCCATAACAGAATGGAGTAGTTGAGAGGAAGAATCGGCACCTTGCAGAGATATTTCGAAGCATGCTACATTCGAAGAATGTTCCAGGAAGATTTTGGGCAGAAGGTATGAAAACATCAGCTCATGTCATCAATAGACTTCCTCAAGCAAAGTTATGGTTCGTTTCACCCTTTGAAAAACTGTGGGGTAGTAAACCTGCAGTAAGTCACTTTCTAGTATTTGGCTGTGTGTGCTACGTGTTTGTGCCAAGTCATCTACGTAGCAAATTTGATAAAAAGGCGATACGGTGTATCTTTGGGATACGACATCCAAAGGAAAGGGTGGAAATGTTGTAACCCAACAACTGGAAAGTGTTATACATCAAGAAATGTGGTATTCGATGAGGGAGCATCATGGTGGTCACCTCAAAAGGAAGAGTTACCCGATTCCAAGGAAATAGAAGACAATTTGCAAAAGAATAAAGGGGAGCAAATTGTTGAACTACATCCAAGTCCAGAAAAGGAACATGAAGATCAAAGTGAGGAAGAAAATACCGAGGACGAGGCAACACTGAATCTGTGGCAAACAGGAATGCATCAAAGAGTAGAAGACCGTCAACCAGAAGGAGTAAGCCCACAGCCTCGGAGATCGACAAGAGTTCGAAAGCCAAATCCCAAGTATGCCAATGCTGCTATAGCTGAAGAAGAGTTAGGAATGTAAAAACAAATTAAGTTGGTGCTGAGGGGGAGTGTTAAAATTCATCATCAACTTAATATCCAATATAATGGATAGGTAAAAATAAAAGAATAAGAACTTGGTGTATATTGTGGTCAAGTTATAGTGTTCAAGTCTTGGTGTAATTACGTTTACAATAATAAAATAATTACGTTTTTCACGTGTTGTGGTGCCTAACATGCTACACTTATACCCTGGATGGATTATTTTTCAATTATCTTTTAGAAATATAGTTTTTAAAATAAAAATTATCTATTTAAAACTCACTTTCCTAAGTCGATGCCTTTCTTGAGCAACACGAATCGAAAATTGGGGTGGATTTTAAAGAAAATTCATTCGTGTTGTTCAAGAACAAGCCCATCAATATTTTGATCATATGGATTTGTTTTTGAATGGTTTTGCTTGGGTTTGATGATCTAAATCAGTCCTAAAATATTTTTAGGACATAACACAATGCTTCACGGATAAAATATAACCGGAAACTCATTTTTGGCAGAAAGCATGGATGCGACACACCATAAAAATACTTGAACATTTTTTTGTTATTTGGATACTAATCAATCCTAAAATATATTTGGAACAAAACTTTATTTTAATTGGACAAGAATAAAAAAAATGAAGAAAATCTCAATCGGGTCACGCAGAACTCGACTTCCACCAATTTGAGTCGTGACCTATTGGAAGGAGGAAGAAAACCAGCCTAGCTAGTTCGCTTGGGAAACTCACTCTCGACTGAAACACGTGGAAAGTGTGGCTTATCCCGAGCTCCATTTTTTATTAATCTTTTTTTGTTTTGTTAGAAATTAAATAGTGTATTTTTTTTCTTCATATTTTTCAAAAACAATTTAGGAGTTTTACTTGTTGGGGAATTCCGAAGTGATGAATCTCTACTTATAAAATCATCGAACTCTAGCACACTGTGATGAAATTTTTTCGTGTTTTTTGGGGTACTTTTCTCCATGAATTTTTCCACATTAAAGAATAGGTAAATATTCATTAGTTTTGAGATCGTAGGTAATCTTTTATTAGGGATAGTAACATTTTTAGCCAGCCGACCTAGATGTAAGTTTGTCGCCGGTGTATACTTAGTGTATAATAAATGTATAAAATATCAGTTATACAGTGATTATACATTCATTATACACTGCATATTGTCTAAAATTTATAAAATAAATAAATCATATGATTATTTTTTATTGTGAACTTTATTGAAATGCTATGATTTACAGTGTATAACTCTCTTTATATTAGCGGTGCAAAAAGTGGCTATTTCCCTATAGTTTTCAAGTTTTGGGTTCCGATGCTATACATGGCCATGGGGAGTGCACAAATAGCTTATTCCAGGACTCCCATTTAAGCATAGCAAAAGTTTCTAAATTTGTGCGAGTTTAGTCGCTTTAAAACAACTTCATACACGTGAGTTTGAAGTTTTAAAAATTTCAGACATACGCGTCATCTGAAGTTGGCTTGCCAAAGCTTAACTTGTAATTATTGTTGGAAATTAGCCTTTGGCGGGAGTTGCGACCGACCAACTTTAACGGCTTAAACACTAGTGTTACGTATGTTGGAGAATCCGGTTCTTCACACATGCATGATGTACTAAATGCGTGAATAAGTAGGGCCAAGAATCGTCAAATTTCATTGAGAAATGAAAGAGATATTGGTTCACGAAGTGAAGTGTTTGAAGCATAGAAAGTGTGGTGTTGTGTTCAATTCTCCCTCATCGGTAGAGGAAGAAAGAATTGTTGTGTATATAAGACTCGAAATGTGTTTGGGGTTTGGGACCCTAGAGAATTTATCCACGTGTGTTTAAAGGAGGGAGGACCTAGATGTGTGCTTGGTTCAAGGAAAGACCACACGCGGCCGCCCCGTCACGGTCAGGCTCCGGTTAGGTTCGGGTTCGGGTTCTCGGGTTCTCGGGTTCTCGGGTTCTCGGGTTCTCGGGTTCTCGGGTTCTCGGGTTCTAGAGAAGTCTGTTAAACCGGATATCGATATAGAGAACACCAAGTCCACCCGATGGGTATGTATTTACACAATTGGTGGTGAAATTGTGTCTTGGAAATCCTCTAAGCAAACTTCGTCGCCCGATCCTGATGGAATCGGAGTTTATCGCTTTAGACAAAGCGGCAGAAGAAAGGTGAGTGGCTTCATGACTTCTTAGAGGATGTTCAGTGTTGGAGCAAACCCGTACCTTGTAATGATCCATCATGAGCGATCGATCGGCTCTGAAGAAGCACGGAATGCAATGTACAACGGCAAGTCTCGTCATATTCGGCGGAGGCATAAGACCGTTAGGGCAAGCGATCACCTGGGTATAATATCCATTGATTACATCAAGTCTAAGGATAATATAGCGGACCCATTGACAAAGGACTTACCCAAAGATCGAGATGGCTTTGCCTGTCTAAGGGAATGGGCTTAAAACCCAAAATATAAGGACGATCTGAGTGGTAACCCAACCTTACTAGGAGATCCGATAATTTGGTTCAATGGGGAAAGCGAAGTTGTAAAGGTTCGATTGATAAGCCGGTGGAAGTATGAGCACTTTGGATGGTGATTTAGAAAGAAACTCCAAATCCAGCGGATTTCGCGATAGACTTTAAGTGCTATCTGCGTGTGGGTAAAGGGTAAGTCTTCAAACCTGTAATGCTCTCAGCGATGAGGTTAGGTTTTGGAAACTTTAATAGTTCCTAACACTTGTGAAGTGGGGTATAGCAGATACCTTGTAGAGACCACCTATTTAAGTCGAGGGCAGACGCCTCAAGATGAGCATAGAATCCAAGGCGTTGTCCATGGCTAAACGGACAAAACATTCTGAAGAAGAGAGTAAGGAATTTGTTGTGTTGGTACCATTGACTTGGCTTACACTAAACAGCGTGTTCAAGACATCACGTTCACGCATGAAAGTAAGTCAGATGGTATTCAACTATGGAAGGTTCAAAGGCGATGCTACCTCTCCTTATGCAACATCGGTCCATGAAATATTGCTGGAAATGAAAAAAGACACCATGTAGTCGCCAAAATCTCTCTTTCGAGGGATTGTTGGAAATTAGCCTTTGGCGGGAGTTGCGACCGACCAACTGTAACGCTAAACACTAGTGTTACGTATGTTGGAGAATCCGGTTCTTCACACATGCATGATGTACTAAGTACGTAGTTAACTTGTAGGGCCAAGAATCGCCAAATTTCATTGAGAAATGAAAAGAGATATTAGTTCACGAAGTGAGGTGTTTGAAGCATAGAGGAGTGTGGTGTTGTGTTCAATTCTCCCTCATCGGTAGAGGAAGAAAGAATTGTTGTGTATATAAGACTCGAAATGTGTTTGGGGTTTGGGACCCTGAGGTATCCCATGTGTTTAAAGGAGGAGGACCTAGATGTGCGGTTCAAGGAAAGACCACCTTGGCGCCGCCCGCCTTCGCCGTCGGTCGGCTCAGGGTTAGGGTTCTCGGTTCTCGGGTCCGCAGGTCAGTGGGTGGGTCAGTGGGTGGTGAGGCCGTGGGTGTGGGCCTTCTGATATTATCTTTTGGGCCTTTGTCAGAATGCAGTTTGATCCCGGAAGTTTTAGATGTACCAATTTGGACGGAAATTCTTTCGGATGTCTTTGGTCCTTTGAAGTTTCAAGAAAATCGAGGTCGACGGTCGAGCAAACGTTCGGCCTCAATTGACCATTTATTTTGGCTCCACTAATGGCCAATCCGTTGGCAATTTTCTCCATTTATTTGGTGGCTTTTACTACCTCCATAATGGTCATTATTTGGCCAATAATGGTCATTATGGAAGCGTCAAACAGCCTCTTCCCTCTATATAAACACCCTTTACACCATTGTTGAGGACACTAGACATGCAATTTACACAAGGCGAAAGTAAAGCAAGCGGTTTCTTCCTAATCTTCCAAGCATCATTTCGTTATTCAATATTCTTCACGTGGCTTTTGAGTTTCCTTTGCTCAATAGTTCCATTCTTTGTTTTATCTTGGGAGGCGAATTGTCAAGGAGCATTATAAAGGATACATACAGGCAATATTGTCTTAAGAATGATGCCACACTCGACTAAGAAATCAAATCAGCGATTTCCAGGTCTTCTTGTTCAACAAAATTGTAATTTTGGTTTCATTGTTATATTGTAATTTCCACTTTCTAGTTGAATTGTAATTTCAATTCTTACTTAGCGATTACTTGTAATTTCCGTTTCTTGCAATCCTTTTGTAAAATCCAACAACTTAAGACAATATTTTTTGCTTACGTGCTAATCGCAATAACATGGTGGAAATATGGCCGGATGTTCTTTGCTCTGCTGCGCCTCTCGAGAACAACGTTAACTTGCCTTCCATCGCCGCCATCGCCAAGGCGATGCTCCCTCCGCTTTCATTCTTCAGCTGCTGCCGCTGCTTTGTTCAAGCGTAACATCGCCGCTTTCGACTGTTGGAGCTCCTCTCTTCACACACGCCATGATCGCTCAAAAGTTCATGGATCGGAATTTAAAAAGATGGCGGTAAAAGATGTGTTCTACTTGATTATGGGCATGGCGGTTCACTACCGGAAGATCCTCCACAAGTTGGAGATGAAATGGACTCTTACTCTTTGAAAGCGGGTGAAGGGCGCTTGAGTATCCATGTAGTTACGGCGTATGAAGATGGTTCGTGATGCGTGGAATCATAAGCGATTTCATGTGCAAGAACACTATCTTGGCCTTGGCGGACCCTCTCTACCTGCGGTATATTCTACCGGGTGTACTTCGATAAGTATGGAAAAAGCGCAAGAAGTACAACGCACAAAGATCACGGTACTAAGAAGTTCATCGTTGGGAAATTTCTAAAATTCCAAATGGTGGACTGACAAAGCGATGTCCCAAGTCCAGGAATTCCAAATGATTTTACATCACCTGGATTTGGAAGGACTAAAAAGCCAAGCGAGCGCTTTGGTTGCAGATCGGCGATTGAAAAGTTACCTCGCCTTCGTGGAATGAGTTTATGAGTTACTTGAAACTCAAGACAAAGGAGATGACCTTTGAAGAGCTTGTTATCAAACCGCAAATTCAGGAAGATAATAAAAGACCTTGCCAAAGGGTAGACAACATTCTCGAGGCAAAGGCGAATCTGGGTGAGCCAAAGGAAAACAAACAAGCGGAAGTTCCACAAAGACGGCAAAGCCCCCTTGGCCAGGCGTTCGGAGAGCTGGCCATCCAGCTGTAGGAAACCTGGTCATAGGATCAAAGAATGCCGCAAGCTCAAGTGAGCAACAACGAAAGCCAAGTCGAAGGCAAGGCTCAAGCTAACGTCGTCAAGGACCGGCTCTGGATGACATGATTGAGATCTCTCGGCCAGTGGTGCTAGAAGCCAACTTGGTTGAGAATCCGATGCGGTGGTGGGTGGACACAGTGCAACAAGACACATCTGTTCCAACAAAGATGCCTTCTCACGTACACTCAGGTCTCAGGCAAGAATTTGTTCACGTGGCAACAGCGCTTAACCGGACGTGCTAGGGTTGGAAGGGTGGTCTGAAGATGACTTCGGCAAGGAACTCACTCTGAAGGAAGTGATGCGATCAGGAGATTAGAAGAAATCTAGTTTCTCGGACCTTTATTGGTTAATCTTTGGTTTTAGGCTAGTGTTTGAATCAAATAAATTTGTACTCACTAAAAATGGCACATTTGTGGGAGGGCTTCGTCTGTGAAGGCCTCTTCAAAGTGAATGCCATGTCAGTATTGCGTCAAGGAAATAAAGTTGAACCTTCTTCTTATTTGCTTGAGTCTTCTAATTTATGGCATCATAGATTAGGACACGTTAACTCTGAAGTCTATTCAAATTTGGTAAAGATGGAGTTATTTGCGAGTCTATCAACGTGAAGCCCTCAACATAAGTGTGAGGTGTGCGTAGAGAGCAAAACTTACTAAGCTTCCTTTTCGATCCGTCGAAGGAATACCGCTCCTCTAGAACTTATTCACACAGATATATGTGATTTGAAGTTTGCACAAACTAGAGGGGAACAAGTACTTTGTGACATTTATAGATGATAGCACAAGGTATTGTTACCTTTACTTGTTGAAAAGTAAGGATGAAGCCTTTGAAGCGTTTCCCGGTTACAAAGCGTAGAAGTTGAGAATCAACAGCCTACTGATTAAATCCATTCGTAGCGATGGGGAGAATATGTAAGCGCCTTTTGAGGAATCTTGTGCCCGAAGGCATTATTCATCAAAGCGGCGGCTCCATACTCACCTCAATCAACGGTGTGGCGGAGCGTAAGAACCGCACATTAAAGGAAATGATGAATGCCTTGCTTATCAATTCCGGTCTTCCCCAAAACATGTGGGGAGAAGCCGCCCTTCTTGCTAATATGATTCTTAACGAGTCCCACATAAGGGTAAGGACAAAACTCCATATGAATCATGGAAAGGAAAGAAACCCACCTACAAATACTTTAAGGTGTGGGGTTGTCCGCAAAGGTTAGTACCCAAACAGCGAGGTCAAGATTGGGCCTAAGGCTGTAGATTGCATATTCATTGGATATGCAAATGCGATGCTTATCGCTTCTTAGTGCATAAGTCGGATATTCCCAGAGATATCCACCAGGGTACAATAATGGAATCAAGGAATGCTGTATTCTTTGAAAGTACCTTTCCTAGAAAGGAGAAAGACATAACCTCTCTCAAACGAAGTTATGCACAAAGCTCTCAAGAGCAGGGAGTCATGTTGTGGGATCGAATGGTTCGAGATCTAGCGAATCTCGGGGTGGTGAACATCCCAGGAATCTAGTGTTCAGTTCTCGAACTTGGAGACTCCCGAGAGAGATGGATCTAAGAAGCGAAGTAAAAGGGCCGGGAAGGATAAATCCTTTGGTCACGACTTTGTAACTTATATGGTTAATGATGAACCAAGGACAATTGCTAAGGTGTTGTCAACTCCGGAAAAGCACCGCTCACGGAAAGAAGCTATTGAGTGAAATAAGCTCCATTACGCACAACCATACCTGGGAGTTGGTTGATCTTCCTCAAGGAAATAAACCGTTGGGGTGTAAGTGGATACTCAAACGGAAATACAAAGCGGATGGGTCTATAGACAAGTACAAGGCCAGGTTGGTAGTCAGGGCTGTCGGCCAGACGAAGGCTTTGACTACTTTGATACCTACTCCCGGTATCCGGATGACATCCATACGGTGTTGTGCGATCGCGACTTTGCGTGACCTTGAGATACACCAGATGGATGTTAAGACTGACGCTTCCTAAATGGCGATTTGGAAGAAGAAATCTATATGGACCAGAATTGCACGTGGTTCAAGGGCAAGAGAAGAAAGTCATCGACTTATCAAATCTCGCGACGGAAATAAGCCCGACAATGGCACAAAAAATTTGATAGTACTACACTATCGAAGGGGTTCGCCATTAATGAGTGTGATAAATGTGTTTACACGAAAGGTAACTCGACTCGTTTGTTATGATATGCATGTATGTAGGCGACATGTTAATCACGAGGAAGCGATCTGGGTAATCCTAGAGACTAAGAACATGTTGAAACAATGCTTGACATGAAGGATATGGGTATCGAGATGTCATCTTAGGGATTAAAATCTCTAAGGCGTCGGCGGGCTGGTCTTATCTCGGTCTCACTACATCGAGGGATGTTTTGAGAAAGTTTGAGATGCTAGGCAGTTCAGATAAAAGTCACCAATGGATTTAAATCAAAGCTTGATAAAATCTTGGTGCACTTTGTATACCAGAGCGATATGCCAGGTGATCGGTAGTTTGATGTATATAACAAACTGCACCGACCGATATTGCTTATGATCAATAGAGTTGGCTAGGTTCACCGTGTCAAGTGATAACCACCTTTGGGCGTTGAATCGGGTATTACAATACGAAATACACGTTAAATTACGGGTTACACTATTGAGATATCCCGGTGTACTAGAGGTACATGCGATGATGCAAAGCTGGATATCGATATAGAGAACACCAAGTCACGATGGTATGTATTTACAATTGGTGGTAGAGGCGTCTTGGAAATCCTCTAAGCAAACTTGCATCGCCCGATCCACAATGGAATCGGAGTTTATCGCTTTAGACAAAGCGAGAAGAAGGTGAGTGGCTTCATGACTTCTTAGAGGATGTTAGGTGTTGGAACAAACCCGCATTTACGCTTCGGTAATGATCCACCGCGGATCGATCGGCTCACAGGAAGAACGCAATGCAATGTCTAGCGGCAGAATCTCGTCATATTCGGCGGAGGCATAAGGCAGTTGAGCAACTGATCACCACGGGTATAATATCCATTGATTACATCAAGTCTAAGGATAATATAAGCGGACCCGTTGACAAAGGGCTTACCCAAAGATCCCGAGATGGCTTGCCTATCTGAGGGAATGGGCTTAAAACCCAAAATATAAGGACCAATACGGTGGTAACTCCAACGCCTGAATCGGAGATCGATAATTTGGTTCAATGGGAAGCGAAGTTGTAAAGGATTCATTGATAACGCTTGGTGGAAGTATGAGCACTTCGGATAGTGATTTCTGAAAAGAAACTCCAAATCAAAGCCGTTCGCGATAGACTTTAAGTGCTATGCGATTAGGTGGGTAAAGGGTAAGTCTTCAAAACCTCGTAATGCTCCTCAAGCGGTTGAGGTTAGGTTTTGGGAAACTTTAATAGTTCCTAACACTGTGAAGTGGGGTATAGCAGGATACCTTGTAGGAGACCACTATTTAAGTGCGAGGGCGGGCGCCTCAAGATGAGCACTTAAGAATCCAAGAGGCGTTGTCCATGGCCAAAGCGGACAAAACATTACGAAGAAGAGAGTAAGGGAATTTGTTGTGTTGGTACCATTGACTTGGCTTACACTAAACAGCCGGCGGTTCAAGACATCACGTTCACCATGTGATGAAAGTAAGTCAGATGGTATTCAACCATGGAAGGTTCAAAGGCGATGCTACCTCTCCTTATGCAACATCGGTCCATTGAAATATTGCTGGAAATGAAAAAGACACCATGAGTGCGCCAAAATCTCTTTCAAGAGGGATTGTTGGAAATTAGCCTTTGGCGGGAGTTGCGACCGACCAACTTTAAGCAGCTTAAACACTAGTGTTACGTATGTTGGAGAATCGGCTCTTCACACATGCATGATGTACTAAAATGCGTAGATAGCAGTGAGGGCCAAAGAATCAAATTTCATTGAGAAATGAAAGAGATGTTAGTTCCGCAGTAAGGTGTTTAGGCATAGAAAGTGTGGTGTTGTGTTCAATTCTCCTCATCCGGTGAAGAAAGAATTGTTGTGTATATAAGACTCAAAAATGTGTTTGGGGTTTGGGACCCCAGGGTATCCCATGTGTTTAAAGGAGGAGGACCTAGATGCTTGATTCAGGAAAGACCACACTTGCCGCCTTGCCGCCGCCTCGTCCGGCTCCAGCTCGGTTCGATTAGGTTCCAGGGTTCTCGGGTCCACGGTCGTGTGTGTGGTCAAATGTTTGTGGGCACCCGATATTATCTTTTGGGCCGAAAACTTTGTCAAATGCAGTTTGATCCCGAAGTTTCAGATGTGCGATTTGGACGAGAATTCTTTCAGATGTGCGATTTGGTCCTGAAGTTTCAAGAAAATCAGAATTTAAACGGTCGAGCGAAGCGTTCCAGCACTCAATTGACCATTTATTTTGGCTGAATTACACCTCCACTAATAGCCAATCCGTTGGCAATTTTCTCCATTTATTTGGTGGCTTTACTACCTCCATGGTCATTATTTGGCCAATAATGGTGTTATGGAGGCGATCAAACAGCCCCTCTTCCTCCTATATAAACACCCCTTACCATTGTTGAGGACACTAGACATGCGCAATTTACACAAGGCGAAAGTAAAGCAAAGCAGTTTCTTCCTAATCTTCCAAGCATCATTTAGATTATTCAATATTCTTCACGGTAGCTTTTGAGTTTCCTTTGCTCAATAGTTCCATTGCTGTTTTATCTTGGGAGGCGAATTGTCGGGAGCATATAAAGGATACATACGGGGCAATATTGTCTTAAGGGCCAGTGCCACACTCGACTCAAAGCCAAAATCAAGCAGTTTCCGGTCTTCTTGTTCAACAAAAATTGTAATTTTGGTTTCATTGTTATATTGTAATTTCCAGCTTTCTAGTTGAATTGTAATTTCAATTCTTACTTAAGCAGTTACTTGTAATTTCCGTTTCTTGCGATCCTTTGTAAAATCCAACAATTATTTGGAAGCAAACAAACTTCAGACATACACACCTGAAGTTTGGTTTAGTTAGGCCAAACTTATGAATTTCTTAATCTGAAGTTGTAGAATAAGTGGCAAGAAAAAATTGAATGGCTGAACTTCAAGTATATATATGACCAGAAATTCCAAACATATATGCATGCAATTGCGGCATCACCTCAAAATATCCTTCTTCCTCTAATACGAAATATCAAAGACATTAATAACTCAATCATATTAGTTATCTAATCTAAATAATCAACCATGAATCGACTTGGAATCTACTAAGTATTAAATGTATTCACCTAATCAAATGTTACTACTTAAGCACAACTATTACATTTAACCAAATTCATCCGGTAGGATAGGATCTGATATCAAAACATTTGCTGTCTTCATATCTGCATCTACTATGTCTCGCAAGACATTTTTGTTACCAAAACTTTAGTAGTAATGTGCATAACAAAAAGACATCCTCCATACTGCTCTTTTGTTAGTTGTCTTTCCACAAAACTGGGAGGTCTTGCCATTTATATTGGACTGAGCTGATCATTTCTCTGCCTGAAGTTGTGTTGGATCACGTGGGCCTTCAACTGGAGCATTAAGGATCTGCAATCACGAATAATGTTTGTATAAGTGACAGAATATTCGTCCATGTATTTAATTATCTCAGTGGAGTCCGTTTCAAGTTGGCTTTTGCTTGTTGAAGTTGCACTTAAAGTACGTTGTAATTTGACTTAATTTAATTTTGTCTGAAGTTTTTTTTTTGGTCAGGCTACGGAGGAGAAGCTCAACCTTGTCAATATTGGTTACAAGTTAAATAATTTGAAAGAATTTAAGGGAAAGGTTCAAATATATTCGTCAACTTTGCGATATAGAGTAGATATGTCCCTCGTTAAAAACGTGGCATAAATATACCCCTACCGTTCACAAATTATGTAAATATACCTCTGTCATTACACAAATGGTGCAAAATATAACCTTTTCGCTGATAGAATTTTTTTAGAAAATATTTAGCTTATTTTTTAATTAAGAAAAATAACACGAGGCTTTAAAAAAATAAGTCTACCTATTTTTTTAGAAGACTTATTTTTCTAAAGCCATGTGGTAATTTATTTTTCTGATGGGTCGGATCTGGTTCGTTTAAAAAAATATTTATGTGGCTTTAAGAAAAATAATTCCACCCATTTTGTTAAAAGAACCAGACAACCCACCAGGAAAAAACCTACCACGTGGCTTTAAAAAATAAGTTTACTAAAAAAAATGGGTAGATTTTTTTCTTAAAATCACGTGGCATTTTCTTAATTAAAAATAAGCTAAATGATTTTTAAACTATTTTGTCAGCAAAAGTGTATATTTACATTATTTGTATAACGGCAGAGATATTTATACACTAATTTTTTAATGAGGAATATATTACTCTATATCGCAAAGGAATACCTTTTCCCAAAATTTAATATAACTTACATAGCAATATGAAAAACTGGTTGCCGGGTTTGCTATTTGCTACCATGGCCATCGAGGATAAGTAATCAAATGACTTAGGCTTCCAAATGCTTCACGCTGGTTCAGTCCCAGAAAAATTTGGTCCACACACCTAACCAGTACATTTCCATTCACGTATTTCACTATTTGTATTACTCGAATCTCCGTCTTTGAACCATAACAATAAAATCATGTGTCGACTTTGACAGGGGAGATGAAAAAGAATTCACGGTATTAGCTGTTGCTGTTATTAGTGCCTTAGCTGTATAAGTAATATTTAGAGCATGTAATTGAAAATAACTGCATATTCAAAAGTCATTAAAGATAGTTATTTTTTAACATGAAACTAAAATTTGAACAAAAATACCTAAACTTCAAAAAGGCGAAGACCAACTTTTTTGAAAGAAATAATCTCTTGATTATTTTCATTAATGAAGAGGTATATATACAAATATACAATACCTAAATATGGAAAATAAATCTACTTTTTCCTAATATAAGACTAATATTTTTTCCTACTATAATACTAATACCATAATTACACTTGTACAAAAATTCTACAAACATGGTATAGTGAATCAATCTTATCGGTCTGTGTGGTATACACACGGTATACCAATGTCTATCACACCCCCGCAGTCATAGCGGGTGGTTGTCGTACGCTAAAACTGGCCTTAAAATCTTCAAACAGAACCAATGAAAGACTCTTAGTAAAGATGTCAGCAATTTGGTACCTTGAAGAGACATGTAAGACACGTACTTGTCCACGAGCTACCTTTTCGCGAACAAAGTGAATATCCATCTCGATATGTTTAGTGCGCTAATGTTGGACCGGATTCCCTATGAGATAGACTGCACTAACATTATCACAGTAGACCAAGGTAGCTTTCTGAATAGAAAAGTGAAGCTCTAACAGAAGATTACATAGCCAACATGACTCAGACACCACATTGGCTACCCCTCGATACTCGGTCTCCGCACTGGATCGTGATAAAGTAGCCTGGCATTTTTCCGACTAAGAGACCAAGTTATCACCAAGAAACATACAATAACCAAAGGTCGAATGTCTGGTATCTGGACAGCCACCCCAATCAGCATATGTATAGGACACGAGAGTAGAGACGGAGGACAAATATAAATGCAATCCATAATCAAGTGTGCCCTGTATGTATCGTATAATGCGTTTGAGCGCATGCATCTGCTCAATCCGCGGATCATGCATAAATAAACACATATGTTGTACTACATAAGTAATATCTGGTCTCGTGAAGGTAAGATACTGAAGAGCTCCTGCAAGACTACGATAATGGGTGGGGTTCTCATATGGTGTGCTAGAAGTAGCACTCATCTTCAGTTTGGTATCAACCGAAGTAGAAGATGACTTACAAGATGACATGTTAGCTCTCTCAATAATCTCAGCCGCATACTTCTTCTGTGATAAAAATAGACCACCTGTATGACGAGTGACAGTTATACCCAAAAAATAACTCAACCCACAAGTCTTTCATAGCAAATTTTGAACTGAGAAGGGACATGATAGACTTGCGCAGATTATCAGAAGAGGCAGTCAATAATATATCATTCACTTATAACAGAATGTATGCCAGAGAAGTACCATGACGATAGATAAACAGAGAATGATTAGACCTGTTGTGAGAAAACTCAATAGTAGACACATAATCTGCAAACCTCTTATACTAAGCCCGAGGGGCCTGCTTAAGCCCATATAAGAACTTTTTCAGCAAACAAACATGATGAGGATACGTGGGGTCCCTAAAGCCCAAGGGTTGAGGCATGTACACTGTCTCCTTAAGGTCACAGTGTAAAAAAGCATTTTTCACATCTAGCCGATAAATGGGACATGCTTTCGAGAGAGCCAAACGAAGCACAATGCGAATGGTTGCCGGTTTGACCACCAGACTAAATGTCTCTCCACAATTCACGTCAACATATTGTGTTTTACCATCACTTACAAGACGTGTCTTATAGCTCTCAAAAGAACCGTCAAATTTTTTTTATGAGTAAAAATCCACATAGAATGAATAATATTGACACCAGGTGGACGGGGCACCAACTCCTACGTCTTATTTTTAATAAGAGCATTATATTCATCATCCATAACCATTTTCTAATTCGGGTCATGAAGGGCAGACACATGATTATGTGGTAGGGGTGATTTATTGACATTAGAATTTAGATTAAAATGTGTTTTAGATTTAAAAATATCATGTTGCCTATGAGTAACAGGCCCTTGACTCGAAATAGAAGGAGACGTGTTTTGGATAGGTGTCGGGTCGAGTAAAATTGGACCAGCAGGTAATGGGCCTGCTGGCCCAGTGGCAGAAGGCATTGATGGTAAAACTGGGTCAGCATGCAGTGGGCTTGCTGGCCGAAATAGTGGACTCGGGTGGACAAAATTTGGGCTAGCAGGCAGTGGGCCTGCTGGCCGAGAAGCAGAGACTGGATCAGTAATATTTGGGCCAGCAGGAAGTGAGCCTGCTAGCTGATTTTGGTCACGGGACAGCTCGGATAAATGGTGGATAATATACAGTGAGAGCTCATCATCCAAAAAATTATACGAACTAGACACATAATTATACAATTTAACAATGGAAATTGGGTTTCATCAAAAATGACATGGCGGCAAATTATGATTTTATTTGCTGATAAATCAAAATATTTATAATCACGATGATTAGACGGATAACCCAAAAACACACAAGCGGTAGAACGAGCTTGTAGTTTGTTAATTGTAGTAGATGAGAAATGCGGATAGCACAAACACCCAAACACCCTAAGATGAGAATACGAGGGATCCTTATTATAAAGAACTTTTTAGGGTGATTGATATGCTAAACCTTTGCTAAGGAGTATGTTAAGGAGGTAGGTAGCCATTTGTAACGCATGATGCCAAAAGTTCGGATAATATTATTAATGATACAAATTTTTTTTACCCTTCCCATTTTGTGAGGATAAGAAAACCAAAAAGATATGCCATTAGTGTCACAAAATTCCCGAAATGGCCCATTATCATATTCCCTACCATTATCACATTGAATGTCTTTAATTTCCCATTCAAAGTTAGATACGGATGAAAGCTCTAAATTTTAAGAATGTGGAAAAACTTGAGATTTTTTAGACAAAGGAAAAGTCCACAAAAAATTAGAATAATCATCCAAAAATAAAACATAATAACGATGGCCCAAAGAACTCAAACCGGGAGATGTCCATAAATCACTATGAATAATGTAAAAAGACATCGAAGTACTAGAAGTAGAGGCTACAAACGGTAATCTAACTTGTTTCCCTAGAGGAAAAGGACAAATATGAGTACTACTCATACTATTACAATCAATAAAATTATTATTTTTAAGAGAATAAATAATAGACGACCCTGGATAACTCAAACGTGCATGCCACAAAGAAGGTGCAAGAGCGGCAAATGTAGAAGGTGTGGCTTGACTCGTGGAAATGGTGGTGGTGGTGATTGGATAAAGCTCTCCCCGACTATTACATCTCATTAGAGGTATCCCCGTCTTGAAATCCTTCACAGAAAATCCAAAAGGGTCAAAGTTAACAGACACCCAATTATCAGTTGTGAATTTTTGGACAGACACCAAATTTTTAATCAAGTGGGGGGCATGAAGAACACTTTTTAAGACGAAAGGTGGATGCCGGGGAAAAACATTTGTGTGACCATAACCATGAATTGGAATTGAATGACCATTACCAACAGTTATATCACGATTATTGCTCAAATTGAAATAAGACGAGAGATTACCTGGTGTGGATGTCATGTGAGAAGTGGCACCGGTGTCCATATACAAATTTGCGTCCGGGGGATTTAATCCAAGTGTATGCATCGCGGCCTCGATTTATCTGAGCGTCGATATTGTCGTTGGGCCCGCATCAGTGAAGGCCTGCTGCCAAGGCCCAGCAGGCTGTTTGGAATTATTTGGCGGAAAATTGGGCCTAGACCAATTCTAGAAATTGGCCCAATTCGTTAGAGATGTCGACAAAGGGTAGTTGGGCCACTGGCCACCGGCTAGTTGGCCCAAGGCTATGGCCAGTAGTTCTGCGGCCTGGCTGGCCCACTGCCACCATATCCACCACTACTCCGACCACCGCCACCGCCACTTCTACTGACGCGGCCTCCGCTGCGGTTTTTGCCTCTATTTTTTTTATTTTGACCTTTTTTACTGCCACCGTTGTTACAGTTTTGGCTAGAATTATCTATGAATGAGTGAGGATCATCTGACGTGGCCATCATCATGACGGAATTTACGCCCGTAGCAGCCTTTTTAGCCAAGCCGACCTCTTCTAATGTGAGCATGGAGCGGGTCTGGTAGAACGGTGGGAGTTGATTACTTTGACGAAGAAGCGTCTCAACGCCATTATAGGCCTCGATTTGGCCTGCAATCATCTGAAGAACAAGACGATCATTGGTGACGGGCGCACCAACGTTCTAGAGTTGATCCGCCAATTCCTTCTGCCTTTTACAATAGGCTGAGACATTCGGAAATCCTCCATGTTGACATGGGAAAATTCCTGCTCAAAGAGTGACAACAAAGGAATTTTTGCTATCTTGGAATATATCACGCACCCTATTCCAACTTTCCATCGCCCTAGCATCGGGTTTAGTAATCGTCTACAAAAGGTCCGTAGAGATAATGGAATAAATCCACTGGAGAACGGTAGCATTAAGAGTCATCCATAACGCAGGGTCATCCTCGAGGGTAGGCACCTTCTGCATTCATGTTACCGAGGGGATGATGTGATGAAGGACTTGATGCGAGCGTACATTAACCTTAAATAATTTCGCCACATCGTGTATTAGACGTTTTTCATATCAAGAACAATAGGGATGGGTTCTTCATGTTGGAGACTGTAAGGGCAGGATGAAACGTGTTCTTTGAAGTAGACATAATGAAAGAACAAGAGGAGAATTAGGGATTTGGAAAGAAATCGAAAGGAAAAAAGAAGTGGCCGTCGGCCGTGTCTTGGAAACCGAGAGAGGGCTGCGGAATTGTGGGTTTGGAGAAGGAATATATTTTCCCTAGACTTCTGATACCATGAAAGAAATAATCTCTTGATTATTTTCATTAGTGAAGAGGTATTTATACAAATATATAATACCTAAATATGAAAAATAAATCTACTTTTTCCTAATACAAGACTAATACATTTTCCTACTATAATACTAATGTCATATTACACTTGTACAAGAATTTTACAACATGGTATAGTGAATCAATCTTATCGGTACGTGTGGTATACACACGGTATACCAATGTCTATCATTTTTCCGTTTCTACTTTTTTCAAACTCTAATATTATTATGGAGCTTCACTTGTTAGAAGTTCGATGTCAATATTTTTCAATATCTTTTCAGTAAATCCAACATCTTATTCCTTGAATTTTAGCATTTTCTCCCTTAATTCTAGCATTATTTTCACGAACTCTAACTTTATTTTTCTGCATTCCAGCATTGTTTATATAAACAATGTCCTGAAGTTTTCCAGTATATCAGCTAAGGATAATTTAAGTTAAATTTTATTTCCACTTAAAAAAGTAGTTATTTTTCAATTACTTTAAATTCCGGCTATTTTTTAATTATGTGTTCGAAAAATGGCTAGCTCACGCCATCTTTACAAGCTTCCCGCTGGTTGAGGCCCAAATATTTCTGGTCCACACACCTAATCAGTCCATTTCCACTTATCATTGGTCCTCAAACGCACCGGTCTTTAATTTTTGGCCCTCATATTTGTGATCTTTAATTTTGTCTCTGCTTTGCAAGACATAGTTTCTGTAATATTTTTATATTCAAAATTAAACTTTGTCTCGCTCGTCATAAATTCTGTAGAAATTAAATTACGCAACATAGTTTTGTAATATTTTTTCAGATCATGTTGAGTGCAGGGCCGGCTAAAGTCTAAAGCCGCTAAGGTGGTGGCTTTAGGCCCCAAATTATTCATCTAATGTATATAATCATCTAAATAATTATGTGTTTTAATTTAGATAATTATGTATTTATTATTAGTGATAAATGAATATTTTAATCATTATTGTTATTTTCTTAATCAATCACTACACACATATTTATAAAATTTATGCCACTTTTCACAAATATGATTGACGTAATTATTATTGAAAGGTTATGTAATTAAAATTTTAATCACTTCCTGATATTTAATATTGCATAGCTCACTTCAACTTAAATCAATCACTTTGACTCTTCAATTGTTTGAACATTTTTAGACATTTTTTAAGCTCAAGCTAGGTAGGTTATTAAATGATTACAGCAGAACATACGTTATCTTAATCGCAAATGCCTTTTAAAGCATAATAGTAATCATAATATTAATGATTTTAATATATTCTAAAATTAAAGTGGTACGATATATTATATATGTGGAAAATGATATTATAATTGGCATATTCTATCAACTAAAGTCTTACTTTTATTTCTAAATATTTCTATTGCTTATAAAATAATTTTAAATTTTTTTATAAAAATTTCTTGAATTAAAAAAGGTTTTCCAAACTAAATAAATGAGATTGTGCCTAACTCAATAATGTCTCACAAAAATTACATAAATTGAGTATATTTTCAATGAAAAGTATAATATTATCAAAATATAACTACTACCTTTCATTTCAAGAAGTTATAATAATAAATTAAAATAAAAGATATAAAATTTTGTTAAATAAATACAAGGCCTTTTTTAAAATTCCGGCTTTAGGTGAGCCGACCCTAGTTGAGTGTTGAAAATCATACATTGTCCGACATAATTTGTATGGATGTTATGACACATATGTTGAAGTTACACATAAGTATGTCTTGTGAAATTTAAATTATGTCGCGCTAAAAATTATTAAAGGAAAAAAATTATAAATTTATGATATAAAAATTAAAGAGCACCCTAAAATAAGAGCATATGTGCAAGTGAACCTTCACAATGTATTACTCAAACCTCCGTCTCTAAACAGGAACCAGAAAAATCATGTGGGCCGCTCCTCCACTCAAACAATGGAGTCCATGTATTCCATACACACAATTCACCACCACAAATATTCCGGCAACGATGTGCCTTCCGATCAGCTTTCTTGTACCATTTACCAACACGAAATGGGCCGCAGATCGCCTTTCAACCTGCGTTCTAAGGAAGTTTCAACTCTACTCGCAGCTCAAAAACCTCAATTTAGATAACAATTCAACAACAAATGTTGGAAACTTAGGTAAGGCCGTTGTTGTTGCTGTTAGGGTTTGAATTCTACCACAACAGTGTTTAACTTCGTTGTTTGATTTATGGTATCAATATTTGCAATTGTTACCTTCTATGACGCTAGGGACGGATTTAGGGAGTGGCGAGGGTCCCGAACACACTCGGTAAAAAATTACAGTATATATATGTTAAATTTTCTGTGTTTATGTACAACTGTTGTGGTAGAATTCAAACCTTTCTTTGGTTTTAAATTTTCTGTGTTTATGTACAACTGCGTTCTAAGTGTTTTACCCTGTACATAAACACTGTAACCTTTTGTACCACAACAGTGTTTTGTTATTTTTTTCGAATCCCTGAGTGAAAATCCTGAATCCGTCATTGGATAACGACTTGTTATTTCTGTTAAACAGAGCAATATACATGTGATATACACTGAATATATAGCAGTGTATATCACATGTATATCAGTGGATCAAGCTTGATGAACTAAAGCGTGACGGCGATGGGCTTGTTGGGCCTCGGCGGTGGGCCTCTCGACCAGCGATGGGCCTCTCGGCAGTTCAATGAATAAGAGACAATACAATATTGTATATATGGTATATATATTTGTAGTATATTGTAGTGTAAAGGTTACCTTAATTAGTGTTATACACTTACCATAATTGTATAGTTAGAATTATGGTAGAATAAGGATTTAGAAATAGAATAGGAATAGGATTATCTTATTATGGAAATATGTAACTTGTATATATAGTCTTTCAATTAATGAAAATAATCAAGGGGATTATTTCTTTCATGGTATCAAGAGACTAGGTCTAAACAAAAGTTTTTCTCTCAACTTTTGTCCTCTCTTTGGCCGAGACACCCTAGCCCCCCCCCCCCATCGGGTTTCTCTTCCAAAATTCGTCTTCCGCTCTCAAAAACACCTCTCTTAAATTTCCCTTCCTTCTTTGTTCTTTCAATATGTCTAAGAACAATTATCACTCTGCCCTCACGGTTTCCAATATTAAGAAATGTATCCCTATTGTCTTTGAGATGGAAAATGTCCAATATGTGACGTAGGCGAAGTTGTTTAAAATTCACGCTATCTCTTATCAAGTTCTTCATCATATCATTCCTCCCGCTAGACCCCTTCCTACAGAGGATCCTGAGTTATGAATTACACTTGATGCTACCGTTCTCCGGTGGATCTACGCCACTATTTCGGTGGACCTTCTACAGACGATTATTGAGCCGGATACCGCGGCTATGGCTGCATGGAATAGATTGCGTGACATATTCCAAGACAACCAACATTCACGTGTCGTCACACTCGAGCATAAATTCTCTCTCGTTCGAATGGATGAATTTCCAAACATTTCTGCATATTGCAAAAAACTAAAGGAGTTGGCGGATCAACTCCGTAATGTTGGCGCACCAATAACGAATAATCGCCTAGTTTTACAGTTGGTTGTCGGTCTTTCGGAGGCCTATAATGGGGTTGGAACTCTCCTTCGCCAAAGCAACCCTCTTCCTGACTTCTATTAAGCCCGCTCCATGCTTACTTTAGAAGAAGCGGGATTGGCTAAAAAGGCGGCTACCGGAGCAAGCCCCGTCGTCATGGTGGCGTCTTCTCCTAGTTCTTCGGGTTTTGTGAATAATTCGGGCCAAAACCATAATAATGGTGGCGGCAAGAATAATCGCACGAATAAAAACAAAAATCGCGGGGCAAACGCGGCGGTTCTGGTGGCGGTTCCGGTGGTCAGCAAGCAGACGGTGGGTCCCATCCAGAGAACAGTAGCCCACCACCCTCCTGGGCCCAAAGAAGGTGGGCGGTGGCCGTGGGCTAACGAGCTTACCAATCGCCAGAAGTTCCGCCGCCAGGTGGTCGCCAATAGTCGGCCCAACACCCGGTGGCGGCCATCGCCGCCGCCCAGAAGAAGCGGCCTATGGCCCACCATCACGCCTGGAATTCTCGAGCCCCGCCTCCGCAAGCCCATCATGCCAGGCCCACTCAAACTGATATCGAGGCCGCGATGCACACGTTGGGGTTAACTCAACCGGACCCAAATTGGTATATGGACACCGGTGCCACGACTCACATGACTTCCGAATCAGGTACTCTCTCATCTTATTCCATATTGAGCACCCCTCGAGGGATAATTGTTGGTAATGGCGCTCTATTCTAATTACGGGGTATGGTCGACGTTGTCTCCCAATCCACCCCTTCTTTTGAAAAATACTTTACACGCTCCTAAATTGATTAAAAATTTAGTGTCTGTCCGAAAGTTCACATCTGACAATTCGGTTTCAGTTGAATTTGATCCTTTTGGTTTCTCTGTGAAGGATTTCAAGACGGGGAGCCATCTCATGAGGTGTGATAGTAGGGGGATCTGTATCCTATCATGTCTAGTTTTAGTCCATCGAGTTAAGCCTTGCCATCAGCCTTTGCAGCCATCTCTCCTTCCATGTGGCATGCTCGTCTGGGTCATCCGGGATCTTCTATTTTATCAGTTTTAGATAAAAATAGCTTTATTTTCTGTAAGGGTACGAGTCGTACTCCACTTTGTCAGTCTTGTTCATTTGGGAAAATTGTTAAGTTGCCATTTGTAGACTCCAATTCTCATACTTCAATGTCATTTGATATTATTCATAGCGACTTATGGACGTCTCCTGTTCTTAGTTCATTGGGTCATCAATATTATGTTCTCTTTTAAGATGATTATTCTAGATTTTTGTGGACTTTTCCAATTGCGAATAAATCACAAGTGTTTTCCGTCTTCATCAAATTTAGAGCGTTCATTCGTACTCAATTCGAAAGAGAAATAAAAAATATTCAATGTGATAATAGGAAAGAGTATGACAATATGGAGTTTCGGGAATTTTGTGCTAATAATGGGATAAATTTTCGTTTTTCGTGTCCTCATACATCTTCACAAAATGGGAAAGCCGAACGCAAAATTCGTTTCATAAATAACATTGTCCGAACTCTCTTAATTCATGCTTCCATACCTCCATATTTTTGGCATCATGTTCTACAAATGGCCACATATCTTCTTAACATAATTCCTTCTAAAGGTCTGACATATTCTTCCCCCCTCAAAATTCTATATAATAAGAACCCTTCTTAGTCTTATCTTCAGATTTTTGGGTGCTTGTGTTATCTGTTATTCCCATCCACCACAATTAACAAACTTCAGGCTAGGTCTACTCCGTGTGTATTTTTGGGTTATCCGTCGAATCATCGTGGTTATAAGTGTTTTGATTTATCCTCTAAGAAAATCATAATTAATCGTCATGTCATTTTTTATGAAACCCAATTCCCTTTTACGAAAGTTCATACTCCCGAGCCTAAGTTGTATAATTTTTTGGATGATCAAATATGCCCGTATATTATTCAGAATTTTTTGGACATTTTCCGCACTCAAAATCCTCCAATAGCCCATCGCTCACTGGACCCACAAGATCTGCCAAAGAATTCCAAGAATCGAATAGTTCCAAAGAATCGGGCGACCCAGCCACCTCGAACTGGTCCAGACGAGGATTCCGATTCTGATTTGGGCCAAGAGGGCCCATCGCCATCGCCACCCGTCCCGAGCCTAGAAAATTCCCAAAATTCCATCAATTCTTCCTCGAGTCATAGACCGGTCACTCGTAGTCAACGGGGTATTTTTACACCTAAAAGACATTTTAATTTACATTCTGATGTCTCTAGATCCCCTTTGCCCCGCAATCCTGTGTCCGCATTAAATGACCCTAATTAGAAAATTGTTATAACTGATGAATATAATGCTCCTATTGATAATAAGACGTGGGAGTTGGTGCCCTGTCCATAAGGTATTAATGTTATCATGTCTATGTGGATTTTTGCTCATAAGGAGAATTCAGATGGGTCATTTGCTCGATATAAGGCGCGACTTGTTGGTGATGGTAAGACTCAACAGGTTGGGATAGATTGTGGTGAGACATTTAGTCTGGTGGTCAAACCGGCTATCATTCGCACTGTGCTTAGCTTGGCCCTTTCAAAGACTTGACAAATTCATCAGTTCGATGTCAAGAATGTTTTCCTACATGGTGATCTCAAGGAAACAGTCTATATGCATCAGCCGTTGGGCTTCAGGGATCCAAACCATCCTCATCATGTATGTCTGTTGAAGCAGTCCTTATATGGGCTTAAGCAGTCTCCAATGGCCTGGTACACGAGGTTTGCTGACTTTGTTTCAACTATTGGGTTCACTCACAGCAGGTCAGATAATTCCTTGTTCATCTACCATCGTGGTTCATCATTGGCCTACATTTTGTTGTATGTGGATGATATCATCTTGACTGCATCCTCCGATGCCTTACGCCAGTCTATCATGGCCATGCTCAGTTCTGAGTTTGCTATGAAAGACTTAGGGCCTTTGAGTTATTTTTTAGGGATTGCCGTCAAACGTCATTCAGGTGGCTTGTTTTTGTCTCAACGGAAGTATGCTGCTGAGATCATAGAGAGGGCTGGGATGTCATCCTGTAAGTTCACTTCCACGCCAGTTGATGCAAACCCCAAGCTGAGTGCCGCAGCAAGTGCACCATACGAGGACCCGACCCGCTATCGCAGTCTGGCAGGGGGCCTCCAGTATCTTACCTTTACCAGACCGGATATTACATATGCGGTTCAGCAGGTGTGTTTATTCATGCATGATCCCAGAGTTGAGCACATGAATGCAATCAAACCCATCATTCGGTATATTCAGGGGACACTAGACTATGGGTTACACTTGTATCCTTCATCTACATCCACACTTGTCTCATACACGGATGCTGATTGGGGTGGTTGTCCCGACACCAGACGGTCGACTTCTGGCTACTGTATGTTCCTTAGCAACAACTTGGTCTCCTGGTCAGCAAAACGACAGGCAACTCTATCACGCTCAAATGCAGAGGCAGAATATCGAGGGGTAGCGAATGTGGTCTCCGAATCATGTTGGCTACGTAATTTGCTTTTGGAGCTTGATTGTCCCACTCAGAAGGAAACCTTGGTATATTGCGATAACATTAGTGCCATCTACCTTTCAGGTAACCCAGTTGAACACCAATGCACCAAGCATATCGAAATGGACATTCACTTTGTCCGTGAAAAGGTTGCAAAGGGTCACGTTCACGTATGTCATGTCCCGTCTCGTTATCAAATTGCAGACATCTTTACAAAGGGTCTACCAGCGGTTCTCTTTGAAGATTTTAGGGATAGTCTCAGCGTTCGAAAACCGCCCGCTATGACTGCGGGGGTGTGTTAAACATAGCAATATACATGTGGTATACACTGAATATACAACAGTGTATATCACATGTATATCGATGGATCAAGCGATGAACTAAAGCGTGACGGCGATGGGCCTCTCGGCCAAGCAGTGGCCTCTCGGCTAGTTCCAACAGAATAGGAGACAATACAATATTGTATATATGGTATATATATTTGTAGTATATTGTAGTGTAAAGGTTATCTTAATTAGTGTTATACACTTACCATAATTGTATAGTTAGAATTATGGTAGAATAAGGATTTAGAAATAGAATAGGAATAGGATTCTCCTATTATGGAAATATGTAACTTGTATATATAGTCTTTCAATTAATAAAAATAATCAAGGGGATTATTTCTTTCAATTTCGATCCAAACAGTTGCTGCGGTTAAATCAGGTTCCGTGATGGAGCAAAAGTAGCAAAATACGAAGAAAACACGAGGAAAGTATCGACAACAAGGAGCAAAGGAAGAAGTAGTAGAAGAAGAAAAACAAGGAGATTCAAAGAAACTGAGCGATTTTGATGTGTTGCATGCATTGGAAAAAGCAACAGCACAGAAAATGAAGAAAAGGAGAAATGGAAGAGAAAGTAATTCATTGTTGAGCAAAAAGAAGAGTAATATACAAGGAAAACAAAATGATGAAGAATTAGTGGATTATGGTAATAAGAATGTTGGAGCATTGAGTATAAAAGAGGATTGGGGAAGTCGTTTGGATGAATTGGAAAAAAAGACTTCAAGAGCTTGTGGATACAACTGCTGCTTGAACACAATTGCCAAGTAATATACTACTAACATACATACACATGAAACAACAGTATTAATTCTCATTTTCAGTGTTTTCTCAATTGTATTTTTAGTGCTTTTTTCACGTGTAATTTGATACGTACTCGGTAAAGAATTATACTAAAAATAAGTTATTGATGTTTTGAGATTATGAGTAATTATTGTCTCAATTTATGTAGCACAGTTCGAATTTCAAGAGTCTAAGGGGTAGTTTGGTACGACAGATAAGTAAAAATAGTCCCAGGATTAGGGATGGCAGGTGGGTATAATTTTGCGGATTCCGCACCGCACCCGCCCCAATTGGGCCGGGTATGGGTATAACTTTGGCGGGTAGTAGGCGGGTATGGGTATTGAAAATGTACCCGTCACGGGTAGGCGGGTAGGTGGTGGATTTGCCGTCATATCCGCCTACCCGCCCGCCTACCCGCCCGCCCGCCTACCCGCCCGCCTACCCGGGTGCCTAGCTTATATAGCTAAAATAATATCTGAGTTTTGTCTACATTTGTAATATATAGTTATTTGGGTGGATAATTTTTTGGGTTTCTTAGAAATTTTATTTTCTTGATTCTTTGTTGTGCAATGGGGAAGAGGTGAAAAAAATGGGTGGCGGGTAGGCGGACGGGTAGGCGGGCGGGTAGGTGGCGGGTAGGCGGACGGGTAGGTAGGTGGCGGGTAGGTGGCGGGTATAGGAATATACCCGCCTAGGCGGGTAGGGATGTTGAAAATTGTACCCGCCACGGGTGGTGTAGGTGACTGGTATAATTTTTTTGGCGGAGTGCAGTGCGGGAGGGGGTACCCGCACCCGCCCCGCCCAATTGCCATCCCTACCAGGATAAAATATATAGTTACTCCTTATCCCATGTATGGTTGGAATAAAATTTCGGAACAACTAATCCCAGGATTAGTTATCCCGAGATTGTAGTGTTATTTTATCCCACATTGAAGTTAAAATAACTAATCTCATGATAACTTGTTTCCCAACCAAACGAGCCCTTACAATTTAATTTTGATCGTGAATTCGGGCATGAAATCTTCCAATTTTTTTAAATAAAACTTACATATTAGAAACGCCGTAAAAGATATTATAAGTCAGAATGATTGATAATTCAAAATATGTAAAAGATATATGTAAAAACTATGGTTAAAAAAAAAATTATTTGAATATCGAAATCCAACGTTGCCACGTAAATTGGTATGGGAGGGAGTATCTAAATCACACCTCTCAGTTTACTTACTTGGGAAGTCCTCTTTCTGTACTCTTTTCTGAACAAACAAATTGACAGTTAAACGATCACGTCCATTTTAGAGTTTAGTACAAGTTTTATATTTGAGAAGCCCGACAAGGCAGCGTCATCGCTCGCTTTAGGCACTATTGCGCAGGAGGGCAGGGCATAGGCCAGCGTTATTGTGCTATGCGGGCGCCATCTCGCCTTGATTACGTTGTTGTAACACGAAAAGAAAGCTGGGCATGTGACCTTTTGTGACTGATCGATAGATGTGACCGTAACTAAAGGCTATTATTGGTATAAGGGCGTGAATACGTTGTTGTAGGCTAAAGGTTGTTATTGGTAGAAAGGCACGATTACGTTGTTGTAGCACGATAGCGCTAAAGGCTATTATTGGTATAAGGGCGTGAATACGTTGTTGTAGGCTAAAGGTTGTTATTGACAGAAAGGCACGATTACATTGTTGTAGCACGATCGCGCTAAAGGCTATTACTGGTATGAGGGCTCTGTTGTAGCGCGATCGCGCTAAAGCCCTTACTGGTATAAAAAAAACAAAAACAGGACTTTTGGGCTATTTCACCAGTTTTTGGTCTTGGAGTTTTATTAGCTCGAAATTCAAATTTGATCAAGTATACTTCTAAAAAGCTTGGAGTTATCTAAATTCAAATTTGAGTTATCTAAATTCAAATTTGATCAAGTATACTTCTTTTCTTTTTGATTAAGTATAGTGATTAGCGCAATATAAATGATGAATTTGGACTCATAAGGGTTATAGATAACCCAAAAAGTTTGGAACACAACGAGGTCAAATGAAGCAAATGACGCAGACAAACTCAATATCCCCAAAATAATTTTACACCACTCGATGACTTAGTTGACACCAGCACCAGTTCTAAATTGCTTGGACGTTGGAACTGAAGCATAGTTGTTTTAAAATTCTGCACACTCGTCAATTTTACTACTAGTATTCATTTGTTGTTTCCTTTGTTTATACATGAATAAGGCTACCCAGTCGAGCATATCAATCCTCCAGAAGGGCAAATGCTAGACTAATGGTGTATAATCCAACACTTTGTCATGTCATTGCAGTTTCAAGCCAAGGCTGCTCCATCTAAAATCGAAATCTGGTTCCTACGACAAACAGTGAAGCTACAGGGGACTCTAGCATTCATCTCAAAAATTCATGAGCATTAAGTTTATGAACTAAAAGTCAAGCAGACAAAATATTAGGGCAACATCCTCGTTTAGTTACAATGCACATTAAGTTGCTGACTGGTCTAACTTTTTTAACTTCCATCTTTTTATACATAAAGAGGAAGTAGGAAATAGATGTCCTGGATTACTGGTCTGGCGTTCAATGTAAGTAGCAAGTACAACATTTCACCGCTCTAGTATGGTCGATAACGTCTACCACGGTTGGAATCATCTCCGCTGCCACTGGATCCTCCTCGTCCATGTGGTCCACCAGAACCATTGCTCCTATCATTCCTTCGAGGTCGAACAGGTGGTGTCTGAACTCCTGGCTGCTGGCTGCATGGGAAATATCGGAAGGGTAAAAAGTTTGCTTTTTCTAAAATATTGCATTAGCAAAACTACAATATTTCACCATTCATCTGAACATCTAGTTATAATGCAATCATCCAGTCTCCAGTATACGAAAAACATAAGATTACATTAGTGATGAAACTGATAATTCAGAAAACGAGCTAGAGGCAACCAAAAATAGATGTTAATATTTATAGGAACTTACAGAACGTAGCCAATCTGACCATCTGGTAGAACCATTGGCACCATTTGCATACCTGATGGCATCGGTCCTCTACCGTATATCATAGGCTGCTAAAGAATAATAGTTATGAGATGAATATGATAAACGACAATGTGAAGAATCAACTATGAAGACATGAAGTGCAAAGAAAATACCTGTTGGAACGCAGCAGCAGCAGCACCATAACCAGCAGTTAGATGTCCATACGGATTCACTGGAAATGCACCATATCCTGGATGGGGGATATAATTAGGATGGGGTAACGCATTGTGAGGAGTGGCTGCATCAAACTTCTTTTCAGTCTGAGGCTTTGCAAGAACTACTTCTAACACCTGACCTGCAATCCACATCCACTTTTGACATTATTTGCCTAGTTAAATAAATCAGTAAAAAACTAGTTTCGTATGTAGAGGAACTGACTTAGAGAATTCATATAGATGACCCCAACAAGTTTCAGCTGAGGCATACAGCAGCAAACACAGAACTCATACATATTCAAGGGAAGCATCTAGCTGCTTTTTCATCTCGCATATCAAAAAATAATTTTAGTAGAAGGGAATCGTGGAGTAATTTTTCATTTGAGAGTACACAAGTTTATATCACTATCAAAAACTAACATGTTAAGTAACGTTAACCTCTGAATAGAGAAACATCATACCGTGAACCATGAATAAATTTGTAATTTCGGCATTTTGACAAAACCAGACAAAACAAACATGCACAGCATTTTTAACTTATTCTAGTGATAACACAATCCTGGTGTTAATGTGCACAAAATATCCCCTTTCATATTGCCAAAAAGGAACCTTGTGCTATTTCCGTTCTTTGAAAGTTAAGTAGCCTTCCGCGCTATGTAGAAATACAAAACCATCAAGGTATGTTCTGGCCGTACATTTCCACAAATTCATATCAAAATTTTAGACAATCAAATGAGATCACACTACTAAATGTGCAGGGAAATCTATAATATAATTCAGAGAGAGAAACTAAAAGTATTTACACAAGAAGCACATATCAGTACAATGATGACAACACTCTTCAATACCAGCACCCAACAACCAAACCTATCAACCCAAAGACAACTCGACCCTTTTATTACGCATTGGACAATATTTGAATCGAAGTTGAAAAAATAAGAGCAACTCAATCAGAGTTGAGGAAAGCTTGGGGAAGTTGAAACATGTTTGGCCATAAACTTCATTGGTAAAAGTTGTTTCTAAAAGCTAAAAAAATTGTGAAAGGGAAAAGCACCTTCAAACCAACATTTCACCAAAGTCACTTATTTGCAAATGCTCATTCACAAATTAGCATCTGCAAATACTCCAAGTCTAGAATTTCCAATATCAAGGTACATTCATGCATACACGGGCCTTTAGTAATTTGAAAAACTAAAGCATTATTTACAACCATATAACGTGTCTTCAAAATAAACTAACAGGAATTAAACCCAACTGTAGAATGACACTATTGTTATAGTATTTCAAAGATTTTGGAGTGTTCTTGTTTTAGCCAATCAAACTAAAGGAAGACTCAATTGAGGTAAAATTGATCGGATTATGATTCTCCTCCCACCCCATTGACCACTAAGCCACACCCTTGGATGCAAGATGCCATAGCTCTTCTAATTTTATGTTCTTACTTACGCCTAATATTTGTAACAATGCAATGCTACTCCGAACAAACCTGATATATTCCAATAAATGATTATAGTAGTTACCCTTGCCTATCTTTAGAAATTAACAATAAAAATGCAACAAAGTATCTGATAAGAAATTAACATTGGGCCAAACTCAACCCAAAAGCTAGCTCAATACCATACATGGATACCAATTCCACATCCCACAAGCAATGTGGGACAACTTAACCCCTCTCCTCCTACACGCTCAGCCCTATCAACAGGAGCATGAACAAGCCCGAGGAGGATGAACATGCCAAGGAGCAACGTGGAACAACTTAACCCCCCCTCCCCCTTCCCTTGGCAAAGCAAAGGAGGAATTCTTAAAAGCTCCAAGCTCGAAGAAGACCCCCCCAAAAAGGGAATAGGTTCTTTTGTTAGCTCAGCAAGATTCTCTTGTTGCAGGCTATCATCAATAAAATCTTAGCTACTTATTCGAAAAATGAAAAGATTTTTTTGTTGGAAGATTTCTTGTAGTATGACTTTATACCTAAAAGAGAGGATATATCACATGCAGCCATCACTTAATCATGACATATAAATCCTTTGTATCCATCCTGTTCATTCAGATCCTTTTCATGATTTATCACATACTCCTTTACTTTAATTAGGGGTCCTTATTGAGTGCAGTTGAACTAAAAACGAACTTTGACAAAAGTTGTATTTGTGTGATAGGTTGAATCAGTTTTAGGCTCAACTAAAGATTTAATCAATCTTGCAAGTTCTGCAAAACCTGAGTAAGGGAAATTTCTCTTTTTGAGATGGAAGAGTAAGGGAATTTCTTAATCTAGATATAGTTGAACTACCAGACTTCGTAACTTGCTTCATAATCTTTAAACAGATTTACACAAGATGACTTGATCCAGGAAAAGGCTACATTGGTCAGTGGATTCAGAAATACACATTCAACCCCTGACAGCTAAACTGAGTTGATCTTCGTTTCAGTATAGACCAAGTTTTGAAACTTCTCTCAAAATCTTGAAAGGGAAAAAGAGAATACACATGAGAGTTGATCCAAAACTGGGAAATATCTAGATCGTATGCTTTGATTCAAAAACAAAACAGGCATCATCGCTTACAATGGGATTGGTTAGAGATCACAGTCCCAAATTTGAAACTTATTATTTCAAATTCTTGAAAGAAACATTAGCAGGGTTATAAGAGTGGGGACATTGATCCAAAGCTCGAGTACGGTCCGTTTGATAAAAAATGGGCTGAATATAGATTGCATACACCCCAAGGTCAGAAGGGGGAAAAAAGCATCTCAATCACAAAAGAACTAAGTCGATCTTACTTTTGGTTCAGCCCAAACCGTGATACTTATTTCAAAATCTTGAAAAAAGGAAATTACAAAGGATGAGAGGTGATGTGAAAACGAGCTATCCAGATGGTCCGTTTGCTTTGATTCAAAAACAAAGGCACCAGATTCCAGACAACTGAAGTAAGCTGACCATAGTGTAGGACAGTTCAAACTCTAGACTTATAATTTCAAAGTCTTGAAAACACAGGATGAGAGTTGATCCAAATACAGTCTATATCTGAATTGTTTTCACCCCAACGTCAGTTTGCTTTGATTCAAAAACAAAATATGCCTCACACTCCTGACAACACTTTTGGGCATTTGTTCTTTGTAATCTCTTTATGATATCCTCCTAACTTGACATAATCTATGATATACTCCCTCCGTCCCAATTTAATTTAAGTGTCTTACTTTCCTACCAAAAAGAGTGCCTCTTTCTATATATTGTAAGTTGACAATTCAAACATCCTATACGACAAGTTTATAACCACAAGATGCAAATAACTTTTTGCTACTTTAAGGCCACAAAATTCAAAAGTCGACATTTGTTTCTTAAACTTCGTGCCAAGTAAAACTAAGACACTTAAATTGGGACGGAGGGAGTAATAGAATATGTCATCAGTGCATTTTTTTATATATATAAGAGTTTCATTACTAAAATTTCCAACTGGATTGAGTAAATCCCAAGTAAATATCAATTATAGAAAACTAGGAATTGCTCAACACAAGGCCTCAGCTTGTACTAAAAGTTCCTAAATAGATCCTTAAAGTCTCATATACAAATCAAAATTCTCAGATCATCAAGGACATTTTAAACCAAAAAAAAAAAAGAAACATATCTCAAGCACATTCATCTCTGCTCATTGATCACTTTAGGTATGCCCTGAGAATGAACAAACCACTTTAAACTTTTTCTATAGTTCTTCCTCTCTTTTTTTCCTGACAGCTCTAGAGATTCTTAAAACAAAAATTACTAAAAGTTAAGGCGCTCCCCCCCTCAAAAAAAAAAAAAGAAAAACCATGCCCTCACCCTTCCCCTCTCTCTCTCTCTTTTCTTTTAGACCTTTCCTCTCTCTATCTCATGATTTATCCTTGTTGAGAAGGGGAGAAGTGATTTACAGGAGGGGCCTATAGAACACTCAGATGTAGATCCTGAGTTTTCCTTTATGCAATGTATGTGTTGCGTTTGGTATTTACATGTCTAGAAGCATTACCATTAACTTCATATGTTTCAGTGTCTTTAACAGCTTTCAGAGCGCTTGACCTTTCTGCATAATGGACAAATCCAAAGTCTCTTTTACCACCAGGCTTGGCTGGCGGCATAACAACTCTGGTAACTTCGCCATGGCGTTGAAATAATTCCTTCAATTGTTCAGTAGGTGTGTTTTCTGGAATGTTCTTCACATAAAGTGCTTTAACCTGGAAAAGACAACAAAATACAATGTGCAAACTAGCAGAAAAGGGTTGATAGAAAAAGAGTGTTTTTAAAAAGCGAAAAGCACAAAGAAGCAACAAGATTCCATGGGATTTGAAGCGAAAGCGAGAAGTGATGAGCATGGTTCTTTAAGTGAAGCGCACTATTTACGGAAGATAAAAATATACAATATATATTCTCAAAAAAATACGATACATATATGAACTTAGAGATATTGTTGACACCCAATTCTGTCCCGTCTTTTCCTATTTATTCGCAATTTTAAATATTTTTTGGGCACCTCAAAAACAATTTTAATATAGGCATATATATATATATTTATTATTATTTTTTAATATCATTATTTATTATTATTATTATTATTATTCACATGTTTTACTATCATTTTTGCCTTTTTAAAAGTCGTAATCATAATTCCACCCCAATATTCTATGTTATTTATTTTAGCAAAATTGCATCGCATTTCCACTTTTTTATTAGCATTAAGCATATCGCAAATATTATATTTTTATTATTATCACATCGTTATATTTTTATTAAAATAATTTACATTTTTTTTCTTCAAAAGCATTTTTAAACCCCTTTTATATTTTTTAACCCATAACCCATTCATTTTCCAACCCAAAACAATTTCTACCCAAACTAATTTCACCCAAAACCCATTTCGCCCAAGCCCAACCGATCACCCCACTTATCCCCTACCCGCGGCCCAATTCGGTCGGCCCAGCAGCCCTCACCCTTTATTTCCCTTACCCCTCCAAACCGACCCGAACCGGCCCGAAACCGAAGCCCAAATCCCTTCCCTTTTATCCCCTTACCAAACTAACCCTAAAACAAAAATCAAACACCCCTAACCCTCTCAACTCGCCGCACACCCTACACCCCTGCCCCTACGTCGCCGCACCCTACGCTTGACACCACCAGTCGCCGACACCGCCGCCTGCCACCACCAACCCCTCTGTCGTCCCTGACACCGCCGAACCCTACCCCATCACTTCACACCTACCATATCCCCTAAAATCCGTCTCAAAAATCAAAGTTTTGCCCCTTTAATTTCGAAATTCAAACTCGAACGTTAGGGGGGAAATCCATCTATAAAAATCCCCCCTTGTTCTTCATTTTGAGCCCGGGGGTCGGAGCCTAGTTTTCGGGGGTCCGAAAAGTCGTAAACAAGAAAAAAAAAAGTTTTGGAAGTCTGATTCCATCTAAAAAATATATGTTGTGTTCTTGATTTTTAGCATTCGCCTTCCTAGTTATTCAAAGAAATAAGTCCGAAAACAAGTTCAAAATCGGAACGAAAAGGGGTGAGTTTCATTCTTAAATTTTGGGGTTAAAATACCTCTATTTGCTTCGTGAACCGTACTCCGAAAATCCGCTTTTGTTGGTTGTTCTTCACTGTCTTCGGGTTCCGGTTGGGTCACTATTCTGTTCGGGTCGACCCGGTTTGGGTATATTTCCAATTTTTTGCATTTTTACATCTTATTTGTTGGTTATCTGAAAAATCAAAAAAATTAGTTCCGATTCCGGTCACTGCTTCAGGTTGCATTTCTTGGTTCGTCTATCCGGTGCATTTTTCAAGGTCAGGTTCTTGTAGGGATGGCAATTAGAGCGAGGCGGGTGGGTACCCCCTCCCCGCACCGTACCCGCCAAAAAAATTATACCGTCACCTACCGCCACCCGTGGCGGTACAATTTTCACCATCCATATCCGCCTAGGGGGGTATATTCCTATCCCCGCCACCTCCCCGCCCCCTACCTACCCCTCCGCCTACCCGCCACCTACCCGCCCGCCTCCCCGTCCACCTACCCGCCACCCATTTTTTTCACCTCTTCCCCATTGCACAACAAAGAATCTAAGAAAATAAAATTTCTAAGAAACCCAAAAAATTATCCACCCAAATAACTATATATGACAAATGTAGACAAAACTCAGATATTATTTTAGCTATATAAGCTAGGCGGGTAGGCAGGCGGGTAGGCGGGCGGGTAGGCGGGTAGGGGGGCGGGTAGGCGGATATGACTGCAAATCCACCACCTACCCGCCTACCCGTGACGGGTACATTTTCAATACCCATACCCGCCTACTACCCGCCAAAGTTATACCCATACCCGCCCCAATTGGGGCGGGTGCGGTGCGGAATCCGCAAAATTATACCCACCTGCCATCCCTAGGTCGTTGTTCCTGATTCGGGTCGCTATTCATAATCCGGGTCGGGTTTTCATAAACATTCCGAATCCTGTTTCGATTCCGAAATTTCAGAATTAGGGTCGGATATTTTAATTGCTTACTGTTGGTTTACTTTGGCTCTTGAACATCCGTTATCCGGCTATGTCGTTATTTTATTGATTTGAACTAACACTGCATTCTCTTCGGAAATCGTTCCTCGATTTCAGTTTACTGTTTTCGGTTTATTTTACTGATTTGTTACTTCATTTAGGCCAATGAAATTGAATTCGAGGCCGCGTCCCTTCAGAAGTCGCTTCTCTGTTTCAGTTTGGTTTTTGACATTTAAACATCCGTATACGGATATCTTACTGATTTACTGATTTCAACTAATACTGCATTTAGGCCAATGAAATTGAATTCGAGGTCGCGTCCCTTCGGAAATGCCTCTCTGTTTATGCTTTGCTGCTTTGGTATAATTTACTGATTTGAACATGATACTACACTGGCCGATGAAAAAATATCCATCAATTTTTTAGGCCTCCACAATTGTAAAGACGGAAATATAACTTCTGGGCAAGGATGAAACTTAAATGATCTTTCTTTTTCATCCGAGAGACCAACATATTTAGTAGGCGAGGCAATTAAAATGACCACCGAGTCATATGTTTGCAGCCACGACGTGATTGGAATGGTCTTTTCAAAATTTAAGTCTGAGCCCTCCGTGATCAAAACATTCACTGTTTTGGATACGGATCCAAAGTTATTTATATTTAACTGTTTCTAACCGTTTGTTCTTGACAGCTTGCAAGGAACAAAGTCAACGAAGGCAGATACTCTTCGGAGATTATTTATTTTGTTGTTTTTACTTTCTTTAATTCAGCTTTATCTCGTTCTGTATTGTAATATTATTTATTGCACTTATGTAATTATTGAAATGTTTAGAATAGTTAAAGACTTAGAATTAATTAATAGGGTAGTCTAAAACTGAAAACCCATCGCTAGTTTATTTATTTTAGGCTCGATTAGTTTTAAAACCGAAAATCGCTAGTTTACCTATTTTTAGGCTCGTCACCCATAAAATTTACATTGCATATATTTTTTATCAATTTTCATTCAAATGCAAACTTTGTTTCAACTTTACATATATTTTTAATGCCATACAAATGTATACTTGTACAAATGCATCATATCATTAAATACTTGCAACGTCATTTTAACTTTATATTTTTAAACATGCATTTTTCTTAACAATAATTAACCTGAGTTTGACCGGATAACCGCAAGTTAGCGGATCTTAAAGGATTCCTAACCCCTTCCCTTTAGGATAATAAAGAACTCTTACCTAGAATCTCATTAGTTTCGCAGACCTCAAAATTGGAGTTATATTGCAGCATTTAGTCAACATTTAGGTGCCCTAATTCACCTTAGAATAATTAGGTGGCGACTCCTTAACCATTTACCCAGGAATCACCAAGTACGTTGTGCTCCGCTTTGACCGAGGGTCGAAAAACAGGCGCGACAACATGGCGACTCCACTGGGGAGATTCAGGTTCTTAACCATATCAAACTCAGGTTATTTATTATTGCACCTTATTGTTTGCTCCTTATTTGATCTGTTGTTTTAAATTGTTTCCTTTGTGAAAATTTTTGTATGCTTAACTGCTTTAATTGCTACTTTCTTTACCGCTTTTCTTAAATTGGCATTCCACTCATATTTCTTCCACTTCGAGAACTTGACACTATCACACATACACGCGAGGTGTGTTTTGCACACCCGCAAACTTCTTTCAAATTTCCAAAATTTTGAGTTGGTATATGCGCGGAGCGTCCGGACCATCCGGTTGGCCGCGTAGCCTTCTCACTCGAGCAGTCCGCTCGGAAACCTTGAGTCTAGTCAGCCAAATCTTAGAAAATTTAGGATAGAGCTACACCACCCTTTATCTTAAGTCATGCATGCATACACCTTAGGTGGGTCGATCCTTGGCATCGACTCCACAATTAAGAAATCCTCCAAAATTGTCAACGGGTCCCACAACCCAACGACCAACCAGCATATTATGTGTAGCGTGGTAATGATAGATGAATCCAAGCCTAATCATGACATGCCGAAAATGGAAAATGCATTCATTTTGTCGTCATTTCCAACAAAAGCATTGCAGTTTAATGACTTGGATAAATCTATCATAATCTCGCGTATCTGGCGTTTAGGCCCACCTCTGGCATAAGAGAGGCCCCATGCATATTAGGACGCGCATTTAATTTTCATACAATCTGCTTGTTATTTTTTGCTACTTTCCACTTTGTGCATATTATTTGAACCAATAATTACTTGTCGTATACTAACTTGGTTCTCTTTATTTTTCAGGAGGTTTATTTTGTCTAATTTATTTCCCCCAAAGGTTGATTCGTATTGACTAAAATTGGCGGAGCACCCCACCTTTTATTTCTCAATCATGCCTACCCAAATTGTATTAGTACTTAATGAAACAAGACGATTTAAATCTGAATCGCATTTATGCATTTTTATGTATTTTGCCTCCACCTTTTGAAAGCATAAAATAACAAATCCACAGCGCTTTTGTTATTTTAAAATTCGTGCCATTTCATAATTTCATTCTCTCTTTCAGCATACAAACTAATAAATCTGTCGATAATGTGAATGCGACATGTAGCGAAACAAGCAAACAAAATCCAAACAACGAACATGACTTCGAAGAATATGAGGAAGACTCGCAGCCACAAGAATTGACAGAGGGATTGGAGCATTTTGAGAATAAGCCAAAGCCAAATCTAGATGAAACAGAGGCAGTAAATTTGGGAGATGCAAAATATGTGAAAGAAACAAGGATCAGCGTCCATCTGAGCACCGCACAAAAGAAAGAACTGACGGTTCTTTTGAGGCAATATATAGACATATTTGCTTGGTCTTATGACGATATGCCAGGTCTGAGCACAGATATTGTTTCGCATAAATTGCTTATTGATCCATCCTGCCCTCCGGTGAAACAAAAACCAAGGAAAATCAAACATGATTTGAGTTTAAAGGTCAAGGAGGAGGTGTCCAAACAATTCGATGCAAAGGTCATTCGAGTCACAAGATACCCCACTTGGCTGGCCAACATTGTACCTGTGCCGAAGAAAGATGGAAAAATCTGGGTGTGCGTGGATTATCGGGATCTCAACAAGGCTAGCCCGAAAGATGATTTCCCTCTCCCAAATATTCACATACGCATTGATAACTGTGCGAAGCATGAATTACAGTCATTTGTTGATTGCCTTGTTGGTTACCACCAAATCCTGATGGACGAGGAAGATGCGAAAAAGACAGCATTCACCACACCTTGGGGAGTATACTATTACCAAGTAATGTCGTTCGGACTCAAGAACGCAGGGGCCACTTACATGAGAGCCATGACTATCATTTTTCATGATATGATCCATAAAGAAATCGAGGTATACGTGGATGACGTCATTATCAAGTCACGAAGGACTTCAGATCATTTGTCAGATTTGAAGAAATTCTTTGACCGGCTGAGGCAGTACAATCTGAAAGCTGAATGCCGCAAAATGTGCATTTGGTGTCCCTGCTGGGATGTTGTCGTGAGTAGAAGGGGCATTGAATTGGACCCTTCGAAGATAAAAGCTATTCAAGACTTGCCTCATCTGAAGAGCCAAAAGGACGTGATGAGTTTACTCGGTCGTCTCAATTACATCAGCAGGTTCATAGCATAGTCGACGATAATATGTGAGCCAATATTCAAATTACTAAAGAAGGATGCTGGTACCAATTGGACAGCAGATTGCCAACAGGCTTTTGACAGAATCAAGGAATATCTAATCCGCCGGTTTTGGTGCCTCCAGAGCCCGGAAGGCCTTTGTTACTATATCTATCGGTGTTGGAAAATGCATTTGGATGCGTGTTGGGGCAACACGACGAAACAGGAAAAAGGGAGCAAGTTATATACTACTTGAGTAAGAAGTTCACACCTTATGAAGCCCGGTATACATTGCTAGAACGCACTTGCTGCGCTTTGACTTGGGTCGCTCAAAAGTTTAGACATTACCTATCAGCATATACCACCTATCTCATCTCAAGAATGGACCCGCTCAAATACATCCTTCAGAAGCCCACGCCTACTGGGAAGCTAGCAAAATGGCAAATCCTGCTAAGCAAGTTCGACATCATATATATCACCCAGAAGGCCATCAAAGGATAAGCACTAGTTGATCATCTTGCCGAAAATAACTTTAAAGGAGTTGGTATCGGAGCAGTCTTGGCTTCAGAATCAGGTCAACACTACCCAATTTCGGCGAAGCTCAGATTCCCATGCACCAACAATATGGCGGAGTACGAAGCGTGTATACTTGGACTCAGAATGGCTGTTGACATGAACGTGCAAGAATTATTGGTTATCGGAGATTCAGACCTATTGATCCATCAAGTGCAGGGCGAATGGGCCACTAGGAATATGAAGATACTTCCATACCTGCATTGTGTGAAGGAGTTGTGCAAGAAGTTCAGTGAGATAGAATTCAAGTATATCCCACGAACACAGAACGAATTTGCGGATGCTTTGGCAACTCTGTCCTCCATAATTCAACATGCGGATAAGAATTACATTGATCCTATCAAGGTGGATTTGTTGGACCAACCAACCTACTGTTTCAACGTAGACAAAGAACCAGATGGAAAGCCTTGGTACCATGACATTAAGAGCTATCTCAAGGAAGACGAATATCCAAAAGACATAACCAACACTCAAAAGAAGATACTTCGGAGGTTAGCAAACCATTTCTTCCTAAACGGAGAAATTCTTTATCGGACGACTCCGGACTTAGGTTTGTTAAGATGTGTTGACGCCCAAGAAGCGAGCAAGTTAATTGAAGAGATACACGGGGGCACGTGCGGGCCTCATATGAATGGTTTCACTTTAGCAAAAAAGACTCTGAGAGCAGGATATTTTTGGATGACCATGGAGACAGATTGCATTCGCTTTGTGCAAAAATGCCACCAGTGCCAGATTCATGGCGATTTGATCCGAGTGCCTCCAAACGAACTCAATGTGACTAGTTCTCCTTGGCCATTTGCGACAGGGCATGGATGTCATTGGTCCGATCGAACCCGCAAAGATCGAGCAGACGCAGATTCATTTTAGTAGCAATTGATTATTTCACGAAATGGGTAGAGGCATCATCATACAAGTCAGTGACAAAGAAGGTGGTGGTCGACTTTGTTCGCAATAACATCATCTGTCGATTTGGAATCCCTGAGTCGATTGTAACAGACAATGGAGCCAACCTCAACAGCGGTTTGAGGCATGAGACATGTGAGAAGTTCAAGATCATTCACCGCAATTCCACTCCATACCGACCTCAGATGAATGGAGCAGTCAAAGTAGCCAACAAAAACATCAAGAGAATACTGCGAAAAATGATTGATAATTACAAGCACTGGCATGAGCATTTGCCCTTTGCCCTGTTGGGATATCGCACTACAATCAGGACTTCTACTGGGGACACCCGTACCTTCTGGTCTATGGAACGGAAGTTAAGAAATATCGTCCTTAAGAATTATCCAAGAGGTCGAGTCCAATGAGGCCAAGTGGACACAGAATCGGTACGAACAATTGATGTTGATTGATGAAAAGCGAATGAACGCAGTCTGTCACAGACAACTTTATCAAAACAGGATGGCTAGAGCTTTCAACAAGAAAGTGAGACCGAGGATGTTCAAACCAGGGCAGCTGGTGTTGAAACGCATATTCCCACACCAAAATGAAGCTAAAGAAAAATTCGCACCTAACTGGCAAGGGCCTTACACGGTTCACCGTGTGTTACCTGGAGGAGCACTAATCTTGGCTGAGATGGACGGCGAAGTGTGGCCAAAAGCTATCAATGCAGATGCAGTGAAGAGATACTATATCTAGGATTTATTATTCTCCATGTAATACATTTTCTATGATGTAAAAGTTGCGCTCCCTCGGTAGGATACGCATAGAACCCACATAGGGTTTCGTCTCTTCAAGACATAAAAAAAACTCATTTGATTGTAACATAAACTACGTCCTGACCTGATTCCCTCAGCGGGATACGTAGGCAGCCACATCGGCTTCGGTCCCACTTTTAGAAAACCTTACAATCCCATTTGTTTGTAATGAACTACGTTGTGACCTGATTCCCTCATGGGGATACGTAGGCGGCCTAAATCGGCTTCGGTCCTACCATTAGGAAATCTTTTCTCCTTTATCTCACGTATGCAAAATACACCCATCTGATCACCCTGATAGGACAAGCAAGCAACGTCCAAACAACGACGACATCAGCAACGTCCAAACAACGACGACATCAGCAACGTCCAAACAACGACGACATCAGCAACGTCCATACAACGACGACATCAGCAACGTCCATACAACGACGACATCAGCAACGTCCATACAACGACGACATCAGCAACGTCCATACAACGACGACATCAGCAACGTCCATACAACGACGACATCAGCAGCGTCCATACAACGACGACATCAGCAGCGTCCATACAACGACGACATCAGCAACGTCCATACAACGACATTAGCAATGTCCATACAACGATGACATCAGCATAACGCCATACTACGACGTCATCAGCATTATCATCACTACAACATCACCAGCATTATGTCAGCACAACAGCTATATCTTACAGCATACCGCATTACAACGACGTCAGCAGTAGTCTATGCAACACGTCTACACGATGACGTCTTCAACACAACATGTTCATACAACGACGTCATGAACGTTACAACGATGACATCAACATTACATCCTTACAACAACGTCATCGCACTACGTTTGTTCTAGGTTATCATTTCGACTCACAGGGTCGCATTTCTATGCACTCATTCTCTGATATTTCTGTCTTAGCAATTATGCACTAATTTTGGCTTTAAGCTTTAGTTTGCAGGAGCTTTAATTTGCAGGAGCTTCAGCACAACGTGAAACTATCTTTTACAGCGAACCGATGCAATTTTTGTCAGCAGCCTACTTCGAACGTCGTTCCACTCATTCCCCAATAATTTTGCCGATCTACAACCAGTGTCATTGTAACTCGACACTCGACACTGGGAAATACTTCCTAAATCCGCAACAACTTTCGCAATTTCTTCTCCATCGGGATTCTATTTCTACCCATGCATCCTTAATCTTTCTTCGAATCCTGATGATCATGACGAAATTGGCTACTCAATCAACTTCTTTGTCCAAAAACTCTTTCATCATCTCCGGCCAAAGAGGTGCATCTGTTGACACCCAATTTTGTCCCGTCTTTTCCTATTTATTCGCAATTTTAAATATTTTTTGGGCACCTCAAAAACAATTTTAATATAGGCATATATATATATATTTATTATTATTTTTTAATATCATTATTTATTATTATTATTATTATTATTCACATGTTTTACTATCATTTTTGCCTTTTTAAAAGTCGTAATCATAATTCCACCCTAATATTCTATGTTATTTATTTTCGCAAAATTGCATCGCATTTCCACTTTTTTATTATTATCACATCGTTATATTTTTATTAAAATAATTTACATTTTTTTCTTCAAAAGCATTTTTAAACCCCTTTTATATTTTTTAACCCATAACCCATTCATTTTCCAACCCAAAACAATTTCTACCCAAACTAATTTCACCCAAAACCCATTTCGCCAAGCCCAACCGATCACCCCACTTATTCCCTACCATGACCCAATTCGGCCTGGCCAAACAGCCTCACCCTTTATTTCCTTACCCTCCAAACCGGCCGAACCGGCCCGGCCTGCCCAACTCCCCTTCCCTTTATACCCCTAACCAAACTAACCTAAAACAAAAAATCAAACACCCTAACTCTCTCAACTCGCCAAGACACCCGACACCCCCGCCTCTACGCGCACCTACGCTGACACCACCACCGCCGACACCGCCGCCGCCACCACCAACCCTCTCGTAGTCACGACACCGAACCCTACCCCATCACTTCACACCTACCATATCCCCTAAAATCCGTCTCAAAAATCAGAGTTTTGCCCTTTTAATTTCGAAATTCAAACTCAAACGTTAGGGGGGAAATCCATCTATAAAAATCCCCCCTTGTTCTTCATTTTGAGCCCGGGGGTCGGAGCCTAGTTTTCGGGGGTCCGAAAAGTCGTAAACAAGAAAAAAAAAGTTTTGGAAGTCCGATTCCATCTAAAAAAATATCTGTTGTGTTCTTGATTTTTAGCATTCGCCGTCCTAGTTATTCAAAGAAATAAGTCTGAAAACAAGTTCAAAATCGGAAGGAAAAGGGGTGAGTTTCATTCTTAAATTTTGGGGTTAAAATACCTCTATTTGCTTCGTGAACCGTACTCCGAAAATCTGCTTTTGTTTGTTGTTCTTCACTGTCTTCGGGTTCCGGTTGGATCACTGTTCCGTTCGGGTCGGGTCGACCCGGTTTGGGTATATTTCCAGATTTTTGCATTTTTACATCTTATTTGTTGGTTATCTGAAAAATCAAAAAAATTGGTTCCGATTCCGGTCACTGCTTCAGGTTGCATTTCTCGGGTCGTCTATCCGGGTCTGTTTTCAGCACCGGGTCAGGTCGCTGTTCCTGATTCGGGTCGCTGTTCAGAATCCGGGTCGGGTTTTCATAAACATTCCGAATCCTGTTTCGGTTCCGAAATTTCAGAATTCGGGTCGGATATTTTAATTGCTACTGATGGTTTACTTTGGCTCTTGAACATCCGTTATCCGGCTATGTCGTTATTTTATTGATTTGAACTAACACTGCATTCTCTTCGGAAATCGTTCCTCGATTTCAGTTTACTGTTTTCGATTTATTTTACTGATTTGTTACTTCATTTAGGCCAATGAAATTGAATTCGAGGCCGCGTCCCTTCAGAAGTCGCTTCTCTGTTTCAGTTTGGTTTTTGACATTTAAACATCCGTATACGGATATCTTACTGATTTACTGATTTCAACTAATACTGCATTTAGGCCAATGAAATTGAATTCGAGGTCGCGTCCCTTCGGAAATGCCTCTCTGTTTATGCTTTCTTTGCTTTGGTATAATTTATCGATTTGAACATGATACTACACTGGCCGATGAAAAAATATCCATCAATTTTTTAGGCCTCCACAGTTGTAAAGACAGAAATATAACTTCTGGGCAAGGATGAAACTTAAATGATCTTTCTTTTTCATCCGAGAGACCAACATATTTAGTAGGCGAGGCAATTAAAATGACCACCGAGTCATATGTTTGCAGCCACGACGTGATTGGAATGGTCTTTTCAAAATTTAAGTCTGAGCCCTCCGTGATCAAAACATTCACTGTTTTGGATACGGATCCAAAGTTATTTATATTTAATCAAGTTTCTAACCGTTTGTTCTTGACAAACTTGCAAGGAACAAAGTCAACGGCAGCGTATACTCTTCGGAGATTATTTATTTTGTTGTTTTTACTTTCTTTAATTCAGCTTTATCTCGTTCTGTATTGTAATATTATTTATTGCACTTATGTAATTATTGAAATGTTTAGAATAGTTAAAGACTTAGAATTAATTAATAGGGTAGTCTAAAACTGAAAACCCATCGCTAGTTTATTTATTTTAGGCTCGATTAGTTTTAAAACCGAAAATCGCTAGTTCACCTATTTTTAGGCTCGTCACCCATAAAATTTACATTGCATATATTTTTATCAATTTTCATTCAAATGCAAACTTTGTTTCAACTTTACATATATTTTTAATGTCATACAAATGTATACTTGTACAAATGCATCATATCATTAAATACTTGCAACATCATTTTAACTTTATATTTTTAAACATGCATTTTTCTTAACAATATTTAACCTGAGTTTGACCGGATAACCGCAAGTTAGCGGATCTTAAAGGATGTCTAACTCCTTCCCTTTAGGATAATAAAGAACCCTTACCTAGAATCTCATTAGTTTCGCAGACCTCAAAATTGGAATTATATTGCAGCATTTAGTCAACATTTAGGTGCCCTAATTCATCTTAGAATAATTAGGTGGCGACTCCTTAACCATTTACCCAGGAATCACCAAGTACGTTGTGCTCCGCTTTGACCGAGGGTCGAAAAACGGGCGCGACAGATATAATAATCCTATTTCAATGAAGATACTAATTTCAATGTTTAATTTACAACAATGTCGACAATGATCCAACTCTTCAAAGATGATCAAAAAATCAACTGTTTCTCATCGGAATCACTTTGTGAGTCATTCTTTTAGGCGCATATTTATCTAAAGCGCATAGCTTCCCCATGAAGCGGTGACCCCTCTCTTTGCATCGCTTCGTAGCTTAATAACACTGATAGAAAAGGTTCCATTGTTTTGCTCAGCTGAATCTTCGATCAAACAATTGATTTGTATGGATTGGACAATACATCAAGAAACCTAACAGCACACCAATTATGTGATTTAGCTCATTATGCCTAAACCTTTTCTTTTAGGGGTTATAATAGTAGTGACCACGCCAGCTTGCACGCACTACCTTGATAATAGCAAGAAAAGCATTGAGCCCTACACCAAGTCCACTAAAGATACTCATCAATAGTTTGAAGACTTTCAACTATCTTTGAAGAGGTTGGAGCCTGAGGAGCCTATTGAAGCATAAAATATGACCCAGTTAGTGCTCAAGGAAGGGGGTCAAAGGCTCAACTCAATAGAACAAGAAAGACCAAGAGTCAAGATTGGCAGTCAAAAGCGCCCTCAATTTTACCCTAACTGTTTTGGAAACAACAGAATGGAGGCAATGTATTCCACCCCAAAAAGTGTGCCTCCATGAAATTAGCAACGGTTTTAGCCAGTGAACTCTCAGACCAAAAGCGCACAGCGCTTTGCTAGGATGAGCTATTCTTAGTCCTAGTTTCAAGGTTATTTTGGGTACCTATTTACAACCACTGTAATCCATAGTATAAATAGTTAAGGGTTTTTCTTCATTTTTAGCTAGAATTCGATTAATATAGGTTGTATCCTTCACTAACTTCCAAACCTCCATTGGTGTTTGCTTGAGGACTTGATTACCTCTTGGGGTTCCAAATAACTTTTGGTGCTTAGTTAAAATTTCCCGGTAGGAGGTTCGGTTACTTGCCATTTATTGCCTATTGAATTCAATTTTTGTGTCAAACTTCTAAAAAAAATCTACACCTTCATCTATTTATATTTTGTGTTTCTTTACTTGTTCTTCCATTAATATCCCCTATCACTTGAATATTCCATAATCATCTAAGAGTACCTTTAGCAGGGAAAATCTTTTATGAGTTTTAGTTGTTCTCAACAGAATTATATGCAGTATGATTTCAACTTTGCCCCACCTTATGGTTACAGCACGCCTGGAGCACCAAAAAGTTTGGGCTATGGGCTATCATCACAGTTTTCTGGCTCAATAGTACCCAATGCAGCTCAAACATAGAATAAGTTCAGAAGCTTTTAAGATGAGAATTTATGTGCATTACAAATACCAGCCTTATCCCCCTTCCCACCCCTAGCCACACCCACATGAAGTAAACAAAGAAAAGAAGTTGGCCCAAAACCAGAATAAGAAAAGAAAAGAAGAAATCAATTTTATCTGGAAATACAGAGGAGGGGGGGGTCAAAACAGGTAGTGTATTGCATTCAAGCCAACAGGACCGCAACTGGAGAGAACAACTCATAAACGCACAATAGGAAAAAGAATAAGGCGAAAATCATTTTTCTGTTGATAAAGGTTCATAGTAACAATTAAACACCAAGCATGTGACATTTGACACAGAGAGAAACACAACCAAACTCAAACTAAAAACGTATCAAGAGTATTTGCTTAAGATCTCATAAAAGCTCATACTCAAATAACTGTGAGATATATGGTTTGATACCTGAGCAGCTGCACCAGAATGATCAGGTGTAATCTTTGGATCAGCCCAGGTGACAGTTGGTGAATTTCCCTCCAGCTTAAAGTTTGCACTTGCCATTTTTTTCCGAGAGTAATCCGCACAGGCATTATTGAAATATTCAACAAAAGCAAAACCCCTATTACGTGCAGGGTTTTGAGGATCCTTCAGTCAAATATTAGAAGTTTAAAAGTGTCCATGATATGCGCATGACAGAGTCTCGACAATTTATACAAGTGTTTGGGATGTTAAAACATACCTTTATGAGTTCTATTGTTTCTGCACCAGGACCAGTCCCATCAATGACTTTTCTGAATTCATCATAAGACCAGCTCTTTGGTACATTACCAATGAACAATCTGTATTTAGTTTCTGAGAGTGAACACCTTATGGTTTTTCCCTGGGTTGATAATAAATACAAAACAAACAAATAAGAGATAGAGTTACTAAAAAAATCTTCAACAGAAACAATGTGAACAACGAAGCCAAGTGTGGTGCAGAAATCACCTTAAAATCTTTGTTATGCAATTCTTCAATAGCCTTTTGTGACTCATCCTTTGTTGTGAATGCTACAAAGGCAAAACCCTTGCTTTCACCAGTATCCCTATTTCTCATGACTCTGACCTGCCAAGATATAAGACGATTCCACAATTAGGGAAAAGAAAACAAATTGAAGTCTGTCACAAACATATCCCTGTACATTACCTCATGTATTTCGCCGAGTGGTTCACATAGATCCCTTAAGTCTTCATCAGAAACATCTCGAGGGATCCCACCAATGAAAACCTCAGAGCCATGTGGAGGTAGAGCTAGAAGTTCAGCATGTTCCTTTTTGTCACCCATATCTGCTTCTTCTGGAGACTGCTCTCTCCCACTATATCCACCACCTCCTGAATCATATGATTGTTCTTCGCCATTTTCATCATTGACTTCTATCAGTTCTGGTTCTTCATCTTCCTCTGAGTAATTTTCATCATCAAGATCCACACGATCATCAATTTCAGTATTCTCTGCCATGACTCTTTCGTCCTGCAGATCTTCTTGCCGATAATGCCTGCAGACCAACATTTATGTTTTTTTTTGCTCAATTAACTATTTCAAACACAAATTACTTAAGGTTCAGCTACATAGATATGTCAAAAACAAAATAGTTTTTTTCTTTTGATAATGGTAACAGACGACACAAATCAAAGATTTGAAAATAACCCACCATAGGTAACAAAAACCCTAACATAGGTAATTTCATACACATCTAACAAATTAATAAATCAATAGATGAATAAAAGGGAGAAACCTTGTAGTAGTAGTAATACGAGTATGGGCGGCATTAATAAAGGGCAGAAATAGACATATAGTAGTACAAGTATTGGGTTTTTCTTTTGCATACCCAAAAATGAAAATTATTTGCTTATCTGTGTTGTTGTGTGAAGGCCAAGAAGAAGCTAATCTGATAAGTCTTTCTCACCTCTTTTATACTGTTTCACAATTTGGCCCTAATTCTTTTGTCAATGAGTAGATGACCTATAGGGGTATTATTGTTAGGTTTGTGCAATAATTTGATTTTAAACATTATGACATTTTTATAACTAAAAATGAGTTTATATTTTTCAAGATTTTATTCTATTTAGCATATTTGGTATATAATTTGAAATACTTGGGTAAAAGGTAATAATTTTTTAATTACTGATTATGATTTTTATTTTTTATGCTTAGAAACTGGTTGAGAGTAATATTCATGTTTATCATGATATATTTAAACATTATTTTAGATGAATTAAAGTAAGAAATTAAAAAATTTATTGTTGGAAATTTTAAAAGCTAACAAATGGGTTTTGTGATTTGTTAAAATATTTAACAAATTGATGATTCGATTTGTTGAGAGTGTCATTTTGAAGTTGTGGTTAAAATTTAAAGTTATTCGATGAAGATTTGAGTTATTTGGTGATATTATTTTACCCATTTTGGATGAAGTTTTGTGGGTTGAAGTTCATAGGATAAAATTCAATTTTTATATAAGTTTATATAACTGTGTAGAAGTGTGTAGAGTCATCTTTTATACAATGTTATACACTTTTACAAAAGCGTGATACATTATTTACAATAATTTTATAGTAATATTTTATAAACGGTCTATAAAATTGTTAAAGATATGTGGATGCAATGTGGTGTGTTCGGCTATATAATTTTGAAAATCTCCCTTAAAACCTTTGATATTTAGTATTTTGTAACAAAATAAAATACTGAAATATCAAATACCGTATACTTATATACACAACACGCATATTAAATTATAACATATAAATATAAAAGGCATGTTTCAATAAGTTTGCTAATGTGAAGCAATTGTATAAATATTAGCATAAAGCAGTTGTATAAATATTAGCATAATTTATTGAAGTCAATAGAGCAATTGTATTTACCGTAGGGATTTGTTGGATTGTTGTATGCAATAGATATTGAAAACTTGTTTCAAACCCAATAAACGTAGAACTGTTTGACTATAGGGTAATTTAAAACCGTAAACATAAGATTTGAATGGTACTTACATGTTTACAATATCTGGAATCTTTATCAACTGTGGATGCGCACGCGAATGCCCTTTCGATTGCAAGCTCCAAGCTTCAATGTATTCCTCTTTTGGAAAGCTAGGAAATCCGGCAGAGGTTCGAGAGAGTGTTTTGATTCTGAGTCTCTAAGACTTAGAATAATGATATGAAAATCAAGTGTCATGAATAATGAAGTATAGGTCTGTATTTATAGGCTTTTTAAGAGTTACGATATCCCATTCTCAAGAAGACTTTAATTTAGATGATAATCTAGATGATGCACCTACTAATGTTCATGACAACACACCCACTAGTGTACTTTCAGCTGAAATGCCTCATATTCCCTCTAGTATGAGACGAGGTCCAGCAAAACGATCATTAAAATAAGATGCATGGATATTTTTTGATAGGGATGTAGAGAATCAAGTAGCTAGATGTAAATTTTGTAAAGATGTTTTAAAATTTAAAACTAGAAAAGGTCACGGTGGACGGGGGGTTTAATGAGACACGTAGTAAGGGCTCATCCAGCTAGGTATGCCCAATACGAGGCTTCAAAACCGGGTGCGCAAACGCCCGCTCCATCGGGACAAGGTTCACATACTGATACTGTCCCGGACCAAGTATAGGATCAAATTAACCCTATGACGGGGAGAATTGTAGGCCTAAATACAATAAACATAGAGATAGGGAAGCAATAGCAAAATTAGTTGTTGTGGAGGGTTTGCCTTTTTCATTTCCTTCATCTCCCAGTTTTATTCATTACATTAGAGATTTGTATAATCCCGCTTTTAACGGTTTTCCTAGATCAACTGTTAAGAGAGATGTATTTAAATTTGCACATGAATATCAACAGTATTTACGTTATTCATTATATCATTTTAATGGCAAAGTGGCTATCACTTCTGATACAAGCCGTAGTACTAATGACAATGATTATTTAACGGTAACTTGTCATTGGATAGATTATAAATGGTCTATGCAAAAACGTATCTTAGCGTATAGATATATAGATGATAGGCACACTGATAATTTTATTGCAGAAAATATTTATCAAGTGTGCGATTATTACGGAATAACCGATAAAATTATGACTATTACATTAGATAACGCTTCTTCTAACAATTACGCTATTACAATTTTAAAAAATAGTTGAACTCCATCTTTTTTCAGATCATTTTCATATAAAATGCGCGTGCTATATATATAACTTAATTGTAAAGGATGGTCTATTACTTTTTGAAGACATTCTTAGTAAAATACAATTTGCTATAAACTTTATTTTTAAAAATAATAGAATACAACGAAGAAAAGAATATAAAAAAACTTGTCACGATTGCCAACTACCTTATAGAAAAATTCCAGAAGAAGTACCCACTAGGTGGAATTCTTTATACGAGCAACTACTTGTTGCTTATGACTAATATAAACCTATAACTTTAATTTTTAACTCTCATAATCAAAATCCAGCTTATATGGTTGTAGATAGCGATTGGGTAAAAATTTCCGAACTTATTGTATTTTTAGAGAAATGTTTTCAAGCAACAAAAGAATTTTCCGGTATATATTATCCTGCTATTTCAACTATGTTGTTTTATATAGCTCTAATATTTTTATTACTTACTGAATATATGGAAAAAACAGCTTACGTGGCAGCTATTAAAAAATGTTTATCAAAATTAAAAAATATTTTATTCCTATTCCCACTATTTTATATTATTGGTGATGTATTAAATTCGACTATTAAAATAGACGGTACTAAATCACTTATTGAAACTATTTACGATTGTATAGAAGTACTACCACCTCCAAGTCCCAAAAATCCAAATCACCCACCACCTATTGAACAAACTAAAGAAGAAGTGTTGTCTAGCGTAGAAGACAAATGCAAAAAAGTATATAGGTTTTACCAACAAGAAAGTGCTAGTAACCTACCGGCTTCCATACCATCTTCTTCTTCTTCAACACAACCTCACAAAAAACATGATGTTTCTGCGGCTAGTATTGAAAGTCTCAGAAATAGAATGTGCGGCCGTACCGCTACTAACCAAATTAGCGAGTTTGATATTTTTGTTTTGCAGGGTTCTGCAGGTACCAAGCGCTTCTCAATGAATAAGGACGTGAAGACTTGCGAAATACTCGAGGGGAATGAGAAGACCTTTCCGACACTTTCAATGATGGCCCGAGATGTTTTGAACATTCAAGTGCCTGAAAGCGCTTTTTCTGCCGGCAGATATCAAATAGGAGACCACAGACACTCATTAGCCGGAGACAGCTTGGAGATTGTAGTATTATTCAGAGATTGGATACGAGCGGAGCGGAGAAGGTGCGGTCAATCGGAGATCAACGAAGAAGAAGACGAAAATACAACGAAATCTTATCCGAAGATGGTGGAAGCGACGTGGATCAATTTGACCAACAACTACCAATTCCAACCGAAGAACCACAGGAAATTATCAAGAAACTAGAACAAGTTTTTTTAAGAATGTAATTTTTTTAATTGCAATTTTATTATGTAATTTGCAACTTTTGGACAACACCACAAAGTTGCAATTTCGACAATTGTATTTGTATTACAAAAAGTTCATATGTCTGTTAAATAATATAAGAGGCACAAAAACAGCCTTGTGATGTTTTTATTACACTATCTTGTCTTGTTTAATTATTGAGTTTTTTTATACATATGTTATTAAAAAAAAAAGGAAAAACCGCCCGGATCCCGATCCCGCCCCCGATCCGATCGGGACGGGACTTCGGCAAATCCAGCCAAATCCGATCCCGCCAACCTCGACCTCGCCAAACCCGGCCGCCAGTCCCGAGCCCGGCCCACTGGCCAGCTCTAGAATATTATAAACAATCAACTAATAATTCAATAATTGCAAATGTCAAAATATTAATCTCCATTAATAATAATACAAATATATATAAATTACATTTGTCATAATACAGATTGCCTCCGGGACATACATATACTTTCATTTACATCAACCTTGAAAAGTAGAGAATCGTTTATCTATTAAGTGCGGAATTGCTAAGTGAAATCGCTATCCAGACACCTCAGCCAATATACTGTTTTACTAAATTTTGCAACCATAAAAAATAAAGAATTTTAAAGTGGATTTGTTTGCCGCCACTAATGAAACTTTAAGAATTTAAAGATGGAATCTGGATTTTGATCCAGGCGTCGTTCTAAAAGCTTAGTGCATTTTGAGGAACTTATATCTCAAGTTTGGGACGACTTGTTGAAGATTTGGTGAGGTTTTGGTTAAAAATTTGGATTGAACATTGAGGTTGACAGTATCATGTATGTCAAGTGTATATCATTTGTATGTCGTATGTATGTCATATGTATATATATATAATGTTGGTGTACATGACATACATAAGACATGCACAATATATATACAAGATATACATAAATATACAATGTAATACATAGATATACCCAAGACATATTGCTAGTTGCCAACCAAAAATAGCCCAAAACCACCTCTAACATCCACTAAATAGCCCAAAATTTGAGAATAAGCTTCCTAATGTATATTTAAACTTTTAGAACAACACTCAATAAAAAAATAATTTCAAAACTTAGATCCAAAAGTTCAAGTTCAAAGCTCCAATGTTCATCAATGGAGTTTTGTGATTTCTTCTTCACCATTCAACTCTAATACTAGTATTGAGGTACTCAATTATTGATTTACGTTTTCCACTATTAACAATAGTATCCAAATGATGTGCAACAACAAACAAACACTTGGATCACTATTTTCCAAAAATTGGCAACCGCAAATATAAATTTTCATATTCATACTTCGAAATCCAACAATGAAATTCGAAGTTCAGTTTGCACCAACAACATTAACTTTTGATTTTCATCTTAGTAACTCAAACAACACCTGATTTTTCGAACTCATTCATACTCAAAAGACCTCAAATGGAAGGTTCAAGCATACAATGACATAGGGAAATACGAGGATTCAAATCAAAGGAACGTACACTCAAGAAATACATTGATAGACTTAAATTGCTACAAAAATCTAAACTATTTTTCTATTTAGTAATTAGTTGAAAGTATTTACAAAAATAATAATTAGGGTACTATTTTGTCATGTGATGTAAAATTTTCTCATAAAACTATGGGCTTTTACTACTGACAATTGGACTCTCTTAATTGATCTTGACATGTAACAGGAGAACCCAATCACTTAAAATTTCGAAGGGTTGATAATATTTGTACTCCATCAAAAAATCTTTATATATAAAACACTTTTGTTTACTTATATTAGGTCTGCAGATTGCAAACATATAGACATCCTCACGTCAGGATAGAGTTTTTTTTTTTCTAAAGAATGTAAAAATATATGTTGTTGATGATTCGTGATTTATGTCTCTTTTAATACCATATTAATTTGAATAATTTGTATTACCTAAAAGTTTAAACTTTTAAAGAAGCTCGGAATTTCTAAATTACTTATTTTAGGCATGCAACAAAAGAAATTTTAGTTTTGATTATAATCCTACCCCAACCACCATGGAAGTCATGTCAATAGTGGGAGTCGTGAACATGGCCCTAGCAAGGGCCATGAGGTTGTGAGTACTAGAACATTATGCATATATATACCTACCACGTATGTCGTAACTGAACATAAGAATTTATGTAGCTAAATATTTTAGCCACAATAACTTTTATCCGAAGCATATATATCGTAGTAAGAAATGACATTGCTAAAAATTAGCCACGAACTTTATGTAGCTAAGAATTAATGCCAATTGCCATGAAAGTTTTTATGATGTAGCTACAATGATAGAACTTTAATTTGAAACCAGGCTTAAGGGGAAGTGACTTATGAGAGACTTTGTGAGAATGTATGACTTAAATTCATACAAATGTACAAGATGGAGTTATAATTTATATCGCTTGGACTCTTTAATAATGTTGATGGGCGTGTATTGAATTCTTTAAAAGTAGATATAGGGCCCCCAATTAAGCTGGTGCTATTATCTTCCATTTAAGATGTAACAGATAGGGGTCCTCCACTTTCCCCTCTATGTTTCTTTGTTATAGAAGTGGGCTGTATGCACTATCAGCATATTTTGGAGAAATTGAAGAGGAAGTAAACATACTACATAGTACTATATTTTTATTAGAGGGAAAACAGAAAAAAAATGGTACATGTGCCGACAAAAAAAAAGGTCTATAGCTAATTTAAGTTTAACTGAAATCAATATATTACTCTATTTTATTCTGTTTTATTTTACGTGACATCAATCTTTATCCAATTATAGAGCATCGTGGAATGAACTCAAGATCAGCTTTACTCTTCCTTATTAGTCAGTTTTAAAAGAATAATAGTTTTTTATATTTATTAGTAACAATTTAACTTTTAAATATTTATTTTATCCTTAATGAGATAATTTATAACACTACATTATAAATTTTCAAAAGTCTTCACTTCTTATTAAATTTCGTGTCCAGTCAAATAATTTCACGTAAATTTAGACAGAGGAATACGTTTTTGTACTTGTGAGATATCACAAAGTATGGAAAAGCACATGTAAGTAGTGATCACATCAAAGTTAGCCCTATAACAGTAATTGAGATAGGTGCCATTTCATTAAACAATGCTTGAAGAACTAGTACAATATATGCTTTGACTAGCACATTAATGAGTTCAAATACATTACAAGTCATAACTAATATGCTTTGACTGGCACATCAATGAGTTCAAATACAATACAAGTCAGAAGGAAATTACAACAAATGAGCAGAGATTTAAAAGATAAGACTCCAAACAAAGCTAAAAACACCTAACAAACAAGAAAAGGCATACAATTACAATATGCATTAGCATGTACATCAATCACCTTATTTTTGCCCTTGGTCACCTTAAATACCTTCGCAAATCGCTAGTTGAAGATGGAGCGATCTCGCTACCAAGACCCTCTGTGTAACACGAAGAATAGTTAGATTGTTGTTCATATCCGAAATATACTCCACTAAGGCTCTTAAAGCTCGGACTCCTAAGACTATGTTCGTACCCCGCTCCATAACCTATCGTTACATCGCCATAACGGTCAGGGACGGGGAAAGAAAGCCGTTTTTTGGCTGATCCAGCTCGATCCCTCTCTGGGGTTGAAGGCCTTTGTCGTGGGGCGCTTTGTGAATTAATTCTTGCTAAAGCAGACTCGGTAGCAGCCATGTAGTTAGGAATATTTGCAGCACCAGAAGTTAGTCTACTACGTTGGTGTGAGCTACTGTTGAAGGAGTAGTTATTATTAGGCCTCAGGCTTGGAGTTTGAGCTGTATAGTTATAACTTTTTTCGTCTCTTGGGCATCGAGGACTTGCCGACCGGACTTGAATAGGTCTTGTTTTGGATGGAGAAGGTGTAACGGGGAATTGAAACGATTGATTTTGGTGAGTTCTATGAAGTGGTGAACTAGATCGTTGGTGTTGTCGTTCGTGTGATCTTCTTGAATTAGATGCTAAATACGAATAAGGTTGTGATGTATCCATTTCAACAGTTTTAACAACAGGGAAAGTACTCTGATCCGTCGATCCTCTGCCCCTACCGTCCCATGGTTTTGCAGCCGTCCACCGGTCCATCCATTGATGTTTTTCTCCAAAATCCACATCACTGCCTATCGAGGAATTTCTGCCCGTTCTCCTCGTCTGTCACGTGGATAACAGAAATGGTTGTCAAAACTAGGTTACAACAAGAAAGTTTAGGGAACATAAAATTTTTGACATGGATATAGCGAAACCTGTTGAGAAAAGGCATCGGATAAGGTCCTTTCGCGTTTCAAAGCAGCTTCTTTTCTCTTTCGGAGCATTGCTTTTACCTCTTCGATGGTATGAGGCCTTTCATCCCAATCATCTGGAATGCTGCTTCCATCTCTTGACTGGCATATACAAATGCCAATGAGTTAGTTATATGAAAAATATTTACATCTTGCTCAATGCTTGTTTGGTACTACATAATTTCATTATAATGGTAAAGTTTTTTTTGGAACCGATTTTCATGTTGTGTTATATTACATGTTCTGTATAATAACATTTTGCTATAGCAACCAAAAAATATTCAGACAAACGATGCTGTAAAACCAATCCTCTGCGCACGCCTAGAACAATGCCTATTTGGTGCTAAAAACGAATCCTAAAACCAATGCAGGGTCTAAAATCACTCGTTGTTTTACAAATGCATTCCCAAAATCAAATCCAAAAACCACGAAAGGCAGATTTCGATTTTAAAAGATTTTTGAAAGACATTTCCAAAAACTAAAACCAAAGAATTTGGATACAAAGTTAGGTGCAACTAACTATCTTTTGTTTTGATCTTAAACCAGAAAAGGGTATTTTCCTCCAAATTCCATTCCTCCGTATCCAAATCTAAAATCAAAATCAAAATTATCTCCAATCTTAATTTTGAAATTAATATTACTAAACCAAATTCAACCCCATCAAGATATTAGTCAGGGAAAGAAACTCCACCTACACCTATGTTGCTTAGACTCTTCAAAAATGTCCGAGTACGTGCAGGATCCTCCAAAAATAGTGCATCTTTCGAGGATCATACACATGTGTTGTAACATATTTGGAGAGTCCGAACAATATAGTGCTACACTACTATAGGAAAGTAAATAAATAATACATCAACTTACCATTGATTTTCTGTCTGAGATATCTTGAAGATACTGAGAATTCCACATGCTACTGGTGTCACTAAATGTTGATTTTCTACTTCCTTCTTGAGATTGCCTAAATCGCTGGTCCAATACCCGGGCTTGAACTCTAACAAGAGCTTGCATGCATTTGAGAGTCATCTTGGCTTGTTTCCTTACATTGTGACCTCTTACTAAAGCTTGCAATTTCACTAGACCTTTTAGTGCTTTTAGAGCCCTTCTTGCCTTCAAAATCACAACAAAAGTAATTCATTCAATCAATCCCCCAAACAATCACTAATGCCAATAAACAAGAAAACTAAGACCATGGCATCAGTGAACTGTATCAATCAAGTTACTCAAGTTTATAAATTTTACAATATATAATATCCTGCATTCAATAATCATACTCCCTCTGTCCGAAAAAGATTGTCATACTTTCCTTATTAGTTTGTCTCAAAAAGATTGGCACCGTTCTATATTCAGAAATAATTTAACTTTATGAGATGATTTAGTGCCACACAAATATCTAAGACTTGTTTTGGACCACACGTTTCAAAAGTCTCCATTTATTTCTTAAACTCCGTGTCAAGTCAAACTAAGACCATCTTTTTGAAACGGAGAGAGTAATTAATAAAAGAAACCATTTTTCCTTTTCTCAATTGTAATTAAGTGACTATGGTGTCTGATGATTCAATGCATTTTTAAATTAAGCCCATTTCTAAGAAATGCCTTCATTCTTTTAATGAATCAAAATCCCAGGTTGCATTCTTGATATTCTTTAAATAACCTTTTTTTTTCTTTTGATAAAATTCAGTCAATTTGTGTCCACATCGATTATTTCATTGCGTACCTACTGGTATCGGCCAATTTGTGTTCGTATCGGATAATTTTGTCAACAAAAACTTTAATAAATATGAAGAAATCACCTGGAATTTTTCTGATACAATATTGTATAACTTTTGATGCATCTACAGGGAAAACATTGCAATTCATTACTCACCAGATATCCCCTAAAAGCCGTTTGAATTATAGTCGCAGCCTGATGCTCCCCGTTGCCCGGATAAAAGGAAAATGGAGTATTGAATCTAGAAACAGGTGGCTTGGCAAGTTGAGTCACCTCTACGGCTGCCTGAGCTGTGGCAGCTGCAGCCTGAGCCACGGTTGTAGTTTCCACAGCCACATTATTGGCATGCCGTTGGTCCGCTCCTCCGGGAGCGGACACAGCCACATCATCATTCTCCGCTGCCTGATGTGCTGTCCCATTTTCAGGATTGTTAGCCTTCCTGAAAAGCCACCTTCTCTTTTCCTTCTTCTGCATGAATTCAGGATAACAAGAAAGTTAGTTGCTATAGTAAAAAGATGGATCTAATTAAAGTTAAAAGAATGAGGAATAGGGGAGGCTAGTGCCTTTTCATCTTCATCTTCATCAACTTCACTAATTTTAGTTTGTTTCTTCTTTTGAGGGTCTTTAGTGGGAGATCTAAAAGCTCTTTTAACAGCAGTCAACCAAGAAGAAGAAGAAGATCCTGATGATCCTTTCTTATTATTTCCCATAATTACGAAGATTGATGGACAACTTTGGAGAAAGTAGGGGGCTAGACAAAGATGGAGTAAAAGTATTGAATGAAAAAGATATATACAAAGACAAAAGAAGACTTAGATACTAATGTACTTAAGAGAGTGAAAGCGAGAGGTATACGCTAGCTTTGAATATGATGGATAATATTGCATTATTATGGAGCTGTTCTGTCTGGAGGAGTACTTGAGTCTTTATTTTTATTTTTTTGATATCCCGCTCACATTTAAGGTTCTATCCCAGAAGAAAACAAGGTGCTCCCACCAAGGTTCGAACTCATGCTGCAGGTCTTCAGCTGGATTTTAAGTTCTCCTCTTTTGCCCTCCAGCTATGCCCCGGGGGGCAGGGGTCTTTATTTCTTCTTTCAGTATAAATTGTGTGCACTGGTGTATAATTTTTTTAGATTAGAATAACATGTACTTTCTCTGTTTCAAAAAGATTGTCTTAGTTTGACTTGACACAGAGTTTAAGAAATAAAGAGAGATTTTAAAAATATGTGGTCAAAAATAAGTTTTAGATACAGAGCTTATACTATTGTTGGTACACAGATTCGTCATGGCGACTCTCTTCCCCAATTTTACAAAGCCCGATCTATGCTCGTTTTGGAGGAAACGACAAAAGCGAAATATGCCATAAATTCTACCGATAATTCTGTCATTTTAGTGTCCCATGATGATAATTCCGATGGACAATCGGGTGGAAATTCATATCAAAACCGCAACAACCGCAGCTCCAACAATCGCAGTGGCAGAGGCGAAGGACACGGCGGCCGCTGTAGCAAGGGGAAGGGCAGAGGCGGAGGACGTGGAGGCCAACAACAACATCAGCAATCGGTACCAACACAGCAACAACAATGAGCTTTCCCACTAAATTGGCAACCCTGGTCTACACCTCCATGCCCATACCCAACTGCCGCGAACTGGCAGAGACCGGCCACATCTCACCGCCAGCCTAGCATTCTTGGGCCCAGGCCTTCGTAGGCCTACATGGCAGAAGCAACTCCGCCGGCTCAATCTTCGTATGCTCCAACCGATATTCAAAATGCTATGCATACTTTCATGATTGCTCCTCCGGATGAACAATGGTACATGGACATTGGAGCAACATCTCACATGGCTGCAAAAAGAGGTAATCTTACGTCTTATTTCAATATGAGCAATAATCGTAATATTACTGTTGATGGTGGCCATACTATTCCAATTATTGGTTGTGGAAATGCATTATTGCCCAATCCCATCCTCCTTTAACTTTAAATAATGTCTTGCATGCCCGCAAATTGATTAAAAATCTTATCTATGTGAGGAAATTTACCACTGATAATGATATTTCTGTTGAATTTGATCCATTCAGATTTTACGTGAAGGATTTACAGAAGAGAATGCATTTAATGAGATGTAACAGCTTGGGTGACCTGTATCCAATTACCACAAGACTCTTTAATGGATTTTCAACATCATCTACCTTTGCATCTTTATCTCCGAAAATATGACATAGTCGTTTAGGACATCCAAGAGCTCTTGTTTTAAGCTCTCTTCGCAAAAACAATTTTATTGTTTGTAATAAATTTCGGGATAATTTTTTTGTCATTCATGTCTTCTAGGGAAACAAGTTAAATTACCATTTTATGACTCATTATCATACACTTATTTTCCATTTGATGTTGTGCATAGTGATCTTTGGTCATCGCCTATTCTTAGTTCGGGAGGACATCGATATTATGTTTTGTTCCTTGATGATTTCACGAATTTTTTATGAACTTTTTAATTGCAAATAAATCCCAAGTCCATTCCATTTTTCTATCGTTAAGAGCTCATGTTAAAACACAATTTGAAAAGGAGATTAAATATTTTCAATGTGATGATGGAAAGAAATATGAAAATGGACCTTTTCAGAACTTTTGTAAACTAAATGGAATGAGCTTTAGATTTTCTTGTCCTTATACATCTTCACAAAATGGAAAAGCTGAAAGGAAAATTCGTACCATAAATAACATCATCCGAACCCTCTTTGCTCATGCCTCCCTACCTCCTTTGTTTTAGCATCATGCACTACAAATGTCCACTTACCTCCTCAACATACTTCCCAACAAAAAGCTTGCTTTTCAAACACCCACAAAAATTCCCTATCAAAAAGACCCTTCCTACTCTCATCTTAGAGTTTTTGGATGTTTGTGTTATCCTTTACTTCTGTCTATTTCTAGAAATAAATTGCAAGCTCGATCAACACCATGTGTTTTCTTGGGATATCCGTCAAATCATAGGGGTTATAAGTTTTATGATTTATCAAGTCGTAAAATTCATGTTGCGAGGCATGTGCTTTTTGATGAAAACACTTTCCCGTTTGCTAAAATGCATACTCCTACCCCTTCTACTTATGAATTTTTGGATGCAAGCTTGACATCTCTTTTAAACTCACCTCCTCAACCCATTGATGATCCACCGGCCCAAACTACCTCCCGTATGCAGGCCAGCAACCACAAACTACATCCCTCACCCCTGCATCGCTTGATAGGTCCCCATCCGCTCATATAACATCGGTCCACTGTGCCTCCCCCACAAGCCCAATGCGTAGTGGATCATCACTGCCCAGTTCTTCTCCACATCCCGCTTCATCGCCACAACCCATTACTCCATCTTCTCCAAATCAGCCCAACCCACATAGTCCAACACCACCACAATAACCTACCCCGCTCAGCCCACATGAAAATCCTACTTACTCTCCTCAAATTACTACAAGAGCACAACATAAAATTTTTAAGCCTCGAAAACTTCTTAATCTTCATACTACGACTAAAACTTCCATTTCTCCTTTGCCCACAAACCCATTCATGCATTAAACGATCGTAATTAGAAAAATGGTCATGAAAGATGGATACGATGCTCTTATTGAAAACAAGACGTGGGACCTGGTGCCCCGTCCTTCCAGTGCTAATATCATTCGAAGTTTGTGGATTTTCAGGCATAAGAAGAAATCTGACGGATCTTTTGAGCGGCATAAAGCCCGTCTTGTCGATAATGGTGTAGGTCCACGAAATGGTGAAGATTGTGGAGAGACCTTCAGTCCGATGGTAAAACCGGTAACTATTCGGGCGGTACTAAGCATTTCATTATCTAAATCTTGGTGTCTTCATCAGTTAGATGTCAAGAATGCTTTTTTGTATGGAAATCTCAATGAGATTGTCCATATGTATCAACCTCCTGGCTTCCGAGATCCTGCACACCCTGATTATGTATGCTTGCTGAAGAAGTCTCTCTACGGGCTTAAGAAAGCCCCTCATGTTTGGTTCCAGAGGTTTGCTGATTTTATGGCTAAATTGGGTTTCTCTCACAGTGTTTCGGATCATTCATTATTTATTTATGACGGGGGAGCGATATGTCTTACATTCTTCTTTATATGGATGACATCATCCTCGTTGCTTCTTTAGATGCTCTTCGACATTCCATAATGTCTAAACTTGGTTCTGAGTTTGCCATGAAGGATTTGGGTCCACTAAGTTATTTTCTCGGTATGTCTATCTCACGACATTCAGAGGGTTTTTTTATTTCACAAAAGAAATATGCAGAAGAAATTATTAAGCGGGTCGGCATGTCTTCTTGCAAACCATCTCCTACATCGGTACACAAAAGCAAAACTCAGTACATCTTCAGGTAATCCCTATAATGATCCGACTGAATATCGTAGTCTTGCCGGAGCTTTACATTATTTGACTTTTACGAGATCGGATATTTCTTATGATGTTCAGCAAGCGTGTTTGTTTATGCATGACCCTATAACACAACACATGTCTGTCTTGAAGCGAATTATTCGCTATATTCAGGGTACTCTCAAATTTGGTCTCCACATTTATCCCTCTTCGATTAGCAAGCTCATTTCTTACAGCAACGCAGACTGGGGTGGTTGTCCAGACACCAGACGGTCCACCTCTGGTTATTGTATATATCTTGGGGATAACTTGATCTCTTGGTCTGCGAAAAGACAACCTACTTTGTCTCGGTCTAGTGCTGAAGCCGAGTACCGTGGGGTAGCCAATGTCATTTCTGAATCTTGTTGGATTCGAAACTTACTTTTGGAGCTACATTGTCCTGTTACGGAAGCCACTTTGATCTATTGTGACAACGTTAGTGCAATATATCTTTCCGGCAACCCGGTTCAATATCAACGTACTAAGCACATTGAGATGGATATACATTTCGTATGTGAGAAAGTAGCACGTGGTCAAGTACGTGTTCTACATGTCCCTTCGCGTTATCAAATCGTCAACATCTTTACTAAGGGGCTCCCGCTGCAACTCTTTGATGATTTTCGGGATAGTCTCAACGTACGACAACCTCCCGTTTTGACTACGGGAGTATTAAAATATGTATCTTTTATTTATAGCATAGTCTTTTATTTATAGTATAAGTATATTTTATGTATATTCTGATGATTTGGTCAACATAATTGCCATCATCTTAGCAATTAATCTTGTATATATTCTTTGAGAAAACAATGAAATCAGACAACAAAAATTTGTTTCTTTAATGTTATTTTTTTAAAAATAAATTAATAAGAAAAATACGATAATCTTTTTGAGACGACGAATGAAGTAGTAATTTTTTACATTCGAGACTAATAAAATACGGAGTAACTCAGAAGGCGGAGTAACTTGGAAGGCAGAGTAACTTGCTATTGCCATGCATGTTAAATTACACTAATAACAAATAAAATTTATATAGTATATTATTTAACATAACATGAAATTTAAGAAATATGAAATACTTTTGAAATTATAACAATGACAACAACTTAATCAGGGTAAGATATGGAGAGACCGGCAGAGTGTAAGCAAATCTTACCCCTACTTTGAGAGATAGATAAACTGTTTTCAATAAATATTCTGTTAAAAATAAAATAATAACAGAGCATGTCAAAAGTAAATAAGGAATACTTTTAAAATTAATGATCTAAAATAAATTTAAAAAATTATATGTCTATAAATTATGTCATTAAAATAAAATAAAAAAATATTATATAAATTGAGACTAAAAAATATATTATATGAATGTAAATCAGATGCTTGTATTGTACTACTACTACTAAATCTCTCATGGTCCTCTAGGCTCCAGAGGACATGACAGTAGTGGGTGGTGTCAGCCAGCAGCTTTGAACATAAAATTATTTAAAAGACAGGGTGACCTAGAAGAGATAGAAGTCTGTTCAATGTTTTCATAAAAAAAGTGTAATGAATACACGTTGTTGAAGAAGTCTGCACAGCAACCAAAACTACACACTGCGGAGCTAAAAACTTTATCAAAATATTTAAATTTATATAATATAGTATATATTAAGGTGTTCATACCCTTCGTCATGTTAGTTTCCCAGGGTGTGCTACTTTGACTATATCACGATAATCGTTAGATAAGAAGCATATTGTTCTCTTTAATTTAATTTGTATACTCTATTTTTAGTTTATTTAAAAAAAGAAATCTGTGATTTTTTAGTTCTAGCTAACATTCTACTATGATATGTTTAAACGTATAAAATTTAAAGAGCATTTTTTATATTTTATACACATTTAATTTAAAATAACAAAATTTAAAAATTGCTCTTATTTTCTAAACTTCATCTAAAGTCTATAACTTAACTTAAAAGTTAGCTTATGAAGGGATGATTGTCCAAAATAATAGAAGGAGATCAAATATTCACATTCCACCAAACGTGGGACAATTCAACATTCCCTTTCATGCACAACATTATTGAGTAAGCAAGAAATGGGATACCATAATATAAAAATCGACTTTGAACTTAATTCAACCTAAAAGCTAGGTCATGAGATTAGATTAACTCAAATATAGAGATCTATCTTTTTTGTCGAAGGAGACCAAATATTTACATCCATCTAATGTACGTTAATTCAACAGAATAATTCATCTACTTTTACCAAATTTAAGGTGGAAAATGGCATAAAGTGTACTACTTAATTTATTTTGTCTAAATTAAAAATCTGATAATCTTTGCCCAGTTAATTAGTTGTTAAGTCAATTCTGCCACTTACTTTTCTCCCACTCCTGCACTACAACTCCTCCAACCAAAAAGAAATCTTGATTACCTCTCATGGTCTCACGTGATGCCACCATTCATCGAGACATTTATATACATATTTTATTTCTTACTATTATATATATACTCAATCATTTATTTAATGCTGTTATGTTTTTTTTTTCTTCTGGATTACTGATTCAGATATGCTTCTTTTCAATATCTTAATGAAGAACTCTGTTGATGACGTACAAGAATGGAAATTTCCTCCCAAATTTAATTTATACATATATGCTGAGAATATAAAAGAGGTTTAAACTATCATATTTTTTGAAATGTAGTTGCTGATAATTATCTAGAATAATTAAAAATTAATAATCTGAAAAATAAAGAAACAGTTATAAGTACTTTAAATTGTATTGATTGTACAAGAATTTAAGTATTCCTTCTATTTCATTTATCGCGATATTCTTTTCTATTTAATCCGTTAAAAAAATTTAACACTTTTATAATCATATTATTACTAATGACATATTTTATAACCACGAAGATGTTGTCATGTTTTAGACTATATGTTCCAAGAGTTTCTTTTTCTTTTTTAATTTTTTGAGTATAATCAAATGATATTACATAAAATGAAATAGGAGGAATATAATACATATATTTAGTGGATACAAATTGAATCCTTTTCTCCAGGAAAATACAAACACACAAATCCATATTCATTTTGGGTCCAGTTGCTTGTTTTTGCTTAGTTTTGTGAGGGGTATTGGAATTTTATAAACTCAAGAGTACAACTGTACTATTAAAGATTGGTCAAAGTCCAAACTGGTATTTTGATTAAAAAATTCCAAATTGACAAGGGATTACACTATTTAAGATTCTTGGGCAAGTTTGTTGGAAGGTCTCCAATTTAGTATTTTTAGGAATTTGGACAAAAGTTATAAATTATTAGATGGGAGGATTTTTTCGGATTAAGGCTAATTAAATGGAGAGAGATTATTGGGGTGTCAAAATAAGCTTCCATGTTTAAAAATATATATTTTAGTTCAACGATTTAAAAAATAAAAATAATAAAATAAAAACTATTATAAATTATAAATCATTTTCCATCATTTTCCCCATTCGTCTCTTTTCATATCCCGCTTTTTTCTTGGATTGAAGCTCCAAATCAACTCTTCTCCTCTTTTTCGATCTTGACCCTAGTATAATAGAGCTTTCCTTCTCATTTTCTCCTCCTGTTACTTCTTTTTGAGCTGCCATTGTTGAAGTCTGTCATTGTTAAACTCATTGAAGCTTTTAAAAACAAATTTTGAATTGGGTGGTTATTTATGGGTTTTATGGCTTAGGAGTTACTCTTTTTGGTTATAGTTTGGTCTGATAAGCTTTAATTCGTGTTCAGTATGCTCTTATTCGTGATCTGTAAGATTTAATTCGTGTTCTTCTCAATTTATCATTTCTGGTAATCTGAGTCTAGTATAGATCAATTTAAGTTTATTATGGAGGGTAAACAAACAGCAGTTGGTGATTTCGATGATAACTGGGTATGTATTAAAATCGCCCGAAAATGAAATTCTCCACAAAACATCCAATCTGTTGAATTGGATACTTATTACACCTATCATGATTTGTTGAGGAGCGTGATTCTGTCGGGTAATATAGACCACGTATCGACAAAAATGTTTATTAGCTTCGTAATTGATGCTCCTAAAAATGGACTGCCTCCTACCTACATCACAAATGACCATCAAGTCTGTCTACATTCTATGAATGTTGACAAGGATGGTTCCAGACCTAGGTTATATGTTAGTTTGAATGAGAGGATTGTTGAAAGTTCAAATTCATCAATTGTAGCCAATTCATCAGGTGCATCGAATTTGTCAGGGGCACCAAATATTGTTGGGTCAGCCTCATCAATCATCGATGAAGATCCTTGCCAACCTCCAATGGATAATGACATCTATGAAGACCATTGCGAACCTCCAATGGATAAGATTGTCCTGATAATGTTCATGGAGATGATTTGAAAAATCTAGCTTCCAGCAACCATAACTATGTTGATGGAACATGTTTTAAGAGTGGCGACACTTTCAAGTACACGTGTATGCTAGTGGAAGCACTATCATTAGTTGCCTTGAAGACACACTTCAATTTCTATGCTTGGAAGAGCAATTTCGACAAATATGTGGCTAGATGTATTGATGATTTTTGCAAGTGGAGACTACACGCCAATAAATACGTAACAATTTCTAGGTTTATTATAACCTTGTACTGTAACGTACAAACATGCAACATACAACACGTTGCCACTAAGCATTCAAATGCATCATATGGAGTAGTAGTGAGGCACATTATGGGTAAAATTGAATAAGGCGCAGGGATCACTCCAAAACAAATTTAGAAGGAAGTACTTGAATATTTTGGCTGTGAAATTAGTTATTGGAAGGCCTATCAGGCATGCGTAATTGCTAAGGAATTGGTAAGAGGGTCAAGAACTGATGGGTATTCAAAATTGATTCCTCATAGTTGGATGATACATAATCCCGGAAGCAAAACATACTTACATCTTGATAATGAGGGGATATTCTTATATTACTTATTGACTTTTGAAGCGTGGATAAGGGAATTTAAGCACATGAGAATGGTCATAGCAGTTGATGACACACACTTAAAGAGCAAGTATGAAGGTGTTTTGTAGACTGTTGTGGCACAAGATGTGGAGAACAATGTTTTTCCAGTTGCATATTGTGTGGTTGACTCGAAGTATGATGCCTCTTGGAATTACCTTTTCAACAATTGCTTGAAATTGTGCCTAACAACTTAGCTTTGTGCTTAATATTTGATCGGCACCACAACATCAAGAAGGCAATACGAGAGGTTTACACTAATGCTCAACAAATGTTTGCACAAGACATCTTTGTGAAAGAATGCATGGCAGGTTCCACAATGGATCCTTCGAGAAATTCTTTTACAGAGCAGCAAAAACGTATACTGCGGAAGTGTTCAATGATCACTTTTATGAAATTCAGCGTGTTGCACCGGATGTAGCTGATTGCCTTAGGGATGAAGTTAGGTTTGATAAATGGAGCAGGGCATTTTCCCCGGAGAACATATTTGATGTGTTGACGTCAAACATTGCTGAATCGTTCAACTCAATATTTTTAATAGAGAGAGAATTCTCCATAACTATCATGTTCAACGTCATTAATGCGAGGTTTGCTACCAAATTCAATAAAAGGTGTACCTTAGCAAAGAATTTGCTCTTATTAAACAATTACATCATGCCTTGTGCTGAGAAAAGATAAGGAAGCGAATAGAAGTGAGAAAAAAGATAGTTGTCATTAGGATAAACGAAAAAAAGTACACCGCTTGCAGACACAACAATCATGCAACTGTCAACCTGTCGACTATGTCATGTTCTTGTAGTGTTTTAGATGTGTACAAGCTCTCATGACCACATGCCATAGCAACTCTTAGTAAGAGGTACTGAGATAAATTTGGAGACTCAGTCTATAACCACTGTTCTGCATATTACTTGGCAGCTGCATACTACAAAGCATACGAAAGTGATATTGTCAAAATTCCTCATGAAAGTAAGTGGATGATTCCTTCACATATGCAGGACACATAAGTTTCCCCACCAAAATACATTCCTAAACTGGGTCGAAAGAGTAATAAGCGTAAGAAAAATTGCTTGGAGGGAGAAAGTAGTAATACCAAAAAACTAGCCAAGAGAAGAAATAAATGCTCCCTATGCAAACAACCTGAACATAAGAAAATCACTTGTAATATGAATTCATCACAAATTGAGCAGAATTCGTCACAAGTTGAGTAGTGAATTTGTTGTTGGTCTATTGGTCTATTGCCATTTTGTTTGTTATGACTGCAGTAAAATGTATATCTGTTGTTGGTCTATTGGTCTATTATCGTTTTATTTTTATATGGCTGTTGTAAATGTATAACAGTTGTTGGTTCATTTATAACTATTGTTGGTCTATGTTAAACGTTGCCATTTTTTACTTTACTTTTGGATGGATGCATTCGGTCTATACATAAAGTAAAATAAGATGAAAATTGATTTAAAAAGAAAACACAGTCAAAAGAAACCACAAACGACCCATTTGGTAATTAAAAAGGACACTAAATACAACATCATCCTTTTCATCTTTTGATTCCTAATTTCAGCAGCCTTCAATTCTTTTTTTGTCTGATCCCTCTCCATTTCTGCTACCTTCAATTCCTTTTGTATTTGATCCCTCTCAGTCTGAGCTTTCTTTATTTGATCTTTAAACCAGTCCCTCGATGTTTCCACTTCCAAGAAGAGGCTTTTGACTTCTCCTAATGACTCTTCAATTTTCTGGATCATGTGCAGTAAATTAAATTTCTCCTCCCCAATGAATTGGGTATCATCATCAACCCATCTAAAATAACCGCAACCACTATCTTCTTTCTGCACAAAACAAAAAATAATAATTAGTAGTGCATCAAGTTAAAACAGACGTAAGCAAATTAAATACTAACATATCCCTTTGCACAGGCATAAAACTCTCTTTCGGGATGTTGTGGTGTCTTTAAAATTCTACTGAAGCTAAATCACCACACCTGCATATTCCCTTTTGTGTGGCATATGTGTTAGACGATGAATTCTGTGATATTTAATAATTAATGAACGACGCTTCTAATAAACTTCACTGTCGTTATAATAAAATATTGGTTATTTACTCTTTGGTGAAAACCCTGGAAATGGAAGGTATTTATAATGGAAATATTACCGTTATTTGGACGTTGGATTTGAAAAAAGTTACTGTTGGAGTTATGTACGATTTCTGAACGTTTAGTTTATAATTCACCTACAAAAGATTAGTAGAATATACAATTGAACACATGTTTTGCGAGTTCTTAACGTTTTGTTTATAATTCAACTACAAAATATTAGTAGAATATACAACGTGACACATATTTTTTGAGTTCTAAACGTTTATTTTATAATTCACCTATAAAATATTAGTAGAATATACAACGTGACACATATTTTTTCAATCAAAAAATATTTATTAAATAAGAATTGAACTAATTCTAAAATTTTAAACTTATATTTTTGACTAAACAATATGTAGTCATCATGCAATTAGTGAAACAATATTATCATGATCTAAATAATGACACTAATTGAGTAATACTAATAATATGCTAGTTAAAGTCTTTGGTTGTGATGATCATATATAACAACTATAAATTGGTGACATAACTATATGTGAACATCATATATATTTTCATTGATATTGGTGTTTATATTAATATGACGTTTGATATTGATATTTTCATTGATATTGATTGTGATGATCATATATAACAACTTTAAATTAGTGACATAACTATAATTTACCCATTTAATGTGCATATTTTTTTTCATTTTGTGATGATCATATGTTACAACTATAAATTGGTGACATAACTATATGTGAACATCATATATATTTTCATTGATATTGGTGTTTATATTAATATGACGTTTGATATTGATATTTTAATTGATATTGGTTGCGATGATCATATATAATAACTTTAAATTGGTGACATAACTATAATTTACCCATTTAATGTAACAACTTCAAACACGTTTAGTAGAAGATACAATTCTATCTAGTATCTAAGTGTGGCAATTAACAGTGCATAGTAATCCTTTTTCCATCAATATTGGTGTTTATATTAATATGACGTTATATATTCATTAATTATCCTTTTAAATACCAACCAATATAATTTTCAAGAATTAATGCGTATTTTCCCATTTTTCAACAACACTTAGTAGAATATAACATATGGTCTAGTGTCTATGCGCGGAACTTTAAGTTATCAGTGCGTTTTCTCCATTTTCAACAACGCTTAGTAGAAGATAAAATAAGGTCTAGTGTCTATGCACGGAACTTTAAGTTATCAATGTGTTTTTCTTATTTTTCAACAACACTTAGTAGAAGATAAAATAAGGTCTAGTGTCTATGCGCGGAACTTTAAGTTATCAATGCCTTTTCCCCATATTTCAACAACGCTTAGAAGAATATAACATAAGTCTAGTGTCTATGCGCGAAACTTTAAGTTATCAGTGCCTTTTTACCCAATTTTCAACAACGTTTAGTAGAATATAACATAAGATCTAGTGTCTATGCGCATAACTTTAAGTTATCAATGCATTTTTCCCCATTTTTCAATAACACTTACTATAAGAAATAGATTGTAAAGAAGTGAATACCCATAAAATCAAGACGTTATCTTAATATTTATATACGGTGATATATAGGGTGATTTACATGGCATGCAAACAAAATAACAAAAATGGAAAAACAACATCCTTTTCACATGCCATGCAAAAGCAAAAACAAAAGAGAAGTAGGAACCACAACTACTGAGGGTTGTTGGGGGGAGGGAGATTGAGGGGAATGTGGTGGTGAAGGAGGGGGGGAGGGAGATTTAGGAGAATGTTGTGGTGAAGGAGGGGGTGTTGTAGTCTTCTAGCACCTCTCCACACAGCGAGAAGTGCAACGAGAATTCTATTGGTTCTCTGATTATGCTGCCGATTCTCTTCTCTCTCTGTCACAACAATGCGACAGATATTCCACAGCTCATCTTGAAAGTGATCAACACGGTTTCTGAGCCATGTGATACTACCACTAGCTATGGGTACTTCCCATAGTAGATTTTCCACACGAGAGTCACGATCTTTTGTGGGGGGTGGTTAACATGGCCATTTGGAAGGCCATTAGAAATGTTTTGGGGTGCTGCCATTTTTGGTATTGGAGTGTTTAGAAGGTTTTTGAATGAGTAGATATGAACTCCCTTACAAGATGGAGGGGTTTATTTATAGGAGTAAAATATATTATCTTCTCTTACATGATGGATGCGTTTATTTAGAGGGTAGTAAAATATATTGTCTTTTCTACTTCTCATCAAACATTTAATATGAACAATTATTATCCTGTTTAGTGGTTGAAAAGTCACATTGAAAAGTATCACATAGGTAGTAATCATGAATAATATTTCAGAATATAAATAGACAGAATTCATAGATCTGTTGTGCATGTTATTCGATGCATTTTCCAAGTTTTGACGTCTACACTCAATGTATATCCACTTGTGGAATTTGGACATATTTTTTGTTTCTTGTATTTGTGTACACTCAATTTATAATAGACGCAACTAAAAATTTATTTATTTGGACATGTACAACTTATTCTAAAATTAAATTGACAGTAATGAAAGCAACGACAAAGTTAATACATAACATCAAAAAATAATTAATCCATCTAAACATGTACAAACAAAGATAATATTTTAAATTATATTATAATATTACAAATTATATTGTAGCTTGATGCATTTTTTTAACTCATCAATTGATTTCTCAATTGCTGCCACTCTATCTAGAACGACATTCATCCCCTGATCACACTCCTTGCAAAATTCACTAGCTCCAAAAGTCACAGGCTTCCGCTCTACTAGACGTCGTTGGCGGGGCTCTACTGACTTATTTATCCATGTCGCATCAGCAATCTCCTCCCTCAATGCATCTATTTCTTCATCCACCTGTACTTTATTTCTTCATTGGCGGGGCTCTACTGGCCTATTGATCCATGTCGCATCAACAATCTCCTCTCTCAATGCATATATTCCTTCATCCGCCTCCTCATAATCATAAGGTACATGATTTATTATGTGGTCCTTCTCCATCTCACCAATAGTTGGGTAAAGAAAATGACGCACCCTCTTAAGTTCAACAAACAAACAACAAGACCAGTTCATAAAATAAGTAGTTTATAATGTACCAGTTTTGACATTCTAATAGACAAAAGTTAAAATTTGTTACATGTTCAGCAGGTATTTCCTTTTAGTTTATAATGTACAAGTTTTGATATTTTAATAGACTTAAAATTTGTTACCTCTTCAGCAGGTATTTTCTTTTAGTTTATGATGTACTAGTTTTGACATTCTAATAGACTTAAGTTAAAATTTGTTACCTCTTCAGCATGTATTTTCTTTTAGTTTATAATGTACCAGTTTTGACATTCTAATAGTCTTAAATTAAAAATTGTTACCTCTTCAGAAGGTATTTTCTTGTAGTTTATAATGTACCAATTTTGACATTCTACTAGACTTAAGTTAAAATTGTTACCTTATTAGCATGTATTTTCTTTTTGAATAGATTAGGCTCATATTGGCATAAAGTGCGTTATTTCATCATCCTTGGAGTTGAAAGAGGAACAACCCCTGATTTGTCACCATTACGTCCAACAAAGGGGATTGCTTCATATGCCCATGCCTGTAATTGAATGCAACAAATAATAGGGTCAACTGAATATCAATGGTCTATAATAAAATGATATTGGTATGGATAACTTACGAACAATATTCAGGGGAATCCATAAAGACAGTAAGTTGGTCTTGTAGTGGGATCGTTATTGAATTAAATAAATAATTTGAACATGTCCACCTTCTTCAAGTAATCCAAAGTTAGATCCAAGGATATTTGTTAAGGCGCGACAATGATTCAACCAAGCTTATCCATCTCGTCTCAACTGTTTTAGAATTATCATGTGCCAATAATACACTGAACAAACCACAGAAAAGAAACCTTAAGCTTGTCCAATTTGGACAATATTTTGTTTTCCAAGCTCTTCAAGAGCAAATCCTTCGTAATACCTGATTTACTTTTATCTTGCCCACTTTTCTATGGACCTTATTTGACTCCTTTCCTCTAGAGAAGGTCCCATAATTCAACCCAGTGACTAATGCAAACTCCCTCAGCCCAAAACAATATGTCATATCATCAATCAAAAACCACATCTCATGCTTCTTCTTTCGATTGGTAATTTTTCGTAGAAGAAGCGAATGAATAAACTTTCCACTAGATCTATCCCAGTTTGAGGGCAGGTCCAAGAAGTGGCCAAAACAAGTTCTACGAAACAAATTTAGAAGTTTTTGCTTTCGCAATAGAACTTTAAAGTAAAACCACGACTTCATACTAGACCTTACTATGATCTTGGCTAGGAAATCAACGCCTTCTAAAAGACATGAGTTCAATTCGAGTCTTTCCAGCTTTTCTACGGTGATAGACTTGAACTTTTCAGGCATGGATACACAATCACTATTGTCCTCCTCATCTTCCGGAGCCTCGCATTCGAGACATTCCTCTTCTCCAAGACCACAATTGGCTACTTCTTCTTCTTCAGATTCAAATTCATCAATCTCCTTGAGAAACTTATCAAGAGATGAAGAGTCTGCCTCTTCTTCATCTCGTCTATGAATTAACTCATCTGGTTCATCTAGTCTATTGATTAACTCATCTGGTTCTTCATCCTGTCTATTAATTAACTCATCTGGTTCTTCATCTCGTCTATCAATTAACTCCTCTTGTTGTTTCTTTCGTCCATTAATGTTATCCTTCAGTTGTTTCTTTGCTTTATTAATTAACTTCTTTGGGGCTTCAGCTTTACCTACGTCGGGATCTATGTCAATAACGTTATTTCTAACCTTTTTAGATGAAGAAGACCTGTAGTCGACTCTCTAAAGTGATCCGGTTTGTCTTCTCATCATCACCATGACTATAAACGATAAAGAATCAATAAATAATACATACAAAATATAATGGAAATCAATAAAAAATATGATAAAAAATAATTAGGGCTTGGCAATGACTTAAAATTAAAATCTACAAATAATAAATATCAATTAATTAGGGCTCCACAATGATTGTAAACTCAAAACATCACAAAATAAGACATTAAAAATGCCTTTTTGAACTTGAAAGAAATCAAAATAGGAAAAAATTAGGGCTTCTGAAATCTGCAACTGTTCTTCAGCTGAAATCTTCAAATCTTGACTCTAAAAATAGCTTTTTGGCTCACAAAACTGCCTTCATATACGTTTTTGACTATGGATGGAGTTGTGGGGAGAGGAAGCTGAATGATCATTGGAGGAAAAAGGAACGATGAAGAAAAGGGAAAGAAATTAGGCATGTTTTGAAAGTTTAGAAACTTAACCCAAAAGTTTTTAAAAATATACAAAAGCCCCGTATGTTTACTAATCACCTCATTAGTAATTTCTACACCCAAAATAAATGCCCTGCCACTTACAAAAAAAAAACTTTTGGGGTCATATCAACTTAATCATCCAAGATTCTTGTTATGTGTCAATGGCTATGGTGCCATGCTCATGTAATTATAGTCCCCAAAATGACAGGCAGACTATAATTTCAGTGGAGGCAAATTCTTCTTCTTAACGAAGGAATTTAGCTAAGAATTATAGTCACAACTACCAAAGAGAGAGAGAGGGGAAAGATGAAAAAGTTCAAATCTTTTTTGGCGGTGACAGATATGAAATAGAGGCATCCAATTTAATTTATAGAGAATTTAGTATAAATTTCATTCATCAAAATAATAGCTAATAAATGTATATTTTTATATATTAATATATAATGTATATAATATTTTTTGGTGATAAACTGTAAAATATTATTATCACCAACCACCAAATACCAAATTACAAACTAAAGAGCATTTGATCCCCCAGCCACTTTTCAGTAAGGGTGTCAGAAATATCAAACCTCTGATGATTCTAATTACAAAGAGCCTCAAGGAAATCTATACATTTTCTAGCCTGTTTTTGATCCTATAAACCTACTTATTCTTTCTTTAACTATGAGCTGTATCTGTTGCACTACAAAATTAGTAATTACGTTAAGTTAATATCTTTCAATTTTTAGCCTGCCAGGTAAAATATATCATTGCCCCATGACTGCAACTGTTTCCTTCTTCATCTTGCACCGGTGATGCTGTTTGATGCTTATCAGAACAGCCTCGGGCTCCATCTAAGTGTTATCATGCCTAATCTTCCTAATCAATCCTTAATAATCTTCTAGCTAATTGACATAATATTCCTAATTAACATTTTACTACTTACCATGTATAAAATGATACTACATTAATACATAATAATATTATTAATGTAGTATCATTTTATATATGGTAAGTAGTAAAATGTTAATTAAGAATATTATGTTAATTAGGTAGAAGATTATTAAAGATTGATTAGACATGATTTACTCTTCTCAATTAAATGTTTATTGTGTATATATTGTTTTTTTTTAGAATGAATACAATTGAGAAAAATACTTTCAAAGTCTTACACTAAGCATCTGATTCCTCCACACACGCATTCCACAAAGAGGTGCTGAGAGTCTTCAAGTTCCTCTTTATCACATAGCACACAATCAGCAGTTGAGCAACTAAGACCCATCCCAAGCATTCTGTCCTTAATAAGGAGTTTTCTTTGAGAGGCTAACCACAAAATGAACTTGTGTTTTGGCTGCGACATTTTACTCGAAATCAGGTCATGTCAATATAAATATATATTTTGTTATACATAATAGTATATATTTTTATGTATATTTAGCTACACGAATGTAATTGTTTTTGACGAACTGACCAAATATGTAACTTATTATCCAAAGCATAGGGCAAGGGGGCTTCCGTTAAAAATGAATCACAAGTCTTGCACCAGAGAGTAAAAAGTCGGAGTCATTTGCACTTTTGACCTTATATTGTGGCGGTTTTAATTTAGGGGAAAGGGTCAAATTTATCTCTCTACTTTGTTTTATTAGTTTACTTTATTCTCCGTTAGTGATTATAAATAAATATACTCTTGCCGTCTATAAAGTTTACACCCTTACCCTTATTTGAATAAAAAAAACCCAAATCAAATTAAATTAAGGATTTTCTTTCAATAATTGTGTGTGTTCAAAACTCACAAATAGTTTCTTTTCAACAATTGCATTGTCTCACTAAAACAACAAAAAACAGAGAAAACATTATAACGAAAGGGCATGTTTGTATCTTTTAACTGTTTAAATCTTTTGATAATCTACTGAAGCTTAGTTTTCGCCACTTGTTTTCCTTCTTTAACCCATTATTCGAACCATAGACAAGCCCGGGCTACCTAAGGATGCAATTCTTGCGAAGACCCAGTCACAATTCTTGCGAAGAAAGTCTGATTTTTCAAGCTTCAAACTTTAACAATGGCTAATATATTTTTGAAAATGAATTTTGTTAATTCAATGTTTGTTTAAAGAAATTGGTAATTGAGTTGTGAGGAAGTTGCATCTCAAATTTGAGCTCATTTGATTGAGAATTGAAGGAGATAAGTGTTAAGAGTTCCACATCGGATATGGGAAACATGAACTCCTTATATGGACTTGGACAATCCTCGTCCTACAAGCTAGCTTTTGGGGTTGAGTTAAGCCCAACATTCATTCTTTACATGGTATCAGAGTCAGACTCATTCAAATTCTTTGTTCACCGATGTTGGGCTCCCAAATTATATTATCCACGTTCCAGTTAACAAGGTATGTGCGTGCGGAGGAGTGTTAAGAGTTCCACATCGGATATGGGGAACATGGACTTGGACAATCGTCACCGTACAAGCTAGCTTTTGGGGTTGAGTTAGGCCTAAGATCCATTCTTTATAATAATATCAATTTTTTGTAGCATTCTTCTTGGAGAAGACGATAAAATCGGGGCTGGGTCGAGTCGAAAATTGGGTAATATTTTTAAAATCGAGTAATTTAATTTGATTTGTGGTTTTCCATCCAAATAGGGGTAAGAGTGTAAATTTGTAGACGTCAGGAGTTTATTTATTCACAATTACTAACGAAGGATAAAATTGATTAATAAAATAAAGTAGAGGAATAAATTTGACCCTTTTCTCTTTAAGTTATGCCCCTCATAACGAAAAAAATTCGCAGGGCATACGTTTATATATTTGAATCATGATATCTCATAAGTTATGCCTTGGTATGCTTTCAGTTTCTAAAGGGAAAAAATTAAAAATCGGCCATTTTAAGGGCAAAAAATAAAGATCAGCCAATTTTAAGAGATATAGTCGGCTTCAATGTGAAACTGATTTTAACCCAAAAATGATAAACTAAATAACAAATTTTAATCAAGTGAGAAAAGGTAATATCAATTCTAGATTGTGTATAATATAAATTATAATCGTGATCGTGTTAAAATCGAGACATGGACGAGAATTTAGAGAGACAAGAATTATGAGAGAATTCTTTCTATTTTTTATTCATCATAATGACCTCCTTATATAGAAGTAAGGTTCTCCTTCTCCTATTCTTATAAGGTAACTCTATTCCAATAGGACTACAAATTCTATAATTACCATAGTTAGAATTATACCATAAATAGATTAAACTATTATAATTAGATTAGAATAGAGTCTTCAATACCCCCCTCAAATTGGAGCATGAGTGTCTCGAATGCCCAACTTGCCAAGTAAATATTGATGCTGCGATTTTTCCCAAGCCTATGTAAACGCATCGGCCAACTGCTCTCTGGTTGACACATGACTGGGGAATATTGTACCTGATTGGATTGCGTCCTGGACATAGTGACAATCCACTTCAATGTGTTTAGTCCGTTCATGAAACACTAAATTTCAGACAATATACAAAGCTGCTTGACTGTCACAATACATTTTAACCGAAGACTTGTGTTTAATTCCCAAACTATGTAAAATTTCCTTTAACCAATTCAATCATAAAACGTCATTGCCATCGATTTGTATTTAGCCTCCGCTGACTAGCGGGGGATAATATGCTGCTTCTTGATTTTTCATGACACAGGGGAATTTTCGAGGGAGATAAACCAACATGTAAGTGATTTCCGAGTTAACACACCACTATGCCGAATCACACCATCCATACAACTGAAGATCACAATCTTTTCTCATCACTATGCATTGTCCTGGATTCTTCTTCAAGTAACGCACCACACGGATAGCCGCATTCCAGTGTGCTTCCTTCGGTTGTTGCATGAATTCAGATAGAACATGCACACAATATGACAACTTGGGTCGCGTAAAAATGAGGTATATCAATCGACCGACCAAACGCCGGTATGGTTCTAGATCACCCAAATTGGCTCCTCCGGCCAACACCAAACCATGATTCTGTTTTATAGGAGTATTGATTGGTTTAGCTCCCAATAATCCGGACTCAGAGATTATATCAAGGGCATATTTCCATTGACAGAGAAATAACCCGGTTAGTCCACGTGCAACTTCAACTCCCAAAAAATACTTTAGAGAGCCAAAATCCTTCATGTGAAAATAGGTGTGGAGATAGTCTTTGAATCATTTAATGGCACTATGGTCATTTCTGGAGATAATCAAGTCATCCACATAGACTAAAACGTTAAGATGCATACCTCTCTAGTGCATAGTAAATGGAGAATAATCTGAGTACGACTGTTTGAACCCATATTTCATCAAAGCAATTGACAATTTCGCAAACCAATACCATGGAAATTGCTTCAAACCATACAAAGATTTTCAGAGTTGACATACTTGCTCCGGATTAGGAACATAGAATCCAGGCGGCAATTTCATATAAACTTCCTCGTTAATATCGTTGTGTAAGAAAATATTATGCACATCCATCTGATGCAACTCCCAATTTCGCGCAGCCGCAACAGACAGGAATGTCCGAACAATTACTACCATAGCAACCGGAGAAAAAGTTTTATTGTAGTCAATTCATTCTTCTTGTTTATTTCCGAAAATGACCAAATGAGCTTTATAACACTCGATTGTGCCGTCAGAGTTGTACTTGATTTTGTAAACCTATCTACATCCGAGTGCTTTCTAATCCAGTGGAAAAGTTTCTAGTGTCCATGTTCCATTGTCCTCCAACGCTTGGATCTCTTACTCCATGACTATTTTTCAATGTTCCTTTTTCATTGCCTCCGAGAAGTTTTTGATTCGGTTCCTGTGGTAATTGCTGCAAGAAACTTTTGGTGTTGCGAGAAAAAATTATCACATGATATATAGTTAGTTAAAGGATAAGGTTCCCCTGAGGGTTGTTGACGATCAGGAGGACGCGACGCGTTGATGGACTTTATTCCGGGAATATTTCTGTGACATAGTCGCGCAACCGAGTCGATTCATGATTCTGACGTTTACGCTGACCCAATTGTTCTTCCGGGGGAGTTTCGTTACTTTGGTTACCTTCATCTTGTACTTCCTCCATGCTTTCTATAACTAGATTGACATCTATCCGGTCTAATGCAGGCTGATTCGTAAGTTCGGTATCTGGTGTCCGTATTTCGTCCATCTGAGTTTCGTTCGTACCTATATTATCGGTCGTGTCTTCTTCGAAGTCGTATTGATTTCTTTCTTCCTCCGTTTCTTTCGGTATCACTTCTATATTATCGCTCAAGCTACCCGATCCTACAACAAAGGGGAACTTAGTCTCGTAGAAGTCAATATCTCTTGAGACTAAATATTTATCGTTCTCTATGTCATGCAATTTCCAACCTTTCTTTCTTAAGGGGTATCCTAAAAAGATGCACCTACGACTCTGACTCTCAAACTTGTCCCTCGTTCTTCCCTTTGTGTGTGCATAGCATAGTGATCCTATCACCCTTAAATGAGCGCTTTCCCGTATAAAATTTCATAGGGGATTTTCCATTCAATACTGAAGATGGCGTTCTGTTGATCAAATACCCCACCGTCAAAACACATTCACCCCAAAATTTGATCGGAAAATGACCCTGAAATCTCAATGCTCACACTATATAAAAATGTGACGGTGTTTTCCTGCGCAAGCATGTTGGATTATCAAGCAAATCATAGCAGCTAGAGAAACTTTGCAGAATATTCAGGTTAGACCAAAGGCGGGCCAAAGTTTCATCAGACAAGCTTATTTGCAACTGATTCGCAATCTAGGGAGAGTGAACTGGAAATGTCTCTTATTCCAAAATTCAGCAAGACCAAAGGCAAGGTTCACTATGTGGCTACAAATACATGGGAGGTTGTTAACTGTGGATAGATTTCGAAAATGGGGGATTAATGCATATCCTAAATGTGTTCTTTGCCAAAATGTTGATGAAAATAGGAATCATCTATTTGCTGAATGTTCCTTTGCTGCTCAATTATGGTATGTTCTACTGAAGTGGTTACAATTTCATCCCCTTCCACCAACTAGCAGGATCACAAGAGTTGGTGTTTAACCAATGCTAAGGGGAAATCACAGAGGGCCCAGATTTTCAAGATGGTATATGCAGAAATTTCACATGGCATCTGGATAGAGAGAAATCAGAGAATTTATGAGCACAAGTCTAGAGATTCTAGCTTACACTTGTATTGTGAGGGCTCCTATCAGGTCAAAAGCCAAACTGCTGTCTTTAAATTTCTGATTAGTTGTAGTTTGGTTGCTGAGGAACTGAGACTATATGTAATGGCGTAGCTAGCTGAGATGGATTATGCTACTGCTTTGTATTGTTCAATTTGGTAATTAATAGAAATGTCCAGTTACCGAAAATAAATGTGACAGTGTTTTCTTTTGACTCTTCCATTCTGCTGTGTTGTTCCTGTGCAAGATGTTTGGAAAAGAATTTCATGTTCGAAGAAGTAAGTCTTCATACATGTGAACTCAGTTCTATTATCACTTCTAACAATCTAACTGTCTATCTACCAAGGCGAAGAAATTCTTCAAGGTTTGGGACACTTCTTTCTTATCAACTAAGAGAAAGATTCACAAAGCTCGTGAACGATCATCCACAATAGTAAAAAAATATGAAGCACCACAAGAGGAAGGAGTTCTATATGGTCCCCATAAATCGCAATGAATCATCTCAAAAGTATCCAAAATAATATTATCACTTAAAGGAAATATACTTCTTGTTTGCTTTGCCCGTTGGCATACATCACATTCTCTATCCGATCTATCACCACTCTCCTTTAAGATTAATGTTGTAATAGACTTTGTTACTTGTGCTGAAGGATGATCCGACTGTTTGTGCCAATGATCGAACCAATCAACTGCATCTGCCTTCATAGCCCGTATCAGCGGTACATTCCGAAAATAGTAAAGTCTACCTCGACACTCATCCTTTCTAATCAACTTCCTCGTGGTTGAATCCAGTATAGCATATATAATTCTATTAAATGTCACATCACAATCTAAATAATCAACTAGTTATGATACAGAAATCAAATTGCATATTAAATTTGGAACATAAAGGACATTCTTCAACTATATCCTATCATTTAGCATGGTTGTTCCTTATTTTGTATCCACCGAGCTACTTCCGTCCGGAAAATCTACCAGACACTTAGGAATGTATCGCGTATTGCTCAATTCTTTCGAATTGCCTGTCACATGATTGGTAGCTCCAGAGTCCATGATCTAGGATGAGTTTTCGGTCTTACTATCCATCTTCCCATTCGAGTTTATTCTCTGGGAATTCTACATGTAAATCACAGTCTTCCGAATCTCATATCTCAAACTGTGAAGTCATGTGCCGGCTGTGTTCACCATTACTATCTCCGTTTGAGTTCCTTCTTTGACAACTACGACGTTAGCCCGGTAGTTGCCTCTACCACGACCAGATCCTGACCCACTCCTCTATTGTTGTTGTTGTCCTCGTCCTCTTCTTCCATTTTTTTCGTCTTCTTTTTTATTTTCTGGCCATCAATACGGATAACCAATGAGTCAAAAACATCCGTCCGCAACGTGTTCGGATCTCTTGCAATGTGTGCATAATGCACCATCGTTTTTCCCTTCACCTCGGTCACAATAAGGGTTTCTCCCTTGTACGACAAAAGTCATGGTTTCACTCCAGTGCTCTATTTTTTGTGTGATTCCTCTCACACGTTCTTCTTGCACCAACTTTGAGTAGACCTTGTTCAATGATGACAACGGTTCCTGGACTAGAATGTTCGATCTCACCATTCCATACGTTCCCTCATCCAATCCCATGAGGAAAAGATGCACTTTTTCTTTTTCTCTTTTGGATTCTACGACCGTTCCTAGATTACACATGCACTTTCCGCACCTACAAGTTGGGATCTGTTCGTAATTAGCTAATTCCTCCCACAACTTAGTGAGTTTTCCATAGTAATCCACTATGGTCCTTCCCTTTTGCTTACACTTCGCTAGTTCCGCCTTTAGTTGTTGTATCCGAGGGCCGTTAATAACAACAAACTACTCTCGGATGCTCGTCCATAATTCTTCCACTTTCTCTTTATGTGTAATCGGTGAGCGAAGTGTCAGTTCTATGGTGTTGCGAATCCACGACACCAACAGTGAGTTTATAGTCCACCAATCTTTCAATTCTAGCGACTCTTGTCTGGTTTTTTTATTGTACCGTCGATGAAGCCAAACTTCGTTCTTGCTCTTAGGGCTGTCCTCATGGATCTAGCCCATTCTTGATAATTTCATCCTTCAATTGGACTTATATCACCACATTTCCAGGGTTATCATTCGACGTAATATCGTAGGGAGAGATTGTTTTTCTTTGGGTTTTGTTTTCTTCACCGGTAATTTCTTTGTCGTTATCACTAGTTTCTTTACCGTCACCTGCCATTATTCTAGAGTTTTGGTGTTCTTTCTAATGTGGCTCTGATACTATGTTAAAATCGAGACAGGAAGGGAGAATAATTTCTACTTTGTATTCATCATAATGAACTCATTATATAGAAGTAAGATTCTCCTTCTCCTATTCTTATAAGGTAACCCTATTCCAATAGAACTATAAATCATATATTTACCATAATTACAATTATATCATAAATAGACTAAACTATTATAATTAGACTAGAATGGAGTCTTCAATAAATCGAAGTAAAAAGTAGTAATACTATTACATAAATGTCTCTTTCTTTCCACATTTAAACATTGATTAATTGTTTATGTATGTAGGTCTAGATTAGATTCATTCATCTTGACCTCGATAAACAAGTCATCATAAAATGATCCACATTTATCATCCACAAATACTTGTATATGATTATTTGCTTAAAATTTTGTTTTTGGATGCTTATGCTACCCCAACATGGCCTCCACTGCACCTCACAAACTTGCACCTCGCACTCTGCCATGTGTCTTCCTTGGTCTATCTCCTAATCATCGGGGCTACTTGTGCTATGACATTGCTACTTGCAAAATCATCGTCTCCCGTCACGTCACCTTTGATGAGACAACCTTTCCTTTTTCAAATCTCCGGAAATTTCAGACCACCGATTACATCTTTCTCGATGAACCAAGTCTGTCCCCGATCATCCAAAATCTATACCAACAAAGACCCACTGTTCGGCTCCTCGCCATCGTCCAAGCACCACCCCAACAGCTCCCTGCTCACCCCTACAGCCCAGTCGAGTCACCAGAAACCAGTCCAGGTGAATCACGCCCCATCGGTCCGTAACTGACCAAAGAATCTCCCAAATTTCGACCCACCGCCACTGCCGTCTCATCGTATGAAGACTCGTGCACAACACGGGATCTTCAAACCCAAGGTTCCCTTCAATCTCTCCACATAAACCTTATCACCCATTCCAAAAAAATCCAAAACTAGCAAAACTGGACCCAAATTGGAATGCGGCCATGTGCGAGGAATTTAACGCTTTAACCAAGCAGAACACTTGGGATTTGGTACCTAGACCCGAAGGTGTGAATATTATCCGGTGTATGTGGCTATTTCGGCACAAGTTCGCAGACAAGTGGTGACTTAGAGAGGTATAAGGCAAGACTAGTCGCCAATGGCACTAATCAGCAGGAGGGTATTGATTGTGGTGAGACATTCAGTCCGGTTGTTAAACCGGCCACTATTCGGACTGTTCTCAGTATTGCTATGGGCATGCATTGGCCGATTCATCAGCTTGATGTCAAGAATGCATTCCTTCATGGGGATTTGAAAGAGACTGTGTACATGCATCAGCCTCCTGGCTTTGTTCATCCGGCAGCTCCGCAGTTTGTGTGTCGTCTCAGAAAGTCATTGTATGGACTGAAACAGGCACCCCGCGCTTGGTATGATCGTTTTGCCAGGTATCTTTTGCAGATTGGTTTTGTATGTAGCAGGTGTGATAACTCTCTCTTCACTTTTCACCGAGGTAGCAGCACTGCATATTTGCTATTATATGTCGATGACATTGTTCTTCTTGCCTCATCGACGGTTTGAAGAATGAAATCATTGCTCTACTCAAACTGAATTTGCTATGGTGACTTGGGCAAGCTAAGTTATTTTTGGGTATATCGGTAACTGGATCTGCAGCCACTATGTTCTTATGTCAGCGTAAGTATGCAGAAGAGATAGTGTACAGGGCCAAGATGGCAAATTGTAAAATTATGCCAACTCCGGTGGACTCCAAATCCAAGCTTAGTGCCAATGACGGTGCGCCAGTTTCTGATCCCACTCTATATCGGAGTCTAGCAGGTGCTCTTCAGTATCTTACATTCACTAGGCCTGATATTACATATGCCGTTCAGCAGGTGTGTCTGTTCATGCACGACCCCCGAGAGTCCCATTTTGCCGCCCTCAAACGTATTATCAGATACGTTAAGGGCACACTAGACTTTGGATTACACTTATACCCCTCTGCCCCAACCAAGTTACTTGCCTACACGGATGCAGATTGGGCAGGATGCCCAGACACACGTCGCTCCACCTCAGGGTACTGTGTATTTCTTGGGGATAATATTATCTCATGGTCCGCCAAGAGGCAGGCCACACTATCCCGTTAGTCTTTGAAGCGAGAATATCGCGGTGTTGCTAATGTAGTTGCTGAGATCTGTTGGCTCCGAAATCTTCTTTTAGAGCTCCAGTGTCCACTCCGCAAGGCGTCTATAGTCTATTGTGACAACATATCTGCCATCTATATGTCTCATAATCCGGTCCAACATCAGTGGACTAAGCATATTGAGATGGATATCCACTTTGTGCGAGAGAAGGTTGCCCGTGGTCAGGTCAAAATTTTACACGTGCCTTCCTCTTATCAGTATGCAGACATCTTCACAAAGGGACTACCGCGACAGCTCTTCACCGACTTCCGATCCAGCCTTAGCGTTCGGCCTCCTCCCCCTCCGTCTGAGGGGGAGTATTAGCGAATATTCTCCGAATATTCTCTGTATATTTTGTAATTATGATAGATGTATATTTAAGGTAACTTAGGATTCTAATTGTATTAGGAATAAACCTTTGTAAGGTAAGTTAGGATTCGTACCATATTAGGAATCAACCTTTGTACAGCTATATATATTGTGAATAATGAAAGGAATCCCCAAGAGAAATTATTCTATCTTTCATATTCTTTCTCAAATCAACATTTAATTTGATCCTCTTTTCTAGTACTCACTTCGTTTTAAAATGTTGTCTTATTTTTCTTTTTATTGGTTTAAAAAAGAACGCTTTTTTTTTGACAATTCTTTAATTTTAACTTTTCACATAACATATTTAATACCATAAGATTAAAAGATATTTGAGTATATATATATATATATATATATATATATATATATATATATATATATATATATATATATTCTACATATTTTTGGTTAACAACTACAAGATTCAAAAGTATTTTTTACTTTCTTAAACTCCATACCAAATCAATATCAGACAAACATTTTGAAACATATAAAGTTATTTATCAGTGGACACTATTTTAATAAACCTGACAAAATATGAGCTAATCAAGCTCTACGATATATATTGGGAAACTCTACAATCTTACGACCACCTTGATTGAAAACTCTAAAAATTGCTCAATTTGTTGAAGATACGTAATTATATATATTTCTGAAATCCATAATAATAATAAACAAATTAAACACGTAAACATCTTTAACTAGTTGTGGATGAGATCATAAGAATGTTTGGCGTGAGAAACTTGACATTTGCTAAGCATCAAGCATTCTACTAAAATTTTATTCTTTCTTTTTTTTTCTTTGTTGACATCATAATGTTCCATATTTTTGAAAAATTTGCCTGAAAGTCACAGAGTTCCAAAGACAGGCGTAAAAAATTATGCTTCACTTATAGCCCATGGCATTATAGGGAAAACCATTGCCATGCATAGAATTGGAAAAATTGCATGTGTCGGTTTTTAAATTCACCATCATTGATTTATTTTAGTCGTTTATGCTGTTACTATCAAATCCCTATCAATTATGAGTATGACTGCTATATTACTATAGTATGAAGCTGCAATGTGTTTAGAAATTAATGCAAATTGATGAAATATCCACTTTGATGTTTGAAGTGGTTGTTGAAAAATTATGTTATCCAAAATATTTGTGTTTATATTTTAATAATTATTTAGATCTGTATGATACCCATAAACATGATTCTTACTATAGATGTGATAATTTGAATATTAGCCGTATACTTTATGTGCTTATTGAGGCTGTGGGTGTAAGCTTATTCTAATGAGACCTGTATTTGGATATGGCTAGGTCTTATTAACCTTTATGTAAGATACTTGAGATAAACCAAAAGGTGTGAAATTACAGTCTCATGGACCTCACTATATCTATATCTATATTATATTAAGAGCATAAACTCCTACATAGAAAAATTAAATTACTTTAATACCCCTCCTATCAGTTTAAATGCCCACCTATTAAATAAATAAATAAATAAACTAAAAATAACTAATAAAAACTAACGTTGAAAAGAGAAGTGAATGGTGTCAAAAGCTACTGAAAGTAAAAACAAGAGATGAAATAAATCAAATGTCAATTCTGTTTCCGAATGTCAGTGACAATGTTGTCTGACACAAGTGACAACACTCGATAAAACAGAAAACCTTTAATAGTAAAATGCAGTTGAAAAAATAAAGAACACAAATGTTTATATTTTCATAAGTTATATGTTGATATAACTTATGATGGTCAATGGCTAGAAGTATTTTATATATTTTATATACAAATATACAAATTCATTTCTTTACAATTTTACACGATAAAAAAAAGGAATTAAAATGTGAAGTCGCAAATGACTTCTGCCTGAAAACTCTAAATAGACATAGACAACCTCTCATTACAATTGCTCCATACAAAACTAATCTAGAATCTAAACAACAATTGTAATGTTGGACAGAATGTTGTCAACACACTCAGGCAACACTTGCGATCCAGATTTCTGGGTTGAAATCCCGAGAGTTCTCTTGGTATTTTTGCAATCTAATTCTGGATGATCGATTCACTGTTGTGGCCTCTCTATTTATAGTAGAGAGTCTTCCTTGAAAAGCTCATCGATCAGATGAGGAGGTTGAGGGAAAGGTGGGCAGCCGGTGTGTTTGTTGGAGAAAATCATGGAGTCAAAATCTCAACAACTTTGACTTGTACTTCACTCGACTTCTTCCCCAAGCTTTGACTCTTTTTCCCAAATTTTACACAGCTCCAATTTACCACGCCTAAGTCATTTTTACCTCTCAGTAAAAATATTACTGCTTAACGTGAAGTAAGACAAAACTGTTATAAAAAAATGTTGGTCTGAATGTTGTGACATTTGTCCCAACATTTTTATGCATTCAAATCAGTACTTCAGAAGACATGTTGAGTCAAATGTCATAACACCAAACCCAACATTAACAAGAAGCAACATGTCTGTTCCGTTGTTATAACTTCGCTCTAGCAAAGAATTGCAACGCTTTGGTTAGCGATTTCAATATCTACTTTATTCTCATCAAGCTTAACTGTTTTACCGATATGTTCTATTCTAAATGCACTATTTTCCCCATAATTAATTGAAAAGTTTTATGCTTTCCTTTTATTAGAAATAATATAAATATATATATATATATATATATTATTTATATTATTTATCAGAGCTTGAGAATGACGCTAGGATATATATTTGGGTTAAAGTTTAAATGGGTATTTTCATCTAAATTTTAATTCATAAAATTAAATTAATTAGTTTGGTGTAAAAATCAGTTCATATGAGTATTTATATTTATATTATTATAAAAGAAGGAACCCCTAAATTACAATGTTAAATTATCAAAATACCTTTTTAAATAAATAAACCACCCTACCTATAAATAATAAGAATAAAAAGTTGTCTATCAAAAACAATGGCCGATTTGACACTGACGGGATGTGTTCTTTGAAGATGTTCCGTTACTCATTGATACTAAAGGATGCCTCCTTCACAAAAGTTCCACCGATAATCTCCTAAATTATCAAATGAATGAAGGATAATTTCAGAAATAATTTTGGAGGAATTTTTACTTTTATAGGCTAGGATTTGAAAAGGTACTTAAAGCGGTAAGAAATTTATTAATCTAAGCAAGATAGTGGAGATTTTTGTCAGTTTCTATCAGATGCAAAGAATTAAAGAAAATTTAATCCCTTATACCACACCTTGACAACTTACGTAATACCTGTTTTCTTCTAATCTCTTTTACTATTATTGCCAATGTTGCTTAGTACATATTATTTGTTAAGTAGTTCGTGACTCATTATTTCTTAAATACTATCAGAAAATTTTCCAACAAAAACAAGAAAATGATATCAAGTAATAGAATTCTGAAACGAAGGACTACACTTTCTTCACGCAAATGAAATGTGACCTAATGAGCTAATGGCTATTTGGCTATCTCTATTAGATTATCAATATTTACTTCATGAACAAATTTGATGTTCATGGTTCGATTGGATTCCGCCTAATGAATTTGAATTCTGAACAATTTGTTGATCTTGCTTAAACTCACACGATTCAATAATTTTAGGTTGTAGCCTTTTTGTGATTACAATTCATGTGATGTCTTCCTTGTTGTAGAATAGTGTAAATCTCCTTCATGAATTTCTCTTATTAGTGTCGCATATATAGAGTATGCAATTTTAGTCTTAATAGAATTAGGATCTCTATTTTACCTTAATTATAATTGTAGTCCTAATAGAATTATGATCTCTATTTACCTTAATTACACTAAAAATTAATTACAGAATATATTGTGAATATATATGGAATATATTCACTATGACACCCCTTCAGTCGGAGCAAGAGGAGGCCGGACGCTGAGACTGAATATGAAGTCAAGAAACAGTTGCCGAGGAAGCCCATTTGTGAAGATATCTACATACTGATACGAAGAAGGAACATGCAACACCCTAACGTGACCCATTGCAACCTTCTCACGAACAAAGTGAATATCCATCTCAATATGTTTGGTTCGCTGATGCTGAACCGGGTTATGAGACAAGTAGACATCAAATATGTTATCACAGTAAACCAAAGATGCATTACGTATGGAACAATGAAGCTCAAGAAGGAAATTGCGGAGCCAACATAGCTCGGCAACGACTCGATATTCTACTTCTGCACTTGAATGGGAAAGCGTGGCTTGCCTCTTGGCAGACCACGATATGATGTTATCCCCTAAAAATACACAATAGCCGGACATAGAGTGACAGGCGTTCGGGTAGCCTGCCCAATCTGCGCCTGTGTGGGAGAGCAATTTAGTCGGTACTAAGGGATATAAATGAAGTCCATAGTCAAGAGTGCCCTTAACGTACCGAATGATACGCTTAAGAGCTGTAAAGTGAGGCTCCCTAGGAGCATGCATGAACAAGCACACCTATTGAACCACATATACAATATCTGGCCGAGTGAAGGTGAGATAATGAAGAGCACCTGCGAGACTCCTATAAAGAGAGGGATCACTGACCATATCTCGATCATCTGTACTTAGTTTGGACTTGGATCGACGGGAGTGGGAATGATCTTACACTTTGCCATTTTAACCCTGTAGAAGATCTCTTCTGCATACATACGCTGACACAAGAACATGGCGTGTGTGGATCTGGTCACTGATATCTCCAAAAATAACTCAACTTACCCAAGTCAGTCATAGCAAATTTGAACTTGAGTAGAGCAATGACCTCGTGCTTCAGGCCATCTAAAGAAGCTGTCAGTATAATATCATCCACATATAGCAGAAGGTAAGCTATGTCAGTACCTCGATGAAAAATGAACAATGAATGATCACTATTGCAGCACACGAAACCGATCTATATGATGTGAGTGGCAAACCGCTCATACCAAGCCCTTGGGGCTTGCTTCAACCCATATAGTGACTTACGAAGACGATAAACATGATGAGGACCCTCCGGATGTACAAAACCTGGCGGTTGATGCATATAAAAGGTTTCTTTCAATCCCCCATATAATAAAGCATTCCTTACATCAAGCTGGTGAATCGGACAATTCTTCCCCATAACAATGCTCAAAATATTGCGGATGGTAGCTGGCTTAACCAATGGACTAAAAGTCTCAGAACAATCAACACCCTCATGTTTCCCTGTTCCATTTTCCACAAGTCTAGCCTTGTGACGTTCAAGGGAACCATTATCTCTAAACTTATGATGAAATAGCCATATACATCAGATTACATTCATCCCCTCAGGTCGCGGAACAAGATCCCAAATGTGCTGTGAGGTAAGCGCATTAAACTTCTTCCGCATGGCTGCATTCCAATTCGGGTCAAGTTTGGCTAATTTTGAATTTTTACGAATGGGTGAGATGGTTTGAGTTGATAGGTTAAAGTGAACTTTTAGTTTGAAAATCCCGTATTGTGCACGACTTTTCATACGGTGAGTGAGGATGGTCACGGGTGGGGCAGGGAGACTAGGTGGTGACGGACATAACTGGCCAGAGGGGTCGGAACTTGGCAGTGGTGATGGGTAGTGGGGTTGGGCAGTGGAACATGCAGGGGCTGGGCAGGGTGACAGGTAGAGTCTGGGCCGTGGGTTGGGGTAGTGGCTAGCGGGCATCAGGTTGGGGTAGGGGCAGTGATTGGCAGACAATGGGTTGGGGCAGTGTAGCGAGTGGAATTTTGGACAGTGACTGGGCAGGGGGTCGGGGCAGTGTGCCGGGTGTGAGTTCGGGCAGTAACTGGATAGGGACCGGGCAGTGGGGTAGGGTCGATGAGACGGGTGGTGGAACGGCTGAAGGGTGCGAGTTTTGGACTAGAGGTGAGGTGTCTGAGTCATCAAGAAATCTGTAATCAGTGACTCGAAATTTTGGGATGTTGTCAAAAGGGAAAACGTACTCAAGAAAAGTGACATGACGTGATATTAAGATTTTATCTGTGGATAACTCATAGCATAAGTACCCCCTATGGTTCAACGGGAAACCTAGGAAGATTCACGGAGTGGAGCGAGGTGCTAATTTGCGAGGGATCGTGGAGGCCAGATTTGGGTAACAAAGACAATCGAAAATTCTAAGGTGATCATAGGAAGGGATCCGAAGGAAGAGAATTTCGGTGGGTGTCCTATTTTAGATCGTACAAGTAGGTAAGATGTTAAGAATGTGTTCTACCATTTTTAATGCATATACCCAAAAGGTAGGGGGAGAGACGCGTGAAAAATAAGTGTGCAATTCATATTGCTAATGGTGCGGATAATTCTTTTGGCTTTACCATTTTGAGGGGAAGTATGGGGGCAGGAGAAACGAAAAACCATGCCATTAGCCGCACAAATTTTTTGAAAAAGGGAGTTATTTAACTCACAACCATTATCACATTGAAATATTTTGATATCTTTTTCAAATTGCATTTTAACCTATGTACGAAATTCAAGGAATTTAGAGTAAACTTGAGACTTAAGTTTAAGCGGATGGACCCAAAGGAAGTGAGAAAAGTCATCCAAAAATACAAAATAATATTTATGATCTAGGTTTCTAGTTATAGGAGATGTCCATAAATACGCATGGATAATATCAAAGGGAGAGAAAGTAACACTTAAAGAAGATGTAAACGGAAGTCTAACATGTTTTCCTAGATGACAAGATGAGCAATTATGGGCAAGGTTTCCTTTATTGCATTTAATTAAATTGTGGTTTCTAAGAAAATAAAAAATATGAGCTCCCGGATGACCAAGTATACTATGCCACGTTGATGGAGATATTGCAGCTAAAGCAGTGGGAGGAGTGACATGGGCAGTGGACGTGGATAGGAAATGATAGAGGTCCCCCGCACTATTGCATCTCGTAAGAAGTTTCCCCGTACGTAGGTCCATTATAGAAAAATCAAATGGGTCAAAATTGATGGATACAGAATTATCGGTGGCAAATTTTCTAACCGAGATTAGGTTTTTGATAATATTAGGGGCATATAAGACATTTTAAGGGAGAATTGGGGATGTGATGGTGGGGTTAGTGTGTGGCCAAACCCTTGAATTGGAATGCGATGATCATTTCCGACCATAATAGATTGAAGAGTATTTAAATTGTGAAGTTGAGGAGAATTACCAGAATTATTGGCGAGGTGAGACGTGTCGCCCGTATCCATATACTACGCATCATCGGGCTGCTACAATTTTAAAGCTCCGAAATAAGGCCCAAATCCGTTGGATTGAGGATGGACAGCTGTTGCTGGGCCGCTGTGTAGTGGGCCTGATGGCTTGAGCCTGCCTGGAGAGCCGTTGGATGGGTTTTCAGGATACTCGGCCTCGGTTTAGCCCACTAAAACTGCTCTATTTAGGCCACTGGAATGCTGCTGGAAGGGCAGGCCCAGTCCGAACGCTGCTGGCCCTGTTGTGAACTGCACGTATTATAAATAATGCATACTTTTATCCAAAAATCAACTTTATATATAATTTTGTAAATAATGCAAATGCATGTTTTATCAAAAAATTACTTTGCATGTATTTGTAAATAATGCAATACAAATGCATGTTTTATTAAAAAAAATCACTTCCTTTGTATTATGAATAAATTTTTTTTTCTCCTTACTATCAATTACCAAAATAGCATTTTATAAATAATGCCATATAAATGCATACTTTTATCCAAACATCACTTTACATGTATTTTTATAATGCCATGCAAATGCATGCCTTTTATCCAAAAAAAAAAATGATTTTGCATGTATATTATTAACTTTTACACAAATGCTCTTTATATATATTTTATAAACAATGACATACAAATGCATGTCTTTTATCTAGAAATCAACTTTGCTCCTTTCGGATTTTATGTCAGAAATTTATTTCTCTAAACCGCAAATACCTTTGCGAGACTCTTCAAAAGAATAAGTGGTGAAAATCTTTACATTGTAAAAAATGCATTCTCTTTAAAATTACTTACAACATCCTTTTAACTTTATATTTTTAAACATGCATTTTTTCCTTAGCATAATAATTAACCTGAGTTTGACCGGATAACTGCGAGTTAGCGGATCTTAAAGGATGCCTAACCCCTTCCCTTTAGGATAATAAAGAATTCTTACCTAGAATCTCATAATTTCGCAGACCAGTAATCGGAGTTCATTTTGCAGTATTTATTATTAACATCTATGTGCCCTAATTCACCATAGAATAATTAGGTGACGACTCCTCAACAATATTTTTATCAAATCCAGGGGAATCGACCCATTACGTCGCGAACCCGTGGTAAAAAATGGGTGCGACAACTACGACTTCAGACTAAGATCATAACTCATCAAGTTGTAGCTACTGGTTGTATCATAGGCATGTAATGTTTTATTTCTTAAAAGATATAATGTGTAAAGAGAAATGCTTCATTAAACGTGTTTGTACCCGTAGCATATACAATAAATTTGTTTACTAACATATATTGTTGGAAAAACTGGGAGCAAGAATTTTCAGAAAAATTTGGAACAGTCTAGTTAGGAGCAGAAGAGTTGTTTTCGAGTAGTGTTCGATCGATTACGTATTAATCAATATTCGATTGATTGATCTGATGTTATCGATAAAACGATTTGTCTAAGTCACGTCGTTTCTTTTTGTTCAAATCACTTTTTTTCCAAGTTGGTTTTCTTTTTGTTCAACTGACTTCCTTTTCTCTACGAGTATCGAAAATATCTCCACTCATAGTCCGAGATCTACATTTATTGTATTGAAAGGTTTAAATGGTCAACTTTGCGATCAGTTGTTAAAATCAATATGTCTTTAAATTGTTCATTTGAAAAAAAAAACCTTCTTATTGAACGATCATGATACTTCCCAAAAATCAAAATTCTTAATCAATGGAGAAAAAGTATCACCATTTTTGTTCAATAAGATATTAAAGTAGATGATCGACTCATTTCATACTATATATAATTGAAGGATTCTTTGATAACTCAGATTCTTATTTCTCAATGATATTCTACGATCAAGACAATTAGCTGAATCCCATAAAATCATTTCATATAAATTTATAGCAACTTGTCTTGACCATTGTTCGAAAGCAATAACATTAGTGTTATTTTATTTTGAAAAGGGCAAAGGAGTTTGATCCGTCTAGAAGATTTTTTTTTATGTTCAAGTAGATATACGCAATAAAGTCTGTTAAAGAATTCTTCCACCATCATTAACTACATTCCACATGATATAATCTAAAAAGCTAACAGGACCATTTGCTTCTGATTAAATAAAAAATAATCTGAACTGTTCTTTCAAGTAAAAAATTAGTGTGAGGAAAGGATCGTGGTCACCTGTGAAAGATATCAAGCGCTAACATTTTATTAGAAAATAAGAAATTGAATAATCTTGAATGGTACAAGGGATATATGTCAAGGGATACAATTGTTGTAGGGAACGGGAAGTAAGTAACTATTACAATGGTAAAAAAGGATAAACTAAATATTACAATAAAATGGAAATCAAGAACTTAACAAACTGCTTGTGAGATTCGCTGAGTCGAGTGATGACACTCTGTCTTTAAGACAAGATTGCCCCGTATATCTCCTTTTATGTTGTCGGGCAATAGTCTCCCAAGATACAACAACAACTTAACAATTGATCAAAGGAAACTCAAGTGTTACTCTTGAAGAACTTTGAGTATAGTAACTTTGCTTAGAGAGGAAGAAGATGAATTCAGAAAATCTGGAGTATTTTCTAAGTGTTGAGTAGTGTTCTTCAATTGAGCCTAAGGCCTCAATTTATAGTTTAAGGAGAAGACCCTCAACTAGCCAACTAATGGACTTCAATAGCCATGTAATGACACTTAATAGAGGGGTTACATTCAGCCATATAATGGTTGAATTCATGTGCCAAGTAATGGAGAATCAATGCTCCAAAACCAGCCCAAAGGTCAGAACTTTTCAACTTCCCGTTGCAGCATTCTGCCTCCGAAGCGCCGTGGCTCTGTGAATTAGCGCCGTGGCTGCAGTGACTGGCCAACCAATTAGCGTCGCGGCTCCAGTGACTGGCCGACCAATTAGCGTTGCTGCTCCGACGGTGTGGCTTCGCGGCGATTTCCGACTCGTTTCATCTTACACTTCGTACACCTTCCTTCATTTACCAATGTGGAATACTTTGTTATTTGGTCAATAACCATCCATAATTCTATGTCTCAAACGTATTACATACGTACCAATATCTCTTTCACTAATGAAATTTGCGATACTTGGCACTACGTGTGCACGTGTATGAAAACGACGTTTTCGATGTGCGGGGCTCCAATTGTTTGAGTCATAAATAATGGGATATACTTAATTCCTCATTTAGTAAATTTTCAACAATCCCCTCTTGAAAGAGATTTTGGCGCACACACATGGTGCCTTTTCCAGCAATCTATCAGCGGACCGATGTTGCATCTGGATAGGTAGCATACGCTTTGAACCTTCCATAATTGAATACCATCGGACTTACTACGCGGTGAACGTGATGTCTTGAACCGTCAGTGTTTAGTGTAAGCCAAGTCAACGGTACCAACACAACAACTTTCCTTACTCAGTTCTTCGTAATATTTTGTCCGTTGTGGTCGTGGACACTTCTTGGATTCTTAAGTACATTCATTTGAGGCGGCCTATCCTCGCACTTAAATAGGTGGTCTCCTACAAGGTATTCTGCTATACCCACTTTACAAGTGTTAGAAACCATTAAAAGTTTCCCCAAACCTAACCTCAATCGGTGAGGATCATTAAAGGTTTTGAAAACTTAACCTTTACCCACACTGCAGATAGCACTTATAGTCTATTGCGGGAACGACTTTGGATTTTGTGTTTCTTTACAGAAATCACTATCCGAAGTGCTCATGCTTCCACCGAAATGATCAACTGAACCTTTATAGCTTAGTTTTTCCATTGAGCCTAATTCCTGGGATCTCGAGTTAGTAAGGTTGGGTTACCACCGTATTAGTCCTTATACCTTGGTTTTTAAGCCCATTCCCCTAGACAGGCAGAACATCTGATCCTTGGGTAAGCCCTTTGTCATTGGGTCACCTATGTTATCCTTTGATTTTATGTAATCAATGGATATTATACCCGTGGTGATCAGCTGCCTAATGGTCTTATGTCTCCATCGAATATGATAAGACTTGCCATTGTACATAGAATTCCATGCCCTTCCTAGAGCCGACTGGCTGTCGCAGTGGATCATTACAGAAGGTACGGGTTTATTCCAACAAGGAACATCCTCTAAGAAGTCGTGAAGCCACTCATCTTCTTCTCCTGCTTTGTATAAAGCGATAAACTCCGATTCCATCGTGAATCGGGCGATGCAAGTTTGCTTAGAGGATTTCTAAGACACAACCCCACCACCAATTGTAAATACATACCCACTGATGGACTTGTTGTTCTTTATGTCAGATATCCAGTTTGCATCACTGTACCCCTCTAGTACAACTGAATATCTCGAATAATGCAACCCGTAAGTTAGCATGTATTTAAGGTATTGTAGTACCCGATTCAACGCCTTCCAGTGATCATTACATGATTACGGGTAAACCTAGCCAACTTGTTGACTGCATAAGCAATATCAGGTCGGGTGCAGTTTGTTATGTACATCAAACTATTAATCACCTGTGCATATTGCCTCTGGCATATGGGTGCACCACGATTTTTATCAAGCTTTTGATTTCTATCCATTGGTGACTTTATGGGCGAACTGTAAAACATCTCGAACTTTCTCAAAATATCCTCGATGTAGTGAGACTGAGATAAGACCAGTCCGTCAGACGTCTTAGAGATTTTTATCCCTAAGATGACATCTGTGATACCCATATCCTTCATGTCGAAACATTGTTTCAATATGTTCTTAGTCTCTAGAATTATGCTAGGACTGCTCCCTGTGATCAACATGTCGTCTACATACATGCATATCATAACGAACGAGTCAGAATTATCTCTCATGTAGACACATTTATCACACTCATTAATGGCGAAACCCTTCGATAATAGAGTACTATCAATTTTTCGTGCCATTACTTCGAGGCTTGTTTCAGCCCGTACAGAGATTTGACAAGCCGACAGACTTTTTTCTCTTGCCCTGGAACCACATACCCCTCGGGTTGTTCCATATAGATTTCTTCTTCCAAATCACCATTTAGGAAGGCTGTCTTGACATCCATTTGATATATCTCAAGGTCACGCAACACTGCAATCGCAATGAATACTCGTATGGACGTCATCCTAGACACCGGGGAGTACGTGTCAAAGTAGTCAAGGCCTTCATTTTTTCTGATAGCCCTTGACTACCAACCTGACCTTGTACTTATCTATAGACCCATCTGCTTTATACTTCCGTTTGAGTATCCACTTACAACCTAACGGTTTATTTCCTTGAGGAAGATCAACCAACTCCCAAGTATGGTTATGCAGAATGTAGCCTATTTCACTCTCAATAGCTTCTTTCCAGAGCGGTGCCTCTGGAGTTGACAATGCTTCAACAATCGTCCTTGGTTCATCATCAACCATATAAGCTACAAAGTCAGGACCGAAGGATTTATCCTCCTGGCCCTTTTACTTCGCCTTAGTTCCATCTCTGGAGTCTCCAAGTTCTGAGAATCTGGAACACTAGATTCCGGATATTCAGCCACTTCGAGATCCACTTGATCTGAACCATCTAGATCCGGGCCGTCAATGACTCCCGATTCATGAGAGTTTTGTTCATAACTTCGTTTGCGAGAGGTTATGTCTTTTCCCTTTCTCGGAAAGGTATCTTCAAAGAATTGAGCATTCCTTGATTCCATGATTGTACCCCCGTGGATATCTGGAATATCTGACTTATGCACTAAGAAGCGATAAGTACTATTGTTATTTGCATATCCGATGAATATGTAATCTACAGTCTTAGTCCCAATCTTGACCTGCTTTGGCTTGGGTACTTCAACCTTTTCCAAACAACCCCACACCTTTAAATATTTATAGGTGGGTTTCTTTCCCTTCCATGATTCATATGGAGTTTTGTCCTTACCCTTATGTGGGACTCTGTTAAGAATAATATTAGCGGTAAGGATAGCTTCTCCCCACATGTTTTGTGGAAGACCGGAATTGATGAGTAAGGCATTCATCATTTCCTTTAATGTGCGGTTCTTGCGTTCCACCACACCGTTCGACTGAGGTGAGTATGGATCCGTTGTTTGATAAACAATGCCCGATTCGGCATAATATTCCTCAAATGGCGCTACATATTCTCCCCCTCTATCGCTATGAATGAATTTAATCTGCATGCTTAGTTGGTTCTCAACTTCTGCTTTGTAACGTTGGAATGCTTCAAAGGCTTCATCCTTACTTTTCAAAAAGTAAAGGTAACAATACCTTGTGTTATCATCAATGAATTTCACAAAGTACTTGTTCTCCTCTCTAGTTTGTGCAAACTTCAAATAACATATATTTGTGTGAATAAGTTCTAGAGGAGCGGTATTCCTTTCGATGGATCGAAAATGAAGCTTTGTGAGTTTTGCCTCTACGCACACCTCACACTTATGTTGAGGGTTTACGTCGATAGACGACACAACTCCAACTTTACCAACCTTTGTATGGACTTGTAGTTGACATGTCCTAATCTATGATGCCATAAATTAGAGGACTCAAGCAAGTAAGAAGAAATGAAATTCTAACATGCTTTCCTAGAGGACAAGAATATCAATTTTTGGCAAGTTTCCCTTTATTACATTGAATTAAATTGTGACTTATAAGAAAGTTAAAAACTGGTGCTCCCGGGTGTCCAAATCTAGTGTGCCAAGTTGATGGAGAGATTGCAGCTAGGGAGGTAGGTGGATTGACACTTGCAGCGGTATTGGATGAGAAAGGATATAGGTCCCCTACACTATTACATCTCGTAAGAGTTATCCTCGTACGTAGGTCTTTCACAGAAAAACAAAAAGTGTCAAACTCTATATATACGGAATTGTCACTAGCAAATTTCCTAACAGATATTAAGTTTTTAATGATGTTAGGAGCATATAGGATATTTTTAGGGTAAATGGTGGGTGAGGTGGTTGTGTTTGAGTGGTGCCGTAGCCTTGAATTGGAATGTGATTTCCATTGCCAACCAAAATAAATTAAGGATTTTTCAAATTAGATAAGTGAGGGAGATTACCGGAGTCGCATGTGAGGTAGGATGTAGCACCTGTATCCATGTAGCATGTATCATCGGGCGGCTGGAGATTCATAGTGCTGTAAGCATGACTCAGTTTAGCAGGGGTCATAGGACCGTATGCCTGCTGTTGGGTCGTGGAGAAGTTGTCCTGGTGCTGGTGGCCCATGTACCGTGGGCCTGGAGGTGTGCCCAGTATGTTGGGCTGCAACGAGGAGTACCGTGACATGTTCGTGGATGTTAGGTTAGATAGAAAGATGAGGTTGTTGAAGAATCCTAAAAGCGAGCGATACGCTTTTTAGGACGACGAAAATTACCAAAATCCATTGATTGGAGAGAGAAAGGTGATGTTGACTGAATATATCAAATTGTAACGGGGGAGTTGATTTTCCTGTAAGAGCAAGAAAGTGAGGTTTGGGACCTGAATTTGCCACCAAGCGTGCAATAACTTGGGATATTGACACGAGTAAGCTAGTCGAAATAATATAGTACTAAATTGACAGACAAGATATGGTTCTAACTATTGAAGGATATATAAGATATCGGCAATAGTGCATATTCCAGTAACTTGGGATCGACATGAGTAAGCTAGTCGTGAAAAGTAACTTGGGTTTGGCTTCTGATACCATGTAGAATAGTGTAATTCTCCTTGGTTGGAGGCTTCTCATTAATTCAATATATATAGGTGTTTACAATTACAAAACCTAATTGGAGAATGGTCTCTACTTTACATAATTACACTAGAATAATAATTACAGAATATATGAGGAATATTAATATATTCTCTATCATTTTATTCTTAAATTTTGAATTCAATCGACTCAAGTATTTTCTTTAACAATAACTTTTCCAATTTTTCCAAGGATTAGAGTTATAATACATTTTATAAAGTTTTAAGTATGTAAATTTTCTTTTAAATTCAGAAAAATTAATTATGTCTTAATTTTTTTGTATTTTCAAGCTATGCTTATTTTTCTGTGTGGAGGGCTCAACTCATTTAGTATTTCAATTGTACAAAAGGAAAATGGACTGTGAAGGGTGGAAAAATATGTTGCGCTGACATAGGAAAGTAAACAATCTAATTATTAAGTTTCTTTATCACAATTTTTTTTTTTGTTGCATTTGCATACCAGAAAATTGACAATGATTTATTAGCCATCCTACTAAGGAGGATGTATCTTAATCAAAATTTTGTACATCGTCTACAAAATATATTCATCACAATAACTTTTTGATATGAGTGATGGTAGAAAAAAGAGGCTACAATTTTTTAAAGACATTGCTGAAACTTTTATGACGGTAGCCGATATCGCTCATGTTCACATGCATTTAAACTATGTTGTTGAAATATCTACAAACTAGAAAACAATCTTAGATGAGTTTTTAATATATCATAAAATTTTCTATCGCACTTTGTTGCGTTGAGTTTTATCCTCAGCATTATATTAACCATACATACATCAACACATAACAGGTAAACTAAGAAATGGATTTTAACTATGTGACGAAACTTGATACTAACTCAAATGATTGTGTACAACTACAAAATAAATCAGTGACCGAAGTAGAAAAAAAGTACTAAAGAAATGTCTCTTTCTTCCTAAATTTAAACTTTCAGTGTTTTATATTAGTAACATTGACAAATAAGACACGATATGATGATCCAAATTAATTAATCATTCACATAAACTTATAATTTACTTCTTCATATATAATTTTGCTTAAAATTTTAATTAAATAATATTGATATTAATATTCAATAATTTTTATTACGAGACCCAGCATTCACGTGCAACGCACGTACAAAAAAACTAGTTCAGTATAAAAGCTTAAGTCTTATACCAACTTATTAGCACGTGTATGTACAATATAATTACCAGATGTTGTGTTTTATAATTATGATAGAATTGGAATCCTTATTATAGAAGGATTCAACATTGTACACATATATATATATATATATATATATGTGTGTGTGTGTGTGTGTGTGTGTTTTATAATTATGATAGAATTGGAATCCTTATTATAAAAGGATTCAACATTACACACACACACACACACACACACACACACACACATATATATATATATATATATATATATATATATATATATATATATATATATATATATATATATATATATTAATGAGAAAGACTCCCCAAGGGAGATTAATACAATTTTACATGGTATCAGAGCGCCACGTCTCATATCACCAACAATTCAGGTAATCTTCCTCAACTGCGTCAGTTACCGACTCCACAATCTATTATGGTCAGTAGTGGTCATCACATTCCAATTCAAGGATTTGGCCACACCCTTACCCCACCACCGCATCCCCACTTCTCTCTGCAAAACGTCTTTTATGCACAAAACATCATCAAAAATCTAATTTCAGTCAGAAAATTTACCACTGATAATTCCGTCTCAATTAATTTTGACCCGTTTCGATTTTCCGTAATGGACCTCCGTACCTGGAAACTCCTTACGAGATGCAATAGTGAGGGAGACCTATATCAGTTCCTACCCACATTCGTTGCTAGTGACACTCCTCCCACCGTGTCAGTTAGGGAAACATGTTGGACTACCATTTGCGACTTCTATGAGTACTATTTTCTCTCCCTTTAATATTATTCTCGTTGATGTATGGACATCTCTCATAACCAGCAACGTAGGCCACAAATACTATCTGGTATTTTTGGATGATTTCTCTCACTTTCTTTGGGTCTATCCACTCAAACTCAAATCTCAAGTGCTCCCAAAATTTGTTGAGTTTCGTACCCTGGTTAAAACACAATTTGAAAAATACATAAAATCGTTTCAATGTGATAATGGTCGTGAGTTTAATAATTCCTTCTTTCATAATTTTTTTGCGGCTAACGACATGATTTTTTGTTTCTCATGCCCCCATACCTCCCCTCAAAAGGTATAGCCGAAAGAATTTTCTGAACCATTAATAATATGATTCGTACCCTCTTTTTTCATGTGTCTCCCCCCTAATTTTTGGGTATATGCATTAAAAATGGCAGAAAATAATCTCAACATTCTACCTACCCGTGCGATTCAAAATATGACACCCAACGAAATTCTCTACCGTCAGATCCCCACCTATGACCACCTTAGAATTTTCGATTGTCTATGTTACCCAAATATGACATCCACGACACCTTACAAATTAGCACCCCGGGCTACTCCGTGCGCCTTTCTCGGTTTCCCGTCAAACCATAGAGGGTACTTGTGCTATGAGCTCTCCACCGAAAAATTATAATTTCTCGTCACGTCACATTTGTCAAATATGTCTTCCCATTTGACAACATCAAAAAATTTCGAGTCACTGATTACTAATTCCTTGAAGATTCGGACCCATCACCGCTTGTCCAACGGGCATTCCGTCAGGCGGCTACTGTTCTGGCGGCGGCAGACGCACCAACTGCCACCACTGCCAGTCCAGTCACTCGTGGTGACACCACCCCCACTGTCCCATTCCCGTTTTCCACCACCGAAAATTGCCCCATTGCATCCCTATCCCCTTTCCGCTCTCTGTCACGACCGTCGTCGACTGCCACCACCACTGGCAGTCGGCCCATCGACAATAACCACACCACCAGTCACTGGAACCCCCATCGCCCAACCGTTGTGTTTCTACCATCAGACCACACCATAGCCGACGCTATAGTTCGATACCCTTCCCCAGACTTATCTCTAGTCACCAGAAAACCAAACCCATCAATAACCCAGTTCGGCCCCAACCCACCGCCGTCGCCATATCTAACAACACCCATCCAACCCTCGACCCAACCCAGAGCCCCGACAGACACCACCACAACACCACAACCACTGTCATGCCCAGAAAATACACACTAGACACCCCACCCCACCACCAGTTCCTACTCTCCACCTATTTCGCCGTCAGATCCCTGAACCAGCAACTCCCTCAAAATATCGAAAATACCCCTGCCCCTACCCATTGTATGGTAACCCGTGCTCAACATGAGATTTTCAAACCCAAAGTACAATTTAACTTTTCCACCCAAACCGTTTCACCAATACCCAAAAACCTAAAATTGGCCAAACTAGACCCGAATTGAAATGCGGCCATGTATGAGGAATTTAATGTTTTAACAAAATAACACACTTAGGATTTGGTTCCTAGGCCGGAGGGGGTGAACGTGATCCGATGCATGTGGCTTTTTCATCACAAATTCAGAGACAGTGGTGAGCTCGAGAGGTATAAGGTGAGACTTGTGACTAATGATACTAATCAGTAGGAGGGTATAGATTATGGTGCGACATTCAGTCCGGTTGTTAAATCATCCACCATTTGCACAGTTCTGAGCATTGCTATGGGTAAACACTAACTTATTCATCAATTTGATGTGAAAAATGTGTTTATACATGGGGATTTAAAATAAACAGTTTATATGCATCAACCGCCTGGTTTTGTCCATCCGGCTGCCTCTCAATATGTTTGTCGTCTCCGTAAGTCACTTTATGGCTTAAAACATGCCCCTCACACAGTATATTTTGCAGATTGGGTTTGTATGCAACAAATGTGATAATTTTCTATTTATTTTTCATAGAGGTAGTAGCATTGCATATTTGTTATTATATGTGGATGATATTGTGCTCACTGCCTCATCTGAGTTGTTAAAAAATGAGATCATTGCACTGCTCAAAACAGAATTTGCTATGACTGACTTGGGGAAGTTCATGTATTTTTTGGGGATTTCAGTGACCAGATCTGCAGACACTATGTTTCTTTGTCAACGTAAGTATGTAGAGGAGATTGTGTACATGGCTAAAATGGAAAATTGCAAGATCATATCTACTCCAGTTGACTCCAAATCAAAGCTCAATGTTTTGGATGGTGATCCAGTGTCAGATCCCACCCTATACCGGTGTCTTGCAGGTGCCCTACAGTACCTGACTTTCACCAGACCTGATATTGCTTATGTTGTTCATGAGGTATGCTTATTCATGCATGCCACCAGGGAGCCTCATTGTACTGCTCTTAAACGTACCATTCGAAACGTTAAGGGCACACTTGATTATGGATTACATCTCTACCCCTCAGCACCGACCAGATTGTTGTCACATACGGATGTTGATTGGGCAGGCTGTCCAGACACGCGATGATCGACCTCAGGCTATTGTGTGTTCTTGGGGGATAATATCATATCTTGGTCTGCCAAGAGACAAGCCGTATTATCCCGTTCGAGTGCAGAAGCATGGTACAGAGGAGTTGCTAATATTGTTGTTGAGATCTGTTGGCTCCGAAACCTTTTTTTGGAGCTTCAGTGTCCGTTGCGTAAGGCGTCTAACATATCCGCCATCTATCTATCTCATAATTCGGTTCAGCATCAGCGAACCAATGATATTGAGATGGACATCCACTTTCTTCATGAGAAGATTGCATAGTATTACATGTGTCTTCCTCTTATCAGTATGCAGGTAGATTCACTAAAGGCCTTCCTAGACAACTCTTCCTTGACTTCAGATCCAGTCTTAGTATCCGACCTCCTCCCGCTCAGACTGAGGGGGTGTATTAGCACGTGTATGTTCAATATAATTACCATATGTTGTGTTATATAATTATGGTAGAATTGAGATCCTCATTATAGAAGGATTCAACATTGTACACACACACACACACACACACACACACACACACACACACACACACATATATATATATATATATATATATATATATATATATATTTGTATTAATGAGAAAGACCCCACAAGTGAGATTAATACAATTCTACACAACTTATATTTTTAGTGTGGATGGGGATGCCTGAATAGTACCTACCCATTAATTTTAATTTAGATACCTTAACTAAAGTTATTACTACCTATTAGACACTTAAAGTATGTCAAAATATGTCTATTCAACACAAATTTGACCGTCGCAAGCCAACTAGATTATTACGCAACGTGAATTCAGATATAGTTGAATTCCAATACAGGTACCGAACACCGAATGAAAGATCAAAAGAAAAAACTAGATTACGTGTATCTCGCTCTCCGAGACAAACTCATCATCTTCTTCACCACCAAAAGGCAAACTCATATTTTCCGATCAAATTCCACAAAATATATAAACAAAAATAAGAAGACCCATTTCTCATCAAGAAGGACTAAATTCATACCCAAATAAGAAGAGTAATAAGAAACATTTCTCATCAAGAAGATCCAAAAGTGATATGTTGCTGCCCAGGATCGAACTGGGGACCTTTAGTGTGTAAGACTAACGTGATAACCACTACACCACAACAACTTACGTCCTATATGCTAATACTAATTAGCTATGACAGTGAACAAATCAGAACATGCGAATCTTCATATGCAGATTGAATTTGACTCAGAAGTAGTATGCTCTATGTGTACTCAATAGAGAATAATAAATACGAACACATTCTTGCTAAAGGCTGGTTATTACTGGATGATCTTGGAGGACTACATGTGCAATACATACATCTTTAGAGAAGCCAACGTTATAGTGTATTGTCTAACTATGAATGTATTAATAACACAACTATTGTCCTTCTACGTTTTATTTCTCCCCCTCCGTTTATATACAATCATTCTGTTAATGGTTCATTAAATCAAATAGTGAAGATAAGGATTGTTAACTTAAGCATTGGGCTAACTCACACTTCAAAAGCTAGCTCAAAAGAAAGAGGATTGCTTAAGCCTTATAAGGAGTCCAGGGTTCTCGTCCGTCACCGATGTAGTATATTCTCTTCAAGGATCACTTTAAATGTTAGTTAATATATATGAAAGAAATAATCCCTTGATTATTTTCATTAATGAAACAGTATATATACAATTTACAATTTTCATAATAGGAAAATCCTATTCCTATTCTACTCTCAAAACGTTATTCTACTTGTACAATAATTATACAATTATGGTAAGTGTACAATTCTAACTTAACTACAAAAAAACATCACCTAAAATAGACCACCAAACTGTGATATACACGGTATGTATACACCGGGTATATCACGGGTTTAACTGCCCATATTTGCCTATTCAGCCCGTGATATACATGACATATATACCGTGTATATCACGGGTGTTTATCACACCCCAGCAGTTATAGCGGGCGGTCTTCATACGCTGAGACTGTCACTAAAATCTTCAAACAAAACGGAGGGAAGACCCTTCATAAAGATGTCTGCAATTTGATACCTGGAAGGGACATGTAAGACGCGTACTTGTCCATGAGCTACCTTTTCACAAACAAAATGGATATCCATCTCAATATGTTTCATGTGTTGATGTTGGACCAGATTCCCAGAAAGATATATTGTACTAACATTATCATAATAAACCAAAGTAGCTTTTTGAATGGGAAAGTGAAGTTCTAAGAGAAGATTACGTAACCAACCTGATTCAGAAACCACATTAGCTATCCCTCGATACTCGGCCTCGGCACTGGAGTGGGATAAGGTAGTCTGGCGTTTTGCAGACCATGATACCAAGTTATCACCGAGAAACATACAATAACCAGAGGTAGAGCGTCTGGTATCCGGACAGCCACCCCAATTAATATCTGTATAAGAAACAAGTGTCGAGACCGATGACAGATATAGATGCAATCCATAATCAAGTGTGCCCTGTAAGTACCGGATAATGCGTTTGAGCACATTTATGTGCTCAATCCGATGACCATGCATAAACAAACACACCTGCTGCACAACATACGTGATATCCGATCTCGTGAATGTGAGATACTGCAGTGCCCTTGCAAGACTGCAATAGTGGGTGAGATCCTCATAAGGTGAGCCAGCCGCAACACCCAACTTTGGTTTAGTATTAAATGGAGTAGAAGTAGACTTGCACGAGGACATACTAGCTCACTCAATGATCTCAACAGCATACTTCCTTTGCGATAAGAATAACCCATATGTATGACGAGTGACAGCTATCCCCAAGAAATAACTCAAGGGCCCCAAGTCCTTCATAACAAACTCAGAATTGAGTAGTGTTATGATAGACTTGCGTAAATCATCATCAGAAGCTGTCAAAATAATATCATCCACATACAAGAGAATATATGCCACAGAAGTACCACGACGATATATGAACAATGAATTATCAGACATACTGTGCGAAAACCCAATAGATGAAACATAGTCTGCAAATCTCTTATACCAAGCCCATGGGGCCTGCTTAAGCCCATACAAGGACTTCTTCAATAAACAGACATGATGAGGATATTTGGGGTCTCGAAAACCCAGAGGCAGATGCATGTAGACAGTCTCCTTAAGATCACCATGTAAGAAAGCATTTTTCATATCTAATTGATGAATGAGTCAAGCCTTCGAAAGAGCCAGACTGAGAACAGTGCGAATGGTAGCCAATTTGACCACCGGGCTAAACATCTAACCACAATCCACGCCAACCTGCTGAGTCTTACCATCACCTACAAGACGAGTCTTATGCCTCACAAAAGAACCATTAGAGAATTATCTTTATGAGTAAAAATCCACATAGACCGAATAATATTAACACCAGAAGGACGGGGTACCAACTCCCACATCTTATTTTCAATAAGAGCATCATATTCATCGTTCATAGCCAACTTCCAATTCGGGTCATTTAATGCGAACACTGGGTTACGGGGTAGGGGGATTTAATAACATTAGAATTTAGATTAAAATCTCTTTTTGGTTTAAAAATACCCCGTTGACTACGAGTGACCGGTCTGTGACTCGGGGGAGAATTGGGTGGATTTTGGGATAAAATCAGAGGGGTGACTGACTAGCCAGCATGAAGTGGGCCTGCTGGCCCAACACTGTAAGCCGAAACCGAACCTGGATCGAGAACAAGAGCAGGGGCAGAATTGGGCTGGATATTCGGCCCAGTTGTTGGACCCGTTACTAGAGACGGTAATGGAGGTCCAGCGGGCAGTGGCCCCGCTGGTGGTTTTGGGTGAGGGACAAGTCTGATAAATGGTAGATAATATACGGGGAGACATCGTCATCTAAAAAATTATACGAACTAGGCCCGGAACTACTTACTCTGGCAAATGGAAATTGAGTTTCATAAAAGATAACGTGGCGACTAATGATGATTTTATTAGTCGATAAATCAAAACACTTGTAACCACGATGAATAGAAGGATACCCCAAAAATACACAAGGGGTAGAACATGATTGAAGTTTGTTAATTGTAGTTGACAGAAATAGTGGATAACATAAGCACTCAAAGACCCTAAGATATGAATACGAATGAGTCTTCTTATATAAGATTTGAAGAGGGGAGGAATATGCCAAACCTTTGGTAGGAAGTATGTTAAGAAGGTAAGTAGCCATTTGTAGAGCATGATGCCAAAAGGAAGGGGTACAGAAGCATGTACCAATAAAGTGCGGAAAATATTATTAATGGTACGAACTTTTCGTTCGGCTTTCCCATTTTGTGAGGAAGTATGAGGACAAGAGAAATGAAAAACTATGTCATTAGTGTCACAAAAATCCCAAAACAACCCATTATCATATTCTTTTCCATTATCACATTGAATATTTTTTATTTTCCGGTCGAATTGAGTACGGATAAATGCTCTAAATTTTAAGAATATTGAAAAACTTGGGGTTTTTTTGCCAACGGAAAGGAGCATAAAAAATTAGAATAATCATCCAAAAATAGAACATAATAACGATGGCCCACAGAACTTAAAACGAGAGATGTCCATAAATTACTATGAATTATATCAAATGACATTAAAGTACGAGAAGTAGAGTCTACAAACGGTAATCTAACATGTTTTTCTAAAGAACATGATTGACAAATTAGAGTACTATGCGTACCCTTATAAGAAATAAAATTATTTTTATGTAAGGAAGAAACAATAGATGACCCAGGGTGACCCAAACGTGCATGCCACGAGGACGGAGCTAGAGATGCAAGAGTAATGGCAAGGCTTGACTCGAGAGACTGGATGCAGGCGTGATAGGATAAAGATCTCCCCTACTATCACATCTCATGAGAGGTATCCCCGTCTTGAAATCCTTCACAGAAAATCCAAGAGGATCAAAATCAACAGAAACCCAATTATCGGTGGTGAATTTACGGACAGACACCAAATTTTTAATTAAGTTAGGGGCATTTTTTAAGACAGAGGTGGATGGGGGGACAAAGTTTTATGACTGTAACCACAAATTGGAATGGAGTTGCTATTACCAACAATTATGCCATGATTGTTTCTCAAATTGGAATTAGAAGAGAGACTACCTCGGTCGGACGTCATGTGAGAAGTTTCCCTGGTGTCCATGTACCAAGTCGAGTCTGGAGGATTTAATCCAAGTATATGCATTGCGGCCTCAATATCTGTTAGAGTCGGTGTGGGGCCCACTGCCTGGAATGCCTGCGGAGGCCAAGGCCCAAGCACACCAGGCTGATGCCCTGGCCCAGAATACTGCCTGCCTCTTGAAGCTGGATCCGAGAAACTAGGCCTTGCTTGTGGCTGGAATTGGGCCAGTTACTCGGGTAAGAGCTGCCAGAAAAGTACCCACTACCCCAGTTCCACTGCCATGGGGCCCACTGTTGAGACCAATTGGGCTGCTGTCCACTGCCCCGAGGACCACCGTCGGTGCCACCACTATTTTGGCCACCGCCATTATTTCCGCCGTGATTCTTGCCACTATTTTTACGGTTTTGACCCTTCTTGCCGCCACCGTTGTTGCGATTTTGGCCCGAGTTTTCAATAAAACCGTGAGAGTTATCGAATGAGGTCATCATCGCCACGGAAATTGCGCTAGTAACCACCTTTTTTTCCAAACCATCTTCTTTCAAAGTGAGCATCGAATGGGCTTGATAAAATGGGGGAAGTGAATTACTTTGTTGGAGTAGAGTCCCAACTCCATTATAGGCCTCAGATAGGCCTGCAACCATTTGTAAGACAAAACAATTATCAGTAACAGATGCCCCAACGTTACGGAGTTGGTCCACCAACTCCTTGAGACATTTACAATATTTTGAAACATTCGGGAAATTTTCCATGCTGACTTGGGAAAATTCCTGCTCAAGGGTGACAACGTGGGAATGTTGGTTATCCTGAAATATATCACGCAATATATTCCATGTTGCCATAGCCGTAGTATCCAGCTCAATAATCTTTTGTAAAAGGTCGGTAGAAATAGTGAAATAAATCCACTGAAGAACGGTAGCATCAAGAGTAATCCATAACTGAGGATCCTCCGTGGGAGTAAGGGTAGCGGTAGGAATAATGTGATGGAGGACTTGATGGAAGATTGCGTGAATTTTGAACAACTCTGCCCACGTCGCATATTGAACATTTTTTCTATCTCAAGAACAATAGGGATGTGGTTCTTGATGTTGGAAATAGTAAGGGTAGGATGAAACATGTTCTTAGACATAACGAAAGAACAAAAGGTGAAGTAGGGAATAGGGATAATTTGGGAAGAGAAGGGAGAAGAAGGGCACGAAAACCGAGAGCCTGCGGAAAAAATAAGAGGCGAGGTATGAAAAACCTAGACTTCTGATACCATGAAAGAAATAATCCCTTGATTATTTTCATTAATGAAATAGTATATTTACAATTTACATAATAGAAAAATTCTATTCCTATTCTACTCCAAAACCTTATTCTACTTGTACAATAATTATACAATTATGGTAAGTGTACAATTCTAAATTAACTACAACAAAACATCACCTAAAATAGACCACCAAACTGTGATATACACGGTAGGTATGTATACACCGAGTATATCACAGGTTTAACAACCCATATTTGCCTATTCAGCCCGTGATATACATGGCATATATACCGTGTATATCACGGGTGTTTATCAATATATAATATGCTGCACATTACAACAGTAAACATGGTAATTTATTAACGATTGATAAAAGGCACTCTAATTATTAAATTTCGATAGACCAAACTTTAATTATGTAAAAGAGTATTATTATTTACATGATTAGATTAAAACATATAATTCATGATTAAACATTTGGACTTTCATACAATCTCATGATTATTAAGTATATTGTTGTCTTCCTCAGATCATTCGATTAGACACGTGGCATAAGGAGTCATTAATTGATCCTCGTGAAAAACTCCAAAGATCACCCTCTTCTTGATTATCATGATTAGTACTGCCTGATCCCACAATATTGCTATTGTATTGGTGCTCATAATCATGATTATAATCGTTAATTGTTTGGCCATTAAGGTGTGAAGCTACTAGTCGATCAACAGAAATCCAATTGTTCAAAACCCCTTCACAATTTATAGACTTTGGTTCTCCATTTGATGTATTTGGGCTATCTAGGCTGGGAAGTTGCATGAATTTTTCATGCAAATTAATGTCATGATAATTGACATGGTTTTCTTCCTTGCATGTATTTGATCTCATGTATTGGAGTAGTTGTTCTAAGGCACCTTCATCATTAGGATAGAGTCTCTGGTTTATTCTGGTATCCGACACTGACTGGCTTTCAGCAGGACTGATCATCTCGAGGGATTTGAAGTGATTTTTCTTCTTAAATATGCGGCAAACAACCCAACCCTCTTCTTGTGTTGACTCTCCCATTGTGAGATTACAAACCTTAAATCACAACAAGCATCAACTAATTAATATGTCAAAAAGGTTTAACTTTTATACACGGATAATGTGAAAAATAGACAATAACAAAAAGTACACCCTTTATATTTTCTTTAGCATAGTGTATATCACGCTTTCGTTTTAAATATGTTAGATAAATAATAGTAACATTTTTTCTACTTAAAAAATCTCTCATTTTACCCTCACTGATATGCTCTGAATATCATATTAAAATGTCAAAAACCGATAAGTTTTAAGAATACTTATGATATTGTGTGAAAAGTTATTTTTTTAAAAAAAATATTTTGTTTAATCAAATACTGTCATATAAAATGAAATAGATGGAGTAAGTAACAATTTAGGAGAGAGAAGTATGATTCACTTACAATAGTACAAGAGTGAATATCATTGATGTGATCATCCAATCTATACTCATGCATAATCCAATCAGATTTTTGGCCGTGAGGAGCTCTGCCTTTGTAGAAAACCAATGTTTTCCTCATACCAATCCTACGAGAACTCGAATATATGACTTTGTCACGCCCAGTAGCTTTCCAAAATCCAGCAGCAGTTGCTCTATTTGTCCTTGTACCTGTCGGGTATTTTTTATCCTTGTGACTGAAGAAATACCAATCATTTTGTGGAGTTGATCCAATTTTACATTTCTCTGCAAAGTTAGAAAAAAAACATTGAAAATCCGTCGAAAACATTCGAGCCGATTTTTCATTTTATGTTATATTATGTTCTCTATAACATCATTACGTTATATCAGCAAAAAGATATTCAAACAAATAACACAATTATAGAGAAATTTGTATATAACTATCTACAACTACAAGTAACCGTTTATAAAAAGTGAGATTAGTAACCTAGAAAATAAAGTAGGTTAAGTTGCTATAGCATATTAAAACTTACGAATAGTATAATATTTTCTTTTACGGTGTCAATGTATATAAGTAGGTGAATATGTAACGCAAAATACCTTGAATATCCCAAGGCTCAAGCTTATTGAGATCAACTTCTTGAATTACATCCAAATCAATCTTCTCATTTGCAACTTTCTTCTTCAAGTAATATTGCAATAGCTCCTCTTCTGTTGGATGGAATCTAAATCCAGGTGGGACTTGAGATTGTCCATTTACAGAAATACTCATGTCGTCTGGCATAGAATTATTTTTTTGTCCTGCTCTTACTATATAGTAGAGCAGAAGTGATACATGAAATAAAATAAGTTTAATTGGAGAGACAGAGAAAGACAGATAGAGAGGAACTTATATAAGTCAAGAAAAAAATGAAGATGGAATTTATTTTTGTTTAAAATTATATAACCAAAAATAAGTTGGAATGTCATTTTATGTAGTTATGGTGGGGGCAATTTTTACTATGCATCGAGAAGAGCCAGCCACCTGAATAGAAAAAGAAAGGTTATTGGTATGTAGGATTGGCCAGTGGGCCGGGTAGGTCCGGTCTCGACCTGACCCCGCCCCGATCCTCCAAAAAAAATAGGGCACGGGACTCGAACCCGAGAAGGGACCTGGGCTCGTCTCGCCCGGGCCCGTCCCGCCCCAGGCCCGATCCCGCCCGTCTCCCTCCCCTTTGCAAAAAATGGTCGTTGCACAACAACCATTTTATATTTTGGCAGTTGTGCAACGACCATTTTTGGCCTCCCCCAACCCCCCTACCCCCTTAATATTTATTTTTAACCCCTAAGTTAATATATTTATACTTTAACCCAATATTTCAACTATAAATACCTCATTTTCTCTTCATCTTTCTCACAAATCTTCCTACAATCTCTCAATCTATCTCTCTACATTGCCTACTAAATATTATATTTTATTTGTTAATTTGTATAAATGTATCAAAGTTAAAAGATTGGAAGTAAAATTGACAACTAGCTTGAGGATTATTCATCGAGCAAAGTTTCAACTATGTTATTTTATATAGCTCTAATATTTTACTTAATGAATATATGGAAAAACCATCTTATAAGGCACCTATTAAAAAATATTTATCAAATTAAAAAAAAAATTCTATTTTCACAATTTATATTATTGGTGCTGTATTAAATCCGACTATTAAAATAGACGGTTGTAAATCACTTATTGAAACTATTTATGATTGTATAGCGGTACTTCCACCTCCAACTCCAAAAGATCCAAATGAACAACCACCTAAGGAACCAACTAAAGAAGAAGTTTTGTCTTGCATACACGATGAATGCAAAAAAGTATATACGCATTACAAAGAAGAAAGTGCTAGCAACCAACCAGCTTCCATACCATCTTCTTCTTCTTCAATACAACCTCAAAAAAGACATTGTTTTTGCGGCTAGTATTGAAAGCCTTAGACATAGAATGTTTAGTGGTACCACTACTAATCAAGTTAGTGAGTTTGATGTTTTTGTTTTGCAAGGTGTTGTACCGTACCAAGCAGTTCTCAATGAAGAAAGACGTGAATACTTACTATAATATTGGAGGGAGAATGAGAAGACATTTCCGGCACTATCAAAGATGGCCCGAGATGTGTCATCAACAGCGTCTGAATGTGTTTTTTCTGCTGGAAGATTTCAAATAGGAGAGCACAGATACTCATTAGCGGGAGACATCTTGGAGATTGCAGTTTTATTCAGAGATTGGATACGAGCGGAGCGTAGAAGGTGCGGTCAACCAGAGATCAACGAAGAAGACGACTGGAGGCCTGCAGCGTGAGTTCGAACACTGGTGGGAACAATTTGCTCTCTTCTTGGGTAGGACCTTGTAGGTGATATCAATTGCTATGTTCTCAAATCTTGGTCAATCAGGCACATCCCGCGATTTACTGATAGTACTGGTGAGGAACCGGAACAATTATCTTGAGGAATAGTCTGACGTAAGCCGGAAAGCTGAATATAAAAAAAAAGTAACAAAAGGTACCACTATGAATATATAATATGAAATTAAAAATAGTAGATAGTTAGTTAGCCACGGCTAGGTAAGTAGCTATATTGAGTGTTATTGAGTGTATAGGCTACAGTACTCCTATTATGGAAAGTCTAATGAGATTAACATTTTAATATATAGAAGAAGAATTAGACGCAAAAATAAATCCGAAAGAGCTTAACAAAATTATATAAGCAGCGTCCACGATGGAGAGTATAACTAGAGGGGTTGAACAAAGTTGCGGAGCCAAATTCAAATAAAAGGATTTTTTAAAATCTTGTGACGAGGGGATTCACAACTTATATATATTAAAAAAAATCTATTTATATTGTAAAATTTTTAAATAAAAGGGGTTCAATTAACCTCCTTACACCCCTCTGCGTCCACCTCCGGACTTGAACGAACCCAGAATTCGGGCACGGACCATATATATATATATATAATTATATATGTTCTAATCGCCAAGTCCTACTTTATCTGATTGTACTTTATTACAATAACAACATACTAGTGAAGTCTTACAACGTGGGATCTGGGGAGGGTAGAGTTTTTTATTAGAATTTGAATAGTACTGCATACAAATTTGATTTTACATTTTTATTTCCTCAGTAACTCTTATCTGTTAGGATTTTGCCCTGATTTTCTTACCATATTTGGATTTTACTTTTTTTTTTTAACATAATTGATTTTACTTTTCCCAAAAAGAAAAATATAAATCTTCCATATTTGAGTAACAATTTTTTTCTTGAAGGAAATTTTTTTGACATCTATAAAATGAAGACATCCTTCTCATAACTACAACACACATAAACACATCCACAATGTAGTACTCAAACGAAGTCTTGTTTAGGGGAAAATTATTCTCTCATAGTTTTAATATTTTTTTTATATTAGTTTTTCAATATGTAGGTCAATTGACCAAACTCATATGATATCATAAAGCCTTTTTTTTATAGTTTTTCTTTGTGTCTGATTTATCGTCATTCAAAGTTTACAATTATTAATTTCCGCATGACGCCCTGATTATTTCGAACCCAATAAGTGGTATCAAAGCCAATAGTTCGACAATGTTCAGGACATATTCAAGGCGGGTTCAAATCAAGAGCAACCAATTTAGCGATAATGAAAAGTTTTGTCAACAAAAAAAGGTCTGAAGTACTACATGTGGAGACAATTTTCAACCATATTATCAACAATTCTGCTATTGCATCTTTAAAAATAAAAATCAGTTTTAACTCATACTTACTTTTAACGCATAGGACTCCAATTTTAAACCGCACTTATTTTTAAGAATGACAAGCATCAGTGATGAAGATTATGTGAAGAAGGTGGATCATGTTTTGTCAAGAAAATTCAGGCCAAAAGGGGAGACTTGTTAGAGTTTTGCTCAAATTTTCTTACCATATTTGAATTTTACCTTTTTTTGAAGGAGGTGCACAGAGTTTACCATAATTGCTTTTTTACTTTTTCCAAAAGAAAATTATAAATCTTCCATATTTGAGTAACCTTTTTCTTGAAGGTAAATTTTTTGACATCTATAAATTGAAGACCTCCTTCCACAATTAGAAGACACAAAAAAATATCCACAATGTAGTAATTTAAAGAGTCTTGTTTAGGGAGAGATTTTCTCTTAATAGTTTTTATGCATTTTTAATTAGTTTTCTCATATGTAGGTGTGTTGGCCAAATCATATCAAGTTTATTATGCATATTTTAGTATATCTTTGTTGTCTGATTTATCGTTGTTCAAGATTTGTAATTATTAGCTTTCACATGACGTCCTGATTATTTCGATCACACCATTATTAACTAGCAGTACTTAAGGTGAATTAGTAAATCTATATTTAAAAGTGTAAGGAGTTTAGTGGTAAGAACATAATGGCCAAACTTGTTAAATTTATATTCTCAATCCAAGTATAATTTTCTAACTCAGTTTGCTTGACTGGTGGCTGCCTCCATCTAATTAACTGCGACTCACGACCTCAAAATATCCCCAAGAAAACAACTGAATCAAACGGTGAAACAACCATTCATCTGCTAGTGCCCCTTTTGTTTGTATTTCATTAACAATTTAAGATTTTAGATGAGACGAGCACACAGTCCAATATATGTGATTAAAACTCTACATAAGTAGGCATTTGAACAATATTTAGACATTAAAGTTGTGTTTAGATATGAATTTTACTTAGATAGGTCAAAAATTTGTGAGTGAAAATGACTAGTTCACTTGAAATTATACTCCTAATATAACAAATTAATCTACATTTCACACGTATCTTAAATATTGAAATTGCATTAACCGTTACAAAGAAATAGTAGGTGTAGTACTGTTTTTGATGATGATAAAGGAGAAAACCATAAACATGAAAGGTAGGAGAAGAATGTGAATGACCATGATGATTATGGGAGTTTGGAGACACTGAGCTTTCAGAAGGCCCTTTGAGATCTGTTGGAGGAAAGATAGAAATGATAAGATGGAGATAGTTGGATGGTGAAGACTGGGCCCAGGGGTGGCTCCACTGGTTTGTTTAGGTGGGCAAAGTCAGGGATATCTGATTTTGACGTCACCATTTTAACTTGGGTTCGTTTTTTATTTTTTTTTATATATATTCACTTTGGAACAATGTCGGACATACAATAGTCTTAACAAAGTTCAACTTTAGGCATTACGTCTAAAGTTTCGTGTAGCTAAAGTTAATATGGCAGAAGTTTAGTTATTTTTGCTTCACTTCAGCCATTTGCTTGAAGTTCAGTAGACATATAACTGAAGTTCAATTATTTTTATTTTTTTACTTGATCTTCAGTCGTATGTATTTAAACTTCGGACAATATTAGTTGAAGTAAAGAAAAAATAATTGAAGTTTAATTATTTTTATCTAAACTAATTTAGTCAAAAGTCATCCATATATAACTTCGGATATTGTGTCTGAAATTTGTCTTTGTCAATCTTGACATCACAGTGTGTAGGTTTAAAGTTTGTATATGTGCAATTTTTTTGAAAAAGGAAAAAGTACAACTTAAATGAAGGTGTTAAAATAGGCTATCCCCTCAATTTTTTACTCATTCATCCGCAAATTCAATATTAGCAACACGAAATATAAATTTATATATAATAAATTGTTAAAAATATTAAATATAAATTTATAATTTAAAAAATATAATAAATTTAACACGAAAAATATTATAAATCGATCTATTAAGTTAGAAATCCTAATTCCGGTCCGCTTGGGCAGCTCAATTGGTTTCAAAGGGGATATTTGGAATAAGAGACCAAGGATCGAATCCCGTCAGCGGCAGTGTGGGGGTTTCTTCTTGAAATAAAGGAGGGCCCGTGATGCAGACTGCCTAACCTTTGAAATCAATTGAGTCGCCATGATTTACCTCCTTCACAGCACTGGCTTGACAGGTGCTCTGAGGTGGGAGATTCCACCTTTTGGAATAAGAGAAATCCTAATTCCGCCTATGAAATTAGCTAGGACCTACTACCTAGCTTGTCCTAGAGGGCTGCTTTTTAAGGGAATGAATCTCACAACTCCCCCACTCGTGTTGTTGTCATTTTTAAGGTCCCATAACAAAGTAGTGAGTCTTTACTTATCTGGTTAATGTTTTCTTCTTCATATTTTCCATTCTTGGTCTTCTAATTAAAAGGGTAACCATCTTTCAAAATCAAACTACCAAAAGCCAAGGAAATGCAGTAATTGGAAAGAACCTTCTTTTTTCTCTTTTTTCTATTCTTTTAGGGCCTGTTTGGAAGGCCACCCAGGTAATTGAAATTGAGTGTAATTACACAGTTTGACTTATTTTTATGATTAAGTAATTACACAGTTAGGTGAAAATTTGGTGTAATTGAGAGGGTGTAATTACACTCTCCAATTTTCAAGAAGAGAGGGGAGGGTTGAGAATTGATGTATTTACACCCTGTAATTAGAGGGTTACTTTTTAGTTTCTTTCTTTTTTGTTTTATTTTAATTGATTTTCTTTTTTAATTTATTTTTATTTCTATTATTTTAATTTATTTTTAGGTTTTACTTTTACTTTTTAATTATTTTTCTTTTTTAAAATATATTTTTCTTTTTATATTATTTATCTTTCATTTTCTTTCTTCTCATTCCCAACCTTTACTTCTCGTGGTTTCATGTAATTGTTCATATTTTTTTATTTTATTCATTTAGCATAACCGTGTTATTATTCTAATTTTTGAAACTACACCTCTTAATATTAGAAATAATGAGTCATTAACAAATTTGACATATAGTAAGTGATGTTATTAAAGTAGAATTTCGTTGTGAATGTGGTTTTAGACTTAAATTTTCACTTTCTTTTGAATTATTTACTTAAGTTACGTTGGAACTTACTTATGTAATTTTGGAATTTGACATAAGAGTATCATGTTAAACTTTTTCTTTTGGATTTTGAATTTAGGTTATATTTTCAATTTTAATTTATTTTCTTTAGTACTATTGACTTGTTATTTCACATTGCATGTTGTTTATTTTTCACTTATAGTTGATATATTTTTTTGTCAAACATTTGAATAATGTTATGGCATTATATTTATAAATATTATTTTTTATTCAAACATTCAATCCATGATGTTCTCACAAAAAAATATGCTTTTAAGTTTTATAATTAATTAAATAAAAATAATATTAATTTGAAATATATATATCAAATATTTGTTACTATATTAGTTACAAATATATGATTATTAATTAATACATTGTCAAGAAACAATGTGTTATTAAATAACTAATTTAATATCATTTCTAAAGGCACGTATTTTTTAAATATTAATTTTAAATTTTTTACCTTAAATTTTATTTTTAAATTAAACTAATTGTATAATTATACTTGTGCAACCAAACAACACGCTTGTAATTACACTATAATTACATTATGACAAATTAATAGGTCGTTGTAATTATAATATTGTGTATTTACTAGGCTGTGTACTTACTACCCTAGTAGTTACACCAGTTTCAATTACCAGCTGGCTTTCCAAACAGACCCTTAATTTTATTGTTGTCTTCTTTTCTGTGTTTGACAACTATTTTCATTTTTTATTTTCTGATAGTTAAGCAAAATATTGTAATAATTGGACCTTGAATATATATGTGTTGAGTTCCATATTGGAGTGTGAGTTTCTTGATCTCCTTGTATGGACTTGACACTATTAGGAACATAAGTTTTTCCCATTACGTTCAGTGAGAAATTTGTGTTACACTCTGAAGTTTTGTGCGCAAATGGGAGCGTAGCTAGCCGACTTGAACCTTCACGACTTGAGATTATTTTTTAGGGTCATGTAAGGCTTAAATGGACGTTAAGAGGATATACGGAAGGTTGGAGGTCATCGGTATTGAAGGAACCATGATTCGACAAAATTTGATGAAGATAAGTCAATACGCTAAAGCGTTTCACGTCGCGGATGAGATCCGCCTCGCAGATGGGGTCGCAAAAGAGGAGCAAAAGTTGAGGGATTTTCAGGAGTGATGTGCGGTCGCATATGCTCATATGCGAAACAGATGGTGTCACATATGGTAGGCGGTGGTCGACTTTCATAGGCTATTTAAGCGGTGAAAGCCCTGTTTTATTTTATTTTCGACCAAGTATGATACCTAACACCCCTAAGCTCTCCCCCAAAGGTCTATACATCATTCATGAATATTTCCCTGAGGTTAGGATGTGAATAACCTCTTGAAAATCTTAGATTACCTTGAAAATCATCTCTAGATTATTGGGCAAAGGCTGGAGCTTCTTAGAGATTGAAGGAGGGCTTGGTGTAGGAATTGTTTTGGATATTTTGAGCTAAGATTCATGAAGGAGTTGTTGTGATTATGGGGCTGCTTTGGTTAGTTCTTGGGGGGTTGTGTTTTAGATTTGTGGAATATGTTGGTCGTGAAAATGAAATCTCGTAACCTTTGACTTGATTTTTGATTCAATTTATCTTTATTTCCTAGGTCAATGATTGTAGAGCAAGCGAGATTTTGTGGGATTAACGTAGCCCAAGTGACAAGGTATGTGAAGGCTAAACTCTTCTTTCTTTTGGCATGTTTGTGAAATGGCGACGCATAATGAATGTCCGCCAAAGAGAACTATAATCTTGCCTATGAGAAATATGTTTGTTTTCTTGACTCTTGATTATCCCTCATCGGGAGCAGTCTCTGCACATTATAGTATTTTGTTCCGCTATCATTTTATGGCCCGTGTCGGTTTCGCGAAAGCTAGGAATGCTATACCTTGACTTGTTAGTCCTATGGAGAAATGAAATAGTATGTATCTCTTCAATGATAGTCGAAAGAGTGGGACCTTACTCTTAGTGGATTAGAAGGCCAAGCCTATGGCTCTTAGGGTGAATATGCCCATGTAAAAAGGGTTCATTTCACTTGAAGATAAAGTGAAAAGTTATCGAGGATAGTCCTAAATGCTAGTCAAGAATGTAACGATCTTACGTTATTACGATAAGTTCATAGAAGTCTAGTATGACTCTTCATGTATGTATGTACGCATGGAATAACTATAGGGGTATGGAAGTAGTAGTATGGATTACCACTGAGCTACGACCAGTTAAGCAGATATTTACTTACCACCTGGTTATGGCCGGTCGAGCAAATATGTATTCAGCGCTGAGCGACAGCCGGCTAGGTAGATATGCATTTTACCACCGAGCGATAGGCGGTTGGGTAGATGAGTATTACCATTGCAGTTGGTTTGATATTACCGAGTCCCTCTTTAGAGCCGAGTATGACCGAATCCCTCTGCAGGGTTGGGTATGACCGAATCCCTCTGCAGGGCCGGGTATAATATGATGTTGACCATATTTGGGCAGATATGCAGTTACCACTAGTCAGGCAGTACGTATCATTGGTTACCATTAGTTGGGCAGACACGTTATATACCACCGGATGGGCACTTACATACGGTTATTTACCACCGATTGGACATGCATGTACTTATCATCGGGCTATGGCAAGTTGTCCAGTTACCACTGACCAGGTAGGCAGATGAGCGGTTAATGTTACGACGTGATGTAAAGGAATAATAGTCAGTTATAAGATAAGTATGAATGTTGGGTATCATATGACCCTCAATGACATTTAAAAGGTTCAGGTTGATTCAAAATCCCCCTCTTATGATTATGCACTATCATATTTTATTTTCACCTTATATATTCAGTACATTATTCGTATTGATGTCCCTTTGCATGGGGACACTATGTTTCATGTCGCGCAGGTTCAAGTGGGTGCGGAGAGGACCCTCCCTCGTATATCGGGTACCGATATCAGCGTTGTTGGTGTGCTCCAATTCCTTCTGGAGTATTGTCGAGTCGGATTTTTGTTTATATTATTTTTATGCTTTGGGTATGTCGGGGGCCCTGTCTCGACTTATGTTTTATGTTAACATTTTCCTAGAGTCTTTAGTATGTATACATGCCTATGTTGGATTCTTCTATTTGCAAGAATTGGTGTTGTATCATGTTATAGTTATTCTTCTAGGCCCTCGTCGGCCCAAATAGTTGTAGGTTTGCATGATGATATTCAGGTGGTTCGCTCGGGCCGTCTAGGCATCGGGTGCCGGCCACACCCTCCAAGGTTGGGGTGTGACAAACTTGGTATCAGAGCAGGTCTGTCCTAGGGAGTCTACAGAGCCGTGTCTAGTAGAGTCTTATTTATGGATGTGTTGTCACCACATTTATAAACAGGAGGATATAAGACATTTAGGATTGGTTACCCTTCTTTTTGATTCCAATTCATTCCACAGAGCTGTCTTGAGAACTCAATTCCACCTTGCATCGGTGACGAGTAATGAGAGACTCCTACCAGGATGAGGTATGTGCTAGATGTATGAACATTGCGTTGTAGTTTCTAAATACGAGAAGTGGCCTCATCAGTTCATAAAGAAGGTAGTGGAAGCTTAACAAAGGTAAAGTATGAATTTCATAACGTAGACAGAGTAAAGAGAAAGAGGTATAGGGTGCCAGAATGCAGAAGAGAAAACATAGATTGATATTCGAATAGAATAATACGTAATCTTAGAAAGGAGCAAGGACGACAATACAAGTTTCAGTGGGACGTTCGACTGAATGTGAGAAATGATTGAGAATCGTAGGATAAGGTACATTAATACGATGAGCCTGTAGCCAAGTAAATCAGAGTGGGGTAGCGAAAGCATGGTGGGTCATTGAGAAGATGGTACTTTGGTAAGTTGCATGAAAGGTTGCTGAATTACGAAGGACGTTGAAATGATTTTGAAGAGATGATATGGAGGCTAAAAGGGATGTGAATCTTTAGATACCCTCACTTATTTCAGATTTTAGGTATTGAGAATGACAAAGATGCGACAGATACAACCCAAATATCAGAATCCCACACTGAGGTGGATTATGGCTACTATATGGTTTCGTGGATGAATATATGGTCATGTGACATCGATTTCAGGATATATGTTGTATTGTGGTATCCTATGAGGTGATAATTGTGTTTTTCGAGTTGTATGGAAAGTTGGGGTAGTTCTGTTTGCAGAGAAACTATGTCGAAATTCTTGGTGAATTTAAGAGTTAAGATCTTAAGCTATGATACCCCAACATTCAAGGACGAATGTTCTTAAGGGGGAAATGATGTTATACCCCAAAGTTTTGTGCATAAATGGGAGCATAGCTAGCCGACTTGAGCCCCGATCTGAGGGTCATATATGGCTTAAATGGACGTTAAGAAGATATACAGAATGTTGGAGGCCATCGGGATTGAAGGAACCATGATTCGACAATGTTTGACGAAGATAAGTCGATACGCTAAAGCGTTTCACGTCGCGAATGGGATCCACCTCACATATGGGGCTGCAAAAGAGGAGAAAAAGTTGAGGGATTTTCTGGAGTGATGTGCGATCATACATGGGCCCATATATGGTCATATGCGATGTAGATGGTCTCGCATATGGTAGTAGGTGGTCGACTTTCATAGGCTATTTAAGTAGTTGAAGCCTTATTTTTTTTCATTTTCGACCAAGTATGATCCCTAACACCCCTAAACTCTCCCCCAAAAGTTTATACATCATTCAGGAATATTTCCCTGAGGTTTGGATGTGAATCTCCTCTTGAAAACCTTAGATTACCTTGGAAATCATCTTTAAATTATTGGGTAAATCCTGGAGCTTCTCGTAGATTGAAGGAGGGCTTGTTGTAGGAAATCTTTTGGCCATTTTAAGGTAAATTCCTTGTAATATTTAATGTTCTTAAACTCCCCTTAGCTTAGCTTGTTCCATTTATAAGGATAACTTGTAAAGATTGAGCTAAGATTCATGAAGGAGTTGTTGTGATTATGGGGCTGTTTTGGTTAGTTCTTGGGGGTGGTTGTGTTTGAGAGTTGTGGAGTATGTTGGTTGTGATATTGTTGTGTTGTGATTGAGGAGGAATAAAAGGTGATGCTTTTATTGTCATGAGAATAAGGTATAAGAGTTATGCACTTTAAGTGCTCGATAGAATGTCTTAAAAACAAAATCTCGTAAACCTTGACTTGATTTTTGATTCAAATTATCTTTATTGCATATGTCAATGATTGTAGAGCAAGAGAGACTTGGTGCGATTAACGTAGCCCAAGTGACAAGGTATGTGAAGGCTAAACTCTTCTTTCTTTTGTCATGTTTGTGAAATGGCGATGCATAATGAAATGTCCGCCAAGGAGAACTCTAATCTTGCCTATGTGAAATATGTTTGTTTTCTTGACTCTTGATTATCCCTCTTCGGGAGCTGTCTCTGCACGTTATAGTATTTTATTCCGCTGTCATTTTATGGCCCGTTTTGGATTCACAAAAGCTAGGAATGCTATACCTTGACTTGTTAGTCCTATAGAGAAATGAAGTATGTATCTCTTCAATGATAGTCGGAAGAGAGGGACCTTACTCTTTGTGGATTAAAAGCTCGAGCCTATGACTCTTAGGGTGAAACTACCCATGTATAAGGGGTTCCTTTGGCTTGAAGATAAAGTGAAAAATTGTTGAGGATAGTCCTAAACGCTAGTCAAGAATGTAACGATCTTACGTTATTATGATAAGTTCATAGAAATGTAGTATGACTATTCAAATATGTATGTACGTATGGAATATCTATAGGGGCATAGACATAGTAGTATGAATTACTAATGAGCTACAACCAGTTAGGCAAACAATTACTTACCACCGCGTTATGGCAGGTCGAAAGACATATATTTACCGCTGAGAAATGGTCGACTGGGCAAATATGCATTTTACCACCGAGCTATAGTTGGTTGGGCAAATAAGTATTACCACTATAGTTGGTTTGATAATGTCGAGTCCCTCTTTAGGGCCGAGTTTGACTGAGTCCATCTGTAGGGCCAGGTACAATATGATTTGACCATGTTTGGACAGATATGCAATTACCACCAGTCGGGAAGTGACGTATCATTGGTTACCACTGATTGGGAAGACATGTTATGTACCACCAGATAAGCAGTTATGTTCGGTGATTTACCACCGGTTGGGCAGACACAAACTTATAAGCAGGCTATGACTGGCTGGGAATTTACCACTGACCAGGTAGGCAGATGAGCGTTTAAGGTTACGATGTGATGTAAAGGCATAAGAGACGGTTATAAGATAAGTATGAACATTAGGTATATTATGAACCTCATTGGCATTTCAGAGGTTTAGGTTGACTAGATATCCCTCCCTCTTATGATTATGCACTATTATGTTTTATTTCCGTCTTACATATTCACTACATTATTCGTACTGTTGTCCCTTTGGCTGGGAACACTGTATTTCATGTCGTGCACTTTCAGGTAGGCGAGGAGAGGACCTGCCCTTATAGATTGGGTGCGGATATTAGTGTTGTTAGTGAGCTTCAATTCCTTCTGGAGTATTGCCGAGTCGGGCTTTTATTTATATCTCTTTTGATGTTTTGGGTATGTCGGGGGCCCTGTCCCGATTTGTGTTTTGTGTTAATATTTTCCTAGAGGCTTTGTAGACGAGTATTGTGTTGTATCATTTGTCTGATGCGGCCTTATAGGCCTGGTTATTGGTAAGATATTATATTGGCCTTATCGGTCTTAGTATGTATACATGCCTAAGTTGGATTCTTCTATTTGCAGGAATTGGTGTCGTATAATGTTAGAGTTATTCTTTTGGGGCCTCATCGGCCCAGACGGTTGTATGTTTGAGTGATGAGATTCAGGTGGTTCATTCATGCCGTCCAGGCGCCGGGTGCCAGCCACTTGCCCAAAGGTTGGGGTGTGACATTTGTGTTATAAAATATGAGTTTTTCATTTCATTCCCACCAAATCTGCTAATTGGAAAACGCATGGTGAGAAACATGTCGCATTGAAACGCTGAAAACTTCCTAATTTTTCCGTGTGAAAATACCATTATTTAGGGTTTTTCCCACCGACATTCAATGTAAATAGCGACTGAACATTTCTCAATGGAAAGTTTTAGTCGAAAAATACCGATTTTTAGTGTGAACAATCCTCAGTTCATGAGCTTTTTGAATTCATTTATTTATTATGGTATCATGAGGTGAGGATACTCAGTAGACCCCAGATGTCCAGAACACGGACATCTGGAGCGTGAATAAGATAAGATGGAGCATGACATCAGGTAAACAATAAATTGAAATAGGTTTTGCTTTGATGCCATGATAAAGAAATAAATCTTGGGTCTAACTCAACTCCAAAAGCTAATTCATGAGGCAATGATTGCTCAAGACCTTAGAAAGAGACTAAGAAACTCACACTCCCATTGATATGGGGACATATATATATATAACTAGACAAAAAATAACTCTAGATAAATGGATTTATCATCTTAGTCCAAGGATGAAAGGTATACAATGTAACTGACTCTTTGGCTAAATATGGCCATACATTTCAAACTCCACAAATTTTTAGGAGCTATATAGATATATCAATATTCCAAGATCCGGCCCACTCTTAAACTATTTAATTAAGGATATACTTAATGCATTACCCTTTTGATATATTTAACAATTAGAAAATACAACACTAAAAATAAGAAAGATAATTAAATTGAATTTAATGTACTAACACAAAATAACATATACGTGACGATGGGGAGAATCACATACCTGGGCGGAGCTAGAGCATCACCTACCAGTTCGCCAAATTCAATAGCTTTAGCTCAAATCATGTATTTTTATTTAAAAATATTTAATATGTATAAATAATTTATCAAGAACGCAGTGAAATAATTTTCTAGAATTTAGAACTCATAAATTCAAAGTCCTAGCTCCACCTCTGATTACACATAGCAGATTTTGCCAAAGAGAAAAAAAAGGGATATTCCTTCATCAGTAGTAGGGCAGAAGTTAATTTAGATGTGAACCTGCACAGATAAGCAAGTTTTAACAAATAAACTAATTTGAGCTTAGACTTTTAGGCCAAAGATGGTAACAGTCTAACAGCTTAATGAAGTCTAGTTTGTGTGTCACAAAAAGATAATTGTCATTTGCCTGAATCCGGTATATGATTGAGCTATATTCCTATAAGTGCTAGTAAAAACTTTCACGTGTAAATGCATTTTCGAGTGATCTTGAATTCATAACGCGGATGTATCGCTAGGCGGATCAAAGCTTTTGTCAAGACATATATCTTTGCATTTGTTGATTCAAGTCATATAGTACAATGACAATGTAAATATTGTTGGATAGGTAAAGCAATACGGGAAGTAAATAAATATTACAAGTGTTTGAAAGGATAAACAAATAGCCAATATTCAAAACTGCCGCAAGCTTGTTGAATGTTGAATCTTGATAACCTGAAATCAAGAAACACTACATCTGAATTGTTACAACTGTGGCTGAGTCGAGAGATGACTCTCTGTCTTTAAGACAAGATTGCCCCGTATATATGTTTTTACGTTAACAGGCAATAGTCTCCCAAGATAAAACAACAACTAATCAACACTACAAAGCAAATAAGTTTATTCTAACGAAGAAAACAAACACGAAACGACTTGCTGAAGAATAGAAAAGGAAGGAAGAGTTTTCTGTTTTTGTCCACTGTTTCTGCTCGCGTTTTGGACAGAATTTGTGTTGTTCTCTCTTCTGTTTGTCGTTGTGTAGTAGTTAGTAGTCTCAACAATTGAGCCAAAAGGCTTCAATATATAGTATAAGGGGAGGGATATATAGTATAAGGGGAGGGACTTCTCAACTGCCAAGTAATGGCCATTAGTGAGGGATAATGTGCAACATAATGACTTGAGCCCGGACCGGATGGGACGGGCGGACGGCGGTGGCGCGTGTGTGGACTTAGCCTTGAACCCAAGCACATCTAGGTCCTCCCTCCTTCAAACACATGGGTTACCCCTTGGGGTCCCAAACCCTTAGCCAATTTTGAGACTTATAAAGAGAACAATTCTTCCTTTTTCCACCGATGTGGTAGATTTGTCCCACACCATATTTCCATCTCAAACACCTACTTCGTGGACCAATATCTCTTTCATTTCTCAACGAAATTTGACGATCCTTGGCCCTACGGTCATCTACTCACTTAGTAGATTATGCACGTGTGAAGAAACAAAGCCTCCAACATGCGGAACCCTAGTTTTAAGTCATTAAATATGGGTGGACGCACCTCCCCACCAAAGGCAAATTTCCAACAAATATTTGTTAAACTAATTAGCACCTATAGTGTTTCTTGTAATAGCAGGTTAATTATTATTTTTATCGGGTTATTAATTAATATTTTTATAAAGATTTATTTATAATTATCTTACAAATAAATTGATGGTGTAAATTTTATTTTATCGTCATGCGTTGAATTTAAACTATATTTCTAAAAGATGTTTTGTATAGGCAAATTGATTGCTTATATAATCACTTGATTATTGCAAATAGTGTAACAAAATCACTTTTCATTAATATTTTGTAACAACAAAGTACTTTACTATTGAAAACGGTGTAACAAAGTCACCTTTATTTATCTTGTAATAGGAAAAAAATACTTTACTACTGTTGTAACACACCTCTTAGCGGAAAAATGTATTTTCGGTAACAATTATTGACGTGATACACAATATTTGAAAGCAAAAATAAAAACGACATAAAATCCACAAATTTTAACCAATATAATACTATCCAACCCATGATAATCGAAACTTCAATGCTATTGATAATTTTGGGATGGAAGTGCTTGTTGAATTGAGTGATGGTTCAATATCTGAGTTAACAATTGTTGCTCACTTTGTGTTTGATGGAGATAAAATGTTTCTAGAAGTCTTGTGGTGACTTGTTGATGGTTGACCAGTATTAGAGTAGTGGTTCAGAAGATGATCTTGGATACAATATATGAAAAATTGAGTTATACCAGGAATTTGCTTGTTACATGAGTAAAATGATGGTTAATTTTAAAGTTTATAAGTTGGATGGAGATATTGTTGGGAATAAAATAGACCCGCAAAAATATATTCACAGCATTAGTGATAAACGAGAACACTAAGTTATAGTTAATCAACGAGAAAAAAGAAACTAATGACACAAATAATTTTACGTAGAAATCCTTCTGAATAAGGGAAAAACCATGGGCCAAGATGAGCAATTGATATCACTATAGAAAGGAATTTTACACGGTGTAGTCATGAGTATAAATACCCCAAAGACCACTACACACTCAAAAGAAATAACCCTCTTTTGATTTTTCCACCTTACTACAATATCGCTCACACTCTATTTTTCTTCATAGACTGTTTTCTTACACAATCTATGGAATACTTCACTACTCTCTATGTTTTTCTCTCTTTGTTGGTGTGTTAAATGAGAAGAAGAACACCTCCTTTTATAGGAGTGGGAGACCTCCCATAAACCAATCAAATTGGTTCAAAGTTGCAATTGATGCAAATAGCATTTGCTGCCGAGGCCACCACTCCTTTTTCCTAACATTTGCCCATTGTTTTTCTTTTATATTGGGGATGGACCCTACAAATCTCCCCCTCCAGACCCAAACACCCGAGGGCGGTAATACCGGACTTCTAGCTTGAGTGCATGCCGACAAGTTCTTTGTACAATTCAAACTTGTCCCTTGGTACAACCTTGGTCAGCATATCTACAGGATTTTCACTCGTGTGAATCTTCTTGATCTAGAAAAACTCATTCTCCACTTTCTCATGAATCCAATGATATGTCACATCGATGTGTTTTGTCCTTGCATGGTACATGGAGTTCTTGCTTAGGTCTATTGCACTCTGACTGTCACAATAGACAACATACTCCATTTGCTGCAATCCAAGTTCTTGAAGGAATCCTTTGAGCCATATCATCTCTTTGACAGCTTCAGTAGCCGCAATATATTCTGCTTCTATTGTAGATAGTGCAACACACTTCTGCAACTTCGACTGCCATGATATAGCTCCCCCTAAAAAAGTAAATAGATATTCAGTAGTGGATTATCTGTTATCAAGGTCACCTGCCATATCAAAATTTGTATAGACCTTTAAGATTGGATCTGATTTTCCAAAATACAAGCATTCATTTGAGCTTCCTCTTAGATACCTGAGTATCCACTTCACAACTTTCCAATGATCTTTTCTAGGATTTTCAAGAAACCTACTAACAACACTGACTGCATGAGCAATATCTGGTCTAGTGCATACCATTGCATACATCAAACTTCCAACGGAAGAGGAATAGGATATTTTGTCCATGCTCTTTTTCTCCTCTGTTTTTGTAGGACACATCTTCTTGCTCAATTTCAGATGACTAGAAAAAGGTGTGCTTACAGGCTCATGTTGAAGCGCTCTAGTACATGATCAATGTACTTCTATTGTGACAAATAAAGTTTTCTTTCATCTCTAAAACGAGTAATCCTCATGCCCAAAATTTGCTTAGCATGACCCAAATATTTCATAGCAAAAGACTTACTCAACTGTTTCTTCAACTCATCGATCTTGAAAGTATTCCTACCCACAATCAACATATCATCCACATATATCAAGAAGATCACAAAATGATCATCAAAATTATTTTGTGCAAACACATAGTGATCTGAAGAGGTCTTCTTATAGCCTTTCCCCCAAAATAGATTCAAACTTCTTATAGCCTTCCCCCCCCCCCCCCAAATACATCCTTGTCATACCAACCTCTGTTTGGAATATCACTTTGCAAAACAATTACAGGAGATAGGTTAATAACATGTACATCGGTCAATAAAGCCTCACCCAAAAGAAATTCGGTAATTTTGCTTCAAAAATCAAACATCTGACTCTTTTTATCAAGATCCTATTCATCATCTCTGCTAAACCATTAAGATGAGAAGTCTTAGGAGGAGTCTTCTAGTGTCTAATACCTTGTTGCTTGCAGTATTTGTCAAATGGTCTACAATATTCACCACCATTATCAGTACGAATACACTTCAGCTTCTTTCCAGTTTCTCTTTCAACTGAAGCCTGAAACTGCTTAAAGACACCCAATACTTGGTCTTTAGTCTTTAAGATATAGACCCATAGTTTTCTTGAGCAATCATCAATAAACGTAGAAAAGTAAAGTGCACCACCCAAAGTCATTATTTTCATAGGACCATATAAATCTGAATGCACCAACTCAAACAACTTTGTCTTTCTTAAAGGAGGATGGGACTTGAAAGAGACTATTTTATTTTCCATCCAAACAGTGCTCACACATTTTTAATTTAGCACTTTCAAAATTTGACAATAATTTCTTCTTGGCCAGGACATTGAGTCATTTCTCACTAATGTGGTTAATCCTCTTATGCCATAACATTGAAGAGTTATCGCTCTCAACTACATTCACCATATTAGCACAAGTAGAAGTTGTATTCCAGTATAGACCACAACGCTTTGTACCATGAGCCACAATCAAGAAACCCTTAGTGAGTTTCTACTTTCTAGCACCATTAGTACTAACATAAACGAACATCAGGTGCATGCATCACATTATTCAAAACTAGTTTAGCTCCAATACTAATTTCCAAATAAATTGTTCCAATACCAGCCACCCTAGATACAGTCTCATTACCCATACTCAAGGTTCCTAAATCACCTAGAGTATAGGATGAAAAAAATCCTTCCTTGATGTCACATGAAATGTGGCACCACTGTCCACAACTCAGCCTGATTCATCACAAACAATATTTATCAGATTTGCATCTAGGACAGTTACAAGATCTTTAGTGGTGACGATGGCTACACAATCTTCATCGCCATCTTCTTTCTTTTTCTCCTTGTCTCTAATCTCATTCTTCAATATCCGGTATAACCTCTTTGTGTGCCCTTTCTTCCCACAATGATAACACTCAATATCTTTAATTCTGCTTCTGGATTTACTTCTATTATGTTCTCTATTTTGATAACCACGATTCTTGTTTCTCCCCCTAGACTCAGTCATCAAGACATCTGCCGAGGAGGAACCTGATATTTTCTTCTCATTTCTTCATTTAAAACACTACTCTTGACAAGATCCATAGAGATCACACCGTCCGAAGTAGAATTTGATAATGAAGTTCTAAAAATTTTCTAAGAATCTAATAGGGAATCAAGTAGAAACAAACCTTGAATTTCTTCATCAAATTTGATGCCCATTGAAGATTAGTGGTTCACGATCCCCTGAAAATTATTCAGATGATCTATCATCGGAGAATCATCAAGGTATTTTAAATCCAACATCTGCTTAATTAATAACATTTTGTTGTTTCCAGTCTTTTGAGCATACAAACTTTCAAGCTGCTCCCATAGGGTCTGAGTATGTGTCTCCTCAGAAATATGATTCAACGCATTATCGTCATCCCACTATCTAATAATGCCACATACTTGTATGTGTAACAGATTTCACTTTTCATCTGATTTATTATTAGGCTTTTTAGTGACAAAGACTGATTGATAAAAATTCTTGACATAGAGCAAATCTTCCATTTTGCCCTTCCAAATGACATAATTGACACCACTCAAAGTAACCATTATACTAGTGTTGGCTTTCATCGTTTATCACAAATACAAATACTATTTATTAGAAGGCGACCAAAGTAATTCTTTTTTGATGTGAAAGTTCAGACCAAGTTGCAACCACAGAGCATACTCAGCCAGAACCTTGACTCTGATACCACTTGTTGGGAATAAAATAAATTCGCAAAAATAATATTTATGGTATTAGTGATAAACTCGGAACACTAAGTTATAGTTAATCAACAAGAAAAAAGGAAAGTAATGACACAGAGAATGTTACGTGGAAATCATTTTGAATAAGGAAAAAATCACGGGCCAAGAGGAGCAACTGAAAATCACTATAACAAGGAATTTTACATTGTGTAGTCACGAGTATAAATACCACAAAGATCACTACACACTCAATAAATAACCCTCTTTTAATTTTCCCACCTTACTACAATATCACTCACACTCTATTTTTCTTCACAGACTGTTTTCATACACAATCTATGATATACCTCACTACTCTCTATGTTTTTCTCTCTTTGTTGGTGTGTTAAATGAGAAGAAGAACACCTCCTTTTATAGGGGTGAGAGACCCCCTCAACCAATCAAATTGATTCAAAGTTGCAATTGATGTAAATTGCATATACCATCGAGGCCACCATTCCTTTTGGCCTAACATTTGCCCACTTTGTTTCTTTTTTATATATATATTGGGGATGGACGCCACATATATATAGAGGTAGGTAGAGGTTGCTATGCTATTCAAATATCAATTTTTCGATTTTTCTATAGATAAAAATAGGGTAAGGTGGGTCGGATATTTATGGGTCCATAGTCCTACATTGGTCAAAACGGGTTCATTTTATATTTATGGGTTAATAACACAATTACCCATTAAGTGAAACTATTGACACTCAATGACCCAAATTTTCCCAAAACTCATTTTATAGTCCTAAACTAATCCCAACCCATTTCCTAGTCTCCTTTTTAAGTTTTTGACAACTGTTTGTCTCTTATTTTCTATCATTATCTTAGTTGTCTCTGTTTTGTTTTTATTTTGTTTGTTTCCTCTTAATTTTAATTTCCTTTTTTGTTTTGCTTATCTTCTTCATTTTTTGTTATTTATTTATTTTTGTCTTTCTCTTCCTTTTAGAAAGATAAAAATAAAAATATTAAATAAATATTTTAGATTAATAAAATATAAAAAATAATTATATAATTAGATTACAACAAGAAATAATATAATAAATATACTAAAGTCACTAGCTTATTTATTAAAATTTATATTAATAGAAAGTATATTTTTATAAGTTTTCCTTTCGCAAATGAAAATAAAAGTTATATGTATCTAAAATATGACTCAATTTATTTTGTAATTATTTTTATAATTTGCTAAATATGATATAAAAAATATCAAAATTTATCTTAAGCTCTATTTATTTTATTTTATATTAAATAGAAGGGTGTTAAAAGTGTTAATAAACTAAACATTTTGAAAATTTTTCAAATTTTTCAAATTCATTTTCGGTTTTGGAGTTCTCAACAACAAACACCTTCTCCGATAATGTAATAGTTTATCAATGGTACTCTTTTTGTACAACTCAAATATTCAAAATCCAAAACCCTAATCTCGTTTCTTGCAACTCTTACATCACCTTACCACACATTCTCTCTATCTTTTTTTCCTCCAGCATATGTATATGAATTGTATCGTTTTAGTATAGAATATGTATCACTATTGTATATGTATAAAAAATGTATCATTGATGTATAGAATATGTATCCCTACAGTATGTGTATAGAAATTATATCATTGTTGTATAAAATATGTATCAATACTGTATATGTATAGATATCCCTACACTATGTATATAAAAATTATATCATTGTTGTATAGAATGTGTACCAATACCGTATATGTATAGAATATGTATCCCTACATTATGTGTATAGAAATTGTATCATTATTGTATATAATATGTATCAATACTGTATATGTATAGATATCCTGTCACGATCGAAACCGGAGGGTCATGACGGGCATCCGGACCTTACTTGCTGAGTACCACTAATCATATATTTAACATATAACCATAATTTCTCACGACCCACAAGGGCAGCCACGAGATACCCTACTGACATATGGAATTAGTAAACTAGAAAAGAGTTATACAAAATCCTACAATCAGAAGGACCAAACCTATATACATATACATCAAGGCCGACAGGGCCATACACGATTACTATACGCAGGACAATTGTATACATGCCTCTAAATAGTACGTGACATCATAAGGTCGGGACAGGGTCCCGCCATATCCATATGCATATGCAAAAACATTACCGTACCAAGACTAGACCGCAACCCCGGAACAAATAGAGTGCTCCAATATCAGCTGAATTGACAACCCACTGGTGCTGATCATCGCCTATCTACCTGCGGGCATGAAATACAACGTCCCCCGACAGTAGGAACGTAAGTACGAATGATGTACCGAGTATTTCAGGCATGAAGAATAGCATAATAGAGATCTGAAAGTAACACGAGACAAGAAACAACTAACTAGTAGAGAATGCCTCTGAGGGCCATAATATGCCTAAGTGTCATACCTGTGCAGAATGCCTCCGAGGGCCGTAATATTCCTAAATGTTATGCACAATGTAGTCATACATATATATATGCGTATATAACACTATATCCAATCATATTATTTCGGTCTCTGTGAGCATAATCATCATCATATACCAGTTGATCAGGTGGTGTGAGTATATAACGCCATATCTCTTTTGTCATCACCTACATATATATAATGCATACCATATAGTAGTGTATATAATACATGTGGTTCATGGATAATACATGAATATAATATATGAATGATACTAAGACACCTTGATCTTATAGGAGTGACGTAATGTCGTCTCACCTCCGATTAACATTATGAATACTAACATCTTTTCCATATACCTCAATAAGGAGTAAGGAACATATTTAGACATGCTTTGACAATAGGAATGAATAACATGAACATTCTTAACTACTAAGAGTAGAATCATTTATGACACAATATTACGTTTGTATTTCGTTACATAGAACATGCCAAAAAAAAAGAAGGAATTGCCTTAATATACCTTAAATCCTTCTTTCAATGACGACAATGAGTCAATTCCTTTCGATAGATGTCTAACCTCAAGTGATAAAATTCCCCACTTCCTTACTTGAATTTTTTTATGGCCAGTTTTCTAGAATTTCGTAGGAAATCGTACACAGTGTTGAGATTGTTGAGTTCTTCACTTATTGATGCTTAGCTTCTTAAAATAGTAGATAAATTCTCCAAAATTCATCAAGAAAGAACACTACATTGTGAGATCGCCAACAACTTTTGCATGCCAATCTTTTTGCTCTTTTCAATTTCATACGAAAGAATTAGTATTCACTTAATATGATCCTATCCTTAAAGTGAGCCACCTATCATCTTTTCCTTTAAGCCATTTGTCATTGTTTATTCCATGTGTTAAGCAACAATACCAATAATGTATTCTCCATATACACACATAGTCATTTTCATTTTGATTTACTCAACATTATTAACTACTATTAAAAATCCATGATAAATATAAAATAAAAAAATCCCTTAATTAACCAACTTTGATAGTACTAAATATATCACAAATAAATCATAAGCATTTTGTAAAATTAAAATGTAATAATATTTCATAAATATTAAAATATCCAAAAATATATTTTATCAAACTTTAATTAATTTTTTTCCAATCAAATCTCACTAGTACAAATTTTTGTACTATAAATTCTCAGAAAGGTAAAAAGATAAATTTATTTTCTTATGAGAAAATAATTTCTATTCTTATAACAAATAAAATCACATTTTAAAATTTCCTCATGTCATATAAAATTTAAAGTGTATCAAAAAAATAGAAATATTAATAACTATATAAAATCCTATTTATAAAACTTTTTACAAACGTATTTCACTTAAAAGAAATATCATATCAAAATAATATTTAGTGGTCTCAAGGTTGTCGAATATACAGGGTCTTATAGTAACAATGTTGTAAACTCTCCAAGTTCATCTCAACTTACTACGTAACCTAACGAAAAAAGTGCGGGATGTTACATCCTTCCCCCCTTAGGAACATTCGTCCTCGAATGCTAGAATTTCCATGTCTAGCTATCTCATGATCATACAGGGCAATGCAATTACTGCTTACATTTACACACATATACGATATTGGAACTGGTATGGCCATTATACATCCGGGAAGCCCTTGTATTAAACTTTTCCTCATAGATCAGACTATGCTCTCATTTTACCTAGCTCCTCTAGTTCCTTCTTTAGCGCTATACGTTGAGTGATTTCCACCATTGATCTTTTGATGACACTCCCCATATACATACACAAGTTGTTTTAGTACCCATATGCCTTGGAACTCCTTTTTGTGTGACCTCAATTTTGGCGTTGTCCCATATTTCTCAACCAACATATTTAATAACAAAAATATTAATACTTTGCCTCCGTCTTGAGTACCACCATTTTCGAAAATCCGGTGTTATAGGGTAACTTATCGTACTCCTTCCTTATCGCGGTTTCTCCATATTCTTTACCATATGTTACCTCTCTCGGAACCTTACGTACGCTTTTCCTTGCACTAGCAGTCTTGAAGTCTTCTGTTATGAACTTATTCCATTATTTATCTGATATCCTTGACAATTGGTACGCTATATGAAGGGGTGGTTAGTTAGATAATTGAAACGTACTTATTCCACCTCATGATATCCTTTTTGTCATCCTTTTCCAAAACATATGCAATCTCTCATCTTTATCTCGATCCTTTTTAGCATGTTACTAACTTCTGAGTCCATTTACCTTCCTCCATGGTCGTAGTAGCTTCTTTTAAGTCAACATCTTTTTGGCTACTTTTACCTTTACCGCTATAACCTTTTGAGTATCTTGATGTTCCTTTATATCTCCCTTCCCGTTTCTCCTTTCTTAGTAAGCTTATCATTTTTACTCAGGCACTCTCCTTGATTATCATAGTTCCCCTTGGTCGTTAATTTTTCTATAATCCTTTTGTTGATTGACTATTGGAAGATCTAGTCTACTAGATATTATTGTGTCGTCCTCCCCTCCTTTGGTGAGTGTAATCACCACCTTAGCTTCTTAGATTGTTGCCCTCTTACCTTGATTTGTTACATCCAGTTTCCTTTTTCTCTGCGACTTAACTTCCAGTCGGGATATACATCGCATAGTACAACAGTTTCGACGTCATTTGGGTGCTCAGAATGGACATGTACATACACACATACTATATCTGACTGTGGTGGGTATTTCGTGCCCTACGAAGCTTACTAGTGACGTTTCAAGGAAAGCTTTGGGTTTGGTTTAGCCTCCTCTGATAGCCTAACATGCCTAAGGTTCTAGAAACCTTTTGATCTTGTTGCGGCATCGGAACATGGATGGTGGAAGCCCCCCTTCTATCTTTTTTTTTTCCAGCCGACAAGGAGTGATAGTAAATCAAAGTTATAGTAAAATACAACGATTTTTATAAAGTATATTTCAAATGTGACTCTATTCATAATAAACTTGTCCAAATAGGGCCTACGACACAGAACCCACACAATTCAATCAGTATTACATAATCTTATTTTTTAAAATTGGTTTCTAATTTCTTTTACCTCGAATCAGTATTCTTTGTTGTGAAGGAGATACTACTTAAAAAAGAAGGGGATGTGATTCAGTACCAAGGAACAAGCTAGTTAACATCTCCTAAAACAAGTAGTATACTTGGTAATTATACATTTTTAGGTGTATTTGTGACAAGCAAAGACTTCTAATCTGGTCGAATTGGCCATTGGGCAGGGTTCTTGAAGATGAGCAAGGAAATAAAATTGTTAGTTGATGAAAATGTTGAAGTCAGGAAAAACAACACTAAAAGGTGCGTTAAGAGTTCATCTCACAAACACATGTAGTACATAATAGGCAAACAATTCCAGTTTTCTTTCAGTGTATGTGACTTGATTACTCAATCTAAGTTTTTTTTTCATCTTAGTTTCTATTATTAGTTTCATAATTACATAATCTTACTCCAGCTAAGAAATCCCAAACACAAAAAAAAATGTAATATTTTTCTGCTACAGAGCTCAAGAAACTATCAGTGAATGAATGACAAATGAAATAAAGTTCATAATTCAAGAAAATAATAACTTGGGTTTGGTAAGTGCAAGATTGAATGCAGAAGCATGAAATGCACCAGAAGAGAAGTTAAAACGGTTACATGAATGCATATGAAGATAAAGCCAGGACTGTGTCCTTCACTTGTTATGTAAAACCAACACTCTATTTTTGGTGTAGAAAATAATTGGGTACCTTACCTCGTAAAATATCTACTCTACTATGCATGCAGACAAACACACTATGGCCAAACATCACCTTAAATCCCACATTTAGCTAAAAGAGATCATAGAAACCGATAAGACCTTCAAAATGTGCCACTAGTGAGAAAAGAAAAAAAACACCTTTTCAATTCTTACATCCTAAGCCATGTACCCAGAAACATCCTACACTTTAATGTCCAAGCTTAACAAAATGGTCTACTGAGCACAACTATCACTAAGCATATGCATACATACAAGCAAGATTTTTAGATCAATTCTTTCCTAAACGAAATATGTAGCTTAAAATAGTTACAATACCAACCTATTTTTAAGAGAGATAGTTTGTACAGATTTCAACCAACTGGATTAACACCTTAAGCTGATTTTAATTCAAGTAAACCCACTCTTAATCATCAACTGGACCACCAAGACCAAGCATGTGAACTAAATGGACCAGTCAAACAACTAGTTGAAACTACACCAATGTTATAATCTAATCAAGTTCTTCAACCATCTTAGCCTATATGCATGTTATTCATGCATACACAAGCAATTTGAAATAAAACAGACACATATCTTCAAAACACTAAACTGTACAACAATCTTATCAACCCACATACAGAATTCAAATACCTCTTCGATTAATCCAAACATATAACCACATACCGATTAAGCACAATACATGATCTGCTTAAAGGTAACTAATATAAGGACCTTATAGGCTATTAGGATAGGCGCTAGGACAATTTTGTGATCCTATTAATGTACCTGCACTATCCTGCCTCGGCCCTATAGGTGAACCTCAATCAGACACACTCTGAATTGGAACCCTCCTATCCTAACTAACCACTCGCATCCTCTTAGCCTGCCTACTTTCCTCTTCCTCCGCATATCTCATGACATAGATCGGCGAGCCCTCATTGACAGACTCCCAAGATTGTGGACTATCCGGAACCTCAGAAGAGTCGGTGTCAGTGAATGAAATGAATACCCTAACATGGTGTTGCACCTAAGGGGAACCCGACTGTGCCCATCCCTGTACTGCCCCACTTACACCATGATCAATGGGGCCCGATACTGAAACTAAGGGCCTCGATGAGGTCAAAACTCCCCTCACCCCATCTTTTATTGGCAGAACCAAAAATGTTCTAGCGGGAGACTCATATGGATCCTCAATAGAAACCATGATCTTCGACGGATCGGACTCAATAGTGTAACTTACGTCTCTTTTTACTACTTTCGTAGCCCTCTGACCAGTACCAACATGTGGTACTTGACTAGTATCTTCCCTCACCGCCATACCCACACTTTTACTAACTGGGTCTCTCTCGTCATAGATATCACTGCAATTTCAAATGGCAAAATAGGATTAGGAACAAATTTTCTTACAACTCGGCTTTATCGAACGATCTAGATTATGAAGGAAGCAGACAATCCTAAATGCCCTGTAGCGTCCTGCTTATGAGTGTGGCACGCTACACACCCATAAATAAGACTCTATCAGACACGACTTGTAGACATCTTTAGGACAGACCTGCTCTAATACCAAATTTGTCACGACCCAAACCGGAGGGTCATAACGGGCACCTGAACCTTACTTACTGAGTACCGCTAATCATTTATTTAGCATATAACCATAATTTCTCATTGCCCACAAGGGGCGCCACGAGATACCCTGCTGACATATGAAAATAGTAAACTGGAAAAGAGCTATGCAAAATCTTGCAACCAGAAGGACCCAACCTATATACATATACATCAAGGCCGACAGGGCCATACACAATTACTATACACAGGACAACTGTCTACAAGCCTCTAAAGAGTACATGGCATCATAAGGTCAGGAAAGAGTCCCGCCATACCCATATGCATATGCAAAAAACATCATACCAAGACTAGACCGCAACCCCGGAACAAATAGAGTGCTTCAATATCAGCTAAACTGGCAACCTACTGGTGCTGACCGTCTCCGTATCTACCTGCGGGTATAAAACGCAGCGTCACCCGACAAAAGGGACGTCTGTACGAATAATGTACCGAGTATGTCAGTCAAGAAGAATAGAATAATAGAGACCTGAAAGTAACATGAGACAAGAAATAATCAACCATTAGAGAATGCCTCTGAGGGCCATAATATGCCTAAGTGTCATACCTGTGCAGAATGCCTCCGAGGGCTGTAATATGCCTAAATGGCATGCACAATGCGGTCATACATATATATATATATATATATATATGTGTGTGTGTGTGTGTGTGTGTGTGTGTGTGTGTGTGTGTGTGTGTGTGTGTGTGTGTGTATAACGTTGTATCCCATCATATCATTTCGGCCTCTGTGGGCATAATCATCATCATATACCAGCTGATCAGGTGGTGTGCGTATATAACGCCGTATCCCTTTTTCCATCCCCTACATATATATAATACTTACCATATAGTAGTGTATATAATACATGCTGGTCAAGGATAATACATGAATATAATGCATGAATGATACTAAGACACCTTGAGCTTATCGGAGTGACGTAATGTCGCTTCACCTCTGATTAATATTATGAATACTAATATCTTTTCCATATACCTCAATAAGGAGTTAGGAACATATTTAGACATGCTTTGACAATAGGAATGAATAACATGAACATCCTTAACTACTAAGAGTAGAATCATTTATGGCACAATATTATGTTTGTGTTTCGTTACATAGAACATACCAAAAGAAAGAAGGATTTGCCTTAACATATCTTAAATCCCTCTTTTAATGAAGACAATGAGTCAATTCCTTTCGATAGATGTCTAACCTCAAGTGATAAAATTCCCACTTCCTTACTTGAATTTTTTGCGGCCAGTTTTCTAGAATTTCGTAGGAAATCGCTCACAGTGTTGAGATTGTTGAGTTCTTCACTTATTGATGCATAGCTACTTAGAATAGTAGATAAATTCTGCAAAATTCATCAAGAAAGAACACTACATTGTGAGATCACCAACAACTTTTGCATGCCAATCTTTTTGCTCTTTTCAATTCCGCATGAAAGAATTAGTATTCACTTAATATGATCCTATCCTTAAAGTGAGCCCCTATCATCCTTTCCTTTAAGCCATTTGTCATTATTTATGCCATGTGTTAAGCAACAATAACAACAACGTATTCTCCATATACACACATGGTCACTTTCATTTTGATTTACTCAACATTATTAACTACTATTAAAAATCCATGATAAATATAAAATAAAACAATCCCTTAATTAACCAACTTTGATAGTACTAAATATATCACAAATATATCATAAGCATTTTGTAAAATTAAAATGTAATAATATTTCATAAATATTAAAATATCCAAAAATATATTTTATCAAACTTTAATTAATTTTTCTTCCAATCAAATCTCACTAGTACAAATTTTTGTACTATAAATTCTCAAAACGGTAAAAAGATAACTTTCTTTTCTTATGAGAAATTATGGTTATATGTTAAATACATGATTAATGGTACTCGGCAAGTAAGGTCCGGGTGCCCGTCATGACCCTCCGGTTTGGGTCGTGACATATCCCTACAGTATGTGTACAGAAATTGTATCATTGTTTTATAAAATATGTATCAATACTATATATGTATAGAAATTGTATCATTGACGTATATAATATGTATCCCTACAGTATGTGTACAGAAAATTGTGTCATTATTATATATAATATGTATCAATACTATATATATATATATATATATATATAAACTCTATCATTGATGTATAGAATATGTATTCCTGCGGTATACATATAAAAATGTATCATTATTGCATAATATGTGTATAATAAATGTATACTCACTAATTATACATATATTATACACATACTATACATATTAAAACATGACGTCTCGCCACAGAAATTTGACAAGCAAATCAAGAAACCACATCAACTTAACTCGTAGAAGAACTTGTATATCATGTTAACACTAAAATTACATTAAGCAGACAATTACTAAAACTTAAATTTTGAATTCCTTTACATAAAACACCAGCTAAAAATATATTTCAATGACAAACTAGGGTTGTTCAAGGGGCCGGGTTCGGGGCGGGCCGGGTCCCGGCGGGACTGGGAAAGGGTCGGGACCGGCGGCTCGGGACAGGCCGATGTCCCATCTCGTACCTCATCTCGCCGGAAAAAGGGACCAGTATTAGAGGGGCGAGGCGGGGCGCGGTCGGGTCCGGGATTCCATTTTTTTTACACACCTAATTTCAAAAAAGATGTGAATATAAACACTTAATTAATTGAAAAAAAATAGTGTAATAAAAACATCTCAAAACAGTTTTTGTGCATCTTATATTATTTAATAGAAATATGATTTTTTTTGTAATATAATTTCAAAATTGCAACATTGTGGTGTTGTTCAAAAATTGCAAATCACATAGTAAAATTACATTTTAAAAAATTACATAGTTATAAACACCTTTTCTAATTTCTTCACAATGTCTTGTGGTTCTTTGGTTGGAATTGGAATTTATTGGTCAAATTGGTCGACGTCTCTTCCAGTTCCCCCGGACAAGATTTCATTGTAGTTTAAATCGTCTTCTTCGTTGATCTCTAGTTGACCGCACCTTCTACGCTCTGCTCATTTCCAATCTCCGAATAGAACTGTAATCTCCAAGCTGTCTCCCGCTAATGAGTGTATGTGCTCTCCTATTTGAAATATTCCAACAGAAAAAACGCTTTTAGATGATGTTGATGACGCTTGAATGTTCAACACATCTCGGGCCATCTTTGCTAGTATCGGAAATGTCTTCTTATTTTTCCTCCAGTAATTAAGCAAGTCTTCGCGTCCTTCTTCATTGAAAACTGCTTGGTACGGTACAACACCCTGCAAAACAAAAACATCAAACTCGCTAACTTGATTAGCAGTGGAACCACTAAACATTCTATTTCTAAGGCTTTCAATACTAGCTTCAGAAACAACATGTCTTTTATAAGGCTGTATTGAAGAAGAAGAATATAGTATAGAAGCTGGTTGATTGCTAGCACTTTCTTGTTGGTAATGCATATTTTTTTTGCATTCATCGTGTATGATAGACAAAGCTTCTTCTTTAGTTGGTTCCATAGGTGGTTGTTCATTTGGGTTTTTGGGAGTTGGAGGTGGAAGTAATTCTATACAATCATAAATCGTTTCAATAAGTTCTTTACAACCGTCTATTTTAATAGTCGGATTTAATACATCATCAATAATATAAATAGCGGAATAGAAAAAAAATATTTTTTTAATTTGTTAAATATTATTTAATAGGTGCCTTATAAGATGAGTTTTTTTCCATATATTCACTAAGTAACAAAAATATTAGAAATAACATAGTTGAAATAGTAAAATAATATACACCAGAAAACTCTTTAGTTGCTTGAAAAAAATTCTCTAAAAATCCAGTAAGTTCTGGAAAATTTCCCCAATCATTGTCTACAAGAATATCAGTTGGATTTCGATTATGGGCATTAAAAAATAAAGTTATAGGTCTTTTATAATCGTAAGCAACAAGTAGTTGTTCATATAGAGAATTGCACCTAGTTGCTACGTCTTCAGAATTGTTTTAAAAGGTAATCCACAATCGTGACAAGTTTTTTTATATTCTTTTTTTCTTTGTATTTTATTACTTCTAAAAATAAAGTTTATAGCAAATTGTACTTTATTAAGAATGTCTTCAAAAAGTGATAGACCATCCTTTACAACTAAGTTACAAATATGGCACACACATTTTATATGAAAATGATTAGGAAAAGATGGAGTTAATAGATCTTTTAAAAGTCTCACAGCATAATTATTAGAAGAAGCATTATCTAATGTAACAGTCATTATTTTATCAATTATACCATAATAATTTCAAACTTCATGAATAATTTGTGCAATGAATTTTTCAGTGTGTCTATCATCAATATATCTATATGCTAAAATACGTTTTTGCATAAACCAATTATGATCTATCCAATGACATGTTACAGTTAAATAATCATTGCCGTTAGTACTACGACCTATATCATAAGTGATAGATACTTTGCCAGGAAAATGATATAATGCATAACGTAAATATTGTTGATATTCATGTGCAAATTTAAAAACATATCTCCTAACAATTGATCTAGAAAAACCGTTAAAAGTATGATTATACATTTCTCTAATGTAATAAAAAAAATCAGGAGAGGAAGAAAATGCAAAAGGCAAACCCTCCACCGTAACTAATTTTGCTATTGATTCTCTATCTCTGTGTTTATCATATTTAGGACCTATAATTCCCCCCGTCATCGGGTTAATTTGACTCTGTACTTGATCCGGGACACTATGTGAACCTTGTCCCGACTGAGAGTGCATTGGCGCACCCGACTTTGTAGCCTCGTATTCATCCCACCTAGCTTTGTGAAAGCCTTGTGCATGTCTCAATAAACCTCCCGTCCCACCTTGACCTTTTTCGATTCTAAATTTATAAATATTTTTACAAATTTTACATCTAACTACTTGATTCTCTTGGTCCATATAAAAAATTCCATGCAACTGATTTTAATTTTCGTTGTGTGGCGCCTCGACTCATACTAGGGGGAATATGAGACGTTCCAATTTCAGTTTGAGGCTGAGACTCAGTCTGAGGTTGAGGTTGTTGAGGTGCACTAGTGGGTGTGTCATCTAGATTATCATCTAAATTAAAGTCTGGTTTAGTTACAAATATATCTCATCATCTAACAATATATCATTAAAAAAATCAGTTTTATCTATATGAGTGTAATCAATCAAATCATCCTGCCTAGGAATAGAATGACTAGAAGAAGTACCCATGCCCTTGTTACCCCTACTAGAAGAAGCACCCTTACCCTTAATCATATGTCTAAATCCTTCCATTTTAATTATGTAAATAAATAATTAAAGATAATGAAATTAAGTGCGATAATTAAAACAAAATAACAATAATAATTTAAAAAAGGAACGAAGGTACCAAAAGTCGACGTAACGTCGATGTGTAATCGAGGTTGAAAATTGAAACTTTGCTCGATGGATGATCCCAAGCTAGTTGTCAACTTCATTCCCAATTTTTGAACTTTCATAGAATTATACAAATGAGCAAATAAAATAAAATATTTAGTAGGCAATGTAGACTTGTAGAGAGATTGATTGAGAGATTAGAGAGATTGTAGGAAGATTTGTGAGATAAAATGAAGAGAAAATGAGGTATTTATAGTTGAAAAATTGGGTTATAGTATAAATATACTATCTTATGTGTTAAAGATAAATATTAAGGGGGTATGGGGGTTTATGGGTTGGGGTGGGGGCAAAAATGGCCGTTGGAACCGTTGCACAACGGCCAAAATCTAAATTTGGTTGTTGTTGCAACAGTTAGTTTTGTAGCGCCCTATTTTGACCTCGCTCGGGTCAAAGCGGGCGTGACGTGTTCAGGGGTGATTCTGGGTAAAAGGGTTGAGTCGCCACCTTTATCTTTACGGTGAATTAGGACACTAAATATTAAACTAAATCTTTGTCATCTAACTCCATTTTAAGAGTCTGCCCAAACTAGTGAGATTCTAGGTAAGGGTTCTTTATTATCCTAAAGGGAAGGGTTAGGCATCCTTTAAGATCCGCTAACTTAAGTTATCCATTAAAACTCAGGTTAATTATTACTAGAAAAAATGCATGTTTAAAGCATGAAGTTAAAAGATGTTTTGCAAATAATTAATAAAAAAGGGATGCATTTTAAAAGATAGATGAATGTAGAGATTTTTCAAAATATGCATTTATATGATATCTAAAGGGAAATACATGTAGAGTTGAAAAAATATGTATTTTGACAATTGATAGTAAAACAATTTATTTATAATGCCAAAGAAGTAAAATTTTGGGAATCATTGAATTGTAAATTGACAAAAGATAAACTTATTAGATTATGATTAATAAAGCAAATAAAGATGACAAAAGTTGTTTTGAAAATCTTGAATCATGACTGAGCCTAAAATAAATAAACTAGCGAAGGATTTCTAAGTTTGCAGCCTACAAATAAATAAGCTAGCGACGGGTTTCAAATCTTAAACTAACCTATGAATAAATCCTAAGTTTGCCTATTCTAAGCATTTCAATAATTACATAAGTCTGCGATAAATAATATTACAATACAAAGCGAGATAAAAGCTGAATTAAAGAAAGAAATAACAATAAATAAACTCCGAGGAATAATTGCCTTTATTTACTTTAGTCCCCATTGTCGAGAACAAAGCGGTTAGAAGCAGTTCAATACAAATAACTTCATATCCGTATTCAAAGCGATTGAATGTTTGATCGCGGAGACTCGAACTTAAATTTTGAAAAGAACATTCCAATCACGTCGTGGCTGCAAACATATGACTAATGTAGTTTATTTTGATTGCCTCGCATACTAAGCGTCATCAGGTCTCGGGTGAAATAGAAAAAGATCACTATAATCGCGTCGTAGGCTGCGAATATATAACTTGTTGGTTATTTTAGTCACCTCGCCTACTAAACATGTTGATCTCGGATAAAAAGGTTTAAGTCTTCATCCTTGCCCGAAGTTATATTTCCGTCTTTGCAACCTGTAGGCCTCAAAATCGGCGGATATTTTTCATCGGCGATGTAGTATCGTGTTCAAATCAGTAAAATAAAATCGGGCGAAAGCTTGAAGCCGGCTGATAGCGATGTGAGCGTAAAAACGGGCGTAAAAACAATTTCGAAAATGACGTGGTGTCTAGTTTAAAAGCAGTAAAGCAAGATAGAACAAATATTTGAATCTTGGAACAATGAAGCGAAATAGAAAGCAATGTTTGAAAAATGTGGTGTTCGATTTAAAAGCAGTAAAATGATAAAGCAATAAAGCGATGTCTGAACGAGCAAAGCGAAAGCGAAAAAAGCGCGAGCATATGTATTTATTCAACGATAAAAGCGATGGAAATATCCGTCGCAAAGAAATTTAAAACAGTAAACTTAATAACAATAATATATCCGCTGTATGCGGATGTCTAAAAGCAATTAAACTAAAAAAAGCGAGCGAGAAGCGAAAGCGAAGAAAGCTCGGCCTCGAATTCAATTTCGGCCTTGATGCGATATTAATAAAGCATAAGCGATTGCCAAAGAAACAAGCGGTGAAAGCAATTTAAAATACCCGACCGAGTTAAAGTGCGGAAATATCCGTCGGTCGACCAGGCCAGTCGATTGATTCATACGCGAAATCAGTTGATTGATTGGATAACCGACAACAATGCTAATATGAAATCTGGGGAATTCTGAAAATGTTCAATCGGGTCGACCGACCCGGGTCGATGACTTAGGCCGAATCGATGATCAAACTCGAATCAGATTTCGACACCAAATTCAGATAACCAATAACAAGAATATGAAATGCAAGAATTCTGAAAATGTTCGTCGGGTCGACCCGACCGTCAAGGTCTGATGTTCAGGCGGATCGATGATCAAACTCGAATCGATTTCAACACCAAATTCGGATAACCAATAACAAGAATATGAAATGCAAGAATTGAAAATGTTAAATCGGGTCGGCAGGCCAGTCGATGACGGGCAATTGGAGTTTCAACCCAGGAATCAAATAATTTCATCAATTTGGATAACCAATGATAATGACAACAATCAAGAAATTTGGAAATTTAAATCGGGTCGACGATCCGGTCGATAACTGACTAAAATCGTTGATCCAAATCAAATCTTAACACCAAATTGGATAACCAACATACATAAATATGAAATGCAAGAATTAGAAAATGTTACGAGGTCGACCCACCAAATCGATGAAGAAAATCGGAGAATCAAAGGGGATGACAAACCTTTTGGACTTGATTCTTGAACAACAAGAAGCCAAAATGCTTTAAACTCAAGAACCACAACAAAGTATTTTATGTATATTAGAAAATCCTTCAAAATCTCTTTTTTCTTCTCCCAAAATTCCTCCTCAAATGAAGAACAATCATGGGGTATTTATAGGTGGATTCCCCCAAAAATCGAGTTTGAAATTGAATTAAAGGTAAAGATTTACGATTTTGGAAGGCGGATTTTAGGGGTATGGGCGTGGGTCAAGTAGCGAGTTGGTGGTGGCGAGGGGGTTGGTGTTGGCGGGGTGAGGTGATGGCGGCGGGGTCGCCGGTATGGGAGTGGGGTCGAGGCGGAGAGTCTGCGGATGGGAGCCTTTAGGCTTAGGGTTTGAGAATTTTTTTGGTTTTATTTGTTTGGAGGATTAAAGAGGGGAATGGGTTTGAGGCTAGGCGACGTGGGTGGAGTGGGCTGGCGGTGGGCTTTGGTGGATTTGGGTATAAGGGAATGGGTTGGTTGATAAGGAAGGGGGGTTGGCGGTCCAGATTGGGCTTGGTGAAATTGTTTTGGGGTTGAGTTTTGGTTAGGGAAATAAAGATGGTTGTTGGGCTTGATTTTGGGGTGGTTGGAAAAATAAAAAGGGAGTTGTGTTGTTGTAGAAATTGTTTTAGTTAGGAGATAAAAATGGAGTTATGGATTTAAAAATATATAAGAGGGGTTTAATATTAAAAATATATATATGTTAAAAGATGTGAATTATTTAAAATAACATAACGATGTGATAATAAAATATAATATTTCTGAAATGTTTAATGCTTAAAAAAAGGAAATGCGATGCAATTTTGTGAGAATAAATAACATAGAATTTTGGATAACTTATGATTATTATAAAATGCAAAATGATATAAAATATCACGAATAATAATAATAATAATACGAAGATATACACATATATGCCTATATTTAAAATTATTTTGAAAGTGCCAAAATATTAAAAATTAAAAATTATAAAAGATGGGACAAAATTGGGTGTCAAGCAGATGCCCTCTTTGAGAGCGATGAAAGAGTTTTGACCAAAGAAAAGTTTGAGTAGCCAATTTTGTCACGATCAACGGGACTTGAAGGAAGATCATGGGTAGAAATAAGATCCCGGGGGAGAGAAATTATGGAAAAGTTGGTGTAGATTCAAAATGTTGCCCAAAGTGTCGAGTTATGATGACAGTCGCAGATATAACAAAACTATTGGGAAAGAAGCGGATCGAAGTTGAAGTAGGTTGTTAGACCAAATTGCCTTGGTTGCCGTGAGATATAGTTCCACGTTATGCTTAAAGCTCCCGCCGATTCAATTCACGTAGACCAGGCTAAGATAAAAGTTAGTGTATACTTGATTCCATAAGATATGTATGTGAGAATATGACTTTGTAAGTTGAAATGATGTCGTTGCTTAATGTTGTGCGAGATGATGGCGTTAAGCGGGCGCTTTGTTTACACTTTAAAATAAAGTACCGCGTTAGAAGGTGGGCGCTGATTTAAAATAAAATACCGCGTTAGGAGGTGGGCGCTGGTTTAAAATAAAATACGCGCGTTATGAGGTGGCGCTGGCTGAAATTTAAATACCCGCATTAGGAGGTGGGCGCGGCCGAAATTTAAATACCAAGATGCGTTAGGAGGTGGGCGCTGTAAAAATTTAAATACCCGCATTAGGAGGTGGGCGACTGAAATTTAAATACCCCGCATTAGAAGGTGGCGCTGATTTAAATATACCGCGTTGTTAGAAGGTGGGCACTGATTTAAACATACCCAGCATTAGAAAGGTGGGCGCTGATTCGCATACACCGCATTAGAAGGTGGGCGCTGATTTAAAATATACCCGCATTAGAAGGTGGGCGCTGATTCAAACATACCAGCGGCGTTAGAAGGTGGCGCTGATTCTAAAACATACCCGCGTTAGAAGGTGGGCTGATTAAAACATACCGCGTTAGAAGGTGGCGCGATTTAAAATATACCCGCATTAGAAGGTGGGCGCTTTGATTCGTATACGCGTTAGAAGGTGGGTGCACGATTTAAACATACCCAGTTAGAAGGTGGCGCGATTTAAAATATACCGCGTTAGAAGGTGGGCGCGATTTAAAATATACTCAGATTAGAAGGTGGGCGCGATTTAAAACATACCGCGTTAGAAAGGTGGGCGCCCGATTTAAAGCATACCGCGTTAGAAGGTGGGTGCGATTTAAAACATACCGTTAGAAGGTGGGCGCTGATTTAAAAGCTGCTACTGCGTTAGAAGGTGGGCGGATTTAAAACAGCTTTACCGCGATTTAAACATACCCGCTGCGTTAGAAGGTGGCGCTGATTTAAAATATACCCCGCGTTAGAAGGTGGCGCGATTTAAAAACATACCCGTTAGAAGGTGGCGCTGATTTAAAACATGCCGCGTTAGAAGGTGGGCGCTGATTTAAAACATACCGCGTTAGAAAGTGGGCGCGATTTAAAACATACCCAGCGTTAGAAGGTGGGCGCTCGATTTAACATACGCGTTAGAAGGTGGGCGCGATTTAAAACATACCAACCGCGTTAGAAGGTGGCGCGATTTAAACATACCGCATTAGAAGATTGAGCTCGATGCATACTACGCGCGTTAGAAGGTGGGCTGATTTAAAACATACCGCGTTAGAAGGTGGTGGCGCGATTTAAAACATACCGCGTTAGAAGGTGGCACGATTTAAAACATACCCAGCGTTAGAAGGTGGCTGATTTAAAACATACCCGCGTTAGAAGGTGGCGCGATTTAAAACATACCGCGTTAGAAGGTGGGCGCTTTGATTAAACATACCAGCGCATTAGAAGGTGGGCGCGCTGATTTGTGTCGTCGTGTTGGCGTAATGTAAAGTGGGACTATTGCCATACCATGATAGTTAATGTGTGGACATAAAGCGATGCAAAAGTTGAGTAGATGAGAATGCGACCATGTAAGTCGAAATCTAGTTCTTTACAGTGGACACTGACACGGTTGGGAACATGTAGTTTAGCATGGCGTCTTTGTCTGATCTCCAAACGGCGAAAGTGATTCTTGTAGTGAGTTGCGATCACGGAGGGCCGCTGCGAATCGCGCTCATAAATGTTGCGACTTCCCTGCTTTGTTTCGACTGTGAAGAACACTGTACTCAAATAAATTTATGAGTTTTGGGAAGGGAGTTGATTAGCGTTGACTTTGTAGCCGGTCTTGGTATTTGTATACCTGCTAACTCTGCTAACTCGGACGTAGCCTCTACCTTCCCGTCTTGTGACGTTAATGAAAACATTCGAAAATAATTTGTAGAAATGCATCTTAAAAATAAAACATAAAAATTATATCAATTTTGATGAAAATGTTTGTTGAAAATAATTTGCTTATAAAAATTCTGCACGTATATATATATCTCGTCGAAAGCGATGACATGCGGTGGAAACAAAGCAAACGTCTTATCCAAAATTCTTCCAATTTGAAGACTTGGTTGCCGATGGTTTTCCATGTTTATCGGCGTCCTCTGGCGGTGATCCCTTAAAAATGCCCGATTAATACGATATATGAGAATAGCGATCTTTTGAGCGGACAATCGAAGTCTTGTGTAGATTTCTTGCCACCTTATCGTAGGTGATCGGATGGAGTGCATTTTGTCTTTTTTGAGATAAAGGAGAAAATATTTCCTAATGGGTGGGGCGAAGCGATTTAGGCGCTACGTATCCCGTGAGGGAATCAGGTCGTGGCGTAGTTCATTACAAGTAAAAGGGATTGTAAGGATTTTCTAAATGGGACCCAGGCAGATGTGGCACCACGTATCCGCCAGGAATCGAGTCATAACGTAGTTCATGTAAGCAAAAGAGGATTGTAGGATTTTCTAAAAATGGGGACCAGCGGATGTGGCGCCACGATATCCACGGCGGAATCGGGTCATAACGTAGTTCATATAAGCAAAAGAGGATTGTAAGGATTTTCTAAAATGGGGTGCCAGTAGATGTGGCGCCCTCGTATCCCCGAGGGAATCGGGTCATAACGTAGTTCATATTACAAAGAAATGTGTTTTTGGGAGATTTGCGATCTAGGAAACCCGAGCATGGAGTTCTTCCAGTATCACTTTGAGCGCGCAATTTTACAACACAAGAAATGCATTACAGAAAAATCCTAAATGTAGTATCTTTCTTGCATCAGCGTTGATAGCTTTGTGGCCATACTTCAGATCATTTCAGCTAGAATTAATGCTCACCAAACACGGTGAACCATAAGGCCTTGCACGCGATTAGGTCGCAATTTTCCTTTAGCTTCATTTTGGTCGCGGGAATATTCGTTTTAGCACCAATTGGGATTCGAAAGTCCTTGGTTTTACTTTCTGCTGAAAGCCTGGCCATTCTGTTTTGATAAAGTTGTCGTAGCGGCGGATCGCTGATCGCTTTCATCGATGCGTCAATTGTTGTCTGGGTGCTGTATCCCGTTTCGCCGTTCATTTCGACGGATAATTCTCAAAGATGGTATTTCCACTTCGTTTGGTAACGACTTACGTTCCCATAGACGATAGATACGCGTTGCGGTAGAAGTCTGGCGAATGGTCGATATCCCAGTGCAAAAGCGGATGTTAAAGCGGTGTACTTGTAATTATCAATCATCTTTCGTAGTATTCTTTTAATGTTTTTTGTTGGGCAGCCATTGCTCGTTCATCCGAGGTCGGCAATTATGGAGATTGCGGTGAGTGATCTTAAACTTCGCGTATCTCATTCGTGATTCTTGTTGAGATTAGCCCGTTGTCCGTTATAATCGACTCGGGATTCCAAATCGACAAATGATGTTATTGCGGACAAAATCAACTACCACTTTCTTTATTCTTGACTTGTGGGGCGATCGATGCTACCGGCACTTTGTGAAATGATTGCCACTAGAATAAATCGTGTCCGTTTGATCACGGCGGGTTGATAGGGCGATGACATCTGCCCATTGCTGCGAATGGCGAGAGCTCGTCACATTGAGTTAGTTGGGGTACCTTGATTAGATAAGCGCCATGAATCGACATCGATGGCATCTTTGCACCGAAGTGGATGCAATCTGTTCCGTGGTCATCCAAAAGTATCCTACTCTTAGAATCTTAACTGCCAAAGTGAAGCCATTCGCGAGGCAGCACGCGTTCTCAGATGTATCTCTTGACTAAAGCTGCTTGCCTCTCGAGCATCAACACATCTTAACAAACCGAGATCTGGAGTCCTCGGATAAAGGATTTCTCCAGTTTAGGAAGAAATGGTTTGCTAACCTCCTAGTGTCCTCTTTGTATCTTTGGTTATGCCTTACGGATATTCTATCTTGAGATATCTCTTAATGTCATTGGTACGAGGCTTTCCATCCAACTCTCATCTATGTTGAAACAATATCTTGGTGATCCAGATAAGCTCACCTTGATGGGATCAATGGGTTCTTATCTGGATGTTGAATCATGGAGAGCAGGTGTTGCCGAGCATCCAGCGAACTTCGTTTTGAGTTAAAGTGGGATATCTTGAATTCTATCTTCTTTGAATTTTTTGCATAATTCTTTCCACGCAATCGCAGTAAGGAAGTATCTTCCGTTCTTGGTCGCCCATTCGCCTTGCACCGATGAATCAATAAGTCAGAATCACATATAACCAGCAGTTCTTGAATGTTATATCAACGGCCATTCTAAGTCCGAGTACACAATGGCTTTATATTCGCCATATTGTTGGTGCATGGAAATCGGAGTTTTCTTGAAATTGGGTAGTGTTGACTGATTAAAATCAAAGCTGCGCTCAATACCAACCCTTTGAAGTTTGCGGCTCATTGAAGAACATTCTCCAACCTTACGGTACTCTTCCGAGATGTCTTCTCCGACAAAGCGATTACCTCGCCGTCCGAAATAAGTCCAGGAGAGCATGTGTATTCTTCATCCGCGGGGTTTTCCGCCAAGATGGTCGGCTAGCGCTTGTCCTTTGATAGCCTTTTGGGTGACATATGATGCTCGAACTCCTTAGCAAGATTTGCCACTTTGCTAGCTTTCCGGTGGGCATGGGCTTCAAAGATGTATTTGAGCGGGTCCGTCGCCGAGATGAGATAAGTGGTATATGCAGGCAGATAATGTCTAAGCTTTTGTGCAATCCACGTTAAGGCACAACAAGTGCGTTCAAGCCAAAGTATCACCCAAATACGGTGTGAACTGCTTTGCCATTAGTATATGGCTGCTCTTCTTTCTGTTTGTCGTATTGTCAAAGCGCGCTCCAAATGCATTTTCAACACATGAGGATATAGCAAAGCGGCCTTAGTTGGAGGCACCAAAGCAGTGGAGTTAGACAAGTATTCTTTGATTCTATCGAAAGCTTGCTTGGCAATCAGATGTCCACTTGTAGCGGCGTCTTTCTTGATAGCTTGAATATTGGCTCACATATCGCTGGTTGATTGTGATATGAACCGCTTGATGTAGTTGAGGCGACCAAGGAAACCATTACGCCCTTCGACTCTTTGGAGGAGGCAAGTCTTGAATAGCTTTTTACGCCGAGGGTCCAATTCAATACCCCTTCTACTTACAATGAAACCTATGACTTCCAGGCGGACACCAAATCGCGCACTGCGGGATTTAACTTCAGTTATACCTGCTTCGGTCGGTCAAAAACTTCTAATCGTCCAGTGATCGAAGTCCTTGTGACTTGATAATAACCGCGTCATCCACGTGAGACTCTATTTCTTTGTGGATCATATCATGAAAAATGGTAGTCATGGCTCCTGCGTAGTGGCACTGCATTAGTCCGACGGCGTTCTTCGATAACGATTATACCCCAGGTGTAGTGAATCTTTGTCTTCTGCGTCTTATAAATCCGTGAGATTTGGTGGTAACGGCAAAGCAATCAACAAATGATTGTAATTCATGCTTTCTGCGGTTGTCAATGAGTATGTGAATATTTGGAAGAGGAAGTCATCCTTGGGGCCTTGTTGAGATCCAGATAATCCACGCCGCTCGCGTCTTTCCGTCTTTCTTTTACAGATAAAATGTTGGACCAAGTCGGGTATCTTGGCCAGAATGACCTTTGCGTCAGTGCTTGGACACCTCTTGCGACCCTTAAACTCAGGTCAGGGCTTGATTTTCCTTGGTTTTTGTTTCACCGGAGGGTAAGATGGATCGATAGGCAATCTATGCGAAACAATATCCGTGCTCGATCCTGGCGTCTCGTCATAAGACCAAGCAAATCGTCGATATATTGCCTCGAAAGATCCGTCAGTTCTTTCCTTTGTGGGGGTTCGGATGGGATTCTTGTTTCTTTTCATTTTTCTGCATCCCCCAAATTTATTGCCTCAGTTTCTTCTAAATTTGGCTTTGGTTTATTCTCAAAATGTTCCAATTCCTCACAATTCGATTCTTAAGTTGAGTCTTCCTCATACTCTTCGAAGTCCTGTTCATTGTTTGAATTTTGTTTGTTTGTTTCATTACATGTCACATATTGCCGACAAATTAGTTTGCATGCTGAAAGAGAAAAGAAAATTAGTAAACAAAACAAATTTTTAAATAGCAAAAGAAATGTGGATTTGTCATTTAAGCTTTCAAAAGATGGAGGCAAAACACATTAAACTGCATAAAATGCTGCGGTTCAGGCCTCAATTCATCGCATTTTTAATTAAGTACTAATACAATTTGGGTAGACATGATTGGAAAATAAAAAGATGGGAGTGCTCACTTGATTTTAGTCAACACGAATCAACCTTTGGAAATAAATAAGGCAAAATGAAACTCTGAAAAATGAAGAAAACCAAATTAGTATAAAGTGAGTAATTATTGATTTAAATAATATACCAGTGAAAGCAGAAAATAGCAAAATGATTGTAAGACAATTAAATGCATCCTAATATGCATGGGGCCTCCACCTGGGAGGGTAGCCTAAACCAGATATCTTGGGATTCTGACAGATTTGATCCAAATTTGCTAGCGCAATGCTTTGTCGGAAATGAGACAAAATGAATATCGACATTTTCCAATTGACATGTCATGATTAGTCTTGGATTAGTCTATCCTTATCACGCTACACATAATATGATGATTGGTCGTTGGGTTTGTGAGACCAGTAGACATCTTTAAGCGAGAATTGTGGAGTCGATACCAAGGATCGACCCACCAAGGTGTATCGTATGCATGACTTAAAATAAAGGGTGGTATAGCTCTCATCTTAAATTTTCTAAGATTTGGTGACTAGACACAAGGTTCGAGCGGACTACTCGAGTGAGAAGGCTACCCCGCCACCGGATGGTCCGGTCACTCCATGCATCACGCCGACTCTCCTAAATTTTGGTAGATTGAAGAAATTTACGAGTGCACAAAACACACCTCGCGTGTAGTGTGTGATAGTGTCAATTTTCAGTGGAAGAAATATGAATGAAATGCCAATTTAAGATAGCGGTAAAAATATGGAAATTAAAGCGATTATGCATGCAAAAATTTCACAAAGGAAACAAATCAAAGCATTACATCAAACAAAGAGTTGAAAGTAAGCACAATTATAATTAACTGAATTTTGCTATGGTTAAGAACACGAAAAGTTCCCCAGTGAAATCGCCATCTTTGTAGCGCCCTATTTTGACCTCGCTTTCGGGTCAAAGCGGGATGAGCGTGTTCAGGTGATTCCTGGGGTAAAAGGTTGAGGAGTCGCCACCTAATTATCTTTTACGGTGAATTAGGACACCTAAATATTAAACTAAATCTTTGTCATCTAACTCCAATTTTAAGGTCTGCGAAACTAGTGAGATTCTAGGTAAGGGTTCTTTATTATCCTAAAGGGAAGGGGTTAGGCATCCTTTAAGATCCGCTAACTTGCGGTTATCCGGTAAAACTCAGGTTAATTATTACTAGAAAAAATGCATGTTTAAAGCATGAAGTTAAAAGATGTTTTGCAAATAATTAATAAAAAAAGGGATGCATTTTAAAAGATAGATGAATGTAGAGATTTTTCAAAATATGCATTTATATGATATCTAAAGGGAAATACATGTAGAGTTGAAAAAATATGTATTTTGACAATTGATAGTAAAACAATTTATTTATAATGCCAAAGAAGTAAAATTTTGGGAATCATTGAATTGTAAATTGACAAAAGATAAACTTATTCGTTATGATTAATAAAGCAAATAAAAGATGACAAAAGTTGTTTTGAAAATCTTGAATACGCATGACGAGCCTAAAATAAATAAACTAGCGAAGGATTTCTAAGTTTGAGCCTACAAATAAATAAAGCTGTACGGGTTTCAAATCTTAAACTAACCTATGAATAAATCCTAAGTTTGCCTATTCTGACATTTCAATAATTTACATAAGTGCGATAAATAATATTACAATACGAGATAAATTTGAATTAAAGAAAGAAATAACAATAAATAAACTCAGGAATAATTGCCTTTATTTACTTTGGTCCTACAAGTCGTCAAGAACAAGCGGTTAGAAAGCAGTTCAATACAAATAACTTCATATCCTATTCAAAAGCGATTGAATGTTTTGATCAGCGGAGCTCAGACTTAAATTTTGAAAAAGAACATTCCAATCACGTCGTAGTGCAAACATATGACTAATGTAGTTTATTTTGATTGCCTCGCCTACTAACGTGTCGGTCTCGGGTGAAATAGAAAAGATCACTATAATCACGCTGGTCGTTTGCAGAATATATAACTTGTTGGTTATTTTAGTCACCGCCTACTAAACATGTTGATCTAGGATAAAAAGGTTTAAGTCTTCATCCTTGCCAGTTATATTTAGTCTTTTGCAACTGTAGGCCTGAAATCGCGGATATTTTCATCGACGATGTAGTATCGTGTTCAAATCAGTAAATAAAATTGGAGCAGCTTGGCGGCGGCGATGATAGCGATAGCGAGAAAAAGCGAGCGGAAAAACAATTTGAAAATGGCCAGCGATATTCTAGTTTAAAAGCGATGAAAACATAGAGAACAAATATTTGAATCTTTGAAAGCGATGGCGAAATAGAAAGCAATGTTTGAAAAATCGGTGTTGATTTAAAAGGTAAAATGATAAATGATAAAGCGATGTCGAAACAAGCAAGCGGAAAAAAGCGCCCGAACAGTCATGATTTATTCGAAAGCGATAAAACAAGAAAAATATCCGTCAAATTTAAGCGATAAACTTAATAACAATAATACTATATGATTATGCGGATGTCTAAAGCAGTTAAACTAAAAAAGCGAAGCGAAAAGAAAGAAAAGCTCGGTTCGAATTCAATTTAAACGGCCTTGATGCGATATTAATAAAGCGATTAAAAGCGATGTCAAAGAAGCGGCGGTGAGCAATTTAAAATACGGCGAGTTAAATTAAATATCGAATCGGTCGACTAGGCCAATCGATGGTCATACCGAATCGGTTGATGCATTTGAGGATAACGACAACAAGAATATGAAATCGAATTAAAAATGTTCGTCGAATCGGTAGACCGACCTGTCGATGACGACGGATCGATGATCGAGCTGAATCGATTGACACGAAATCTCGGATAACTGATAACAAGAATATGAAATCTGAGAAATAAATGTTCAAATCGGAGACCAGGATCGATGATCCAAGCTTCGAATCAGTTCAACACCAAGTCGGATAACTTGATAACAAGAATATGAAATGCAGAATGCGAAAATGTTCAAATCGGTCGACTGACCAAGGGTGACGACCAATTGGAGTTTCAACGGGAATCAAATAATTTCATCAATTTGAATAACCAATGATAATGCTAAGCAATCACGAAATTTGGAAATTTGTCAGAATTCGAGCCCAGTCCGTCGATAACTTGAAAATCAGTGATCCAAATCAAATCTTAACACCAAATTGATAACCAACATACATAATATGAAATGCAAGAATTTGGAAAATGTTACAGGCAGAATGACGGTCGACTGATCTGACTCCGAAATCGGTGAAGAAAATCGAGAATCAAAGGGGATGACAAACCTTTTTGGACTTGATTCTGATGAACAAAGAAGCCAAAATGCTTTAAGCTTCGAAAGAACACAATAAAGTATTTTATGTATATTAAAATCCTTCCAAAATCTCTTTTTCTTCTCCCAAAATTCCTCCTCAAATGAAGAACAATCACGGGTATTTATAGGTGGATTCCCCACAAAATCGAGTTTGAAATTAATTAAAGGTAAAGATTTCGATTTTGGAAGCGGATTTTAGGGGTATGGGCGTGGTCAAGTGATTCGGAGTTAATTGGTGGCAGGGGTTGGTGTTGGCGTGGGAGTGACCAGTGGCCGACGTCTGGTCGCCGGTATGGGTCGGGGCCCGGAGGTCACGGCGGATGGGAGCCTTTAGGCTTAGGGTTTGAGAATTTTTTTGGATTTTTATTTGTTTGAGGGATTAAGAGGGGGAATGGGTTTGGGAGGCTGACTGGTCGGAGTGGTGAGTGGAGCTGGCGGGTGGGCTTTGGTGGATTTGGGTATAAGGAATGGGTTGGGTTGATAAGGGAAGAGGGTTGGTCGGTCCAGGTTGGGCTTGGTGAAATTGTTTTTGGGGTTGAGTTTTTTGTTAGGGAAATAAAGATGGTTGTTGGGCTTCGATTTTGGGCTGGCCGGTTGGGCTGAAAAATAAAAGGGGGAGTTGTGTTGTTGTAGAAATTATTTTGGGTTAGGAGATAAAAATGGGTTATGGATTTAAAAATATATAAGAGGGGTTTAATATTAAAAAAAATATATATGTTAAAAGATGTGAATTATTTAAAATAACATAACGATGTGATAATAAAAATATAATATTTACGAAATGTTTAATGCTTAAAAAAAAAAGGAAATGCGATGCAATTTTGTGAGAATAAATAACATAGAATTTTCGGATAAACATGATTATTATAAAATGCAAATGATATAAAATATCGAATAATAATAATAATACGAAGATATACACATATATGCCTATATTTTAAAATTATTTTGAAAGTGCCAAAATATTAAAAATTAAAAATTATAAAAGATGGGACAAAATTGGATGTCAACAAGTTTTACAAAGGGGGAGGGGAGGATCGGGATTGGGATGGGTCGGGGCGGGTTGGGTCGGGTCGGGGCGGGGGCAGGTTGAAGCTGGTAGGGCCCGGGCGGGACGATCCAAGGTCCCGTCCCAGTTTCGAATCCCGACATCGTAAATTTTTTTTTTAGGGAATTGGGGCGGGGTCGGGTCTAAATCGGGCCAACCCAGCCCACTGGACAGCCTTATGCCAAACTCAAGTGAAGTTGGCTTTAAATGCCAAAAATTGTTCCATTAAAATCATTTCTTTCCTCCTGCAAATATAACTTTTGTAGCATTCAAATTTAGAAAAGCTCTATACAATTCCATTTAACGAACATCAAATTGCAAGAAACAAATATTTTGTACGTCTCCAAATGATTGTGATTTGTGTAGCGATTATACACAGTAATTAAGGAATGTTTATATACCTGAATTCTCTCACACAATTCAGGTAAAACATAAAACGAAAAAGGTTGTACAACTGAAATTAAGTCAAAATAATCAGAAAAATGAGCAGCAACTTCAATCTTCTCTGTTCTCATTTTCCGGCCCCCGGAGATTCATTGGCGTCGGTTCTCCCGCTTTGGAGTTTGTCGGAGAAGCGTGGCGGTGCTCCAGTGAAGCTTGGGTGATCGCCAAGTGGGAAGGAAAAGAAATAGAGGACAAAGTGAGAAAGTAGGGTTTAACTAAATTTATCTTTATTTTGGCCGAAGAGTTCTTTCGGGTCATTTACTTAAACTTTGAACTTTTTTGGGCCTTTTCTTTTCCCTATATTTATGATACTTTTGGGCCTCCAAGCATGCGTGCCACGTCAATAAAAGTGTTTTTTTGCGTGGATTGGCTGGTCTTTCATTTTGGCCCCTCTATTTGTTGGTTTTTAAGTTTTGCCGCTACTTCTCATTTAATGAAAGTTTGTGGGCCAAAGTATCTTTATTCATTGGGGAGATTCTGGGTTCTATCCTCAGCAGAGTCAATGATAATAATAATTACGCAGGGCGTAGATTTCTATGAACTTATGCGTATTCGCTATGTAGTTATATAGAAACTATGTCTTAAGGAATAATTTTGTAGGATAACTTAAATTTCTGCATAACTATGCCGGACAATGCATATTCTACATAACTATGCCTTAAGACATAATTTCTATGTAGTTACTAGTTACATAGAAACTATGTCTTTTGTAGGATAACTTAATTTCTAGAGAACTACGCCTTAAGGCATAATTTATATGTAATTTTGTGCGAATAAGCATAGTTTCTATGCAACCTTTGCCTTGCGATTTTTTTTTTTTACTCTGCCAGGGTTCGAACCCAAAATTCGATTTTTTTTGGCATCAGAAATATTTTCGATCACTTTAAAGTACATGTTAAATATACACAATATACACATATATTGTGTATATTGGTCTCAGTTGTGCTCTCGGTTTTGGCTAAGTTGTACCGTGTAATGTTGGTAAATACTTAGTATCCTAGTTTAAGTAATGTTATAATGTAATTAGTATTGTACACTTACCATAATAATTGTATTACCATAAATGTATAGTTAGTATCCAAGTAAAATAATATTTTAGAAATAAAATAGGAATAACATTCTCCTATTATGAAAATATGTAACTTGTATATATAGTCTTTCAATTAATGAAAATAATTAAGGAGATTATTTCTTTCAGTATCGAAGGACAAAAATTAAATACCACCCTGAAATAGAGCCGTTCTTGCGAATGACGACCAAAAATATGATTTACCGCTAATAGATAGTTATAGTAAATGACTTTTTTATTATAAAATTTAAAAAGTTACTTCATTATACAATTTTTAATAATTAAATAATGTTTGTGCAACAAAATAAGAAAGTATGACTTTATAACACCATTCCAACAGTGGAGTGACCATATAGATAATCAACTCGTGTGTAGGCCCTGCTTAGGGGTGCAGATCAAGAACAAGGAACCCCGCCGATAATTTTGACCTGTAGATGGGGAGAATGTCTTAGAAAATGAATTTATCTTTTTCTGCAATATACACACACAAGTAAAAGAGATTAATTGATCATTATAAATATAATTTTGACTTATGAGTTCAAGGTCGATCCCACATTGAACTTACGCTTAGCTATAACTAAGTAATATCACTAAGAAATAAATTCAAACAAACTCTCTAAGTTATAAAAAGTATTATTTTTGTTTTGAAATTGAATAACTAACGAATGATATACTAACAAGAATAATCAACTAAAAGATAAAGGTGTATTACTTCTCCAATTATCGAAATGGGTGTAAAAAATATTGTTATATTCCAGGCGACTTAGTTTTGTCACGCTCCCAAACTAAAGTGAGATGTTCCAACTATTACTACTCGTTGAGTGAACTTCAGTTTAGTTGGCGGATGACTATTAATAAACTTAGCATAATAAAAAATGCTACTAGAATCTGTAATTAATATAATCTGAAAAACTATATCACGAATATAACAGAAGAATATCTGAAAGCTAAACCCAATATCAAGTCATGAGTCTCTAAGGACTGAAATTAAAACGCATAGTTCACGAGATATTTTTTGAGAATAATAAAAATACCTAAAAGTAACATACGCTGAAAAATAATAGCTAGTGTTAAGAAGAATCAACTGAGCTTACCAACTGGATCTATTAATGCATGACTCTAGCCACAAATCTCATTTTCAGCGATCTCAACACATGCCACGCGACTTAGCAAGCCCAAACGGGCTAAGTACCTGCTACTGTGGGGTAGCTGACCCTAGTCTCTTATAGAACTCACACTTTTTGGAGGTATACCTACAAGCATGGGATAGCCATCCCAGACCCGACTCTTATGATCGGGGAGGTTGGCTACTTCTTCCTTCTGAGTGTGTTTATATTATTTGAGTCTAAACAGAATTTAAGAGATACACAACATTACACACATAACAAGTAATAAACATGTGAATTCACTGATGTGAGTGGATTGACTGTTGTGACTGATGTGAGTGGTTCGCCTGCTGCGACTATAGTGATTGGTAAGCCTACTAAGGGATTGGACCTATCTAAAATTGTGAGCACTAGTGTTAATGTTAAAATTATGATGGAAGATGTTCATCTCGCGAACACTCTATGCTTAGTTATTTCTTCCTTATAACAACAACATATTTCCTGCAGAGGTTAGGCTGCAAGATATATTCATATATATTTCAAACATAATTTACATGTAGAGGAGATAACTACTGAAAGTAGACTTACAAAATTGGAAAATACAGGGAGGTTTCCCTTTCGGGAAGCCCCGGTAAGCTTAGCCGCTTACTGAAAGCAAAAAAGCTGACTATTATCGAAAAACGGGGGTTGTTTATACAAATGGGTAAGAAAGAGAGGGGAGAGAGATTCCTTGCATTTTGGTTTCTGTCTGTCTCTTTTTGTGTCTTTCTTTTTCTTTTGAGTCTGGTATTTATAATGTCTGGCGGACTTCTTTCTTCGGACTTCAAAATGAATTAAGAATCTTTCGAGTTTTCTGCCGGGTGCGCTGTGGGCCCCATCATCACGTGAAACTTTAAAAAGTTACTTTATCATTTTGTCGTAGATTCCTCGTGTCGCGCATTATTTTTCTTCTTTAGCTTTATGTCTCTATCTTATCGTCTGCTTTATTCGTCTTTTGCGTCGCTATCATTTTGTCAGTCTGCTGCTTTAGAGAAATATATGGGTCTAAAAACTGTGCTTTCTGCTACGTGTCTAGATTATACAGTGCAATTGAGTCGAAACTCATTCCTGAATCATAATCGTTTGGGTCTTGAGCATCATGCGTGTCTTGGACATCGTTGTCTGAAACATGTTCTTCATTTTCATTGTCTGAATTTTGATCTTGACTATCTACCGGTAACTGTGATGAAGACATTATAGGTGGATTTACATGTTTGTCTTGTTCGGTACCTTTGTTCTGGGTAGTGTCTTTCTGAAGAATTCTTGCTAGTGTTTCTTCGACAATTTTTTCTATATATTTATTTTTTTTCTTTTTTAACATAGTAGTTCTATTTCTTGAAGATGATCATTGATTAAATGTTCTAGGAAGTCTTCGTCTAAGTTGAGAGGAATTATCTTCCTCACTTTCACTTTTTGGCAAAGTGACAGCCCTCAACGGATTTGAGAAGTCTTTACCGCAATCGTTTGCACCGGACTAGCTGTACATTTATCCTGTACAGTGGATTTGTTTGCATTCAGAAGGGAACGCATACCTGTCTCATCCATTTTAATCTGAGATGGAGAACTCTGTTTCTGAATTTCTTTCTGCTTTTGACTGTCTTGTAATTTTTGTTCTAGCAACTGTATTTGTTCTGAGAGTCTGGTGTTTTGTAGTATGAGAGTCTCTTTAGTCTGATTGAGGCGTCTGACTGTCTCGGTCATTGTGGAACAACGATCGCAAAAAATAATTTTATCAGTATCTTTCTGAATATTGTATTGAGGGGTTTTGTTTGGATTTTGTCTAAGAGCTGGAGAGATATAGTAGTTTGGTCCAAGCACTCCTCTAGTATAGTCTAGAGCTTCATTAAAATCATTAAAGCCTTTAAAAGTGGGTTTTTAATATCTTAATGGAGTCTAATACTTCTAACCACATTTGGAAAATTCTGTTAGTTTTTCCATGTACTACTACGTAAAATTTAAAACGTTTGTCTTGATTTTTCTCAGTAAAGTATTGACATAAACAGTTTAAAGTTGCTACAAAGTGGCTAGAGTCTTTTCTGTTATGAGATATCCATAAATTGTTTGTTAAGCATTTTTGTTGTTTGTCTACTATGAATAGAACATTTAATCCATAAATTGTCTCTCAACTCAGACGAAGACTTCCCATAACATTTAATCAATGATCATCTTCAAGAAATAGAACTACTATGTTAAAAAAGAAAAAAAATATAGAAAAAATTGTCGAAGAAACACTAGCAAGAATTCTTCAGAAAGACACTACCCAGAACAAAGGTACCGAACAAGACAAACATGTAAATCCACCTATAACGTCTTCATCACAGTTACCGGTAGATAGTCAAGATCAAAATTCAGACAATGAAAATGAAGAACATGTTTCAGACAGCGATGTCCAAGACACGCATGATGCTCAAGACCCAAACGATTATGATTCAGGAATGAGTTTCGACTCAATTGCACTGCATAATCTAGACACGTAGCAGAAAGCACAGTTTTTAGACCCATATATTTCTCTAAAGCAGCAGACTGACAAAATGATAGCGACGCAAAAGACGAATAAAGAAGACGATAAGATAGAGACATAAAGCTAAAGAAGAAAAATAATGCGCGACAAGAGGAATCTACGACAAAATGATAAAGTAACTTTTAAAAGTTTCACGTGACGATGGGGCCCACAGCGCACCCGATAGAAACTCGAAAGATTCTTAATTCATTTTGAAGTCCGAAGAAAGAAGTCCGCCAGACATTATAAATACCAGACTCAAAAGAAAAAGAAAGACACAAAAAGAGACAGACAGAAACCAAAATGCAAGGAATCTCTATCCCCTCTCTTTCTTACCCATCTGTATAAACAACCCCCGTTCTTCGATAATAGTCAGCTTTTTTGCTTTCAGTAAGCGGCTAAGCTTACCGGGGCTTCCCGAAAGGGAAACCTCCCTGTATTTTCCAATTATGTAAGTCTACTTTCAGTAGTTATCTCCTCTACATGTAAATTATGTTTGAAATATATATGAATATATCTTGCAGCCTAACCTCTGCAGGAAATATGTTGTTGTTATAAGTATGTTTATTACTATCATGAAGTTTATTATTACAGTTAGAATCATGAACTCGATATGCTTAGGCATAGTTATTCTTTGAACTTAGTATATGGTTATCTTTTAAGCTCTATAATGACCTCAATGGATTAGCCTGTAAATTCCTACGTCAACGGTGGTTGACGATATGGCCTTTGATGTCCGCTGAAGGACTGTGTTGGCCTGAAAATTGGGTGTGGCTAAAGACGATTGTCATATTTAGGGTAAGGTTTAAAAGAAGAGATGAACAGTTCAAAGGAAGAAATAACTAAGCATAGAGTGTTCGCGAGATGAACAGTATATAAGAACTCACATGACTGGACATACTAATTTTTCTACGTAGTAGGCTCTCTTGTATTTTTGTAGATAAGGTTATAGAATGTATTTGTTCTAGGTGATTACGTAGGTCTTCGTAATGGCTGAGTAATTCAGCTTGGGTAAAAAGTTTGGACTTTACTAACTCTAAAAAGGAGCGTAGAGCTCTTTCTGCTAACTAAGCATAGAGTGTTCGCGAGATGAACAGTATATAAGAACTCACATGACTGGACATACTAATTTTTCTACATAGTAGGCTCTCTTGTATTTTTGTAGATAAGGTTATAGAATTTATTTGTTCTAGGTGATTACGTAGGTCTTCGTAATGGCTGAGTAATTCAGCTTGGGTAAAATGTTTGGACTTTACTAACTCTAAAAAGGAGCGTAGAGCTCTTTCTGCTAATATATATGTGGTTGTAACTTTACCTTTCCTTCTCCTAGAATTATTCCTAAGAAGTTTATGTATTTTTTACATAACTCCATTTTCTTCTTACTTATTATAATTCCATTACTAACAAATAATCTAAACATTATCTGTAAGTGTCCAAGATGTTCAGTCATATTATTACTAAATACTAGGATGTCGTCTACATATACTAGGACAAATCTTTTATATTCCCCAAAAATAAAATCCATTTTTCTTTGGAAAATTGGTGGGGGCATTTTTTAAACCAAACGGCATGACTAACCATTCAAAATGTCCTTCTGGACAAGTGAAAGCAGTACATTCTATAATGTCTTGGTGCATTTTTACCTGCCAGTATCCTGACTTACAATCAAATTTACTAAATATATTTTTACCTTGTATTCTATTAATGAGTTCAGTTTTATCTGGTAATTTATATCCGTTTTTTCTAGTATTATCGTTTAGTCTTTTGTAATTTATTACCATTCGAGTTTTTCCTCTTATTATTTCTGAGTGATTTCTAACTATAAAAGCTGATGATCTGTGTTTAGAGGTAGATCGTCTTATTATTCCTAATTCTAGTAGTTCTTTAATCTGTGATTGAAAATCTTCTAGGTCTTGATTTGTTGCCTCTATTGACGCGGTTTTAATAATGTATTCTGGATTTATTATTTCTAATTTACAAAGTAATTTGTTGTTGTTCCAGTGTTTTAATGGTTTCTCCCCTATTATTTCTAATTCATCTAATATTTTTATTATGTTGTCTAGATCTGTTTGATTTTTTATTATTCCTATTTTGTCTATTCCGTTTCTAAAGTTGTAAAAATCCGTTTCTATATCTATTAGTGTATAATTTTTATCTATTATGTCATCTTCTTCTTGAATTTCTTCTAGAATGAGGTTTCTATTGCTAGTTTTGCTACAATATTTTTCTCCGTTTTTACAGTCTTGACAACAGCTGTCATCTACTCTATTTTGTAGGTTTACTGGAGAAACTTGGAGAACTTTCGTCTCCGTTTTCTGTGTTTGTACAGGGGTGTATGTGCTATTTTTTTAAAAAGTAACACCATCTCTTGTGATAGTACAACTTCCATTATTATTTAACAAAAAATCTAGTCCTATAATGAAATCTGTATTTATGTTTAAATCCCTTACCCAAATTTTATCTATTGTATAACTAGGGTTATAAAATTTTGAGCAGGTATTGATAAAACTTATTGAAGCTTCCTGGAGATAATGGTTGTAAATATTATGTGTCCCATCCATCTGCATGGCTGAAACCGGCCTATCTAAAGTTTTAACTAGATTATTAGGGATTATCTTTTTATTCAAAATACTCTTTGTACATCCCGTATCTACGAGGGCTAGAATTGTAATCTCATAATCTTTAATTCTAATTTTGGTTAACAATTTTAATGATCCGAATTTCTTATCCTCATTAAAAACCAAGGTTTTATAATCTTCAGTGTTCATTAGTTCTCAAGACTTTTCTGTAATTACTTCATCATAAATTCCTAGCTGATTTTCTTCAGTAGTAGGATCATTCTCTTGTTCTTTCTGTTTTCCTTTTTCTAATTGGAAAAGTCTAGTTTCTAAAGTGTTTACTCTAGTTTCTAAAGTCATCATTCTTACTGATAGGATTATGTCTTCTGGTATCTTTTTTATGGTGTCCTTTGGGCTTATTAAGATGTTAAATTCCTTCTGGAGGCATTCTATGCATCCTTCGAGGAAGCAATTTTTACACTTGGCCTTTTTACTTTTGCTAGGGAACCATTTACAGAGGCAGCAAGCATTGCTGTCTAGTCCTTTATTTCTTTCAAAAATATGCTCACAGTCTATTTTTATGTTTACTAAATTATTTATATTGTTAAAATCTATATCTAGATCTAAATGTTCCATTCCTATCTCATTAATTAATTCAGTAGCTTCGGAATCAGAAGAATCTATCTTGCTACTTTCTCATGTTTCTATACTCACTACTGAGTATATACTTTCTGTGTCTGACATGTATTCGTTTACATTAATTAAAGTTTCTTGGAAATCCTCTATTAGTTGAGAATTATGAGTATTATTGTTTATCCTCTTTGGACAGGTATTTGCTAAATGTTCTACGCTTCCACAAGTGAAACATTCTAACTTATTTTTGTAATTTCTATCCGTTCTGTACTTTCTTATATGTCTGTTTTTGTGTAGATAGGGTTTTTTAGCTGAGAATTTTCTTAAAAAATATTTTTTCTTTTTGTACCTATCATAGTCTTTATATCCGTATTTATTGTATCTCTTCTTATACTTGTAATTTCTCTTTTTAGGTGGGTCTTTATCATAGCTTTGAGTTGTATATATTACGCTCTTACAGAAATTTAATTCATTTTGCTTTAATTGTTTCTGTATTTGTAAGTGAGTACATTTTTCCTGTAAAATGTCCATCACATGTTGTATTCTGTCTCCTATTGACCACTTTATATTTGGGTTTTGTATTACCCCATCTCTTTTATTCCATCTTTCTTCTATTTCTCTACCTAGAGCTCCTAGTAGTTTATTAAATAGTTTCTTTCCTAGTTCTTGATCAAATGAGTTTCCACTAATTGTACAGTAGTAAAAGAAATCATTTAAGAACTTCTTTATGTACACCCAGTTACTTATACTCAATTGTTCTAGTTTAATTAAAGCATTTCTCTGTAATATTACGAGGCCACTGTTTGGGTCTTCTCCTGTAATTAAAGTGTGTATCTTATTAGTAAAATTGTATGGGTTTGCTCCCATGGTTACTAATTGTTGGAATTCATTTTGGAAGTCTATTTTATAAGCCTCCCATAACTCTTTGGTTGATTCTCCTAAGAATGTTTCTAGGTATTTATACATTGTTTCGGCATCTGTTTCTACGTAGTTTTGTATATAGTCTGCTACTACTATTCCTTCCACAAGTCGATTACAGAGTTCCATCGTTGTGGATCGTGAGCTGCTATATTTAGTATTTCCCCCTATTTCCTCCTTCTTGGAGAGTAATAGGTTCTTCTAATGGCATTCTTCTGCCTGAGGGTTTTACCTGTTCTATAGGTTCACCATTAGTTCTATATACTCTTCTCCTAGGTACATTTTCGGTATTTGTATTTACCGTATATTGTTCTCCGGTTGTTCTTTGGAATGGGCTAGAGCTTGACGCACTAGTTTCCATTAACTCTTTTTGGCTTATTACTGAATTTGTTTCGAAATCGTCTTCACTAAGGATAAGATCTTTCCAGATTTCTTCAAATGTATCTGTTTTTGTTTTTAAAGTCTGTTCTTTTTTATACCCTGAATTGTCAGTCCTTATTTCGCATAACTTAAAATGATCTATAGCTTGTTCTAAATCCATATGGTCTATTTTACATCCTTTACATCTGAATAACATCCATGGTTTTTCCTTTTTCAGGCGTTTAGCTTCTTCTATGGCGATGTTTACTTCATAGCCTTCTTGGATTAATTCTATATTCATAAACGTAGTTTCTGTTATTTCTTGTTCATCTACTGTACTTTCTTCTTCACATTCTTTCTGTGGAATGTAATTATAGTCTGTGAATCTTATCGAGGTTTCTCCTTTTGGATTTGTGTAAACTAGATGAGATTCGGGTTGTAATATTTTTTTCTTTGTACCAAATTGTTCTAACTTCCATTCCAAACCTGCATATTCTTCAGGTTTTACTTTTATAGGCTTAATTAAATTTATTCCTTTATTACTCATTAGTTCTACTACATCGTTAATTTTTATTTTAAATTTCGTATTACTATTATCTGTCATCTTTCCTAAGAATCCTAAGCATAAAAGTAGATTATTTCCACTATGCATTTCTTCGTATCCTTTTGTCTGTATTCCTATTTTTATATGTTTTCCAAATTCTGTTAAGTTCATTAAGAAGTCTGGGCTAATATAAAATATTCCTCCATTATCTGTCATGTCTATTTCAGTCATTCCTATAATAGATTTCTTCATCTCTGTCCATCTATCATCATAGATTACTATCAGGACTTTACTTCCTAAATTTTTTCTTGTTAATCCCTTTATTCCTACGACCACTAATCCCATATGCATGAGAGTTTTGGTGGTTCTCTTTATTTGTTTTAGAGATTCTAAACTTATTAAGCTTATATTGGCAGCTGTATTTCCTAATATTGACAATTGCTCTTCTCTATAATGCCTATATAATTGAGCTGTTGACGAAAATTGTCTAGTATTGTATAGAGTTTTTGGGTTTAGTAGTTTTAATTGATTTTGTTGGAAAATACTAATGTCTCGATCTACATTTATTACTTCACTAAGTTGTCTATTATTTTCTTCAGGTGTTCTTCTGTTTAATAATCGAGATATAAAACTATTTCCTATTCTGTCTTCAGAAAAACTTAATCTTGGTCTTTCGCTTTCGTTTCTTGATCTAGCTGGAAAAATGTCCATTTTTTTGGCTTTTTAATTATTCTTTCTCTTTGAGGGGTTATTTCCACTCTTTTTAATTGATCAATTAGTTCGTCTACCTGTTTATCTTTTGATACCTCTTTATCTTGTTCTCTTGCTATTAGGTAAATACGCTCGCTTAATACGTCTAGTCTTGATGTTAATGTATCTATTTTTCTGATAATGTCTAAAATTAAAGATATTGTAATAATATTTTATTTTAAAAGTATTTGATCTGATTTGGCGTTAGGTGTATATTCTTTATAGTCTAAAGGTAGCGGTATTGATTTTTCTATTATTTTTAAAGCTTCTTCTTGAAATAAACTCAATTTGCTCATGAAAGGGTAATTTCTTTTAGTTCTTGAATTGTTTCTTCTAACTTATTGATTTTATTTGTTAAACTTGTTAAATCTTGCTTAATTCTATTTATTTCTTGGGTAGTTTGGATTCTATACTTATTAAATTGTTTTTTAATAAAGTCTCTAAATCTTTCTTTGTAGATAATTTTTTTAAATCGCACTTATTAACTAGAGTATTTATATATTCTAGGTTTTGTTCTGACTTTTCAAATATTTTCTTTTGTTTAATCTGCGTTGCTTCTAATTTTTCTAAAGTTATAATATGGTGATTATTATTTTCTTTTATGTTCTCACTTAGGTTTATAATTATATCTACTATAGTATTTAATTGTTTTTCTTCACTATGTAGTATATGGTCTCCAGTACTAAAATTACACTTTACGATATTGTGATCTGTTAAAATTCTATATTTCTTTTCTGGAGTTATTCTTAAATCTAAATATTCTAAGTGTTTTAATGACTCTATTTTCTTTATCCTAAAGGTATTGTTATTTTATTAATTCTAATCTGGAAATTTATACTATCTCTAGAGTATGTTATATCGCTTTGTATTCCTTGTAATTCCCACTCTATATGGGAGATTAATTCTTTACTAATTTTTCTACGTAGTAGGCTCTCTTGTATTTTTGCAGATAAGGTTATAGAATGTATTTGTTCTAGGTGATTACGTAGGTCTTCGTAATGGCTGAGTAATTCAGCTTGGGTAAAAAGTTTGGACTTTACTAACTCTAAAAAGGAGCGTAGAGCTCTTTCTGCTAATATATATATTTTCTTTCTTTTTATATCTCTATATAAAAGCCACTGATTAAAGCGAATCTGTTTTACGAAAGGTAGGGATCGCATTAATATGGTTTAAACCTTTTTTGGTCTTTTACGGTCTTTCTATGCTTTAGGTGTTCTATTAACTTATATTCTAAATGTGATATCTTATCTATTAATTCTAATAGTCTTAAAGGGTTCTCTTTACTAGTATTTAGGCGAATATACTCTGGATACAGATTACTTAGTTCTTCTTTAACTTCTAAATAAGAGTCTTTCATAAACTGGTCCTAAAATCTTAAGCTCTGATACCAAATAAAGGGGGGGTGTATATTTCAATAAATTTGTTTCAATAGAGGGGGTGAGTATAGGTGTGTATTCACTGATGTGAGTGGATTGACTGTTGTGAGTGGTTCGCCTGCTGCGACTATAGTGATTGGTAAGCCTACTAAGGGATTGGACCTATCTAAAATTGCAAGTACTAGTGTTAATGTTAAAATTATGATGGAAGATGTTCATGATGAAACAACCTACTAGAGAACTGTTGTTATCTGTTACGTATTGGATCCTAACCCTCTCAAATAAGTAATGGATGGTTACTTTAACAAAATTTTGAAAGGGCATGATGTTGATAAAGTTACATAGGTGAAAAGAGGTGTATTTCTGGTGAGATTTCACAATATGGAGGACAGGGAGAAGGCAGTAGAAGAGGGTATTCATATGTTTGATAGGAAGCCAATTATTATGAATCCATGAAAACCTGACATAAAAGTCACTAAGAAAACAGTTGACAAAGTCTCAATTTGGATTACACCGATTGGTTTGGACATCAAATATTGGGGAAAAACTAACTAGTCAAATATAGCCAACCTTGTTGGGAATCTTATTAAAGAAGATAGAGCAAGAAATTATATGAGTCTGTACTGAATCTAATAAATACACACAATTAGAAACATAACAAGTAATAAACATATGGATTCACTGTTGTGAAATATGTGTTCATATTATTTGAGTCTGAACTGAATATAAAAAATGTTGGATATGTAAAGCACGTACGGGAATAGTAAATAACTATTACAGTGATAAAAAATGATAAGCAACAAAGATTAAAACAACAAGTTGTCAATCTCTTGATCTTGCATTGGAACTTCAAAATATGGATCTTGTATTCAGAAATACAAGAACATGAACTGCTACACTTGTGGATTGTAGAACCGCTGAGAATCCGAAAGGTTAGAGTTCTTTGAGATTCAAGTTCACACCTGAAACACTTAGCAACCAATTACATAATCACAACACCACCAGCTAAGTCGAGAGATGACTCTCTGTCTTTAAGACAAGATTGCCCCCGTATATAGGCTTTACAGAAGTGTATCAAATGTGCAAAGCCTACACAAATGATCCCAGAGAAGAACACGAATAATGAAGATTGCTAAGAGAAGGATTTCTTATAAAAAAAAAATTGATCTCTTTGTTGTGTTGTTAACTTGTAAGTATGTTCATATGTTCCTTTCTATTCATCTATAGAATTGAGCCAAAGGCCTCAATTTATAGGTGTGCAAGATTGCCTTTCAAATGCCCTATAATGGCATTCAATTGTCATGTAATGAATGACATTTAACCCCCAAGTAATGCAGCAACATAATGGTGGAAGTAATGACCATTATTGGGTGGATTCAATGCCATTGAAACCACCTCAACAACCAAACCTTTGGAATTCCGTCGAGCAGTCACTGTCAATGAAGCGTCGCGGCTCTGCCACATTAGCATTGCGGTGCTAATTCAACCAGAAACTCACGATACTCACTGCCAATTAGGAATCGTGGCACTGCAAGGGGGCGCCGCGGTGCTCCAGCGTCGCAGCCCAATCCGGGAGGCGTCACGGCCTTTCTCGGCTCCGCGGCCCTTTTTCAACACGTACCATCTTACACGTCGCACAATTCTTCCTTCGTTTACCAATATGGAATACTTGTTATTTAGCCAATAACCATCCATCATTCTATGTCTCAAACATTTCACTTACCTACCAATAACTGTTTCATTAACAAAATTTACGATACTTGGCACTAAGATTGCACGTGTGTGGAAATGACATTTCCGACGTGCGAGGCCCAAATTGTTCGATTCATAAATAATGGTATAAACATAATTCCACATTAGTAAATTTCCAACAATCCCCTCTTGAAAGATATTTTGGCGCACACACAAGGTGCCTACTTTCAGCAATCTTATAGCGAAAAGATATTGACTCAAGAGAGGTAGCTTCCGCTTTGAACCTTCCCTAGTTGAATACCATCGGACTTACTTACTGTGCGGTGAACGTGATGTCTTAAACCGTCAGTGTTTAATATAAGCCAAGACAACGGTACCAACACAATACCTCTCAATTATTCTTTTCTTCTTATTGTTCTATCCGTTGTGGTTGTGGACACACTTGGATTCTTAAGTACGTTCACTTGAGGCGGCTTGTCCTCGTACTTAAATAGGTGATCTCCTACAAGGTATCCTCCTATACCCCACTTCACAAGTGTTTTGAATCATTAAAAGTTTCCCCAACCTTAACCTCAACCTTTTAAGGATCGTTAAAGGTTTGGAAGCTTAACCTTTACCCACCATGCAGGTAGCACTTTAATGTCTATTGTGGGAACGGCTTTGGATTTACGTTTCTTTATAGAAATCGTAATCCGAAGTGCTTTTGCTTCCACCAAAGCGCTTAACTGAACCTTTTGCAGCTTAATTTTCCCATTAAACCAAATTTTTGGGATCTCCAGTCAGTATGGTTGGGTTACCACCACAAAGGTTCGTATTGTTTGGGTTTTAAGCCCATTCCCCTAGACAGGCAGAACTCTTGATCTTCGGGTAGTCCCTTAGTTAAAGGGTCAACTATATCCTTTGATTAGTAATCAAGGAAGTGACACCCGTGACGATCAACTGCCATATGGTCTTATGTCTCTGACAGATCCGGCAGATATGTCCAGTTGCCGTCATTCGTGCCCTTTTCTGAAGTCGACCGATTAGCCGCAGTGTATAACTGTCGAAGGCACGGGTTTCTCTCAATAAGGGACATCCTCTAAGAGGTCGTGAAGTTACTCAACTTCTTTCATGCTTTGTTTAAAGCGATAAACTCCGATTCCATCATGAATCGGCCGATGCAAGTTTGCTTATCCGATTCCATCATGAATCATGAATCATGAATCATTGTTATTGTTGATGCACTCCGATTCCATCATGAATCATTAGCATAATGACCCTTGATTTGATCAAAATCCATCAATTTAGAAGTACGAGTAGAGATCAAGACACACCTTCTTGAAAGTGCATCAACAATAACATTCTCTTTTCCTTGCTTGCAAGCAATCATATATAGAAAAGTTTTAATGAATTTAACTTATTTTTCATGCCTACGATTAAGCTTACATTGGCTCTTCAAATATCTCAAAGATTCATGATAAGTCTTAGCCACAAACTCTCTAAGCCACAGATAATATTTCTATGTAGCTAAAGCCTTTACCAAAGCATATAGCTCTTTGTCATAAGTTGAGTGGTTCAACGTAGATCCACTCAGCTTTTCACTAAAGTATATAATGGGCTTGGAATCCTGCATCAAAAAAGCACATATTTCCTTTCCATAGGCATCACATTGAACCTCAAAAGATTTAGAAAAAACAAGTAATTGCAAAAGAGGAGCAGAACACAATTTTTCTTTCAACAACTTAAAAGCATCATCTTGGTCTTTTCCCCATGTGAAAACCTTATCTTTCTTAATAACTTCAGTCAAAGGAGCAACAATGATGCTAAAATCTTTAACAAATCTCCTATAAAAATCAGCAAACCCATGAAAACTTCTAACTTCAGTTACAATCTTAGGTTTAGGCCACTCTTTAATTGTCTTAATCTTTTATTCATCAACTTCAACTTCCTTAGAACTGACACAAAACCCAAGAATACCACATGATCCACACAAAAGGCACACTTCTTGAGATTAGCATACAATTGTTGCTTTCTAAGGACTTCAAAAACGTATTTTAGGTGTTCTACATGCTCATCTAGATTTTCACTCTCATTTTCTCCATCAAGAATATTCCTAGATACCCCCAATAAAACCACTCTTAGGCAACTCTACATCATCTTCACTCGCACCTCTCTGTTCTTCCTCCTCCTCACTTTTGAATTGGTGTTTGGTCGATTCCTCCATGAACTAGCTTGCTGCTTTCTTTTAATTTGTTTTTCTAGTTTTACAGCCACATCTACTAACTCATCTAAAGTTACATATTGTTGTATTTATACTACATCAACTATTTCTTTATTTAAACCATTAAAAAATCTAGCTATAATGGCCTCTTCATCTTCCATAAAATTAGCTTGGATCATAGCCATATCCATAGCTTTAAAGTATTCATCATCAGTCATGGTTCCTTGCTCCAATCTTCAAAGATGCATTTGTAGGTCTCTCTGAAAGTGGGAAGGCACAAACCTCTTCTTCAGGACTCTCTTCATCTCAGCCCAAGTAGTAATGGATGGTTCTCCATCTTATTATCTGTCTTGTAAGCTTATTTTACCAAATAGAAGCATAGTCAGAAAAAATCAACAACAATGAGTTTAACCTTCTTACCTTTGGAATAGTTGTGATAATAAAAAATGACCTCAAGTTTCTGCTCCCAATCAAGAGACAAGTCTGAATCTCTTGTGCCCTTGAAAGTTGGCATCTTCATCTTTATGTTATTAATGCTATCATCTTCCGCTCTACCTCGTTATCTCTTCCTATATCTCCATACCCTAAATATACTTACATCAAGATCATCAGCAAAATCATCTATGGGGTTTTCTTGATGTACAATGGGGGAATGGAGTACATTTCTTCTATTTTGAGGTCTACGATTTATTTTAGGGTTATACAACAAGTTGATTTCCCCTCCTAAGTTCAACTATTGTCTCACTTTGTTCAGCAATGGCATCTTTTATCTCTTGAAATAGCAAGTTCTATCTTTCGAATTGTTGGTGCATATCTAGTAGAGTAAAGTCATTTCTTCCTCAGATCTCAACTTCTTGAAGATTCGTCCTTTCATCTTCACTAGACATCTTTCTAAGAAAATAAATAGTGTATTACTCAAACTTTGGCTTTTTCCCTCAATGGTTCTCACCAGCTCTTACTTTTTCCCCCTCAAATAACCTTTAAAAAAATACTTTGTGAATTTATAATTAAACCCCACTTGTATCAAGCCCTTAGTAGTAAAATAAAAAAAATTGGGGCACTAAATAAAGTGAAGAACCAATCCTAGAAAGAATTAGAATTTAGTTGTAACAAGACTCGAACAAAAAGGATTTTTTTTTCAAACAAGACTAAAGGAGTGAGAAAAATTGATTATTTCTTATCCTCAATTATCTAGGATCCCCTCTTCTTGTTTTTTCTTTAGAAACAAATAGATGAAAGAAATTTCTTGGAGAGAAAACAACTTTTTTCAAAAAAAAAAAAAACACTAATGGTCACTGCTACAGTTTTTTTGTTTTTTTTACTCTTTTTGTTCGGGAAATTTCCAAGATTATCAAGAACGGAATACTGATAGAACCACTCTGATACCACTTGATAACAACAAGGTTAGGGGATCCCAAATTTAGAATTAAAATATTAAAAGTGCAGAAGCAAAAATAGAAAAGAATCTGAAAACTAGAAAATAAATATCAGGGAAATTCAAGGAACGAGTTCCAAGAACTTTCAAGAATGCAAGTTCTGAAGATTAACAAGATCCAAGTAACAACGAATTAGTTTTTAGATGAACCAAACACCTTTACTCGAGAAAATAAATCAAACTTAGAATTCGGATCTTGACTACTTCTTGAGTAACGTTAGACAACTATTAGTATGTATATTAATCACCTTCTAAGAATACCAAGAACAAACCAAAGATATCGAAGAAGAAGTTATCTTACTACCTTGAACTATAAACTAGCTATGTTGAAAGATAAATTCCAAATTAATCTGCCACAAAGGTTCAAAGAACTCTCAATTATATTATATTCTTCAAAATGTAAGTTACAATGAAGGAACAAAGCACCCTTTTATATAGTAGTAAAAAAGGGAGCTGGTCAAAGATAAAATTAAATAGGAATGATATTCCTTAGGAGCGTAGAAGGTTGCCCACACTTAGACATATGCAAGTCAATATAGATTAAAAGAACTTTAAATAGGAATGATATTCCTTAGGGGCATAGAAGGCTCTCCACACTTAAACCAATGCAAGTCGACATAGATTAAAATAACACTTAAATATAGATTCTAGATACTATTTGGGGATGATTTGGGCTGCTGTATTTTTCTCCTTTTGGGGGCTGACTTTAATTTGGGCCTCCAAATAGGTGTAAGACTTGGACAAAATATCTTCATTGGGCTGAAGCTCTTCTTCCATTACAAGATATTTTTAATGGTTAATTGTATCCCATTGAGCTTGTCTTGAAATTTCCTTATTTGAGATTTTGTAATGGGTCTTCTTGAAACTTTCAAAGCTTCAATCATATCTCCTTTAATGATGTTGAGCTTCCATGGATGCTATCAAAATAGATTATTCAAAGTTGGAGTAAGTCAAGATGACAAGTGTCTAATGTGTGGATAGGAGCAGGAGACAGTGAATCCCATTCTCGAAATCATGCTTGGAAGGGATGCTATCTTGGTTGGGGAAAGGAATACAACTAGTGCACCTGAAGGGAATATGGAGGAGAATAGTTTAAAGCATAAGAAGGAAAGGATGTAGAGAGTTGGTGCTAGCTGTTATGGCAGCACTTGTTTATCAAATATGGAGAACTAGAAACTCAACTCTATAGGACTTGAAAATGCGACGACCTCAAGGAGTGCAGGATATCATCAAGCAAGAGTGCATGATGCACAAGGAGGTGTTCTTAAATAGGAAGTAGAGTAGTTGGCATAAAGAATGGATAGGAACCATACTTGGACAAAATTCCTTGAGAAATTTCATAGGCATGAGATGTAAATATGAGAGTAGCATAGGATAATTTTACTCTGTGGCTTTGCTTATAGAATGTGATACCAAATTGATGGTATCAGGTGTGAAATTGAAATCAAAGAAGAAGTAGGTAGAATAGAGATAAAGAGAGAAATGCAGATCTTATATCATATCAAAACTGCCTCCAAATGTACAATGAGCTACTTATATCTATCCTCCAAGAGCATAAGGAAATTACAATTTAATGAAAAGCAAAAATAAACAAAATGCTGAAAATGTGATGCCTTAACCGAAAGAATAGAATTTTCTTCAAAAACTCAACTTGAGCACAAATCATGTGAATCTGTCTAACTCAGTTGTGACATGGCTAGTACTTCACTAATAATAATTTATCCATTAATATGTGTATCCATATCCCCTCTATGGCAAACACTCTTGTCCTCAAGGGTGAATGAAGGAAATTTGGCCCTTATATGAGAAGCAAACTCCCAAGTAGTATAAGATGGATCCAAACCAGACCATTTGATCAAATACTGAGCAATAGTCTTGTTACCTTTCTTAGACATTCTTCTATCCATGACAAGTTCAGGATAAGGGTAATGAGTAAAGGTCCAATATAGGATGATGGATAATGGTGGTAGGAAAATCATCACAAAACTTGAGTTGAGATATGTGGAAGGTAGGGTGAATAAGAACCTTTGTAGGAGTAGAAGTTTGTAGGCAACAACTCCCACCCTTTCAACTATAGTATAGGCTCCAAAGTACCTTTATGTGAGCTTGTGATAAGGAAAAATGGATAAGGAAGACTGTCTATAAGGTTGCAGCTTCACAAAAACCCAATCACTAACCTTAAACTTCCTATTAGACCTCTGAGTGTTAACATGAGCAGCCATCCGTTGTTGGGCTATTTACAAGTGGACTTTGGCCAACTGAAGTTTGAAATCTCTGAGCAACATCATATCTTCTATAGCATCAGAATCAGAGTCCCCTGGAAGATAAGGAAGATGGAGTGGTGAAGAATAACCATACAACAGCTCAAAAGATGAAGTGTGGCAGAATGGTGACTAGAATTGTACCACCATTCAATTAGAGATAAGTACGTCACCCAGTCAATAGGAGTATCAGCACAAAAACATCTAAGATATGTTTCAAGGCATCTATAAAGAAATTCAGTTTGACGATCTGTTTGTAGATGATAAGAAGTACAAGTTTGTAGAGTAACACCTTGGACAGTGAGAAATTATTTTCAATTTTTTTTTGATAAAAATAGCATCTCTATCACTAGTGATGGTAGCAAGAAAACCATGTAACTTGAAAATATTATCCAAGAAAAAAGGTATCGGTGATTGTGCACTATAAGGGTGGGACAAGGCAATGAAATGGCAGACTTAGTTAGTCTATCAACAATGACCCATATCACACTTTTACCTTTAGATTTAGGCAAATCCTCAATGAAATCCATGCTAATATATGTCCATGGAAGGGCAGTTATAGGTAAAGGTTGTAGGAGATCATATGAAGAAGCTATGTCATACTTGTTTCTCTGACAAATGGATTATTTGTGTACAAAATCAGCAATGTCATTTATGATACCCTTCCAATAGAAAAAGGATAGCACCTTCCTAATAGTAGCGTCAATCCCAGAATGACCACTGAGGAGGTAGAATGCCATTAGGCCTAGGATCTTAGTCCTCAACTGGCTGTCATTTCAAATCATCAACTTACCCTTTCTCCTAAGTTGATTATTGATCCAAGTATAATATTTCTAAGGTTGTTGCTGCTGTGATTGAATTAGAGTTTACAACTCTTGATTAAAGGTCCAACTGCTTTAAATATCCTCCCACAAGTCAGTTTGGACTAATGAAATCAATAATGACATGAGTTTTGCTCCTTGAACTCTAGATAATGAATTAGCAGTTATATTATCCTTGTCGTTTTTGTACTAAATTTCAAAATCAAGTGGTAGCAATTTGGCTAACCATCTGACCTGGGAATCAGTGTGTAACTTTTGCTCCAATAAGTACTTTAATGCTTTCTGATCTGTTTTGACAATGAAATGCTCACCAAGTAGATAGTGAGACCACTTAGTGACAGCAAATACGAATGCCAATAATTTCCTTTCATAGACAGACAAATCAGTATGACTAGGTGCTAAGCCATTGCTAATAAAAGCAATAGGGTGACTATTTTACATCAACACAGCACCTATACCAGTTCCACTAGCATCAGTTTCCACCACAAATGATAAGGAGTAATTAGGTAATGCCAATATATGTGCAGTAGTGAGAGGTGTTTTTAGTTTGAGAAAGGCTTGATCAGCTTGATCTGACCACAAGAAGTTATCCTTCTTCAACAACTCAGTAAATGGCCTTCAAATGAGACCATAGTCTATGATGAATTTTCTGTAATATCATACTAAGCCAAGGAAACCTCTCAACTATTTTAACGTAACTAGAACAGACCAATTCTGTACAGCTATGATCTTGGCAGGGTCAGTAGATGCTCTCTCAAAAGAAATAAAGTGACCTAAAGCTTGTGCTGAATCATGACATGAAACACCAATTGCAATCGAGCAGCATGCTTATTTAAGCTTACACTATAAATCAAAATATCATCAAAAAAATCAGTATAAATTTTCAAGAGATAAGCTTGAAAAATGTGATTCATGAAACACTGAAAAGTAGAAGGAGCATTGGTGAGGCTAAAAGGCATCACCAAGAATTCATAATGCCCCATATGAGTTTTGAAAGACGTTTTGAGCACATCATCTACCACCATCCTTATTTGATGTACCCAGATCTAAGGTCAACCTTAGAAAAAATAGTAGCACCAACTAATTCATCCAATAAGTAGGAATAGGGAAATTATCTTTAATAGTGCACTAATTAAACTCCCTGTAGTCTACATATAATCTCCACCACAACCACAAGAGAAGAGAAGGGAATATTGCTGTATTGAATCATACCTTGTTGCAGCATGTCCTTGACTAGCTTTTCAATGATATCCTTCTTCATTGCAGAGTACCTATAGGGCCTGATGTTGACAGGTTTAGGACCGTGTTGCAATGGTATTTTATGATCAAAATGACCCCTCTATGGAGGTAAGTCAACTAGATCAGCAAATAGTTGTTAATACTGCTTTAAGAGCTGGTCTAGTTCTTGAGGTATCTGTGCATCTGCTGCCATATGCAAGGAGTTGAAACACCCCATCACTTGAGTGGAACAAGCTTTGGGTATCAACTGCAACAAGAAACGCTCCACTTCATTCCCTTGCAATTTGTTCATTGCTTTAGAACTGGCCAACTTGCATTGCTCATCTACACCCTTCAATACATGGTGTTTTACTTGATAGTTAAAAGACATAGTGAGTTTGGAAAAATTCATAGTGACAGGACTCAAAGTCTTCATCCATAGTGCTCCTAACACTAGATCATACCTTCCCACAGGAAATACTACCAAATCTGAGCTATATGATGTGCCTTGTAACAACTAAGTGAAGTATCTCACTATTCCTGCAGTTGTCTCCTTAGAGTTATAGGATGTGCCTTGTAACAACCAAGTTGTGATTACTACCCCCATAAAGCAATATTTGTATTGGTCTTTTGTTATTATATCCCACTATATATATAGTTTGATCACATTGTAGGCCAGTTAAAGCACAAAATAAAATCATATGGGTTTCACCTTTTTCACTAATCAAATTTTCAACCAGAGCAGGTTGAGGATTAGCCTTAACTTCCTCAGGTACTTCAATATTATCCTCTCCTTTTGTATACTCTAATTCAAACACAAACATATGCTTTGAAAGGTTGCATTTATGTCTAGGAGTACATTTCTCATTACAAAAGAAACACAAGCCATGTGCTCTCTTGGCCTGCATTTTAGCTGGTAATATAACTGTTGGATATTGTAAAGCAGTACGGAAAGTAAATAAATATTACAAGTGTTCAAAAGGATAAACAAATAGACCAATGTTTAGAACTGCCGCAAACTTGTTGTGTCTTGAATCTAGATAACCTGAAATCAAGAAACACTAAATCTGGATGGTTACAACTGTGTGCTGAGTCGAGTGATTGCACTCTGTCCTTAAGACAAGATTGCCCCGTATATATGTTTTTACGTTAGCGGGAAATAGTCTCCCAAGATAAAACAACACTTTAATCTCTGTTGGTACTCTATTGTACTTTATAAAGCAGTACGGAAAGTAAATAACTATTACAAGTGTTCGAAAGGATAAATAAATGGTCAATCTTCAAAACTGCCGCAAGCTTGTTGGGTCTTGAATCTTGATAACCTTGCAAAGCCAATGTTGAGAACTGTCGCAAGCTTGTTGTGTCTCGAATCTTGATATCCTGAAATCAAGAAACAACTAAATCTGGATGGTTACAACGTTGTGTGTTGAGTCAAGGAATGGCCCTATGTCCTTAAGACAAGATTGTCCCGTATATATGCTTTTACGTTAGCGGGCAATAGTCTCCCAAGATAAAACAACACTTTAATCTCAACGCTACAAAGTCAATAGGTTGAGCCTGTCGAATAAAACAAATATGAATTGACTTGCTAAAGATATGGAAAAGGAAGGAAGAGTTTCTTTCTTCTCTTCTGTTTTGTCTCTGTGTATATAGTGTGTCTCTGTTGTGTATATCTTGTGTATATCACACTGTATTTCGTCACTGTTTTGCAGTGATTTTTCTTCACTGTTTTTCAGTGATTTTGCTCAGTGTTTTGTGCTGATTTTGTGGTTGTTTTGCTCACTGTTTTGAGCTGTGTTTTGTGCAATATTGGTCACTGTTTTCGTCTGTTTTTCTGTTCTATTTTGCTGTCACAAATTGAGCCAAAAAATAGCTCAATATATAGCATGAAGGAGGGGCTGTGCAACTGCCCAAAACATGGTTGTTAATGGCCATTAGGAGGGCATTAAACAGCCAAGTAATGGTTGTTAATAGCCATCAAGAGGGGCTGAATTATGGACATGAAGGAGGGTGATAATGAAGGAGTTAATCAGCCAAATAATGGCTGGTTAATGCTCCTGAAAACAGTCCAACGGTAGGCAGAAAGTTTTCTGCCTTCCGTCACCCCAAAACCAACTTTCCAGAAACTCTGGGGACCAAATTGTAAAATATTAAACTTCAGGGATCAAACTGTACATAAGAAACTTCAGAGATCAAACTGTATATCTGGCAAAGTCCTCTGGTCCAAAAAGATAATATCAAAAAGTCCCCACAGTCCACAGCCCGTGACCCGACACCGGATCGGACCGGACGGGACTGGCGTCGGCGGCGCGCATGTGGGCTTAGCCTTGAACCCAAGCACATCTAGGTCCTCTCTACTTTAAACACATGGGATACCCCTTGGGGTTCCAAACCCTTTACCACATTAGAGACTTATATAGAGAGCAATTCTTCTTATTCCCACCGATATGGTAGATTTGTCCCACACCATATTTCCATGCATCAAACACCTTACTTCGTGGACCAATATCTCTTTCATTTCTCAATGAAATTTGACGATCCTTGGCCCTACGGTCATCTACTCACTTCGTAGATCATGCATGTGCAAAGAGACAAAGCCTCCAACATGCGGAACACTAGTGTTTAATTCATCAAATATGGGTGGACGCATCTCCCCGCCAAAGGCAAATTTCCAACAATCTCAACGATACAAAGTAAATAGGTTGAGTCTGACGAAGAAAAACAAATACGAATCGACTTGCTGAAGAAATGAAAAAGGAAGGAAGAGTTTCTGTTTTCGTCCAACGTTTTTGGACTGACTTTCTCTTCTGTTTTTTCTCTGTGTATATAGTGTGTCTCTGTTGTGTATATGTGTGTCTTTCCTCACTGTATTTCATCACTGTATGTGCTGTGTTTTTCGTCTTTCATAATTGAGCCAAACATCTCAATATATAGCATGGAGGAGGGACTCCTCAACTGTCAAAACATGGCTGTTAATAGTCATTAGGAGGGTTGTTAATGGCCATTAGAGAGGCTAATAATGGCAGGTTTAATGTCATTAGTGAGGTTGTTCATGGTCATTGAAGGAGGGTTGTTTATGAAGAAGTTAACAACCAAGTAATGACTGGTTAATGCTCCAAAAAATAGCCCAAACGGTAGGCAGACCAAACCCTTAACCACTTTAGAGACTTATAAAGAGAGCAATTCTTCCTTTTTCCACCGATGTGGTAGATTTGTCCCACACCATATTTCCATGCCTCAAACACCTTACTTTGTGGACCAATATCTCTTTCATTTCTCAACGAAATTTGACGATTCTTGGCCCTACGGTCATCTACTCACTTAGTAGATTATGCATATGAGAAGAGACAAAGCCTCCAATATGCGGAACACTAGTGTTTAATTCATTAAATATGGGTGGACGCACCTCCCCGCCAAAGGCAAATTTCCAACAATCCCCTCTATGAAAGAGAGATTTTGGCGTACACACAAGGTGCCTACTTTCAGCAATCTTTCAGCGAAAAGATATTGCATACCACTGGACTTACTTACTGCACGGTGAACGTGATGTCTTGAACCGTCAGTGTTTAGTGTAATCCAAGACAATGATACCAACACAATAACTCTCCTTATTCGTTTTCATTCTTATGGTTTTGTCCGTTGTGGCCGTGGACACACTTGGATTCTTAAGTGCGTTCATTTGAGGTGGTCTGTTCTCGCACTTAAATATGTGATCTCCTACAAGGTATCTTGTTATACCCCACTTCACGAGTGTTATGAATCATTAAAAATTTACCCAACCTTAACCTCAACCGTTTGAGAATCGTTTAAAGGTTTGGAAGCTTAACATTCACCCACCATGCAGGTAGCACTTTAATGTCTATCGCGGGAACAGCTTTGGATTCATGTTTCTGTACATAAATCATCATCTGAAGTGCTTCTTGCTTCCACCGAAGCGCTCAACTGAACCTTTTGCAGCTTAGTTTTCCCATTGAACTAAATTTTTGGGATCTCCAATCAGTATGGTTGGGTTACCACCGCAATGGTTCGTATTTTTTGGGTTTTAAGCCCATTCCCCTAGACAGGCAGAACACTTGATCTCCGGGTAGTCCCTTAGTTAGTAATCAAGGAAGTGACACCCGTGATGATCAACTGCCATATGGTCTTATGTCTCCGACAGATATGTCCAGACGTCGTCATCCGTGTCCTTCCTGAAGCCTATCGGCTAGCCACAGTGTATAACTATTGAAGGCACGGGATTCTCCCAATAAGGGACGTCCTCTAAGGAGTCGTGAAGTTACTCAACTTCTTTCATGCTTTGTATAAAGCGATAAACTCTGATTCCATCATGAATCGACCGATGCAAGTTTGCTTAGAGGTTTTTCCAAGACCCACCATACACATTTACTTGTGGCATTGGTGTTCTTTATATCTGATGTCCAGTTTGCATCACTTTGTTCTCCCAGAACCGCTGGATATCCAGAATACCATAATCCGTAGATAAGCGAATAATTCAGATATCGTCATATCCGACTTAACGCCTTCTATTGATCATTTATTAAAATCATCAGTGAACCTTAGTTCAACTGATCTGCTTTGTAGCTGATACCAGGTCAGTTGTAGTGTGTAACATACATTGAACTACATGTGACCTGCGTATATCGCTCTTTGTCTATGGGTGCACCATGATTCCAACCAGTTCTATGATTCATATCTATTGGTGGATTCAACGAGACTGTCAATTATCTCACAACTTAGTTTGGAGTTAGACTAGTCCGTTAGATGTCTTAGAAATCCAATTCCTAAGATGTCAACTGAGATACCCATATCTATTGTTTCAATATAATTTCCACTCTCAGACTGTTGGTTTTCCAACTGTTGGCTTTCTAACTTTAGAGTCAATGTTTCTGTGGTCAAATTCATTATTTCTGTTTTATCTGAAACTTTCAGGACCAAAATATAAACATTTCAGGGACCAAAATGAAAGTTTAGGAAGAAGCCCAACAGTCCAGCAGACCAACTCTGATCATTTTCTTCCAACTCTCTGGTTAGAAAGGCTGTTTCAACAACCATGCCACGCAAGACTACAATGGCCCTGGATGTTAAGCTACTCACATGGGAGTACATGTACAAGTAGTTGAGGCCTTATACTCGTCACTAGATCCATCTACTTTGTACTCACTTTTGAGTATCCTCTTTCACAACCCAAAGGTTCTTTTCCCGGAGGAAGATCAACCATTACGCAAGTATGGTTCTATATGATGGAATCTATTTCTCTCTTTGTAGCTTCTTTCCAAAGCAGCGCTTTTGGAGATGATATTCATTTGTTAATTGTTCATGGTTCGTCTCAACCATACAAGCTAGAAGGCTTGGAATAAGTCTTTGTCCCCTCTTTGCTCCGTCTCGGTTCAACATCTAGAATCTCTGAGTTCTGCAGATCTGGAATATTAAGTTCCGGATAACCAGCAACTTTTGAGTCCTGTAGATACGGAACGTCTAGTTTCAGACAGTCAGGCCCTCGTGGGTTCTTGCTAACCTCGAGCAATTACTTCTTTTTCCTTTTCAAGGAAAGTTATCTTCAAAGAATTCAGCATTCTTTGACACCAAGAGGCGATAAGCACTACTGTTATTTGTAGATCCAGTAGATATGCAATTTACAGTCTTAGATCCAACTTGACCTGTTTCGGTAATCCAACTTATACCAAGCCACCCCACATCACAATATTTGTATGTGAGATCATTTACATGTTTCACACGGAGAGTTATCATTATCCTTATGCGTATTTATGTTGAGAATCGCATTAGCGGTAAGGATCCCCTTTACCCACATATTTTGGGTGTATGGCTTTGCGCTTGGCTAACACCGTTGGACTGGAGTGAGTTATGAGCAGTCGTTTAATGAACGATGCTTCACATTCTCCCCCTCTATCACTACGAATTCCTCAATCTGTAGGCTTAGTTGATTTTCAACTTCTGCTTTGTAGCGCTTATCCGCTTCAACAACTTCATCTTTGCTTTTCAACAAACAAAGGATTACATACGTTGTACCATCATCAATGAAGGTCACAAAGTACTTGTCTCCACCACTCTATTTTGTATAAACTTTAAATCACCCATAAAGGTGTGAATAAGTTCTAGAGGAGTGGTGTTTCTTTCGCTATTCCTTTGACGTAATTTGGAAAGGTGATTTTGCCTCTTCGCCTACCTCACATTCATTTTGAGGGGTTATGTCGAAAGAAGACAACAATCTCAACTTCGCTAGCTTTTAAATGACTTTCTATTTAACGTGTCTTAATCTATAATGGCATAGATGCACGGATTACAAATATATCATTCATTTGGCTATAGACATACTGTACCATTCTTAGTTATTACAGACTTGTTGGACTAGTCTCAAACCAGCTTGACCAACAACGTCCCTTAAACTAAGTTTGGGACATGTATCACCTCATTTTAGAGTGATCCCATTCCCTGAAGTCCTATTGAGGATAACCTCTCCAACCCCTTCTACTTTAGAGGTGGCGTTGCTTCACATGAACAACCTCTTGCCCGTGGTTAGGGCGTAACCGGATCATATGTGATCTGGATACTCTGGCCCACTCTAGTTGCCTTGGCAGACTGAGTGTCCAATTTCTTTTCTGCCTTTCTTTTGGCCTTCAGATCATTTAAGACCTGGAAACTCTGGCCCGCCTTACTAGGTGTCCATTACTTTTTCTATGAAATGAATTCTGGCCTCACTCCAGTCGCCCGTAGGCTTTATATGACTGAGTGTCCAATATCATCCAATCAAAGGAATTTTGGCCCACTCCAGTCACCCGGAGGCTTTGTATGACTGAGTGTCCAATATCATCCTATGAAGGATCTTCTGCGAAATAGTGTCACAGGCTCAACGTCTTTAGCTTTTAGTCTTCTTCCGTTATGATTGGTGCCCAGACAATTGTTGGCGCTTACTTAAGAGTGGTAACAATTTTCGTACAGTCAGTGAATCTTTCTCCCTCGTATGTGCGAACATACTTTACACACTTTTAATAATTACACTCAAAAGAACAGATCTTTTTAAGTCGTTTACACAATCCAATCTTTAAACGGGAATGAAGATGAGATTAAACTTCTGATTTTAAAGAGTAAGGAATATAAATTATTTCGTGAAAATATTTTCATATTCCTCCTTACTTTAAGTCATTTTTAATCAGACATCATTTAATATTTATTCTTGACAAGGAAGAAAAATAACTTATTCAATTTCGGATTCTGGCCCACTTCAGTCACTTTATCGGACTGAGTGTCCATTTCCTCCTTATCATAATTCGGATCATTTATCTGGGACAAATATAGGCATTTTGCTGCAAGATAGAACCACATCTTCAGCTTTCTCCTCTTATCCCAGTTGACATCTTCAGCCTCTCGTGAGCGCTTGTTCCCACCACTCTTGGGAGCGGTGACACCATGAACACGTTTACCTTCAACAACATCATCATTACTCTTTTCTACCAGAAAACCACAGCCATATCCAGATTTGGTCACACAACTTTTGACCGACATCTTTCGAACACTAATACAAATACAATCTTGTCTTAAACTGTTGGATATTATAAAGTAGTACGAGAAGTAAATAAATATTATAAGTGTTCGAAAGGATAAACAAATAGGCCAATGTTTAGAACTGCCACAAGATTGTTGTGTCTTGAATCTTGATAACCTGAAATCAAGAAACACTAAATCTGGATGGTTACAACTGTGTGCTGAGTCGAGTGATTGCACTCTGTCCTTAAGACAAGATTGCCCCGTATATATGCTTTTACGTTAGCGGCAATAGTCTTTCAAGATAAAACAACACTTTAATCTCAACGCTATAAAGCAAATAGGTTGAGTCTGACGAAGAAAAACAAATACGAATTGACTTGCTGAAGAAATAGAAAAGGAAAGAAGAGTTTATGTTTTCGTCCAACGTTTTTGGACTGACTTTGTCTTCTGTTTTGTCTCTGTATCTATAGTGTGTCTCTATTATGTATATCTTATGTATATGTGTGTATTTCGTCACTGTATTTCGTCACTGTATGTGTTGTGTTTTTCGTCTTTCACAATTGAGCCAAACAACTCAATATATAGCATGGAGGAGGGACTCTTCAATTGCCAAAATATGGATGTTAATAGTCATTAGGAGGGCTGTTAATAGCCATTATGGAGGCTGATAATGGCAGGTTTAATGTCATTAGTGAGGCTGTTCATGGTCATTGAAGGAGGGTTGTTTATGAAGGAGTTAACAGCCAAGTAATGGCTGGTTAATGCTCCAAAAAATAGCCCAAACGGTAGGCATAAAGTTTCTGCCTTCCGTCTGTAAATATTAAGCAATTTGGGGTCCAAAAAGATAATATCAGAAAGTCCCCACAGCCCACAGCCCGAGCCCGAGCTCGAACCGGACGGGCGGGCGGCGACGGCGCGCGTGTGGACTTAGCCTTGAACCCAAGCACATCTAGGTCCTCCCTCCTTTAAACACATGGGATACCCCTTGGGATCCCAAACCCTTAACCATTTTAGAGACTTATAAAGAGATCAATTTTTCATTTTCCCACCGATGTGGTAGATTTGTCCCACACCATATTTCTATGCCTCAAACACCTTACTTCGTGGACCAATATCTATTTCATTTCTCAACGAAATTTGACGATTCTTGGCCCTACGGTCATCTACTCACTTAGTAGATTATGCATGTGAGAAGAGACAAAGCCTCCAACATGCGGAACACTAGTGTTTAATTCATTAAACATGGGTGGACGCACCTCCCCGCCAAAGGCAAATTTCCAACAATAGCTCTCTTGTTTCTGTTATTGACTTGATTGTTAGGTGCTGGTAAGGCCAATCTACTACCCTACTGAAAATTACCAGCCGGAGACCTATGATTTAGGGCATCCATGGGTGGCCTTCTGACAGTTGCAGGTTGCACACTAAGGGACTTCTGGACTCTAGCATTAGCTAATATAGTTTCTTCTGCTAATCTAGCTAATCTACAAGCCTTGGAAAAAGTTTGAGGTTCACGTATCATGACAGTCCCTACCAGTTCTTCCTTTAATCCTCCTAAAAATAGAAAATAACTTGATCATTAGTCAAATTACATTGAGATAACAACCTATCAAATGAGAATTGAAATTCTCTCACAGTACCAGTCTGTTTCAATTGTTTCAGCTCTAACATAGGAATACCAAACGCATCCCTAAAAGTCTCAGTCAAGGCCAGTAAATACTCATCCCAATTCGGTGGTGAGTCCCTACACTTGAGATATGATTGATGCTAGGCCAAGGCTTGATCATCCAAATTCATAGCTACAAGTCATACACTATGACTCATAGGAGTATCATCAATGAAAAAATACTGATCTACCTTAGACATCCATGTCTTCAAGTTTCCTCCATTAAATTGAGGAAACACTAAATTATGAGATCGAAAATTATCAATATGATAAGGATTTGGATCCAGAATATCTTGAGTTGTTGTTGGATTAGTATTTCTATGATGAGAAGTAGTAGTACTAGCATTGTCCTTAGGTCTCTGATGCAGTTGCATGCCATCAATTTAATCCTTGATCGGATTCACCATGCGAAGGAGCTCAGCTTGACGTCGATTCATATCAGCTCTCATTTTCTGGTGTCGAGCATCCATTACAGCACGCAGATCCAACTGTTGAGCAGCAAGATCTCCATACTGCTCTTGCAAGTTTTTAATGGGAATTAATGTTGTTGTTTCCTTTTGTGGTCCCCTAATGAATCAAGGAACGGTGGCTCTGATACCAATCGATACCAAATTGAAGAAGAAGAAGAAGACATAATTGAGAGAAAAAGAGAAATACAGATCTTATATCATATCAAAACTGCCTCCAAATGAGTACAACGAGCTACTTATATCTATCTCTAATTACATACGGAAATTACAATCTAATGAAAAACAAAAATGAAAAAAATTCTGAAAATGTGATGCCTTAACCGAAATAACAGAATTTTCTGCCAAAATTCAATTTGAACACAAATTGTGTGAATCTATCCAACTCAACTATCACATGGCTAAGTACTTCATTAATCACCATTTATCCTCTAATATGTGTATCAGAATGAGATAGGAGAAAAAAGACATAAAGAACAATTGATACTTTATAGTATGCAAATTTTTTGATATTTTTATGTTTAAAACATATAAAAACATAAAATTAAAACTAGACTTATAAAGAATTACAAAAACAATTAACTCGAAATAAATCCTAAAAAGGAAAGTACTTCAAGTTGCAACCCTTTGTCCTATTCCTATACTCAGTACAACCGAAACCACACCAGCTTGAAAATGTGGTGTTTCTTGAACCGACTAGTTAGTGTTGGAGTATTTGATAGTAGTGATGTTAGAAAATTAGGGGGGAGATTCAAAAATTTAGAGACATTGTAATTCCGAATTGAGAGAATTGAATATATATAAATAAATTATATTTGTATTTATAGATAAATATATAATTTGACAGTTAAAACATTGGATACTGCCGAGACGACGAACCCATGGCGAGATATTCCACTGAACTAAGTCAAATATTAGGGACCCTTTTGGCCATAGATATTTTTTACTTTTTTAAAAAATTGGTGTTTGGCCATAAAAATTTCGAATACAACAACCCAAACCTTGTTTTTACAATTTTTACTTTTTGTTTTGGTCCTTGATTCTATTTTTCACTTTTCAAAATTTACCCTATATTTTTTATTTTTATAAATTTGACCCCGTAGTAGATTCGACCGATGAGTTTTATGATCGGAGGAATATAAAAGAGGTCGTATGTAGAGATGGCAATGGATTCTGGATCCGGTCCGGATCTGTTTGATCCAGATCCGTTTTATAGGATATGGATCCTCAAAATTTGGACCCGACGGATCCGGATCAGACCCGGATCCATTTCTAACGGATCGGATCTGGATCTGGATATTGTATTTGAGATCCGTATCCGGTCCAGATCCGACCCGTGGATCCATTTTTTATTAAAAATATTCATAACCTAGAATGTAATTTTATAAGTATTTTCTTAAAATTGCTAAGCACATCCTTGCAAGTTTAATTTATCCCCGCGTTAACTCAAAAATCAAAAAATAAAGAGGTAACTTCGATAATAAAATCAATGTTATATTAGTGAATGACTAACATCTCCATAGACAAGTAGTTAAAATTATATTCACTTCATTTGTGAAGACTCCAAGCACATGCAAGTTCTGAATTGTGAAAATACTAGTCAGCATTTTTCACAACTATTATCATTGTCCAACATTTTCAATTAATAGCTCACAATCAAAACGAGACAACGAATAAAATATCTCATATGAATATTTCAAAATTGAAACACAGTAAACTGTTAGCTAAGTAAAAATCGTTTGTCAGTTCAAAAAAAAATTCTTAGCAATGTTACATTTTTAGCAAGGCAAATTTTTTTACATGTGGATCCAGATCCGATCCGTGGACCCGGCGGATCCGATGGATCCGGATTTGGATATGATTTTTATGGACCCGCTGAATCTGGATCCGGATCTGGATTCAGGTATGAAAAACGGATCTGGATCTGGATCTAGTAGGATCCGGTCGAGATCCGATTTGTTGTCATCCCTAGTCGTATGCATCAGTGAACAAGCTCCGTTTGCAAATTATGATCTTGCATAGTCTGGAAAATAGCATTACAAAGTAAAATAAAAGCTTATTTTTTTCTTTTATAATACATGAGTTGAAATACATGTAATCACACGTTGAATCTATATGCAAAGTAAATTGATTTGATGAATGATTTTAGATTGTCTTTATAAGGTCACCAAAAGTTACTATGTTTATTAATTGTTTTGAATAATTTTGCTATTTAAAAAAAATTAGAGGTATAAATCATATTTTATATTTTTTATGAACAACAACCAAATATTATTGACATATTTACAATGTATGTTAATTGGTGCTACTTACAATCAAATTGGACCTATATTCCAGGTCCTTACCCGAAATGACCCACTATCTTTGTAACTAAAATATTGTATTTCATTCTTAGGCCATTAATGTGATCCATTACCTCCACACTCTCTTTCTAGTTCTGTTTCTCTCTTTCTTCTTCTACAGTGAGTTCAACTTCAACCTTCATTGTTCAACCTCAAATTTCAATTTATATTTTCCAGGTATATATAGTATATTCTTTTCCCTCTTTTATTCGTAGTGGTTAGTATTATTTTGATTGTTTTTTCTATTTATTTTTTTGTTTCTATTTTGTTCTGCATGTTCGTTATTCATCATTTATTTTTCCTTTTTAGGATTTGTTTATGATTTTTGATAGAATGTTGGTTGATTTTAGGGTTTGTTTCTAATTGATTAGTTTTTAGCTTCATTCATCATTTAATTTTGCTTTTACATTTTTGTTACTGATTTTTTGATAAAAATGCTGGTTAATTTTAGGGTTTTAGTGTTTAGGTGTGTACTCTGTTATTTTTTTGTATAAATATGTATGTTGATCAAGTGGCTCATCTAATGTGTATATGTGTTTTGATTTGTGCATAACATAATATTTGCATTTGAGTTCTAACTATATTGTTTTTCTTTTATTTGCCAGAATGCATCTAAAAAGACCACATCTACAACTTCTGGAAAAATTACAGGTAGAGGGGTTAAGGCCGATATTATCACATCGAGTTACTTGCCCTCGACTACTTATTTTGGAGATGATGATGATTTTGAGTCCCTGCTCCTACGAATAGTTGTCAACAAAAAACCACTCGAATTACCCGCTCACAGACAAAGAAAGTTGATAAGCTTGTTAAGAATATAAAGACAAGAACGAAAACATATGGTCGACCTGAGAAAGCTCAGGTGAGTTTGAAGCTTGCTGATGAAGATGAACATGATTCTGCCAAAGTGGGAAAAAAAATGAGAAAGGTCAAAAATATTGCTGAAGGTAGTTCTTTTGCAATAACGAAAGAAGAAAGGATATCTAATCAATGCAAATTCAAGGAGAGAAAATTTCACTTAAAGGTATATCTTCTAGTACTTATTTGTCTTACTTATTTCTGATACAATCTACTAAAGGAAGGATTAAATAAGCATGAAATATAGTCTCTCGCAAATGAAGTTAACCTCGGAAATAAAAAATTTCTACTTAGTGTTATATTGTTGTCTTTCTGTAATTACCTAAGGTGGAGACTTGTAGTAAACTAATTCTGCTTATTGTGATTTTTATTAGTTAGATGTGGTATATAAGTGCATTACTTGATAGAGGACAACTTTGCTATGAAATATATATAAATGTCATGAAGCTTCAATTATAAGCTGAAAAGCAGCTTTAAAATTTAGGGCCTGAATTGAGCTTTAAAGTTTCATTATTGTATTGCGTCTTTTTTTGTTCATGATTTCTTTTCTTTATTTCTCTTTTTATCATACGAAGGTTGGTGACTTTTATATACAATCGAATGAACATTTTCGGATTAGAATTAGTTGTCACACTAAGACTGATATTGTCAACATTTTAAGGGAATGCTTGAATGATACGCAACTTCAGATGTTTTGTGATAGTTGTTTTGAATTTTTTCTAGACCTTCCTTTTGTTACGACCCAGAACCAACTTATACATTATCTGTTACTGAGGGAGGTTGTCCCCGATGCAGGAAAAGAGTTATGGATAAAATTCAATGGCTGTGTGTTGAGATTTGATATTGGAGAGTTTGTTGTCATTACTGGTTTGAAGTGTGTTGAAAATGATGCCACTGTCTATGATAAACCAAGTGAGAATATATTGATGAAAGCATATTTGCAAGGAAATAAATTAGTAACGAGGCAACAATTGCTTGATCGCTTTAAGAAAAAGGAATGGGAGTCAAATGATTATGCATTTAAGATGGCTCTTATGATATTCATCCAGCATTTCTTATTCTCAAATACCAATGACCACTGTATCATCAAAGAAGATTTTGATATTGTTGAAAGTGGTGAATATTAGAGTTATGCTTGGAGGAAAAAGTGCTTTGAAGAGACTCTCAGAACGAGGGATAAACAGTGAGTACTTGACAATGTACAGACTCGGAGATTTATTGCTTGCACTATAGACATGGTTTTTCAGATGTTGCTCTACAGTCGACAAACATCTCGTTGTTCGTGTTGGCAACAATGGCCACGTATTCTTAACTGGAAAGTGACTGATTCTTCAACATATGCGGGCTTTATCAATGGTGTGATCATGCCTAGTCTCGACAAAGTAAAATCTTGCACCCTTTTTTTTGTACTTCATGTATTAGTTTAAGTTTTTTGTATAATCTTGTATATGCTATACTACAACATTTGTCCTACCACTGAGGAAAAAATAAATTTGAAGATTGCTATGTTTTTTGAAGATGTCGATGCCAACTATGTTTCTTCACGGAATTTTCAGGATGAAGATTCTAATATTTCACCCCCACCTCACCTTCGGATCATGGAGAAGCAGCCTAAACATTCTCATCCTCAGAATACAGAGCAACAATCCATACTGAGACGCGATCCTTCCGGGAGCAGGGATGATTTGTAGGCTGAAGTTCAGCAATTGAGCAATGAGGTGTCAACGGTACTGCTTCTTGATCTTTTTGTAGGTTGTGAGTTATTTTGTATACACATATTGTTGTTAGTCTTATTTATATAGTTTTTTCCTAGCTTACTGATACAGTTGCGACACTCAACAAATATGTCGTATCATTCTTTGGAAAAATATTCAATCATCTCAAAATAAAGCAAACAGGTGATGAAGTTCCTGGTTCCAAGGTACTGTTTTGTATTTTATTTTCTCTTTTTGTATGTAAATATGATATGTTGACGTTCTCTTCTGTTGTTTTTTTATTTAGAATCATCATTGTGATGTTCATGATGACAGTAAATCTGAACTAGGCAATGAGGATTTTCATAATTATGACTTTTCTCCCTATCCCGTGCAAGTGCATGAACAAAACATACAAGCTGATCAAACCGCTTCAAGTGCCAAAGAAAATGAGCAAGTGCATGAACTGAACACTCTAGGTGAGCAAATTGCATCATGTGTAAGAAAAATGAGCAAGTTACTGATGCTTTCCTCCCCGAGTAAGTGCATGAATTAAATATGTGAGCTGACAATACTGCTTCAAGCATCAAAGAAAATGAGCAAGTGCATTAACTGAACACACTAGTTGAGCAAATTGCATCATGTGTCAGGGAAAATGAGCAAGTTATTGATGGTCTTCCTGATATTTTTATCTTGCACTTTCCTTTTTTTTCTCTGCCTTCATATTTTTATCCTTGTATCTTACTGATTAATTCTTTTTCTGTGTCTAAGTGGTAGCAGGTGATGGTGTTGTCCCCCCCAAGAAAGTGCATGAAGTAAACATGCAAGCTGACCAAACTGAATCTAGTGTCAAGGAAAATGAGGAAGTTATTGATAGTCATCTTGGTATATTTGTTTTGTACTTATTTTTTATTTCTTTCTATGCCTTCATATTTTTTACTAATCACTTTTCTCTGTTTAAAGTGACAGCAAGAGATGGTGTCAAGGACATTCTTTGAAATGTTATTAGTGATGAAGAGGTTGTCAAAATAAAGATGTCTCAAATTCAATTTCAGACCTTGGAGTGTTATTAGTGATGAAGAGGTTGCCAATATAAAGATGTCCTCAGATTAAGCTTCCTAGACCACTAGTCATGGAGGTAGAAGAAAAAGATGTCACTCCTGAGAAATTGGGACGAGAAATTTCGAACAAAATCAACCCAATTTCCATATGTGGCAGATTTGATTCGAGGACATCCAAGCCTATTTTTTATATCAAACATTCTTTCATGAGTGACATTGATAAATATTATCCCTTGTCTCCTTTGGCCCAAGAGTTTATCAAATTCATCGAGGATGGGCTGAATATGACGCGACGGTAACTTTACCAACTTTAAACTTTTCACGATTTGATTCTTACACTTACGTGAATGTCTTGATTGTGTTTTTTGATGATTTTTAAGTGTCAAGATTCTGTATCGCGACGGAAAAATGATCTCCCTGAAGATTTTATTTTTGGCTCGTGTCATGTGGATACGAAGGATTGATTTGAGGCATTTGCACATAGTGGTCAATCTTTGAAGAACACGGTATTTACCATTTTCTGTCCTAATGTATATCTTTGTATATGTTTTGCTAATTCATTAGTCAGTGCTACAGTAAATTATATGTTTGTGTATATTCTTGTATATTCTTTATAAATTTTTGTATAATTTTTATCAGTTCTGTATATGTTTTGTTTATTAGCAAGTGCATATAAGAATGACCTAATATATACATCTAGTTAGGTGTGATATTATTTTACTTTCTAGTAGTTTCAAGTACATTGGAGCTTAATTAGTTTCGTCTATGATATCATGCTTGCTACTTGTAACTTGAACCTGAAGTGCACCAGGATCAATTCTGGGCATCTCATAGTTTTTGGTAACAGTTTTCTATATATTTCTGTATATTTGTGTATATGTGTGGTATAAATTTGTATAATGGGACGAAAAAAATTGCAGTGTATATTCAGTGTTCTTTTACTTTTTTTGTCTCAGCATTTGGATGTCATCTTTTACTATCTGAGGAAGAAGGCAAAATATAGACCTGCTCTTGTCGTAAATTTTACTACAACTGACTTTATTTTCAGTAAAAAGCTTACTTTACTCTATACGAAGTATGAGAAAAAGGATCAAAATTTTTCTGTGATCCCCAAAGAGCATGAAGTAGAAGAGTACATTAGAGGTTGTTACCGCGATGCAAATGTAGCGTGGCACAAAGTTGATCATGTGTTATTCCCAATTTTTGTCAATAGGGGAAAAGCTAAATTGGGACACTGGGTTTTGGATGTGTTTATCTTCAGTGATGGTGCATCTATGTCTATGAATCCAACCGTGATTCAAAGAATGATAAACTTGTTATGAAAGCATTGTTACCTTACAAAATATTGATACCATACTTCCTCGAAAAGTCCAAATTCAATAGTAAGAGGGCCATTGACAAATCTCGAAGTGACGCTTTGGAGATCAATCTAGTTGATAAGCTGACACAGCAAACCAATAGGTATCTTTTTTTATTCATTTTTAAATCTTTTTTTTTCTTTACTGTTTTTATTAACTCATGGATAATATGCTTTCTTTTGTTTACAGTGATTGTGGAGTTTTTGTTGTTGTCTTTGCTGATTATTTCGTTCATGATAAAGAAATCAAAACATTGAGGTACATCGCACCAGGTATGGATCCCTATTGTGGGATTAAGGAAGGAAAAAATAAATGGCTTATGCAACTAGTGAAAGTAAAGAACTTACTAGCAGATGGTTCGGGAAGAAGAGGAAGAAGAGACGTGAGGAAGAATAGTTTAGTTAGTTGTTTGAATATTAATGCTTTTTAAATTTCACTTGGTTGTTTTTGATGTGATAATGTAAAGTACAAACAAGATGTTTTTTTATGCTATAGTGTAAAGTATACATGGTCTTTACAAGGGAATTTGATTTAGATGTTTTGATGCAATTTTTGTAAAGTACAATGATGTTGCTAATCAATGAAGTGTACTACTTTATTTGTATGAAATGGATGTTCTTGGGGCAGGGAATCTATAGAATTCTTTTATGTCTACATTTGAATTTTTGTATAAATTGGTAATATACAAGCAGGGTTTTATACATATTTATACATGTAATGCAGGTTATTTTCACCATTTTTTAAGTGAATATACAAGAATATACAAATTGCATGATTATGTACTGCATGTTATTTCATCATTTTTTAAGTGAATATACAAAAATATACAAAATTATACAAGAATATATAAATTGTAGGGTTATGTACTGCAGGTTGTTTGACGATTTTTAAGTGAACATACAAGAATATATTGTTTGACCATTTTTAAGTGAACATACAAGAATATACTGTTTGATCATTTTTAAGTGAACATACAAGAATATACAAACTGCAGGGTTATGTACTGCATGTTGTTTTTTTAAGTGAATATACAATATTATACAAGAATATACAAATTGTAGTGTATACATGTACTGCGGATTGTTTCACTTTTCACCAAAAAATTCATTTTCAGGGGATATACAAGAACATACAATATTCTTATAAAAGATTATACAAATTGCAGGGTTACTTTTTATACATTTTCACCATTTTTAAGTGAATATACAAGGATATACAATATTATACAAAAATATACAAATTGCATGGTTATGTACTGCAGGTTATTTTTTAAGTGAATATACAAGAATATACAAATATTATACAAGAATATACAAATTACAGGGTTATGTACATCTCTGTATACATATGTAAGAGAATCAGTATATAGTCTAAAACGAAATGCTTTTATTGAAAAGTGCAACACAACATAGAATGTTAGTGGCATACGAGTAGTGTTATTGACAAGCGAAACACTTCTATGAAGCCTAATATTTCAATCTTTTGGTTGATTTCCACAAGTTTTTCTATTGTGACCACCTCAGCCACACACTGAACATGAAAATTTCCTCTTTTTTTCGCTTTCTCTTAAGATGGTAGGAGTTTTTTTTTTCTTGGCCTTCCTGCATTTCTTATCCCTTTTGGTGGTAGGACTAAATTCTCTAGCACCTCTCTTGGGATGACCCATATACTCTCATCCAGAATAGGATATACTGGAACTTTATAAGTTGCAAGGATACGATCTATTCTATAGTAATATGAGCAAAATTGGATTGATGTCAATTTGTTGAGCTTTAAAACCCCACAAGCATGCGGACATAAAAGTTCATCCATTTGAAATTGGCCACAGCTACACATTCCATTTTCAAGGCATACAATGTATTGCTTTATCCTTCAAACACAGTAAATAACTTGCTTGTAGCGGGTCTTACCTGCACAAAATGTATATAATTTTATATGTTGTATATAATTTTATACAAATATATATAATTTTATACAAACTGCAGAGATATACAATTCAGTAGTATGCACTATACTTAATTCTTTTTTACCGTCATTTTCTGAGATGCAATCAAACTATGCCCGAGGAGTTTTTTGTACTTTTTGTCAAGAATGATGGATGATTTCATTGCTTTTTACGACATTTGCAGTTCCATTGATGTATCAAATTTATCATAAACTCCAACACACGCATTATTGACATGTCTCTAGTATGTTTATTTGCTGAGTTAATTGACTCTGCAATATTGGAAGTCATTACCATTGACATTTTCACTTTGAAGTGTATCCTAGGCCACTTTTCATAACCAATTTCGAGCAAGTATCCCAGCACCCTCAGATCAATTTTCAATATCTCTGTCATAAAGTATTCAAACTTCTGAATTGTGTAAGCATTAGCCAAAGCAAAGAAGATGTCATGTAACTGGTTTTTATGTAACTTATAGGGATGTCATGTAACCTCCCTATAAGAATCACGTGGATTTCCTCTTACAATTTCCATTTCTTTTTTTAGCCTTCCACCCTTTCATATAGCTCAATTCAACCCCGTGTTGCTTTTGTATGTCTCTTATATTATCATTTGCGGTGTTAATTATTTTCGGATCAACAAATTTGTCCATGATTATACTAGCAACTACTTTAGAAGTTGCATTACGTTGTGTCAAGAACCTTTGACTAAACGAGCATGTATGAACATCATTGAAACGTCTCATCTTGAATATTTTTGACTTGGATATGGTAGAAGATTTGAAAAACCAAACACAATATTCATCCACAAAGGAAAGTTGATACTTATCATTTAAGAACATTCAACAACTAAATATAAATTTATACAAGACATATACATATTTATACCAAAATATAACAGAATATACACCTATTACTTTACCTTGATTTATTTGATCTTTGCTCCTTAAACTGAAAATTATTCCGCACAACAAAGTTGTGCGTCACATTAACAATAGTCTCATTGTTCTTATAAACCTGATCTTCCTCAACCTCTTTATGTAACATGCCAACTATTATACTGAAATACTTATTTTCAATAGATTCATTATCACTTTCATGTCCAATCATATCTATTGTATCGACCATATCTATTATATCAACCTTTGGTATAACTTTGCCTCTATTTATACAGCTCGAGCTTGTAGCAACTGAATAATTCTCAATCTCTTTCACCATGAACTCCAGTATCATTGTAGATTATGATAGGCATCAAACCATCCTTTGGAACAAATTTAATTTCTAATACATTCAACTGAGTATCTAGTCTAATTTGCTTTGAAATTGCTTCAACTAAATTTTCATAGTTGAAGTAGACCCAATAGCAATACAATCAGCAACAAAATTGACAAATTTATTATTATTAGTCCATTGACTACTATGAAAAAGGTATACACGATAAATCTCCATTGAAAAAAAGTTGAAATCACGAATTGCACAATAAGGATGTAGATGAAGTTTTTCAAACCATTAATTGCAGAAGAAACTGGAAGAATTGTTGATTTCTTTCACTAATTGGTAATGTATATGATGTTTTTGAGCTGCACTAGGGTTTGATTTTGTGGTTAACAGCGATGTATATGAAGTATTGAAAGAGCGAGATGGAAGGCAACAGCGATCGCTTATACCAAAATAATGGGGAAAACGTTGCTTCTTTTAGATATCAGAATGGGCCTATTGTGCTTTTGGGCCAGCGAATTGCAATGTAACTTTTGGGTCATTTTTTTGCAATGTATATGTCTAAATTGTATATTTATGAAATTTCACCAATATTATTTGCAGAAACTATGGCCAAACACAACTCTAACTCTAACTTCAAAAATTCCAAAAAAGGTGAAATTGTTTTTGGTTTCTATGGCCAAACGCCTACTAGATGTAGAATTTAAACAATGTTGCATCTAAACTATTAACAGAACAATTGGTCTGGGTGCTACTGCTAGTGCCATCAACTACTAAATTTACACAACTTTATTAGCAAAGGAAACAACAATACCTTTTCTTATTTTTTCTGTGTTTCGTACTCGTATTGAAGCCCGATTAAATTCCAATTCGCATTGAAAAATCCCTTATTGAATGATACTTTATAGGACTCAAACCCGAGAAATAACAATAGACCACAAACATGAAGAGTACTCAGATAGGGGTGGCTGCCTTCCAATTATTTCTGCTTGAAAAACTCCATTTATCTGAATGAGCAGCAGGTGTAGGAGTCATTGAAGAAGCCCCAGAACCACATTTGGCCACTGTCCTAACACTCTCTATTAGTGCCTCTGTACGTGCCTCATGTGACAAAATTTCGGACAATTGTTCAGGGCTAATAAGTAACTTCACTTTCCACACATCTGTAGTGTCAAAGTCAGAAATTTCGTTAAAAATATTCAAAATTTAATAATCAGATATCATATGTCATTCGTCTCATTTAGAGGAAGGTGTTACTGTTTGGAAAGTCCAATATTTCTTTGATTACAATTTTCTTAATATTTTTTAAAATATTTTGAATCATAGCTATATAACTTGTACTAGTATTTTTCATGCATTTTTCAAATATGCTAGTAATAAGTAACTTCACTTTCCAGACACTTGCAGTGTTAAAGTTAAGAATTTCGTTAAGGATGTTAAAAAGTTAACATACAAACATTATATATATACATATATAGTACTCTCTGTGTCTCAGTTTTATGTGGAGGGTTCGGAATACGAGGGTCAAGATACTTAATTTGACTATGAATTTGGATATAAACTCTCCAACATTATAAAATAAAATTTATATATTTGAAAAATATAGGAAAAGTACTACAAGTCAAAATAACTAATGATTCGGACTATTTTTAAAAAGTATATTCAAAAAAAAATTATTTGACTCTCCAAAAAGTAATATTTTCACATAAATTGGGCGGAGGGAGTATACATATGTATATATAGTACTCCCTTTTGTCCCAATTTATGTGAAGGGATTTAGAGCATGAGGGTCAAAATATTTTTTTTTTACTATGAATTCGGATATAGATTCTTCAAAAAAATAATATATACATATTTAAAAACTACACGAAAATAGTACATACAACATAGCTAATGATTCAAGATGTCTTAAGAAAAATTGAGAAAATTGTAGTAAAAGAAAATTGTTTGATTTCCTAAACAGTAACAACTTCACATAAAATAGGACAAAAAAAATTATATTTGGCATAAATACACATATTTTTGGGAATTCAGTTTACCTGTGCTATTGTAAGTAGGAAAAACCTCAGCTTGTGATCTCCTTAGCATCCTTTGATTATCAAATGACATCCTATACGGTGTTGCCTGAGGTAAATTACAACTACTATTACTATTACAAGTAGTAATATTAGTGTAAGATGTTGAGGATGTTTCATCAATATCACTTTTTTCTTCTTGTTCACTTCTTCCTCTTTTAATAGGATGGTTTAATAAAGGGAGGAGATAGTATGATTCACCAGCATGGAGCTCCTCGTCGTGAAAAAGTGGTGGAGAATACATGTCACGGCTACGATAAATGGCATGGTTTGGGAATTCATTAGTAATGCAATGGGCTGTGATTGGTACATATAGCTCCATGATGCCACCATTGGAAGTGACAACTTTTATCATCTTGTTTTCTTCTTCTTGATCCACTTCTCCAAAACCAAACCCCTTGAACACACAATTCCCCATCTCAAGAACCTTAATTTAGCATACAAATTAGGATTTTTGGAGATATGCCTACTCCTATGATGAGTAGAGTTATCAGCTATATGTATTGGTGAAAGATAGCAAATAAAACAACCAAGATATGGGCGCAAATTGAACCTTTTAGCATACAAAATTAGGATTCTTGGAGATATGCCAATTAGTCTGATGAACAAAGTCACCAACTATTTTTATTGGTGAAAGGTAACAAGATTAAACAGCCGAGGGATGCGCGCAAATTGAACCTAATTTAGCATACAAATTAGGATTCTTGGAGATATGCCTATTACTAAGGAACAAAGTTACCAAATATCTGTATCGGTGAAAGGTAGCGGATTGAACAGCCAAGAGATACATGCAAACTGAACGGAGCACCACCAATATACGAATAAATAGTTGAGATGTGCATAAACCGATATTATAGGATAGGATACAAGATATGCAACTTTGTGCCAAAAGATGTGTTGAAAAGGAAAGACTATGGTTTTATATAGATAGCAATAGAGGAGAATCGTCGGTGGGAAGTTTCTTGAGACTGAAGGGGTTATTTATTTGGAAAACAAGAATGTATCTTATGCTGGCATTAATAGTCAAATCTTAAAGATACAAGCATGAAATATGAAGTATCCTTTCTTTATTCGTGGTTGCAAAAATATTCTAATATATGTGTGTAGTGTTTGCCATATATATAAGTTGAAAGTGATGGACCAGCTTATACTCGCTATCTAAAGAGACAAAAATGATGGGTGTGAATTATGTCAAAAGAATTTTTGTTGGTTTATAAAGGTGGGCTACAAAAAAAAAATATAAAAATAATCACTTAATCTTTGTTTGATCATGATTATATACCCGTTAAGATTTAATTTGATAATGAGCAATTTACTAGGAGTGATTTGAAGACTTTGATTGTTTGATTAGGTAATGAATTATCGTAATCATAATAGATGATAGTACAAAAAGATCATTGTTATTAATTATTGGGATAAAAACGAAAGCAAGAGATCAAAGTAATCGGATTCGGTGCTTAATTATTCACAAGGATCATGTAGTATTGTAGAGATTTTAATGCACAATTTTGAGTCATCATGGCTCATGTGAGAGATCTTTGGTCAACTGTCGTAATCAATGTGTCCCTTAATTTGTCTTTTTCTTGTGTGTGTACGGAAAGGGATTCAAAATATAAAATTTAGGCCAAATTCATTGGAGGCTCTGTATTAGAAGTTAGAAGTTAGAAGTTAGAAGTTAGAAGTTAGAACTACATTTAATTTATTTTGATTAGATAATTTTTTGACAATCAACTAAAATTATAAAGTGTGTAATATACTGACGGTGACATGGTATAATGACTAATTAAAATAGGACATGCAAAATTTAGTGCAAAATAATAATTTTAAAATAAACTATAAGAAAAAAGTAAAGAAAAACTAACATAAAAATAATTTTTTAGTAGAAACTAATATTTCAAAAAAGAAAGAAAAAATTATTTTCTAAACCTTACACATTACTAACACAAGAAAATGATTTACTAACTCAAGAAAAATATGGAAATCATGTTCTTGGTGTTCTTGACATCTTCATGTGTGTTTTTGTTCCAACCATCAATCCAAATTTCAAGAAAAACTCCTCCAATTTTATTATAACTTCATCTAAAGATTCCCCACGAATGCCCGAAGACAACCACAACATTAATTTTTCAAAATTCTCATCAAATAAAGTAACATATTTTAAATCTTCAAGCTTTCTAAAGAACTCATTAATGGTATTTTGATGAGATCCTTTGATTTCCTTTTTCTTTTTGTAATGAGAGAGCAAGAAATTGAGTTTGTTTATAGTAAGAATCATGTGAAAAGGTGAGAATAGTGGCAACAATGAGGGTGAGGAAAGAAGATAGAACACATTATTTTAGAACTCCATTGAAGGAGTTTAAGCTTGGGGAAATGGGTGGAAAAAAAGAGGAAGAAGAAGAGAAAAAGTAAAATAAAAACTGACTAAATAAAGTCGTTCACGTGTCACTAATTAGTGTATCACACTCACCATGTCAAGTCAGTGAAAAGTGTTTAAATGACACATTCAGGACCTACTATAGGTGTCTAAATGAAACAATGTTTAATTGAGATGTTAAAGTGAAAGATCTTGGCGACCACGAGGGGCGCCCGATGAGTTTGACCTAAACTGTATGGGTTAAATATAATGCGAACTGGGTTCAGGATCAATTATTTTTACGTATTCAGTGAATATATTTTAATTCCTTATACAGTTTGAGCAAAAATTATTGATTCTCAAAAACCTACAATAGTTCAAGTAAACCTATTTCATTAAAAATTATACTCCTTATGTTTTAATATATGTGAATCATTTACTATTTGGGGAATCTACGGGGTGGTTCTTTGACCATGTTTTCTTTACATTTTTTCTAAATTATTTGAAATATAAATTATCATGACTTATATAATTTTTATGTAACTTCTAAATATAGAAAATTTTATTTTTACAAACTTGAAAAATCTATGTCAAAATATACGGTCAAAGTTATAAAATTTGATTCCCATACTCCAAAAGGTTCACGTAAATTCCAATTTTTAATACTTTAAATGAATATGATTATGGACGGTACTACCTCCTAATCTTTTAAATATTTCTTGCTTTTAAATTCTTTAAATTCCTGCATTAAATACTTAGCTTGTTCAACCGCCTATTTAATTTAAATTCCTGCAGAACCTTTGATTTATGGTTTCCATAACTGGAACCTTAAATTGTAAGTTAGTCTTTATTTACTTTCTCCATATTTCAATTATCTTTTAATTTTTCAATCCCTTATATCCCGATTCCTTCCCTGTCTATTATCCCCTTTAGATCATCGGTCTAAGTTTGGTATCAAAGCCATAAAGGGTAGAGATAGAGAGAATAGTGTCCAGATCAGATGAGATTTCATTTTAGAGGTTTGGGTTCTTCCGAGGTTTTGTGCTTAGGATAGTCCGGGGTCGATAAGTCCTCAACGAACACAGACAGTTATACCCAAGGAAAGGCCTTTGATTGTAGGAAGAGTCTGGGTGCTCTGTGGGAGTCCCATAACATGGATCCGTTTCTCAACAGATCTACTTTTAGTGATTTTGGTTCATCTTCTTCCATGGATTCAAAGAAGATAATAAACACCGAAGAAATCTTGATACAAGATTTTGAAAAATCTATTGATAACTGGGAAAAACCGAGAGTAAATCGAGATCGGATTTACAAAAATTATAAATACCAGTTATTCAAAATCGATTTCACAATCAAAACTGAGGAAAGAGATATACAATTATGTCAACCTTTTGAAACTATCCAATTACTTTCTCAAAATTCTCTGAAGAGACACAGAGAAAGAAATTACAAATACATCCATATTGGATTAGTACAAGTAGGGATAAAACCCCACACGAAGGAAGGATTAAACACCTCAATCCTTGCTATCTTACGTGATGCCAGATTCACAAATTTCGAAGATTCCCTATTGAGTTCTGTTGAGTCTAGTCTCTGCACAAGACCAATATCTTTTGACTGTTACCCAAATTTCTCAGTTTATTTAAATGACAAAAATATCCAAAAATCTCTTGTCTTACAAATCAAGACTCACAATTACCAAATGCTTGAAGGATTAATTCATGTATCTATAATTTATAGAATTCATTACAAAGTTATGACTTCAGCTTTTGCTACAAAAGTCAGATACCATAGTAAGAAAGGTGAAACCCTTCTTTTACAAACAGATCTTTCTAGATCTAACACCGTTATACCGAGACCTATTACATAGAAGGATATTACCCTACCAGACGAATGGATCTTAGAAGGTATTGTTAAACCTGAACCTTTAGAGACCTCCCAACTAAATACCCGTCTCAGAGAAATAACTCAATACCAGGATGGTAGAATCAGTTTATCGTTCCATAGAAAATCTACATGTAGTAGATACGATGATTCCAGTTCCATGGAAACTCTTGACTTATGAAGAGTCTCACGGATTCCCTCAGTCATAAATACTCCTTACAAAACAAAACTGAGACATTCTACGTCACATTTACCCAATCTACGAAACGTAGACTACTCCAACAAAATACTGAGACCCGTTTATGAAAATTCCACTGTTAGAGAAAAGATAGAGGACCAGGAACCTACTAGTCCGACTTTTTCCTCGATTATAGAGAACATAGTAAACGAAATTGGTGTTTTATAAAAAGATTTCAAACTAGACAAAAAATTCCTACAAAATGATTTTTCTGAAAAATACAACCTAGAAAAATGAATTTGGTTCTTCAAAACCTTTTCAAAAACTAGGACGCAAATACAGGAAAAATTCTACGAGTTTGTTAATGAACATAGGATAAACATCCTTTTCTTTGACTGGTTTTATTATTATTCCTCCCAAAATTCCATTGATTATCCCTTTTCCAGTACGGCAAATCCCGTTACGACTAGGAACAAATCACCGGAGTGGGAAACCCTAGTTGACTCTAGGAAGATCCAGTCCAACCACCCTTCTTTACAAGGTATCAAGCTTAATATTCATGGCTGTCCTGTAGACGCGATTCCTCTAAATAATCCAGCAGAGGATGAAAAATAAATACCAAGAATATCCTCGCACAAAACAATTTCACGAATATCAGTTTGAACACCCTGGGAAAACAACCCGATATGGTAGAAAAACATATAAAACCCAACCCTTTAGTCACCATAGATTCCACGGGTACGACTAAGGAAATGAAATTGAAAAACCAAAGCCCTATCTTTAAACCCTTTTAGGTGTCCAAAGATGGCGCCAAGAATATCCAGCAAAACAAGTCTGAATTTATTCAGGATATCCAGGATCAATTGAGTAGAATTGGGACATCCAACAATTCTAACATAGAACACGTTGTTCCGGATACTCCACAATTTTCCAATAAAATCACTGCTCTAACACATGACTCCGACGACAGTGATACTTCAAAACAATTCCAAAATAAAAAACCTTTTGTTAACCATATGGATTGGAAAATACTGATACAACAGGTACAGCAACATCAATTACAAATTATTCATGCCCCAGATCTGGGAATAGTCAAACCCCTAGCTCAATCCCGTTTCAATGTCTCTTCCATTTATGATTGAAACATAGATGGGATGACCGAATACAATATTCTCAGCTTTCTTCAACAAATGACCATGGCTGCAAATGCCTACAAAACCTAGAATGGTACGCAAGACAAGACCATTGCAGAACTGCTCATCGCAAAATTCTCTGGTCAATTGAAAGGTTGGTGGGATAATTATCTCGCTGATCAACAAAAAAAAGATATCCTCAATTCCATCAAAACTGATGAAGAAGGAATACCAATCGTTGATGAACAAGGTGAACCCTTACAAGATGCCGCATCAACCTTGATTCTCACAATCTCTTTAAATTTCATAGGAAATTCTTCACATTTGAAAGACAAAAACGCCGAGTTACTTTCCAACCTCAAATGCAAAAAAATCAGTGATTTCTAATGGTACAAAAATATCTTCTTAACTAGAGTTATGCTCAGGGAAGATTCCAACTAGCCATTTTGGAAAGAGAAATTCCTGGTCGGACTACCTACCCTTTTAGGAGAAAAGGTTAGGAACAAAATCAAAGAGAATTGCGATAAACAGATTATACCCTACAATGAGTTTACATACAGACAGCTTGTCAATATAACTCAACAGGAAGGTCTAAAGATCTGTTAAGACCTGAAATTACAAAAACACCTAAAACTGGAGCTAAAGAGAACTAAGTGCGAACTTGGAACCTTTTGCAAATATTTTGATACGAATATCTCAAAATCCTCTTCTAGTTGTACAGGAAACAGTAGCAAGACTCATAAATCCTTTAAGAGTACTTCAAGATGTTACAAAAGGAGAGATTTCAGCAAAACCAATGAAGAGTATTACAAAAACCCCTACAAAAATACTCATCATTCCAAAAAAGCTCATTTCAAATACAAGGACATTACGTGTTACCTACAAATGAGTATTTTTGTAGGGGTTTTTTTAATACTCTTCATTGGTTTTGCTGAAATCTCTCCTTTTGTAACCTCTTGAAGTACTCTTAAGGGATTTATGAGTCTTGCTACAGTTTCATGTACAACTAGAAGAGGGTTTTGAGAAATTCATATCAAACTGTTTGCAAAAGGTTCCAAGATCGCACTTAGTTCTCTTTAGCTCCAGTTTTAGGTGTTTTTGTAATTTCAGGTCTTGATAGATCTTTAGACCTTCCTGTTGAGTTATACTAACAAGATGTCTGTATGTAAACTCACTGTAGGGTATAATCTGTTTATCGCAATTCTCTTTGATTTTATTTCTAACCTTTTCTCCTAAAATGGTAGGTAGTCCGGCCAGGAATTTCTCTTTCCAAAATGGCTAGTTGGAATCTTCCCTGAGCATAACTCTAGTTAAGAAGATATTTTTGTACCATTAGAAATCACTGATGTTTTTGCATTTGAGGTTGGAAAGTAACTCGATATTTTTGTCTTTCAAATGTGAAGAATTTCCTATGAAATTTAAAGAGATTGTGAGAATCAAGGTTGCTGCGGCATCTTGTAAGGGTTCACCTTGTTCATCAAGGATTGGTATTCATTTTTCATCAGTTTTGATGGAATTGAGGATATCTTCTTTTTGTTGATCAGTGAGATAATTATCCCACCAACCTTTCAATTGACTAGAGAATCTTGCGATGAGCGCTGAATGGTCTTGTCTTCATGCACTGCTCGGGTTTTGTAGGCATTTGCAGCCATGGTCATTTGTTGAAGAAAGCTGAGAATATTGTATTCGGTCATCCCATCTATGTTCCAATCATAAATGGAAGAGACATTGAAACGGGATTGAGCTAGGGGTTTGACTATTCCCAGATCTGGGGCAGGAATAATTTGTAATTGATGTTGTTGTACCTGTTATATTGGTCTTTACAATCCATATGGTTAACAAAAGGTTTTTTATTTTGGAATTGTTTTGAAGTATCACTGTCGTCGGAGTCATGTGTTAGAGCAGTGATTTTATTGGAAAATTGTGGAGTATCCGGAACAATGTGTTCTGTGTTAGAACTGTTGGATGTCCCAATTCTACTCAATTGATCCTGGATAGCCTGAATAAATTCAGACTTGTTTTGCTGGATATTCTTGACGCCATCTTTGGACACCTGAAAGGGTTTAAAGATAGGGCTTTGGTTTTTCAATTTCATTTCCTTAGTCGTACTCGTGGAATCTATGGTGACTAAATGATTGGTTTTATATATTTTTCTACCCTATCGAGTTGTTTTCCTAGGGTGTTCAAACTGATATTGGTGAAATTGTTTTGTGCGAGGATATTCTTGGTATTTGTTTTTTCATCCTCTGCTGGATTCTTTAGAGGAATCGCGTCTACAGGGCAGCCATAAAATATTAAGCTTGATACCTTGTAAAGAAGGGTGGTTGGACTGGATCTTCCTAGAGTCAGCTAGGATTTCCCACTCCGGTGATTTGTTCCTAGTCGTAACGGGATTTTCCGTACTGGAAAAGGGATAATCAATGGAATTTTGGGAGGAATAATAATCAAACCAGTCAAAGAAAAGGATGTTTATCCTATGTTCATTAACAAACTCGTAGAATTTTTCCTGTATTTGCGTCCTAGTTTTTGAAAAGGTTTTGAAGAACCAAATTCATTTTTCTAGGTTGTATTTTTCAGAAAAATCATTTTGTAGGAATTTTTTGTCTAGTTTGAAATCTTTTTTAAAACACCAATTCCGTTTACTATATTCTCTGTAATCGAGGAAAAAGTCGGACTAGTAGATTCATGGTCCTCTATCTTTTCTCTAACAGTGGAATTTTCATAAACGGGTCTCGGTATTTCGTTGGAGTAGTCTACGTTTCGTAGATTGAGTAAATCTGACGTAGAATGTCTCGGTTTTGTTTTGTAAGGAGTATTTATGACTGAGGGAATCTGTGAGACTCTTCATAAGTCAAGAGTTTCTATGAAACTGGAATCATCGTATCTACTATTTGTAGATTTTCTATGGAACGATAGACTGACTCTACCATCCTGGTATTGGGTTATTTCTCTGAGACGGGTATTTGGTTGGGAGGTCTCTAGAGGTTCAGGTTTAACAACACCTTCTAAGATCCATTCGTCTGGTAGGGTAATATCCTTCCATGTAATAGGTCTCGGTATAACGATGTTAGATCTAGAAAGATATGTTTGTAAAAGAAGGGTTTCACCTTTCTTACTATGGTATCTGACTTTTGTAGCAAAAGCTGAAGTCATTGCTTTGTAATGAATTCTATAAATTATAGCTACAGAAATTGATCCTTCAAGCATTTGGTAATTGTGAGTCTTGATTTGTAAGACAAGAGATTTTTGGATATTTTTGTCATTTAAATAAACTGAGAAATTTGGGTAACAGTCAAAAGATATTGGTCTTGTGCAGAGACTAGACTCAACAGAACTCAATAGGGAATCTTCGAAATTTGTGAATCTGGCATCACGTAAGATAGCAAGGATTGAGGTGTTTAATCCTTCCTTCGTGTGGGGTTTTATCCCTACTTGTACTAATCCAATATGGATGTATTTGTAATTTCTTTCTCTGTGTCTCTTCAGAGAATTTTGAGAAAGTAATTGGATAGTTTCAAAAGGTTGAGATAATTGGATATCTCTTTCCTCAGTTTTGATTGTGAAACGGTTTTGAATAGCTGGTATTTGGATTTTTTGTAAATCCGATCTCTATTTACTCTCGGTATTTCCCAATTATCAATAGATTTTTCAAAATCTTGTATCAAGATTTCTTCGGTGTTTATTATCTTCTTTGAATCCATGGAAGAAAATGAACCAAAATCACTAGAAGTAGATCTGTTGAGAAACGGATCCATGTTATGGGACTCCCACAGAGCACCCAGACTCTTCCTACAATCAAAGGCCTTTCCTTGGGTATAATTGCCTGCGTTCGTTGAGGACTTACAGACTCCGGACTATCCTAAGCACAAAACCTCTGAAGAACTCGAACCTCTAAAATGGAATCTCATCTAATCTGGACATTATTCTCTCTATCTCTACCCTTCATGGCTCTGATACCACACTTAGGCCGAGGATCTAAAGGAGATAACAGATACGGAAGGAATCGGGATATAAGAGATTGAAAAATTAAAAGATAATTGAAATATGCAGAAAGTAAATAAAGACTAACTTACAATTTAAGGTTATAGTTATGGAAACCATAAATCAAAGGTTCTGCATGAATTTAAATTAAATAGGCGGTTGAACCGGCCAAGTATTTAATGCAGGAATTTAAAGAATTTAAAAGCATGAAGTATTTAAAAGATTAGGAGGTAGTACCGTCCATAATCATAGTCATTTAAAGTGTTAAAAAAATGAAATTTACAAAGTATATTATCAATGAGATATACCTTGGGGATTTCTAAGGTATTTCTGATCATATGATATGAGTTATATGATATGGGTCATATGAACTGAATCATATTGGTATTTGAGGGAATATTAGGAATTTTAATTTAACCTAAAGGGAAATTTCTTTAGAGCTCTCACTTCTCTCTAGTTTAGAAAGAGAAAGACTTCCTAATAAATGAATTTGTCTAACTAAGGGAGAGAGAGTCTCCTTTTATAAAAGTTTTACATGAGATTTTCGTAATTAAAAAGGAATCTAACTATTCATGTAAGTGGAGAATAACTATTCATCCGAGTGAAGAATGACTATTCATCCTTTTGACATTTTCTTGAATTATTGCTGGAATATTTGTTTTTGCTTTTTGCTTTTTTGAAAGTAGCTTTTTCGAGCAATATATATATATATATATATATATATATATATATATATATATATATTAAATATTTAATTTTTGTAAGAAATTTATTATTACTATTTTATATTTTCAATCTCTTAATAAAAAATTATGGCTGGGTCATTGCCCACCTATTTTGCATGTCAATTCTAGGGAGCTTAAACTAAGAAACAAACGAACAAACAGAATTGGGGAACTGAAAAATGAAAATATTTATTTCACTTAATATTTATATCAAATTAATTAACTAAAATTAAATATATATCATTTTAATCATGACTGAACGATAAAAAATAATGCACTTCATATTTGGTGCAAATAATAGTTCCTGGAAGCACTACAACTCCCCTAGGTCTTAACCACCAAGTTTAACCGAATGAAGTCATAATAACGTAACTTATCAGGATTTCAATATAGTTTCTATCCTTGATTTTAATATATTTTACTTGAGCTGAAGGTCTATCAAATATAATTTCTCTATCTTCACAATTAAGGTAGAGGATTGCATGCACCCCGGCTCATTCTCTCCAGATTTCACTTGTCGGATTACACTAAATATGTTGTTGTTAGGAGTTTCTAACAATATGAAATTGTGATAAAATATTTATGACAGACAAGTCTGTCACAAAATTGAGGAATGAAAGAATTAACTAATTTATGAGGGATTTATAATGGACATGATGATCTGTCACAATTCCATCACAAATTTGAGACGAAAATAATAATTCATCACAAATTTGTGATAAAAATAAAAATTGGTCAAAAATCCATCACAAATGTGTGACGGAAATGAAGGTCGGTCTCTACACAGTCACAGATTTGAGGCTGAATATATAATTCATCACAAATTTTATATAGATAATTTTTTATTTGAAAAATAGAATTTATGACGGACCCGTCTGTCACAAAATTGTGACGGGTGTGTTATTTAGTCCTGATATTTTCGTCCCAATTTTGACAAAAAAATTATCCCCCATCGAAAAACAAAGAAATATTAAGACAAGTGGTGTGTATAAAGGAGTGAGATGAGTGACCTTTAGAAATATGATTTTTCAATTAACTTATTATTAGATAATAAATAACTAATAATTAATTAATTCTATATTTAATTATTAATTAAATATTAATAACAAGTAAAATATTAATTAATTAATGAATATTTTAATAATAAAATATAATTTTGTAACGGATTATTATTACAGTCTCATATTTGTGATGGAAATTTGTGACGGTTTTAACTTGTTTATGTCAAATATTTTGAGTCGGAATTGAAATGTACATTTCGTCACAAATCCGTCACTAAATTTTGTGATGAAATTATGTTTCCGGGCGACTAAGTGACGGCCTAAAATCGTCACAATCCATCACAAATGAGGATTTGTGACGGAATTGTCCGTTGCAAATTGTATTTTTTTCTTGTAGTGGTTTGGATTAGCTGGTTGTAAATAGCTGAATTTTATAGATAAGCAGTTACGTATTTGAAAAAAAATGTCAAAACTAATACTAAGAAACAGTTGACGTATTTGTTTTAAAAATTTAATAAACTATATTTTTTTTCTAAATGACTAAAATACTCTTACTTTTCTTATAAATTTAGAAGTATCTTTTTTTAAAAAGGAAAAATAGTGACTATTGAACGAACAGAAAGTTTAGAGTTTTAGTTTGGGAAAGAATTTGTGAGAATTAAAAAATATGAATTAAGAACAAAATACATAAAAGTTTTGGTCAAAGTAAAATTTGTTTATAAGTTGAAATGTTGTAAGTTAGGAATAATCAACTTATTATGATTTTTAACGAATTTAACTTATAAACACTTTAAATACTTATAAAACGCATAAATAAATCAAGAAATGCTTATAAGCAATTTAATCATCTTATAAACGTAGTCAAATACCTTTTTGAACAACAGGGTAAAGAGCATTTTAGTGCTTTAATAAACTTACTCAAGAATCCAACTTAATTGAAACAATATATTCATATGCAGGCCTATGTCTATAATTAAAAAAAAAGTTATCCTCTTGTCGGTAAGTTGCTTTCCTCGAAGAAAGTAAAAAAAAGGAGTATTTTATCTAATGCTGTAATCATTAAAGTTTCTGTAGTTTTAGTATAGGCAATAAAAAAGGCCTAAAGGGACATCAATTTTACCATATAGTTGCAAAGTAGCTAGGGTTAGAGACAAAAATGCATTATGGGATACAACTGCACATCGTTTCCCTAAAGTGAAAACAAAAAAGATCGGTAAATCACAAGTTGCATAGCCAAAACTCTTAAGATAATGCACCACCTAATAAAAATCGAATGCATGTTTTAGTTAATGTTGATGTATATAATTAAATTAGGAGATACATTTTATGTGATTAACCTATTTACGTGATGGACGTTTGTGAACATGCGTATAAATTTTTCAAAATATAAGTCGAAAATATCTAATATAAATGTGTGTATTCATACGCTCAATTGAAACATGACATAGTTCAAATATCTAAATGATTTTACAAATAAACTTAACAGATTATCGATATATTCTTTTCGAAAAATAATGATATAATTCTCCATTTGGATTCACAAGTTGCAGAGCCAAAAGTCTAACATAATGCAGCAACCGAATAAAAAAACTCTGGATAATACTTTCTCTGTCCCATAATAATGTCATCTTAACAAAAAAAAAAAATTATCCCAAAATAAGTGTCATCTTAGGAATTCAAGACATAAATTGACTATTTTTACTATATCCTTAGACAAAAACTGACAAGTTCTCTATTCAAGAAACATTTATTAGCAAGTTCTCTATTCAAGACATAAATGATTACTCACCCCGTCTCATAATAAGTGTCACATTAGCCAAAAACACACATATTAAGAAATTAATAATGAAATGTAAAGTTTACCAAACTACCCCTATATAATAAAAGTAGATTGTTTTATTCTCTTGATTAAAGCATGCATGAGTAGTAATCATTTATGTCTTGAATAGAGAACTTGTCATTAAATATTTCTTGAATAGAGAACTTGTCAGTTATTGTCCAAGGGTACAGTATGTCTTGAATTCCTAAGATGACACTTATTTTGGAACAAAATATTTTTGCTAAGGTAACACTTATTATGGGACAGAGAGAGTACTATTCATGCAAGCTCTTATCAAGAGGGAATAGTAATTTATTTTATTAAATAGGGATAATTTGATAAACTTTATATTATATTATTAATTTTTTAATATATGTATTTTTTGCTAAGATGATACTTATTTTGGGACGGAGAGAGTAATATGATATTTAGCATCAAGTAATAATTATAAATAATGGATGTAAGCCATGCTCCACATGTTGAATGAAAAAGTACTTTATTTGGAATAATATTCTCTCTGGTCTTTTTTTTTATATCCAGTTTCCTGGCCTACGTCATACTATTTATGGAGATAGTAGTATCGATGTCTCAACACTACTATCAGTAAATCGCAGAATGTACCTGAATGATCAGGGTTTGAGAAAGATCAACTGATATCACCTACAAGGTCCTATCCCAGAAAAGAGCAAAGTGCTCCCACCAGGATTCGAACTCACACTGCGGACCTTCAGCTGGATTTTAAGTTAACCTCTTTTGCTATCCAGCTATGCCGGGGTCATATTCTCTCTGATCTTTTGGAAGAGATTCTAAGGTGAAAGCTTATATAGTTACAACTGCGGAAAAAAAAGTCGCAATTCCTTTGTAGGTAGTAGTGGTTCACAAATCAAGAATATGGCAATATGCACCCACAAGATCAAGGCCAGTATGAAAACTCATCCTTCGTTTGACCAGATTCGAAGACTGAATAAAGACAGATTACAATATACAATAGAAAGGAATGTCCTTTTGGGAAAGATGAGTTTTCATACTGCTCTTTGTTAATCCTTGGATATCTCTGCATAAAACATCAGGGTTAATCATAAAAACTGTTAATCAATTTCTTTCATAGTCTTGGCAAAAAGTCTTTTTTGTTAATCATCATTGTGGTACCTGCTAAGAAAATTAGCTAAAATATTCTTAGTTCCAGATATATTTTTCACAATAAAATCATAGCAATAAAAAAATGATTGCCATTTTCTTCGTCTATTCAATTCTGGTAAAGGATCTATTCTGTTTGTAATAAAGGCCTTTACCTGAGTATTATCTGTTCTAACAATGAATTTTACTGGTAGTAAATGGTAATGAAACCTTTTTATTCCAAATTTTACTGCCAATAATTATTTTTCGTTTATATGATAATTCTTTTCATTGGGTTTCCACGCTCCTCCTCCGTATCCACAAATTAATCTTTTTTCTTTATCAATATCTTCTTTATCATATGCTATTAGGACTGCTCCCCATCCTATGTCGCTAGCATCTGTAAAGAGTTCTAATTGATCTTGATTTGTTGGTACTCTGTGTTTTGGTAATGATTTTACCTTTTCTTTAATCTGGTTGATAGCCTTGGTATGCTCTTCTTTCGATTCAAAGGTTACATCTTTTTTAATCAAATCTTGCAGTGGTTTTCTTAGATATGGTAAATCTTTTATATGATCCGAGGCATAATTTATGACTCCTAAGAATTGATGCACTTCTCTTTTATTTTCTAATCTATCTTTAAAAAAATTTATTTTTGTCACAACATGTTCTTGTAATTGTATTCCTTCATTATCTACAATATATCCTAAAAATTCAATGTTATTCTTGAATATCTCAGATTTCTTTTCAGATAGCAATATTCCATGTTGGTTTACCGTTTCAATGAATTGTTCTATATGCTTAATATGATCTTCTAAATTATCATTATAGACCAATATATCATCCACATATATTATACAGAAATCTGCAAGTTTTCTAAATACCTGATCCATTCTTCTTTGAAATATCTGTGGAGCATTTTTTAATCCCATGGGTAGTACGTTCCATTCATAGTGTCCTTGAGGAGCACTAAATGATGTTAAAGCTCTTGATTCATTGGTTAGTTTTATCTGCCAAAATCCGCTTTTACAGTCGAACTTACTGAACCAATTTTTATTCCCTAATCTGTTGATAAGGTTTCTTTTATAAGGTAGAAAGTAACCATCAAAAATAGTCTTTTTATTCAATTCTCTGTAATCAATCACCATTCTAGCTTTTCCTCGTTTTTGTTCGTTATGTTTTTTTACTAAAAAGGCTGGGCTACTGTGTGGGCTTTTACTCTCTCTAATAATCTTCATTTCAATTAGTTCCTTAATTTGGGTTTCAAACTCTTTTTGGTCTGTTGGACTATACCTTATAGGTTTTGTTCTAACTGTATCATTAGGATCTATTAATTTTATTTCTCCATAAATTTTTTCTTTTTTCCAAAGTTGCATTGGATTTTCTCCAAAATTGCTTTTTAATCTGTTAAGGTATTTTTATTTTAATAATTCCAAATTATTATTTCTTTCCATTTTTATAGTACATAATCTTAAAGTATTCACTGGTAATATTTTTTTTAGTATTATCCATTTGTTACAGGGGGATTGTAGACTAAACGTGTTTTTATTTATCACTTGGATTTTGAAGTAATCTAGGAAATTGTTTCCTAATAAAATCTGTTGTTTCATATTATTCAGCTGGTATACTATTGGTAGTCTGAAAATAGTCTTTCCTTGTTTAATCCTTACATTTTCTGCTATAATGTCTAGTTCTTTAGTATGTTCATTGAATCCTGACACTTTTTCTCTATGTATTCTGGATCTCTTCCACTTATGGGTTTCTAAAATGTCTTTTCTAGCTAGACATATGTCTGCCCCGCTATCGATAAATATCTTTTGTTTTATCATTTTATTTGGTTTATATTCTATATCGGCTTCTATATGAATTGCTACCATTTAGTCATTTAATTAGTTTATGTCGCATATCATATCATTTTTCTCAGAACTACTTTTATTAGAGCTTTGGGTAATATAACTTATATTCTCTGATTCTTTATCTGTTTCACTGATGTAAAAGTTTTCATATTTATACCAGTTATTATTATTTTCTTTAATCTGTCTTAAACTTATTATAAATTGTTCAGTATTCATATATTTTATTCCTTTTTTCTTTAACTTTCTCTTGCCTCTAAATTTTCTTCTAGTCTCAAAATTATTCTTATAACTCTTAAATCTTTTCTTCTTATAAGATTTATAATACAAATTATTCTCTTTTCTATATTTATAATCCCTTTTATATTTATTCCTATGTTTTTTATGTTTTTTATGCTTTTTATGCTTCTTATATTTTTCTTCTTCGTCGCATCCAAATTTTAATCTTCTTTCTGTGAATCCACAGATTTCTCGTAGTCCTAACTTCTTATCTTTTTTAATCTTTTGCTGTAATCGATAATCTTCGCATTTTCTCATTAGATAAGTTCTTAGAACTCTTATTCTTTCTCCTAGAGTATTCTCTTTAGGTTCCAACTGAACATATTCTTTAGATATTTCAATATTATACGGTATAGGTAGATGGTCATAATATAACTGTTGGTGAATTATTCCTTCTTCGGGTAAGAATCTAGCTTCATAAAAGAATTTACTAAAGCTAATCGTATATTCTGGTAGCTTATCGATTCTACAACATTTCATGTTATTCAGGTTCATTATAATCTCTGTTTTTCTTTATGTTAATACATTTTCTCTGGCTACTAACCATTTTTCACCTAAAAATTCTCTTTTTAGTAATAAGTCAAATATCATCAGCATTGATTTCCAATCTGTCGCATGACCTAATACTTCACCTCTTAGTTGGTATGCTATCGACTCTATCCAGTATGTTGCTTTTCCGATTATAGTCTTCGATATTAAATCATACATATAATCTAGGTTTTCTGCTTGCGTACTATTCATTAATGCACTACACATTCCTAAATTCCAATCATTTATTCTTCTTCCTATTTCTTGTACATCGTAAAAATTATTCATTTTAAAAAAATATCCATTATAGTTTATTCCTTGAGTCATAGATCCTACAAACTTTTTAAATTCAGCTTGCTGACTTATAGGTATATGATCTGGTAGTCTTGTTCTTCTTCTCATTACTATGTCTAAATTAGGGTCAACTAATTCTTCTTCAGAGTAATCGTTTGCATCTTCATTTATTATATTTTCTGATTCTACTTCAGTCTCTACCTGTCCGTTGTATTCATTTTCTAAATCACTGTCATGCTCTTCTTTTATTATAGCATTTACTCTTTTTTCACTTTTTAATGCTTTTAATATTTGCTCATTTTCTTTTACTAACTCAGTATTCTCAGAATTTTCTTCTTCTATAAATTCTACTACTTGTAATTCTTGGTTAGTCTGTTTATCACTGTCACTCTGTTTATCCGAGCTTTCCTCGGATCTTTTATTGCTGCTAGTCTCTTTGCTTGATCTATTGCTAGTCTCATTGCTTGATCAAGTTATTCTTACTTTCTTTTTTCCTTTTAATCTTTTTAACTGTTCTGTTAAAATACGTACTTCTTCTCTAAGTTTTGAAACTTCTTATTTTACTTCTTTAATTTCTTCTTTAGTCTCTTTTAATTCTACCTTAGTTTCCTTCAGTAGTATTTTCGAGTCTAAATATTTTCTCTTATACTTTTTATATTTTTCGTACCATTCTTCGTTATTATTTAATTTTAACTTTAAATTCTCGGCTTTTAATTCTTTTATCTGCTGATCTTGTTTCTCTATTCTTAGAATTAAATATTCATAGGTAGTTTTTTCTACTTCCTTTAAGGGTAATCTTTCCTCTTTTGGTAATTCTTCCTTTATCGGTTTAGATCTCATAGGTTCGTATTTATATCTTTCTCTTTCTATAATCTCTTTTCCATGTTTTTTCAAAAATGTAATCACGCTAGGTTCCATTAGAATTTTTCTTCTTTATTCAATATCACTAATCTGTCTAAGGTTTCTGTTACACCTTTTGATAGTCTTGGTTTAATCTTAGATATGTCTACCATAATCGGTATTTTATTCTTTTTCCAAGCATCTAAATTAATCAGGATTTATTTATTCGTTGTTTCCATCCATTACTCATATCTATCCAAATTTTACTAAACTTATTACATTGTTTTTCTAATCGTTCTATATCATTTTCTAGTTTTATTTCCTTTGCACTGTATTTTAAGTATTTTAGTTGTGAATATATTTCTCTAGATAAGACCGTCTTTATAGTTTTTAACTTTTGTTTTTTCTTTATTATTTTTAGTTGTATATTTATTTTTGTTTTTTCGTTACAGGTATTCATCTGATACAGCGTTACTTCTGAATCTTCTACTATTTCTTTCCCTTTATCCATACTTTAGTAAACCAATGTATTTATATTGTTCTATTATTATTTCTTTTAAATCTCTAATTTCACTTTCATTACTAATTTGTTCTGCTAAATTCTGCTCTTTTATTTTTTCTATTTCTTCATCTTTTTGCCTTAGTCTCTCTTCTCTCAGAGCTGATAAATTTCTCAAGAATATTATCTTTTCATTTTGTTTATTTATTTTTGTATAATTTTCTTGCAATTGTTTATCTTTCTCGTTTATCAGATCTATTTCTATTCTACAACTTATGATATGTTGGTTTATATCTCTATTATATCTAAGTGGTTTTTCAGCTATTCTTGTTAACTGTAACATTTTTTCCTGTTGCTGCTGTTGTACTATTCTGTTTTCATCCATAGTATTCTATCTCGGTTCTTAAGTCGGATTCTATTTCTGTTATCACTAAATCTAGTGAGTGTATTTCTATATTCAGTTCTACTAATCTTTCATAAGAGTGGTTTTGTTCGTCCATATTAATCAATATTTCTTCTAAGTTTATTCGTTTATCTTCTTTTGATAATCTGATTTCAAAATCTTTAAATCTATTTAACCAATTTTATTTTGAATCAATTATCATTCTATGCTGGTTTCTGGTCTTAATCAGTAACTGTTTTGATCTTTTATGTTGCCATAAAATGTTATTCAAAATTTTAACTTGTCTAAACGATGGATGTTTATTCATTGTTTATTATGTATTCCTATTACAAGCTCTGATACCAAATTGTGTACGGGTCTGTACTGCGGATCTTTTCATCATCTAATAACCCCTAGAGGTCGGAATATAGACGGTATTCTTTATACTTAAACTTTTTTCAGAGTTAATCAAATAATAAGCATGTAATCGGGTTGGTAATCTTGATAATCGGTTAGGTACTCTTGGGTTCATGTTCATCTTTTTAATTTATAGTCTATAATCTTCTATCAAACATTCAAACATCATAACATAATCTCCTATCAACATTCAAACATCATAACAGTAATCTAATATCAACGTCCAAGTATCATAACAATAAGATCATATACTTATCGAAATCATAATTAGAAACACATGGTTTAAACACATACCTCAGAGAAGATTCTCAGATCACCGAAGTAGTTCTCAACCCACCTAGGGACATGCCTCCCTATCGTCCTCCTGACTGCGGGTATCGGCTCACGTAGGTCCAGGGGAGATGCAGTTACGGGTATCCTCTGATAGTCTTCTTCGATACCGATGTGTTCCCACCAGTATGGTTCTAATCATGAGTTCTCAAAGTATCTTAATCTTTGTTCTTATGATACTCTTGGTTGATATAAGATTAATATTCTGTTGTTCTTGGTTGATATTCGATTAATCTTATGGTGTTCTTGGATGATATCGGATTATAGACTAAAGATTGTTAGTTGAACATTTGAGAGTGTTTTTCAAAGAGTTGTATCAAGTGTATTTCAAATTTTGAATCAATGTTCGTCTTTACAAGAGGCTCCTTTTATAGATAACCTCGGCTGATCAACTATTCATCTTTAATCAAAAGTCATAAAGTAAATAGTCTTAGACAAAAAATCTTTTCAAAAAGTCGTAAAGGCTACAGTGCCTTGTCTGCTACTTTTCGTAAAGTTGGTTTGTCTTCTTCTTCTTTTTCAAATCTGCTTTTGTCGTTATACGGCTATTCTGTCAAATCTGTTCTTGTCGTTATACGGCTATTCTTCCAGCTGTCTATTCTGCATGACTTTTGGTAAGATATCCTTATCAAATGTCATTTTCTTGTCGGGCTGCTTTCCTGTTTAGTCCTTTCCAGCTGTCCGGCTGATTTTTGTTTGGAAATATCTCTTTTGTAATCAATTGTAATTTGATAATCATTTTTGGGCCGTGAGGCCATAATCTGTTTTGGGCGCTAAGGCGTCGTTTTGTTTGGGCTTTACCGTAGTTGAAACTACGTTGGGCCATATTCTTTTTGGATCCATAAGATCTCTTTTGTGGGTTATACGTAGTAAAACTACACATTCCCTATCATAATAATCGTTTTGGGCCGTGAGGCTCTTAATCAGTTTTGGGCCGTGAGGCTCTTAATCAGTTTTGGGCTTTATCGTAGTATGAAAGACTACGTTGGGCCATAATCTTATTGGGTCTGTGAGACCTCTTTTTCTTGGGTTACAAGTAGATTAATCTACATGTTCCCTGCATTATAATCTGTTGGGCCATTAGGCTCCTAATCTGTTTGGGCGGTTAAGCCTCTTTTTTGGGTTATACATAGATGAATCTACATATTCCCTGACCAGTAATCAATAGGGTTAGACATAGTAAACTACATATTCCCTGCAAAGTAATCTTTTTGAGCTTTACTGTAGTATAAAACACTACGTTGGGTCATAATCTGTTTGGGCCATAAGCCTCTTTTAAGTTTCATGCAGATGAATCTACATGTTACTTTTGATAATCTTTGGGCCATAAGGCCATGGTTTGGTACCTGCAAAAAGTAATCAGTTTTTCCCTCCTTATTCAAAAGGATCATGATAAAAATTATTTTTCCTTCCTTATTCAAAAGGATCAGGACTTTTCTTAAACATACTCCAAATTTCTTTGAATTATTCATTTAATAATGTGCTGGGTAATATTTCATCAAGTAATCAATAACTCTAATGCTGGTGTCTTTTTGGTTTAATAAGTATTTAATATATTCGATAGTCCTATAAATACTAACCATTTTATTAACTATTACTTGTCGGACTATTATTTTGTCATAGTCATCTAATAATTCAAAGGGTTTCATCTCATCATAGTAAAGAAGTTCTTTCCAGGCTAGACTCATCTTTCCCAAAAGGATATTCCTTTCTATTGTATATTGTAATCTGTCTTTATTACACAATTTGGTATCAGAGCTTGTAATAAGAATACAGTATAAACAATGAATAAACATCCATCGTTTAGACAAGTTAGAATTTTGAATAAGATTTCATGGCAACATAAAAGATCAAAAGAGTTACTGATTAAAACCAGAAACCAACATAGAATGATAATTGATTCAAAAGAAAATTGGTTAAACAGATTTAAAGATTTTGAAATCAGATTATCAGAAGAAGATAAACGAATAAACTTAGAAGAAATATTGATTAATATGGACGAACAAAACCACTCTTATGAAAGATTAGTAGAACTGAATATAGAAATACACTCACTAGATTTAGTGATAACAGAAACAGAATCCGACTTAAGAACAGAGATAGAATACTATGGATAAAGGAAAGGAAATAGTAGAAGATTCAGGAGTAAAACATTATCAGATGAATACTTATGAGGGAGGAACAACCCAAACATTAAGTTTTAAACCAGATACTTATCAGAAAATCCAGGATGAAAAAGAAGAATTATCTGTAAAAAGATATTTAAAACAAAATGGTTTGAAAGAAATAAAGAGATAAGATACATAGCGCATAAACATGAAAATATAATTGATACTACTAGTACAAATGGTAGAACAAAGATTAATTTGATAAGTGATGAAGTAATAAAAAGAGAATTAGCCAAATTATCAACTAAAGAAGCAAAGAAATATAGGAATATTTACTTTGGAGGAGTTGAATTTACAATAAAAGCCTATTTTCAAAAGAATATTGATACACCTATACATATCTACGTATTAGACGACAGAATACTAGGAAATTTACAAGATGCATTAATATCTGTGATTAAAGGAAATTTAATATATCAGAAGTTAAAATTTACGATACAACCAGACTTTAACATATCATTAAAAGATGAACACAAAGACTTAGCTTTAACGTTATATTATAAGTTAAATGGAATAGACATGTCACCAGGGAGTAAGGTAATAAGTATAGAAACTAAAATGGTATACGCCTTAACAGGAAATCATCATGTAAAGAAACAGCATGAAATGAATATTATAGTACCAAAAATGTATAAGGAAATACTTGAACAAATAGAACACAAAGAGAACTCTAAGATCACTATACCAGAGGAAATATTTATGGATTTTAATACTCGTACGATTACACCATCAAGAAGATTAATACCAAGAGTAGAAGGATCTAGATTAAGTCTATCTAGAGAACAATTAAAGAATAATTTACCAAGAATTCAGCCTAGGACAATAGACTTGATAAATGTAGATAGCAACAGATTAAAAATCAAAGTTATAATATTTAAAAATATGATAACAATAGATGGAATAGTATAAATAAATACTGGATCGATTAGAAGTTTTATACACATGAGTAAAATAAATGAGAAAGAATGTGATGTAATAGAACCACAATTACCCTGAAAATGAAAGAGAAATAATAATTACCAAGAGTATAAATTTAAGATTCAAAATCCAGGATTTAGAATATAAGATCAACATTGGAGTAATAGAATACGACAGTCTTAATGAATTATTATTAGGAAGCGATTTCCTGACTATGATAAATTATAAGATAAATAACAATGGAATAGAAATAAATGATCAAGGAAAAACTAGATTTATAAATAAAATATGAATATACAAACTTTAGAGACGGTCTTATCAGGAGAAACATTAGACTAAATGCTGATGAATCAAAACGAAAAAATAACTGTGTTACACGAAGAAATTGTACTAAAAGAAAAAACGAAAAGCATATTATTGTTAATAGATGAAATAAAAGATAATCAGACTAAAACTCAACAACTGATTAGAGAAGAATTGACTAATTTATGGAACGTATCTGAAATACCTACGTTTAAGTTAATATTAGAAAAGCTTAATATGTTACTAGAGGAAAAGAGTAAAGGAAAAGGAGTAAAATACCGATTATGGTAGACATATCTAAGATTAAACCAAGACTATCAAAAGGTATAACAAAAACCTTAGACATATTAGTGATATTGAATAAAGAAGGAAAATTCTAATGGAACCTAGCGCGATTACGTTTTTGAAAAAACATGGAAAAGAGATTATAGAAAGAGAAAGATATAAATACGAACCTATGAGATCTAAACCGATAAAGGAAGAATTACCAAAAGAGGAAAGATTACCCTTAAAAGAAGTAGAAAAAACTACCTATGAATATTTAATTCTAAGAATAGAGAAACAAGATCAGCAGATAAAAGAATTAAAAGCCGAGAATTTAAAGTTAAGATTAAATAATAACGAAGAATGGTACAAAAAATATAAAAAGTATAAGAGAAAATATTTAGACTCGAAAATACTACTCAAGGAAACTAAGGTAGAATTAAAAGAGACTAAAGAAGAACTTAAAGAAGTAAAACAAGAAGTTTCAGAACTTAGAGAAGAAGTACGTATTTTAACAGTAATGCTTAAAAAGATTAAAAGGAAAGAAGAAAGTAAAAATAACAAGATCAAGCGATGAGACTAGCAGCAATAAAAGATCTGAGGAAAGCTCGGATAAACAGAGTGACAGTGATAAACAGACTAGCCAAGAATTACAAGTAGTAGAATTTATAGAAGAAGAAAATTCTGAGAATACTGAGTTAGTAAAAGAAAATGAGCAAATATTAAAAGCATTAAAAAGTGAAAAAAGAGTAAATGCTATAATAGAAGAAGAGCCTGACAGTGATTTAGAAAATGAATACAACGGACAGGTAGAAACAGAAGTAGAATCAGAAAATATAATAAATGAAGATGCAAACGATTACCCTGAAGAAGAATTAGTTGACCCTAATCTAGACATAGTAACGAGAAGAAGAACTAGACTACCAGATCATATACCTATAGGTCAACAAGCTGAATTTAAAGAGTTTGTAGGATCTATGACTCAAGGAGTAAACTATAATGGATATTTTTTAGAATTGGATAATGTTTACGATGAACAAGAAATAGGAAGAAGAATAACCGATTGGAATTTAGGAATGTATATTGCATTAATGAATAGTACGCAAGCAGAAAACCTAGATTATATGTATGATTTAATATCAAAGACTATAATTGGAAAAGCAGCATACTGGATAGAGTCAATAGCTACCAGCTAAGAGGTGAAGTATTAAATCATGCGACAGATTGGAAGTCAATGCTGATGATATTTGACTTATTACTAAAAAGAGAATTTTTAGGTAAAAAATGGTTAGTAGCCAGAAAAAACGTATTAGCAGAGAGAAAAACAGAGATTATAATGAACCTGAATAACATGAAATGTTGTAGAATTGATAAGCTACCAGAATATACGATTAGCTTTAGTAAATTCTTTTATGAAGCTAGATTCTTACCTGAAGAAGGAATAATTTACCAACAGTTATATTATGACCATTTACCTATACCGTATAATATTAAAATATCAAAAGAATACGTTCAGTTGGAACCTAAAGAGAATACTCTAGGAGAAAGAATAAGAGTTCTAAGAGCTTATCTAATGAGAAAATGCGAAGAATATCGATTACAGCAAAAGATTAAAAAAGATAAGAAGATAGGATTAAGAGAAATCTGTGGATTCACAGAAAGAAGATTAAAATTTGGATGCGACGAAGAAGAAAAATATAAGAAGCATAAAAACCATAGGAATAAATATGAAAAGGATTATAAATATAGAAAAGAGAATAATTCGTACTATAAACCTTATAAGAAGAAAAGATTTAACAGATATAAGAATAATTCTGAGACTAGAAGAAAATTTAGAAAAAGCAGAAATTTAAATCCTATAGAATCGAATAAAACTAAAGAAGAAGCAGTAAAAGATTGTAAATGTTGGAATTGTGATGAAAAAGGACACTATGCAAATAAGTGCCCAAGGTTAAAGAAAAAGGGAGTAAAATATATGAATACTGAACAGTTCATAATGAGTTTGAGACAAATTAAAGAAGATAATGATTACTGGTATAATTATGAAGATTTTTACATCAGTGAAACAGATAAATCAGAGAATATAAGTTATATTAACCAACACTCTAGTGAAAGTAGTTCTGAGTAAAATGAACCCACTAGAAAGAGAAAAAATAAAATTGATAAGAGAAAGAGATTACTGGATACAATGCGAAAGATATACAAGGAATAAATTGATTATAACTTCAGCAGTTCATGAAACAGGGAGTATCTATTACAATGATAGATATAGTAAGATTACCAAAAGACTTGGAAAAATAAGAGAAAGAATAAGTGAGATACATTGGCAACAAATTGAAATAGCAAGACTCATAGAAGAAGCTATGAGAAATGAAGATACAAGATTAGAAGTAAAGGAATATGAGCAAGATGAAGAACTCCAGAGAAGATTAAATGAATACGACACTCATCAGCAATAATTTCAGATATCTGAAACTAATGTTTGAGTTATTTTCTTAGTAGGAATAAACAATGTCAACCAGCAAAGATTTTGAAGAATACATAGCCAAGGCTATGCAGCAAATTATCCATACCAATGAGGTAATGATTACAAAATTACAAGAAAATACCCAGAGTATCAACAGCCTAACAGAAGCCATACAAGACTTCTCAAATCTAAAAATCCTACAAAAAGAAGAACAACAGAAAAAACCAACTATACAGCCAATACATCAAAAAACCTTCACACCATTTTTATCAAAACTAGCAACCATGCCATCATTGATACCCTCAACATCAGCAGATGTATCAATGGCAGATACACTGAAATATAAACAAGAACTGATTAGTGCTTACGAAAAGATTGATAAATTTTATGATTACAAGACTAATGTTGATATTGTACGCAGTGCCAAGCTGAGTAAATATCCAAGGTTTATTTGCAGTGAAAGAGCAAATCCGATTATTGTGAAAAGACTATTCACATATGGATTTATTGACAAAATTATTACAGATGATAAAATGATCAACCTCACTAGACTACCACAGATTATCACCAGATCAACGGAGCTTATGATGGAGTCCTTTGGAAAAGGGATTTATGGAATACAAATATTAGACGCATCAACCGATTTAAAAGGTAAACCAATTGTTATATGTCAAATATTTAAGACAGGAAGGAACAGCACCATCAGCGGGGATGACAAGAATTTGAACATGAAAATTCCCTGTGCACTGGAAATATTCCAAGACTGGCTTAGTGCTAAAAGAGTATTTGAATTACCGACATTAAAAACAAGAATAGAAGACATGCTGAGAAACCGGAATGCATCCGTAATTGGATCTTCCAAAGGAGGAGACGTAGAGGAAATAATGACCCTCTATTATGACAATGACATAGAAGTTAAAGAGACTACCGAATTAACTCTATTATTAGACAAGATTACCAATCTAAAGCATACCCATGCAGATGAGACTATTCGCCATTATAAGACTATGATAGAACAAAAGAAAAGATCAATGATAAGAACTGAGACGGCATCATCGTCTAATGTAAGTATAAAAAAAGAGCAAAGTCCTGATCCTTTTGAATAAGGAAGGAAAAATGATTTTTATCCTGATCCTATTGAATAAGGAGGGAAAAATTGATTACTTTTTGCAAGTACCGAATAACGGCCTTATGGCCCAAAGATTATCACAAGTATCATGTAGATTCATCTGCGTGAAACTTAAAAGAGGCTTTCGGCCCAAACAGATTATGGCCCAACGTAGTATTTTATACTACGGTAAAGCCCAAAAAGATTACTTTGCAGGGAATATGTAGTTTACTATATATAACCCTATTGATTACTGGTCAGGGAATATGTAGATTCATCTATGCATAACCCAAAAAAGAGGCTTAACCGCCCAAACAGATTAGGAGCCTAACGGCCCAACAGATTATCATGGTAGGGAACATGTAGATTAATCTACTTGTAACCCAAGAAAAAGAGGTCTCACGGACCCAAAAAGATTATGGCCCAACATAGTCTTTCATACTACGGTAAAGCCCAAAACTGATTAGGAGCCTCACGGCCCAAAAAGATTATTATGATAGAGAATGTGTAGTTTTACTACGTATAACCCACAAAAGAGATCTTATGGATCCAAAAAGAATATGGCCCAACGTAGTTTCAACTACGGTAAAGCCCAAACAAAAGAGGCCTTAGTGCCCAAAACAGATTATGGCCTCACGGCCCAAAAATGATTATCAAGTTACTATTGATTACAAAAGAGATATTTTCAAACAAAAATCAGCCGAACAGCTGGAAAGGACTAAACAGGAAAGCAGCCCGACAAGAAAATGACATTTGATAAGGACATCTTACCAAAAGTCATACAGAATAGACAGCTGGAAGAATAGACGTATAACGACAAGAACAGATTTGACAGAATAGCCGTATAACGACAAAAGCAGATTTGAAAAAAGAAGAAGAAGACAAAACAACTTTACGGAAAGTAGCAGACAAGGCACTGTAGCCTTTACGATTTTTGAAAAGATTTTTTGTCTAAGACTATTTACTTTACGACTTTTGATTAAAGATGAATAGTTGATCAGCCGAGGTTATCTATAAAAGGAGCCTCTTGTAAAGACGAACATTGATTCGAAATTTGAAATACACTTGATACAACTCTTTGAAAAACACTCTCAAATGTTCAACTAACAATCTTTAGTCTATAATCCGATATCATCCAAGAACACCATAAGATTAATCGAATATCAACCAATAACAACAGAATATTAATCTTATATCAACCAAGAGTATCATAAGAACAAAGATTAAGATACTTTGAGAACTCATGATTAGAACCATACTGGTGGGAACACATCGGTATCGAAGAAGACTATCAGAGGATACCCGTAACTGCATCTCCCCTGGACCTACGTGAGCCGATACCCGCAGTCAGGAGGACGATAGGGAGGCATGTCCCTAGGTGGGTTGAGAACTACTTCGGTGATCTGAGAATCTTCTCTGAGGTATGTGTTTAAACCATGTGTTTCTAATTATGATTTCGATAAGTATATTATCTTATTGTTATGATACTTGGACGTTGATATGAGATTACTGTTATGATGTTTGAATGTTGATAGGAGATTATATTATGATGTTTGAATGTTTGATAGCAGATTATAGACTATAAATTAAAAAGATGAACATGAACCCAAGAGTACCTAACCGATTATCAAGATTACCAACCCGATTACATGCTTATTATTTGATTAACTCTGAAAAAAGTTTAAGTATAAAGAATACCGTCTATATTCCGACCTCTATGGGTTATTAGATGATGAAAAGATCCGCAGTACAGACCCGTACACAATTTAGTAGTGGTTCACAAATCAAGAATATGGCAATATGCACCCATAAGATCAAGGCAAAAGAGCTTATATGAAGGATTAGTAGTTTTGTTTGTAATAATAATAATAATAATAATTGTTATCATTAAAATGTTAGCCCAACTTAAAATGATCTGAGTGAAATGTAACACATATATCCTATTTGGGATCATTATTTAAGTCGAAGTAGAACTTTTTTGACAAATATATTCATTTTGAAACAACTTCATATATATGAAATTGAAATTGTAAAAATTAGTGTTTGAAATTTAATAAACTTCAGACATTTTTATCTTTAGAGTGATTTTGTCAAGGCCAAACTTCTAATATTTTTGTAAGAAGTTTGGCTTGGCTTGCCAAAGCCATCTTCGAACCTTTTTAATTGAGATTATAGTCTGACAAGAGCAAATTTTATATATATAATGAGTGCAATTTTGACATATGTCTAAATTAACTTCGAATATTTCAGTAATGAAATTATAATCTTCTCGAGGCCAAACTTTTGACAAAGAAATATGAATTGGTTTCAAAGTGAAGGCTCCAAATCACCCACCAGACAGAAGTTTTTGTAGGCTTTTGAGTTCTATATGTATTTTTCTTTCGTTTGTTAACGAAAAAAAGATAATAGTTGGTAAGGATTACAAGGCTTATGGTATGCCGCTAATGCGGTGTGAAGTTTGCCGCTAGAAAAAGGCACATAAGTGTCAATATTTTCTTTCTAAATGTGGATATATATTTCTTTTTTGCAGCAATTGAAAACAAAGGAATTTAAATATAGATGTTTTTACACTTTATATTATTTGAAAATGAACTCATATTTTAAGATTTTACTTTATTTATTTATTTAGCCCATTTTTGTATAATGGGCTAAATAAAAAATGTTTTAAAATGTTTTTATAGCCTCTCTGTCTCCCAAGGTAGAGATAAGGTCTGCGTACATACTACCCTCCCAGACTCCACTTGTGGAATTACACTGGGTATGTTGTTGTTGTTGTTTTTATATAATCTGAAAATTTAGGGAAAAGACAATAACTCCTTAATTTATGATTATGTTTTTTTTATTTTTGATGCTTAAAAACTGATTGAGAGTGATATTCATGTTTATCATCACAAATTTAAACGTTATTTGGTGAATTAAAGTGAAAAATTAAAAACTTCATTGTTGGATTTTTAAAAGCTTGAAAACTCACAAGCGAGTTTTCTGTTTTTTGTTGAATTTTTTGACAAATTGATGATTGGGTTCGTTGGGGATGTCGAAGTTGTGGTTAAAATTTGAAGCTACTCGATGAAGATTTGATCCATTTCGGATGAAAACGTGGTTGAAGTTTGTAGGAGAAGAAACTCATTTTTTGTATAATTTTGTATAACAATGTAAAAGTGTATATAAACATCTCTTATGCACAGTTTTATACACGTAAAGTATGATTATTGTTGATTTGTCATTTGTTGTTGTGTTGCCTCGCTACCTTTTAGTTGCTAGTTACATTTGTATTCCATTAATTTATATAGCTTTTAATAACTTTATGCTAAGTATAGATTTTTTGGAAGAAACAAAAAGGATTACATAAAGCTTAAGAATCGAGATCTGAGGCAAAAGAGTTAGATTACTCGTTCTGTTATATATGAATCAATATTTTTTTATGATATTATAAAATTGACGTTTTAAAAATAAATTACCAAAAATTAACCAAACCACACCGATATCGAAGAGAAACCGAGATGATTGGTATGGTTTTGAAAAGTTCAATTTTGGTTATATTTGTAAATTAACCGAAAAATTAGTATGGTATAATTTTTTTTAAAATGTCCAAACTGTACCATTGACACCCTTAATTAAGCCTGCAGTTTCGATAATTTATTTTAGGCCCACCATTAGTATAATTTTGGGAATTAATCTTTTTGGAGAATTTAAGTTTGATATATTTGTGTATATTTGAGATGACATGATATCGAAGAAGCCACTATCTGTTAAACGAAATCACTACGACAAACATACTATCAATGATAAAAATAGACGAGAAAGAAGTTACTAAATATGTCTAATATTATGTAAGTGCAGAACGAAGATACAACTGAATACTCAAACATCCCATAATATAAAAGCTATACATTAAGTTATGAGATACTAATATTTGAGTATAAAATACGAAACATAACTCGAAATTAAGAAAACAAGCTTGAATAACAATTAAAGGAGGGCTGGAATGGATTGTTGCGGTGCATAAATATCAATAAAGGCATAACATATATAGAATAATATACAAAGTATACAACTGAAACAGAAATCATAGATACAGATACACAAAGTGAACATGATGCTACTAATATTAATAAACTGGTGTTAACTAAATCCTACCGACTTAACTAATTTCATTCAAATTGTGTTCTGAAATTTGTTCATTGAGTTGTATGTATAGGCTCCTAACTAATTACAATTAACTAGTGTTTAATAGGCGTAGGCGTGAGTTAAGGCGTTTTATGTAACACGGACGAGGCGTAAGCCCCATGAGTATCTAACTTTTATTTTTTATAAATTAATTAAAAAAATTAATATTCTAAAAAAAATTCAAACCAATAATAAAATTTGTAGGAAAATGTATATATCTATTATTAACATGCTAACATGTGCACGAATCATTAAAAAGATCTTGAAAAAGTGAATGATGTAAAGATGCATTACACCTATAACATGACTATGATGGAATATAATTAGAATTGTAAAAATTATTTTCTGTTCTAATAATTCAAAGATAAAAATGACATCAATATAAAGTTATTGTTGTAAAACCTAAAACTAGATAACAAATTAATACTTATTATAATACAAATAGCTAAAATAGAAACTTCAAAACAATAAATAAACTAGAACGATACCAAAAGAAATTCTAAAACTAAAAACTATCTTTAATCTTTAAAAAAATAAAATAAGAAATGCTAAAAAATCTTGATGAAAATAAAGTATAAAGAAGGAAAAAATGCAAGCAAGGAAGCAGAGTATAATTGGAGGACTGAAAGAAATAATCCCCTTGATTATTTTCATTGATTGAATAGATATATATACAAGTTACAAAATAGGAGAATCCTATTCCTAATCTATTCCTAAAACCTTATTCTACCATAACTCTAACTATACAATTATGGTAAGTGTATAACACTAATTAAGGTATCCTTTTCCTTACAATATACTACAACTATATATACCATATATACACTAACTGGTCATTGGATCATTGGCGAAAGCCCATCGCTTTGCTCCTTTGCGCGGGCCGAAAAGCCCATCGCTGCTTAACACACCCGCAGTCATAGCGGGCGGTTTTCGAACGCCGAGATCGTCCTAAAATCTTCAAAGAGAACCGGTAGACCCTTTGTAAAGATGTCTGCAATTTGATAACGAGACGGGACATGGCATACTCGAACTTGACCCTTTGCAACCTTTTTCACGGACAAAGTGAATGTCCATTTCAATATGCTTGGTGCGTTGGTGTTGAACGGGTTACCTGAAAGGTAGATGGCACTAATGTTATCGCAATAGACCAAGGTTGCCTTCAATGGGACAATGAAGCTCAAAAGCAAATTACGAGCCAACATGATTCGGAGACCACATTTGCTACCCTCGATATTCGCCTCGGCACTTGAGCGTGATAGAGTTGCCTGACGCTTTGTCGACCAGAGACCAAGTTGTTTCCAAGGAACATACAAGAGCTGATCGACCGTCTGGTGCTCGGGACAACCACCCCAATCAAGATCCGTAGGAGACAAGCGTAGATGTAGATGACGGATACAAGTGCAACCCATAGTCGAGTGTCCCCTCGAATATACCGAATGATGCGTTTCATTGCATTCATGTGCTCAACTCGGGATCATGCATGAATAAACACACTGGCCGAACCGCATATGTAATATCCGGCCTGGTAAACGTGAGATACCGGAGGGCCCCGCAAGATCGCGAGATAGCGGTTTCGTCCTCGTATGGTGCACTCCGCTGTGGCACTTAGCTTTGGGTTTGCATCAATCGGGCGTGGAAGTGGACTTACAGATGACATCCCAGCCTCTCTATGATCTCGGCAAAGATACTTCCGTTGAGACAAACAAGCCCCTGAATGACGGCGACGGCAATCCCCAAAATAACTCAACGGCCCTAAGTCCTTCATAGCAAATTCAGAATCGAGCATGGCCATGATAGATCGCGCAAAGCATCGGAGGAGGCGGTCAAGATGATATCATCCACATATAATGTAATGTAGGCCAATGACGAACCATCGCGGTAGATGAACAAAGAATTGCTCGGACTCTGCGTGTGTGAACCCAATAGTTGAAACAAAATCAGCAAATCGTGTATACCAGGCACGTGGAGACCGCTTAAGCCCATATAAGGACTTTTTCAATAAATGTACATGATGAGGGCGGTGGGATCCTGAACCCCAACGGCTGATGCATATATAGACTTCCTTGAGATCTCCATGTAGAAAAGCATTCTTGACATCTAATCGATGAATTGGCCAAGTCTTTGAAAGGGCCAAGCTAAATACCGTGCGAATGGTAGCGGTTTGACCACCGGACTAAATGTCTCACCACAATCAATACCAACTCGCCGAAGTCTTACCATCACCAACAAGTCGCGCTTTATGCCGAGCAAAGGACCCATCTCAATTCTCCTTGTGAGCAAAAATCCACATAGACCTGATAATATTAATACCATATGGACGGGCACCAACTCCCACGCCTTATTATCAATAAGAGCATTATATTCATCACCATAGCAATTTTCCAATTAGGGTCATTTAATGCGGACACGTGGTTGCGGGCAAGGGGATTTAGAGACATCGAATGTAAATTAAAATGTCTTTTAGGCGTAAAAATACCCCGCCGACTACGAGTGACCGGTCTATGACTCAAGAAGAATTAGTGGAATTTTGGGAATTTTCTCGCCCGGACTGACCGGCCAAGAAGCGATGGGCCCTTGCTGCCCAAATCGAAATGGCCGGACTCGCCGACCCGATTCAGGCTGGGCTGACCGGCCCGATTCTTTGGAACTGCTCCGATGGGCGGAAGAGTCAGGGTGTGGCGATCTTGTTGGGCCCGGGCGATGGGCGCTGGAGGATTTTGGGTACGGAGATGTCCGAAAAATTCGAATAATATACTGGATATTTGGTCATCCAAAAATTATACGACTTAGGTTCGGGGGTATGAACTTTTTTAAATGGGAATTGAGTTTCATCAAAAATGACATGGCGATTGATTATGATTTTCTTGGAGGATAAATCAAAACACTTATAACCACGATGATTCGACGGATAACCCAAAAACACACACGGAGTAGAGCGAGCCTCAACGTTGTTAATTGGGGTGTATGGGAATAACGGATCACACAAGCACCCAAAGATCCGAAGATGAGAATAAGACGGGTTTTTATTATATAAGATTTTGAGAGGGAAGAATATGTCAGACCTTTAGACGGAATTATGTTAAGAAGGTAAGTGGCCATTTGTAGAGCATGATGCCAAAAATACGGAGGTATGGAGGCATGGATTAGGAGAGTTCGGACAATGTTATTTATGGAACGAATTTTATGCTCGCTTTCCCATTTTGTGAAGATGTATGAGGACAGAAAACCGAAAATTTATCCCATGATTAGCACAAAATTCTCTAAACTCCTTATTGTCATACTCCTTCCCATTATCACATTGAATATTTTTATTTCTCTTTCGAATTGAGTACGTATGAACGCTCTAAATTTTATGAAGACGGAAAACACTTGTGATTTATTCGCAATTGGAAACGTACACAAAATTCTAGAATAATCATCTAAGAAGAGAACACAATATCGAGGACCCAGTGAACTACGAACAGGAGATGTCCATAAGTCGCTATGAATAATCTCACACGGCAGAGAAGTATGTGAATCGAGTCTACAAATGGCAACTTAACAATTTTTCCTAATGAACAAGATCGACAAATTGGAGTACGACTCGTACCTTACAAGAAATAAAGCTATTTTTATCTAAAATCGATAAAATAGAAGATCCCTGATGACCCAAACGAGCATGCCACATGGCAGAGAGATGGTCGCAAAGCTGATGGCAAGGCTGGACTCGATGGACTGACACCGGGCATGATAGGATATAGATCCCCCCTACTATCACACCTCATGAGATGAATCCCCGTCTTGAAATCCTTCACAGAGAAACCGAAAGGATCAAATTCAACAGAAACAGAATTGTCATTTGTGAATTTTCGGACAGACACTAAATTTTTAATCAATTTAGGAGCATGTAAAGTATTTTTCAAGAGAAGTGGTGGATTGGGAGGAGACAACGTTTTCTGACCATATCCTAGAATTGGAATTGAACTGCCATTACCAACAATTATTCCCCGAGGGGTGCTCAAATTGTAATAAGATGAGAGAGTACCTGATTCGGAAGTCATGTGAGTAGTGGCCCCGGTGTCCATGTACCAATTTGGGTCCGGTTGAGTTAATCCCAATGTGTGCATCGCGGCCTCGATATCGGTCTGAGTGGGGCCTGCTGCATGATGGGCTTGCGGAGGACGGGGCCCAAGGACTCCTGGCCGTGCTGGAACTGGGCTGTTACCGCTGTGGGGGCCGTTGCTGGGCCACTGGCCAGTGGGCCGCCAATGCTGGGTATTGGGCTCTTTGGATCGCCACCATCGTCCGGGCAGAATCTGGCTGGAGGTGCGGGTGCCATCGCCATCGCCCCACCGGATGGGCCCACGGTGGTGGTGGCCCACTGTACCCCGAATGGGTCCCCCTGCCTGTTTGTTGCTCGCCGAACCTGCCACCATACCCACCTCGTTTGCCCCCGCGGTTTTTGTTATTTTTGCGATTATTCTTGCCGCCACCATTATTATGGTTTTGGCCCGAATTATTAACAATACCCGAAGAACTAGGAGAGGATGCCACCATGACAACTGGGCTTGCTCGGTAGTCGCCTTTTTGCCAAACCGCTTCTTCCAACGTCCGCATGGAGCGGCTTGATGAAAGTCGGGAAGAGGGTTGCTTTGGCGAAGGAGAGTTCCAACACCATTATAGGCCTCCAAAGCCTTGAAACCAACTCAGAAACTAGACGATTATTTGTCACCGTGCTCCAACATTACGGAGTTGATCCGCCAATTCCTTTAGTTTCTTGCAATATGCGTAAACGTTCGAAATACGCCCATTCGAACGAGAGAGAATTCTGCCGAGTGTGACTATACGAATGTTGGTTGTCTTGGAATATGTCACGCAATCTATTCCATGCGACCATAGCCGTGGTATCGCTCCATAATCGTCTGTAGAAGGTCCACCAAATAGTGGCGATATCCACCGAAGAAACGGTAGCATCAAGTGTAATCCATACCTCGTGATCCTCCGCAGAAGGGGTCTAGCGGGAGGAATTATGTGGTGAAGAACTTGATAAGAGATAGCGTGAATTTTAAACAACTCCGCCCACGTTGCATATTGAACGTTTTCCATCTCAAGGACAATAGGGACACTGAGCTTGATATTGGAAACCGTGAGGGCAGGGTGAAAATTGTTCTTAGACATATTTGAAAGAACAAAGAAGAAGGATAAATTTAAGAGAGGTTTTTGAGAGCGGAAGACGAGATATTTGGAGAGAAAAACACCCGAGGGAGGGGGGGGTTCTCGGCCAAAGAAGAAGAAGAGGCAAAAGTTTGAGAGAAGAAAACTTTTGTTTAGACCTAGTCTCTTGATACCATGAAAGAAATAATCCCCTTGATTATTTTCATTGATTGAATAGATATATATACAAGTTACAAAATAGGAGAATCCTATTCCTAATCTATTCCTAAAACCTTATTCTACCATAACTCTAACTATACAATTATGGTAAGTGTATAACACTAATTAAGGTATCCTTTTCCTTACAATATACTACAACTATATATACCATATATACACTAATCCTGGTCATTGATCTAAAGCCCATCAAGCTTTGCTCCTTTGCAGTGGCCGAAAGCCCACTGCTGCTTTGCTCCTTTGCAGTGGCCGAAAGCCCACTGCTTTCTGTTTAACAAGGACAAAACTATTTGCTTTATAGTTTGCACTTTGCATGCTAAAGTGTTTCTGTTACCTCCGTAAACAACAAACAAAAAAATATGTAATTAGGATAAACAAATAGAATTTTTTTTTGATTTTTTAAGATTTTTAGTTTGAGAATTTACTATAAGTTACCTTTGGATATTTAACTTTTTCAAAAAAAAAATTATTAAGCAATTTTAGCTCAAATTTGGAAAAGTTCTCGAGGCTTACGCTCCAAATGAATGCCCAAAATATTGGGGTTTACGCCTAGGCGAACGCCAGAAGGTTGGGTCTTATGCCCCCACGATACTTACGCCTTGCCAGTACACCTCGATGCGTTTATCGTAAATCCCGCCTCGGGGCTCGCTCAGAAAACGCCTTTTAAAACATTGCACTTAACTAACTAATTATGAAATTAATAAGATGTTAACTAATTCCTAGCAACTAACAGATCTAAAAAAAAAGAGAACGATTGCAGCGGTTTTTAACGTGTATAACGGCGGTTTCAAACCGCCATAACCAGCTGCAATGGCAGTTTTAAACATCGCAACAATCCCTTCCGCCATTAATGCTATTACGGCGATTTTGGGAAAACTGTCATAATTTGTATATTGCGGCAACCATCGTAAATATTAATTTTAGGCGAAATATTACAGCGTAATGCTGCTAAAACCATCGTAAAAACGTAATTTTTATACTAACTTTATAATTGTATAAAATAATAATTTGACACTTTAAACCAGCAGTTAACAATTCTGTTTCATCGAATTTAGATCCTATTTTTTTTTGCACCTTTTATGAAATCAAATACCATTCATAATTGCACCTTTTATGAAATCAAACACCATTCATAATAATTTCACCTATGAAATCAAACACCATAATAATTTTAACACTTGAAAGGATTAATTGAGCAAAATATTCAATATCTAAAAACAAAAGTATCCCAAAATTACATCCGGATTCAAGTTAGTTTCAAAGTTATTCATCAATAATACCCAGAAAAACATTGTTTTGATCCTAATGATGATTACTAATTGCCACTCGCTCTATCTCCACTGTTACTTCCATCGGAGGATCTTCTTGATCCAATTGGTGACGGAGTGCTTGCTAAATTTTGTGCCTGCTAAAAATTTAGCAAATAGAATCCATCATTGATTTGCAGAAACTCCATTTTTGACAGGAGGAAAAAACATTTAAATATAAGAAGGTTTAGCATGTCTTTTATACATAGAAAAGTCCTATGTTCAATAGAGGAAATTAAGGCTGGCAAGTGGGCCGGGATGGCCCTACCCCGACCCAACCCCGTCCAGAGCCAGCCCCGACCCCGAGAAAAAAAAAACGGTAGCGGGACTCGAACTCGGGACGGGACAATGTCTCATCCCGCCAGACCCGAGCCCGCCCGCCCCGACCCTGCCCGAGCCCGTCCCGAGCCCGCCCCCGATCCCGCCCGAGAGCCCCCCCTTTGCAAATATAACTATTGCACCAACGACCATTTTAGATTTTGGTTGTTGGGCAACGGCCATTTTTGGCCTCCCCCTCCACCAACCCCCCTACCCCTTAATATTTATTTTTAACCCATAAGTTATTATTTTTACACTTTAACTCAATTTTTCAACTATAAATAACTCATTTTCTCTTCATCTTTCTCACAAATCTTCCTACAATCTCTCTAATGTCTCAATATATCTCTCTACAAGTCTACGTTGTTTACTAAATATTCAATTTTATTTAATCATCTGGGAATTGGGAGTGAAGTTGGCAACTAGCTTGAGGATCTTTCATCGAGTAAAGTTTCAATTTTCAACCTCTCGATTACACGTCGACGTTACGTCGCCGTTTGGTACATTCGTTCCTTCATTAAATTATTATTGTCTGTTTATTTTATTTAGCGCACTTAATTTTATTATCTTTAATTATTTATTATCATAATTAAAATGGAAGGATTAAGAGGTATGTTTAAGGGTAAGGGTGTTTCTTCTAGTAGGGGCAACCAGGGCAAGGGTACTTCTTTTAGTCATCTTATTCTTACACAGGATGATTTTGTTGATATTCAACATTTTCCTACAATACCATTAGATTTAGACGATGAACTATTTTCTGGAACTCAAGAAGACTTTAATTTAGACGATGATCTAGATGATACACACACTAATGTTGATGACAACACACCCACTAGTGCACCTTCAACTGAAATACCTCATATTCCCCCTAGTATGAGACGAGGTCCAGCAAAACGACCATTAAAATCAAATGCATGAACATTTTTTGATAGGGACGTAGAGAATCAAGTAGCTATATGTAAAATTTGTAAAAATGTTTTAAAATTTAAAACTGAAAAGGTCACGTGGGACGGGGGGTTTAATTAGACACGTAGTAAGTGCTCATCCAGCTAGGTATACCCAATACCAGGCTTCAAAACTGGGTGCGCAAACGTCCGCTCCATCGGAACAAGGTTCACATACTGATACTGTCCCGGACCAAGTACAGGGTCAAATTAACCCTATGAAGGGGGAAATTGTAGGCCCTAAATACAATAAACATAAAGATAGGGAAGCAATATCAAAATTAGTTGTTGTGGAGAGTTTGTCTTTTTCATTTCCTTCATCTCCCGATTTTATTTATTACATTAGAGATATATATAATCTTGCTTTTAACGATTTTCCTAAATCAACTATTAAGAGAGAAGCATTTAAATTCGCACATGAATATCAATAATATTTACGTTATTCATTATATCATTTTAATGGCAAAGTATCTATCACGTGTGATATAGGTCGTAGTACTAACGGCCATGATTATTTAACGGTAACTTGTCATTTGATAGATTATAAATGGTCTATGCAAAAACGTATCTTAGCGTATAGATATATAGATGATAGACACATTGGTACTTTTATTGTAGAAAATATTTATCAAGTGTGCCATTATTAAGGAATAACCGATAAAATTATGACTATTACATTAGATAACGCTTCTTCTAACAATTACGCAATTACAATTTTAAAAAATAGTTTAACTCCATCTTTTCCAGATCATTTTCATATAAAATGCGCGTGCCATATATATATAACTTAATTGTAAAGGATGATCTATCACTTTTTGAAGACATTCTTAGTAAAATACAATTTGCTATAAACTTTATTTTTAAAAATAATAGAATACAACGAAGAAAAGAATATAAAAAAACTTATCACGATTGCCAACTACCTTATAGAAAAATTTCAGAAGAAGTACCCACTAGGTGGAATTCTTTATACGAGCAACTACTTGTTGCTTATGACTATAGAAAACCTATAACTTTATTTTTTAACTTTCATAATCAAAATCCAGCTTATATGGTTGTAGATAGCGATTGGGTAAAAAAATTTGAACTTATTGTATTTTTAGAGAAATTTTTTCAAGCAACAAAAGAATTTTCCGGTATATATTATCCTACTATTTCAACTATGTTGTTTTATATAGCTCTAATATTTTTATTACTTAGTGAATATATGAAAAACCAAATTTTATAAGACAAATATTAAAAATGTTTGTCAAAATAAAAAATATTTTATTCCTATTCCCACTATTTATATTATTGGTTCAGATTAAATCCTACTATTAAAATAAACGGTACTAAATCACTAATTGAAACTATTTACGATTGTATAGAAGTACTACCACCTCCAAGTCCCAAAATCTAAATCACCACCACCTATTGAACAAACTAAAGAAGAAGTGTTGTCTAGCGTAGAACACCAATGCAAAAATATATAGATTTTATCAACAAGAAAATGCTAGTAACTTACCGGCTTCCATACCATCTTCTTCATCTTCAACACAACCTCACAAAGATGTGATGTTTCGCGCTAGCATTGAAAGCCTCGTAAATAGAATGTGTGGTCGCATTCTACTACTAACCAAATTAGCGAGTTGAATATTTTTGTTTTGCGTGGTTCTGCATCGTATCATGAAGTTATCAATGAAGATGGACATGAAGACTTGTCAAATAATGGAGGGGAATGAGAAGACCTTTCCGACACTTTCATTGATGGCTCGAGATGTTTTGAACATTCAAGCGCCATCAATCAAGGCCTGAAGCGCTTTTTCTGCCGGCAGATATCAAATAGGAGACCACAGACACTCATTAGCCGGAGACAGCTTGGAAATTGCAGTATTATTCAGAGATTGGATACGAGCGAAGCGGAGAAGGTGCGGTCAACCGGAGATCAACGAAGAAGAAGACGAAAACTACAACGAAATCTTATCCGAAGGTAGTGGAAGCGACGTGGATCAATTTGACCAACAAATACCAATTCCAATCGAAGAACCACAGGAAATTATCAAGCAATTAGAACAAGTTTTTTTGAGAATGTAATTTTTTTAATTGCAATTTTATTATGTAATTTGCAACTTTTGGACAACACCACAAAGTTGCAATTTAGATTTTAGACAATTGTATTTGTATTACAAAAAAATCATATGTCTATTAAATAATATAAGAGGCACAAAAACAGCCTTGGGATGTTTTTATTACACTATCTCGTCTTGTTTATTGAGTTTTTTTTATACATATGTTATTAAAAAAAAAGGAAAACCCGCCGGAACCCGCCTTGATCCCGATCCCGACCCCGACCCCGACCCCGCCCCAATTCCGACGGGATCGGGATCGGGATCGGGATCGGGACTGGAGCAAGTCCCGCCAAACCCGACCCCGCCCCCTTCGCCCGTCCCGCCCCGACCTCGCCATACCCGGCCCGCCAGATCCGAGCCCGGCCCACTGGCCACCTCTAGAGGAAATCAAGAGAAACATAGAAATTCACTTGAGAGTTAAGCACACAAATGGCATAAGTACATATTTTAATTTTTCAACATTCATTTTACCAGGTGAAGTCACCAGCACTTGTTTTAACAAGAAACATAAACTTATCTATGGAGTTGCAACTTAACAAAAACATACACCTACAGCCAGTAGCTCCTAGTTAATGGAAGTACAACTGAAACACCCATATACTAATAAACCTTGAAATTCAATCTTTGAAGAATTTACTCTAAAAAAGGGGAAATGATTAGAGTTGAATTTTAACATAGTCCAGACAGCAGACTTCATACTTTGTATACCACAGGCCTTTAAAGGCATCATTAATCCTAAATGTGATAACTTAAACTAGCAGCAAATAATAAACCAACCAAAACAGACACTTAGCAGCTATTAAAAAAATGAGTGTTTAATTCAAACCATACTTTTAACACCATGCTTAAAATTCTTAATCAGGAGTAAAAGAAAACTAAAATTTGAATACAAATTGTGAAAGAGGTTATTAACCTAAAAAGGGGAAATCGGTAATTCTGGTCTTCAAACAGTCTACAGAACAACCTTGAAAGGAAGAAAACAACATTACTTAAAATTCAAAAAAGAAAAAGTGGATAAGTTAAGTACTTGTACCTGTGGAGGAGTCGGAAATAAGTGATTAAACTCCTCGGGGTATTCCCTATGTTCATTCGATATAAGTTTGTTAGCGCATTTAATTGAGATCTCATACCGCCATCTCTTGTTGCCATTGTGGAGGTGGAGCACTAGCACTAGATGAACCCATATAAAAATGACCACCTCGCCTTGATGTTTGATTGAATGCCACAGTTGGAACGACATCCATGCCTAACCCTCGAACACGGCAGGGTGCTCCGGACCGAAGACCACACCAAGCGCATCATTAGGTGAAACTTCTGCAAGACCTTCTGAACTTTGATTTCAGATTTCTTCGATTCTCCCCTATACAAAAGAAAAAATAATAATCACAATGAGATTAACTTTTCTGGTAAAGAAACTGAATTAAGTATTCAGACTAAAACTGTATTAATTTGCTCTGGCCCTTAAAGATAGCATTTTTACTTATCACAACAATAAAATGATCACAATTCTCAAACTTTTAGTCACTCCTAAATGAATCTTTACTGTGGGTGAATCTAATCAAATATAGGTTGAATATAAAAGGAGACATGCAATATAGGCTGAAGTACAGAAGAAGTTCATGTGTATTCGTGTAACATGTTATCCTCAATATTTTTTCTTGACGAAGCGGCTTTTGACGAAGAACAGAAGCTTCTCTCAACTCTCAAAAGGATCTGGTTACATAGTTTGCCCTGGATGTCCCAAATACAATGCAGGCCTTCAAAAATTACAATGCTTCAATACAGAGCTGTTTATGTAGAAAACTGCTGCAAACTGAAAATCGTTTTCGGTTATGACAGCTCGAAGTCTTGGCAAAGTAGAAAAAATAAATGTAAATGAAATGCCAAATCTGGTAGAAACCATAAGCAATAAAGAAAGCGGAAGGGAAGAGGAATAAGATAAAGCGATCGTGCTGCCGGAGTTGAAAGGCCGGAGTTGAAAGGCCTGAGAATTACAAAATCTGAAAATGTGGAATGGCTTTGTACAGAGGCTTTCATAATGGATCTACCATCCTTAGAAGAATTTGTTCTTTGTTCTTCTGGAGTGTCCTAAAATGGCTGACATTGTTAAACATGGACTGGGTAGCGCATCAAATCTTCTTAAAGCGCAGATTGAGGAGCAATCATTCATCGGCACAAAATGTTTTCAGTGGAAAGGTGTGATGGATCACTAATCGCTAGTTGGTACAGGTACACACAACACTTGCACATACAAACATCTTACATCATATTTACACGAATTTATTGAACTCTCTGTATGGCCAGGAGACAAACAAGCATCTCTTTTTCTAGTTAGTTTTACTTAAATCTTTCTTATCTTGTGAAAACATCAAATATTTCAGTAATTTCCCCAAAATCATCCCTCAATTTAGGTAAATCCATTTAAAATGTCAGTGATTTACAGTGTACACTAAACATGAGTGGCAAGGTGTTGTAGAAAATATTTAAATAGTCCAATGGAGTCAAGTAGTGAAAGAGAAACTAATAAATAAAAGACAGAAATCAAGCAATATAATTCAATGAAAAATATGAAACAAGTATGTTAGGCGTTTCAAGGAAACTATCTTTAGGATTATAATTTAACTCAATTCACATGTATTCAGTCAGCTAATACTTACTCTAATCTCCTTAGCTTCATCATTCACATAACTCCCATCTTTTCTTTTACGAGTCTCAATCCACAATTTACCTCGATCAGTTTCTTTTCCCATGTTCTTCTGAAATTTCCAAAAAGTAAATAGTAGTAATCAATTAAAAATATATTTCATGTAAAAAAATATCAGTAAGCACATTACCGTAGAAACTCTATTAATTAATACTCGATTATTTAATAAACTCTCTTAGATAATATTTTTGGTCGGTCCCGGCTCGGGGATAACGTGCTAAATTAATAATTCGCTAAAATTATAAGATAATACATTTTTTATTACTCATATAGACACCATGTAAAATATAAATTAATAATTCTTTATATACTACATAATACATGAGTGATTTATGAAGACTTCTTGAAAAATGACTCAATTGTCTTTTGTTTTTTGTTGAAATCAATGACACATTGAATCTCATCTCTAATTTTTATCATTGTAAGAACTTCTGGTGTTGTTTTCTCATAGCTCACCAAGAAATTATTCAATGTGATTGCCGCTTTAATAGCCTCGTTTCGCGAAGGGGGCTCTACTGTAGAACTTTCATCATCACCTTTATCAGTTCCCATAACGCTCTCAATTATTTCTTCATCAGTTGCAATTATATTTTCTTCTGGGTAGTTCAGGACATGATCGACATCCATTGTTTGTGTTAGCATGATTTGATTTTGTGTTTATATAGAAAATATTTTTTAATATCTATAAAGTAGTACATTGAAGGGTGCTTCATTTGATATAGTACATTGAACAATAATGAAGTGGAAGATTGAAGGGTGTTTGTAAATTGGGTATTTCATTATAAATTTATCTATAAATTGATAAAGTATTAATTAATATATAAATTAATAATTATTAATTTATCGATTAATTAATATCTCTTTTAATTAATAAATTTTGGTGGTCCCAAGAGCATTAATTTATAGAGTTTCTACTGTATATCAAAGTACCAACTCAGCCCTTATTATTGCCAAACTCTTAGCCCCACTAGTATGAGGGATATAGGGCGATCAAGAATATGTATGATGGAGCCAAGACCAGGGTACAGACAGTGGGAGGAGACTCGGAGCACTTTCCAACAGCTTTTAGCCCATTCTTATTTGTCTTGGTGATGGATGGACTGACGCGACAATGGTGTATGTTATGTTGAGTTGTGGAGCCTAATTCATCGCCGACACTATGAAGACCCTACGCAGAGTGGGAACGCAAACTCCCTATTTGATTATAATAAAGAGAGATGATTGAAATTATGTCCACTTTCTTTGAGGACGAGCAAGAGAGAGAGAATTATAAACTCAAACACCCTATTTGATTGTAGTAAAATCTGCAGTGGCAAAGTGGACATAGCTCTCGCATTGAGGGTGAACCACTATAAATCTGTGTGTTATTTTTTCTTCGCTAATTTACTGTTTTCTAATTAAGTCTCAAATCCAACAATGTTATTCGCAGACGACATAGTCCTGATTAAGAGAGGCCCTGGGCCAGGCCTTACAGGGCGGGTCGGTCCGGATCGGGTCGGGACGGACGACGGAGGGAGAAGGGTAGAAATTAGAGTCCGGTTTGCTCTGGCGGGTCGGGTCTACAGCGGGCTTGGGTCGGGGTCGGGCTCGGGGCGGGATACGGCGGGTTTTCCTTTTTTTTTTTAAATAACATATGTATAAAAACTCAATAAACAAAACAAGATAGTGTAATAAAAACATCCCAAGGTCAGTTTGTTTTTGTGCCTCTATATTATTTAATAGACATATGATTTTTTGTAATACAAATACAATTGTCTAAAATTTAAATTGCAACTTTGTGGTGTTGTCTAAAAGTTACAAATTACATAATAAAATTACAATTAAAAATTACATTCTCAAAAAAACTCGTTTCTAATTGCTTGATGATTTCATGTGGTTCTTGATTTGGAATTGGTATTTGTTGATCAAATTGATCCACGTCGCTTCCACTACCTTCGGTTAAGATTTACGTTGTAGTTTTCGTCATCTTCTTCGTTGATCTCCCGGTGACTGTGACCTTTCCGCTCGTCAGATCTACAATATCTCTTTGTAATTTCCAAGTGTCTCCGACTAATGAGTGTCTGTGGTCTCTATTTGATATCTCCTGTGAAGCGCTTTCGAGATGATTGGCGCTTTGAATGTTCAAAACATCTCGAGCCATCAATGAAAGTGTCGGAAAGGTCTTCTCATTCTCCTCCAAAGATTTGACAAGTCTTCATGTCCATCTTCATTGATAACTTCTTGATACGGTACAGAGAACCACGCAAAACAAAAATATCCAACTTCGCTAATTTGGGTTAGTAGTAGAATGCAGACGCGCATTCTATTTCTCGAGGCTTTCAATACTTTGGCGCAGAACAAAGATGTCTTTTTGTGAGGTTGTGTTGAAGGCGAAAGAAGATGGTATGGAATTGGTAAGTTACTAGCATTTTCTTGTTGATAAAATCTATATATATTTTTGCATTGGTGTTCTCGCTGACAACACTTCTTCTTTAGTTTGTTGATAGGTGGTGGGTGATTTAGATTTTTGGGACTTGGAGGTGGTAGTACTTCTATACAATCGTAAATAGTTTCAATTAGTAATTTAGTACTGCCTATTTTAATAGTAGGATTTAATACAAAATCAATAATATAAATAGAGGGAATAGGAATAAAATATTTTTATTTTGAGAAATATTTTTAATAGCTGGCCTTATAAGCTGATTTTTTCCATATATTCACTAAGTAATAAAAATATTAGAGTTATATAAAATAACATAGTTGAAATAAGTAGGATAATATATACCGAAAAATTCTTTGTTGCTTGAAAAATTTCTCTAAAAATACAATAAGTTAGAAAAATTCCCAATCACTATCTAAAATCATATCAGGTGGCTTTTATTATGAGAGTTAAAAAATAAAGTTATATGTAATTTATAGTCATAAGCAACAAGTAGTTGCTCGTATAAAGAAATTCCACCTGAGTGGATACTTCTTGTGGAATTTTTTCTATAAGGTGGTATCCACAATCATGACAAATTTTTATATTCTTTTCTACGTTGTACTTTATTACTTTTTAAAATAAAGTTTATAGCAAATTGTATTTTACTAAGAATGTCTTCAAAAAGTGATAGACCATCCTTTACAATTAAGTTATATATATGGCATGCGCATTTTATATGAAAATGGTCTCAAAAAGATGGAGTTAAACTATTTTTTAAAATTGTAATTGTTATTAAGCGTTATCAATGTAATAGTCATAATTTTATCGGTAATTCAATAATCGCACACTTGATAAATATTTTCTACAATAAAAGTACCAAATGTGCTATGATCTATATATCTATCGCTAAAATACGTTTTTGCATAGACCATTTATAATCTATCAATGACAAGTTACGCTTAAATAATCATGGTCGTTAGTACTACGACCTATATCGAGACGTGATAGATACTTTGCCATATTAAAATGATATAATGAAAACGTAAATATTGTTGATATTCATGCGTGAATTTAAATACATCTCTCTTAACAGTTGATCTAGGAAAACCGTTAAAAGCGAGGATTATATATATCTCTAATGTAATGAATAAAACCAGGAGATGAAGGAAATGAAAAAGGCAAACCTCCACAAAGAACTAATTTTGATATTGCTTCCACTATCTCTATTTTTATTGTATTTAGAGCTACAATTCCCATCGGCCATAGGGTTAATTTGACCTCAGACTTATCAGTAAGATGTCGGTATGTGAACCTTGTGGCGGAGCGGGCTTGCGCACCGGTTTTGAAGCCTGGTATTGGGCATACCTAAATTTGGATGAGCACTTACTACGTGTCTAATTAAACCCCGTCCCACCGTGACCTTTTCCGCTTTAAATTTTAAAACATTTTTACAAATTTCACATATGGCTACTTGATTCTCGTCCTATCAAAAATGTCCATGCATCGATTTTAATGGTCGTTTCTTTGGACCTCGATCTCATACTAGGGGAATAGAGGTATTTCAGTTCAAGTAGTGCACTAGTGGGTGTGTTGTCATCAACATTAGTGGGTATATCATCTAGATCATCGTCTAAATTAAAGTCTTCTTGAGTTCCAGAAAATAGCTCCGTCTAAATCTAATGGTATTGTAGGAAAATGTTGAGTATCAACAAAATCATCCCTGTGTAAGAATAAGATGACTAGAAGAAGTACTCTTGCCTGCAGTTTGCCCCTACTAGAAGAAGCACCCTTACCCTTAAACATACCTTTTAATCCTTCCATTTTAATTATGATAATAAATAATTAAAGACAATAAAATTAAGTGCGCTAAATAAAATAAACAGACAATAATAATTTAATGAAGGAAGGAATGTACCAACCGACGTAACGTCGGACGATGTATCGAAGGTTGAAAATTTGAAACTTTGCTCGATGGAAGATCCTCAAGCTAGTTGCCAACTTCACTCCCAATTCCCAAATGAATAAATAAAATTGAATATTTAGCAAACAATGTAGACTTGTAGAGAGAGATATTGAGAAATTAGAGAGATTGTAGGAAGATTTGTGAGAAAGATGAAGAGAAAATGAGTTATTTATTGTTGGAAAATTGGGTTAAAGTGTAAATATAATAACTTATGGGTTAAAATAAATATTAAGGGGTAGGGGGGTTGGGGGAGGGGGGGCCTAAAATGGCAGTTGGCCAACGGCCATAATCTAAAATGATCGTTGGTGCAACGGTCATTTTTGCAAAGGGGGGAAAAGGGCGGGTCTATTATCCAAGAGGATGGAGAAGATTGACAACGATGTCACACATGGGGACAAGGGCGATGAAATGGAGGCTCACATCTAGAGTCTTGTGCGATAAAAAGGTGCCACCAAAACTTAAAGGCAAGTTCTATAGGACGATGGTTAGACCGACTATGTTGTATGGGGTGAATTGTTGGCCAGTCAAAACTTCGCACATCCAAAAAATGAAAGTTGCGGAGATGAGAATGCTGAGATGGATGTGCGAGCATACAATAAGGGATAGGATTAGAAATGATGATATCCGAAACAGAGTGGGAGTGGCCTCGGTGAATGATAAAATGCGGGAAGCGAGGTTGAGATGATTTGAACATGTGCAGAGGAGAGACACAAATGCCCCAGTGCGGAGGTTTGAGAGGTTGGATATGGACGGGTTCAGGAGGGGTAGAGGGGTAAAGGTAGGCCAAAGAAATATTGGAGATAGGTGATTAGAAGGGATATGGCGCAAGTGCAACTTACTGAGGACATGACCTTAGATAGGGGGTTGTGGAGGACACAGATTAGGGCAGAAGGGTAGTAAATAGTCGAGCGTAGTCCTACTTACGCTTGCAAATTGGTAGTTATAGTGTTAGTATTGTAGGTCCGTTTAGCCCATCATACTAATAGGCGCAGTATTGCTTTATAGTCCTCTGTAGCTTGATTTCTGTTGTTATGTGTCCTACTTTGTCTAGCTTATTTACCCCTACGCTAGTTACTGCTTACTTTTCAGAATGCGCTATCATGGCCTATTCGCTTTTGATACCAGCATTTCCATATTGCTTTAAATATTTTCTGACTGTCTCTCTTGCTTTGCTCTTGCTTTGTTTTTGTTGTTGCTTTGCTTGTGATTATGCTCTGTCTTGAGCCGAGGGTCTCTCGGAAACAGCCGCTCTAAAGTCTGCGTACACTCTTACACTCTACCCTCCCCAGACCCCACGTTGTGGGATTTCACTTGGTATGTTGTTGTCAACTCTGTTGATTCTTCTTGCAAAGCACCTATAAGTTAAAACAGGGAGCAGTAGATATGAAACAAACTAAACACAAATAATTTATAGGGAAACTTCCTATAACTTGACAAAAAGTTATGCATTCTAATCTTATCCGAATCACGTCTTTTAGGTCATTCCTTCATTTGATTAGTACTTGCTTACCTATGACATTAGGCAGACTACAAAATCAAGTCATATATAGTAGTTTAAATCAACTCAAGTCATATCCCACCATATTCCTTGGTCAGGTTATCGATTAGTTCGAAGGTGTTGGGCAGAAAAGAGTGTAAGGCAAAAAAATAGCAGTCGTTTTAGACAAATCTATGAAACCAAAATGTGTCTGCTTCAGTTCTACCTTTTTTTCAGTAAGGGGTTCAATCTGTTTGTCTTGTGCTTCTTTTCGGCTTCTATTTGATTGTTTCAACTCACAGTTTTCTTTTGCCTTAAATTTGCAGAAATTGATATACAGTTGATAATTCCTAATTGTCTACCAAAGTACCAACACTTATCTTGCACTATATAACCGATCTGGTACACTTAACAACAACAAATGTGATACTCTCTTATAAGCAGCATTTAGCAGAGTAATATTTTAGCACTCCACTGTTAATTCCGTAAGGTTCAATCTGTTTGTCTTGTGCTTCTTTTCAGCTTCTATTTGATTGTTTCAACTCACAATTTTCTTTTGCCTTAAATTTGCAGAAATTGATACACAGTTGTTAATTCCTAATTGTCTACCAAAGTACCAACACTTATCTTGCACTATATAACCGATCTGGGACACTTAACAACAACAAATGTGATACTCCCTTATAAGCAGCATTTAGCAGAGTAATATTTTAGCACTCCACTGTTAATTTCATCTCTGTTACAACCAACTTTGTGCTCTCAGTGTGATTCACATAACACAAGTCAGTTAACACAAATCAGCTAACAATCAACATCCAACAGGATAGCCTTGTGATATCAGCAGCTGACTTCCCATTAATTAATTACTGGTCTTAAATGTTATTCTCTTAAATGACAAGAGGAAAAAGTTGAAGACATAGAAGCAGAAGCAGTCACAGAAGAAGAAGTAGAAGAAGAAGCAGTCGCAGTCGTCGAAGAAGAAGAAGTCGCAGTCGAAGAAGCAGAAGAAGAGTAGGTACCTGTGTTTCTTCTCAGGCGATAATTAGCAAACAGTGCCCATTGGTCCATGGGAATACCCTAGGGAACTTTCTTGATGATTTCTTCTTTACTCTTTAATGAATTCCAAATCGCACGCCATAGTTTAAGCCTGAACTCCTTCCACTTATTGTTGAGTGAACCATCAATGTGTTTCTTTGCGCTTTCTTGATCAGTATTCCTAAAGAAGAATTGAGGCTTCACAAAATGAAGTATGTTAGTTCAATGTATTTTTACATGTACAAACTGAGGGAAATAATTTAGAAGATATTACCAATAGGATTTCAGTAAAAACATGGTTGATAAATGTTTTAGGCATGTGTGGCCATTTCTCAAAGCCAATGGGAAAGTATCGAGGATTTGTGGCAAGGTCCCCCAAAACTCCAGCAAGTAGTCCAGCTGATATTCCGATAGCTGAAATATACTCATTAAAATCTACAATTATGCGCCACCCTTTCTCTAGGTTATGGACATCCCTAATCTTCAATCTAGCATTTTTTTATCACTTCTTCATCTTCATCTACAACAAAATAAAGATCTAAGTTAAAAACTATTAACGTAGGAAAACAAAAAAAATACTCAGATCTGTTTAAATTTATATATGTACCTATAAGTTGGACATGCCAATTATCACCATGGACTACCTCCTCTCTAACTTTTCTACGTTTAGTTGGTTGTGGTTGTGAAGAGATTCCCTCTGATGATGAAGATGGCGAAACATGCTGTGACGAGCCTCCAACAGATGATAAAGAGCCTCCAACAAATGATGAAGATTGTATAGGCTGTGTAGACTGTGGAGGATGTAAAGAGACTCGACCAAATGATGGAGATAAAGCCTGAGATTGAGCCTGTGATGAGCTCCCTCTGAATAAATTCTTAACCCGATTCTGCTTCGGCATCTCTACATAAAATATTAAGCAAAAATCAGATCGAAAGAAATCAAATAAACTCTTAACATAAATGAATCTTAGCGAGACAAAGATATTGAGTAAATGAACTTACGGGTTGGAAGTATAGGCCACCATTCATATACAATATTAATTTGGGTAACCATTATCAAACAACACTACATAGAAAACAGAATTATAGCAGCATAAAATTACTTAATCTGATTCTACTAGCTTGAACCAGAACAATGAAATTAGAGGATAACGATGAAAAAATTCAAAAGGTTCAACAGTTGTAAGTTATGAATCATACTCACTTACTCAGTATCAAATAGTACAATACATAGGGAGTAACTAAAAAGTATAAGTAGTAGTAATAGACTTGAGAGCTAACACAATTCACTGTCAAGTCTCAACCCTCCATACATATATGCAAATGCTAGCCATTCAAAATCTACGAGAAACGAGAAACGAGCAACATTTGAATCAACACAACAGTTAGTGAATCAATAGTGCACTACCTCATTTCCTCAGCCAAACAAGAAACAGAAACATGTATTAAATGCTAAATGCTAAATGCTAAATGCTAAATGCAACACAATCCATAGCTTAGCAATTTTCCAGAAACGAGCAACGTTTAATCAACACAACTGTTGGTGAACCAGTAGTGCACTACCTCATTTCCTCAGCCAAACAAGAAATAGATACATGTACTAAATGCTAAATGCAACACAATCCATAGCTTAGCGATTTTTCAAAAATGAGCAACATTTTAATCTACACAACAGTTGGTGAACTAAGATTGCACTGCCTCATTTTCTCAACCAAAAGAGAAACAGAACCATAAACAAAAAGTGTAGCTTAGAGATCCAACATTTGGTCTTCAATATTCAAGCATAGTACAATTTTCTTAGTATAAAAGTCTACTAAAAACAGTTCGTAAAACTTAAACTCAACAAATAAGCATTGTGATGCAGGTTTACAAGCTATGGTTCTTATATTCAATGGAAAACTTAAACTCAACAAATAAGCATTTTGTAAATGTATTCCTGGTGAACACAGATTTGATACCTCTCAAACAGTTCACCGTCGACGTCGATCCCAATAGCTTCCCCAGCAATTTTTGATCCCTTGCCTACCTATATGATATTTAGGTTAATATTAATTAAAAAATAATTACATGCAATACAAATACGAGACAAAGCAGTGAAAATTAAAGCAATTAGCAAACCAATTGAACTGAAAAATAACAAAAAGTAGACCGAAAACTAAAAGGAAGAAAGAAAATGAGAGCATTAGAACGGGAATTGGGGGAAATTGGCTACTAATTTACCAAAGGATTGTCAAACAAGTGAAATCGAGTGCTCGTAGCAACAAATTTACACACTTAGAACAGTAAAATCACTACACAGAAACTGAAATTTCAAAGTTATAGGAAATTTCTTTCATGCATGAACCCTAAAAATTGATTTAGAAGAGGAATTCACGATTACCAGCTAACAATAGCAAAAATTACATGAAACAGAACCCTTTGAATCCATGAAATTGAGCTAAATCTGAAATAAAATCACTACACAGAAACTGAAAGTTTAAAATTATAGAAAACTCCTTTCATGCATGAACTCTAAAAATCGATTTATAACAGGAAAAAATCGATCAATTACATTATTTTGCTAAAAACCATAGATATATTTTACTTAGAAGAGGGATTGGGAATGAAATTCAAAAATTACATAACAGTAAATGTATTAAAACCTAAATTAATTGTTAGAAGAGAGAAGAGAGAGAGAGGGGGGGGGGTTAAATGTTTAAAAGAGGGTTCTAAAAGAAAATAAAAGCACCAATATAATATATGGTGAGGTAAATGTTTTTTCGGAAAATTAAATTAACATAAAGCGGCCCGCCGTAATATTAATAAACCGTCGTTAATTCAATTATTCAATATGGCGTTTGAAACGCCACCGTTGTATGATGTAATTTCGACGGTTCAAACTGCCGTAATATATTCTATTTTTTGTAGTGGACTGAAGTGACACTAACCTTTTTAAGTATTAAATTGATCATTTAACGCTCTTCCTTAGGTGGCGAAAAGATATTAAGAACTCTTAGATTGTTCTTTAAGTACTCATGTCCAACTCTAGTTAGGCCTTTAGTGAGAATTTCAAGGTTGATTCTTAGTGGTAACATACTCGGTTGTGATATATTTTTGTTAAATTATTTATCTTATAAATTAACAATCAATCTCAATATATTTGTTCGTTCACTATATAATAAATTTGTAGTTGTTTGAATAATTGTTTTACTGTTATTGAATATGTTGATAAGATATTTTTATACCTATTTATCTCAATACTCCTAGTAACTAGGTTAATTCTGTCACATTAATTGCACGCTTCTATATTCAGCTTCTATAGAACTTTTGCATACACTAATTTGATTCTTGAACTTTCAAGAAACTAAAAAATCACCAATCTAAGTGAACAAGTTTCCTAGTCTGAATTACAATGTGCAATAATTATGTTCTTGTAGTTGCTAGACAAAATATTTTTGGACCTAAATCTATTTTTGACATATCTTACAATTTCCCCATATGTGGTATTTTAAGTTGTTGAAAAATTGACTTATTTTTTTAACATCAACATACATTAGTCTAGTCATAGTTAGGTATTAGAGTTTTCCTATCAATCTCTAATAAGCAACTTGATAAGTTAATGTATCAATTTTTGGCTTAGTAGACTTTTCATTATGTTCATTATGTTATGTGGAGGTGAACTTGATATTAGTGTCAATTGGTGTTGTTGTTTGTCTGGCACTAGATAATTCGACTTCTAAAATGAATTTCAAAGCATTTTTTATACATTGTGATTCCTTATTTGAATCTAGTAAATCAATACCTAAAAAATACTTTAATTCTCCAAATCCTTTTATTTTGAAGGTCTATTGTAATGAGGCATTGATTTCTTCAATTTATCTCAGATTATTTTCTATCATTAACGTATCATCAACATAAAATAGAATAATAGACTTTCTGATAATAGAGAAGAATCATATTTACTATGCTTGAACTATAATCTAAGTAGAACTTCATATAGCTTGGCATTTCATTACCTTGGGGCTTCTATAAGTCCACATAAGCATTTAACATGTTTGCATACTAATATTTTCACTCCCTAACTACAAAATTCTTGTTGCAATTCTATATAAATTTCATCATATAAATCACCACCTTCAATGAATGCATTATTATACATTCAATTGATGTATGTTTCATTGTTGTGTTTCTCCTAAAGGAAAGACAATTCTTACTGTCACTATTTTTATAACTGATGAAAATATTTTTTGATAATCAACTTCTTTTTTTTGGTTAAATCCCTTAGCTGCTAATCTAGTTTTATATCTCTAAATTTACCTAGAACTTTTGTATTTAATTTCGTATATGCACTTTCATCCTATTGATGATTTTCCTTCTAGTAAAAAGATGATATCCCAATTATGATTTTTCGGAAGTGTCCTTATCTTTTTTATTCGTGGCTTCTACCCATCTAGAATTTTTAATAATCTCAAAATAACTGATAGATTTTATGATGGATAAGAATGTAAGATAATTAATTCGTAGTCATAGCAAAAATTAAGACATGGTTATAAACATAATCTTAAGAAAGAATAAAGAAAGCATACCGTTCATCTCCATAAATTCAACAACGTTAGCAATCGGCGGTTAAGCCTGAGATCAACTTTCATGATCCACTAGTTATCTCGATCGATGGGACGTCAACCACTATAACACGTATTCAAGAACATAATATGTTACGGTTTTCTAATAGCTAGAAAAGGGGGGGTTGAACTCTATTTATAAAGAGTGTCTAACCATCACATGCCAATAATTATTGGGCCTACCTTATTCACGCACATAATAATTTAATATTAAGTCTTTTATTAATTCATCACTCGGGTCACGTCACTATCCTTTCAGGCTATAACCAATTAACACAAATTCAAATTTCAACATTCTCCCACTTGGACGCCAATGTTAATTGAGGACACAAAAACAATTTTCAAAAAAATAGAGGTTTTGAGAAAATCATTTTGAAAAAAAAATTAAGACTCTTTAGTGGACACAATACTCACATAACCATGGATAGAATAACACATACAACAATCCATCCAGTCACAACGAACCATAGCCGACATCATACCATTTGAAGGTATAAGTACTATCTATGATCACATATGCTAGAATTTTCATCATCATGGATCAAACATGTGTGCCAAGCATATCGTCTTTCTAATCAAGGTGAACAAAGTCACACCTCTTAGAAAGACATATTTCTCCAAATGACATAAAAGCCACATCACCTCAAGATCCTCTAAGTGACACAAAATCATATCACCTCAGGAGATTTTCCTCGTGCCTTACCCAGGATAATCAGGGCAACAAGCATCAAAACTCAAAGATACCATGAGTTTATGCAAAATTCAATTGGAATCAATAAACAAACAAATAAACATGTTAGTTAATAAGCATGACAAATATCAAATAACACAAGCTTGTATTTAAGGACAATAAATAAAATTTATTAACAACAGTATTTTAGTCACCAATTACAAGGTAACTCTCACAAACTAAATTACATCAAAAGACTCTAAAATATTTATGTTTTGAGCATGTTCATTAAACACCACAGGCTTAAGAAATTTAGTCGCGGATCAGCCAACATATATTATGTGTTAATATGCTCAATACATATATCATCTTCTTTTATCATATCTCTAACCTTAAGATACTTAAGGCTAACATACTTAGAGTCTCTTGTCCTCTTGTTATTCTTAGAGAAAGACACACCGAAACTATTATCACAAAAGATGATCACTCACTTAGATATAAGATTCACAACTTGTAATTTAGTAAGAAAATTCTCCATCCCGACAACATGTGAAGCAGTCTCAAAACAAGCAATAAACTCTGATTCCATTATGGAAGTAGAAGTGATACTTTGTTTCTCACTCTTCCAAAAAACAACACCTCCAACCAACATAAATATATAATCAAATGTCCATCATTTCATCAAATTTCAAGTGCCAATATCTGGAGTCTTATTTAAGCCCATATATAAGTTTGTTAAGCTTACATAGTAGATGTTCTTTATCAGTTTTCTAAAATCCTTTAGGGTGAACCATATAAACTTCTTCACACAAACTACCCTTGAGGAAAATAACTTTAACTTAAATCTAGTACAACTCTAAAACAAGCTGAGCCACAAGAGTCATAACAAATCTAAATGCATCTTTTAACGAAACAGGGAAAGAAGTTTCTTTATAATCAATAACTTCTTTTTGAGTATAACCCTTAGCAACTAACCTTGATTTATAACGGTCTATATTTTTCTTGGAGTCTCTTTTGTTTTAAACACACATTTGCAACCAATATGTTTGAAATCTACATGCAATTCAACCAACTCCCACACTTTATTGTGTTCCATGGAGTGCATTCCATCTTCCATTGTCTCATGATATTTACCAACATACGGAGAAGAAGGGCTTGAGAATATGATAAGGGATCAGTCATCTCTACACTGTCACTAAGATTTTTAGTCACATACACAATAAACAAATGATAGATCTTCGTTCTTTTTATGATCTACGAGGTGGTTCAGTATTTTCATTATGCTCAAGGACTACAGAATTTCTATCATTTTTCCTTAAATTCTCCCCCTCATGAAAGTGTCGATTTACCACATTTTCATGTATAATAGGTACAAGAACAATGACTTTCTTTTCTTTTAACACAATTTTCTTGCCACGTGTACAATCACAATCACAAACATCATGCTTAAGAAATTTTACATTAATGGACTCAATAATTCTTGTGCCACGCCTAGGACGGAAAAACTTAAAACCTTTAGAGTGATCAAGATAGCCCATGAAGAAACAATTGGTAGTTTTAGAATCAATCTTCTTTTCAGTAGCAAATAAATACTAACTTCAGCAAGACATTCCCAAATATGAAAATGATTTAAGCTAAGTTTTCAGTTTGTCCAGAGTTCAAAAAAGGGTTTTAGGGATAGATTTTGTAGGAACTCTATTTAGAATATAGGTAGCTATTTTTAAAAAAATTTACCCTAAAGAGACTCAGGAAGGCTAGCCCTTGACATCATACTTCTCACTATTTTCATGAGAGTATGATTTCATCTTTTAGCCACATCATTTTATCAAGAGTATCTGACATGGTGTGTTGTCCTACTATCCCACATTCTTGTAAAAATAAAGCAAAAGGCCCCATACATTGACAAGACTCATCATATTTTTCATAGTACTCACCCCCACGGTCAGACCTCACTATCTTAATGGACCTCCCAAGATATTTTTCAACTTCACTTTTGTAAATTCTAAATTTATCAAGTGCTTCAGACTTCTTTTTAAAAAGGTATATACAACAATATCTAGAAAAGTCATCAATAGAAGTAATAAAATATTTCTGATTGGTCAAAGTAGGTACATAAGGTCCATTAATATCAATATGAATAATTTTCAAGAGTTCAAAGCTCCTAGTAGAACCCTGTCTTTTAACCTTGGTCATTTTATATTTGACACAGTCAACACAAATTTTAAAATCTTTTGGATCAAGAACATGTAAAATATATTTTTTACCAATTGCTCAATTCTTTCTTTAGAAATATGATCAAGACGCATATGCCATAACATGTAAGATGTTTTACTCTTAGTAGACCTTTTGTGGGCAACTTAATCAACATGCATTGTAGAAAATATTTCACTCAACACATTTAAGTGATATAGACATATCACTCAAAAAACCATCACGAACGACATGCGAATTGTAGGAAATTTTAACAAAATCATCATTTATTTGAAATTCATAACTAGATTGGTCCAAAACTAAAAGAGAAACAAGTGTTTGTCTCATATACGGGACAAAAACAATATTTTCTAAATGAATACTAGATTATAATTTCCTGAAAGACAAAATAGCAGTTCTTATAAACTTTACTGTCACTTTGACTCCATTGCCCACAACTACAATGGCTTCATCCTCTCATGGCTCTCGTCTGCTTACTAAGTCTTGTAAGTCATTGGTTACATGAACAATTGCACCATTATACAACCACCAAGAATTTAAAGTAACATCCATAAGACTAGTTTCAAAGAAGATGAAAGCCAAGGGATTATCTAATTTCATTAGGGCTGTCCAGTGGGTCGGGACGGCCCGATCCTGCCGTTGCCCGTCCCGCTACCCGCCCCGACCACCCTTAAAAAATGGGATGAAAAATGTCGGTATCGGGGTTCGAACTCGGGATGGGACTAGGGCTCGTCCCGCCCGTCCCAATCCCACTCCATCCCGCCAACGTCCCGCCAACGTCCCGTCCCGTCCCGACCCCCCCCCTTTGCAGAAACTATTTGTTGCGCAAATGACCACTTTCGATTTTAATCATTGGCAACGGCTAGTAACGGCCACTTTGGCTCCCCCACACCCCATAAACCCCCTACCCCCTTAATATTTATTTTTAACCCCTAAGTTAGTATATTTACACTTTAACTCTATTTCTCAACTGTAAATACCTCACTTTCCTCTTTATTTTTCTCACAAATCTTCCTACCATCTCTCTAATCCCTCTCTTCCTACAAGTCTAAATTGCACACTAAATATTGTATTTTATTTGGTAATTTTTATCAAAGTTCAAAAATTGGGAGTGATGTTGGCAACTAGCTTGAGGATCATCGAGCAAAGTTTCAATTTTCAACCTCGATTACACGTCGACGTGTGGTACCTTCGTTCCTTCTTTAAATTATTATTGTTACTTAATTTCATTAACTGTAATTATTTATTTGCATAATTATAATGGAACGAAGTAGATGTTTTTCTGGTAGAGGTACTAGGTGTAACAAGGGTAAGGGTGCATCTTCTAGTAATCATAATTACGATGATTTCACTCATGTAGATAAAACTAATTTTTTTAATATTAATATTAATATTAATATACCATTAGATCATGAGGTATATTCTGCCTCTGAACCAGACTTTAATTTAGAAAATGAATTAGAAGATAATTTAGATAACACACCTACTAGTGCACCTCCACCTCAAGCTCAGCCTGAAACTGAAACTGAAACGCCTCATATTCCCCCTAGTATGAGTCGAGGACAAAAATAACGAAAATTAAAATCACTTGCATGTGATTTTTTTGATAGGGACATTCCTAATCAACAAGCTATTTGTAAAATTTGTCGCGAAGTTTATAAATTTAAAACTGAAAAAAGGTCAAGGTGAAACGGGAGGTTTAATGAGACATGTAGAAAACTCTCACAAAGCAAGGTATAATCAATACTCGGCTGAAAAATTGGGTGTGCACATGTTCTTCTGAGTCGGAACAAGGTTCACATAGTGTCCCCGACCAAGTACAAGGTCGAATTAACCCGATGACGGGGGAGTTAACGCCCATAATCAAAATCCACGAGTATAGAAGACATATAACTTTATTATTTAACGCTCATAATCAAAATCCAAGGGATATGCTTATAGATGATGATTGAAAAAACTATTTTGGAACTTAATATATTCTTAGAGAAATTTTTTCTAGCTACTAAGGAATTTTCTGGTATTTATTATCCTACTATTTCATCTATGTTATTTTATATAGCTCTAATATTTTTGTTACTTAATGAATATATGCAAAAACCAACTTACACTCCATCTATTAAAAAATGTTTTTAAAATTAAAAAAATATTTTTTTCTTATTTCCACTGTTTATTTTATTTATGTTGTATTAAATCATACTATTAAAGTAGACGGTTGTAAAGCCCTTGTTGAAACGATTTATGAAAGCTTAGAAATACTTCCAACTCCAAGTCCAACAAACCCAACTGACAAACCAACTAAAGAAGAAGTTATGTCTAGCATACATACTGAATATAAATATATATATATATATATATATATATATATATATATATATATATATATGTGTGTGTGTGTGTGTGTGTGTGTGTGTGTGTGTGTGTGTATTACCAAGAGCAAAATGCAAATAATCAATCGGCTTCTGTACCATCTTCTTCTATTTCACTGCAACCTTATAAAAACATGCGATTTCTGCTTCAAGTATTCAACGCCTTAGAAATAGAATGTATAGTGGTTCAAGTTCTTCACAAATTAGCGAGTTTGATGTTTATGTTTTGCAGTTGTACCGTGTGAATCAATTGTCAATGAAGATGGACGTGAAGACTTGCTAAAGTACTGGAGGGAGAATGAGAAGGCATTTCCGACACTATCAAAGATGACCCGAGATGTGTTGAATATTCAAGCGTCATCAACAGCTTCTGAAAGCATTTTTTCTGCTGAAATGTTTCAAATAGGAGAGCACAGGCATTCATTGGCGGGAGACAGCTTGGACATTGAAATTTTATTCAGAGATTGGATTAGAGAGGAGCGTAGAAGGTGAGGTCAACTGGAGATCAATGAAGAAGACGACTACAACTACAACGAAATCTTATCTGAGGGAGCAGGAAGCGACGTCAAATAATTTGACCAATAACTTCCAATTCCAACAGAAGATCCTCAAGAGATTTGAGGAAATTAGAAAAAGTATGGTTGAATATGTAATTTTTTAATGGCAATTTTACTATGTGATTTTCAACTTTTAAACTACGAAATAAAGTTGTCATTTTGAAATTGTATTACAAAAAAAATCGTATTTCTATTAAATAATATAAGAGGCAAAAAACAGTCTTGGGATGCTTTTATTTCACTATCTTGTTCAATTATTTAAGTGTTTAAATATATTTAAAAAAGTCCCCCTAAATCCCCTTTCCAATCCGACCCGTCCCCCCAAATCACGTCCCCTCTGATAGAGGGATGTGGGACGGGATGGGACCACTTCCCGTCCCCCTAATCCCCCCATCCCGATCCCGACCCACCCCCGTCCCCCCAAATCACATCCCATCACATCCCACTGGCCACCCCTATATTTCATTTTCAAAGGACAATCTGTTTTCTTATGACCTACTTGTTTGCAATTCCAACACTTGATTTCTTTTTGAATCACAATTTGAGGGCCAATAGGATTGTGAGACTGACTTTGGTTACTACCAGACTTATGACCACCTAGATGACGAGACTGACCATTATAGATTGTTTTAATCTTGTTAATTAAACTGCTCAGGAAGGACCTTAAGGATTGGTGAACAAGAAAATCATCGGTAATAGTAACACCTAAACTATTCAGCTTAGTAGCAGTGTTAATCAATTTCATGATGTGATTCCTACAAAGTCATACCTTATGGTGGAAATGGAATCAATTAGGCTACCTATCTCTCCATTATCAGATTCTTGGAATTTCTGTCAAATGACACTCAAGAAATTCTTTGCGTTTTCATTATCCTTGATCGCACCTTTTATGTGATCATAAATGGATCTCTTCATGATCATAAGGCTCAATTTGTTAGCCTTCATCCACTTCTCATACTTAGCCTTTTCTTAAGAAGAGCTAATAATAGTAAGTTTAGCAGGTTTCTATTCATTCAATGTAACAACCCAACATTATTTCAGCACCTTGTTTCCACTTCTTGGAGTTGCGGTGGAATTCAATTGAGTAGTCATGTTGTTAATAGCTATAGGCAAACAACACAAAAGATTAGAGTAAAATCATGGGCATTAATGTATAAATCTAAAGAGTCTAAGATATTTATTACACCTCTACTTTGGGTAGAAGATGCAACTGTCTCCTCTTTAATAACCAAGAAATCGAAGACATTCATTGTATCCCCACCTTTGGGAAAGAGACACAGAATCTCCTCCTTAATTAATCCAAAAGTCTAAGGCATTCATTATGTCCTTCCTTTGGGATAGAGACATAAAACCTCCTCTTATAACAAATTTGTCCTCTTATTTATATACATGAAAATCCAAGACACTAAGCTTCCTCCTTTAGGTGAAAAATACAATATCTCTTCTCACTAATTAATTTAGCGTCACTAATATCAAAAGGTAAACCTCCAACACTGGCATACACTTATCAATGACAATTTGGACATGGTACATTGAGATTATTTTTCAATGACTCAAATAAATAGATCACTTTGATGAAAACTATTTATTAATCATAACTTCTCAATCCATGTATTATATTACTTCACATGTACAAAGGTTTAAGAATTTTCAATGATTCCAAATAAATAGACCACTTTGGTGGAAACTACTTATTAATCATAAATTTTTTATTTAAATAATATAATATACATGCAAAGTAGGCTCATATGATTAAGCCCTTTTAGTGTTTTATGCATATATTTAAATTTCATTATCTGAACGAAAATTGCAGAAGTACGCAGCAGAAAACTAATGCAAATATTGTGTTCGGCATAGAAATCAGGAAGCGCAACTGATAAGAGATAGGTTAATCGTTCAAGAAAATCAAAGTTGTTCATAGCTTTCGTTCATGGGATCTCTAATAAAGATTTCACTTTTCAAGTCTATCTTTTAATACGTAAGTATTTGATTTAAACAGATTTGATCCAATCATAACTAAAATATAGAAAAGAGAGAGTATTTGAACTATTTAAAACATAATCTACTTTTGCCGCAACGAATTGGCAGCAATTGTTTTTTTTTCTAACTCAAGACAAGAACAATGGATCTTAATCCCTAACTATAGTGGCTCTGATACCAACTGTAAGATAATTAATTTGTAGCCATGGCAGAGATTAAGATACAATTATCAACATAATCTTAAAATATAATAAAAGAAGCGTACCGTTCATCTCCATAGATTCACAACAATAGCAATCGGCAGTTAAGCCTGAGACTAAATTCCACAATCCATTAACTATCTCAACCGATGGGACGCCAACCACTATAACGCGTATTCAAAAACAGAATATGCTAGAGTTTTCAATAGCTAGGGAAATGAGGGTTGGATACAATTTATAAAGAGTGTCTACCCATCACAACTCAATAATTATTGAGCCTAGCTTATCCACACACATAATAAATTAATATTAGGCCTTTTATTAATCTATCACTTGGGCCACGTCACTATCCTTTTAGACTATAACCAATTAACACAAGTCTAAATTCCAACAGAGAATTCAGAAATACACACTTGAAATTTTTTATAACATCATTTAATAAGTTCTAATTTAGGCCATCTCAAGACGCCACCACTTGCGCGGCATCTATAAAGCTTTAATCTTTTTATAATTTAACAAAATTCAATTTTAAAGCTACTTCTTCAATTTTCTCAGAAATACACACTTGTTTTTTTTAATAATATGTGAAATAAAATGTGGCCAAAAGAAAGAGAATGTTGCTCATTATTAAAGAGTGTAACCAAGATCAAATATTATTATTTGCTTCAAAGAGCTCTATCAATAACAAAATTAATGTAAATAATGGATCTTGGGCCTAACTCAATTCCAAAAGCTAGCTTGTAAGTTGAGGATTGTCCAAGTCCATATAAGGAGTTCATGTTCTCACTCCATTTCCGATGTGGGACTCTTAACACTCTCCTGCACGCTCAGACCTCGTTAACTGGAGTGTGGACAATATAGTTTGGGGGTCCAACATCGGTGAATAAAAAAATGAAATGGGCCGGACTCTGATACCATGTAAAGAATGGATTTTGGGACTAATTTAAAGAATGGATCTTGGGCCTAACTCAACCCAAAAAAGCTAGCTTATAGGGTAAGAATTGTTATAGTCCATATAAGAAGTCCATTTTCTCATTCCATTTCTGATGTAGGACTGTTAACAGTTAAACATCAGCATAAAAATAGCTACAACATCTGTTATGCAATTCAAATTACTTCAAATATTATCAGTAAACAAATCTTAGTTCATTTGATGTTTTCATGGATAGGATAAAATGTGAATGATAGAGAGGCCCATAAGGCAGAGGGATAATGAAAGAGACAACTTCATACACAATAGAGAGAGACACAATATAACAGAGGGGGTTGAAGAGCTTCATTAGAATTTGATTTTCCAATGAAAATTCCAGCCTTAAATTTGAGCATCTAATTTTCTCGGTTAAATGTAATTGGATTTTCCCTCTTCTGTTAAGTTTGTGGGTTTAGGACCATTTTTTGTTAAGGGGCATACATTAAAGATCAAATTAATCTAGTCTCTATAGATTACCACTCTGTTTGAATGGCTGTTACATACTTCCTATGTCCCAATTTATATAATATATTTTTCTTTTTAATCAGTCTAAAAAAGAATTACATATTTTTTTATTTAATAATACTTTAACTTTAAACTTTTCTTTTTTACAACCACACAAATATTTTTGATTTATTTTAGACAACAAGATTCAAAATTCTTCCTTTATTTCTTAAACTACGTATCCAGTTAAACTTCGTCATATAAATTGAGACGGAGGAAATATTATTTTATAATGTACCGTATTGTATTAAATTGTATTGCATTGTGTTGTATTATATCGTTTGTATTGTTTGATGATTTGAATAGATTGTATCGTTTCCCATCATTTCATAAAATCACACATCAATTTGAAGGATAAACCTATAAGAAAAATAAGGTATGGGGTAGTGCTTCTATAAAATGTAGGGTAAATGACAAAATACGATTATTAGACCATAAGTAAAGACAAAATGAAAAGAAAAAGAAGATAACAATGTAATCACGCTAAATCGATCGTTACATAAAATGAGACTTTTTATCATTACCTAACGACCAACTTAACAACATGATATAATAAAATTAAAGTAACAATCAAATCAACCATCTTATTTAAATTAATAACATCATGTAACAACCATCCAAACAAGCTGTTAGGACCAAATTAATTTAATCTCTATACATTAAGGATCATTTTGATCGTTTCACTTAAAGCATAAGGAGCCTTCAAGACCACGATTTTGAAAGAGAAAATCAAAATGAGTGATGATAAACTTGCCAACTCCATCCCGGCCAATAGCACGAGAACAATAGATCACCTTTGAATACTCTATTCTCTTTCATAGTCATATATTCATATGTTAAGATGCTACCTAATTTTCCATGGCTAGAAAGCAAAGCCTGAGGATCGTCTTTTGATTATCATCCACTAGATTACTGCTTTTTCTTAGATATTTTCTTCAACTAGACCATTAAAATTTGCACATATCTTGTCTTTGTTATTCGTTTTACAAAGTCATATAGGCTATTTTGAGGCCGGCTTTCTGGGTCATCCACATCTTCCGTGATTTAATGAAGTTCACCAATTAGGAGGATACATTCCAAAAATTTGACATATTAATTACTAAAGGCGAAATGAATCGATAATTATCTAAACTTATCAGTAAATTAATCACTTATGTTACTTTCCTTAATTACACATATTGCTCTCAATAAGTTGAAAACTCTCAACCTCATTTCAATTGAGGCTGATGTGTATAATTAAAGTATATAACATATTTTAAGTGATTAAATAATCTACGTAATTAATGTATAAAATAAAAAATGGAATAACAAATACAAAAATTAATAATACATGGATAAAATAATTGAAATGACAAATTTACCCTCCATCACTCCACACTTAAATTTATGACTTTTATCATAGTGATTTCACATGCCAACTATATACCTTGTCTTGCCACATTTCTAAAGAATCCAATATTTTATAATATATTATAAACAAATATTTTATTTTAAAATTATAACAATAACAACAACAAATTCCAGTGTAATTTCACAAGTGGGTCTGAAGAGGGTAGGATGTACACAGGCTTTACCCCTATCTTTATGAGATAGAGAGGATGTTTTCGATAGACCCTCGGCTCAAAAGAAAAGATAGGGATGTGAGCATAAATAGTAGGGTAAAAAGCACGATATCAAGAAAAATATGGCAACAGAATAGCAAGATAAAAAACAAATGAGGCAACAAGTAGTAATTCAAATTAGAGAAGAGAAACTATGTGATTACTACCTATTATGACTGATACGGAGATCACTCAACTACCTACTAACATCTGATCCTAATCATGGACCTCCACGCCTTTCTATTTAGGGACATGTCCTCCGTAAGCTGAAGTTATGTCATGTCTTGTCTAATCACCTCCTCCCCCCAGTTCTTTTTCAGCTTACCTCTCCTAACTCTTGTTATAGCCAATCTCTCACACATCCTTACTGACGCATCCACACATCTCATCTGCACATGCCCGAACCATCTTAGTTTTATTTCCCTCATTTTGTCTACCACGGGGGCCACTTCCACCTTGCATTGTATAACTTCATTCCTAACCATATCCCTCTTATATCCTCATACATACATTTGAGCATCCTCATCTCCGCAACACTTATCTTCTGAACGTGGACATTCTTGACTGGCCAACACTCGTTCCCATACAACAAGGTTGATCTATCCCCCACTTTATAGAATTTATAGTTAAGCCTTGACGAGACATTCTTATCTCACAATACCTCAGATGCGAGTCTCCATTTCACTCACCCCTCCCTAATACGATGAGTGGCATCATCATTAATCTTCCCATCTCCTTATATTATGGACTCAAGATACTTGAAACTACCTTTCTTGGGTAGGACTTGTGCATTGATCTTCACGTCCACCTGAACCTCCTGCGTCATGACACCGAACTTGCACTCTAAATACTCGGTCCTTGTTCTATTTAACCCGAAACCTCTAGACTCTAGGGTCTGTCGCCAAACTTCCAGCCTATCGTTAACTTCACCGCGCGTCTCGCCGATCAGTACTATGTCATCTGCAAATAACATGCACCACGACACTTCTCATTGAATATGTTATGTCAGTTCATCCATCACTAAGGTGAATAAGAACATGCTAAAAGTTGATCCCAGATGTAGCCTCTTCATGACAGAGAAGTGTTCTAGATCACCCCTACTGTTCTAACTTGGGTCTTGGCTCCATCGTACATGTCCTTAATTTCCCTGATGTAAGCCACATGTACACCTTTAGACTCCAGACATCTCCAGAGAATTCATCGTACATCTTTTTCAGGTCAATGAACACTATGTGTAAGTTTCTCTTCATGTCCCTATACTGCTCCAGCAATCTCCTCACAAGATAGATGTCCTCTGTAGTTGATCTGGCATGAATCCAATTTGGTTATCAAAGATAGACACACTGCTCCGCATCTGCATCTCGACCACTCTTTTTCAAACTTTTATAGTATGACGTAGTAGCTTGATATCCCTATGATTATTGCAATTCTGAATATCACCATTGTTCTTGTAAAACAAAACCACTGTACTCTACCTCCATTCCTCTGGCATCTTAGTCATCCTAAGAATGACATTGAACACCCCAGTGATCAATTTCATACATGCCTCACATGCGTTCTTCTAATAATCTACCAAGATCTCGTTTGGCCCCGTCGCTCTTCCCCTCCTAATCTTACCAATAACCCTCTTAACCTCCGCAATATTTATGCACCTATAATATCCAAAATCTCTACGACTCTCAGACTGCTCTAACTTCCCCCAACATGATATTCCTATCTCATTCTTTATTCAACAACTTGTGGAAATACGTATCACCATTTTCGTTATTAATGTACTTCAATTGGTCCAAGTCACGGGCCCTCATTTCTCTCGCCTTGGTGAGCCTATACAACTTCCTATCCCCTCATTTGTGCTCGAACTCTTTATACAAGTGCTCAAAAGTTATCATTTTAATCGTCGTGACCACTAGTTTTACTTTCTTCTTTGCCGTCGTATACCTCTCCCTATTCTTCTTCTTATCTTTCCCATCTACGCTTTCCAGTAAAGCCGCATAAGCAGCCTTCTTGACTTCCACTTTTCCTTGGACCTTTTCATTCCACCACCAGTCTCTTTTATGCCTACCTGAATTACCTCTCGAAACCCCTAACACCGCTCTAGCTGCTTCCATGATGCAACCAGTTGTCTTAGACCACATACTATATGCGTCCCAACTACTCGGCCAATCCCACATAGCCACTAACTTCTCCTCCATCTCGTTGGCTTTGGCCTCAGTCAGACCTCCCAACCTAATCCTTGATCGATCATAAGTGACCCTCTTCTTCTTCCTCCTCTTAATATCTCAATCCATAACCATAAATTTATGTTTATTCGTAAGATTCTCACTCGGGATGTCCTTGCAGCCTTGCATAAACCTCTATCACCCTTCCTAAGAAGCAGGTAGTCTATTTGGGTCCTAGCCACCGTAAAAAAGGCGATTTGGTGTACTAAGCTTCAGCTATGAACGTTATCCGGAAAAGGGCGAGACCACAAGAATCTAATTGTATGGAGCCTTACCCTGCATTTCTGCAAGAGATTGTTTTCACAGCTTGAACCCGTGACCTCCCGATCACATGACAACAACTTTATCAGTTACTCTAAGACTTTTCTTAAAAATATATATTATGTATAAGTATTAATTTCCAATTCGATAAATCAAAACATCCAAAGTATTATAATTTTTATATAATTAATTCATGCACAACTAATCTCTACATTATTAATCGGTTAAGATCAATTACATATAAATCTTTAAAAAAATAATAATTTGGCAAGAGGTAAAATCTTTTAGCCCCTTATTTGTTTGTCAATCGAAATTATAGTGTGGTACCCACATAAACGTGGCAATGCCCATTGCCTAGAGAAATGTCTCCATTAGTAGGGTCCATTACAGAGCCTTAAACACCACGATTTTGAAGAAAGAATCAATGCAAAATCAAATTTGTGGACGAATATCAAGCCAACTCATCCCACAAACCAATAAAGACCCTCCCTTAGATTTACCCAATTTCCTTGGCCAGTAACCAAACCTGATATTTTTAGCAAATATCCCCATTAAGATCTCTATTTTTGATTGAACATTCAAATATTGTCCATCCACCCTTTATATTTTCTTCACGAAAACTTGAGAAAAAAGAAAACACACTAGCTCTTTTTGTGTTTTAAGTTTGTCTGCCTTAAATACAATTTTCATCTAGTTGCGGGTAGAATTTTGGCAAACGACTTTTGTAAGTGTCAGAGTGATCTTGCTGCTAAGATACAGTGAGATTCAGCCATTTGTCGCTCGAATTCATAAGAAAAGGTGAAAATATTGTTGATCCATTTTTGAGTGATGATGAGTGAAGAAGGAGGAGGAGATGTGCCGAAGATGGTGTTAAGGGTATTATTGGTAGAAGCAGATGATTGTACACGTCAGATTATTGCTGCTCTGCTTCGTAAATGTAGTTACAAAGGTAACTTTTAAAAAAAAATATTATTGGTTAATTTGAGATGTTGCTGTTTTTTGTTGATTTGATTGATCTATTCTTCAAGTTTTGAATAGATCTCAAGTATTTGAAATGGAAGTTTCCTTTTTGTGTGCAAAATATTTGGTGTTATATTTGTCAGATATTATAACTGTCATTTATTATTGTCAAACTGGAAGTTCATGTTGAGGCGTTATGGGTGGTGCATAAGGAGCAACTTTGGACAACTTTTGTGAAATTAAATATTAAATAAAATTGAAGACCAAAATTATGTGCAAGTTAATCTTGATAGTTGCAGTTCATATTACCAAAAAGAAAAAGTTGCTGTTCTTCAAAAAGAACAGTTATTTGTGAGAAAACATTTTGCAAAAAACTTCTTGAAAATAGTTAAACAAATTTCTTTTTATTATTAATAATATTGAATTTTCTTTATTTTTTAAAAATTTGTGTGTGTGAAGATTACTGTCTCTCGTTTTTCGTGAAGCATACTATTTTGACCTGATTTTGTTATTGCTCTATTGCTTTATTATTATTGCTTTGTTATTTTGTTCTTAGCCACTGGTCTATTTGAAACAGCCTCCCTACCTTCCAAGTTAGGGTAAGGTCCTATCCTCACAGACCCCACTAGTAGGATTACACTGAATATGTTGTTGTTGTGTGCGAAGATTTCTTCAAAAAAGTTTCAAATAAACGCCATCTTCGGTCTTGGGTGAATGCACTCATTACATTAGTATTTTGGTTGATACTAAGATTCCGAGTTATGTTAAGGATGGTGTTGAGTTATATATAGTGTTCCTCATATAAAAAGGTATTAAAAAATATTTACATAAGTCAACAATCCAAAAAACAAATTCATAAGTCTCAGATCGCACTTACTACCTTAACATTTGGGTTGGATTATCTGAAAAATGTTTTTCTTGAGCCGGGGTTATTTTGGAAACAACCCCTCTACCCTGCAAAAGTAGGAGTAAAGTTTGCATACACCCCATCCACCGCAGACCCCACTTGTGGGATCACACAGGGTATGTTATTGTTGTTATTGTTTAACCAGCAAAGACGAGGGCAATGATGTTTCTTCTTTGAAATTAAGCAGAACGAAATAGAATTGTTTCTTTATTTGAAAACAAAATATATTTTTGTGTCCTTTATTCTCTTGTTTTGGGAATGGATACCTAGGATTTTGTTTAGGCTTTTAGCCTGCCCGTGTCTTCTATAGTTTGTCGTCTGTTAGAACCGTTATCAGCATGGACCTTTCAGTTACTGAGAATACAATCCTTTCTTTTACTCGTGTCCTCTTTTCTCCAGGTAATAATAGCATGGAGGATATAATATCACGCTCATCCCGCACCTGGAGATTTCTAGTGGTATTATAACTCCATGTATTCCTCCTAAAAGTATTACTTAACCTTCTTGATTCTTGATTCATTGAAGAATTAATCCACCTCATTTTACCAACCCGACATCCACCCGTTACCTTTTGTTTCTTCAGGATCTTTTTGTGATATGTAATTGGTTGCCTGAGAAGCATGTATTAACTTTAGGGATTTTTTCATTTTTGACCCATCGGCCAAAATTAATTACGGGCGCTACCCAAAATATACAAAATATATACATTGAATATGTATATAATATGTATATTATATGTAATACAATATGTATATTTGTACTTAATATACATTGAATATACATGTGTTGGCTATTATTTCTTAGAGCGGTACAAAAAGGTAATTATCGCCTAACTTTATCTGTCAGCACACTGGCAATTCTTGTGGCGTGACTGTGGACATAGCATCTGTAAATTTTCTACACCTCCTTTTTTTTTTTGGGAACTAAAGTAATAATAATTTGTTTGACAACACAGTTGCTGCTGTACCTGATGGTTTGAAGGCATGGGAGAAACTAAAGGAAAGGCCTAATAACATTGACCTTGTATTGACTGAGGTTGAGCTGCCGTCAATATCCGGATATGCACTGCTTACTTTAATTGTGGAGCATGACATGTGCAAAAACATACCTGTCATAAGTATGTTTACTTGATCTTAGCTCTTATTCTAGCGTTCCATTTCACTGGGATTGTAATTGTAACTCTTAATCTTCCTATTTATTAGGGAAATTTACACATTTTTCCAATCGGCCAACAATAATTACATTCGTTAGCCAAATATACAACAATATACAGTATTATGTATAAAAAATATACACTTGCTGGCTATTATTTTGGTGGGCGGCTATTTATGTCAATATCTCTATTTATCATGCAGTGATGTCCTCCAAAGATTCCATTAGCACAGTCTTGAAATGCATGGTTAAAGGAGCTTCCGACTTTCTTATTAAGCCTTTAAGGAAGAATGAGCTGAGGAACCTGTGGCAGCATGTTTGGAGAAGAAAAACCGTATGTTTGTTTATTTCATTCCAACTTCCGAATATCCCAAAATTATTAGCCAATTGAATTAACACAAGTTATTTTATTTCACTTGAATGATCAGCAAAATGCTGGGAGCCTTCCTCAGAATAAAGTTGTTGAAAACCAGAAAACTGTAGCAGCTTCTGAGAATGACACAGCAAGTAATTATTCTAGCGATGATGTGGGTTCTATTCAAAGAGGTAATGACAAAGGTTGCGAGGCACAAGTAAGTGGTATCTTCTGTGTTGATCTCATTTGACTGATTTATATGAGCTCCATCATCCTGTACGTCATAGATTTTGATGTAACATGATGCTCTAGATGTAATTCTCTATTCCAACTTTTAGCTATTTTTTGTTAAATGCTATCTTTTGTCAAGAAACTAAATCGACTAAGTGATATAAAAGGCTGATCTTTTTTTGCACTCCAAGTCGTCAAGTGCCATCAGCTTTTCTGTAGATAGTTGATTTATATCATATAAGTTTGAAAATGTATATCATTTCCAAGCTCTTGGGAAGCCAAAAGTACTTATTTTTTTTAAAAGTGCTTATTATAATAAGTTGGGGTGTTTGGCCAAACTTTTAATAAACTAGTAAGTGCTTGAGTAGTAGCAAAAACTGTTTTTCAGAAGCTAAATATAGTAGTTTTTCCCCATAAGCACTTTTGGAATATTGGCTGAACACAAATTACTCCTCTATTATTGGCAAAACTCAAAAGTGCTTTTAAAATTGATTAGCCAGACACAAACTGCTAACTACTAGTTTAAGAAAGCATTTCAAAAAGCATTGTTCAAAATAAGCAGATTTTGAAAGCCTGGCCAAATAGGCTGGCTTTGTTGGCTTCATCGGGTTTTACATAGAGATAGCATTTTTTGCCAACTGTTGTGCAGAGCTCTTGTACCATACTTTTCTTGATAGCTGATAGTGTGTATATTCCAAATATGCAGGGTGTCACAGATATTAGATGTAGAGATGCTTCAAATATGCGCAATGATGAAAGGCATGAAGAATGTATCGAAATGGTCGAACGTTCATTTATGCCAAAAACTTCTTCCGGCACTGCACCTGACAGCTCAGTCGCTATTGGTTCAGAAGAAGGTACTCTTTGTGCTGAACCAAGGGTTACGGCCAATGAACTGCAGCAGGGATGTTATAGTGAAAATACGTGTACTGAAGCCGTTGACTTGATTGGGAATTTTGAAAATTACTTGGCTGATAGTGATGGTCATTCTCATGTGAATAGAGAGAAATCAAATCTCGGTTCCAGGTTGGATCTTTCTTTGAGAACCTTTAATCCGAGTGGCTCAAACGCTGACACATCCTGGGAGGAGCAGAACATGATAAGTCATTCAAAAGCATCCGCCTTTTCTAAGTGAGTTTTGCCTTCCTGTTCTTTGACATTCTAGTGTTGGATTGTCCTCTTTGCTTAGCAGATTCCTCAAATATGAAGGAACACTGCTTAAATTAGTTTCCAGATGCTATCTGAAAATTCACTAAAAGTTTCTTTTAATGTCAGATATGAAAATAAGATGACAGTGCAACCTCTTTTCTCCGGATTGACTAGCAATTCAGCTCCGTTGAAGGAAGGCTCTAGTGCCTCTACTTGGGAGAGTAATACTACATTGACCCAGAGTCAGGAAAATGAAACAGCTCTGGTTATGCGCCAACCAGGAAACTGTAAAGTTGCAATATCAGTGTCCAATACACAATCAGGTTCTCAACAACTACAGAGCCCTCGATCACAGTCTCCACTTACAACAAGTTCTTTGACTTATTCAACTTCTGAAGTACAAAATTTGGAGCATGACAAGCAACCATTTGATGATAATGCGGAAGAAGCAGATAATGGAAAGTTGGTAACATTTGAAAAGGCGAGCTATGATTCTGCAACTTGTGGATCTAGTGATTTGGGAAGTGGCGTGACAAATAAGCAACTCAGTAGCTCTCAGTGCGGAAGTATTTCTGATGAAGCTACAGAAAGTTCCTTCACAGTTGCAAGTCCCCAGAGAGCTCCTGTTTCTGAGAGTGTGAATTACGATGCTAGGACGAGATCAGAGAATCATAGCACCAGCCAAAGGGAAGCAGCCCTTATGAAGTTCCGGTTAAAACGGAAAGATAGGTGCTTTGACAAAAAGGTATAAATAACCTTAATGCTAGTGCCATTTTTCAACTTAGATATATTGCATTAATTTTAAACCCAGTGCAGCGGGAACTAATCTCTATATTCTGGGAAATTCGGAAATTCTTACTAGCTAGTTTCTGTCCTTAAGAGAGTTAGAAACACATCAAAAGGTATTAGCTAAAATTAAGACTCCACATCATAAAAGATTAGGCGATAAGAAATGTATCTTGGACATGCTGTAAAGCACAATCCTCTAGATGCTACAAGAAACAACACACCTAACTAGGGTGTCAAATGGGTGGGTTGGGTTGGATTTGAGTGGGTCAAGAATGGGCTGAGTTAATACATGGGTGGGTCATTAGCTCAAAAGTTACTTGAGCTGAAATGGGCTAAAAAGCGGGTCATAACCCAACCCACCCAATTCTTATCAAGTTTTAATATCTTTTTTGTTCTATACTCTTTTTAAAGTACCTACTCCCTCCGTCCCAAATAGATTGATCTAGTTTGACTTGACACAGTTTAAGAAATAAAGGAAGATTTTTGAAATATGTGGTCCAAAATAAATCTTACATATTTGTGTGGCTGTAAATGATCTCATAAAGTTAAATTGTTTCTAAATATAGAAATGTGTCAATCTTTTTGAGACAAACTAATAAGGAAAGTAGGCATTTACAGAGGGAGTATAAACTACTTTTTTTCTTTATTATGGATATAACATACAACAACATACCCAGTGAAATCCCACAACGTGGGTCTAGAGAGGGTAGAGTGTACGCAGACCTTACCTCTTGGTAGGTAGAGCGGCTGTTTACGAGAGACCTTCGGCTCAAAATAAAGCATAAGCACAAGCACAAGCAAAGCAAGAAAAATGGTTAGACCCGGACAAGAAATTTAAAGTAGTATGAAAATGCTGGTATCAAAAGCGAATAAGCAATGCTAGCGCATTCTGAAAAAAGAAGCAGTAACTAATGCAGGTAAATAAGATAAACAAAGTACACTAAAGAACACATAGCAGCAGAAATCAAACGATACTATAAAATAATACTGCGCCTACTAGTATGATATGCTAAGCGGGCATACAATAAATAACACTACAACTACCAGTTTGTAAGCGTAAGTAGGACTACACTCGACTACCTACTACCTTTCTACTATAATCTGTGTCCTCCACAACCCCTATTTAAGGTTATGTCCTCAGTAAGTTGCACCTGCGCCATATCCCGTCTAATCACCTCTCCCGAATACTTCTTCGGCCTACGTCTATCCCTCCTGAACCCGTCCATAGCCAACCTCTCACACCTCCGCACTGGAGCATTTGTGTCTCTTCTCTGCACATGTCCGAACCATCTCAACCTCGCCTTCCGCATCTTATCCTCCACCGATGCCATTCCCATTCTGTCCTGAATATCATCATTTCTAATCCTATCCCTCCTTGTATGCCCACACATCCATCTCAACATCATCATCTCCGCAACTTTCATCTTTTGGATGTGCGCTTGACTGACCAACACTCCTCCCATACAACATAGTCGATCTAACCACCACCCCATAGAACTTGCCTTCAAGTTTTGGTGGCACCTTTTTATCGCACAAGACTCCAGATGCGAGCCTCCATTTCATCCACCCTGCCCCAATACGATGTGTGACATCGTCATCAATCTCTCAATTCCCTTGGATAATAGACCTGAGGTACTTGAAACTTTCTTTCATAGGAATGACCTGAGTACCAAGCCTCACCTCCACGCCTGTCTCAAGGTCGCTCCCGTTACTGAACTTGCACTCCAAGTATTCTGTCTTGGTCCTACTCAGCCTGAACCCTTTAGACTCCAGAGTCTGTCTCCAGCTTACCGTTCACCCCACTGCGAGTCTCATCAATCAGAACTATGTCGTCTGCAAATAACATACACCATGTCACCTCCCCTTGGATTTTGCGTCAGTCCATCCATCACCAAGGCAAATAAGAATAGACTAAGGGCAGATCCCTGGTGCATCCCCATCGCACTGTGAAGTGCTTTGAGTCCCCTCCTACTGTTCGTACTCTGGTTTTGGCTCCATCATATATATCCTTGATCGCCCTAGTGTACGCCACAAGTACACCTCTAACATAACAAATAAAAAAACGTCCTTTGAAAATATTTTGATAATATTTCTATAGGTTAATTTGGGCTACATATCAGCATGTTGAACTGGGTTGGGCTAAAATGAGCTGAGCTAATAAATGAGCGAGTCATTGGCTCGCCCAAACTTGAAATGTTGGGCGAGTCATGTTTTCATGGGCTAATTTTGCCATCACTGCATCGGGCAATTCACCTAAATGCCCTTATTTGGGGGTGGTCTTTAATTTTCCCCCCTCAAATTTAAAATATTTTATTTTGCCTTTCGCCTAATACCTTGAGGTTCTGGGTTCGAACCATGGCTTAGGAAAAAATTAAAACGAATTTTGCAAGACAGGTTTGTAGCAAACATAATGTCTACTCAGGTAAAATTAGGCCTATCCGGCAGAGGTTTGTCATAAGGCAAACTTTTACCCAAAATTAGGCCTTAAGGCAAACCTCTGCCTTAAGGCAAACTTCTGTCTTAATAGGTCTAATTTTGCTACAAATTTCTGCTGTGCGATTTTTTTTTAAAATGTTTCCTAAGCAGGGTTCAAACCCGAAACCCATGGATTTTTAGGCGAAGGGAAAAAATTAAAGACCAGTGCCTTTGAAGGGATTCCGCACAAAAAAATGCATTGCACCTAACTATCGGTTTTTGACCTTCCATATACTTGAGTGATCAAATTGTAGACATACTAGTATACTGATATCATTTTTGCACTAGGTTCGGTACGAAAGCAGGAAAAGACTCGCAGAGCAGCGACCGCGAGTGAAAGGACAGTTTGTTCGTCAGCCGCAAACTGGAACTCAGTCTTTGAAGGACAAAGACGACGAATAGTCCATCAATGAGAAAATTAATTACTATCACTAATGTTTGTAGGCAAATGTTGCATAGCCATGAAGATAGATATAAGTTTGTAGTTTGTGTGTGTATGTCTTGTAAGCTTGAGAATTAGAGGACTGATGATAGTTGCAACAATGTATGTCTTGTAAGCTTGAGAATTAGAGGACTGATGATAGTTGCAACAACTCAAGATGTTTCAATTTTTATTTATTTCTTTGTTTATATACTTGGTAGGTTAAATTTGTCTTGTTTAATGGTGAAATCTGGAAGTATTTGTAGTTTGTTTCCTATAGTTTCGTTCTGTTTGATGACATCATTGATTGGGCACGAAATTTGAGAATTCGATCAATATGTGTATTATGTAAATAGTTGCAGAAGAATATTAAAAGGAGAAATATTCTTAGTGTTGTTTTGAATACAATCCTTACCATTTCAAAAATATATTATATCAAAGAAGAATTATCCATACCTCCTATGCTACTTGGACTTATAACTCAGTAATTTCCTTATGGTTTTAAATATCCTACAAGCTTTTTTTTTTTTTTGGTTCATCTTTTTGTATTAAGACTATATTGAAATCTACAAATTGATAAATTCAATGGTTTTAAATATCACTTTATGTGTTTTCTTGAGTACGGTTGAGATTGGGGTTGGGATTTGCAGTTTTGGAAATTGAATTAGTTCGGCAACTCCCTTTAGGCCTTAGCTGCACATGAAGGCCCTCGCTTGGGTTCTTTGACATGACTTGATTGCTAGGAAGAATGCTTTTTTAATTTTTCCTCTTATATTATTTTCTTTTTATCATTAATAAACTTTTAAACATTGATATACTCGTATTCGAGAAATGCAAGTCAAAATGTCTGAAGTGAAGGACTAAGTTTTGATTTTGGAAGTTCTACTGCAAATTTTAAGTCAGATTATGACTCCAAACTTCGGAGGAGGAGGTCTTTGATTGCATCCGCTTGCTTGATCTTTGATCGTCTATCTGTCCCCTAAGCCGAGGGGAGGGGAGGGGTCTGAAGTTTTCCAAATCTTACTAAATTTCAAATAGTTTCTAGAAACATAATATTTTCCAAAATTAGTGTCATGTACTTCCAAGAAACAAAACAAAACTCTCATAGCACAAAATCAGTTGCTCCACGGCAAGTCCAAAAACCAAGTGTGATGAAACTAGGTACAAAAATATCAATTCCATTTTCTAGGTGTCATCACATCATAAGACTTCCAACAAAATTACACTTTAGTCGGCAATCTTAGTAATGAAATAGATGTATGCTAAAGTTAAAACCAAAAGAATTTGCATTGAAAACAACTAGCTTTCTCTTATCAACACTAAGTAAAGAGAGAACCTAATTCTCCTCTTTTTCTTCCATACATTATCTCACCACCATTATCACTCACTTAACAATTCAAGTTCAACACTATCTAACTCTCCTTTACTAAAGCTACTTGGTTTTAATTAGAGATTATTCGTTCAAGAAATTACTTATGTAACAAGGAGGTGAGTTTCTTATAAAATTTCCTTAATTTTCTTCTATTTTATTAGTGTTTGCATTAACCGGGTCCTTTTTTTGCTTTTTTGTTTTCTCATCACCATCACCCACTTAACAATTCAACACTGCCTAACTGGCCTTTACTAAAGTTATTTAGTTTTAATTAGACTGATCATTTTTCATTCAAGAAATTGATTATGTAAAGATGAGGTGAGTCTTTCATAGAATTTTCTTAATTTTCTTTCTGGTCTTTTATTATATTAGTTGTTGCACTAACGTGGTCTTTCTTTTTCAATATCTAATTTATATACAGGTCAACATGGATTTAAACATCGACTTAAATAGTAAGCCATGAAAGAGTGAAGTTTGGAGCAAAACCAAAGGAAATAAAGCCAAGTATTCAAAATTAGCTAGAAGCAATTTCATTCAAGAAATTTTCTTAGGTAAAGTTGAGGTTAGTCTCTTGTAAAAACTTCTTAATTTTCTTCTTTTTTACTTCTACATTAATTGAGATTTTTCTTTTTCTACATCTAACTTATATACATACAGGTCAACATCGACTTAAGAAGTAAGCTACATCTAAGGCCGAATTTGGAGAGAAAATTAAGCCAAAATGAGTGATCATGACCAACAAAAAATTCCCCAAAATGAAGGTGGTGGCTATCCTCAAAGACCATCTCCATTGCCATCTTCTTATAATGATCCAAAGAAGTATTCCTCATCACCTAGAAATCCAGTCAAAACTTTGTGCACTTTCTTGCTAATTTTACTCATATTAGCTGGTCTTGTTGTGCTCATTGGATGGCTAATTTATAGACCTCACAAGCCCAATTTCAGTCTAGTTGGTGCTGCCATCTATGAATTAAATATCACATCCCCTCCTTATATTTCATCAACCATGCAATTCACAGTGTTGGCAAGAAATCCAAACAGGAGAGTTCGTTTGGATTATGACCAATTTTCAGCTCTTGTGTATTACAAGGGTCAAGCAATTACACCTCCAGTGATGCTGCCACCTTTATTACAGGTAAAATTGGCAGATAGTCATTTGAGTCTATGTAATTGAAAAATAATCATTTTATGGTAGTGCGTATATTTTTCAAAGACTGCACCGAAAAATGGTTAGTAAACGCTATTTCTCTTTATATTAATAAACAAGTTGGGTTATAATTCTTCTAAATTTTGCTTTAATAAAAATAAATGAATAAATTCAGGCTAAACAATGAATCATAATCCAATCCATTCCATTCAAAATCATTTTTCTTTTATATATTTATTTGTTCTCTTTTAGTTTTCTTAATTACCAAATCAACTTAACAAATACTTTTTCTTTTATATATCATGAGTATATCTAACCAAAAAAACCCGAAAATTTAGGATTTTTTATATTTTGATAAGTTCTTTATGGATCAACTTAGGCTAATAACTGCTCAAATTGACCCAAGCTTTTAGATTAGCGAACTTGGTTTATGTTTAAATTGACATGCTAATGAGAAAAGGGATTTTAACCCTACATTCTGTCAAAGTCCATGACATAAAATAGTCCTAATTTTATTTATTTTTATAAGTTTTAGTATAATCATTGTATATATGTGTATAATTGGTATGTATATACTATACATTATTATACACTTATTATATACTGAATATATACCGGCGATGACTACGAACGGATACAACTAGGTGGTGAAAACTTCTTAGGTCTATATGGCCGAGCTTTCAAAATTTGTTTGTTTTGATAAGTGCTTTTCGTAGGAAGTATTTTTCGGAAAACTACTTTTGAAGAGTAGCCGTTTATGTTTGACAAATTAATTCGAAAACACTTTTGCCAATATTAAATCAACAACTTGTGTTTAGCCAAGGTTCTAAAGGTTCTTCTAGGAGAAGCTATATTTTTCAACTTTTAAAATATAACTTCTATGATTATTTAAATTTTTTTTTTCTACAAGCTTGGCAAAATACTTAACTCTCTAAAATAAGCATTTCTTTTGAAAAAAAAAAGATTAACTTCCTAGAAACTTGGCAAAAATATACTAATTCACATGAATAAATGCCTAGACAAGACTTGGATTGCAAATATGAATTATATTTTTATGGGCTAAATTTTGACACCCTTAAATATTTCAGGAAACAAAAAGCACGGCAGTATTATCGCCCGTGATAAGAGGTGCATCGGTACTTGTGTCGGTGGAAGTGGCAAATGGATTACTGATAGATGAAGTTTATGGGGTAGTGTCTTTGAGACTGGTATTTGTGGGGAAAATGAGATATAACGCTGCAATGGTAAAGACTAGACACTATGGAGTTTATGTCAAATGTGACATGTTGGTTGGGTTCAAGAAGGGGTTTGTTGGTCAAGTTCCATTGCTTGGTTCACCGGATTGTCAAGTTGATTTATGAAGTTCTTTTTTCCTAATTTGATACATAAAAGGTAAAGTGTGCTTAAATATTACTATGAACTGGAGACTTGTTTTTTTCTTAGATCAAAATTACCATGTTGTAATCATAATTGTATGTTCTCATTCCATCCTTCAATTTGTAAACAAAATTTCACTTATAGTACCTTTTTCCCTTTTAACATATTAAAGTAAGTCATTAACGTATACTTCTTTGATATATCTGATCTCGCTCAAATTACACATTAATATGATATAACGCGACCATTATTAAATATAGTAACCAACTAGGTTGGAGTCGAATCCCACAAGGAATACGATGAGAAATTATACTATTCGCGTTGTATTGTGGCTTTACTAATTACTTTACTCCTATGGTGACCAATTTCGTTTCTTTATTTGTTTTAACTATTCGAATTATCAAGTCAATTAATGGTGAATGTATCAAATAATTTGGAATGTTAGGGTTGTGACTTAATGCATGAAAGTGGTGTTGGATTTTTTATTAAGTGGGTCTATTTAGTGTGGTATGGGCAATGAGGACTAATATCTAGGTGGTTATTACCCTTAGTTGATTCCCTTCTAATCAAAGTTGAGAATCATTAAATGGAGTTTAAAGCCACAAGTCCTAATCAACCTACCCCTTTCCTAGACTCTAGTCTCCTTTTTCAAGTTTGACTAAAGACAATAGACATTAAAGATGTTAATTATACACAATATATACAATATACACACAATATACATGTGTATATTACTCTCGGGTTCCTTGTATTACCGTGTATGTAATCCGTGTATTACCGTGTATGTAGTAGATAGTTTAGGTAAGGTGTTGTGGTGTAATTAGTATTATACACTTACCATAATTGTATAGTTAGGATCCAAGTAGAATAAGGTTTTAGGAGTAGAATAGGAATATGATTCTCCTATTATGAAAATATGTAACTTTTATATATAGTCTTTCAATCAATGAAAATAATCAAGAGATTATTTCTTTCAAAAGATGTGTTTGCAACCAACTCTTAAACATTAAGAGAGGGGTAATCGAATGCCACATTAACACACCCATTTCATATTTATGAACCACCCCAACTACCACATTCCATTATTTAATTACAACCCGAACCTAAGTTCTAGTCCTTCATGTCAAATAATAAATGCATAAAAATATAATAGATACTATAAGACATAAAGAACATGAAAGAGGCTTACAATGAATTTTGGATAATAATAGCTTGTCTTTTACACAATGGTCCAAGAAAAATACCAAGAATTGTTTGAATAAACACACAAGATGAATAGTATATTTGTGTCTCCTCAAAGCAAGATAACTCTAAGAACAAAGTAAAAGTGGCTAGGAATCTAGCGTACAAGGTGTAAAATCCCAAAACCCTAGGTGGGTATATATAGGGACCCAATTTTTGAGCTACATGAAATTACAAAAATGTCACCGCCTGACCACTCTGCGATAGCAGAACAGGACCGCAGAACAGGTCTGCGGTCCGCAAAGCAAGCTTAGGGTTCGCAGAGTGATTTCTTATCTAGACTGTCTGGAACTGCAGCAGAAAGCATGGTCCGCAGAACTGAACTGCGGTCTGCAGAAGTGTCTTGAGACTTCGCAATCTGAGTTGGACTAAAACTGGAGCAGTGGTTCGCAGACCGGATGGCGGTCCGCATAACAGAAGTACGGACTGCAGAATGGGTCGCACTTTGGGGCTCCAGAGTCTTCTTCTCACTGTCTATTTCTGCGACTTGGCTACCATTCTGCGGTCCGCAAAAGTAGCCTTCTTAGCACTTCATCCTTTTTTCAACACTTTTGTTCATGTTTCAACACATTTCTTCACTTTTGGTCTCCCAATACAAAAATCTTACAAAAACCAAAATAACATAAAAAATATCTACTACAAATGCATAAAGGACAATAATAAACCATGAAATTAGTATAAAATGTGCCGTAATGTTTAGGCACATCAACACCCCTAAATTAAACTATTGCTTGTCCTCAAGCAACGTAAATATCACTAAGGTACGACTAATAACAAAATAAATATGACTATGGTTGGTTTTACTTACAAGTCTACAAGCATGTGTTTCACAATATTGACAACCCCTCATATTTTTCAAAACAAAAGTTCAAGAGTGCATATCTACTATCAATGAGCCCATGAACATCTAGCCTCAACCGATGTCTAGACGCTACTAGTGACTAGATGCGTCGAGACGTTCAACTAGATGATCTTTCATTTCACAATGTCTATGCAATTCAATGTTCCCTCACAACAAAGAGGAAGTCCCATACTTACTCAAAGATTTTCTTTTCAAAACAATGGACAAACAAGATCACTCATACTCACAAAGAATGTCAAGTTTCACAAGTATCATGCCATATGTTTTCCTTTAATTTAAGTCACTACTACTCTAATAATGCTCGCTTTCGGATATCTAAGGATTCTCTCAAGCATGTAATGTAGGATTAGGGACGGGTATGGTATTCATTTGGGTACACGTGACTTTTCCCTCATTTGCACTACATGTTTTTCATTTCATAGCTCAACTCCTTTTGTTTTCCAACTTCCTTTTTCACCCTTTTTTCAAGTATTCCCCATTTTATTTCATTCATTTTTTGGTTCATTTTCTCTTTTCTTTTCTATTATTTTTGCATTTCATTTTCTTCTTTTTCTCAATTTTCTCTCTTTTGTTTTAAAGCCACTCACATCACAATCTTTTTTTCTTCTTTTTTTCTTTTCTTCTTTTCTTCTCACATCCCACCCGTACTTAGACTTTTGGCCGCATTAACCATTTTTCATGCATTCAAGGAGAGATTTGGTTCAAAAGATGGTTTATTTCAAAAAGGGTTTTGGTTTGTAATGTGGTATCCAAAGAAAAAGTCAAAAAACTCAAAAGGGGAAAACCGGTTCTCTCAACTCATGGGTAGGTCAAAGAAGTTTTTAGCCAATAAGGTTCACTCTCATGTGAAGGCCTAAGATCATTTTCTCAACCAAGAAACTCTAGTTTCGCGGTAGCAAACCAATGAGGCAAGTTCTAGATGACACAAGCAAACATAAGAAAGCAATCAGATCCTCACTACTCTATGCGCATGAACTACAAGAATCGCTACATTTTATACTCTCTATCAAACACAAGGCTATCACCTCATAAGATTTAAACATAAGTAGACATAGAGTCACAAAATGAGGTATGCTTTCATAGAACAATCATTTGAAGGATAATGCTACTCTTGTTTTCAAAATTTAATTTTTTGAGAGGTGTCATCAAAACCAAAAAGAGCTACACATGCTAGAAACTATATACAAGCACCAACCAAGTCAAACTATTCTATTACTAGGCCATGGTTATTGAACATACACCATTGGAAAAGAATCAGGCGAAGAAAAATTAAGGGGAACAAAACATAACAAAATACAAACACATATGCACAAACTAATTGCCATTTTTTTCCAAAACCATACAAAGTACCCCCACCCCAATTTGAAAACATGTGTTGTCCTCAATGCATAAAAAAATAAAGTGTAAGGACAAAAAATATGAGGGTCTCCCTGAGGTGTACTAAGATCCCTCCTGAGTCTAGCTCACGGAAGTGGCCTCTGCTGGGGCTTTAGTTTCCTCTGTATTTGCGGCACACATACCTTGGTTTTTGTAAACCTGAAGTGGAACCCTTTTTGCGATCGTAGAACAGGATTGCTGTCCGCAAAAGGGTATGTTTCTTCGCAATTTCGCCCGAAAGCTCCTAGGTACACTATGTAATTCTACGGACCAAAGTGCGGTCCGTTATACAGAAATGTGAGCTACAGTTCAGGTCGCAGTTCCTCCTTTTTCTGAGTCTCATTTTTTCAATTTTCTATGGAGTTTTGTGGGCCATTATGCTGTCCGCGGATCGTGACTGCGGTCCACAGAGAAGGCCGCACAATGGTCTCTCTTATTCTTTCGATTTGTTTTGCACATCTTTCCAATTTTCCTCCCAATTTTACTTGTGTTTCCAGATTCTACGCACTTAACAAACTATTAAAACACGCAAGTGAACAAGAAAATAAAGAAAACAAACTAAAACATTGGGTTACCTCCCATTAGCGCTTGATTTAACATTGCGGCATGGCGATTGTTACCACACATTCTTCAAGGTTCGTATAGGGTGATGGTAGTGTTCACCCTGTGATCATCAATATTTCCCAAATAATGCTTGACTCTTTGACCATTCGCCTTGAAAAGGTGATCGGCTTTGCTCTCCAATTCAATGGCACTATAAGAGAGGACATTCATCACTTTGAAAGGACCGGACCATCTTGACATCAACTTCCGGGGAACAACTTGAGTCTAAACTTACAGAGCTAGACCAAGTCCCTGGGTGAAAATTCTTGCTTCACAATTCTCTTGTCATGGAGGAATTTCATCCTCTCTTTGTAAATAACTGAACTTTCATAAGTTTGGAGACGGAACTCATCCATCTCGTTGAGTTGATCCACCCTTAACTTTGATGCATTCTCCTAATAAATGTCTAGTTTCTTTACTGGCCAAAGTGCCTTATTGCACCTCTACCGGAAGATGTCACGCCTTGCCAAATACCAACTTGTATGGTGACATAAGAATAGGGGACTTGTATGCCATGCTATACACCCACAAGGCATCATTTAACTTTCTCGACCAATTCATCCTCATGAGATTCATCGTCTTTGTCAAAATGCTCTTTATCTCCCGGTTGGACACTTTCACTTGACCACTTGTTTGGGAGTGGTAAGGAGTTTCCTCCTTATGCTTTACTCCATACTTCTCAAGAAGAGAGAAAAACACTCTATTGCAAAAGTGAGAGCCTCAATCACTTATGATAGCTCTAGGGGTCCCAAACCGAGTGAAAATGTTCTTCTTGAGGAACGCGGTGACACTTTTCCCTTCATTGTTCAGAAGGGCTACGACTTTAACCCAGTTGGACACATAATCAACTGCCACAAGTATATATTTGTTGCTAAATGAACTCATGAATGTCCCCATGAAGTCTATTCCCAACATATCAAATAATTCCACCTGAAAAATAGGAGACATAGGCAACTCATGCCTTCTAGAGACATTACCTTCCCTTTGACATTGATCACAATACTTCACAAACTCATGAGAATCCTTGTAATTTGTTGGCCAATAAAAGCCACTTTTAAGAATTTTGGAGGCTATGTGTTGACTAGCATGGTGACCCCTAACCGGTGAAGCATGACATGCTTCCATGATAGGCAAGGTCTTAACATCGGGCACACATCTTCGAATCATGTTATCGGTGAAAATCCGGAAGATATAAGGCTCATCCCAATAGTAGTGCTATGAGTCTCTCAATAATTTCTTCTTTTGATGAGAGTTTAGATGATCCAGCATGATTCCACTCACCAAATAATTAGCGAAATCGGCATACCAAGGGATGAGATCTTGAGATAATGCAAAGACTTGCTCATCCGGAAAGGCATCATTGATCTCTAATCCATTCTTTGGCCTTCCGACCTCTTCAATCCTTGACAAATGATCCGTTACTTGGTTCTCATAACCCTTACTATATAATTAAGCGTGACTTCGTGTCCTTCTTTGCCATTAAGTATCGGAGGGCTGCATGATTGGAATATACCACCACTTTAGAACCCCATAGGTAAGACCGAAACTTCTCGAAAGCTAAGACAATGGCTAGCAACTCTTGCTCCGTCACCTTGTAATTCTTTTGAGCTTCATTGAGTGATCTACCTGCATAATAGATTGAGTGAAGGATCTTGCCATGTATTTGGCCCAACATATCCCCAATAGCAACTCCACTTGCATCACACATCAATTCAAATGGAAGATTCTAATTTAGAGTCACGATTATTGGAGCTGAAACCAATTTCTCTTTCAAACAATCAAAAGCTTTGAGGCATGCTTCATTAAACTCAAATTTTGCATCTTTTTATAGGAGCTTGCACATTGGGCTTGTGATCTTTGAAAAATCCTTGATGAATCTTCTATAGATCCCGGCATGCCCCAAGAAACTTCGGATATCCTTGACGGTTGTTGGAGGAGGCAACTTGGCTATCACTTCAATTTTGGCCTTGTCTACTTCAATACCATCCTTGGAGATTTTGTGACCAAGGACTATACCTTCCGTGACTATAAAGTGACACTTCTCCAAATTCAAGACCAAATTGGTTTCTTCAAATCTTTTCAATACTAGGGAGAGATTCTCCAAGTAAGCTTCAAAGGACTCCCCAACTACGGAGAAGTCATCCATGAATACCTCCATACCACCTTCCACTAGATCATAAAAAATTGCCATCATGTAACGTTAGAAGGTGGCGGGAGCATTGCAATGACCAAAAGGCATCTTTCGAAAGGCAAATGTACCATATGGATTAAGGGGTTTTATGTCTAAAAATGGATTGATTTACTTTATAATAAGAATATATTTTGATGACCTTAGTGTCCAAAAAAATTTAAAAGCTATTTAAGTGAGACTTTCCTAGAAGTTCAATGACCATTTGAGGAATTGAGTCCAAACTAATTTATCCATGATAATAACTTTAATGGCATTTATCTAACCTTATTGGAGCCTCCCATGCTTAATAAATACAAATCCAAACTTAATATACCTCAATTTCCAGATTTTCTACGTGCTTTTGCACTTTTGGTCCATGATATTTCAATAAATTTTGATTTTGTTCTTATGATATTTGTAGAATTGTAATAATCAACATGAACACCTTATATGAACTTGGACAATCCTCACTTTATAAGCTAGCTTTTGAGATTGAGTTAGGCCCACGATCCATTATTTACAATATTTGATTAAGCACATTTAACCTTCAGCTAATTGCAATATACACATTTGATCCTCTTGCTTGTGAATTCTTTTCAAATTTAACGAATTATTAACTATTAACTTAGATCGTTCAATTACCGGATATTATGTCAAAGTTGTAATATTACTCTAAATTCAAGGTAATATATTTCTACAAATAATCTAAATAAAACAACTTTCATACGTAAACGGACCAAAAATACACATTATTCTAGGTTAAATATCCTCAGAATTAAAATTTATCAATAATTAAGAGATTAAAAGGATAATTTTCCTTCTTTTTTTTCTTTCTACATGCTCAAGCAGGACTAACACTGAACCAAAGTTTTGTTGCCATAAGTCATAGTATAATCAATTTGTGCAGATTCTAGTCTATTTGGAACCATATTCCTTCAAATAGGAATTTAATTTTCTAATATACAACTCCATTTCTTTTTCACATTAAAATTTTTATATTACTTTACTTTAAACTGGTTCGGGTTCTCATCACGTTTCCCACGTCTTTTATATTGTTAATCATTTGTTTCATACCTTTTCTTTTTTATGTTTCACCTTTAAGTTTTTAATTTCTCTTATCTTACTTTTTCTTTACTTTCTTCTTTCCGGAAGGTTTTGTCCGGATTTCTACTACTTTTGTTTTGAGAAGAATGAATCTCAAGTCTCATCCGCAGGTCCAATCTTACTTTTCTTTGGTATCTTTCTTTTAAACTAATTTCTTATTAAGCGTTCATAATATTCTTAGTAATTCCTTATTCTTTACTGTTTCCTTTTGCATTGATTCCCTTCTTTATATCCAAATAACATTTTCATTTCCATATCATTAGAGATGACAGTGGATCCTGGACCCGGTCCGAATTCGGTGGATCCAGATCCGTTTTATAGGATATGGATCTTCAAAATTTGGATCCGAATCCGTTTCTGACGGATCGTACCCGGATTCGTTTCTGACGGATCGAATCTGGATCTGGATCTTGTATTTGAAATCCGTATCAGGTCCAGATCCGACCGGTGGATCCATTTTTTATTAAATATATTCATAATCTAGAATGTAATTTTATAAGTATTTTCTTAAAATTGCTAAGCACATCCTTGCAAGTTTAATTCACAAAACAAGTTTTATTTATCCCCGCGTTAACTCAAAAATCAAAAAATAAATAGGTAACTTCGATAATAAAATCAATGTTATATTAGTGAATGACTAACATCTCCATAGACAAGTAGTTAAAATTATATTCACTTCATTTGTGAAGATTCCAAATACATGCAAGTTATGCATTGTGAAAATACTAGTCAGCATTTTTCACAACTATTGTCATTGTCCAACATTTTCAATTAATATCTCACAATCAAAACGAGACAACGAACAAAATATCTCATAGGAACATTTCAAAATTGAAACACAGTAAACTGTTAGCTAAGTAAAAATCGTTTGTCAGTTAAAAAAAAAATTCTTAGCAAAGTTACATTCTTAGCAAGACAATTTTTTTTACATATAGATCCAGATCCGATCCGTGGACCAGGTGGATCCGAATTTGGATCTGATTTTTATGGACCCGATGGATCTGGGTCCGGATCTGGATCTAGTAGGATCCGGTCCAGATCCGATCCGTTACCCTCCCTACATATCATGTTTATCTGAATCATCCAAAGCTATTTCTATTTTATTCCTTTCTCAGTATTTTGTCTTCGCTTTAGGTATGTTTCCATCAATATTTTGTTGAAAAATTATTGTTTAATATCTCAAAAAGAATTATTATCTCACCCATTACCATTGTAAAGACAATTAATTCTATTCATTCAATAGCCACTAATTGGCAGTTTGGCACATTTATTTTACTCCTTGAACGACCATTGATTTGACATTATTTCTTCTGTTTCTAACGTTGTAAGCTTTGAATTCATTTTATTGAAAAATGAATAATAGGCTTAATTGCAACAGCTAGTCTTCATTACTCTTTAATCCTCTTTAACCAATTCTTTGTCCTTGAGATTATATTTAGCTGAGACGGTTATCTTATATATAGATATTCTAATCCTTTTCATTTGGATGGGATGAGATGAGAAAGACAAATTCTTCCTCCTATCTTTTGTGGTGCTGGATTTTCTTCTTTATAAATCTTTGTTAGATTCTGGCTCATAGTTTTATACTAGAAGAACTTGTTGAATTCTGAGGATATATTCATATCGGGTGAAATATCCTTAAGAACAATGTCTTTGACACGCCTCAAGCTTTGAATAATTTCATACAAGTGTTCGTGATCAAATATTTTCTATAAGATTTCCAACAATCTTAAGGATATTTTACTCTATATTCTTATGGAAAATACCAAGTACAAAGTGTAGGAAAATGATTCCTTGATTATTTCATTCCAATAGTACAATATATATACAGTCATAATATGTTTTTCTCAAGGAAGACTAATCTTCTTTACCTAAAATATAAGATGCTAATTATAATCATCACAATTAATGAGATATTACAATATATTACAATATCAATTATGAATAATGAAGATTGGAGGTAATTATGAGATTGCCCTATGATTACTCTAGCAGTCCCCCGCAGTCTTAGCGGGAGATCCGCGTATGCTCAGACTGTCCCTGAAATCATCAAAAAGTATGCGCCTTTCGTGAATATATTTGCAATTTGATAGCGGGACGGTACATGGAGAACACAGACTTGTCCACGGGTAACCTTTTCACGGACAAACGCGATATCCATTTCAATGTGTTTTGTGCGCTGATGTTGAACAGGATTGTCTGATAAGTATATCACACTCATATTGTCATAATAGACCAATGCTGCCTTTTCAATCGGACAATGTAGCTCCAACAGTAGATTACGGAGCCAACATGATTCAACCACCACATTGGCTACCCCTCGGTATTCTGCCTCAGCACTTGACCGAGACAATGTGAATTGGCGTTTGGATGACCGTGAAATGAGATTGTCCCTCAAGAACACACAATAATCGGAAGTGCAGCGACATGTGTTCGGGCAACCACCCCAATCTGTATTTGTGTAGGCAGATAGACTCGAGATGGAGGACTTATACATATGAAGTCTGAAATGGAGAGTACATTTAACATACCGTAGAATCCTTTTGATAGCCCCATATGTTCTTTCTTCGGATCATGCATGTGTAAACAAACTTGTTGAACCGCATAGGAAATATCGAGTCTTGTAAAAGTCAGATACTGCAAGGTCCCTGCTAGGCTACGGTGGTAGGATCGATGTATGGAGTTTCAGCATCGTTACTCAACTTCACTTTTGTGTCAACTGGAGTATGTGAAGGTTTGCAGGACGACATCCCTGCTTTGTCAATTATTCTTTGGTGTAATTCTTTTGATTGAGAAACAGACCACCTGTATATTGGGAGACGACAATGCCAAGAAAATAATTTAATGGACTCAAGTCCTTCATCGCAAATTCTGCTGCAAGAAGGGACATAATAGACTGGCGAAGTGAAGTAGATGATGATGTGATAATAATATCATCGACATACAGAAAGATATATGCCATGTCAGCGCCTTTCCGATAAATGAACAACGATTGATCGGACTTGCTGTGAGAGAATCCCAACTTGGAAACAAATCCTGCGAACCTGTTATACCATGCCCGAGGAGCTTGTTTCAAACCATATAAGGATTTCTTCAACAGGTAAACATGATCTGGACTAGTATAATCTCAGAAACCCAACAGCTGATGCATGTACACTGACTCATGTAAGTTGCCATGTAAAAGAGCATATTTAACATTCAACTGATGAATGGACCAAGATTTAGAAAGAGTCAGACTGAGAACAATCCTGATAGTTGCTGGCTTAACCACCGGACTAAACGTTTTACCACAATCTACCCCAACCTACTAAGACATGCCATCACCAACAAGAAGAGCTTTGTATCTCGCAAAAGAACCATAAGAATTCTTTTTATGACAAAAACCCACATAGACCTAATGACGTTCACATTAGACAGACGCGGTACGAATTCCCATGTCTTATTTGTCATAAGAGCATTAAATTCGTCTAACATGACAACTTTCCAATTCGGGTCAGACAAGGCAGCTTTGGGATTTTTTAGTAGAGGTGATGGTTGAACTGATGATAGTAGGTTAAACTGACGTTTGGGCTGAAAAATCCCGTGCATGGCACGGGTTTCAATGGTTTAAGGCTGATCCGTCATTGGTTGAGTAGTAGAGTTCTCGGGTATGGTATGTAGCCGAGAGGGTGTATTGTGGCCCAAGTAAAAAGGGGTAGCTATTTCGGTATTGGGCTGGGATTCGGGATCGGTATAGGATGAGGGTGTTGTTGAGGTACCAGTGGACTTACCCACTTGGGCCTGCCCGCCATGAAAACAGGACTGGGCTGATATCGGTGGTAACAAGGCTGTGGTCTCCGGTCAGCCCCATTTAATGGTTGGACCGGAAAATATTGGGTATTTTATTGGGTTGGTTCCACTTGTATTTGGATATTAAGGTGGTGGTGCAAAATGGAATGTATTCTGTTGTCCAAAAATCATATGAAGGTGAGGATACCATATGAGACTTAGCAAACGGGATGTAGACTCATCAAAAATCACATGACGAGAGATAATTATTTTCCCATTCGTCAAATCATAACATTTATATCCCCTATGATTTTGTGGGTATCCCAAAAACACACAAGGAGGTAAACGAGCCTGCAACTTGTTAATGGAAGTGGATGGAAACAAAGGATAACACAAACACCCTCAAATTTGTAAAAGACGGGAGACGATGATACAATATTTGTGTAGGAGACACATTGAAGAGCAATTTACTAGGAAGAATATTTAAAAGGTATGTAGCCATTTGAAGTGCATGGTGCCAAAACTTTGGTGGTGTGAAAGAATGCACAAGAAGAGAGCGAATCATATTATTAATCGTTTGAATTTTTCTTTCGGTTTTCCATTTTATGGTGATGTATGTGGACACGAAAGACGGAAAGACATCCCATTTTGGTGACAAAACTCATTAAATTGGGTATTTATGAATTTCCCTCATTGTCACATTGAAAACATTTAATGCATTTGCCAAATTGAGTTTTGATAAAAATACTAAATTGTTTAAAAATGGTGTAGGTTTGTGATTTATATCCTAAGGGAAAAGTCCACAAAAAATTCGAATAATCATCTAGAACGAGCATATAGTATTTATGACCTGCAAAACTCAAAACGGGTGATGTCCACAAATCACAATGCACAAGATCAAATGACATAAAAGTATGAGAATTAAAGGATGTAAAAAGAAGCTTAACATGTTTACCAAACACACAAGTTTGACAAACAGAGGAGTCCAAAGGTTTGTTAGAATAAAACAAAATATTCTTGCTAAAATTATTAAAAACTTGAGCTCCCTGGTGTCCCAACCGATTGTGCCATAGAGTGGGAGAAATGACAACAAAGGTTGATGGTTTGGTCATGCTATTTTTGGAAACAGAGCCCGTGCTATTGCATCTCATAAGTGGAATCCCCGTATGAAAGTTCTTCACAGAAAAGCCAAACATATCAAAATTCATAGAAATATTATTGTCAATTGTAAAACGTCTAACCGAGATCAGGTTTTTAATTAGATTTGGTGCATGTAAAACATTTTTCAAGGATAATGGTGGGTGTGGAGAGGGTAGTGTTACCTGACCAATACCATGAATTGGAATTTCTTGCCCACTGCCGACAACAATATTTTTATTATTGCTCATATTAAAATAAGACGAGAGATTACCTTGAGATGCCGTCATATGTGACGTAGCCCCTGTGTCCATGTGCCATGACTCATCTGGAACACTTAGATTCATGTTGTTCATGAATTGTTCAATGTCCGTGGGTGCATAACCAACAGAAGATGGTGCCTGGGCTATAAACGCATGTTGTAGACGAGATCCGAGAATACCAGGTTGGCGATTTGAAGAGGGAGGAGGCCTGGCCCATGATGAAGTCGGATATGGGCATGGCGGGGCAGCCCACTGTGGGGCCCAGGCCCACGGTGGGTACTGCCCCCACTTATTACTGCCACTGCCAGCCTGGCCATTACCGCCGGCAGGTTGGCCGCCCCGGCCGCGTCCCTTTCCACCATTATTTTTCCTTTATTGTTACGGTTTGAACCCCATTTTTGGACATTATTTAGACGATTACTATTGCCCCCCGAACTAGAATTTTGGGGTTCCAAATCCGTGGAAAATGAGTTGGTGGAAACGAGAGCAGTTCTGGCGGTGGCTGCTCCAGAAGATGCATGTTTTGCCTTCCGTGTTTCCTCGAGAATGAACCTCGAACGGGCCTCATAGAAATGAGGCAAGGGATTACTTTGTTGAATGAATGTAGCCACTCCATCATACTGTTCATTCAACCCTGTAATCAACTAAAGGACCAATCGTTGATTTGCTACAGGCGAACCAACATTGGATAGTTGGTCCGCAAGCATCTTCAATTCCTGACAATAAGCAGAGATGTTGGAAAAATCATCCAATTTAACATTAGTAAATTGGTGTTCCCATGCCTGTTGACGTTCCTGAAATATATTTTGTAAACGTTTCAATTCCTGTTGAGCCGTAGAATTTGACTCCAATATGGTATGTAACAGATCGTTGGATATAGTTCCATAAATCCATTGAAGGACAATAGCATTCAATCGAGACCATAGCTTTTTGTCCACCAAAATGGCGTCCGATGACGACTCAGAATGTATGATATGGTCGATCACCTCATATGCGCGACAATGAATTTTGAACAATTCCGCCCAAGAGGTATATTGCCCTTTCTCCATTTCAAGGGTTATGGAGATAAAATTCTTGACGTTATTAACAGCAAGATCGGGATGAAAAGTTTGTTTTTCGGCCATAGGTTCCACAAGAATCAAAACTAGAGAAGAAAAGTAGTGTTTGATGTTTTGGATGTGAAAAACCCTTAGGGTTTCAGCTAGTAAGTCGAGGAGGGGTGGGGTTTAGATGTCGGCTAGGGTTTTTTTAGGTGTAAGAACTTGTTTAGGGTTTTTGTGAGAGTTGGCCGAAAAGTTTAGGAGAAAGAGAAGGGAGAAATCGGGTAGGAGGAAGGAGATATTAGGGCAAAGGATCTTTGACTCTTGATACCATGTAAGAAAATTGTTTCTTGATTAATTTCATTCAAATAGTACAATATATATACAATCATAATATGCTTGTCTTAAGAAAGACTAATCTCATTTACCTAAAATATAAGATGCTAATTATAATCATCCTAATTAATGAGATATTACAATATATTACAATATCAATATCAATTATGAATAATAAAGATTAGAGGTAATTATGGGATTGCCCCATAATTACTCTAACACAAAGTTCTCAAGAAAACATGAACGTCGAATTTTACTGGACTTTGAAGACGAACAGTAACATATTTTACTTGTCATGTTTTGTGAAACATTCTAAATATTAGGTACGCGTAATTGAAATAATACCTCCTTAATTTCTACTTGTTTATGCTTACTGTCTGAGATCATTTTGGTACATATAAATCTCCTCTCATCATAGTTTATTAGACATTTTCGTCAAAACATTTACAGTGTTATATAGAAACTTTTGAGCATTTGGATTTGATGAATTTCTATTCGGAATATAGTTGTTGGTGATTTAGAATTTGAAAGCTATTAATCAATCTTCAATGAAAATTATTATTTTGGTGTATGGCAAAATAAGCCATCGTGCTTCTCAATTAAGCGGATGATAAAATTATTATGGCATTTCTCAAGTGAATTTTATGGCTAATATGAGGGATTGGGTATTAGACTATGGTACTATTAAACATGTGTTGTGCTAACAAAATAACTTTGTGTCCTCACCCAAGTTGAAAAAGAAGAATGATTATTTAAGTTGACGATTCAAGAAGTACTCAAGTTCCTAGAAAGAAAATATTCTTAAACTCACATATGAAAAATATTAGAGTTAACTGAGGTGGTACATGTTTCTAATACGTGAATCAATTTAATTTCTATGTGATTATTGTTGGTAACAAAGGTGCAGGAAACAGAAATTACAAGTAACTGCTAAGTCTTACAAGAACTGAAATTACAATTCAACAACAAAAATGAAATTACATAGAACTTGAAGAATAAACTGGAACTGTTTGTGGTATGCTGAGTCGAGTGTTTGCACTCTGTCTTTAAGACAATATTGCCCCGTATGTATCATTTCTACGTCCTGGACAATTGTCTCCCAAGATAAAACAGCAAGTGAACAAATGAGCAAATGAAACTCAAGTGTTACCGTGAAGAATTTTGAGTAATGAAATTATGCTGGAAGGTAGTAGGAATAACTGATTCTTTGTTTCTGTTTTTCGTCTGTTTTTCTTTGTGTCAACAATGGTGCAAGGGGTCCTTTATATAGTTGGAGAAGAGGCTCATGAACTGCCCACATTACTGCCATTACTGGCCAAGTAATGGCAATTATGGAGGTAGTAATTCACCAAAATAAATGGTGAATTTGATGTGCAACGGATGACATTTAGGAAGAGTAATTCAGCCAAAATGAATGGCTGAATTGAGTGCTGTTGACGTTCTATTTCTGCCCAATCTGACTTTCTTGAAACTTCATAGACCAAACTGTACATATGAAAGAATTCTGGTCCAAACTGTATATATGAAGGAATTCTGGTCCAAACTGTACATATGAAAGAATTCTGATCCAAAAAGATAATATCGTAAGGCTCAAATTTACGTACACACCACGTAATTCCGTGAACCCGAGAACCCGGACCGGACAGGACGGGCGGGCGGCGGCGGCACGCGTGTGGGATTTCCTCGAACCGAAGCACATCTAGGTCCTCCCTCCTTTAAACACATGGGATACCCCTTAGGGTCCCGAACCCCAAGCCAACTTTGAGACTTATAAACAAAACAATTCTTTCTTCCATCACCGATGAGGGAGAATTGATCTCAATACCACACTTTTCCATGCTTCAAACACCTCACTTCGTTGACCAATATCTCTTTCATTTCTCAACGAAATTTGACGATATTTGGCCCTACTGTTATCTACTTACTTAGTAGATTATGCACGTGTGAAGAACTGGATTCTCCAGCATGCGTAACACAAGTGTTTGAGCCGTTAAAGTTGGTCGGACGCAACTCCCGCCAAAGGCAAATTTCCAACAATCCCCTCTTGAAAGAGATTTTGGCGCACTCACATGGTGCCTTTTCATTTCCAGCAATATTTCAGCGGACCGATGTTGCATAAGGAGAGGTAGCTTCAGCTTTGAACCTTCCATAGTTAAATACCATCGGACTTACTTACTGCGCGGTGAACGTGATGTCTTGAACCGTCAGTGTTTAGTGTAAGCCAAGTCAATAGTACCAACACAACAAATTCCCTTACTCTCTTCTTCGTAATGTTTTGTCCGTTGTGGCCATGGACAACTTCTTGGATTCTTAAGTGCGTTCATTTGAGGCGGCCCGTCCTCGCACTTAAATAGGTGGTCTCCTACAAGGTATCCTGCTATACCCCACTTCACAAGTGTTAGGAACCATTAAAAGTTTGCCAAAACCTAACCTCAACTATTGAGGATCATTAAAGGTTTTGAAAACTTAACCTTTACCCATACTGTAGATAGCACTTAACGTCTATCGCGGGAATGACTTTAGATTTGGTGTTTCTTTATAGAAATCACTATCTGAAGTGCTCATGCTTCCACTGAAGCGATTAACTGAACCTTTACAGCTTAGTTTTCCCATTGAACCAAATTACTGGGATCTCCAGTTAGTAAGGTTGGGTTACCACTGTATTGGTACTTATATTTTGGATTTTAAGTCTATTCCCCTAGACAGACAAACCATCTGATCCTTGGGTAAGCCCTTTGTCAATGGGTCTGCTATATTATCCTTTAACTTAATGTAATCAATGGATATTATACCTGTGGTGATCAGCTGCCTAACGGTCTTATGCCTCCGACGAATATGACGAGACTTGCCGTTGTACATAGCATTCCGTGCCCTTTCTAGAGCCGACTGGCTGTCGCAGTGGATTATTACCGAAGGTACGGGTTTGTTCCAACACGGAACATCCTCTAAGAAGTCATGAAGCCACTCAACTTCTTCTCCTGCTTTGTCTAAAGCGATAAACTCCGATTCCATTGTGGATCGGGCGATGCAAGTTTGCTTAGAGGATTTCCAAGACACAGCCCCACCACCAATTGTAAATACATACCCACTGGTGGACTTGATGTTCTATATATCAGATATCCAGTTTGCATCACTGTACCCCTCTAGTACAATTGGATATCTCGAATAGTGTAACCCGAAAGTTAGCGTATATTTCAGGTACTGTAATACCCGATTCAATGCCTTCCAGTGATCATCACTTGGATTACGGGTGAACCTAGCCAACTTATTGACTGCATAAGCAATATCAGGTCGGGTGCAGTTTGTTATATACATAAAACTACCGATCACCTGTGCATATCGCTCCTGGTATACAGATGCACCAAGATTTTTATCAAGCTTTTGATTTGTATCCATTGGTGACTTTATCGGTGAACTGTCTAACATCTCGAACTTTCTCAAAACATCCTCGATGTAGTGAGACTGAGATAAGACCAGTCCGTCAGACGTCTTAGAGATTTTTATCCCTAAGATGACATCTGCGATACCCATATCCTTCATGTCGAAGCATTATTTCAACATGTTCTTAGTCTCTAGGATTACCCTAGGACTGCTTCCTATGATCAACATGTCGTCTACATACAGACATATCATAACAAATGAGTCATAGTTACCTTTCGTGTAGACATATTTATCACACTCATTAATGGCGAAACCCTTCGATAGTAGAGTACTATCAAATTTTTTGTGCCATTACTTCGGGGCTTGTTTCAGCCCGTACAGAGATTTGACAAGTCGACATACTTTCTTCTCTTGCCCTTGAACCACATACCCCTCGGGTTGGTCCATATAAATTTCTTCTTCCAAATCACCATTTAGGAAGGCTGTCTTGACATCCATTTGATGTATCTCAAGGTCACGTAAAGCTGCGATCGCAATGAATACCCGTATGGATGTCATCCGGGATACCGGGGAGTATGTGTCAAAGTAGTCAAAACTTTCTGTCTGCCGATAGCCCTTGTATACCAACCTGGCCTTGTACTTATCTATAGACCCATCTGCTTTATATTTCTGTTTGAGTATCCATTTACAACCCAACGGTTTATTTTCCGATGGAAGATCAACCAACTCCCAAGTATGGTTATGCAGAATGGAGCCTATTTCACTCTTAATAGCTTCTTTCCAGAGCGGTGCTTCTGGAGTTGACAACACCTTAGTAATTATCCTTGGTTAATCATTAACCATATAAGCTACAAAGTCGGGACCAAAGGATTTATCCTTCCTGGCCCTTTTACTTCACCTTAGATCCATCTCTGGAGTCTCCAAGTTCTGAGAATCTGGAACACTAGATTCCGGATGTTCAGCCACCTCGAGATCCGCTAGATCTGAATCATCTAGATCCGGGCCATCGACGACTCCCGGTTCTTGAGAGCTTTGTTCATAACTTCGTTTGCGAGATGTTATGTCTTTTTCCTTTCTAGGAAAGGTGCCTTCAAAGAATAGAGCATTCCTTGATTCCATGATTATACCCTGGTGGATATCTGAAATATCTGACTTATGCACTAAGAAGCGATAAGCACTACTGTTATTTGCATATCCGATGAATATGCAATCTACAGCCTTAGGCCCAATCTTGACCTGCTTTGGCTTGGGTATTCAACCTTTGCCAAACAACCCCACACCTTAAAATATTTGTAGGTGGGTTTCTTTCCCTTCCATGATTCATATGGAGTTTTGTCCTTACCCTTATGTGAGACTTTGTTAAGAATCGTATTAGCGGTAAGGACGGCTTCTCCCCATATGTTTTGGGGAAGACCGGAATTGATAAGCAAGGCATTCATCAATTCCTTCAATGTGCGGTTCTTACGTTCCTCCACACCGTTCGATTGAGGTGAGTATGGAGACGTCGTTTGATGAACAATGCCTTCTTGGGCACAATATTCCTCAAATGGCGCTACATATTCTCCCCATCTATATCTACGAATGGATTTAATCCGTAGGCTTAGTTGATTTTCAACTTCTGCTTTGAAACGTCGGAACGCTTCAAAGGCTTCATCCTTACTTTTCAACAAGTAAAGGTAACAATACCTTGTGCTATCATCAATGAATGTCACAAAGTACTTGTTCCCCCCTCTAGTTTGTGCGAAATTCAAAGCACATATATCTGTGTGAATAAGTTCTAGAGGAGCGGTATTCCTTTCGACGGATCGAAAAGGAAGCTTGGTGAGTTTTGCCTCTACGCACACCTCACACTTGTGTTGAGGGTTTACGTCTATAGACGGCAACAACTCCATATTTACCAGCCTCTGGATAGACTTGTAGTTAACGTGTCCTAATCTATGATGTCATAAATTAGAAGACTCAAGCAAATAAGAAGAAGGTTCAACTTTATTACTTGGACGCATTACAGACATGGCATTCACTTTGAAGAGGCCTTCACAGACGAAGCCTTTCCCCACAAATGTGCCATTCTTAGTGAGTACAAACTTATTGTATTCAAACACTAGCCTAAAACCAGCATTAACCAATAAAGGTGTCTCCCCCAAGGGCTGCGGCTTGCTCTAGCACGAAGTACGCCCCACAAAGTGCTAAAAGAAAAGTGAGCGAATAAAGAACTGTTTCAGAGGTTAATAAAAGAGATAATAGCCAAGAAAAGTCATCCATTGTCTATCTTGTAGAAATTCGATTCCCTTAATACAGCTTAACTCTGTCAAGCCTGTACGAGTAGTGAAGAAGTATAAAGCACTTTAGTTGGTTGTTGACCAACGGAAAGCATGGGAGTAAGAAAGATGGACGTAGACTATATTCTAGGTCATTCGGAAGGGCTCCGTAGAGTTTTGGGGTGTAACGTTGTAAATTAAATTTCTTCTAATTTCTGGGACGTGCATCACTTCCTTCAGAGTGAGCTCCTTTCCGGAAGTCATCTTCAGGACCACCTTTCCTACCCCCAACACGTCAGAGGAAGCGTTGTTGCCCATGAACAGCTTCTTGTCGGTGACCGGTGTATACGTGGAGAAGGCATCTATGTTGGAACAGATGTGTCTGGTAGCACATGTGTCCATCCACTACTGCATTGGATTCTCAACCAGGTTGGCTTCTAGTACCACTGCCGAGAACTCCTCAATCATGTCATCCAGGAGCGTGTCCTTGACGACGTTAGCATGCGCCTTGCCTTTAGCCTTGGCTTTCTGTTGTTGCTCAGTCTTGAGCTTGCGGCATTCCTTGATCTTATGACCAGGTTTACCACAGTGGTGACAGTTACCTCTGAACATCTCCGCTGCATGGGCCTTGCCGTCTTTCTGGAACTTCCGCTTCTTGTTTGAGTTCCCTTTGGCCTCAGCCAGATTTGCCTTTGCCTCAGCAGGTTGTTTACCCCTAGGCAAGGCCTTCTTATTATCTTCCTGGATTTGGAGTTTGATAACAAGCTCTTCAAAGGTCATCTCCTTTGTCTTGAGTTTCAAGTAACTCATAAACTAATTCCATGAAGGAGGTAACTTTTCAATCAGCGATGCAACCAAAAACTGCTCAATTGGTTTCATTCCTTCGAAATCCAGGTGATGTAAAATCATTTGGAATTCCTGGACTTGGGACATCACTGTCTTACTATCCACCATTTGGAATTTTAGAAATTTCCCAACGATGAACTTCTTAGTACCCGCATCTTGTGCATTGTACTTCTTTTGCAGTTTTTCCCATAGCTCTTTGGCAATGCCAACGGTGCAATAGACCGTGTAGAGAGGGTCTGCCAAGTTCAGTATGCAATTCTTACACATGAAATCGCTATGATTCCACGCATCAAGAACCATCTTCATGCCGTTAACGACATGGATACCAAGGCCCCCTTCACCCGTTTCAGTAAGCGAAGAGTCCATTTCATCTCCAGCTTGTGGAGGATTTTCCGTTAGGAACCGGGCCATGACAATAACTGTCAAGTAGAACATCATATTTTGCTGCCATCTCTTAAAGTTTGAGCCCATGAATTTTTCAAGGCGATCATGGTGGGAGGCGGCGGGCAAGACGGCGATCGGGAAGAGCGAGTTCTTTGCCTTGAACAGTAGCGGCAGCAGCAGTGAAGGTAGCAGAGTTGCTGCCTTGGCCAGTAGCGGCAGTAGCGGGGAAGGCATCATTGTTTCCTTGAGTGGCAGCAGCAGTAGCGGCAGCATCAGTCATGTTTCCAGCAATGTTGCAGCAGTTACAGTAAGCAAATATTATCTTAAACTTGTTGATTACAAAGGTGCAGAAAATGAAAATTATAAGTAACTGCTAAGTCTTACAAAAACTGAAATTACAATTCAACAACAAAAATGAAATTACAAAGAACTTGAAGAATAAACTGGAACTGTTTGTGGTATGCTGAGTCGAGTGTTTGCACTTTGTCTTTAAGACAATATTGCCCCGTATGTATCCTTTCTACGTCCTGGACAATTGTCTTCCAAGATAAAATAGCAAGTGAACAAATGAGCAAAGGAAACTCAAGTGTTACCGTGAAGAATTTTGAGTAATGAAATTATGCTGGAAGGTAGTAGGAATAACTGATTCTTTGTTTCTGTTTTTAAATGCTTTTACGTGTGTCAACAATGGTGCAAGGGGTCCTTTATATAGTTGGAGAAGAAGCTCATGAACTGCCCACATTACTGCCATTACTGGCCAAGTAATGACAATTATGGAGGTAGTAATTCACCAAAATAAATGGTGAATTTGATTTGCAACAGATGACATTTAGGAAAAGTAATTCAGCCAAAATAATTGGCTGAATTGAATGTTGTTGACGTTCTGTTTCTGCCCAATCTGACTTTCTTGAAACTTCATGGACCAAACTGTACATATGAAAGAATTCTGGTCTAAACTGTATATATAAAGGAATTCTGGTCCAAACTGTACATATGAAAGAATTCTGATCCAAAAAGATAATATCAGAAGAAACCCAGCCCACAGCCCATGACCCGTGAACCCGTAAACCCGGACCGGACGGGATGGGCGGGAGGTGGCGGCGCGCGTGTGGGCTTTCCTCGAACCAAATCACATCTAGGTCCTCCCTCCTTTAAACACATGGGATACCCCTTGGGGTCCCAAATCCCAAGCCAACTTTGAGACTTATAAACAAAATAATTCTTTCTTCCTCCACCGATGAGGGAGAATTGATCTCAATACCACACTTTTTCATGCTTCAAACACCTCACTTCGTTGACCAATATCTCTTTCATTTCTCAACGAAATTTGACGATCCTTGGCCCTACGGTTATCTACTTACTTAGTAGATTATGCACGTGTGAAGAACCGGATTCTCCAACATGCGTAACACTAGTGTTTAAGCCGTTAAAGTTGGTCGAACGCAACTCCCGTCAAAGGCAAATTTCCAACAATTATTAGAAATAGTTGGCTAAATAAATTTTTTATTTGAGCTTGATAAGGTGTTAGTAAAAATAACTTTTTATGTTCAATGAGTATTGTAATCATGATTTATTTGTGCTCAATATTTCTCAATTTATGAGTGAAAATGTAAGTACTTGATTGGTTCTATTGGTTCTTTTAAGGCATGCTAGACTTGGAACTTATGAAATAAATAAGAAAAAAACTTTCATTTCTTGTCTCAACTTATATTAAAAGAAATAATTCCTTGATTATTTTCATTAATGAATGAGTATATATACAATTTACAATTTCCGTAATATGGAAAATCCTAGTAAATGGCGGTCTGGGAGTACTGGATTGGCCCAATAAATGACGCATAGTGTACGATGAGATTACGTCATCTAAAAAATTATACGAACTAAGCACGGGATTACTCACGTTAGCATATGAAAATTGAGTTTCATCAAAAATAACATAACGACTAATGATGATTTTATTGGACGACAAATCAAAACATTTGTAATCACGATGATTAAAAGGATAACCAAAAAATACACAAGCGGTAGACCGGACTTGAAGTTTGATAATTGTAGTTGACGGAAAAAGTGGATAGCATAAACACCCAAAGACCCTAAGATGTGAATACGAATGATTCTTATTATAAAGGACTTTAAGAGAAGACGCATATGTCAACCCTTTGGTAGGAAGTATGTTAAGAAGATATGTAGCCATTTGTAGAGTATGATGCCAAAAGGAAGGGGGTACGGAAGCATGGACCAATAAAGTTCGGATGATATTATTAATGGTACGAATTTTTCGTTCGGCTTTCCTATTTTGGGAGGACGTATGAGGACAACAGAAATGAAAAATTATGCCATTAGTTTCACAAAATTTTCGAAACAACCCATTATCATATTCTTTGCCATTATCATATTGAATATTTTTTATTTTCCGTTCGAATTGGGTACAGATGAATGCTCGAAAATTTAAGAATATGAAAAAAACTAGAGATTTTTTCGCTAACGGAAAGGTCCATAAAAAATTAGAATAATCATCCAAAAATAGAACATAATAACGATGACCCACATAACATAAAACGAGAGATGTCCATAAATTACTATGAATAATATCAAATGACATTAAAGTACGAGAAGTAGAGGCTACAAATGACAATCTAACATGATTTCCTAAAGGACAGGAATGCCAAATTAAAGTACTATGCGTACTCTTACAAGAAATAAAATTGTTTTATGCAAGGAAGAAACAACAGACGATCCATGGTGACCCAAACGTGCATGCCATAAAGAAGGAGCTAGAACTGCAAAAGTATATGGCAAGGTTTGACTCGAGAGTCTGGATGCGTGCGTGATTGGATAAAGATCTCCCCTACTATTATATCTCATGAGAGGTATCCCCGTCTTGAAATCCTTCACAGAAAACCCAAAGGGATTAAAATTAACATAAACCCAATTATCAATGGTAAATTTACGGATAAACGCCCAAATTTTTAATTAAGTTAGGGGCATGAAGGGCATATTTCAAGACAAGAGGTGGATGGGGGGGGGGGGCAGACAAAGTTGTATGACCAAAACTACGAATTGGAATTGAGTTGCCATTACCAACAATTATGCCACGATTTTTGCTCAAATTTGAATAAGACGAGAGAGTACCTAGTCGGACGTCATATGAGAAGTGGCGCCGGTGTCCATGTACCAATTCGCGTATGGATGATTTAATCCAAGTGTATGCATGACGACCTCAATATCAGTGGGTATCGTCATTAGATTTGGGCCGGCTGCATGGAAGGACTGTTGGGGCCGAGGCCCAAGTACACCGGACTGCTGACCTGAGAAATTGGGCCTGTTATTGGGCTGGACTGGGGCTTAAGGTGGCTGAAAATAATTGGGAGGAGGGCTGTAGGGGGACTGGGCCACTGGTCCAGGCTCACTGCCATGGGGCCCAAGGCTGGGATAGGCTAGTTGGGGCCCAGAACCCCGTGGCCCACCCCCGGTGTTGGAATTGTTCCCGCCGGTGGTGCCACTGTTCCGACTGCCACTGTTGTTACCGCCGCGATTTTTGTCATTATTTTTAAGGTTTTGACCCTTCTTGCCGCCACCGTTGTTGCGGTTTTGGCCCGTATTATCAACAAACTCATGAGAGGGATTGGATAAAGTCATCATCGCCACAGAACTGGCGCCGGTAGCCGCCTGTTTTGCCAACCCGGCTTCTTCTAACGTGAGCATCGAACGGGCTTGATAATAAGAGGGAAGAAGATTACTTTGACGAAGGAGAGTCCCAACACTATTATAGGCCTCAGATAGGCCTACAACCATTTGTAGAACAAGACGATTATTGGTAACAGGTGCCCCAATATTACGGAGTTGGTCCGTCAATTCATTGAGCTGTTTACAATAGGTCAAAACATTCAGGAAATATTTCATGCGGACTTGTGAAAACTATTGCTCAAGAGTGACAACTCGGGAATGTTGGTTGTCCTGGAATATATCACACAATCTATTCTAGGTAGCCATAGTCGTAGTGTCTGGTTCAATGATCATCTGTAAAAGGTCGGTAGAAATAGTGGGGTAAATCCACTAAAGGTAGGTAGCATCAAGAGTGATCCATAACTGAGGATCATTCGCGGGTGGAGGGATAGCGGGCAGAATTATGTGATGAAGGACTTGATGTGAGATTGCGTGAATTTTGAACAACTCTACCCACGTCTCATATTGGACGTTTTCCATCTCCAGAACAATATGAATGTTATTCTTGATGTTAGAAACAGTAAGGGCAGGGTGAAACAGGTTCTTTGACGTCGACATAACGAAAGACCAAAGGGATTGGGAAGAAAATTTGGTAAGAGAGGATGTAAAAGAGGCACGAAATCCGAGAAAGGGCATGGATTCCGATGCAGGCTCGGCCGAGAAGGGATAGTCGAAAACCGAGAATAAATTTGGGAGAGGAGCGGAAGTAATTTAGTCCTAGACTTCTGATACCATGAAAGAAATAATCCCTTGATTATTTTCATTAATGAATGAGTATATATACAATTTACAATTTTCATAATATGGAAAGTCCTATTCCTATTCTACACCAAAAACCCTATTCTATTTGTACAAGAATACGATAATTATGGTAAGTGTACAATGCTTAATTAATTACAAATAATAGGTTACCAAATATACTCCAAACCGTGATATACTTGGCATGTATATCATGGACTGTTTTGCCTTGTATTCCCGTGATACACACGGTATACACAAGGCAGTGTATATACCGTGTATATCACGAGTATATTTATCATTTATCTTAAGACGTGTTTTAATTTTCACAATGTTAATTATTTTATAATATATTTTTAGAGTTTCTTTGACAATAGTAACAAATCTTGAGGTCTTATACCATATATTAATAAAATTAATCTTTAACTTGAAGTTGATCCAATATTTTCGTGCATTTTATGTCGTGATATTTAGAAGCAAAGTGAATATCTTGATTTAACTAAAGGATGATATGCATATGATGTTTCCATTGCAACTGATCGTGTTTAAAACTAAGAGTGAGAAAATTAGAGAAGTTTGTTGAGTGTTTTCTCTCCTGACGTTTTATATTGTTTATTTTATTTTATTATAAGAGATAGTATGACTATGTCATGATACTGGGAGAAGGAAAAAAAACTGACCACCATGAGTTTTCATTCGTGGACACAAAAGCTACAAGAGGATTTTGCACATGTACTTGGTAATATTTTGTTTTATCTTTTTTGGGTTATTGGTACTTGGTCTGCACATGTACCTTCTTGGTTTTATGTTTTCAAATCTCAAGTTTGCATTCATGATTTTGTACACCTCCTGTTATCATAAAGGAAATGCTTATGTTCAAATAATATTATGGGAACAAGTTGGTGTTTCAAGTTTAATATTAACTGTGAAGAGAAAGTGAAGAAATTAAAAGTATAAGATGAGTTCGTAAGTGAAGTAAGAGACGAGCCTTGTACTCTTAAGAATTTTTAAATATTTGAAAGGGTGAGGGTCTCTTGTAATGTTCTGCTATTCAATTTCGAGGGAAAAAAAAATGAGAGACATCAAAATTATGACACTAAATATAGTGAATTTTTTATGTATTAGAAAGACACAAAATGATGCTAAGTGAGTCTTAAAATTCACCAACGATTATGTGTTTACCGTTGGTGGGGATGCTATAACATGAAAATCAACTAAATAAAATTTATCATTTTGGAGTTGGTTGGTGATGAACTAAGTGGTTAAGAGACCTCTTAGTGAATATTTCAATTGAAACAAAACCAATATTTTTCAATTGAAACAAAACCAATATTTTTTATGTCTATACATTGTGGTTGCCAAGCAGCAATAGCTGTAGTGAAAATTAAAATTTTCAATAGCAAAAATAGACACATCTATTTGAGAGATAATGTGATAAAGCAACTGCTATGAGATGAAATTATTTACGTAAATAAATTATGTGAAGTCAGAGGTGAACTTGATCAATTCACAGACGAAACGAAACATCAAGGGGAGTGAGACTTTTGCCAAGTTGAGAAGATCAACAATGATGTTAACTCAACCTATGTGATTGGAGATTCCTGAAATAGGTTCATATGGGTAATAACAACTCATTAGTTGATCAAGTATGCACTATTAAATTATGTCTCTTCCTATGGTGTGTGAATATAGTGCAGTTCTGCAAGACAAAGTGAGGTTGAGTTATAAACTCTCAATCTATAACCATATCATTTATAGGTGGTGTATTTCTCTGCATAATACACTTGATGGGTGGACCTATATGAGTGTGGAGTGGTGCCACTTCTATGAAATTGTGATAGATTCTAGAGCACTCATGAATACCAGGATACGCGCACGACCTCTTAGTGCAAAACTGCGATAACGACAAAGATTGTGCAAGTATAATGTGATAGAATAAGACACTAGGTTTACAAAAGAATTTTTGGTTCATAGAAGTTCTAAACTTCACCAATTGTTCTGTAAGTTTAAACTTGTTTTATCTAGGTCTGGTTCATAGTCTACGAGATATCATATTTGACGCATTGTACTCATATGTGAAAACCCAATAAAATTTCTTATTTCGTTTTACTTATTAATAATAATATTCTTTTTGAGATAGGGGAGATTGTTGAAAAATTATTGTTTAATATCTCAAAAAGAATTATTATCTCACCCATTACCATTGTAAAGACAATTAATTCTATTCCTTCAAAGCTACTAATTGGTAGTTTGGCACATTTATTTTACCCCTTGAATGACCATTAATTTGACATTATTTCTTCCGTTTCTAACATTGTGAGCTTTGAATTCATTTTATTGAAAAATGAATAATAGGCTTAATTGCAACAGCTAGTCTTCATGAGCCTTTAATCCTCTTTAACCAATTCTTTGTCCTTGAGATTATTTTAGCTGAGATGGTTATCTTATATATAGATATTCTAATCCTTTTCATTTGGATGAGATGAGAAAGATAAATTCTTCCTTCTATCTTTTGTGGGGTTGGATTTTCTTTTTTATAAATCTTTGTTAGATTCTAGCTCCTAGTTTTTTATATTAGAAGAACTTGTTGAATTCTTGGATATACATTTATACCGGGTGAAATATCATTAAGGATAATTTCTTTGACACGCCTCAAGCTTTGAAGAATTCCATACAAGTGTTCGTGATTAAGTATTTTCTGTAAGATTTTCAACATATTTTACGTAGTATGTTGATTTGATTTTTATTTGTTAAAATTTTTTACTAAAAAATATACTTTAAAAGTATCTTTGCAAAGAAAAGGATGATCAATGCATATTAGGTGAAGCGAAAGTTCTAGATTTTATTTTGAAAAAAGCATTTGACATTTAAAAAAAAATTAAGAATAAAATAGGAAAAAAGTAGTTACATCGAAAGTGTTTATAAATTGAAAAGAAATAAATTAAGGTTGAGCAACTAATTATGACTTTTGACTGATTTTATCTTATAAACACTTTAAATACTTAAAAACGCGTAAATAAACCAAAAAATATGTATAAGCTAGTTTAATCAACTTATATATTTAGCCAAACACTATCATAGTAAAGTAATACTCCATCCGTCATAATTTAAGTGTTTTACTTTTCTTTTTGGTCTATCTAAAAAAAATATGTCTCTTTTTATATTTAGTAAGTGACAATTCAAACATCTTACGTGACAAGTTTATAATCACAAGATATATAGTACATTCTAGTACATTATACACATCTTTGATTTAGGATTACAAGATTAAAAAATTTCTTTTTATTTCTTAAACTTCGTGCCTAATGAAATTAAAACACTTAAATTGGAACGGAGCAAGTACTACTATTAAAAAATCTGTACGAAATTAGTGAACAAACTTGCACTTGGTGGATTCATTTAGGGAAACATATTACTTTTTCTGTCTCAATTCATGTAACACAATTAAAATTTTGAGATTCAAAATTTTAAACTTTGATCGTAAATTTGGAGTTTTGGACATAGAAGCTTTAAGTTATTGATAATAATTTTATATATTTAAAATCTATATAAAAATATTATAAATTACAATAATTAATAATTAAAATAATTAAAAGACATATACAAATTTTTTAATAAAAAACTTTAATTGACTCTCAAAATTCCAACTATATCAAGAAAATTGAGGCATAAAAATATGTTAAAAGAGATAAGATCCCTTGCAAAGTACTCTTTCCGTCTCAAATTATTTATCATTTTTTAGTTTACACGCCCCTTAAGAAGTATTAATTAAGAGGGCTATTTGACCTACAATACCCTTATTTATGTCTAAGTTATAATATTTCTCCATAAAATATTTACTCTATTTATGTGTTATCTTTATTAATGACAAATGGTAAAATGAAGAAAAAATAATGAATTATGTCTTAAATTTTTAAAATGATAAATAATTTGAGACAATTATTTTTAATAACTATAATAAATAATTTGAGACAGAGGAATTACTTACCTAACAACGCTAGCGATGTTGGAGTGGGTACTCATTTAAGGAAGAGATTAGAAAAATAGAATGGATTAAACAAAAGGAGTAGACGTGGCAAGTTCCAGGGTTAGATGAGGCAACATAAAAGATAAGATGCCTATTTAACGAATGGCCATTTCTGTCTTCTTTTTTCGAATAAATACTGATAAAATTATCCATTTCCGACATTTTACTTTCATCCAGGAAAAAAATTGTCTTTGCCAAGAGGTGTGCTTCTCAGTTGTCACAATAGCATAGCATAACTCAGCACAAGCATATCCTTTTTTTTCTTTTAGAAATTTCTTATTATATGTAGTAGCAGAGTCAGAATTTTATTAAGAGATTAAAAAATATAAAAAAATAAATAAATGAAGAAGTCAAAAAAGTTCAATATCTCATATATAAATATAAGAAATAATTTTAATCTTATATATACAGTGAGATTTTTCACTGTAGGGTGTTCAAATGAACCCCTTGCCCCTTACTGGTTCTGCTCCTTTACATGAGTGGTAGCAACTACCAAACCAACGACATAAAATGTTGATTTTTTTACAAGAGAATCCGTAGAAGTTCTCTTCGAAAGAGCACATGATAAACTCCACTTAAGTGTAATAGCGTCAAATCATACAGAAACTCCGCTCCAGTGTAATAATGCAATAATCACACAATATAGGAGAGGTAAACCGCTTAGACAAATCTCGTATGATGCGCACGATCGAAAAAACATGCAGGGAGTTTTCAAACATGACCCCTCATTTAAGAAATCACGTGCTCAACCAACTCGGCCATCTTGCGGGTTAAAAGACTGGTATTATTAAATTATATATATTTGCTCAAGCTATGAGTTACTTCCTTCGATTTAATTATTGTAACATTGTTTCTTTTTTATATATTTTTAAAAACATTTTCTATTGTCATATAAATATTAGTATATATAAACTTATAAATATCAAACTTTTATAATCATATAAATATTATAACATAATATCAAAGGTTATAAAATCATCATTTTTTTTTAAATTTCATGTTTAGTGAAACAAGGGTCATGTAAACTATAAGATAAAATAACTAAACAAAGACCAAATACTCCCTCCGAATTAAAAAGTGTGTTCAATTAATGTTTATTTTTTGAGTAAAAAAGAATGTTCACTTACCAAATCAAGAAATAATTAATCTTATCTTTTCAGATTTGTTCTTATTAAGTATTAGGTGATCAAAAATTTTAATATCTATTTAATTAGAAATATTTTAGTTAAATTATTTATTTTTATCTAAAAATTAATATTTTCTTAAGGAGCGTGTAAAGTAGTATCCAATGAAGGAGCGCCATAAATTCTCTTATCCCAAAGTGCCATGTCAGCGCCTTCTTAGCGTCCAGATGGATAATAAACAAGGCAGTTGATGATAGGGTTCATCCCAGAATGGAAGAAACGGGTGGTTCTCAAGCTTCTTAACACTATTGGGAGGTCCAAGAAATCTAACACTTCATTGTTGACAATCCCCATCCCTTTTCAGAAAAAGAATATTCCAATTTTCAAATTTCCAGAAAAAAACCAACAACAGAATAATTCAAATAAATATTTTCTTCTTAAAATCTAAAATTTTAAATTACAAAGACATCATTTTATTTTTAAATTGCATGTCCAGACAATAGTATTCTCTCCGTTTTGATTTATTTGTCAGGTTTTGACTTGACACGAAATTTTAAAAAGTAATTTTTTTTAAAATCTTGTTATCTTAAATTAAATATATGTGCAATGTATCAAAATATTCTTTAATCATGAAGTCTTAAATATACCATATGAAAATTAAAATTAAAAAATTATCAAAAAAAGACATTCATTTTTAATCAAACTATTTAATATAATATTGCTTCCTCTTTTTTCAATGTCCAGTGGCAAAATTTAATTTTGCAGAAAAAAAAACCATCAACAAAATAATTCAAATAAATATTTTCTTATAGAAATTTAATAGCTCAGTTGATTGAATATCTTAACTTTTACCTTATTGGAGTGTATTCAAATCCCCACGGTGTAATGCCCTCCTCTTTCCCTTCCCCTACCCTATGTAATAAAAATATTTTTTTTAAAAACCAAATAAATATTTTCTTCTTAAGATTTTAATGTTGGCCATTTATTTGGTTTCTTTAGGAGCCGATATCTAGCTTAGTACTAGTATTTTTTTTTTCACAAAGAAGTGAGAAGAATCAAGAATCAATGGCATCAATTACCTCCCCTTCATCTTCATCTTCATCGACTCTCGTCGACGGAAAGACAACTCGTCAGTTAGCCACTGCTGCATCGTCCCAATGTGTGACACTACCTACCCTTCCGCCGCCACCTGCTGTCCAAAGCCGTGCTGCCAAAACCACTGCCTACTGTAAGTATAACATTCTAACCTTGGATGACTACAATTCTGTCCAGTAATTTCCTTCCCCTTTCATATTCATTATTCTTTATAAATGTGGTATTCATGACAGCTTAAACGCACCTCGACTAATTCTGTCCAGTAATTTCCTTCCCCTTTCATATTCATTATTCTTTATAAATGTGGTATTCATGACAGCTTAAACGCACCTCGACTAATTCTGTCCAGTAATTTCCTTCCCCTTTCATATTCATTATTCTTTATAAATGTGGTATTCATGCCAGCTTAAGCGCACCTCGACTAATTCTGTCCAGTAATTTCCTTCCCCTTTCATATTCATTATTTTTTATAAATGTAGTATTCATGTCAGCTTAAGCGCCGACTAATTCTGTCCAGTAATTTCCTTCCCCCTTCATATTCATTATTCTTTATAAATGTGATATTCATTTTCAGCTTAAGCGCACCTCGACTAATTCTTCCATCATCGGGTAATTTTTGTCCACCGAAGCTTAGGCATATAGAAGGAATTACCTAGTAGTTGTTTTGACTCTACTAAAATTTGAACGTGAGACCTTATGGTGCCCATGAAGCGAGAGAATTTGAAAGTCAGAATTGTGTTTGGACATGAAAATTTTCTTGGAAACAATTGTTACAGTTTTGTGAGGAAAATCCATTATTTCATTTGCAACACTGTTAAGTTAAAGTTGGGGTCAATTGATTTTGTGGCCCATTACAAATGTTTTTGATTATATATAGCATCTCCCGAGAGATCTTTATGTTTACGGGCAAGAGATTTGAAAATAAAATAGGAGATATTTTTAGGGTCGTTTTCTTCTACTCAAATTGTAAAAGGTTATGTTGAATTATTTCCTCTTAAAGTTGAAATTGTAGACAAATTGTAAAACAAACATTGATTTCCGAATAGTACTTCAATATTCACTAGCCAATACATAACATAGATAGTAGACAGTCAACTCTCTTACAACCGATTAATTTGATTGATGGGGAAGAGAGTGATAGCTAGTTACCGATACAGTTATAAAATAGATAGAGGATCCTTCAATCCTACAATAAAAATGTAGCTTCTCTGTTGTATTGGCTGCTCCATTGAAAACATAGCTTAAAATGTTAGTTTCTGTTATATCATAGGACAATGAAAAATATATTTTGAAATTGTAAAAATTGTAAAGCAACATACTGGATGAAACACTTAGAAAAAGTGTTTAAATTATAATGGAGGAAGTAACTCGTACTTTATATTAAGAAGTTAATAATGCTTTTGTTAGAGAATGTTGGCTACTCCACTCGCTCCTTGCCTTAAGGTTTTGCGTTGGATGTTCAAATTCTTTCATACCTTTGTAATTTCTTTGACGTATATGTGCTGTAATGCAGGTAGGAAGATTGCAAGGAATGTGGCCGCATTGGCAACATCAACTGGAGAGGTTGTGACAGCAGAGGCCACAACAGCTGAAACGTCAACCACTGAGATATCATCAGAGCTTGTCCAAAAAATTCAAGAAGCTGTAAGGACATAATACGTACTACGGTCAAACCTTTCTATAACAACATCATTTGTTCAGATTCTTTTTGGTTGCTATAGCGATATGTTGTTATAGAGAACATATAATATACGTAATATGAAAGTCGGTTCCAATTCCAAATAAAACTTGGCTGTTAGGTGAAATGCTGTTATAGATAGATCTGACTGTACTAGCTTTTTCAACTTCACTTGTTTCTTAGTTTGCTCCTCCTGAATCTTGATACCTATCTAATTTCTTCTTTCAGTGGGAAAATGTTGATGATAAGTATGCAGTCAGTTCACTAGGTGTTGCTGCATTTGTTTTGCTATGGAGCTCCACTGGCGTGATCTCGGTACTGCTACTTTTTTTTTTTAAGAAAATGATCTTGGTACTGCTACTTACTAGCTACTAATTGCTAACTTAGGACCTTTTTGTTCCCATTGTAGTTCAACTATTGGAAACTATTACAAACTTGACAAGGGATTTGTTTAATTGTGGCAGGCAATTGACAGGCTTCCTCTGATTCCTGGTGTTTTTGAGCTTGTAGGAATTGGTTACACCGGTGTAAGTTGAAAATTTTGTCACTCTTAGTCACTACATTGTCCATGTTTTCTCCAAATTTGAAAGATATGTCAAACTTATAGCGCCAAGCCTCTGGGAAGTCAAAAGTGCTTATTTTTTCCTGAAAGTGCTTGGGGGCAGCCCGGTGCACTGGGCTCCCGCTATGTGCGGGGTCTGGGGAAGGGCCGGACCACAAGGGTCTATTGTACGGAGCCTTACCCTACATTTCTACAAGAGGTTGTTTCCTGAAAGTGCTTATGTTAGAAAATTGAGGTGTTTGTCCAAGTTTTATGGAAAAAATAAGTGGTTTTAAATAGTAACAAAAGTTGTTTTTAGAAACTAAAAAAGGTAACTTTTCCCGAGAAGCACTTTTGGAAAATTGTCCAAGCACAAAGTACTACTATAATATTAGCAAAAGTGTTTTTCAAATTGATTAGTTAAACACAAACTGCTATTGTTCAAAAGTATTTTTTTGAGAAACACTTCTAAGAAAAAACACTTTTCCAGATAAACAGATTTGAAAGTTTGGCCAAACAGGCTATTAGTTTCTCTAAGATATTGAAATTTGATTTATATACACCGGCAACATAGAGATTTTTCACACTATCAAGTACTCCTATTTTAAAAGTCAACAATCGCATGCATTCCATGGTGGATGTTGTCTGTTATGTGTTTTGTAACCTTAATAAATAGTGTAAGTAACCTGCTATAACTGAACCAAATTGCATATGTATTTCTACCAACTTTCATCAATGCTTATCTAGTTAAGCTTTGAACTACATAATCAACCACTAAGTTTTCGTGAACTCATTTACACTTTCTTTTTTGGTTCTACTCTTCCTCTGCAGTGGTTTGCCTACAAGAACTTGATCTTCAAACCCGACAGGTAATATAGTTTTTCTTTGTATATGAACTAGTGGAAGTTAAGTATAATTACTCTTTTGGACTGCTCTATAATTAATAGCCAGGCAAATGTATATGTAATGTGTATCAAGTACAACTACAAATAATATACATATTGTATACACAAATATTCATGTAATATAATAAATAATAAAGTATATAGGTTTTGTATATTTTGGCTGGCACCCGTAATTAATTTCGTCGGACGGGCCAAAAATGTAAAAAGCCCTTTATCATTCATACCTTTGAAGTCATCCATGCTTACCTTTATTCTTAATTGCACTTTGCTGTTAACAGAGAAGCTTTGATATCAAAGATCAAGGGCTATTACAAGGATATTATTGGGAGCAGCTAAAAGGAAACAGTCCGGATGCTGCTGCAGAGACATGGTCAAAATAGATTTCAGTTGAGCAATCTTGCAGCTTTGCTCTTCAAACTGTAAACTCTGCTTTGTTCTTTTGCTATCTCTTTATCCTAACAGAATAAAACCCCAACTGAACTATGTCTATATATGTGCTTAATTTGTATGTTGTCTTTTCATTTTCTCACCTTCATATGTTTTCTCTAGCATTTGGAAGTTAATGTTACATCAATGCTTTCAGGTAGATCCATATCTTTGGTAATTGATGGCTTAAAAGAAATTGGACAATAAAACATGTTGCTATGGTTATTTTAGTCCAATAGCCAGTCTCACATCCAAATTGCTGCCTCTTTATAGAGGCTGTTAAATTGGCAATTGTCTCTGCCCTTTGAAAGTGGAGCAGAGGAGGATTCAAGATATGAGTTCAACCTTTCAGGTTCTTAGGATTAAACTCATTATATTTTTAAAGTTATGGATTAATAACTACTCTTTGTTGCAATTTTAGTGGATTTTTACATATAAATTTATACTCAGTGTCGAAAGTATTGGGTTCAGATGAATCTGGTAACATAAAGTTGCATCCTTCCCAAAAGGAAGGCCATAATACTTTATACATAATCATAAATCTTTCTAACAATTTGTGAACCAAACAGAAAAAAAGAACTTGTAAATCCAAATGGTGTCTCAGCATGTTCTCTCCTAAACTGGAAGTAAAACAATACTAGCTCAATGCGAAATTCTACAGCAACCATGTAATCTTGTTTCCATACATAAGTCAATTGTTTGGATCTTTGCTCTTGAGCCCCAAAAAAAAATGCAATTTCATTTTGAATGCATAAGTATATTCAAGCTAGTTGGATTGTCCGGCAAAAACTATGAACAGAAAACATCATTAATTCGTAGATATATGGTTTCGACTTCTCCTTCCCCGTGAATGTGAAACGAATTAGTATTGAGCACATAATATAATTAAGTAATTAAAAGTGTGCTCTGTATAACAATTTAAGCTTTTATATGAAATCGTCATACAGTTCAGCAACTTACGCTTTTAGAGTAATGGTCACATAGTTCAACCGTTATCACATGAAGATGATATTCTAAGGGTCTATTTGTTGTATTTCAGCTTCTATTTCCAATTCCTTAAGACCCTTAGTTCTTTTTTCAACTTTCAACTTTATGTTTCTAAAAGGGAGTGAAATTAACATTATCCTACAAGTACAAGAACAAGAGCAATTCAAAAGCTATTAAACTTAGGTTCAGATGGACCTTCACAAATGAGGCTCCAAGAGACACCATATCTATTTGTCCAATCCAGTATCCATGATGACATATTTTTAGAAGATCAGTGAAACAAAGAAGTTCTCTTAAACCACTGATTATATGACAGTTATGAACTTATGATCATAAAATTTCAGAAAATGAGTAACAATAAATAGTTCTCTTCAATTCAGACATTATACTATTGTTCTTCCTGGAAATGTGGAGGCAGGGGCGGATCCAAAGCTTTACCTACGAGTTCATAGGAGCCCTGTATGTATTTAAAAATTCAGTAAATATTTATAAATATTTGATTGTGAACCTAGTTAATATTGTAAATTAACTTGAGGTTACTGTAAGAATCCATAAACATCAAATCCTGGATCCGCATCTGCGTGGAAGCGTCTCCTTATTACCTTTTAGAAGATAAAACTACCAAGTTATAAGCCTTGTCCATGGTTTCCCTCTACCATTATGCTAGATATGAACACTACTTTGCAAAGCTTCAGTTGGCATAACCAACCATAGTTGGTTACATGCTACCTTATCTCTGCCATAAATAGATCTTAGCTATCTCTGTCAATCTCGTTGAGTTCGACATCCTCAAACCAATCAAAATCTGATTTCTAGTTCACTATTCTTATGATAAGAAGTTATGTCTCATTCATGTGATGAGAAAGCTGAGAATGAAAATTGAGTTGTGTGACCATCTCATCTAAAAGTTGAAGCGTTAGAAAGAACATACTTTTATTTACTAAAGTATGTCTTCCATAACCCCTCTGTCTGCTTTGATGCTATCTAAAACCTTAATCGTTAGATATATCACACTTTTGTTTACCGAATTATGTCTTCTCCTGTAATGGTTGGCAGATATTCAAAAAGTTTTTTTCTTGATCATGCTTCCCCTGTTCTTTTAACGCTTCTCCAGTATAAACCAAATCTTTACTAATTAGAGAACACTATACGGATGAGTACAATTGACAGGTCCGGTTTGGACGCGGTAAGTCCAGAAATAGTCGTTATAGTCTAGAGTAAGTTGCCATTTGAATCCCTATGTGGAGTAAGTTGACATTTTAGTCCCAACTGCCTGTATGTGGATGTGGAAACTCTTTTTATTCAATTACTTCATCCGTTTCATTTTAAGTGAAGGTATGCATTTCGGGCACAAAGTTTAAGGGAAAAAAAGACTTAAAATTCATGATCTTAACCATGTCATGACATTTCTGTTTCCAAAGACAAAAAGTGGTTATTGTTTTCTTAAACGGACTAAAAAGGAAGGAGTCACGTCAAATGGAACAGGAAGAGTATAAATCTTATTAGGAATACTAGAATATCAATGTAATTTGGACAAAAGTTACAATGACATCCTCTCATACAAGAGAAACAAACAAGTACTAACATAAATATTATCAGGAATCAATATCAAACGTTCAATCTGAGACTAGAAGTCGCAATTCCAGTCCGAGACAGCCATAAATGGATATTCATTTAGGTTGTGGAAATCTACTTGTAGAATTCCATGACCCAAAAATTATAGACACAACATATTAAGTTCACGCCTTTGAATCCGGCTTCACTTGCCAAAGCTCGAAACTGCTGTTCAGATCGCTCTTTGCCTCCCGGATTCTGAGCCATCATGATCAGATCACATTGCGAAACGCCAGCAACTGCAGTATCAGTATCAGGTTTCACTGGTAGATGTGCCTCCACAACGATCACTTTTCCGTTGTCTGGTAGAGCCTTGTAGCAGTTCTTCAGCAACTTGAGGCAGTGACTATCACTCCAGTCATGAAGGATCCACTGTTCATCAATAAACACAAGATGTCCTTGTTATCGCAGTTTATAGCTACCATTGTTGAAGTACAATATGGAAGCAGTTAAGTTCTAGCTGATACAAGTTGTGAGAGGATTTTCTTTTGTTTCACAAATTGGTGAACCCAAAATTGTAAGATTTGGGTCCTCACTAATATGTGAAACAAAAAGAAACCTCACACAACTTGCTTCAGTTGCGTGAAACAAAATATAGTTTTTTGAAGGAATTTGATTGGACACGGAATCTAAGAAATTAAAGAAGACTTTTGACATGTAAGACAAATATATGCATAGTACATAAATTATCTTTTTAAATGAGTAGTGGCGAGAGTTCAACATATCTTTTCATTTTCTATTTCTTTGTAGAATAAACTTTAATATCAAGTGAGTCCCGGCAAGTTATGTCATTAAGAGTAAAATTAAAATACTAAGATTAAATAGTTTCCGATGCAAGAAATTTTTCATTCTTTTCTGGAATAGACTAGTTTGATTTGTGCAACTTCTATTTATTACTGCCTCTGCTTCCAAGTCTTAGTCGCTTTCGACAAACATAATTTGTTTCAAAATATTTGACATTTGAAAAAAAATAAAAAGTCGTTTATTACTTTTTCCGCTAAACTTATGCAACTCGTATATATATATTTGGATGTACCTTCATAAAAATAGCATCTCCTTCTGGAACACTTTCAAACATATCTCCCCCAACGTGTTCCACCCCTGCAATATTTATTTCAAATTGAGAAATGGCCATGCAGGCAGAAGCAAATTTTGTATCATAATTGACAGACTTCTACTTTTTTAGATGAGGTTTAGGTTGATGCAAGTACATAAGCATGTAATATGAGAGAATTTAAGCAATTACATTACATATACTATACTGGCCATGTTTTGTGTAAAAAAATCAAGGTTAATTTTTAAATTGGGACACTTTGGGTTGTTGTCATGTAGTGTAAAAATCCCTTAATTAATTAAATCACTAAATCATAATAATTACTTATAATTTAGTGTAAACAACCGATGCAAATAAATATTTCAACAAAACAAGAATGAGAAAAGGTACCAGGATAGGAAGGTGCATCTTGAACAACATGCGGCAAATCAAAATTAATGCCCTTAATTGTGGGGTATTTAGATGTAATCATCTTGAGGTTAACTCCAAGACCACCTCCAACATCAACCAAAGTTTTAAGGTCCTCAAAACCTTTGTAATTCTCAAGTATCTTTTTCATGACTACAGTTGTGTGGTTGAGCATTGCCTTGTTGAAAACATCATTAAACTTTGGGTCTGATTTTGGATATTCAAATGCATGTACACCATGCACCCTGTCAAATGGAACTCCTCCTTCAAGTACTGCATCTTTTAACTCAAACCTGTTATTTAAAATTAGATTGAGAGTCAGATATACAATAATAATAATTAAGTTCTCAATCCCAAATAAGCTGAGATCAGTTATATGAATTTACCATATTCCTAATCAAATTCATCTCAAACAAATATTTTTGGGTTCCTCTTTTGACTTGAAAAATATGCAAGTTTAGTGGTGTTGTTGCTTCAATGATATGAAAAACTTGTCTTGGAAAAAAATTCAAGTTTTTTTTTCCACAAAAAAGGTTTCTTCGCCAAACAGAATATTCTACTCCAATTCATCTAGCAGCTTTTGTAGAACCATAGAGTTTATCTTGATCTTAGCCAACCTTAAATTGGGTAAGTCATTCATAGTGCAAGAAATGATATAATTTATATTAAATTAAATCGTAAGTGCTATGTGAACCATATATGAATTACTTTGTTTCATAAAGGCAATTCCTAATTAACCATCCAGCAATATTTTCTTGAGATTACATTGTACCCTTGAGCTTTGGCAATTGAGTGGAGACATAGGCTCAAAAAGTGCTTATGAAAGAAAATTATTTTTTTAAAAGCTCAAAGTCTTAGCAATTTATATGTGAACTTGAACCAGTTAATGTATATATGTTAACATGATCCAATTATAATTAACTCCAAATTCCATTAGCATCATTACTCTAATTTGAGTTGATTTTGTACCCTAAACTATTTATATACGGTGAGAAAACGAGTGTGGTAGGATGAATGAGATTTTTCCATCCTTAGTCAGAGGTCTCCGATTCAAGCTAGAAAATAAAGAAACTCTTAGTATGGAGCGCTTCACTTTGTATTAGGCCTTACACAACACGATTCTAGCTAGTAAATTTTGAATACCAGATAATTAGGCACAAAAAAATAAGAGAAAAAAGGCTCAAACATTATTTTCTGCTAAATGGGACCACTTTTTTTTTTTAATAAATAAACACTTCAAAAAAATCAAAGTATGAAAAACATGAATATTCCAATATTTTTTCTTGAAGTATACTCCATTATACTAGAATAATGAATCAAATACAATTAACATAATCAAAGATTGATACACTTTCTGTCTGAATTTATGTGATGCATTTTTTATTTTTTTTTGCTTGTAACCACATGAATTGGAACAGAAAGAATAAAATTTGAAATTCTTGTACTAGTGGAGGAAAAATAATATTACTATAAGACAGAACTCACCAGCTGTTAATGAATACTTTATCTTGAAGCAAAGCCAACAATGGCCCCATAGACGCACCATCTTCATCACGAACAAAGAATTTCCCCACTCCAGACAAACCATAACGCCTCTCCGTCACCCCATTTTCCTCAACAACTGAGCAATCGAACAACGAATAACTCGCCAACACATAAAGCATCCGGTCCAGCATAACCGCCGCGTCAGGGTTCTTACAGTTAGGCATGCGAGAAACAATTTCCAAAGCAGATAGTTTAGTGGCCTTATCTTTCGCGAGTATCTCAAAAACTTCCAATTGGATCGTCGAGTGCAACACGAAGGGGAGCACTGACGATGACAATAACTGCATGGCGTACGTACAATCGCGCTCTTCTGATGATTGTGTTGTTGGTAATTGGATATTTGCTGACGATTCCATAGCTAAATTTTTTTAGAGATCAACAAGAACTAGCTAAGAGTTATGTGATATTTTTAGTGTTTTTTTTTGTTAGGCCTCACTATCATATACAATGGGTTAGTGCCTTTTATATATGTGTCAATATTGGTCGCTTATCAAGAATTGTCATCATTGATTTAATTGGTGGGAATATTGGTTGATTTAGTGTGTCTAGTTCTCATTTTTCTTCTTTTGAATTGCATAGTGGCATGCGCTATATGTAGGTTGGTTGGTTGAAGTCTGTCTTGTTATCTCTTTCTCTTATGTAGTTTAACTTACTGTCATTTTCAATTTACGTAACACGATTTGAAATGCGAAAATTATATTATCTAACTTTTAAACATAAAATTGGATAAAGACTTTAAATTCTTTTAAAATAAAATTTATATATTTTAAAACTATATATATATATATAAAGAGTACTATAATTTAATCATAATAATTAAAATTATTTAAAAGGTATATAAAAAATTGAGGAAAAAAATATTTGACTCTCCAAATAGCAAACGTGTCGAGTTAAATGGGACAGAGGGTGTATGTACTAAAACACGAAGTTTCATATATTATCCGTCTATTTTAACATATTATATTAGATAACTAATTTTATTTTTCAGATTACTAAGTATTTTCACTTTTATGTACATTTACCTATAGTTATTTTTTGTTTAAAAAATAGACCTTGGGCCTTACCAACTTAAATTAGTTTATGAGGTTAGAGTTACCAATTAAAGACCGTATAAGGATATAACAATTACTCCGTTCGTCTCAATTTATGTGTCATATTTTCTTTTTTTTAATCTGTTTCAATAAAAAAGTCACCTTTCTATAATTAAATATAACCTAACTTTATAATTTCTCTTTACCCTTGATGAATAATTTATAGTCACATAAATGTCTAATGTTTATTTTAGATTTAAAAATTTAATAATTTTTATTGTTTTTTTAAATTTTGGTCTAATCAAATGGTAGAATATAAATTAAAACGGATGAAATATCTACTTTTTTGACTAATATGGACTGCTTAACATGTTCACCTCCTCGCACACATGTCACTAGACATTTGGAGCCGCCTCTTCTTACACATCTATTACTGAATATCTTAAGCGTGAATAATATAACATAAGAAATTAATATATATAGTGGTTCTCTCCTTTTCCTTTTTCAAGTGCATGGTTGCTCCGGTGTGAGTTGTCGGTGGGTGGAATTATGTATAGTTTTCTTGTTCTTTTCTTTTGAGTTGAAAATTATTGCCTTTTTGGTAAAAGTTAGTGAACCACAAGGCCCACTAGAAAGTGGAGTTAGCCACTTAACATGTGGGAATTAGCTGGTTTGCTGGCTGCTTTACTGAACACGACAATTGTCAAGCATTTTCTCCATACTTTCCTTATATTCTAATATAATATACCTTCTTCACCCAACTAGCATATTAACATATAATTAGTTGATTGACTGTAAGAATTAATAAATACATAAAGCTTGTTTTATCTCTTGACTTTTAATGTGGAAAAAAGTAATGACGGATTAAAACAGTGGACTCACTCAATACTATCGAGTAAAACTTTATCCACACATATGATATACGCGCATCAAATCATTTTGATTCACCATAATTAGCAATACATTAATGAAAGAAATAATCTCTTGGTTATTTTCATTAATTGAAAGACTATATATACAAGTTATATATTTTCATAATAGGAGAATTCTATTCTTATTCTATTCCTAAAACCTTATTCTATACTAACTATACATTTATGATAATACAATAATTATGATAATACACTACTGATTATATTACAACATTACCTAAATTAGGATATTAAATATTTACCATAAATTACATTGAATAAACAGCCAATTCCGAGAGTCATCACGGGAGCAAATCCGAGACCAAATATACACAATATACACATGTATATTGTGTATATTTAACACACCCCCGCAGTCATAGCGGGCGGTCTTCGAACGCTGAGACTGTCCCTAAAATCTTCAAAAAGGACCGAGGGAAGACCCTTTGTAAAGATGTCTGCAATTTGATATTTTGACGGGACATGACAGACGCGTACCTGACCCTGAACAACCTTTTCACGGACAAAGTGAATATCCATTTCGATATGTTTAGTGCGTTGGTGCTGAACCGGATTACCAGAAAAGTAGATGTCACTAATATTATCGCAATACACCAAGGTTGCCTTCTGAATGAGACAATGAAGCTCTAAAAGCAAATTACGTAACCAACATGATTCCGAGACCACATTAGCTACACCTCGATATTCAAATTTCTGCACTTGAAATGATAGAGTCGACTAACGCTTTGCAGAACAGGAGATCAAGTTGTTTCCAAGAAACATACAATAGCATGTTGGTTACTAAAATGAGAAAGAGAAAAGATCTTTCATTGCTTCTATACGTAATTGACCAAGACCCATTGTTTTTATTACTAAAAGTGATGCATATGTATACACTTAAAAAATGAGAAATACGATCTCTAAGTCTTGCTATATCATTGAGGACTGTGGGGTCCACATATAACACGAGGCAAATTTTTATCCATTTTAAAGATGCCACTAATCACCCATAATTGATAGTCACTTAATTGCTCTTCCTCCGTGATTCCACATGGACATCTTGTCCCCCCTAATATATATACAAATATCTCCTTAATTAGTTCTTTGTTCCCCCACTATAATTTGACATTTAACTAATTACCCACGTAACGAATTACTCGATCTCAATTCACTTAAATAATAATAATAATTTGCAACACACTTTCTATATTCAATATCATAACCATGTGATATAACACTAGTCCGTAGCCTATTTTTCCAAACACCAAATATTATTTCTAATCACCGTCATCGCAATTTTAAGTCTGAATCATTTCGGGACTTCATCTTCTTATACGATGAGTATGACCAAAATTCTCCGGGGCTCAGGTCTACTTTCATACTTCTAGCTGCTCAAACCATCACCCAAAAGTACAAGGTGTTACATTATTCCCCTCGTAGAAACATCCGTCCTCTAATGTTGGTGTTTCCACGTCTAACTTTCTCATGATCACACTTGTCCTCATACAAACGCCCTTTACCTGCGGACCAACCAATGGCTACTACTTCTGTGCCGGTATTCGATTCATTTGATTTAAACCTAGGTAATTCATTATAGTCTCACTTAATATCTATAAATTAGGCTACTTCTTGGCTCTCAACGCAAAATTTATCTCTTGTCATTTCATATGCCCTTAATCCTTAACTTACCCTGAACCAACCACTCTAGTCACCTCTAGGTTTCTCATCTGGATTCCCGACTGTCTTTATCTCCGTTCCGATTACACAAAATATTATTATAGTTATCCCGTAAAGAGTTAAAAAACACATCTAACCTACCCTCAACCAGTTAACTCCACATTAGGTGAGTCTGGGGTTTCTGAATACAAGGTTACAAAGGGTTCAAATCACGTATTAATCGTCCATCGGTGAAATCTCATATTTTACTAGCCTGCACTGTCCTGCCTCGATCTTATATGCGAGACTTGATCAGGCACACTTTGGAGCAGAACCATCATATCCTATTAGCTTGCCTACTCTCCTCTTCATCCGCATATTTTATGACATACACCGGCGAGCCCTGATTGACGGACTCCCAAGACTGTGGACTATCCGGATCCTCAAAAGAGTTGGTATCGGTAAATGAATAAATACCATGACATGGTGCTGAGCCTGAGGTAGGGAAGGATATTTGTGCTTCATCTCCTCTTCCGCCTTCCATGTCATCTCTCCTATATTCTTATTCTGTCATAGAACTTTCACGGAGGCTACTTCTTTAGTCCTCAACTTGTGGACTTGACAATCGAAGATAGCAATAGGAACCTCTTCATATGATAAGTCCTTTGTAACCTTCACACCATCAATTAGCACAATTTGGGAAGGATCCCCAACACACGCTCTTAACATAGAAACATGGAAAATCGGATGGACAAACTCTAACTCCGAAGGTAAGTCCAATTCATAAGCCACTTGGCCGATTCGTCGAATTATGTGATATGTCCCAATGTACCTTGGATTGAGCTTTCCTTTTTCCCCCAAATCTCATTGCACCATTCATAGGAGAAATCTTCAAGAAGACCCAATCATCCACTTGGAACTTTAAGTCCCGCCGCCGCACATCTGAATACGACTTCTATGGCTTGGTGCACTAGGTTAGGCCCAAATAATTCTGATTCACCTACTTCAAACCATCCGATAGGAGATCTACATTTATGTCCATACAAAGCCTCGTATGTAGCCATTTTCATGCTAGCATGATAACTGTTATTGTACACAAATTTAATAAAGGGTAGATGATCATCCCAACTTCCCTTGAAGTCCAATACGCGAGCTCGTAGCATGTCTTCGAGTGTTTGAATCGTACGCCCGGCCTGCCCTTCCGTTTGAGGGTGAAAAGTTGTGCTAAGGTTAACTTGAGTTCCCAAACCTTTTTGAAATGATCTCCAAAAATTAGTTATGAACTGCGTACCTCGATAAGAAATAATAGAAATAGGCATATCATGAAGGCGGACAATCTCCTTAACTTACAACTTTGCGTAGTCCTCGGTTGTGTAAGTAGTTTTGACCGCTAGGAATTGAGTTGATTTGGTCAGTCTATCAACAATCACCCAAATAGGATCAAACTTATGATAAGAGTGAGGTAAACCCGTAATGGAATCCATATTAATCAATTCCAATTTCCACATCGGGACCTCAATGTTTTGAGTCACGCCGTCGGGCTTTTGGTGCTCTACTTTTACTTACTGACAATTAAGACACTAAGCTACAAACTCCGCAATGTTCATCTTCATATCATTCCACCAATACATACCTTTGAGATCATGATACATCTTAGTAGATCCATGGTGAATGAAATATCATGAACAATGGACCTCCGTCATAATCTTGTCTCGTAATCCTACTACATTGGTAATACACAAATGTGCCTTCTACCTGAGGGTCCCTCTCCCATTATACTCAAAGGTTGCTGTTCCCTTTTGTTAAATATCCTTCCCGATCTCCCATAAAAATGGGATCTTCATCATGACGTTCCTTTTCTTCCAGTATGAGAGATGACCCTGCTGTATTTTGAGTCATAGGACTATCACTATCTGAATCCTCCAATCGGACTCCCACTTAGCTAACTGATGCGTTCCCTCAGGTAAACTTCTCTCCTTAGTCCTCAGATTAGTCAAGCTCGCTTATGGGTGAATGATTCTATTGTCAACTTAGCTTTGTTTACTAACTGGTGTGCTGAAACCTCTTATATTTGTAGTATCTCAATCGTGAATACTTTATAGACAATGTCATCGTATCTGAAGTGCACGTATCATCGCAGTTAACTCTCATTCATGGTCTTAAAGGAATTTTTTTTGTACTTTCTCACTAATCGTAATTATAAACAACTTCCGTTCTTTACTTCTTTTGACACTTGTTCACTCATTTTCTTACTTGTCATACTCTTCTTAATTCTAAAATATTCTGGTATACATACCTAATCTCAAACATTGCTCCTGATTCCAAACCTTGGCGTTACTAGCCCTTAAAGGATGAGTTGTTAACTTATTCTCTTATTCAATACGTGGAAGATTCTTAAGAATTTGCATTACATGACGTTGGCCTACTATATCCAAACCTGGTCATTATACTTAGATTCGAATTCCTTCACTTGCCTCATGGCTAAGACTTCCTGTCAATGGCGCTTTGGGAAAAGATTTTCTTGATCTCGCTAAGCTGTAAACCCATTACTTTATCTATCTCGTAGAACCTTTGGTCAGTTAAAAAATGCTCATAGACATTTGTATTTGTCTGACATTTTAAATGTCATTATCTCTTGACATATATATTTAATGTCTACCTTGTATCCATAGGCGTCATTGGCCTCTTTTTACCCGTTTAGGTGCTAATCTCGAGCTTTACTCACTGTTACTTCCGTTTACATACTTTATGAGAGGTATGACTGCATATGTTGTGAAACCGATGCTTCGTATGTTTAGATCCAATTCACGGTGTTACATGATCCAATGACTTGTCTTATCATTGTTAGATCTCCCATCGACCGAGTGCTCATTCATCTTACCTTTACATATCCTTTTCAAGTTGCCTTGGGGACATTTACACGCATCTTAGCCGAGACGTATACACCACTACATTTGCCAAATAAATTCATGTGCCATATAATAATTTTAATGATTGTGAAGTATTTGTCAACAAAAGTTTACAGTGAATGAATAAATGCGTATAACAATTAACAAACCACCCCTCACACAAATCACAATGAAGTGCATGCTTTCCAATATTAATGCTTGTGAATATTATGTTTACATTGATTAATTATTAGATAATATATTAATTTCTTGTAGTATGCTATTAACAATAAACTAGCACCACAAGAAAAATAACCATTAACGACCAGAAATCGGGTCCCAAAATATCAATAGCGACGAGGAAATCTGGTCTTTATAGTCTCAGCCGCTAAAGATAAACAGCGACGAGTTTTTTTCCACTGGTCCCTCAAACCTTCTTGCGAGCAGAAAATATATGGTCCCTAGATGTCTTTCAAGTTGTCTCCTTACCATATCTCAATATTTCATATACAAAGGACATATATTGCTTTCAGCCCAGTTTCTTCTACGTTCTTTAGTCCCTTATATCTTTCTACGATTCAACGTATGTTCTCTCTATAAGTATTGACCCTTATAAATGGACTAAATGGATCTCACTCCGACAGAGTCGTCCGACCCTGCCAACAAAGATATTGACGTCAATCATGAATTTGTATGTTGTTCCACGTTAATTTATATTGTATTCACCACGTTTAAATTTGATTTCAACAAACATAACATAGTAAGATGTTAGAGAAATTCCAGAGTTATTTTAGATGTTAAACTGTTGCAAGTATGACTTGGATGTAACAAAATTGAGATGCAACTCCATGTATCTAGCGTCTCTAACAATTAACACAACATTGATCATGTTTTCTTTCATTTATTTCCATTACAAAATTCATCTAAGGAAATTCTCTTAGACAGTGATGTGGAGTCACTTCTAATTTTCAAAACCATTTTGTCGATTAAAACAATTTTGTCATCATCCAAAATCGTATGATAGGAAAATTTATTATATTAATATACAATGGGAATGCAATTTGTATAACATCATGTGTGCATCACCTAGAAAATGAAATCCAAAACCCAAAGAAGCAGCTAAATATTCCGAGAAAGAAAAGAGCTAGTTTACCTTGACAAATCTAGAACGACGATTCAGATTCACATTCAAATTCGAATTCTTGATCTCCCCGAACTCACCAAATATATTATGAAGATCATCTTCTTGTGCCTTCTCATTAACTCCAGACTAAAATAATTCATCCTTCAATGGCTGCCGAATCCCCCCCCCCCACCCCAATTAGCCCTTCTACTTCTAGGTCAAATGAAAAACAAAAAGGGCAACAACACTAACTAGGTCAGAAGCATCATTTATCAGATATTTTGGGATTTCTATTAGCATAACCTGAAAAAAAAACTCAGATACCTAGCATGAATTTCATATTATTTAAGCGCTGGTGACCTAGCAATCAAACAACTGATGTCTCTGATGCCCAACTTTTCTGACGATTTCAGCAAGTGCTGGAGACCAAGTTGAGCCATTCAGGGTAAGTTGGAGTAGATGTGCACAAAGGCAGCTCTGTCCTAAAAGCAAAGCAGCAATCACAAAGTGACAAATATAAAACCTACTATTAAGTGCCTATTAGATGTAAATTAAGTAAGAACTGGAACCCAATCCAACTAGTTAGCACATTGGCGATGTAATGAACATGAAGCTGGAGGCTTATAATCAAAAGGACCAATTTGTACCATTTAATACAAACACTTTGCCTTATTGATCTTTCCACTCTTTTTGAAAATGAAGATCTTAACTCAATACATAAGCTTCAAGGTATTCCATTTCTTATTTCTCTTACGGGTCCTACAAAGTTGAAGATAAGTACAAGAGATATTTCCAATCACTTTTCTTTACACACATATAGTAAAGAATGAATTTTGAGTCTAACTCAACCTCAAAAGATATGTTAAAAGGAGGAGGATTGCTCAAGCCATATAAGAAGACCAATGACCACTTATCCACCGATGTGGGAGAACTCAACACCCCGCCTCACACCTCAGGCTAAATATCTGGAGCGTACACAATATAAGAGGGGGCCCAACATCAGAAACAATGAATTGGGACGGGTCTGGCTCTGATACCATGTAAAGAATGAATTTTGAGCCTAACTCAATCCCAAAAGCTAGCTTAAAGGGAGGAGGATTGCCCAAGCCATATAAGGAGACCAAATACCACTTATCCCACCGATGTGGAAGAACTCAACACAGATGAGCAATACCAATAGCATAAATAAATTAAACCAAAACAAAAATAATGTGGTATACACTCATTAAAATTGAAAGATAGAATAATTTCCCTTGGGAATTTCTTTCATTATTCACAATATATATAGCTGTACAAGGTTGATTCCTAATATGGTACGAATCCTAACTTACCTTACAAAAGTTGATTCCTAATACAATTAGAATCCTAAGTTACCTTAAATATACATTTATCATAATTAAAAAATATACGACGAATATTAAGAATATTAAAGAATGTCGTTAATACTCCCCCTCAGGCAGGCGGAGGAGGCGAATCTAAGGTTTGGATCGAAAGTCGGTGAAGAGCTGTCGCGGTAGTCCCTTTGTGAAAATATCTGTATCATCACGAGGAAGGCCACATAAAATTTTGACTGACCACGAGCAACCTTCTCTCGCACAAAGTGGATATCCATCTCAATATGCTTAGTTCATTGATGTTGGTGGATTATGAGACATATAGATAGCGAGATATGTTGTCACAATAAACTATAGACGCCTTGCGTAATGGACAACTGGAGCTCCAAAGATGATTTGAGGGCGATAGATCTCGGCAGCGACATTAGCAACTCCAGCGATATTCTCCCGGCACTCGAGCGGGACAAGCGTGGCCTGCAGCTTGGCGGACCATGAGATAAGATTATCCCCAAGAAATACACACAGACTGCCCAGAGGTGGAGCGGCGTGTGTCGGGGCATCTGCGTCTAATGCATCCGTGTAGGCTAGCAATTTGGTTGGGGTAGAGGGTATAGATGTAATCCAAAGTCAAGTGTGCCCTTAACATATCGATAATACGTTTGAGGAAGCGGCAAAATGGGACTCTCGGGGTCGTGCATGAGCAGACACCTCTTTGAGCGGCATATGCAATATCAGGCCTAGTGAATGTAAGATCTTTGAGAGCACTGCTAGACTCCGATATAAGTGGGATCGAAACTGGCGCACCGTCATCTGGCACTAAGCTTGGATTTTGAGTCCACCGGAGTTGGCATAATTTTACAATTTGCCATCTTGGCCTGTACACTATCTCTTCTGCATACTTTCGACAGGAACATATTGGCAGGCAGATCTAGTCACCGAATATACCCAAAAATAACCTTAGCGACTTCCCAGTCGCATAGCAAATTCAGTTTTGAGTCGACCAATGCTTTCATTCTTTAACCCGTCAGATGAGGCATTAAGAACAATATCGTCGACATATAATAGCAAATATGCAGTGCTGCTACCTCGGTGAAAAGTGAAGAGAGGTATCACACCGCTACATCTAAAACCAATTCTGCGAGAAGATACTGGCGAACCCGATCATACCCAGCGGGGGCTGTTTTAATCCATACAATGACTTCACGAGGGCGACACCTGGCCCGTGGAGCGCCGGATGAACAAAACCAGGAGGTGCGATGCATGTACGCCTCTTTCAAATCCCCATGAAGAAAGCATTCTTGACATCAAGGCGATGAATCGGCCAATGCAAGCCCATAGCAATACTAAGAACAGTCGAATAGTGGTGGTTTAACAACCGGATCGAATGTCTCACCACAATCAATACCCTCCTGGCTGATTAGTGCCATTTGCAACTAGTCTTGCCTTATACCTCTCTAAGTCACCACTTGTCTGCTGAACTTGTGACGAAATAGCCCGCAATCAGGATAACATTCACATCAAGTGGTCTAGGTACCGTCCCAAGTGTTACCTTGGTTAAGCGTTAAACTCTTCGCACATGGCCGTTCAATTGGGGTCCGGTTAGCTAGTTTTGGATTCTTTGGAATGGGTGATAAGGTTTGTGTGGAGAGATTGAAAGTGAACCTTGGGTTTGAAGATCCCATGTATGTGCATGAGTCTCCCATGCGGTGAAGCTGCGATGGGAGAGTCGGGGCCAGTTCTTGGATCGTAAGCGGTAGGCCGGTGATGGGACTGGTTAGCGCGGTGTTCTTTGCAGTAGGAGACTTGGCAGGTTGCTTTGATTTCTTTGGGTGAAGGCTTGATGTGAGTGGTGCATTAGACTCAGCAGTGCAACATAGGTGGTGTGGGAGGCTGGGTGGGTGGTAGCATTATCTGCGGGAGGTCGAGATGACCTTCGAGCGGATGGCGTCGAACGTTAGCTTCTTGCATAGATTTTGGATGACCGGAGACAAACTCGGTTCATCGAGAAAGATATGTCAGGTGGTCTAAATTTCGGAGATTTGAAAAGGAAAGGTTGTCTCGTTAAAAAGGTAGCGATTTGAAGGACGATGATTTTCGCAGTAGCAATGTCACAGCACAAGTAGCCCGATGATTAGGAGATAGACCAAGGAAGACACATGGAAAAGTCTGAGGGCAAGTTTGTGGGGTCACGATGGAGGCTATGTTGGGGTAGCATAAGCATCCAAAAATACGTAGGTGATCATATGATGGCTGCCTACGGTATAAGATTTTTGTAGGGGTTTTGTTTTGGAGTGTGCTAGTTGGTAAAATATTTAGAAGGGATTCTACCATTTTGACAGCATAGACCCAAAAAGGCGATGGTAGGCAAGCATGAAACAGAAGTGTGCGGACCATGTTATTGATGGTACGTATAATTCCTTCAGCCTTTCCGTTTTGGGAAGAAGTATAGGGACAAGAAAAACGGAAAACCATGCCTTGTTTTGTTTAGAACAGAAATTGTGAAATGCCGAGTTATTAAATTCACGTCCATTATCACATTGGAATGATTTAATAGGTTTTTCAAATTGTGTCTTAATGAATTTTTGAAACTCGAGGAATTTTGCAAAAACTTCAGATTTGAATTTCAGTGGGTAAATCCAGACAAAATGTGAAAAATCATCTAAGAATACTAGATAGAATTTATGACCCAAAGAGCTAGCAATCGGAGATGTCCATAAATCAGCATGAACAATATCAAAAGGAGAAAAAGTAACACTGTTTGATGACATAAAGGGAAGACGAGTATGTTTGCCTAGTGAATATCCATTTCGATATGTTTAGTGCGTTGGTGCTGAACCGGATTACCAGAAAAGTAGATGTCACTAATATTATCGCAATACACCAAGGTTGCCTTCTGAATGGGACAATGAAGCTCTAAAAGCAAATTACGTAACCAACATGATTCCGAGACCACATTAGCTACACCTCGATATTCAGCCTCGGCACTTGAGCGGGATAGAGTCGACTAACGCTTTGCAGAACAGGAGATCAAGTTGTTTCCAAGAAACATACAATAGCATGTTGGTTACTAAAATGAGAAAGAGAAAAGATCTTTCATTGCTTCTATACGTAATTGACCAAGACCCATTGTTTTTATTACTAAAAGTGATGCATATGTGTACACTTAAAAAGTGAGAAATATGATCTCTAAGTCTTGCTATATCATTGAGGACTGTGGGGTCCACATATAACACGAGGCAAATTTTTATCCATTTTAAAGATGCCACTAATCACCCATAATTGATAGTCACTTAATTGCTCTTCCTCCGTGATTCCACATGGACATCTTGTCCCCCTAATATATATACAAATATCTCCTTAGTGAATTCTTTGTTCCCTACTATAATTTGACATTTAACTAATTACCCGCATGTAGAATTACTCGATCTCCATTGACTTAAATAATATTAATAATTTCCATCACCCTTTCTATATTCAATATCATAACCATGTGATATAACACTAGTCCGTAGCCTATTTTTCCAAACACCAAATATTATTTCTAATCACCGTCATGCAATTTTAAGTCTAGAATCATTTGGGACTTCATCTTCTTATACGATGAGTATGACCAAAATTCTCCGGGGCTCAGGTCTACTTTCATACTTCTAGCTGCTCAAACCATCACCCAAAAGTACAAGGTGTTACATTATTCCCCTCGTAGAAACATCCGTCCTCTAATGTTGGTGTTTCCACGTCTAACTTTCTCATGATCACACTTGTCCTCATACAAACGCCCTTTACCTGCGGACCAACCAATGGCTACTACTTCTGTGCCGGTATTCGATTCATTTGATTTAAACCTAGGTAATTCATTATAGTCTCACTTAATATCTATAAATTAGGCTACTTCTTGGCTCTCAACGCAAAATTTATCTCTTGTCATTTCATATGCCCTTAATCCTTAACTTACCCTGAACCAACCACTCTAGTCACCTCTAGGTTTCTCATCTGGATTCCCGACTGTCTTTATCTCAGATTAGATTACACAAAATATTATTATAGTTATCCGTAAAGAGTTAAAAACACATCTAACCTACCTCAACCGATTAACTCCGCACATTAGGTGAGTCAGGGTTTTACGAATACAAGGTTACAAAGGGTTCAAATCACGTATTAATAGTCCATCGGTGAAATCTCATATTTTACTAGCACTGCACTTTGTCTGCCTCGATCTTATATGCGAGACTTGATCAGGCACACTTTGGAGCAGAACCATCATATCCTATTAGCTTGCCTACTCTCCTCTTCATCCAGCGTATTTTATGACATACACCGGCGAGCCCCGATTGGACTCCCAAGGCTGTGGACTATCCAGGATCCTCAAAGAGTTGGTATCGGTAAATGAATAAATACCATGACATGGTCTTGAGCACGAGGTAGGGAAGGATATTTGTGCTTCATCTCCTCTTCCGCCTTCCATGTCATCTCTCCTATATTCTTATTCTCATAGAACTTTCCACTGGGCTACTTTTAGTCCTCAACTTGTGGACTTGACAATCGAAGATAGCAATAGGAACCTCTTCATATGATAAGTCCTTTGTAACCTTCACACCATCAATTAGCACAATTTGGGAAGGATCCCAACACACGCTCTTAACATAGAAACATGGAAAATCGGATGGACAAACTCTAACTCAGTAAATTAAGTCAATTCATAAGCCACTTGGCCGATTAAATCGTTTAATTATGTGATATGTCCCAATGTACCTTGGATTGAGCTTTCCTTTTTCCCCCAAATCTCATTGCACCATTCATAGGAGAAATCTTCAAGAAGACCCGATCATCCACTTGGAACTTTAAGTCCATACTTACTTGTCAGATCGAATCGACTTCTATGGCTTGGTGCGCTAGGTTAGGCCCAAATAATTCTGATTCACCTACTTCAAACCATCCGATAGGAGATCTACATTTATGTCCATACAAAGCCTCGTATGTAGCCATTTTCATGCTAGCATGATAACTGTTATTGTACACAAATTTAATAAAGGGTAGATGATCATCCCAACTTCCCTTGAAGTCAATCTGAGCTCGTAGCATGTCTTGAGTGTTTGAATCGTCGCCCATTTTGCCTTCCGTTTGAGGGTGAAAAGTTGTGCTAAGGTTAACTTGAGTTCCCAAACCTTTTTGAAATGATCTCCAAAAATTAGTTATGAACTGCGTACCTCGATAAGAAATAATAGAAATAGGCATATCATGGCGGACAATCTCGCCCAACTTACAACTTTCGTAGTCTCGGTTGTGTAAGTAGTTTTGACCGCTAGAATTGAGTTGATTTGGTCAGTCTATCAACAATCACCCAAATAGGATCAAACTTATGATAAGAGTGAGGTAAACCCGTAATGGAATCCATATTAATCAATTCCAATTTCCACATCGGGACCTCAATGTTTTGAGTCACGCCGTCGGGCTTTTGGTGCTCTACTTTTACTTACTGACAATTAAGACACTAAGCTACAAACTCCGCAATGTTCATCTTCATATCATTCCACCAATACATACCTTTGAGATCATGATACATCTTAGTAGATCCATGGTGAATGAAATATCATGAACAATGGACCTCCGTCATAATCTTGTCTCGTAATCCTACTACATTGGTAATACACAAATGTGCCTTCTACCCGAGGTCCCTCTCCCATTATACTCAAGGTTGCTGTTCCCTTTGTTAAATATCCTTCCCGATCTCCCATAAAAATGGGATCTTCATCATAATGACGCTTTTCTTCCAGATGAAGATGACCTGCTTTGTATTTGAGTCATAGGACTATCACTATCTGAATCCTCCAATCGGACTCCCACTTAGCTAACTGATGCGTTCCCTCAGGTAAACTTCTCTCCTTAGTCCTCAGATTAGTCAAGCTCGCTTATGGGTGAATGATTCTATTGTCAACTTAGCTTTGTTTACTAAGCGGTGTCTTTGAAACCTCTTATATTTGTAGTATCTCAATCGTGAATACTTTATGAACAATGTCATCATTATCCCGAAGTGCGTATCATCGCGATTAACTCTCATTCATGGTCTTAAAGGAATTTTTTTGTACTTTCTCACTAATCGTAATTATAAACAACTTCCGTTCTTTACTTCTTTTGACACTTGTTCACTCGTTTCTTACTTGTCATACTCTTCTTAATTCTAAAATATTAGGTATACATACCTAATCTCAAACATTGCTCCTGATTCCAAACCTTAGCGTTACTAGCCCTTAAAGGATGAGTTGTTAACTTATTCTCTTATTCAATCGTGGAAGATTCTTAGAATTTGCATTACATGACGTTGGCCTACTATATCCAAACCTGGTCATTATACTTAGATTCGAATTCCTTCACTTGCCTCATGGCTAAGACTTCCTGTCAATGGCGCTTTGGGAAAAGATTTTCTTGATCTCGCTAAGCTGTAAACCCATTACTTTATCTATCTCGTAGAACCTTTGGTCAGTTAAAAAATGCTCATAGACATTTGTATTTGTCTGACATTTTAAATGTCATTATCTCTTGACATATATATTTAATGTCTACCTTGTATCCATAGGCGTCATTGGCCTCTTTTTACCCGTTTAGGTGCTAATCTCGAGCTTTACTCACTGTTACTTCCGTTTACATACTTTATGAGAGGTATGACTGCATATGTTGTGAAACCGATGCTTCGTATGTTTAGATCCAATTCACGGTGTTACATGATCCAATGACTTGTCTTATCATTGTTAGATCTCCCATCGACCGAGTGCTCATTCATCTTACCTTTACATATCCTTTTCAAGTTGCCTTGGGGACATTTACACGCATCTTAGCCGAGACGTATACACCACTACATTTGCCAAATAAATTCATGTGCCATATAATAATTTTAATGATTGTGAAGTATTTGTCAACAAAAGTTTACAGTGAATGAATAAATGCGTATAACAATTAACAAACCACCCCTCACACAAATCACAATGAAGTGCATGCTTTCCAATATTAATGCTTGTGAATATTATGTTTACATTGATTAATTATTAGATAATATATTAATTTCTTGTAGTATGCTATTAACAATAAACTAGTACCACAAGAAAAATAACCATTAACGACCAGAAATCGGGTCCCAAAATATCAATAGCGACGAGGAAATCTGGTCTTTATAGTCTCAGCCGCTAAAGATAAACAGCGACGACTTTTTTTCCACTGGTCCCTCAAACCTTCTTGCGACCAGAAAATATATGGTCCCTAGATGTCTTTCAAGTTGTCTCCTTACCATATCTCAATATTTCATATACAAAGGACATATATTGCTTTCAGCCCAGTTTCTTCTACGTTCTTTAGTCCCTTATATCTTTCTACGATTCAACGTATGTTCTCTCTATAAGTATTGACCCTTATAAATGGACTAAATGGATCTCACTCCGACAGAGTCGTCCAAGCTGCCAACAAAGATATTGGCGTCAATCATGGAATTTGTATGTTGTTCCACGTTAATTTATATTGTATTCACCACGTTTAAATTTGATTTCAACAAACATAACATAGTAAGATGTTAGAGAAATTCCGTGAGTTATTTTAGATGTTAAAGCTTATTGCAAGTATGACTTGGATGTAACAAAATTGAGATGCAACTCCATGTATCTAGCGTCTCTAACAATTAACACAACATTGATCATGTTTTCTTTCATTTATTTCCATTACAAAATTCATCTAAGGAAATTCTCTTAGACAGTGATGTGGAGTCACTTCTAATTTTCAAAACCATTTTGTCGATTAAAACAATTTTGTCATCATCCAAAATCGTATGATAGGAAAATTTATTATATTAATATACAATGGGAATGCAATTTGTATAACATCATGTGTGCATCACCTAGAAAATGAAATCCAAAACCCAAAGAAGCAGCTAAATATTCCGAGAAAGAAAGAGCTAGTTTACCTTGACAAATCTAGAACGACGATTCAGATTCACATTCAAATTCGAATTCTTGATCTCCCCGAACTCACCAAATATATTATGAAGATCATCTTCTTGTGCCTTCTCATTAACTCCAGACTAAAATAATTCATCCTTCAATGGCTGCCGAATTCCCCCAATTAGCCCTTCTACTTCTAGGTCAAATGAAAAACAAAAAGGGCAACAACACTAACTAGGTCAGAAGCATCATTTATCAGATATTTTGGGATTTCTATTAGCATAACCTGAAAAAAAAACTCAGATACCTAGCATGAATTTCATATTATTTAAGCGCTGGTGACCTAGCAATCAAACAACTGATGTCTCTGATGCCCAACTTTTCTGACGATTTCAGCAAGTGCTGGAGACCAAGTTGAGCCATTCAGGGTAAGTTGGAGTAGATGTGCACAAAAGCAGCTCTGTCCTAAAAGCAAAGCAGCAATCACAAAGTGACAAATATAAAACCTACTATTAAGTGCCTATTAGATGTAAATTAAGTAAGAACTGGAACCAAATCCAACTAGTTAGCACATTGGCGATGTAATGAACATGAAGCTGGAGGCTTATAATCAAAAGGACCAATTTGTACCATTTAATACAAACACTTTGCCTTATTGATCTTTCCACTCTTTTTGAAAATGAAGATCTTAACTCAATACATAAGCTTCAAGGTATTCCATTTCTTATTTCTCTTACGGGTCCTACAAAGTTGAAGATAAGTACAAGAGATATTTCCAATCACTTTTCTTTACACACATATAGTAAAGAATGAATTTTGAGTCTAACTCAACCTCAAAAGATATGTTAAAAGGAGGAGGATTGCTCGCCCATATAAAGGCCAAATGACCACTTATCCACGTGTGTGGAGAACTCGACACCCCGCCTCACACCTCAGCAAATATCCTGGGCGTACACAATATAAGAGGGCTGACATGAAACAATGAATTGGGGCGGAGTCAGGCTGCGATACCATGTAAAGAGAATGAATTTTGAGCTCTTAACTCAATCCCAAAGCTAAAGCTTAAAGGGAGGAGGATTGCCCAAGCCATATAAGGAGACCAAATACCACTTATCCCGATGTGGAAGAACTCAACACAGATGAGCAATACCAATAGCATAAATAAATTAAACCAAAACAAAAATAATGTGGTATACACTCATTAAAATTGAAAGATAGAATAATTTCCCTTGGGAATTTCTTTCATTATTCACAATATATATAGCTGTACAAGGTTGATTCCTAATATGGTACGAATCCTAACTTACCTTACAAAGGTTGATTCCTAATACAATTAGAATCCTAAGTTACCTTAAATATACATTTATCATAATTACAAAATATACGACGAATATTCTGAGAATATTCGCTAATACTCCTCGAAGAGCGGGAGGAGGCGAATGCTAAGGCTGAAATTTGGATCGAAGAAAGTCGGTGAAGCGGTAGTCCCTTTGTGAAAATATCTGCATCTTACCCGTCTGAGGAAGGCACATGTAAAATTTTGACTGACCACGAGCAACCTTCTCTCGCACAAAGTGGATATCCATCTCGATATACGCTTAGTTCACGATGTTGGGTGGATTGAGACATATAGATAGCAGATATGTTGTCACAATAAACTATAGGCGCTGCGTAATGGACACCGGAGCTCCAAAAATGATTTCGAGCCAATGATCTCGGCGGCGACATTAGCAACTCCGTGATATTACGTCAAAGACACTCGAGGCGGGACGGCGTGGCTGCCGCTTAGCGGACCATGAGATAAGATTATCCCAAGAAATACCACGGTACCCAGAGGTGGAGCGGCGTGTGTCGGGCATCTGCCAATCATCCGTGTAGGCTAGCAATTTGGTTGGGGGAGGGTATAGATGTAATCCAAAGTCAAGTGTGCCACCAACATATCGATAATACGTTTGAGGCGGCAAAATGGGACTCTCGAGGGTCGTAAGTGACGGACACCTGTGAGCGGCATATGCAATATCGAGGCCCTAGTGAATGTAGATCTTGAAGAGCCTGCTAGACTCGATATAGAGTGGGATCGGCGGCGCACCGTCGTGGCACTAAGCTTGGATTTTGAGTCCACCGGAGTTGGCATAATTTACAATTTGCCATCTTGGCCCATGCACTATCTCTTCTGCGTACTTTGGCCGACACAGGAACATATTGGCGGCCAGATCTGAGTCACCGATATACCCAAAAATAACCAGCGGCTTCCCAAGTCGGTCATGTAAAATTCGATTTTGAGTAGAGCGATGATTTCATTCTTCAACCCGGTCGGATGAGGCGGTAAGAACAATATCATCGACATATAATAGCAAATATGCAGTGATGCTACCTCGGTGAAAAGTGAAGAGAGAGGTATCACACTGCTTTACATACAAACCAATTTCTTGAGAAGATACCTGGCCGAACCGATGATCATATAAGCGGGGGCCTATTTCAATCCATACTGATGACTTCACGAGGCGACACACAAAGCTGTGGGCGTCGGATGAACAAAACCAGGAGGTGATGCATGTGGAGTCTCTTTCAAATCCCCATGAAGAAACACATTCTTGACATCAAAGTGATGAATCGGCCGATACCAAGCCTGCTTAATACTGAACGATCCGAATAGTGGCGGTTTAACAACGATGAATGTCTCACCACAATCAATACCCTCCTCGTTGATTAGTGCCATTTGCAACTAGTCTTGCCTTATACCTCTCTAAGTCACCACCGCGTCTACGAACTTGTGGCCAAATAGCCATCTGGCGGATAACGTTCACATTAGGTGGTCTAGGTACCGTCCCAAGTGTTACGCTTGGTTAAAGCGTTAAACTCTTTACATGTAGCCGCATTCCAATTGGGGTCGAGTTTAGCTAGTTTTGGATTCTTTTGGCATGGGTGATAAGGTTTGTGTGGAGAGATTGAAGTGAACCTTGGGTTTGAAGATCTCGTGTTGTGCACGCAGTCTCCATGCGGTGAGGGGGAGTGCGGAGGTCGGGGCCAGTTCTTTGGGCTGGCGGTAGAAGCGGTGCTGGAAGGTGGTTAGCGGCGATGTTCTTTGCAGTAGGAGATTTCGCGAGGTTCTTTGGATTTGCTGGGAAGCGGTGTGAGTGGTGCAATAGACTCACAGGTGCGGCATGGGTGGTGTGGGGACTGGTGGTAGCATTCTTTGCCGGAGGTCGGATGACTTCTTGGAGCGGCAGTGGCGTCGGAATACGATGTTCTTCTTGTGCAGATTTTGGATGACCGGAGACAAACTCGGTTCATCGAAAGATGTAATTGGTGGTCTGAAATTTCAGGAGATTTGAAAAAAAGAAAAGGTTGTCTCGTTAAAGGTAACGTGACGGGGAGCGATGATTTTGCAGTAGCAATGTCATAGCACAAGTAGCCAGATGATTAGAGATAGACCAAGGAAGACACATGGAAGAGTCACGAGGGCAAGTTTGTGGAGTCTGATGGCTGGTATGTTGGGGTAGCATAAGCATCAAAAATCGTGTGATCATATGATGTTTGCCTCACGGTATAAGATTTCTGTAGGGGTTTTGTTTTGGAGTGTGCTAGTTGGTAAAATATTTAGAAGGATTCTACCATTTGTGACATAGACCCAAAAAGGCGATGGTAAGCGGGCATGAAAGCAGAGAAGTGTGCGGACCATGTTATTGATGGTACGTATAATTCTTTCACCTTTCCGTTTAGAGAAGAAGTATAGGGACAAGAAAAGCGGAAAACCATGCCTTGTTTTGTTTAGAAACAGATTGTGAAATGCCGAGTTATTAAATTCCCGTCCATTATCACATTGGAATGATTTAATAGGTTTTCAAATTGTGTCTTAATGAATTTTGAAACTCGAGGAATTTTGCAAAACTTGATTTGAATTTGATGGGTAAATCCGGACAAAATGTGAAAAATCATCCAAGAATACTAGATAGAATTTATGACCCAAAGAGCTAGCAATGGAGATGTTCATAAATCGGCATGAACAATATCAAAAGGAGAAAAAGTAACCTTTGTTTGATGACATAAAGGAAAGGCAGTATGTTTGCCTAGTGGACAAGAAAAAGCGGTGTTGGGCAATTTTCCCATTATTACATTGAATCGCTTAGAAGTCCTAAGAAAAGTAAAAGCGGGTCTCCGGGGTGTCCAGTCGATTGTGCAAGTTGAGGAGAGATCGCCATGAGATAGAGTGCTAGCTTCGGCGGACAAAGGAAGATTGAGTGAATGGGTAGAGGTCTCCCCACACTATTTTGCGTGTAAGAATTTTCCCAGATGAGTTCATTCACAGAAAAACCAAAAGGGTCAATTAAACGGCGGAACCGAAGATTATTGCTAGTGAATTTTCTAACTTGAAATTAAGTTTTTAATGATGTTAGGTGTGTATAGGGACGTGGTTTAGGGAGAAAGGTGGATGTGGATGTTTGGTGTGTGTTCTAGTAACCTTCAATTGGAATCACGATTACCATTGCCGGCATAATAAATTGAGGACACTTTAGCCGTAGTTGAGATAGGTTACGACGGCCGGGTGAGGGTGAGATGTGGCTCCGGTGTCCATGTACCAATTGTCGTCGGGTACATTGAAGGTTCACGGTGGTGTATGCAGTCCGTCCCGGTCGGGGCCAAAGGTTCTTTGAGGCTGCTGCAGTCTTCTTCTTTGGCTGCAATGCGGTGCAGATTCTTCTTCTTTGGGATCAGGTAGACTGCTGCTCTTTAACTTTGAGTGGGCTTTGCACAGTAGCGGGGCCAGGGGCCCAGCCAGGCCCGATCGACCAAGGCTGTTTGGGCCCAGGCCCTGGTGATCGGACGGGCATGCAAAGCGAGGCCCGGGTTCTTTGGTTGGGCCACTGCTGCTGCTGGTTAGACCACTGCTGCTGCTGTCCAGTCCACTGGTTGCGTTGGCCCTTTCCGCGGCCCTTGCCTTTATTGTTGCGACCTCTGCCGCCACGACCTCCGCCGCTCTGTTGCTAACGCCTTTTGATTATGTTCATCTTGTTTAGCACGTCTAGTTTCTTCCAACAATAGTTGTGAACGTGCCTTGTTGAAACTTGGGAGAGGGTCGGCTTGTTGAATCATTGTTGCGAGTGTGTCATATTCACCTTTCGGTAAACCCATGACAAGTTGAAGCACCATCTTGGTTTACGAAACAGTCCCGACGCGTTGGATAGTTGATCGGTTATGAGTTTGATTTGCTTACAATATTCGGACATGTTGTTAAAATTCTCGGCGGGTATTGTTGAATTGCTCTTCCAAATACACAAAAGTATTTTTTATTGTCTGAAGATTTCTTCTAGCCGGACCCAAGTTCACGTGCCGTGGCACCGCTTTTCATGATAGTGCATAATGCAGTCTTTGGAGATGGTGCGTCGATCCATTGTTTGTGATGGCGTCAAGACGCACGCCATATTAGTCTGTAACATCGGTGGGGCGAGGAAGTCGTCAATGTGATCGAGCACATTGTATGCACATGCATGAATGTAGAATAGTTCCATCCACATGGAATATTGTGATCTTCTTGGTCAAGAATTATAGGATAAAATTCTTGATGTTGTTAACGGCGAATCTTAGGATGAAAGAAGTTCTGCCCACGCGTTGAGAGGGGTTTTCAAGTGTGCCGGTGGTTGAAAGCGGAATTTGTGGGGGGAAGACATGGTTGCACCTTTGTCGAGAAAGGGAATTTTCTGGTTTGGCGAAATATGGAGGAAGAAACCAATTTTTTTTCCGTGAGAAAAAAATCAGTTCAATAGGGAATGAGGATTTAGGTTTTAGGCTCTTGATACCATGAAAGATAGAATAATTTCCTTGGGAATTTCTTTCATTATTCACAATATATATAGGTATTACAAGGTTGATTCCTAATATGAGTGCAGATCCTAACTTACATACAAAGGTTGATTCCTAATGCAATTAGAATCCTAAGTTACCTTAAATATACATTTATCATAATTACAAAATATACGACGAATATTCTGAGAATATTCGCTAATAAAAATCATATAAGCCCCTCGTGAAAAAATCTACGAATAGATAACAGGGTGAACATCTAATAATTCAATTTTAGCCTTCTAAAGCTAGATGTTCACTATATTCAAGTCTGTAAACCAAACTAGGAACACTCCTTAGAGGGTCATTTCATTATGCAAATCGTCAACCTACCGCAACATTTTTCCTTTCTTCAAACACAAATCCTTAACCAAATTAAAAATAATTATAAGCACTACTAGCATTTTTCTACTTGTTAAAATTAGGTTATTCTAAAACTAGATATTCTCTAAATACAAGTCTCTAACCAGACTAGAACATGTTCTTAGAAGACTTTTTATCCTTACCTGGACTGTCAACCTCAGGACACAAAATCCTAAACAATTAGATCAAAAGTATAAGTAGCAACATTTTACCTGTTTAAAGCATAAATTCTCTAGTTCTAGCTCTTCTCTAAGTACAAGTCCCTAACCATACTTAAAAAAACTCCAACTTATTACATTAGACGAATTGTCAACCTACTGTAACATTTTCCCTTAAATTGAACAAAATTCCTAAAAAGATGGAAGTAGCACCTTCATTGTGTTATATAAAAGATGGGGAAAGGAGAAACTAACATCGCTCAGGTCCAGGCCACCATCCGAGTCAATAGAATAAAACCGAGCATTTGCATAGAATCAAATCGAGCAGAAAGGCGAAAATTTGTGAAATTTTAGCTTAAATTTCAAACTATTCTGCAATGACGATACAATTTTATTTTCTAGAATAGATCAATTTTGGACATCAAGTCCAACCACATATTTCACAGAAAATTAAAATATCAAGAAGTCTGGAAAAAAACAAAAAAAAAAAGAAGAAAAGAAATATGAAAGTGTTGGAAATTTACTAATGTGGAATTAAGTTTATCCCATTATTTATGACTCGAACAATTGGAGACCCGCACGTCTGAAACGTCATTTTCACACACGTGCAATCTTAGTGTCAAGTATTGTAAATTTCGTTAATGAAAGAGATATTGGTACGTAAGTGAAATGTTTGAGACATAGAATGATGGACGGTTATTTGTTAAATGACAAGTGTTTCACGTTGGTAAACGAAGGAAGGATTGTGCGAAGTGTAAGATGGTACGGGTCGGAAAAGGGCCACGGAGCCGAGAAGGGCCGCGACGCCCCTAGCAGCGCCGCGGCGCCTGACTGGCAGTGAGCGTCGTGGGTTTTCTGGTTGAATTAGCGTCGCGGCGCTAATATGGCAGAGCCGCGACGCTTCATTGACAGTGATTGCTCGACGGAATCCCAAAGATTTGGTTGTTGAGGTGGTTTCAATGGCATTGAATCCACCCAATAATGGCCATTACTTGGACCATTATGTTGTTGCATTACTTGGGGGTTAAATGTCATCCATTACATGGAAATTGATTTCCATTATGGGGCATTTGAAAGGCCATCTTGCACACCTATAAATTGAGGCATTTGACTCAATTCTATAGATGAACATATGAACAGAAAAACAAGTTAACAACACCACAAAGAGATCAGATTTTCCTGATATCAATCCTTCTCTTAGCAATCTTCATTATTCGTGTTCTTCGCCGAGATCATTTGTGTAGGATTTGCACACTTGATAATTTGTTGTTTCATTTTTGGAGACTATTGTCCACACTTCCGTAAAGCCTATATACGGGGGCAATCGTGTCTTAAAGACAGAGAGACATCTCTCGACTCAGCCGGTGGTGTTGTGTTTATCTAATTTGTTGCTAAGTGTTTCAGGTGTTAACTTAACAGACAAAGGACTCTAACCGTTCGTATTCTCAGCGGATCTACAAGCCACGAGTGTAGCAGTTCATGTTCTTGTATTTCCGAACACAAGTTCCATATTTGAAGTTTCAATTCAAGATCAAGATATTGACAACTTGTTGTTGTCCTCTTTGTTGTTTATCCTTTCGATCACTGAAATAGTTATTTACTATTCTCGTACGTGCTTTACATATCCAACAATTTTAAGACAAGATTTGTATTAGTGCTCGAAAGATGTGTGCCAGCCGATATGGTCCCAAATTTGGCTGTGGTTTTCTTCTTGAAAATAGTCGGGTTGACAGTTTTGCTAACATGTCAAACACTGTCTCTGTCAACAACCGTGCTTTCAAATCTGGTCCTAGTTTTGGTTCTCTCTTTGACGACAGTTAAAAATCTGTTTTCGTCAAAGGTGGGATCTCTGGATCTGATGCTGAGCTTCAAGATACTGTTGATAGTCATGCTAGTACGGCTAAAGATTAAGGATGAGTTGGTGTTACCGCTCCCGAGGGTGGTGGAAATAAACGCCCACTAGAAGATGAGGATGTCAACTGGGACAAGAGGAGAAGGCTGAAGATGATGTTCTATCATGTAGCAAAAGACCTATATCTGTCCTAGACAAAGGATCCGAATTATGGTAAGGAGGATGTGGACACTCAATCTAACTGAAGTGGGCTAGAATCCAAAAGGTCTAAGTTAATTATCCTTCCTTATCTATAGTGTGTTTAGTTAATATCTGAATAAAAGTGTGTAAAACAAGACTGGGAATATGAAAGTGTTTTCATTAAAAACTTATATTCCCTACACTCTAAAATCAGATATTGAATCTCCTTCCTTCCCAGTTAAAGATTGGACTATTGTAAACAAAACTTAAAAGATCCGTTCTTTTTGGTGTAATTATTAAAAATGTGTAAAGTATGTTCGCACATACGAAGGAGAGAGATCCACTGACTGTATGCAATAATTAACTAATTCCATAATTGAAAATTTTATACGGGGGACAATAATTCTGTATTAGTAATAATGTACTCTCACGTGATGTAGGTAGATGTGTTATTAATAAACCAACTTATTTATTTGGAGGACGGACTTTAACTCCACATATACTACTCCCTCCGTCCCATATTACTTAGCTACATTATTAAAAATATTTGTCCCAAATTACTTGACCATTTTCTAAAAATAAGATAGAATTAATTAAATTTTTTCTACTTTATCCTTGACATTAATTATTTTTTAAAAGTAATCAATATTGATTAGAATGTAATTAATATGAGAGAGATAAGAATAATGTAGTAACAATACCTTTCTTATTTATTTTTCTTAAAAGATGTGTAAAAGAGAAAATGGTGTCACAGTAGAGTTATACCCTTTATACCTCAAAGAAGCCCTCAAAATTACAACACCAGACCTCTAACCACCCCTTACCCCAGATATACACAAACTAATACCACCAGGTATCCAACTAACCAGCCTCCACTAAGGATCACATATCCTACCCAAAGAACATCAAACAAAGCACCAAATAAACCAAACACCCTTCCACCCAACTTGAAAACTCTCAGGGAGCAAGGCTTGTGTTATAAATGTAAAGAGAAGTATTTTCCTCGGCATCAATGTAAACCAAGGATAGTTAATGCCATGGAGGGGGTTGAAAGGGAAAAGGAAAGTGAAATTCAGGAAGTGTTTATGGATGTGGCTGAAACCTTGGAAGAAACAGAGGAGGAACACGCTGAGGTCTCAATAAATGCATTGCTAGGCTTAAGTTCATCCCAGGGAAAAATATCCACTATCAAAATCATAGGGTATGCTAACAAGGTACCTATGACTGTTTTGATACATAGTGGATCCACACACTCATTCATTGATCCATATATTGTCAAGAGGTTGAAACTACTAATACAACCCATGAAGAAGCCTATGAGGGTCTTTGTAGCTAATGGACAGGAGATGAATTGCCAATTAGAAAGTCCTTCCTTTGGATGGAAAATGCAGAATGAACAATTCAACTTCAAACTAAGATTACTGAAGGTGGGAGGATGTGATATGATACTAGGAATGGATTGGATAGATGGGGTAGCACCAGTGATACTACACACTAGACCTCCTAGCCTGAGTTTCATGTGCAAGGGAATGATGGTCGCACTGTATGGAGAACAAAATGATCCTGGAATAACAACAGTGAACACTGAAGAGCTAAGGAGGATGCTACAATGTGGTACTTGTGAAGTGGTAGCTGAACTATCCATGATTAATCCAGGGGTGTTAGTAAAAGAGAGACAAGCAATACACCCTGCTATTGTAAAAATATCAACCTATCTTCCAAGAACCTACTAAACTACCCCCAAAAAGAGATTGTGACCATAGGACTTACTGAACTACCCAAAAAAAAAATTGTGACCATAGGATCAACTTCATTCCTGTGGCTCAACCTTTTAAGTTAAGACCCTATAAGTATTTTTATGATTAAAAGAATATCATTGAATCTATCATTACAAATATGATTAAGGCTACCACTGTAGTACCAAGTCAGTCGGTCTTTGCATCACCGGCATTATTAGTTAAAAAGAAAGACTCCACCTAGAGGTTGTGTGTAGACTATAGAAGGTTAAATAGTCTAACTATGAAGAGAAAGTACCCCATCCCTATGATTGATGACCTGTTGGATGAGTTGTTTGGGGCAAAGGTATTCTCTAAAGTAGACTTAAGGTTTAGGTACCACCAAGTGAGGATGAAAGAGGGTGAAGAGCACAAAACTGCATTTAGAACACACTATGGCCTTTGGGAGTTTTACAGGCTAATGCCCTTTGGCCTAACCAATGCCCTTGCAACCTTTCAATCTCTTATGATTGGGTCTTCAAAGAGCATTTGATGAAATTCATCTTAGTGTTCTTTGATGACATATTGATCTATAGTAAGACCATGGATGATCCTCTTGTACATTTGGAGCCTGTGTTAAAACTGTTAAGTAAAACCCAACTATTTGTTAAACTAAGAAAGTGTGAGTTTAGACAACCTCAAGTAGAGTACTTGGAGCACATTATCCAGGACAAAGGAGTAAGTATTGACCCTAGCAAAGTGGTTGCAATGTTAGACTGGCATTTTCCTAAAACTATAAAGGAATTGAGAGGCTTCTTGGGATTGACAGGGTACTACAGAAAGTTTGTAAAAAGGCATGCTCACATTAGCAAGCCACTGACAAATTACTGAAGAAATGGGAGTTTTTGTGGAATCATAAGGCTGAAGCAGCCTTCAACCAACTTAAGAGGGATATGTACAGTACTCCTGCACTTGCACTACCTGATTTCACTAAGCCTTTTATATTGGAGGTTGATGCCTGCAACACAGGTATTGGTGTTGTGTTGATGCAAGAAAAGAGACCCTTGGCATTTATGAGCCAAGTTCTGAGCAAAAGACACCAAGGATTGTCTACTTATGAGAAATAGTTGATAGCATTATTACAAACTGTGGATAGGTGGAGGCACTACTTGCACCCTCATCATTTCAGAATTAAGATTGACCACTTCAGTCAGAAGTTCTTACATGACCAAAAAATAACTACCTTCTTGCAACATAAAGGGCTAACTAAACTAATGGGCTTAAGTTTTGAGATCAATACAAAAAAAGAGCTGAAAATGTGGTTGCTGATGCATTATCTAGGAAGGTTGCCCCTCAAAAGGACAACTGCATGAAAGAAGACACAACACAGTGTTTGGTAATAACATAAGCACAACCCAAATGGATTAAGGAAATTCTGCATAGCTATAAAGGGGACCAAGAAGTGTTACAAGCCATAACCACTCTTGGAGCCAACCGTGACATTGAACATAACCTTTTCTTGCAATAAGAAGTGTTAAGATACAAAGGAAAAGCTTGGGTGGGGCAAAATGGACCTTTGAGACAGCAGTTAACTCTAACAATGCACAAATCTGGGCTGAGAGGACATTCAAGAGTATGGGCCACTTATCAAAGGCTAAAATCAGTATTATATTGACTTGCATTGGTTGAGCAAGTCAAGGTTGTAGTACAAGTATGTGAGGTATGCCAAAGACGCAAAGATGAACAAGTGACCTATCCAGGCTTATTGCAACCTCTTCTCATTCCTGAAGGAGCATGAGAACACATTTCCATGGACTTTATTGAAAGTCTACCCAAATCTGAAGGAAAGGATATTGGGCTAGTGGTTATTGATAGATATAGCAAGTATGCACACTTCATGGTCACTGCCATCCCTTCACAAATAGCCAGGATGTTCTTAGACAACATCTACAAACTACATGGACTACCTAAGAGTATAGTGTCTGATAGAGACAAGGTGTTCATCAGGATGAAGGTCAATGCAGATAAGAAGAGAACTGAGAGGGAATTTAAAGAAGGAGATTGGGTGTACTTGAAATTGCAACCCTATAGAAAAACATCTATAGCCATAAGAAAGAGTCTCAAGCTATCCTCAAAATTCTATGGCCCCTACCAGATCATCCAGAAGATTGGACCAGTAACATATAAGTTAGTCTTACCAATGACTGCAAGAATACATCCAGTTTTCCATATTTTCTAACTCAAGAAGAAGATAGGGGATCACATTATACCTTCTATTGATCCCCCGTTTTGTTCAGCAGAAGGCCAAATAAAGACATATTCAGTTGCAGTATTGGATAGAAGGATGATCGAGAGAGGAAATAGAGTTGTCACTCAGATTCTAGTTCAATGGGCAAACCTATTACCTGAAGAAACTACTTGGGAAGATTTTCAGTTCATTAAGTCACAATTTCCATAAATAGCTGAATTTTGAAGGCAGAAGTTTGCTCTCAAGGGGAATGGAGTGTCACAATAGATTATTGTGACAGAGTTTGCTTAATTCCAATTTAGTTCCCTAGGTTCTAGTCTGGTAGTTACAATTTCTGATATAAAGTTATGTTAATTGCATATTAGTTCCCTTAGTTAGTAACTAGCTGAAGAAGTCCATTTGTAGGCCTTATATGGCCGGTAACATTGTTCCATGGAAATTATTCAGAAATTAACCAAAATATCTTCTTCTTCCTTCTGTTTCCTTCTGTTAATTCTTCACTGTAATACGAGTGACTACTCTCTTGTTACAAATGGCCAAATAATATGGGACGGAGGGAGTATTATTAAGTACCAATTTTGGTATCACGATCAATTGAAATACCAAGAGAGTATAATTAACTGGCCTAGAGAATAGTAACTGTACATAGTTTTAGAATATGGATGTACTGCATCATCGAGATTCGTCTTGTTTGAGTATTACGGTATGTCAGGTAGCTGTATGTACAAGTAAATAAAAGGTAAATAAATATTAGTAGCGCAGATTATAAAACAGTTTAAGTTCTGCTGTCTACATAACGAAATTTCAAGTTTTTGCACGGATAAACCTTCAAATACACTGATCTTTAAATTTTGCTCTTTATATGTGTGGCCCTCTTGCTCATTTAATCAAAATATCAAGAGTTATTTCTCTCGATATAAGTTCTGTAATATTTATCTTTGGAAATTGAACTTTTACTTTGCTCGGCATAAGTTTTGTAAGTATTAAGTTATGCAGCATAAATTGTTTAGTTTTTTCATAATTTATTGAAGTGTTCAGAAGCTGGGGTTATGTTTTTTGGGCATATGTTCTTTTATCATTTTTTTTGTACCAGTTTTTGTGGAGTTTAATGTGTTTTTTGACCATTTTTAAGCTGAAATTTGAATGTTTTATTGTGTCCGGCATAACTTGTGGGAACGAAATATAAACTATGCCGAGCGAACTCTAAACTTCTGTCGTTTTTCAGATTGTGTTGAGTGTAGAAACTTTTGCGTTGTCCGGCATAACTTGTAGGATGTTATGATACATATGTCAAACTAAATATAAGCTTTGCCGAGCGAGATTTAAAGTTATGCCGCGTCAAAAATACTGAAGGGTAAAAATTAAAAATCACAAATTTGAGTGGTAAAAATTAAAGACCACTTTAAAAAAGAACATTAGTGCGCATGACCCATGAATTATTTTTTACACACTCTTCCCTCCATCCCATTTTAGTGGCTAATGTTATTAAATATACTTACATTTTATAAAAGCAAAGATAAAATTAATTATCTTTTCTCATTTGTTTAATATTAATTATTCTTGAAAGTAAAAGTTGAAAGAAAATATATTATTCATAGATCCACTATTCTCTACCATAAGAAAATAACTAGCTATATTTATAATATTGCAAAACCTAATTTAGTTAGGAGCTAAAAAAGCTATTCTTATATTATCAGATTAAAAATCCTATTCATACATGAATTAAATAAATATTAAAATTCTAAATAAATTTAATTTTCTAATCCAACTTTTAGTTATTTTTCCAAAAATTGAAAGTTGATGAAAAGTTCATCAGCAATTGAAAGATTGGAGAGGAGCGACTCAATACAACAACCAAAAAAACAAGTGCATACAACATTCTCCATTGAAATAAGGAAGACAAAGTGCATGTTTGCACATGTCTTTTAACGTATTCTCTTTACCAGATAATTAGTGAAGGGATAAATAATACAAAAAAAATGAGCTCAGGAGATTCATAATACTCCCAATTAATTTAAGCGAGTAGTTGGCAATTTCACCTAAAACCCATATTTTAGGTGTGTTTCTATATCTTATCTCAATAATATATAACAATAACAATAATTATGCTTCAACCCGAATAAGTTCAGATTGGCTATATAAATTGTACATACCATATTTCCTAGTTAATTTCATATGAAACTCATAAAAGAAATTCTTTTATAAATCTATACCATGCACCTTTTATCATTACATAATTCTCAAAAGATTGAAATGGAGAGTACTCATGGTTGTTTCCACTTGCAATTCATAAGTTGTCATGGTAGGGTCGTCGTCATGGTCGGCTTACTATTTTTGCCATGTACCACCCTTGTTCGAATGATACGTAACAATAATTATACATCAACTCAAATAAGTTCGAATCGACTAATATGAATTCTCACCGGCCAACATTATAATGGAACTCATAAAAGAAATTCTTGAAGAAATCTATACCATGCACTTTTATCACGACCCATTTTCGTTAGGCGCAATCAGCATCTACCGAGCTATCGCTCCTTTAGGCAAACCGTTCCATTGTTTTTAAACCAATACGAGAACGTGAGCAAAGTAAATCATATTTTGAAACAGACAATGTTTAAGGATACCATAAGCAGCGGAATATTCGAAAGAATTATTACATGTGGGAAAAACAATCTGAAACCCACACTAGCATAATCAAGGAGCATTTGATATAAACGGAGTACAACAAAGATCTAGAGACGCAGCCCGAAAGACAGAAACATAAAGAGATAAACTAGATAAATGCCACCATGACATAAGACTAGAGTTGCAAAAGGTTTTACGAGTACCATCTATTTAAGAGTTCCAAAAGAAGAGATGCTGCACAATCCTTGGCTTTCTTTACACTCGGCATAGGTTCCCCGATACATTCATCTGTCCACCCTTTGTCTGAAGTATTTACACGTACACCATACGTAAACCTCTTTGCATGTGCTGGACCACCTTCGTGCACACATCTGAAAAAGACCAAATTATTGATTCAGTATGCAATTCAAAGTGAGGGCAGTCACAGACACGGCCTAGTTCTCCAGCAATAAAACAGATTGCATAGCAGGTAAGATAGAAAGTTGTTAAGAGTCCCACATCGAATATGGAATGGGAACATGGACTCCTTATAATGGACTTGGACAATCCTCACCCTACAACCTAGCTTTTGGGGTTGAGTTAGGCCCAAGATCCATTACTCCTTATATGGACTTGGACAATCCTCACCCTGCAAGCTAGCTTTTGAGATTGAGTTAAGCCCAAGATACATTCTTTACAAAAGCTACTCCCCCGTCTCAATTTATGTGATGGTGCTTGACTGGGCACGGAAATTAAAAAATAAAGGAAGACTAAAACTTGTGGTCTAAATAAGTCATAGATATTTGTGTGGCTATAAATCATTTCATTCAGGGTAAAATGGAAACTTTGAAGTTAAATTGTTACTGTACTAACTATAGAAAGTTGTCATTCTTTTTTAGACTGACTAAAAAGGAAAGAGTGTCAGATAAATTGGAACAGCGGGAGTAAAATGTAAAAAACCTCTTACCGATACAGTGGCATAGGCCAATTTCTGCGTAAGCATATATCATTCAATGTCTGCCTAGTAAAACTTGGGTTTCCATTCTTCTTTTCCTTCCCATCATCAGCCGCCTTAGCTTCAGCTTCAGCTTCCTCCCTCTCTTTCAATACAACAAGGGCATTCCTGGCAGCCAATTTCTGTGCCATTTTTTTCTGAGGATTCTGCGCCATTCCAACCTGAAGACCATCCACATATACTTCAACTGTAGCAATATTCCCACTTCGACTTGCTTTGTACTCTAAGCCTTGAGCTTGTTGTTGACAACGCTCTTGCAGTTCTCGAACTGGATGCATTGGCAGTGTTTCTGGTGTGACCATCGGATGCAACAGTGGTTGAAAAACCTGACAAATTCACCAATCAAGTAAGCCGACATTACAACACTGCCAATGCACGGAGTTGGCACGGAGTTTATTTTTATCAAGAAGATTATGAGTAATAATTAACGTGTAGTGCTGATATTTAACTCCAATCTTGGTGAAATATGCAAGATAGGAGGCAGTGTTTCTGGTGTGACCATCGGGGATGCAACAGTGGTTGAAAACCCTGACAAAATTCACCAATCAAGTAAGCTGACATTACAACACTGCCAATGCACGGAGTTGGCACTGAGTTTGTTTTTTTATCAAAAAGATTATGAGTTGGCACGGAGTTTAAGAGTCCTGTGGTCTTGAACTAAAGATCCTTTCAACTTATGGTCTTAAACAGGCTATGTAGAATGTTGAAACTAAAGAATTGCCATATTTGGAAAGAGACATTCTTGTTTTAAACAACCCCTTGCAGAAATGCAAGTAAGACTACGTACAATTAGACCTGTCCAAAGGTCGGGTCGGGGCCGGGTCGGGTGGGTAGTTTTTTTCTGCTTGCCCGACCCTGACCCTATATTTTTTTTAAAAATTCCGATCCTGGCCCTGACCCGTCGGAATTTTTTGACAGGCTAGGGTCGGGTCGATGACTTTTTTTATAAAAAAAATTGAATTTTCAAAACTGAAATTGGCATTCACCCCTACATTACCACGAAATTTCGACGTTGAAATGTATTGTATATCGTGAGAGTTACGCCAACGAAAAAATAGGCAAAATCAAAAATTTTTTTGGGTAAAACGGACATCCGAGCGCAGAGTTATGACCATTTAAAGTTTCACTAATTTACAACTACTTTCTCTCCCTACATTATGCTTCCGTGATATTAACAAAATGAATAATAATATAAATATATAATTAATAATCAGCTACCGTTTTTATCTTATTTTATGTCCAGCTCAATGTAGATTAGAGCAATACATATATTATAAAAACATGCATTATATCACTTATTAATGACAAAAATATATATAAGTACAAAACAAATATTAATGAAGGAAAAATAATATAAATTATATTAAAAAAATATGTGGGTCGAGGTCGGGCCGGACGGGTGACATTTTCTGACCCTGACCCTGATCGGGTCCCCGCTTTTTCGGTTCGGGTCGGGTCCCCGACCCGATGGACAGGTCTACGTACAATAGACTCTTGTGGTCCGGCCCTTTCCCGGACCCCGCGCATAGCAGGAGCTTAGTGCACCGGACTGCCCCTTTTACTAAAAAGAAAAGTAGGACAAACAAATTGAAACAGAGAGTACAAGGCCCTTGAAACTAACCTCCCATACAACTTTAGTATTACAGCCACTGTCGAGAAAAATAGCCCCAGCAATTGATTCAAAAATATCACCAAGAACTTTAGGAGCTTTGCAATCCCCCAAACCAAAGGAGTTGAAACCTGGTTTTGATAGTTCATTTTTAACCTCGTTCACGAAGTCGCGAATCTGGAAAAGATATAAGGTAAAGAAGGCATTGGTAAATATTATTTGCAACGTGGGTAAGCCCAATACCAAATAAAAAAGGGGTAATTACATTTTTGGACCGCCAGCAAATGTATAGGTTTTGTATATTATGTGTAAATATACATATAATATACATATTGTCTACACAAAATATACATAATCAATGTATAGGTTTTGTATATTTTGGCTAGCGCCGTAATTAATTTCGGCTAACGGGCCAAAAATGAAAAAAGCCCAATAATAATTGAGTATGCAAAGTGGAGGTGCAGTTAAAGTCTTAAAGAACCTGCTTTTCTAGAGCACTGGATCCATGTCGAAGGTGTAAATGAAGGCTATGTTTAACAGCAACACGTGCAAAATTTTCATTGTTCACAGCTGCAGCTCGCAAGTCGGTCAATCGGCCTGGGGGAAGATCTGTGTATGTAAAGAACAAGTGCCTCGTGATGAGATGGTCTAATACTGCATCACCCACAAACTCCAGTCTTTGATAACAGGAGACTCCTGAAGACGGGCGTGAAGCATGGGTAATTGCTTCTAGCAGTAGACCTTTATCATTGAAGCTGATGTTCAAAGCACCTTGTAATGCATCAAAGTCAACACTCCTGAGTACATTCTCGGGAATGCTATAAGGCCTATTGGAGTATTCAGTCTCTTTGAAATCGAAATCAACCTCAACCCCAATCCATTTCATGAAGTGGTTTGCAGCATACTTTCCACCCTCAACATAATATACTCCAATCAGTGCTTCCACAACATCAGCCATCGTCTTGCTAGAGAGTACACGATACGAACCCGAATCATTATCAAGCTCACCTTCTTCAGTTTCATCATCTTCAAACTCATCACCAGCTAGAGCAACCTTTGCTGCTACAGTCCCATTTTCTGTTGTTTCATGATCAAACATGGATGATTCATCTTCTTCATTGGTGTCCTCATCATAGACAGGTAACACCCCAGGAGCGGCCCATCTCGATGGAGAAAATCGATCTGCTTGGATGTATGATTGGAGTCCCTTACTCAAGGCATTTTGGTACAGCACCATGTTGCTTACCATTTGTTGTCTCATTCTGGTGAGTTGACCTTCATGTTTCTGGGGATACTTAAGGAACAGATACCGACTAACAACCCATTTCAGATATGCATCTCCAAGAAGTTCTGCTCTTTCATAGCAGAAAGTCTCCTGGCAAGAAGCGGCTGTCAATGCTTCCAAGATCTGTATTAGAAAAAAGGATAATTACATTTTTGGACCGCTCAAAAGAATAATAGACAGTAAATGTATAGGTTTTGTATATTAAGTATAAAAATACATAATATACATATTATATACATAAAATATACATGTAACATACATATTCAGTGTATAGATTTTGAATATTTAGGCTTGCGCCAATAATTAATTTTTGGCCGACGGGCCAGAAATGAAAAAAACCCAAAAAAGGCTTAGGCATCAAATGAAATTGCAAGACAAACTCCAGAAATAATCAGAGGTTTATTTTACCTTCAGTGCTGCGACTGGGTAACCAATCATTTCCTTGAGCTGAACAGCAAGCAGCATGCTCTCAATCCTCCTCATGATCGAGGGCAATCTCTGAGCACCCCGAATAAGCGATCCAGGAAGTGGATGTAAAAAGCAGAGCTCAGGAGGGAGGAAAACATAATACGTTTTGTCAGTTGACTCTTCGAGTTCACCCTCGTTTTCTACAAAAAAAATCCAAACTTACACTCTAAGATGATAAAAGACGAGCTGAGTCAAAAATTGTGAAATATAAACAGACCTTCTGAATGCTCAAACCGTGGTGACAGAAGGTTCTTGCAATATGAAACACCACGGCCTCTTATTAGAGGCTGCTTTTTATAGACCAAATCAACTCCATATCTGCATACAAATTGGAATGGATAGCCAAGTGCACCAAGGTTGTACTTGAAAACAAACAAAAGAGCTTCTCAAATCTAGTGGATAAGGGATAAAGTATAGGCTAGTTGCTCCAGAAAGCCAACTAATCCCACCCTTGAAAGTAATTTAGCCTTCAACATGAGAAGTCTTTTGTTATTGTCAAGTACAACCAAGGTGCACGGGAACCACCCAATCCTTGCACATAATTAAGCATTTGTTAGCACAGCAGAAATCAAGAAACCATGGTTCAAACTTCTAAGGACATGGAAAAAGAGAAACATACTTTTGCTTATAATAAGCAGCATAACTGCTGTACTCGAGAGGACCAAGGTAACCTTCTTTCCTAGGAAATGAGTTCTCGGCAGTCATATCAATGCGAATGGAATCAACATAAAATCTCTTTCCCGAGTGAGCAGCAGTGACAATTCTTCCTACAATATCTTCTGCTCTAAGACAACAATCAGCCATCACTATCTTGTCAACTTCAACCATATCAAGGCTACTCCGGTTAGGGACCAATCCAGATGCTTTGACCACATCAAAGTGTGCAATAGCACCTCTAACACCATATGTAGGATGTGACTTCAGTCCAAAGGCCATACCATGTCGCAATTTCGCAAACCCATATTCCCTTCGGTCTCCACCAAGAGAACGCTCATTGGTGCCAAGATACACATCTGGGCGAGCTCTCTGAAGTGGATTGCTCCATACATCAGTTTTAGTAATTTTTTTAATATGATCCCAGTTGATATCTTTTATAGGATCTCCAGATTCATCACCAGTAACAAGGGCAAATAGATATGCCTTTGCTGGGTCCCAAGGAGTCGTGGATGGCTCAACATCAACATCCAAAACAATGCTCATCATTCTTACATGAAAGCTCTTAAGGGACGCCAACTGCCAGTCAGCAGAAAATTAGAATTTTTTTCAAGGTAGTTAAATGTGTTCATTATAACTTAGATAGTAAAAGGAAACTCAACCTGAGACTCTGTAACGTCTATTGCCCCTCTGAAGACAAGAGTCGCCTTCGTTACTACAGTTCGAGCAATAAATAAATCCATCGACATCGATAATACCTGTACCCAATAAAAGATTATTAACTGAGGACACATTAATAGAATTCACATTTGGTAAATTGATGTTCTTGTTTAAGCTTGAAAAAACAAAAGAAAATGAGAACCTCTGCATCCAGCTCATTGCCAAACAGTATAGCAAACTCTGACACATCAGTTAAGAATGAGTCCTTTGAGGTGCCAATATTCACACATTTGATAGCATACATATAGAGGTGTGTGAACTTTGAGCTGTCACAAGAATCCTTCCCCGACAGAATCCAATCACCCTTCAACGGAAAAAAAAGGACTTGCCCATAAGTGTGTTGAGAAATTGAAAGACAAAGATTAGACCAATTTGTTCCCCAAACTTAGTAGTGAGAAAAATGCATAAAACTCCACCAATGTCGTAACATAGTATAGATTAGATCTCGGTTATCAAAAGAAAAAACATAGTATAGATTAGATCACGGTTATCAAAAGAAAAAACATAGTATAAATCAGATTTTCATTTTATAACGGTTGTATCCAGGCCAGTGTGTGAGCCACCTCAACTATTCCGCTGGGAACCTGCTACCTCCTACTAGCAAATGTATAGGGTAACTCTGACCATCAAGTTTAGGCAAATGGGAAGACATCACCTTGTTTTTTCGTCTCTGCAAGGATTTAGACCCTAATCCCTAATGTTTGCAGTCACTTCATTGATCAGAAGGCCACACCCTTGGATGCCTAATCTCCAAGATTAGCTATGATTCTTAATAATTATTTCTTCTACAAGCTCCCCCAGTTGATGCTACAGGTTTGATGAAAGAACACTCTTATCACTCCTTCCACTCGTACATAGCCACGCCCAGTTATACAAAATAGAAGAGTAAAAACTTTAGGAATCAGTTAGATTGGTATCTGAAGCTGTCACTAAAATGCAAACTGCATATTCCAATGAAGCTTCTACAGATATATGACCCATTGAGTTCTTCTCATATTTTTTCGTAGAAACAGCTCAAATATGCATATCATATTTACTATTTCAACACATCCCACAAAAGCATCTACTTTCTTAAAACAAGAGAATAGTGTCTACGCCTTTATCATTCACTAATAATTTTTCTATCATTCCCTTAAATCAACAGGGTAAGTGAGTGGAGGAAAAAGAGTCTCGACAAGGGGAAAGGATGCCAGAAAATGGGCTAGGGAGATTACTCTTTTAAGAATATGATGCTGACAAGAAAAAGAATTGACAGTTCAGATTTGAAGTCTTACAAAGATGGAGATAGCATCTGGCCATAAGAATCTCTTGACATAATTGAAAAAGTTTTTCGAAAAAATTGTTATGTTAAAAAAAAAAAAGACAGAAACTTTTTTGGGTGGAAGAGTGCCTTGAGGCACTTTTACAATTAAGAAATTTTCGTGTACACATAAAACACTCATAATCGGAAAAAAACTATAACTATTCAAACACACCATTCTTTTTGCACAAACTCATTGAAAAGCTTTTTCGTCATTATTTAATTACTAGTCTTAGTATACGCTCGTTGCGCGTGCCCCTCGTATTAATGAGAACAAACTTTTAACACAATTTAAATACTCCCTCCATTTCAATTTGTTTGTCTTAGTTTGACTCGGCACAGAGTTTAAGAAATAAAGAAGACTTTCGAATCTTGTGGTCTTAAACTAAAGATGTGTATAATGTACCAAATTACCCTTTGAATCTTGTGGTCTTAAATATGTCATGTAGGATGTTGGGACTAAAGAGTTACAAAATAAAAAAAGTGGCATGTGTTTTTAAACAGATTAAAAAGGAAAGTAAGACAAACATATTGAAACAGGGTGAGTAATATTTAAAAGATGTTAACATAAAAATTAACAAAAAATTGCAAGTTTCAAATTAATAAATATTAATCATGTTTAAGGGTTTGAGCCACTCCAGTAATTCTTTTGTCAGTTTGTTCTAATAGGTGCTTCATTGTACAAAAATGTCATAGGAGTAACGTTTGATTAAAAGGTAAAAAAGTCGCTCAACTTTACATGAGCACTTGGGTACGTGCATTGCATGTATATTTCATGTTAGTTATTACAAATTTGTGTTTGATAGTGTTAAAAGATTAATCTTGTGCCAAGTCAACCCCAAAAGCTGGGGAGAATTGTCCAAGCCCATATAAGGAGACTACTCATCCCTTTTTATCTGATGCGGGACTCTTCAACGACCCATCCCACGCCCAGGGGCTGAACATTAGGAGTGTGCGATTTAATATGGGAGCCAACTTCGATAAACAAGAATTGGGATGGGTCTTGTTCCGAGACAATGTTAAGAAATTAATCTTTAGCCCAACTCAACCCGAAACGCTAGCTCATGAGGGGATGATGCCCAAGACCATATAAAGAGACCACTTGTCCCTTTTTCATCTGATGTGGGACTCTTCAACAGTTTACCAACAATTGAAACTTTTTTACCCACATTTTACTCATTTTATGAGTCATAAAAATGTAGGGATCTAGTAGCTCAGTTGGTTGACTACCTCAACTTTCACCTTGTTGGTGAGGGTTCGAATCTCACGTTGTAATCCCCTCCCCATTTCCCCTTCCCCTACCCCCTATGTAATGAAAACAATTTTTTTTTTAAAATGAGAGTGCTAAAACTTGTACCTTATTTTATTCATACCTTAGTAATCACATAGGCAACAATTATTAGCCCCGTCCTTATAAATTTTTATGTCGATCGTTATATTATTCTACCAATGATCTCTTTCTAAAGTACATTTACACACAATCAATTCTATAAACGCACCATATTCCTATTCCTAGTCTTTTGTAGGGTGGCCAGTGGGTCGGGGCGGGCTGGGACCGGTCCCGGCGGGACGGGAGGAGGGTCGGGACGCGGGCTCCGGCAGAATTAGCAGGCCAGGATTGGCGGGACGGGACAGGAACAGGTCATGTCCCGTCCCGCATCCCGCCAGAAGGAGGGACGGGTTGCGGGGCGGGGCGGGTCGGTCAGAGGATTTATTTTAACACTTAATTAAAAAAAAAATATTTCAATAATTGAACAAGATAGTATAATAAAAACATCTCAAGACTGTTTTTGTGTCTTATATTATTTAATAAAAATATGATTTTTTTGTAATACAATTTCAAAATTGCAACTTTATTTCGTTGTTCAAAAGTTGCAAATCACATAGTAAAATTGCAATTAAAAAAATTACATAGTTAACCATACTTTTTCTAATTTCTTCACAATGTCCTAAATTCAAGGATTTCCTAGCTAGTTCAAATAAGAAAAATTTTAATAACAAAAATATTTAGTCGATTTTAAAGTTTTAAGTATTAGAAAAATATCAAAATGACTATTCCGCTTAGTGTGAGAAACAACTTTTAAAGGGAAAAAAGGCCTTCGTGCTTTTATATATAGAGATAGAGAGATAGGTATAGATATATAGATATATAGAATATAAATATAGATCCAATATGTAATTATTACGTTCCATCCAAGCTTTAATTATTAGAATTTAGATGTACAACGACTCTACTTTAACAATTCCGTATAAATATTTGTATTCAATGGACGTACTAATCTCCAACAATGGATGTTAGTATTCCACAATCACCAAGTATTCCATATGAGACTAAACTTGGTGTCGAAATGGACCAATATTCCTAGTTGTAATCTTTTGGTTTGTAACATTCTTTTCACCAAATGGAATATATATTTTTCAAACTTTTTTCAAATAAGAAAAGAATTTATATTAGGTTAAGTCCTAATTGATTTTAAAGTCCTAAATATTAGGACTTTCTACATAATTTGAATAAGGAAAGAATTTTAGTTGATTTCACAGTCCAGAATATTAGGAAAATAATGACATGACTATTTGTCTAATGTAAAATCTGTTTTTAAAGGGTAAAAAAGGTGAACGACATTTCACTAAGGGGTTTCGTGCTTTTAAAGAGATATGGTCATAAATGAAGAGATTCGGGACAAGGTAGGGATGGCCTCTGTGGCGGACAACATGCGGGAGATGACACTGAGATGGTTCGGACATGTCCAGAGGAGAGGCATAGATGCGCAGGTGAGGAGGTGTGAGAGGCTGGCGTTGGAGGGCTGGAAGAGAGGTAGAGGAAGGCCGAAGAAGTATTGGGGAGAGGTGATCAGGCAGGATATGACTAGTCTTCGGTAAGAGTTTACGGAGGACATGACCCTAGATAGGAAGATGTGGATGTCGAGGATTAGGGTAGATGGCCAGTAGTAGGATTAGTAGTATCTTCCTTTCTGGCTGGCCCAGTATTATTTCCGTCATTTTCTTGTATTTTATTTTAGCATTCGCATATCTCTTATTCTTAGTTTTTGATTGATACTTGTTATTCTTTCTGCTTTAATTTTCTTGCTATTCTGATGTTGCTTCCGTGTTACCTGAGCCGAGGGTCTATCGGAAACAACCTCTCTACCTGCCAAGGTAGAGGTAAGGTTTGCGTACACTCTACCCTCCCCAGACTCCACTTTGTGGGATTACACTGGATATATTGTTGTTGTTGTTGTATCGTGCTTTTAAATATATACAGATTTTCTGAAGATTGTCCAAACAGGTTCGACGTTTGGTTGAAAGGATTATAGAAATGTTTTGCACAAAGCTTTTCAACTTTTGCAAACTTTGTTTGCAAAGATTTCCGAAAAGAAAGTAAATCACTTTCCAAACTCTGCCAAGAAAAAGTCCACTACCAAGAGTTAAGGTACTAACCCTCAGAATATCAGCTATGCCTTCAGGATAAAACTCCCTGTGCCGGGAAGTTACGGGAATTTGATCACCTTCATCATCCTGTTCAACTTTCTCCGACTCCACCCCACTTCCCTTGTCTGGCAAGAGCATGTCCGTAAATGCCCCCATCTGATGGAGCTTCTTGCAAGCATCCAAGCAAACAGCCTGCATCAAAACTACTTTTAATATGTTGCCATATCAAGATTGTTAATTGAGAACAAAAGGAAACTTTTTTGACCTGCTGGGCAACGCGCATTGAGCTGCATACAGGGCCCTCAAGTTTCTCAAAAGGTGCATTGCAGGGTAGTTGAAGCCTGCATGAATATTCGGTTGGGCAACCTGACTTCTCGTGCCGCTCCATTATAAACTCAGGACGGAGAATCGAGTACCTGGAATGAGACAAAAAACTGTAAACCAATCATCACTAAAATAAATTTCTGAGTAGGCGTATGTATGTAATTTCACCTGTCACTTGGTAATTGGGAGCAATAGAAGTGGATCAGCCCAACAGCAGAATTTAAGCTCACAACAGCTCCAGTGGACTCCACCTGATAAACTGAATCTGTTGGTACCTCCCGAGAGATCGCACCTTTGAGATGACTAATATCAGTCCGCTCAATTGCTTCTTTCCGCAACGTCTCTTCACTATTTCTGGCATTCCTCAGAAATGCTTCATGTGATGAATTATCCCTAAACAATGATTTATTATAACGCTTTAGAATCCATAGAGTGCACAAAGAGGAGGACTATACGTGCTGGAATACATAAAGATAAAGATACCTCTCAACCATCAAAATATAATCTGATCCAGGCTTACGGGCACGGCCCCGAGACTGGATAAACGCCAAAATAGTTTTGGCCAGGTCAAACCTGATGACAACGTTGCATTGCCGGATGTCAAGTCCTTCCTCAGCAACACTAGTGGCAACTAACAAATTAATCTGTCAAAACCATGCAAACGAGAAAGAACGAATTATCAACTATACACGAGCTGCTTTTGGCACACAGCCAAAGATTCTAGAAAAGAAATATTCTAGAGGTTCAGTTGTGTGTAGAGCTGACCACATGAAATTAGGAATTCTCAACAGTAAGATGCAGTGATGAGGGCATAATTTGAATAATCTTTGGCCATCGAAAGACAACTAAAGTTACTTATAGGTATTGTTTCAAAATTCCAACAGAATAAGTTGCAGCAGATAATTCAAAGTATCTCTTGTTTCAGAATTATCTAATCAACTTACAACAACAAGAAGAAATATAAAACAAAACCAACTTTACATTTAAAACTCAACAGTTCATTTTCAGCAAAGATCCAACAAAAAACTCAAGAATAGCAAGGCAGTAAAGTTTTGAAGTAGTAGGCATGTAACACATAAGAGTTGACTCCAACTTGAAAAATGCATAGATAAGTAAAGGCCACTAATCTAAAATATCAGATAGCATATAATTCCAATAATCTACTGCCAATACAAAACAGAGTAAGCATTCTAACTGTTGTTGGTAGGTCACTGATGTAAAACAAATAACAAAGAAATTGAGTCCATAGCTTGGTACTGAGACATACACGGCCATCTCGAAATTTGGCTATTGTGTCCTGCATTTGCCCTGTTCGCATTTCTTGACTATTGTTATGCCCAATTAAACTTGATGAAGTGATAAAACTTAGGGAAGGGAGCTCCTCAAAAACCTGCATGCTTAACAAAACTTGTTACAGCATAGTGCTACGACAAAGTACTTTGCCTGTTAAGAAAATGAAAGCAGCAAAAATGCACCTTTGGAAGAACCAAGGCAGTCACAACGCGTTCAACGAATATTATAGCACGAAAATCCTCAGTATGCTGATATTTGAGAAGTATCTTAATTAATGATTGAACTTTTGGTGTCACTTTCCCATCAGCCACAGCAGCTCCTAGAATCACATCTACATGCTCTCCAACAGATACAACTGCAATAGACATCTCCAATTATGTCAAAGATCACGAGTACATTTTTCTTGGTAAAGGTCTAAACATGAGGAGCATAGACTTCAGACAGAATTCAAGGAACAAAAAGTTCAGCGCAAAAGGATATTGGTCAATATATCTCACTTCAAGAAAAAATAGTACTCCAAGAACTTTTTATATTTGTTACAAACTTATGTTTCTCTTGATGTAAGAGCATATTAAGAGCCTGTTTGGATGGGCTTATAACTTATAAGAAAAAGCCACAAGTTAGGCTTATTTTTGTTACTTTGGCTTAAGAACAAAAGCTTAAAAGCACTTTTTTATCTTACTCAAACACTACAAAAGTGCTTAAAAGCTATTTTGGCTTAAAAGCAGCTAAAATAAGCCAATCCAAACAGGCTCTAAGGCACAAGTGTTACATCTGAGTGAAAGAAATAATCCCTTGATTATTTTCATTAATTGAAAGACTATATATACAAGTTACATATGTCCATAATAGGAGAATCTTATTCCTATTCTACTCCTAAAACCTTATTTTACTTGGACACTAACTATACACTTATGGTAATAGAATTATGATAAGTGTACACTACTATTTACACCATAATATTCCCTAACCTATTACCTAATCACGGTACACAACCGTGGAGCACTAATCCGAGATAATATATACAAAACACGTGATATACATTAAGTGTATATCACGTGTATACAACCTATATTTAACACACACCCGCAGTCATAGCGGACGGTCTTCGAACGCTGAGACTGTCCCTAAAATCTTCAAAAAGGACCGAGGGAAGACCCTTTGTAAAGATGTCGGCAATTTGATATCTTGACGGGACATGGCAGACGCGTACCTGACCACGAGCAACCTTTTCTCGAACAAAATGAATGTCCATCTCGATATGTTTAGTGCTGGTGCTGAACCGGATTACCCGATAGATAGATGGCACTAATATTATCACAATAAACAAAGGTTGCCTTCTGGATGGGACAATGAAGCTCCAAAAGCAAATTACGTAACCAACATGATTCCGAGACCACATTAGCGACCCCTCGATACATGGCCTCTACACTGGATCGGGATAATGTCGACTGACGTTTCGCTGACCATGAGATTAGGTTATTGCCAAGAAACATACGATAGTCAGACTAGACCGTCTGGTGTCCGGACAGCCACCCCAATCAGCATTCGTATACGAGACAAGTGTGGATGTCGAGGAGGGATATAACTGCAAACCATAGTCCAGCGTCCCATGAATATACCGAATGATGTGTTTGAGTGCATTCATGTGCTCAACTCGGGGATCATGCATAAACAAACACACCTACTGAACAGCATACGTAATATCTGGCCTCGTGAATGTAAGATACTGAAGGGCCCCTGCAAGACTGCGATAGCTGGTCGGATCCTCGTATGGTATGCCGGACGCGGCACTAAGCTTGGGCTTAGTATCAACTGGAGTGGAAGTAGACTTACAGGATGACATCTCAGCCCTCTCAATAATCTCAGCTGCATACTTCCTTTGAGACAAGAACAACCCACATGCATGACGAGTGACAGCAATCCCCAAAAAATAACTCAAGGGCCTCAAGTCTTTCATAGCAAACTCAGAGTTGAGCATTGTCATGATAGACTGGCGTAAGGCATCGGAAGAGGCAGTCAAAATAATATCATCCACATATAACAGAATATAGGCCAAGGACGAACCACGATGGTAGATGAACAAGGAATTATCCGACCTGCTGTCGAAACATAGTCGGCCCGTGGAGACTGCTTAAGCCCGTATAAGGACTTCTTCAACAATCAGACATGATGAGGATGTTTGGGATCCCTAAATCCCAAAGGCTGATGCATATAGACTGTTTCCTTGATATCACCATGTATGAAAGCATTCTTTACATCTAACTGATGAATAGGCCATGCTTTCGAAAGAGCCAAGCTAAGCACAGTGTGAATGGTAGCCGGCTTGACCACCGGGCTAAACGTCTCACCACAATCTACTCCAACCTACTGAGTCTTACCATCACTCACAAGCCGCGCCTTATGTCGGACAAATGAACTATCTTAATTTTCCTTATGAGCAAAAATCCACATAGACCTAATAATGTTAATACCGGATGACGGGGTACCAACTCTCACGTCTTATTATCAATTAGAGCATCATATTCATCAGTCATAGCAATTTTTCAATTCGGGTCATTTAAAGCAGACACAGGATTCCGGAGTAAGGGTGATTTAAGAACATTAGAATGTAAATTAAAATGTCTTTTTGGTTTAAAAACACTATGTTGGCTACGAGTGATCGGTCTATGACTCGAGGAAGAATTGGGCGTGGGAATTCACTGGACTCGGGACGAACTGGCCAGCATGCAATGGGCCTGCTGGCCCAACACGGTGAACAGGGACTGGACTAGTTGCGGGAGTGGGCTGGACTGGACCTGAAACAGGCCCAGTGATTATACTGGGTACTGTAGTCCGTGACGGGGCAGTGGGGCCAGCGGGTAGTGGGCCCGCTGGACAATTTTGGGTGTGGGAGACGTCCGAAAAATGGTGAATAATATACGGAGATATACCATCATCCAAAAAATTATACGAACTAGACACGGGAGTACTACCCTTAGCAAATGGGAATTGGGATTCATCAAAAATTACATGGCGATTAATGATGATTTAATTAGAGGATAAATCAAAATATTTGTAACCACGATGATTAGACGGAAAACCCAAAAACACACACGGAGTAGACCGGGCCTGAAGTTTGTTAATTACGGTGGATGGGAATAACGGATAACATAAACACCCAAAAATCCGAAGATGTGATTACGAAGGAGTCTTATTATATAAAATTTGAAAGGGGGAAGAATATGTCAAACCTTTTATAGGAATTATATTAAGGAGATATGTAGCCATTTGTAGAGCATGATGCCAAAAAGATAGGGGTACGGAAGCATGAATTAATAAAGTTCGGACAATGTTATTTATGGAACGAATTTTGCATTCGGCTTTCCCATTTTGTGAAGACATGAGGACAAGAAAAATGAAATTTTATCCCATTATTAGTACAGAAATCCCGAAACACCCCATTGTCATATTCTTTGCCATTATCACACTGAATATTTTTTATTTCTCATTCGAATTGGGTTCTAATGAATGCTCTAAATTTTAAGACGAAAAAACTTTGAGATTTTTTCGCTATCGGAAACGTTCATAAAAACTTAGAATAATCAACCAAAAAGAGAACATAATACCGATGACCCAAAGAACTAAGAACAGAAGACGTCCATAAGTCGCTATGAATAATATCAAATGGCATTAAAGTATGAGAATTTGAGTCTACAAATGGCAACCTAACAATTTTTTCTAAAGAACAAGACTGACAATTTGGAGTACTACTCGTACCCTTACATGAAATAAAATTATTTTTATCTAATGACGACAAAATAGATGATCTCGGATGACCAAGACGAGCATGCCACAAGGAAGGAGAAAGGGCTGCAAATGCGGATGGCAAGGCTTGACTCGATGGACCAGAACTGGGTGTGATAGGATAAAGATATCCCCTACTATCACACCTCATGAGAGAACTCCCCGTCTTGAAATCCTTCACAGAAAAACCAAATGGATCAAATTCAATAAAAACGGCATTGTCAGTAGTGAATTTACTGACAGAGACTAAGTTTTTAATCAATTTAGGGGCATGTAGAGTGTTTTTCAACATGGATGAGGGGGAAATAAGGTTTTATGACCATAACCACGAATTGGAATAGAATTATCATTACCAACAATTATACCGCGAGGGTTGCTCAAATTGAAATAAGACGAGAGCGTACCTGAATCGGATGTCATGTAGGTAGTGGCACCGGTGTCCATATACCAATTTGGGACCGGAGGATTTAAATCAAGCGTGTGCATTGCGGCTTCGATGTCGGTAGACGTGGGTGCCGATGCGTGATGGGCCTGCGGGGCCGAGGCCCAAGTACCCCTGCTTGCTGCCTCGGCCCAGACGACTGGTTGTATGTGATCCAGGCAGAATTGGGCCTGGACTGCTGCTGGGCAGCCCACTGCCAGTGGGGCGAAACTTGACTGGGCCCAAACTACGGTTGTGGGGCCCACTGCCACTGCATAGGGGCCACTGTGGGGCCCAGAACTGCTGCTGCTGCCGCTGCCCACCGCGAGGGCCCCCACCGCCACCACCATTCTGCCGGCTGCCGCTCGTTTTGCCATGCCTGCTTCTTTGAGTGTAAGCATAGAACGAGCCTAATAAAATTGCGGAAGCGGATTGCTTTGCCGAAGAAGCGTTCCAACACCATTATAGGCCTCGGAGAGGCCAGAAACCATTTGGAGGACCAAACGATCATTCGAAACTGGCGCGCCACCGTTGCGAAGTTGGTCCGCCAATTCCTTTAATCTTTTGCAATAACCCAAAACGTTAGGAAAATCTTCCATATTGACGTGGGAGAAATTCTGCTCAAGAGTAACAGCTCTAGAATTTTGATTATCTTGGAATATATCACGCAGTCTATCACAACTCGCATGTGTCGTAGCGTCAGGCTCAATAATCATTTGCAAAAGGTCGGTAGAAATTGTGGAATATATCCACTGGAGGACTGTGGCATCAAGAGTCGTCCACAACTTAGGATCATCATCGCGTTTTGGCACCTCCGTATCCTCGGGAGCCGCGGGAATTATGTGATGGATGACTTGATGCGATCGTGCGTGAATTTTGAACAGTTCGGCCCACATCACATATTGAACATTTTCTATTTCAAGAACAAGAGGGATGTTATTCTTGATGTTAGAAACTGTAAGGGCAGGATGAAACGTGTTCCGGGATGTAAACAAATTGAAATAACAATATGTGATTGAGGGATTTGGGAGAAAAAAAATTTGGGAAGAGGGAGGATCTCGTCTTCACGAAAAACCGAGAGCAAAGGTCTCAAAATTTCAAGGGGGTCGACGGAATATTGGAGGAAGTTAGAGAGAGGATTTTAAAACCTAGACTTCTGATACCACGAAAGAAATAATCTCTTGATTATTTTCATTAATTGAAAGACTATATATACAAGCTACATATGTCCATAATAGGAGAATCATATTCCTATTCTACTCCTAAAACCTTATTCTACTTGAACACTAACTATACACTTATGGTAATACAATTATGGTAAGTGTACAATACTATTTACACCATAATATTCCCTAACCTATTACCTAATCACGGTACACAACCGTGGAGCACTAATCTGAGATGTATATCACGTGTATACAACCTATATTTAACACTGAGGGGCATCAAATATATGCCTGGCATTGTTGTGAAATGTTAAGACGCGAAATGAAGTAAGCACAAAATGAGTACAGAAGGGCATCTATACTTAATATCTAATTGATGGAATATGTTCACTATGATAAAAGATACTCCCTCTATCCCAATTTATGTGACACTCTTCCTTGTAAGTCAATCCCATAAAAAATGACATCTTCCTATATTTAGTAACAATTTAACATTAAAATGTCTATTTTACCCTTAATGAGATGATTTATAGTCACACAAATATCTATGGCTTATTTTAGACCACAAGTTTCACAAGTCTTCCTTTCTTCCTTAAACTTTGTGCCCGGTCAAATACCATCACATAAATTGGGACGGAGGGAGTAATAATTCTACTAGAAATAGGATGACATTTCAAAAACGTCTTTCCTGGACATTGCACTCCTATACTTCTTTTCCTTCTCTTTTAGATAAGATAAAATTCGATTAACAAACTACAGCACCACGAAGGTACTTTAAGTTGACAAAAGTATCTGTGGAATTCACTCCTATTATAAGGAGAATTCCAGCACATTTCTCATAATCATTTACACCAAAAGACAAAGATAAGGCATTTTAGAAAGTATTAGAGTTCCTTCCAACCAAATTGTCCAAAATATACATAAAGATAGACCTCCATATATTGCTTTGACTCTTTATTTCTTGTCGTGTAATCTGTCTACTGCAGCTTCCAGAGTCCAATACTTGAATTTGTATATTTTTTCTGATGCATGTCTGATTTGTTTATTTTTAGACCTAGTGATGTTGGGCAATGCATTCAGGTCTTACAGCTAATGTATGTTAAAACTAACACTCTATAACTGGAGTGCATATGAATAGGAGTAACTATAAGATTAGTTGACATCCAGCATCAGAAATACCCATCCCAGTATCTATATATATATCCAAAAGAACAAGAAATAGCTATTTACTCTCCACAGGAACTTTAATTCATTCAAACACTCTTCCATTCCTTTCTCTCCATATCAACCAAAAAAGAACAAGGAGGAGCAAGAAGTTCTGACGTCCAATCTCTTCATCATCCACTGATATGCGCTTCTGTCACAAGCTAGGGAGCAGTCAGAAGATATCAAACATGGCCTACACCAAGGATCAAGTTTTATGACAAAGGTTTAAAAGAACAGACGCACGGTCTGCGTCTCTCCTATCCTTCTAGCATAGGCAGCACCAACTAACTTTTATCATCCTGCTGCATACCACGCAAAGAAGATCAGTTGTTCAAGTTTCCCCTTTTAGTTTTTTACTTTTTTGACAAGTCTCTTCCTCGCATCAATCTCCACACTAGCCTCGACTCACCAGTAAATAAATAGTCATAATACAACTTAATAAAGAAAGTGTTGAATGAAATCACCATAAATATGACACTTCCCCAAAATTAGTATGACAGTACATCTGCTGAAAGTTCCTCAAATGTCATCTTATTCCCAATATTTTTCTTTTAATAAAGTAATAAGATTATTAATGAAGGGCATAAATACCCATACACAAGAAGTATACTAAAAAGTAGAGAAGCCTCACAAAAATATGGTTTTCTACGAATGACACCCAATATTATATGCCATTTCATTTCCAATCTTGCATGACACCCGTGAAAGATAAATCCATGTCGCATGGTACTGTGGCTTCCCTATTACGGTGTGACCAGAAATAAACAAGAGGACATCCAACGGAAAAGAACGGATTTCACCGTCATTCTTCAATGTGAAACAAGTAGGCATTCAGAAATGATTTGGTTGAAGTTTGAAAAATAAAGAGTATTTGAAATCGAAAAAGGGATTCGAAGTGGGTTATGTTTTGACATGAAATTCACTTTAAAATATTGAATTTTTGTGAGCTAAGAACATTAATTCACTTGAAATACTCCTCAAACTTTTTTCTTTTGATTGTCCACTCCTCAAACTTGTCCTTTAAACTTCAAATTCTCTATTTCAAGTTTGAAGTTGAAATGATGGATCAAATTATTAAACAGACTTTATTCAAATATTTGGAATAATATCTGTTGAGTTCAATAAGTGGTCCTTGGGCAATCCTCCTCCCTTTGAGCTAGCTTTTGGGGTTGAATTAGGCCTAAAATCCATTCTTTACATGGTACCAGAGCCAAGCTCATACCAGTTCTTTGTTTCTGATGTTGGCTCCCTGTCTTATATTGTCTACACTCAAGATGTCCAGTCCTGGACGTGCGGGGGGTGTCGAGTTTTTCCAGGTGGGCTAAGTGATTCTTGGTCTCCTTATATGGCTTAGGCAATCGTCCTCTCAGCTTTTGGGAATGAGTTATCCCCAAAATCCATTCTTTACAATATCTATGAGCGAGCCTTCACAATACCTCATATATGTGAGGTCGTGACCTCCTAAAGGAACTACCCATAATTTTCCTAGAATCACCTTCCTCCATAATGTTTTCTCTTGGAGAAGGAATCTCTATAGCCACCTCTCAAATGGTGTTATCCGAGAACAATTAGCTAATCTCGATTTATGAATAATTATAGAGAATTCATTGGTAGAATGGGAAGAATTGGGGGAAGAAGAGCACACAGGGAATGAATGGGAAGTTCGAAAAGTTGGAAGAGCCTATTGTAATGTCTTTCATAATATGTTCTACCCCAAGAAATTCTCTAATTAGCTTATCAATTTCTCTTACTAATTGAAGTTAGAAATAGTAAACAAAGACATGAAGCACATATCTTATACTAGAGAGTGTCCACTATTAAGGAGACTTTTCTTTTTTAAACAATACATCCTTTGTCCCATTTTATGTGACATACTACCTTTTTTATAGTCTGTCCAAAAAATGACACCTTTCTCTATTAGCAAAACCATTTAAAATTTAACATCCCAAATTACCCACAAGACTTATCTGGACCCACTTGATATAAAAGTTCATTCTTTTACTAGGAGAGAGAAAATGAAAAGACATGTGGAACTCTCACATTCACACATTAGTATGTAGTTGAGTGTTGTCTAGCTTACCCTTCCATACTAGTAGTTGTAGTATTACTCTTGTAGTTTCTTGTTATTTGATTTCTGTTACTATTTATTGTTTCTTGTACTTTGATTATCGTATTATTTTGTTGTAGTTATTGTTCCTCTTAAGAATGTTTTGTCATGCTTTCTTAGTATTTTGCCATGGCTCCTTCACTCCCGTTATTTTCTTTTTTCAAATTGCTTTAAAATGCTTTTCCCTGAGTCGAGGGTCTATCGAAAACATCTCTACCTTCCAAGGTAGGGTAAGGTTTGTGTACACACTACCCTTCCCAAACCCCACTTATGGGATTACACTAGTATGTTGTTGTTGTGTTGTCCGGTCAAACACCTTCACATAAAATGGGATCTTCTCTCGATCTTCTAAATCGCATGATTCTAAAGCTCAATATCCTTTAACTTCCCTCCCCAAGAGAATTCCAAACTTCCCTCCCCAAGGGAATTCCAAATATTTCAGAAGATGGTCCATCTTGCAACCATTTGTCGTGGCAAGCTCACGAGGATTCCGCACTCAATTGAAATTAATTTTGCTTTATTCATGTTGGTGTGTAGTCCGAAGTCCAATCTGACTAAGAATCAAATATATGTTCTCCGCATTCACAAAATTCAACGTATGAGTTGTAAACAATTATTGTACTAAGGATACATAATTAAACTAAATGGGATGATTCTAAAGCTCGATATCCTTGAACTTCCCTCCCCAAGGGAATTCCAAATATTTCAGAAGATGGTCCATCTTGCAACCATTTGTCGTGGCAAGCTAACGAGGATTCTCAAATATATGTTCTCCGCATTGACAAAATTCAACGTATGAGTTGTAAACAATTATTGTACTATGGACACATCATTAAACTAAATGTAAAGGTGCTTACCGTGACTTTCAAGAAGCTCGCCCTCCTCCATCTCGCCAGGCCTATCACTATCCGGATTGTCACCTTTATCCATCTCACCATTCAAGTTACTTTCTGCAACGGCTCCCTCCGATAACTGGCATTGCAAGAGAGAGACAACCTTATCCAGGTAGGATTCTTGGAACTTGACATCAAGCTGGTAGCTTGCTCTTTCATCATTTTGTAAAGCTGTCAGAAAAGAACGTGCTACCTACAACATAAAAGGGGCTTCAGGAGACGCTGCATGCAAGAACATCACATTTACAAATTCTGTGGTAACATCTGCTACCTTATAGGCACACCACTGTCCCAGTTCACCAAGAGCATAGTTGATAGCCCTCAACTTTTGAATTAAATTAGCAGCCCCATCACTTTCAGTTCTTTCAGATACACCATACACTTGGCGCAGCTCATCTCTAGCTCCAGCATCACGAGCGCCCATAAATTGCCATTTACTTCTTCTGGTACTTGCCTGAGCAGCTTCTTCAACTGCTAATTCCATTTGTTTTACTTGTTCGTGAAGGGACCACAAACTAGCAGCTTTATCATAATCCACTACTACTTCTGACGGCATTGGCACATGTTTCTCCAGCTCCTTGCGGTCCTTTATGGTAAAGACGACAGAATCTAATTTGGTCTCCAAATTACGAATCTTAATTGCACAATCAACTTGGCTTGAAACACCTACATCAACCGAGACATTACAGGTTTATAAAATGCAGTAGCTAACTGGCAATAAGAAAACAGAGGAAAACAGCAGAAATAACATGAATAAAGCCAAGTTTAAGATTTAATACAAATAGGGAAGAGGAAGCTTCATTCAAAAGGCCATACTTTCAACAGAATCAATGCAACCCGGAAAAACAGAAATAAAAGAAAGGGCAGCCCGGTGCACTAAGCTCCCGCTATGCGCGGGGTCCGGGGAAGGGCCGGACCACAAGGGTCTATTGCCAGAAAAACAGAAATAGAAAAGGAAAAAATGACCAAGCCGAGTTTGAGATTTAGACAAAGAAGTGAAGAGGAAACTTCATCTGCAAAGCTATAACTTTCAACAAAAAAAAAATTCAAACCGTATTAGGGAAAAGAAAGACTACCCTTCAAGTTAACAGGTGAAGCAGTCATGCCAAAAACAGATGGCCTTTTCTCCTTTTGTGTTGTATGATAAAACTCAGACATTACTAAAGAATATGGATGCTTCTTCACAGCATGATGGCATTCATCCATAATAAGGAGATTAATTGCTTCCATTTTGATTATACTGTGCCTTAAGATGTTCAAAAGAATCTGAGCCGTCATAACCAGGACCTGCAATAGACAGAAGTACTCGAGTGAGAAGGAATGGAAAGTTCAACCATCAACCAACTCCCACAACTTAGTGATGTGACAGTTATTCTCCATCTTGTTTCGTACACAGAGGTTAATGAGCAACCTGAAAATGAGATCACACTGATGCATGCAGCAAACAACTCTAGATATTTGTTCAACTTTTGGTGCAAAGACTAAAGAGAAGATACCTCTTTGCATGGATGAATAGGCTCGATAGAAGAATGAGATTACACCAACATCCATATTGTTATATAATATTGACACTATCTTGATGTATTATTAGTCAACAGAAGTTCTATCAGAAGAAAAATTCTAGCTAGATTTCTAGCTGAAAACAAGAACTGGGACAAAATTGAAGCAATTGTGATCCATCTGAAGGTTGGAACATAGATCAAGAATACAAATAGCAGATCAGCCTTCCGGTAACACAACTACGACTTGTGGTGATGGAGAAAGAGAAGACAGCCCTATTGGGATTCAGAAACACTGTTCATTTTACACTAGTACAAATTACATTTTTTTCAAGAAAAAAAAAAGAGAGAGTGACTATGAAGTACAATCCAGATTACTTTAGTGCATTGTTCTTTTCTTTTCTTTTTTCTGTAAGGACTTTGGTGCATTATTTCTTCAGCAAGTGAACTAATAAGTTTGAATTCCACCACCCTTTGTATGTGTATCCCTCCATTCCAATTTTAAGTACTCACGGATATCAAGAAACAAAATTTGCTAAGTCATTGTTACATAAAATGCAAATTTGAAGACGTATCATCTCCACTACCTGCAGTCTCTCTAGTATCACTGAGATTATCAAGTTACGGACGATTGAGGATGCACCGAATAAGGGACAATTTTGTCTATGCATAGTAGGTTGATAAAGGGAAGGACCAACACTCCTTATGGTGTTGGCCTTTGAAGAACATCAGCATGTTAAATTTTGGAATGGTAAATGGCTTAAAAGTACACCACTGATGGACACTTTCCCTGAAATGCATCAGATTTCCCTCAACATGGATTCCGGTGTTGCTCAAAATAGAGGAAATGGCACCCCGTGCCCACATTTCAGAAGGAATCTTCAGGATTGGGAGGTCAATGATCTACTAGCTATGCTGAGCTACCTAGAAGGCCACAACATAGATGATCAGCAGTCAAACAGACTCACTTGGGAAAGCTCTAAAGGGGGCAAATACAAAGTCAAAGATGATTACAAACCCTACTGTTCCCAGAATGGCATGATAGCTAATTGTCCTCGGAAGCACATTTGGAGAACTAATGTGCCTACCAAAGTTACTTGCTTCCCTTGGACAGCTCTACATGGGGTCTGTCTCACTCGAGACAACTTAAGCAAAAGGAACATTACACTAGTAAGCAGATGCAACATATGTGCAAACAGAATTTAGAATTAACATAGCACAATTATCCCATGAGGGGGGAGGGGAAGTTAATGAGGTATTTATCCTGTATATAAGGGGATGAAATATGGAAGAAGTTGATCAATGCTATTTATGGTAATAAGGATGAGTGGAGACCTTCTCATTTATACAAGAATGCTAGGGGAGGCATATGGAAATGTATTAGTAAATTATGGGAAGAATTTCTAGAATATACTAAATTAGAAGTTGGGAATGGGCAGAGAATCAAGTTTTGGACAGATTTATGGATAGGGGAGGAAAGCTTGAAGTCTAAATACACTAATCTGATCAATTGCTCTATAAACAAGGCTGGAACTATTGCGGATTTTTATTCAGATTCAGGATGGCAAATTGAACTTGGAAGAAACTTGAATGATTGGGAGAATGAAGATTACTGTCCGCTACTTCAACAGTTAAATTCAGTCTCTATTGATCAGGGAAAGGTTGATGCACTAATCTGGGCAGGTGCTGAAGGGAAAAAGTTCAGTAAAAAGTTGCTATGATTTGTTAATAAATAAGTCAACTGTTGAAGTTGCTAATTGGCCTGGAGGATGATTTGGAAGACAAAAGCTCCAGTAAAGGTAGCATGCTTTGGTTGGATAGCAACTTGGGAGGCATGTTCGCCTCAGGATAATTTGCAGTAAAGAGATTTTAGCTTACGCAATAGATGCTATCTATGTGAAGGAGCCCAGGAAACAGTGAATCATCTCTTCCTGCACTGCAGAGTATTTAGACAGTGTTGGGATCTATTTTTAAGCTTGTGCAGCATATCCTAGGTGATGCGACAGACTGTGAGGAGCTTGTTGGAAGAGTGGCAATCCCTAAAGGTACCCTGAAAGCTGAAGCAAATATGGAGGACCATCCCTAAGTCTTGTTTTTTGTCCCGGGATGTTTCCTGTAACGTTCTGTACCATCTTGGTACCTTGATAATAAACTTTTACCTTATCAAAAAAAACGTCGGCCCAACCTTGTATCAAAAATGTTGGAATATTAATGTATATAGTGTTCCATAGGGAAAAAGATTGTAATGTATTGTCTATAAATAAATGTAATAATGTAGTTTACGCAGCTTAATAATATTTCCCAAGATTTCATTTCTCATTACACAGAGCTTAAGTGAGAAAGTTTGTTGTGCAACATACCAACAACGTTCGGGAAGAAGATTCATCACCGTGCAATTTTCTCGGTGACTGTTAAGGTCTGTCAGTGTCAACTTTGTCTTTTGGCGGTGTTGTGCAGAAACCAACACACCACAAGTCTCTCAGGCTCCCAGAACCGACCAGAAAATTCCACCTCACATGCCGGCCAGAGGTGCGACTTATCGGCGGAGATCATTTGTCCGTCTTTTTTTATCCATGGTTGTTGTCCGGCCATTGGCCTCTTTATCAGTTGAACATTAAGAATGTTTTTCTCCACAGTGATTTGAGGAAGAAGTTTATATGAAGATGTGGCGAAATGAGATTAAAGATTTTGACTAAGATTGATTTTGACCAAGTATTTTGGGGTAGATTATTTCATATTTCTATTTCTGTCTAGTCTTTAAGTTTCAGTATTTACTAGGGCTGGCCAGTGGGCCGGGACAGCCCGACCCCGACCCGAGCCCGTCCCCGGTCCCGCCCCGACCCCGCCAAAAAAAAAAATACAAAAAATAACGGGGGCGGGACTCGAACTCGGGACGGGACGATGTCTCGTCCCGCGAGACCCGAGCCCGCCCCAGGCCCCGACCCCGCCCTTTTCCCCCCTTTGCAAAAATGGCCGTTGCACCAACGGCCATTTTAGATATAATGGCTTAATAACGCCATTTTAGGCCCCCTCCCCAACCCCCTACCCCTTAATATTTATTTTTAACCCATAAGTTATTATATTTACACTTTAACCCAATTTTTCAACTATAAATAACTCATTTTCTCTTCATCTTTCTCACAAATCTTCCTACAATCTCTCTAATTTCTCAATATATCTCTCTACAAGTCTACATTGTTTGCTAAATATTCAATTTTATTTATTCATTTGGGAATTGGTAGTGAAGTTGGCAACTAGCTTGAGGATCTTCCATCGAGCAAAGTTTCAATTTTCAACCTCTCGATTACACGTCGACGTTACGTCGGCGTTTGGTACATTTGTTCCTTCATTAAATTATTATTGTCTGTTTATTTAGTAAGTGCTCATCCAGCTAGGTATGCCCAATACCAGGCTTCAAAACCGGGTGCGCAAACGCCCGCTCCATCGGGACAAGGTTCACATACCGACATCGTCTCCTGACCAAGTCTGGTCAAATTAACCCTATGACGGGGGGAATTGTAGACTCTAAATACAATAAACATAGAGATAGGGAAGCAATATCAAAATTAGTTGTTGTGGAGGGTTTGCCTTTTTCATTTCCTTCATCTCCCGGTTTTATTCATTACATTAGAGATATATATAATCCTGCTTTTAACGGTTTTCCTAGATCAACTGTTAAGAGAGATGTATTTAAATTCGCGCATGAATATCAACAATATTTACGTTTTCATTATATCATTTTAATGGCAAAGTATCCATCACGTCGATATAGGTCGTAGTACTAACGCCATGATTATTTAACTCAGAACTTGTCATTGGATAGATTATAAATGGTCTATGCAAAAACGTATTTTAACGTATAGATATATAGATGATAGGCACACTGGTACTTTTATTGCAGAAAATATTTATCAAGTGTGCGATTATTACGGAATTACCGATAAAATTATGACTATTACATTAGATAACGCTTCTAATAACAATTACGCAATTACAATTTTAAAAAATAGTTTAACTCCATCTTTTCCAGACCATTTTCATATAAAATGTGTGTGTCATATATATAACTTAATTGTAAAGGATGGTCTATCACTTTTTGAAGACATTTTTAGTAAAATACAATTTGCTATAAGGCAGCTATTAAAAAAATGTTTCTCAAAATAAAAAAATATTTTATTCGTATTCCCTCTATTTATATTATTGGTTCTGTATTAAATCCTACTATTAAAATAGACGGTACTAAATCACTAATTGAAACTATTTACGATTGTATAGAAGTACTACCACCTCCAAGTCCCAAAAATCTAAATCACCCACCACCTATTGAACAAACTAAAGAAGAAGTATTGTCTAGCGTAGAACACCAATGCAAAAATATATATAGATTTTATCAACAAGAAAATGCTAGTAACTTACCAGCTTCCATATCATCTTCTTCATCTTCAACACAACCTCACAAAAGACATGCTGTTTCTGCGGCTAGTATTGAAAGCCTCAGAAATAGAATGTCTTGATCGTACCTCTACTACTAACCAAATTAGCGAGTTGGATATTTTTGTTTTGCAGGTTCTGCGTCAGTATCAAGAAGTTATCAATGAAGATGGACATGAAGACTTGTCAAATACTAGAGGGGAATGAGAAGACCTTTCCGACACTTTCATTGATGGCTCGAGATGTTTTGAACATTCAAGTGTCGCCAATCAAGCTGCCTGAAAGCGCTTTTTCTCGCAGCAGATATCAAATAGGAGACCACAGACACTCATTAGCCGGAGACGCTTGGAAATTACGTTATTCGTGAGATTGGATACGAGCGGAGCGAGAAGGTGCGGTCAACCTGAGATCAACGAAGAAGATGATGAAAACTACAACGAAATCTTAACCGAAGGTAGTGGAAGCGACGTGGATCAATTTGACCAACAAATACCAATTCCAACCGAAGAACCACATGAAATCATCAAGCAATTAGAATATGTTTTTTTGAGAATGTAATTTTTAATTGTAATTTTATTATGTAATTTGCAACTTTTGGACAACATCACAAAGTTGCAATTTAGATTTTAGACGATTGTATTTGTATTACAAAAATCATATGTCTATTAAATAATATAAGAGGCACAAAAACAAATTTGGGATGTTTTTATTACACTATCTTGTTTTGTTTATTGAGTTTTTTTTATACATATGTTATTTTTTTTTTTTTAAATGAAAACCCGCCGGACCCCGCCCGAGCGACCGACCGAGCCCGCTTCGACCCGAGCCCGACGGATCGGGATCGGATCGGGATCGGGATCAGATCGACTTGCTCCATCCCGCCAGACCGACCGACCCCCGCTGCATCTACCCGCTGCAGAGCCCACTGGCCACTCTTAGTATTTACTTTTTAACCCCGGAGGTCCTTTGTTGCCGTTAGGGTTAGTACAAGCGTTGTTCTTTTTTAATTGGTTGCCAGGTGGCTCAGCTACCGTATTTAGCTATGGGTACTGTAGATGGAAATACACCACGAATGAAAAACCAATTTCTCTTTTAATCCTTTGCCTGTTATTTTCTTTTTTTCTGTAGCCTATTTCCCTATATTTGGTCCCTATCTAAGCTAACCTTGAGAAAAACATTACTAGTAAGGGTTTGCCAATGGAGAAATTATGCCATGTAAATTCATGAGGCCAAAAGTTAATTGGGAAATGTAGGGTGAGGATTTTCTTTTTGATATGAGGATACTGGAAGTTGGGGGCTGAGACATGGTCCTAGGAATGGACTGGACTGACACAGTTGCGCCTATTTTGTTGAACAATCGACCTCACAGCATTTCTTTCTTACGGAATGATAAATGGGTTACCCTTGTGGGCTGTCAAAATAGGTAAACCGTAGTTGTCCTGAATGATAAGTAACAACACAAGTTCAGAAACATTGGGGGGGGGGGGGGATGTAATTGGTTGGCGCAAACTTTTTGGATAGATTCCCTTGACCATAACAATATTAATAATCCAGCCCAAATGGACTTATTGATAACCGAATATGAAGTCGTGTTTAAAGAGCCCAAAAGTTTACATCCCGCTTGTTTTTGTGATCATTCAATTGAATTAATTCCCGGTGCAAAGCCTGTTAATCAATGACCTTATCGATACTATCATGAACAAAAGGATGCTATCGAAAAGATTATTCAAGAAATGCTTGAGGCTAAAACAATCTCGACAAGTTCTTCTCCTTTTGCATCTCCAGTGATCTTAGTCAAGGAGGACATGTCGTGGAGGTTATGCGTCGATTACAGGAAACTTAATGATGTCACTATCAAAAATAAGTACCCAATTCCGATCGTTGAAGATTTGTTGGACGAACTTAATCGGACTTACTTTGATTCAAAGTTAGACCTACGCTCGGGTTATCACCAAATTCGAATGAAGGCCGGAGATGAACCCAAGACTGCTTTTAAAATGCATCACGGGCTTTGGGAATTCAAAGTTATGACTTTTGGGCTTACGAACGCACCTGCCACGTTCCAAGCCTTAATGCATCACATTTTTGGTCCACACTTGCACAAATTTGTGCTATTTTTTTTTTATGACATCCTTGTTTATAGCAAGTCATTGGAAGAACATTTAGTGCACTTGCGGGCAGTTTTTAAACTACTGATTGTTCACCAGTTGTTTGCAAAGCTTTCTAAATGCAGTTTTGGTCAGAAACAAGTTGAGTATTTGGGCCATGTTATTTCAGGCGAGGGGGTGAGCACTGACGCAGCTAAGATTGAAGCAATGGTTAATTGGCCCCAACCAACTTGCTTGAAGGGCTTGCGTGGGTTCTTAGGACTTACTGGTTACTATCGGCGTTTTATTAAAAATTACGCCTTAATCAGTAAACCTTTGACGTTGCTGCTCAAGAAAGGAGGATTTGCATAGAATGAAGGTGCTTCCCAAGCCTTTGAAGAATTAAAACAAGCCATGGTGAAAGCTCCGGTGCTTGTGCTACCAGATTGCACAATTCCTTTCATTGTTGAGGTGGATGCTAGTGGAATTGGTGTTGGTGCCGTACTTGTGCAAACCAATAGGCCCATAGCTTTTATGAGTCAAGCTCTTAGCCCTAAGCACTTGGGCCTATCCACTTATGAAAAGGAACTCATCGCCCTTCTCTTGGCAGTTAAAAATGGCGGTATTACCTTCAATCAAATCATTTTATTATTCGAACAGATCATTTCAGCTTGAAGTTCTTAAGGGAGCAAAGGGTTACCACTTCTTTACAACACGAGGGCATTACAAAATTGATGGGCCTCGGTTATGAGATTCATTACAGGAAGGGAAAAGAAAACTTGGTGGCGGATGCCTTGTCTAGAAAAATGGAGGGGGATAAGGCTAATGAACAAGAAGCTACATGCTTGGGTCTAACAGTCATACAACCAAAATGGGCTTCGGAAGTGATGGACAGCTATCTGGACGACTCAAAAGCCCAAGATCTCATTGCTAAGCTTAGTATTGACCCAAATGCAAGTCCCGGTATATATCTGCAAAATGGATTACTCCATTTTAATGGTCGAGTTTGAATTGGTTCTAAAGGGGATCTCAGAAACAAAGTGGTCCAGAATATGCATAGTACAGCTTGGGGTGGTCATTCAGGCATTCATGCGACTTATCAGAGGATTAAGTCCATTTTTTATTGGCCTAATATGATCAATGATGTTAAGGAAATGGTAAAAGGGTGCAAGAATTGTCAACGAAACAAAGATGAAAGTGTGGCTTATCCCGGCTTATTGCAGCCTTTACCCATTCCCAACAAGGCGTGGGAACATATTTTCATGGATTTCATCGAAGGGTTGCCTAAGTCACAAGGGCGGGATGCTATTTTGGTAACTGTGGATCGTTACACTAAGTATGGGCATTTCTTGGCCTTGGCTCATCCTTATAATGCTGCTCAGATTTCCCAAATCTTTCTTGACAATAATGTCAAGTTACATGGAGTACCCTGCTCCATTGTTTCTGACCGTGACCCGGTTTTTGTGAGTTTGTTTTGGCAGGAATTATTCAAGAACTTACACGTACAGCTGAAGTTAAGCTCTTCATACCATCCCCAAACGGATAGTCAAATGGAAAGATTAAATCGCTGCTTGGAGAGTTACCTGAGGTGTATGACTGGCCATAAACCTAAAGATTGGGCTAAGTGGTTGTCGATGGCTGAATTTTGGTATAATTCGAACTTCGAGTCGTCCATTGGCATGACTCCCTTTAAGGCTCTCTATGGGTACGACCCTCCTCAGCCAACATTCGAGTTAGCCCAAGCAAAGCTGGAAGCGGTTGATCAATTGTCGAGGGAAAGACAACTCATCAGCAAAGAATTGAAAGAAAACCTGATCAAAGCCCAGAATCGCATGAAACAATATGCGGACAGCAAAAGGAGCGAGCGAACCTTTGAAATTGGGGACTTGGTATTCATCAAATTGCAGCCATATTGTCAAACTTCTGTGGAGGTGCGGAAGAATCTGAAACTTGCTTCCAAGTTTTTCGGGCCTTATCCAGTGGTGAAGATCGGAGCAATGGCATGCCAACTCCAGCTACGAACGAGAACTCACCCGGTGTTCCATGTGTCACAACTGAAGAAAAAGTTGGGGGCAAAGGACTTTCCGGTGAAAGAACCATCCTTGACCACTAATGATGGTCAACTCATAGCAGAACCAGTGGTCGTGCTTGATCGACGTACAGTGAAGAGGAGGAACAAGGCGGTGACCCAAGTTTTGGTTCAATGGGCTAATTTACCCCCCGAAGAGGCGACATGGGAAGACCACTCTTTTCTCACTTCGCAATTTCCAGAATTCGAACCTTGATTATCAAGGTTCTTTGAAGGGGAAAGGAATGTGGCGAAATGAGATTAAAGATTTTGACCAAGTATTTTGGGGTAGATTATTTCATATTTCTATTCCTGTCTATGTGAGTCTTTAAGTTTCAGTATTAACTTTTTAACCCCAGAGGTCCTGTAGTTGTTTAGTTGAGGTCCTTGTTGATTGGGTCTAGAATAAGTGGACAAGTGTCCTTTGTTGCCGTTAGGGCTAGTACAAGTGTTGTTCTTTTTTAATTGGTTGTCAGGTGGCTCAACTACCGTATTTAGCTATGGGTGCTGTAGATGGAAATACACTACGAATGAAAAACCAATTTCTCTTTTAGCCTTTGCCTGTCATTTTCTTTTTTATCTGTTTTTCAGTAGCTTATTTCGCTACAGAAGCAACCACCTTCTTTTGTTGCTCAGGGAACAATCTCCTTAAGCCTAGTTTGGGAAGTTCAGTACAATAATTTAGGAGCTCGGCATGACTAGACCTTATCACTTTATGTTTTATCGCCATTCTGCTCCTGAACGCTGCTGGTAACGATATCGTTAAAGTTGACACTGACAGACCTTAACAATCATCGAGAAAACACAAAGTGATCAGCTTCACAGAAAAAGTTGCACTGATTCTGCTCCCGAAGATTCATCCTAATCATTACCGATGATAAAGATATCATCAACATAAACCACCAAATAAATACACTGATTGGATTGATAAGTTGAATTATCTCACGATGACTAGACCTGACATTTCTTTTCTTGTGAGTGTTGTAAGTCAGTTTATGGATTCTCTCTGTGCTAGTCATGGGGATGCAGTTGTCCGCATTCTATGATATATAAAGTAGGCTATATGCAAAGGACTATAGTTCAAGGATCGAGGCCATATATAAAGTAGGCTATAGGCAAAGGACTATAGTTCAAGGATCGAGGCCATGAGCAGTTCTTTCGATATACAGGCGCGGATCAGGCGATAGACGTTCTACAACTGGATATTGTGTTTTAGTAGGAGGTAATTTAGCGTCCAAGAGTGAAAAGCATAATGTGGTTGCTCGATCTAGTGCACATGCAGAATATCGAGCAATGGTTGTAGCAACTTGTGAGTTAGTTGGGATCAAACAATTGCTTAGAGAATTAAAATTTGGAGAAATCAATCAAATGAAACTTGTGTGTGATAATCAAACCGCCCTTCATATTGCATCAAATATGATATTTCATGAGAGGACTAAGCACATTGAGATGACTGTCACTTTATCAGAGAAAACATACTTTTTTATAAGGCCAATCAGAGAAAACATACTCTGAGGTGATATTGTTACAAAATTTGTGAAGTCAAGTGATCTGCTTGTAGATATCTTCAACAAGTCACTCAGTGGTCCTAGTATTAGTTACATCTGCAACAAGCTCGGTACATTTGACTTATATGCACCAGCTTGAGGGAGTGTTAGAATATTAACAAATATGGTGTCTCACATGGAAAAGGATTGTATTGTACTATTTATAAATAGGGATCAGTGTAATGTACTTTACGCATCTTAATAATATTTCCCGAGACTTTATTTCTCACAAAAAATACGTCATGTTTTTCAATTTTTACCCAAAATGACCCATTCTGATATATTTTGCAAAAACAAGTTTTACATGTTAGCCTATAATGAAGAAGTCGTCGGGACAACAACTTATACTCTTTTTCTTCTCTTCCGTTTACCTTCAGAGTAGTCGCCCAACCATCCGCCATTGTTGTCGGACTTTTGTGCCTCAAACTCCATTCAACCATCCTCATCATTTTTCCATCGCACCACCAGAAACAAGACCCACCTTCTTTCCTTAAGATTTTCATACCCGTCTCAATCTTCACACTTGTGAACCCTCTCGTGTATCCTCTTCTCTCTCGTTCTATCTTTCTCTATCATACATTAATTGACCATATTTTTATGATATATTGTTTAAATTATTTTCACCCTTCCTTTGAATCCAAGTTTCGTAGTTATTTGAATGCTCTTTTGTTTAAAGAATTATTCTTTATGTATACTTTATATGTACATTTGTAATTAGCTCATTAGACACATTGGAATCACTTAGTTGACTTGTGGAAAATTATTTCTACAAGTAATAGACCTTTATTAGATGTAGAGATTTTCTAAGAGCCAAAACGAAAGACTAGAAAATATCTTGTGGGGCTAGTATATAATTTGTGAGTCTTATAATTGTTCTCTACACATTCTAGAATAAGGTGGTTTATGGTGCAAGTTTGAAGAATATTCCTAACCTTTGGATCTTGAAGCTAATTTTTTATCTCTGGATGATTAAGAGAAAAAAATTTCTTATCATTCTTTTTTTTTGAACTGATGCTATTAAATTTTTCTTAGCGTTCTTTGGTAGTTATTCACGTAGGCAGCCCCCACTTCTCAAAAGTCACTTTCTTCTTTTTTCTTTACCAAACCCTCCATTGAAGAAGAGTCAACTCATTTTTGCTATAATAAAAGAACCATACTATATCAGCATGCCTCTCGAAACAAAATGGATTTAAAGAAAGGGTGATAATATCTAAATTATCCATAATAAAAATATGGTATCCCCCTCAAATCTCAAATCTATTTTTTATTTGGTCCAAGCAACCTCTGATTCAACTTTGGTGACATCTCAAGGCTCCGATTTTATTCGCCAATGTCACTTCTTGCTACGGCGAAACCCCTTGTGTTGACATCTCAAAGCTATGAGCTTCTAAGATTTTTACCAGTTGACAAAGGTATTTTGTTGTTCCTAAAAAGATTTTTCCATGTGTATGTGGTGAAGATTGGAGAAAATGAAAGTGATGGATAGTGGTGTCTCGGTGGAGATACAATGGTGTGTATACAATGTATAATAATGTACAAGAGGTGTATTACACCAGTATACGATGCTATACATTATATATACACTATTTATACATTGATTATACACCTTTATACACTCTCTATAATCTATACACCAGGATGTGAAAGTCTATCGGGGGGGTCATACGTCAAGCAAAGAGATGTTGCTCAAAGATTAGGTGATGCTTGGAAGAAATTAATCTTCTTATGTTTGTGTTTTAGTTTCATTTTGTTCCAAGTATGGGAAGTTCTTTCTTTTAATACTGGAAGATTTTCCTTTTATTGGAGGAAGTAATTGTGTTGTTGATTAGGAGGGACAAAGCCCCTAACGTTCACTGGTCTTCAATTTTCTTCTTTTTTTTTGATAGACAGGAAAAGAAAAAGATCAAGTTTTCGGTTTTTTGTACTGGATTTCGCTGGCTGTTTTCTTCTTTCCTTACCTTTTGCTTTACGGATGAAATGAAAAGTGGGCCAGGCGGGTGATACAAAAATTTGGCTAAGCGGTTATGAATAGTTTCAGCTGGATGGATATTTTTGAAAGTTCCCCAAAGTTATTCCATGGATAAATTGATGATATTGACCTTTTTCCTATTTCTATCTATCCCCCTTCTCCCACCTCAACAACTTTTATTGGAATGAGAAAGATATATTGTTTAACATAAAAACTGTAAACAAACAGATTATGAAACTGTTAAAAAGTAAAATAGAATCAAAGAAATTTCAAAGAAATTTCAAAGCAATTACCCAAAAAAAAGAATATAAAAAATAACAAGAACATTTGATCATCCATTACTTAATGCTTCCAAGTGGTAAAAAAAAAAGGTATGACAAGGTCGATAAGAATATAATGAAATTCAGCAAACACAGGTTTTCACAAACTTGTAAGTAGACTCATCATGATAAAAAGGGCAGCCTGGTGCACTAAGCTCCCGCTATGCGCGGGGTCCGGGGAAGGGCCGGACCACAAGGGTCTATTGTACGCAGTCTTACCTTGCATTTCTGCCAGAGACTGTTTCAACGGCTTGAACCCATGACCTCCTGGTCATATGGTAGCAACTTTACCAGTTACTCCAAGGCTCCCCTTCGGTAGACTCATCATGATAATCACAAGATTAGAAGAGAGAAGCAACCTGCTTAGTTTCAAACTCACGCTGCCACCTTCGTGCATCCCAAAAATCCTGGCCCATTTCTCCACAATAATGGCCAACTTGAAAACCAGTTTGCTCACGTATAACTTCTGCTTGCTGTATTACAAAACAACAAATCAAATTCAATTCCAGTTTACACAGATGCGAAAATGGGGAAGCAGGAGACATGCTAAAGAAGAAGTACCTGATAAACAAGTGGAACTTTAGGAACCAGGAAAACTGCCAGCATTTTCTTGTTCTTCTTTTGCAAATCACTACATAGACTCTTCATGAGGAGGATGGCAATAAGTGTTTTTCCTGCTCCTGTTTCAAGAAAAGCAATTGTATTGTTCTTTCTGGCATGCTCAAGTACATCCAACTGATACTTCCGAGCTTGCTCCCTGGGAGCTTGTTCCTTTGGTTTGTCATCTTTCTTATCAATAGGTCCAGACGGTTCAAGGCTTCTCTCAGTTGGTAACTTCCCCTCTCGATTTCTATCGGCATCCCATAAACCCACACGATGGACCATCTCTTTCCTTTCTTTGTCCCATTCCCAATAGCCCCTCCCTTCCCTCCAGTCCCTATCTCTACCACCACCAGCACCATGATTTTCTCTTCTCCTTCTTTGATCCCTCTCTACTCTATTGATCTCATCACTCTCACGGAGTCTCTTCCTACCCAATGGTCTATCACGCCCTCTCCTCTGGTACCTATCATCACCAAGTCGCGCCCTTTTTCCATCATTTCTCTCTTCTTTATCATAATAATCTCGTTCCTTATGCCTCGAAAATCCATTTCCCCCATCACCCGTGTTGTGCTCCGTATCCTTGTTAACTTGTGGCACATTGTACGTGGAAATTTCAGGTGCAACTGAATCCTTACTATCCCCAGAAGGTACGAAATCATCACCATTCTTTAATTTTTCAAGAATCCCATCAATACCACCAAAGAAGCAAGGATCAAGACTCCCATCCGGACCCAATTGATTCAACGGCGCAACTGGGACAGCAGTCGACCCGGGGACAAAATCTTGGATAAGATCATCACAAGAAATGTCCTCACAAGCATCAAGCCAGTAAGAGGGTTTTTCAGAATCTCTACCATCATCACCATCCATTATCACAGTACTAGTATGATTTTGATTTTAACTAATTTAAAAGCAACCCAATTGAGTAAAACAAAAAAAAGAAAATAAGGCGAACCCAGATCCTGTATTCAACAAAAGAAGAATCAAAATTTATTCTTTCAGATAATAGTATATATGCTGATACAGAGTCAGAATAAAACCGGCTGGATAGAACCTGCTACAAAAGGAGTAGGATCCGCTTGTGCACAACAAGATCCAAGGCCAGAAATCTATGTGCCTTCACTGCCTCCCTGTCAATGATTGAGCCAAAAAACATCAATGAGGCTCTTCTAGATGCTTACTGGATCATTGCAATGCAAGAAAAACTTCACCCCAAAGCCTAAAGATAGAACAATCATTGGCACTAGGTGGGTTTCAAGGAATCATCACAAGAAATAAGGCAAGGCTGGTAGTACAAGGGTATAACAAAGAAGAAGGAATTGACCATCATCACCATCCATTATTACAGTAAAGTATTACTTTCAACTAATTTAAGAGCAACCCAAATGAGTAAAACACAAACCCACAACAAAAAACAGAAAATAACGCCAACCCAGATCCTGTTTCAACAAAAAGAATCAAAATTTATAGTATATCCGCTTTTATAAGCATAAAAAATGGGCTGGATAGAACCTGCTAGAACAACAAAAAGGAGAGAAAAGACATGATTTTTAATTAATTTAAGAGCAACCCAAATGAGTTTAAAACAAAAACCCACAACAAAAAGGAGAGAAAAGATATGATTTTTAACTAATTCAAGAGCAACTCAAATGATTAAAACAAAAACCCACAACAAAAAGGAGAGAAAAGATATGATCTTTAACTAATTTAAGAGCAACCCAAATGAGTATATTAAAAACCCATAAACAAAAAACAGAAAATAACGCCAACCCAGATCCTATTTCAACAAAAAGAATCAAAAAAGATGTATTCTTTCAGCATAATAGTATATGCAATTTTATAAGCATAAAAAATGGGCTGGATAGAACCTGCTAGAATTCTGCTTTGTGCACGCAAAAAGGAGAGAAAATATATGAATTTTAACTAATTTAAGAGCAACCCAATTGACAAAACTAAAAACCCACAACAAAATAACAGAAATTAACGCAAACCCAAGAATCAAAATTTATTCTTACAACAAAAAGGAGAGAAAAGATATGATCATTAACTAATTTAAGAGCAACCCAAAATGAGTAAACTAAAAACTCCACAACAAAAAGTGAGAAAAATATGATTCTTAACTAATTTAAGAGCAACCCAAATGACTAAATTAAAAACCCACAACAAGAGATTGTTTCCAACACCCCAAGTGGATTCTGGGGAGGGTAGTGTGCACGCAGACCTTACCCCTACCTTGGGAGGTAAAGAGGTTGTTTCCGACAGACCCCGGATCAATGAAAAGCGAACACAAACAATTGAACAAAGAAATAATAAAAGCAAAGAAACAAAAGATAATAACAAAATCAGTCTGGAAAAAAAGGAATAATAGCACAACTTCCAAAAATCAACGATAATCGAAGGGCAAGAAACACGAGATACTAACCGAAATCAAAGGCCAAGAAACTCAAGAATCAAAATTTATTCTGACAACAAAAGGGGGAGAAAATATATGATGTTTAACTAATTCAAGAGCAGCCCAAATGACTAAATCAAGAACCCACAACAAAAAAACATAAAATAACACAAACCAAAGAATCAAAAGCCTTTGTTCTTAAAGCATAATAGTATAGTATATATATGGGCTTAGATATAACCTGCTAGAAAGGAGTAAGATCTGCTATGTGCACCCAAAAAGAGGAGAGAAAAGATCGCAGATTGGCGTTAGATAGACCGCACGAAGCACACAAATATCAATAGTGAAGCTAAAGAAAGAACAATTCAAGATTCCCTACGGTCTATCTTCAAGTCATGTATGATCTTTAACTAATTTAAGAGCAACAACAACATACGGTGGGGGTCCAGGGAGAGTAGAAGTGTATCGCAGTAGAGAGGTTGTTTTTTAAAGAACTCAAGCGAAAAAACACGACAAAAAGATGTAAGGTTTGAACCAAAATGAGTAAATTAAAAACCCAGAACAGAAAACAGAAAATAAAGCCAGCCCACATCCTATTTCAACAAAAAGAATCAAAAAAATTATTCTTACAACAAAATAACACAAACCCAAGAACCAAAAATCTATTCTTTAAGCATAATAGTATGTATATATATATGGGGCTTAGATATAACCTGCTAGTATAAAGGAGTAAGATACACTTGTACACACCAAAAAGAGGAGAGGAGAGGAGAGAAAAGATTGCAGATTGGCGTTAGATAGACACGCAAAATCTATAGTGGAGCTGAAAAAAGGTAACAATTCAAGATTCCCTACGGTCTATCATACGTCCATTCTGGTTTCTTTGGTCCCCCAACTTGTTGTTCCCCAGATATTTAGATACAATATTTGGAAGCAAATTAAAGTAATTGAAAAATGGGTAAGAGAGGGCGGTGAGGTTGACTGTTTATTTGGAAGTCAAGAGGAAAGAAAGTATACTTCTATTCCGACAACCCTAGCAACTGTTGTTTTGGTAATAAAGCAAGAAAAGATCTTATTATCTTTAGTGACAAATAAATATGGAAGGAAAATGTTCAAGTACATCCCTAAATTTGTTATTTGGAAAGTCACGTGCTAATTGGATATATGGTAATTATTAGGATATACTAATTATTAGTATAATTTAGTAATTACGCAATATATTAATTATAAAATTTTATTTGAATGTCATAATTCGGATTTTGAATAAAATGATCTTTTGAAAAGTAATAAGAACGAGAGGTGTTTGTAATTGCAGGGGAATTACAAATGTAATGTTTGATTGCACTGGTATAATTACATTATAAATCTTATTAAATTTTCAAAATAAAAGTTAATTATCAAAAACTAAATGTTAATGTTTGACTATTCAATCGTTGTCTTTATGGTTAAAAATAACGAAAGTGGGAATCGAAACAAGCATATCGATATCCAACATCTAACTATAAAAGAACGTGTTAAGTATAAGATCATTGAATATGTTAGTGTTGAACTGATATTAGTTGATCCTTTAACTAATATAAGAAAGTGATTGTTGTGAGAATGAATGTTATTGAAACTTATTTTATATGATATTTATCATATTTGTTATTGCGCACATTCAGTTATATTGGGAAATATTGTTAAAGTATGAACTTAGAATAAATATTGTGTTTATTCATTAAGTAATATGAGCTAATGCTTAGAGATATAATGCATTGTGATACATGAAAGATATTATTATTTATCTCTATTTCGCTACAGCTATAACAATTTGAAGCAGAGTGATTGAAAATAGGAAAGGGGCGACGAGCTTGACTGTTTTTGAAAGTCAAGAGTGAAAGCACACTTCTCCTCCGAGAACCCTAGCAAAATAATCTTATTGACTAACAAATAAATATGAAAGGAAAATGTTCAAGCACGCCACTGAGTTTGCTATTTATCTTATATTTACCATCTGTTTACTTAACATTCCATATAAAATTTTATGTGTTTGGAAAGTCAACTTGTAATAAGATTTGGTGTGGATAGTAATTAAACAGTTAAAGAATTGCATAGTTTAGTAATTATATAAGGCAACTTGTTTATTATAACGTAATTATTGTGTAACTATAAACGTAACGCTTGATTGTACAAGCATAATTATGTAATTAAATCCTTAAAAACGAAACGTTAATGTTTGGCACTTATGTTCATATAAGAAATAATAGTAAATTTTATCTACCAGGGAATATTCGTAATATATATATATATATATATATATATATATATTATTTTAAATATAGTATTAACTACGCCTTAATTACCCCTGAGTTTGCTATGTGTCTTTTATTTATCATCCATTTACTTAACAAACCATAAAAACTCATAGATGTTCTTAAAACACATAGCAAAGCCCAAAATATACTTTAAGAGTATCATATACATAAATTATGACCATACTCTTTAAACAGCGAGTAGTATCCTCTATATATCACAATGCACTATACTCTAAGTCTTAGCTCATATTACTTAATATATAAATTCAATATTTTTTTTAGGTCCATACTTTAGCGTTCTCAAAATAACTGAATGTGTACATAATAATAATTATGAAAAATACATAACGAATAGAGTTTCAACAACATCCATTCTTACAACAACAACAACTTTCTTATAAAGAAACTAACAGTTCAGTGCTAACATATTCAATGACCACTTTCTTATAATTAACATGTTTTATAGTTAGATATTTGATTTCGATATGCTTGCTTCTGCTTCTACTTTTGTTATTCTTAGCCATCAAGACAACAATCGAATTGTCAAATATTATAATGTTTAGTTTTTGATAACTAAGTTTTGTTTTGAAAATTTAAAAGATTTAGGTTTGTAACAAGACTTGTACAATCAAACATAATGTTGTAATTACATTAACGAGGATTATCATTTCTATCCCAGTTTTAAACATGGAGGGTTTTTCCTTGTATATTTATAATGGCAGTCAAGTACTGTCTTTTGATAATATTATATATCTTGTGGATGGATTGTATACACTAAACTGTAGTCGAGAGATATTCAATGTACAAAATAAACGAGCCAAGATAAGTAATAGAAACTCTACCTGCCTATGGCACTGCAGACTTGGTCATATCAACGAATTAAGGATAGCAAGATTGAGGAAGTTAGACTACCTCGAACCATTTGACTTGGAGTCTTATGGTAATTGTGAATCTTGCTTGAGAGGAAAGATGACCAATAAATCACTTTCTGGGGAAAGGTGTGCGAGCCAAGGAGGTGCTTGAGTTGGTCCATACTGATGTATGTGGGCCATTCTCGACTCAAGCTAAAGGAAGATTCACATACTTCATCACTTTTACTGACGACTTCACAGGGTATGGATATGTGTATCTTATGAGACACAAATCTGAGGCTTTTGAGAAGTTCAAATAGTACAAGTCGGAAGTAGAAAAGCAACTTGCAAGAAGTATCAAGACCCTTTGATCGGATCGAGGAGGTGAATACTTGAGCAATGATTTTCTGGATTACTTAAAGCTACATGGAGTCCAATCAGAGTGGACACCTCCTGGAACACCACAGATGAATGGTGTTGCCGAAAGGAGAAACCGAACCTTATTGGATATGGTTCGATCCATAATGAGCTCATCAGCTTTACCTACATACCTTTGGGGACATGCTATACAAACCTCTATATATGTTCTGAACATGGTACCTTCTAAGTCAGTAGAAAAGACACCTTATGAGATATGGTGTGGCAAGAAGCCAGCTCTTAAACATATGAGACCATGGGGTGCCCTGCATATGTTCAGAAGATGCTCATTAACAAGTTGGAATCTAAAAGTGAGAAATGTTACTTCGTGGGGTATCCAAAGGAAACTAAGGGATACTACTTTTATCTTCCTGGAGAACATAAGATCATTGTTTCCAAAAGTGCAACTTTCCTTGAAGAAAAATATGTCTACAAGGAATATAGCTACACAGAGATAGAACTTGAAGAAAATCAAGAACCACAAGATAACATAGAAGTTGAACCCTTGTCAAATGACCTAAACAAGGATTCAGTGGGAGTATCTGGTGAAAATTGGGTACTTAGAGTACGCCCTTCAGCCAGTGGGAGTGTTGTGAGAGATAGTGCAGAAATGTAAGACTGTCATACACAAATAATGAAAGATGATACAATGGTTGTACATCATTCCATTCAGGAAATACATGAAAATGACATTCCTGAAAGCTCTCAAGGTGATAAGTTGTCCAACACACAAAGACTTTCTCACAATCAGAATGCAACAAACACTGAAACGCGGAATAATCAACTTCGTAGGACCACTAGGACTCATCGTCCGCCTGAAAGACTTAATCTCCTTGTTAAAACACACAATGAGATAGATATTCCTGATAACGATGAACCTACAACCTACAACGAAGCTATGTTAGACATTGATTCGCAGAGATGGCAAGAAGCCATGAAATATGAGATGGACTCGATGTACATAAATCAAGTTTGGAACTTGGTTGATTTGCCAATAAGGGTTAGACCCATAGGATGCAAATGGGTCTTCAAGAAGAAGATTAATGCATATGACAAGGTACAGACTTATAAAGCAAGATTGGTGGCTAAAGGTTATAATCAACGGCCTGAGGTCGATTATGATGAAACCTTTTCACCTGTTGCTAAGATTAAGTCCATTCAGATTTTGCTTGCAATAGCTGCATATTATGACTATGACATTTGCCAAATGGACGTCAAAACTATTTTCCTCAATGGTAATCTAGTTGAGGGGGTGTATATGAAACAACCTGGGGGGTTTTCACTTGAGTCCAAACCAAATGTTGTATGCAAGCTACAAAAGTCCATTTATGGGCTTAAGCAAGCCTCGAGGAGTTGGAACATTTGCTTTGACAAAGCTATCAAGTCATTTGATTTCGTCAGAAGCAAAGAGGATCCATGTGTTTATAGTAAACGCAAGGATGAGAGTATTGCCTTCATTATCATATATGTAGATGTCATATTAATAATGAAAGACAATAAGACTCTCCTGCAGTCAGTCAAGGAGTGGTTGTCCAATACCTTCATGATGAAGGATTTAGGTGAAGTCTGCTACATTCTGGGAATTAGGATCTATAGAGATAGACCTAATAGATTGTTGGGGCTGTCACAGTCAGTCTACATATACAAAGTGCTTAGACGTTTTTCTATAGAAAATTCCAAGAAAGGCGGTGTACCTATAGGACAAGACATCAAGTTATCTAAGAAGGATAGTCCTTTTAATACTATAGATCATGAACGCATGAAAAATATCACATGTGTTTCGGCTATATGATCGATCATGTATGCCATGACCTGTACTAGGCCAGATGTGGCATTTGCACTTAGTATGACTTGCAAATTCCAACAGGATCCTTGGGAAGAACACTGGAATGCAGTCAAGAGTATTCTTAAGTATCTTAGACGAACTAAAGATTACTTCTTAGTCTATGGTGGAGAAGAAAAGCTAGATGCTACTGGGTACACTGATGCTAGCTTCCAGACGGATGTTGATGACTACAAATCTCAATCTGGGTACACGTTCATTTTCAATGGTGGAGCAGTAAGCTGGAAAAGTTCCAAACAAGCAACAACTGATGCAGAAGTTGAGTACATTGCTGGATCGGAAGCTGGTAAAGAAGTTGTCGCGATATCTGAGTTTCTGAAGGAACTAGGGGTTGTTCCAAGTGTCACTTGTCCAATAACATTTTATTGTGACAACAGTGATGCGATTGCGCAAGCTGAGGAACTAAGATCAACCAACAGAAATAAACATGTACCAAGGAAGTACCACATACTCCGGTAGATGGTGGAGACTGAAGAGATTAGATTATACTATGTTCCCATAGACGATAATCTAGCTGACCCATTCACTAAACCATTAAGCTTAGTCAAGCATAATTGTCATTTTGAGAATATGGGCATTAGATATGTTGGAGATCGGCTCTAGGCCAAGTGGGAGATTGAAAGTATATTTATGTCCTAGAGACAATATGTATTAGGACAAATGTACATTATACACATTCGTATTATTATTAATATATATTAATATTTTGGCATATGATATTATTGAATTATTAATTGATTGTTTGTTATATTCTATAATATGCATCCTTGGAGGTTACGCTGCTATTAATAGTGTGAGTTATTAATATTATAACGTAACTCTTAAAATAACCTCGACTAATGATCATCGAGAATGTGATATCGATGATATGTGATAAGTTAACATGTGGTCTGCATCACATCCTTAGAGGATGTAGTATGTCTCACCTGCTACGAGTAATGGCTACTCGTGATGGACACATGGATATTTTGGAAGTATTGGTATACCCTGCTGATATATTGTTTGTTATACTTGTCTAAAGTATGATCAGCGTGTGGGAGATAGAAGTCCTTAGACTTGAGGTCAATACGCACATTGTCTACAAAGTAACGTACTTTGATCCTATCCTAAGCTCAAATGCCTTATAGGTTGAGATACGGCTTGTATTGGGTACATTACGATGTGGATTAAAGGTGGTAGTTGAGCCAAGATTATGATTCATTCATCGAATGTATATTCGAAAGAACACTCAGATTCTCAGTGATATTAGGTTGACTAAGTCGTTGGCCAACGCAATAGACGAATTTAGAATATGGTTTAGTTGTCAACTAATATAGATGAGATACAATGATTAAGCCATTTGGATAGACACTTGACAAATCCTAAGCTTGATCGTGTGTGTCGTGAATGAAAGAATTTTATCTTACCACATAGAGGTTAACTAGATTCGCGTAAACGTACTTCACATATTGAGTTCGTCTTGCGGCGCCGTCTAGAAGTTCCGTGTAGACCTTAATTTGATTAATGTTGATATGTGAAGGCATGTAGGGTCACACTATGTCGATTGTCCTTTTGATCTAAGGATGTATTGAGAGAGTAATTAAATGTTCGACTTAAAATTGAGATATTTAAATGAATAATGATTATTTTAATTAAGTCAAAATTGGATTTTGGATTTAATTAAGAATGCGCAGAAAATAAATCGAGACAGTGCAGGAACACGTCGAGCTCCGCGGCGCCCATACCCTAGGGCCGTTGCGCCTCTGCCTCAATTTTTGGGTCAGGCCCAAGGTCAAACCCTAATCCGGTTTGACCTAATTTTCACCTATAAATAGTGGCATTCTCTTCATTATTCAATACTTAATTTCATATTATCATTCGAAGCCTTAGAGCTTAGATTCAAAACTCTCTCGAACCTCTGCCGGATTTCCTAGCTTTCCGAAAGAGAAGTACATTGAAGCTTGGAGCTTGCAGTCGAAAGGGTAACCGCGCGTCAACGCTATAGTAGATAAAGATTACAGATACTATAACATGTAAGTATTATGATTTATGTTACATGTTTGATTGTTGTATAACCATACCAGAAAAGTTGTTGGGGTAAGTAAGAAACAAAATTTTAAACTTTTGTTGTGCCTTACTTATGTGTTTTGAACCCAACAAAACCTTACAGTACTGCCATGGGGCACCCTGATGTACTACTTTAATATATAATAGCACTAATCTTATTTACCAAAAAAAATTATAAATCTTATTCAAATTTCTTGTTTTCTAGTTCTGTTAAATCCTTAAGAAAGTTAATTATTTTGAAATCTCCCACTTTGATGCTTATTTGAAGAAAAATAGAAGATAAACTATTATGAATTTTTCCTTTTTAAGGAAGAATCAAGTGGTTAAAAATTATGATTTTATTTGGATTTTACTATTTTCTTGTTTTGGTTACAAGTCTCATCAATTTCTCTAGTTATCTGATTAGTGATCTTAATTTAATTGAAATTGAGAAATTTATTTCTTGTTCGTTAACTGTGTGAAAAAAATATGTGTTTCTAATACTAATTTTTGTGTATACTTCATCAACCATTATTTAATGAATACTTGAGGATGATACACAAAGAGCTCACTTATGTGCAAAATAAGTTGTAGAGACTAGAGACGGGTCATATGATGGAAAACTGCATTAGATATTGTCAACAAAAGTCAAAGAGTTCTATTAAACTAAACAGTTTTTTAAGATTTGTTAGATTTAGGGTTTTGGGCCAAATTAATCACCTTTTCCATACATTAAAGACTATATCAATCCAGGGCTACAGGACCAAAATAAAGCACCCACTATACATTAGGGGAAATAACGTACATCCTCCTCCAAGTAAAATAATTACCCGCTCATACTTCCAAAATTATGATACCAATATGGTATCACTATATCTCTTATATATCATGATGGTATCACAAATGACTTTTATTAATTTTCCAAAAAACACTCATGCTCCATCTAGGAAACTCATATGATATACTATATAATATATTGATAGGGTATTATAGAGGATCATGCTTATTTATTCAAAAAAAACATTTTTTTAAAAAAATCTATAATATCATCATTATATATATATATATATATATATATATATATATATATATATATATATAGTATCATAGATGACTGCTTTAATCCTGCAATGAGATACTCCTCGGTTTTCCATGATACCGTCATAGTATATACTATATACTGAGATGATATCTTGGAGAACTACTTTAGACCTTCAATAAGACACTCTCTTAGTCTTATTTATTCGAAAAACACATTTTTAAAAAAAATCTATAATATCATCATCTTATATATATATATACACACACACACACAGAGATGGTATCATAGATGATTGCTTTAATCCTTCAATGAGACACTCCTCGGTCTTCCATGATACCGTCATAGTATATACTATATACTGAGATGATATCTTGGAGAACTACTTTAGTCCTTCAATGAGACACTCTCTTAGTCCTCTATGATTACTTCTTATATATAAGTCTACTGAAACTGTATCATAAATGACTGCTTTAGTCTTTCTCCTAGTCCTACATGATACCATCACGATATATAAATATATCATGATGAAATCATGAAAGAAAGGTTCTGGATGGGAGGTATTCGAGTAAATAGTTTCAACTGGATGAGTAAAAGCGAAATTAGTTTAAGAGAGGGTATCATCCATGAGACAATTTCAGGTGGAGATAAGGTCTATATACACTTTATTCTTTTCATATCTCATATTATGGAATTTCACTAGATATATTATTGTTGTTGGTTGATGCAGAGGCCTTTAGCGGGTAAATATTTTGCACTAGAAATTTTTGTGTTATTTTCCGAACCATTTTGATCATTTCTTGTTTGGACAACTGTGAAAGTAGGGCCCACTAGAATTTATTTACTTCTCATGCAGCCTTTGGAGTACTGCCAGATCATATGAGGTCATAGGTGTTTCGCATTTGACAGCTTTTTAATACTACTACTTTCAACGGTAAATAGCATTTGTGTCACCCATACAAAGGACAAAGGAAATTTACGTAGAACTTCTAAATTTTTAACGTGCTCATATTTTTTTTTCCTAATGTACTTTATTAGATTCACCTATATAGTAATATTCAAGTAAGCTTTTTTTCCTAATGTACTTTATTAGGTTCACCTATATAGTAATATTCAAATAAGCTCTCGTTTGATCATAGATTTTTAAGTTGAAATTTGAAAATTTTAAAATTGTGATTTTTGAAACTTGAAGTTTTGAACATGCATTTTAGTTGAAAAAAGTTTAAAATTTTATGAGTGAAAGTCTGCCAATTTTTGATGCTTGAAAAGTCAAACGCTAGTTAAGTGATTTTTCTTGTACTTGTAGAAACAACTATTACAACTTTAAAATAGTCATCATCTAAACATGCTTATATTTTTCGGTGAACTTTCTTAAGACAACTTCTTTTAGAAGATATGACAGAAAATATTTGAAAAATTTACAGTTAAATGAAATAATTTATTACCATACAAATATATAATTTATTTAGATCATAAATTTAAAACTTATTTAATCAATATCTCTTAATTTATGAATGCATATCGGGCTCGTACACACCACAAGCTTCTTCTCAGTAGTAGGATAGAAGACAAACAAAAATATAAATAATTCCGTTAAATTATAAGGTAAATTTATTTTGGCCCTCTAGTATGTAATTTTGGATGTTAACTTGTAAAGGTCAGTTGCTTTAGGCCATGGTCATATAATCAAACCTTTTATAGAAGTCATATTGTATAAAAACATTTCACTATAACGATTAAACTTTTTTTAAAATTATTTTTAATATTATGTTATATTACATGTTTCCTATAATAATATCTTACTAAAGCAATAAAAAATATCTAGATAAACAACACCGTTATAAAAATGTGTCACTGTATTCTTTCTAAACAAAATTAAAAGTCCGTAAAATAAAAGATAAATTCTGATTGTCAAAGACAAGGGAATCTCCCTACTGTAGTGCAAAAAATGGATAAAAAGGTTGAAAGTGGTTGCATCTGTGCCTAGGCTTTCATCCTCTGCTTTTGCTTCTTTTTTTATTTTTTCTTTGTATTTTGTATTTTATGTTACATATATTTTAATACATACACTTCCATACCTTCCAACGTAGGGTAAGGTCTGCATACACTCTACCCTTTTCAGACCCCACTCTGTGGGATTTTAATGAGTTATTGTTGTTGTATATTTTTATACATACAATTTATGTTAAAATAAGTTTGGTGTTTTGCCGTCGTGTTTTGTTGCATTGTGAAACTAACCAAGAACCAAATGTTAGGTTTTGTTGATTCACGAATTTCTCATTCATCTTTTAGGATCTCATATATATTTTGTGTTGTTTGTTCTCACGTTTTATAATGATCATACCAAACAGATTGAGTGGTGTTTATTGAGTTTCTCTGAGTTTTAAGCAGAAAATGAAGAAATATAGGAGCATAAAGACGTTAGGTTTTTACTGATGCTTATGGGGGAATTTTACATTGAGGATTCCGTGACTTTATATAACAGAGTTTCAAAGTTAATTGTTGAGCTTTTCTGTCATCCATTGATGATTCCGTGACTTAATATTTTGGAATCTTTATATAAAGAGCCGGATTTACTATTTACTTTTTCTAGCGTCGATATTAATTTAAATTTAATTCGTGAGATTGCGGTGATCTATTCTTCTATCTATTTATTATTCTTGTAGCAATGCAAAAAGTCATACATTAGGAATCGAATAAAATACCTCAAAAGTAACTATGTTTTGCTTTTCTCCTCCTCTGATAATACAATGTAGATTAAAATAATGTGTATTAGCAATACTCATTAAAACTAAAATTTGTACAAGTATACTATTAATTCGACTTTAATATCAAAATCGCATGTGTAATAATCCACCAAGGCACAATCCTCACATTAACAACCTCAAATGTTAAAACTGAAACTTGTACAAGTATACTATTAATTCGACTTTAATATTAAAAATGAATGTGCAATAATCCACCAAGCGACAATTCTCACAGTAACAACCTAAAATATTAAAACTAAAACTTGTACACGTATACTATTAATTCAACTTTAATATAAAAAATGCATGCGTAATAATCCACCAAATCACAATCCTCCCTTTAACAACGTAAAATATTAAAACTAAAACTTGTACAAGTATTCTATTAATATAAAAACGCATGCGTAATAATCCACCAAATCACAATCCTCACATTAACGACCTAAAATGTTAAAACTAAAACTTATACACGTATACTATTAATTCGACTTTAATATAAAAAACGCATGTGTAATAATCCACCAAATCACAATCCTCACATTAACAACCTAAAATGTTAAAACTAAAACTTGTACAAGTATATTAATCAATAAAGTTACTTGAGAAAATTTAACTATTGGTACCATTCAAGTCTTATAGTTAAAAAGGGTGACAAGTTTGACCAACCAAGGTCAAACTCTACTTAAAAAGTTAATTAAATTAAATGGGGTCTGAATTATAATTTTTAGAACTTACTAAATTTTTGCAAAATACAAAACAACCCATCTTTTAACCCATAACCCAACCCCCCACGACCCCACTTATTTCAAAAAAGAAAAATCCCTGAATCTCTCACCTCTCCTTCCCTCTCAATCAACAATTTACTCTTTTCCTTTGGTGTTGTTGTTGCTCGAAGTCTTCTCCAACTTCTCTCTCGTCACTTTTGCAACTTCTCGAGTAACAAATTTTTCCTTTCTCTTTCGCTATGGAACTGTCCACCAGTGACTCAAGGGACAAAATTAGGGTTTTGAAATCAATGACTGCAAAAGATGATTTTGGTTAAAGAAGAAGAACATGGGTTTCTCTTCAATGTTGTTTATTTTGTAGTTCCATGCTTGAAAAATCCAAATTTGGGGTATTTGTTTTGCTTGTTGTTGTTGTGTGTTTGTAAATAGTGTAGTGGTTCTGAAATTATGGTTGTTGCTGGTGTTTCTGTTATTCTTCTCCTCTAGGGTTACGGAAATAAAGCTTGCACTTTTGTAGATTTTTTCCAACGGCTTCAGCACTTGTTTTACAAAAGCAAACGTCTGTTGAGGTTGCATGCTTTAATAACCTTTATTTGATGTATTTTGTTTAACTTGAGATGGTTGTGTGTTTGTAAATATCGTACACTAGTAGTGAAATAGATGTTTTTGTTGTTGTTGTCCTTGTACGGTTTATGAAAAAGGCTCTTACCATTTTATCCAACAGCTTCATCAGTTGTTGCAACAAATTCATCATCTGTTGGTAAAAATCAAAACAGTTGCTAAGATTGTTGTAGCAACTGAAGCAGTTGTTGCAACAAATTCTCAAGCTGTTGGAAAAAATCAAAACAGTTAATGAGGAAGCTGTTGCAACTATTTTGATTTTTTCCAATAGCGGAAGAATCTGCTGCAACAATTTATGCACATGTTGCAACAGATTACTAAGCTATTGAAAAAATTCATTATTTGTATTTGTTTGATTAACTATTGCAACTGTGTTGATTTTTTCCAACATCTGAAGAATCTACTGCAACAACTTCCTCAACTGCTGCAATAACTTATGCACATGTTGCAACTAGAGATGGCAGTGGATCCTGGACCTGGTCCGGATCCGGTGGATCTAGATCTTTTTATAGGATATGGATCTTCAAAATTTGGACCCGACGGATCCGTATTGGATCCGGATCCATTTCTGACTGATCGAATCTGGATCCGGATCCATTTCTGACTGATCGAATCTGGATCTAGATCTTGCATTTGAGATCTGTATCCGATCCAGATCCAACTCGTGAATCTATTTTTTTTATTAAATATATCCATAACCTAGAATGAATTTGGGTCTTCCTTTTATTTTCTTGGCCAGGACCAAGTCCATAAAGGGCCAATGCCCAGCCCATATGCGTGTTCAAGCCAACGAAATGGGGCAAAGACCCACATTTAGTTTAACATGCTCTAAGACGCAAACCCTAGTTGTCGTCGTGGCTCTCTCTCATACGACGTCACGACTGCTGGAAACCAACTTTATTCAGTCCATTTCGAACTTTTATCCACCTCTTCCGAGGTAATAAGACAAATCAGATAAAATACTTTTTGCCGTATATTAAACGGTGAGTTCCATTTTTGTTTTTTATTTAAAATTCATCTGTTTTATTATACATTTTTCCAGTGGCTGAAGAATCTACTTATGTTATTTTATCAGAAATTTATGAGTAAATTCAATTGCATTTTCGCATGTTGCTTCAAATCCAATTTCCTTCCTATTTAGCTGTATTTTTTTGGTTTATGTCATTTGCAATCAGGACTATAATGTGAAGTGACTTGAATTTTTTGCTGGGGCTAGAAGAGTTACTGGAAAATTTTAATTTCTTTTTGTCAAAATTATTGTCTTATTTATCTACTATAAGCCACCCAGCGAGGTAATACCCGCTCTCTTCTCTCTTACTTTCTGCCATATATTAGACACTGGACTTCTGCCTGCATGAACTACTTGTTTGAGTCATTATAGCGGCTCCTTAGAGTACAAATTTTGGGATTTGAATATGTTATAGTCATCTTGATTTGTATTGAATCTGAATTGCATAGGGTGGCCAATGTCCAGTTCATTTAAATTCATTGTTTAATTGGACTAAAATGTGCATGATCCTTCTTTGTTATGTGGTTAAGTAATGTATTCAAATATTTTCTTGTAGAAAATGGATGGTGAACAAACTAACAATAATGCAAATGCTACTAATAAAAGTCATGTTGTTTCTTCTAGCCCACCTCCAGTGCCTCTGCTTTGTGGAGTAAATGATTTAAAAGGGAATTCGGAGGGTTTTATTGAGCTTGGAGTAAGAGAAAAAAATCAATCAAGTAAACTAACAAGCAATAAACTCACTTCCGAGGCATGAAAATCTTTTGATAAGGTGTGTAAGGTGCTACAAGAGCAAAGTGTAAATATTGTACATCTTGTCTTTCTTATAATGGTGCAAATGGAACCTCACATCTTCTTAAACATTCCAAGAAGACGTGTTCGGAAAAGCATTTGCGGATTGGAGTTAGTGGTCAAACACAATTGAAGGTTAAAACGGAAGCCGATGGGTCTACTACATTAAAACTTAAAGAAAAGGGAAAGGAAAAGGAATTTGATCAATACTTTTCAATGAGGGAATTGGTTGGTATAGTGGTGATTCATGAGTATTCTTTATCCATTGTAGATCATATAGGTTTTAAAAGGTTCGTGGGGAGTCTAAATACTTCTTTAAGATGATTTCGAGGAACACTTTGAAGAGTTACATTTTGAATAAGTACAATGAAGATAAAGGTTCTCTTAAGGCTTTGTTGGAGCATAATGAGGGTAGAACTGCAATAACTACCAACATGTGGACGGCTTCCAACCAAAAAGGGACTACATGGCTGTGACATCTCACTTTATTGATCAACAATGGGTTTTACGCAATCGAACCTTGAGGTAATGAGCTTATTCTTATTTATAAATGCTGATTTTTAGGTTTATTGTACGTGTTTAATGTATGTTTTTATTTAGGTTTTGTTTTGTGCCATGTCCACTTACAAAGGGGTTATTGCAAAGATTTTGATGGATTGTTTGTCTCAATATTTTTTGGAAAATAAAATCTCATCGGTTGTAGTTGATAATTGTACCACTAATGATGCAATGATGAATGTTTTGTTGGAGAAATTGGAAAGTAGGTATCTAATATTAGGTGGAGAGTTTTTGCATATGAGGTGTAGTGCTCATATTCTAACTTGATTGTGAAAGATGGTTTAGAAGTAATTGATTCCGCAATTGAAAAAGTTCGAGATTGCATTTTATTTTGGATGTCTACTCCTAAAAGGGTTAAATTTTTTGAGGAGGCTTGTCGGTTTTTGAATATTTCTAAACCTAAAAGAGTGGTTCTTGATGTCAAAACTAGGTGGAATTCTACTTGATGCTTAATACCGCTTTGCCTTTTCAAGATGTATTTGCTAAGTTAAAATGTATGAATAAGAAGCTCAAGTTAGTTATTTCTAGTGAGAATGATTGGATGATGACAAAACTTGTTTGTGAGAAGTTGAAAATTTTCTACAAGGCCTCTAGAGTGTGTGAGATAAGACTTGCTTTGAGGCGTTGGGTGGAGAGTGATGTTGAGACCATTAGAATGATGGCTAAAAATATGTTTAACAAGTTTGACAAATATTGGCATAATATTAATGAGATGTTGGCGGTTGCTTCAATTTTATATCCAAGAAATAAAATGGATTATGTGGAGTACTATTTTCAAAGATGCTGATAATGAAGTGGCAAAAGTTATGAAAAATTTTGATAAACTTGTGGTTGAATATCAAATGAGAAGTGAGGGAAATAAAAGTCAAGAACCTTTTTCAAGAAATGTTGGAAAACGAGGAGTTTCAGAGTCTTGTGATAATGATGAGGATGAATATGCTCAAGCTAAAAGAACAAAGAAAAGAAAGATGAATGTGAGGGGTGAGGTGGAGCATTACTTGGAGGATGATCCTATACCCGAGAATGATGATTTTGATGTATTTAATTGGTGGAAAATGGATCAAATGTATATTGCTAAGGACATCTTTGCAATTCCCGTATATTCCGTGTCTTCGGAAAGTGCCTTTAGCATGGGTGGAAGGGTGATTAGTTCTCATCGTTATAGGCTTCACTCTAAAATCGTGGAGGCATTAATGTGCTTGCAAAACTGGATGATCGAAGACATTAAAGGTATCTATTATTTATGTATTGATTATTCTCATATACGTTAATATCAATTTTTTTCTAACATGAACCTTCTATTTATTTTTCAATTTCTTTCAAATAAAGGTACTTTTGAGGGCACACATGTTTGTTCGACAGTAATTGAAGATTCTGAAGAAGAAGGGGAAATAGTTGACTGTATTGATATGGTAATTAATGATATATTTAATCATAAATATTTATTGAGATAAAAAATTTCAGTTATCTCTTTTTAATATGACTGTTTCTTTGTTATTTTAGGATGTTGATGACGTTGAAACTAGTGACTTCGAAGACTAGTTTATCAAGTTTGGCAGAAGGTTATAGAAGATGTTGCTGACATTTTAAAGAACATTGTTGTAGAATTTAATTTCAAGACCTTTGTAATTGCAGCGTTTTACATGATGTTGTTATTTACTTACTTTGCTTCATCGTCTTTATTTTCTTGTGATGCTAAAACTTTGTTTAGTATTTTTGAAAGAATGATGTAATGTTTGTGTAGGTTGATTGAATGAACTCAATCATTTTTTTTCAATCATATTGGGTTTCATTTTGTCAAAAAAGTTTCAAAAGGTGGGAATATTATTCAAATTTTTTTTTTACATGTGGATCCAAATTTGATCCGTGGATCCGGTGTATCCGGATTTGGATCTAATTTTTATGGACTCAATTGATCTGGATCCGGATCTGAATCTATGTATGAAAAAATGATCTAGATCTAGATCTAGTAGGATCCGGTCCAGATCTGATCTGTTGCCATCCCTAGTTGCAACAACTTCATCACTTGTTGCAGCAAATTAGTAAGTTGTTGTAAAAATCCATTACTTGTTGTATTTGTTTGATCAACTATTGCAGTTCTCTTTCCTTGTTTATTTTGAATGATGCACAAATCAATTGAAACTATTTTTGTTTATCTCATGTGTATATATAATGACTTCAAGCAAAATAAAAAGAGAGAAATAAGTTGAGGCATCTAGAGATAGTAAAAGACCTAAGAGGCAAACACGATTATAAGAGATTGCTGAACAAGCAAATGTTATTTCTGAATCAGCAAATGTAGATCCAAGTGATAGTCAAACTGATAAAAAATCTTCAGATAGAGAGGATGGCTCAGAGTCCAATGAAATCTCTCAAGTAGATGTTTCTGGATATGGCCGTAATGAACAACCTGAAGATGGCCAAAGAGCAGGAGATAAAATCAAGAAAGTGAAGAAAATCAAGAAAATGAAGTAGATGAAGAAATTGAAAAGGATAATGAAGAAGATGAAGATGAGGAAGAAAATACAGATGAAAGGACGATGACTGTAGGTGAAGTAAGACAAAAAAACCTACATAATGTGAATGCCAATATTGTTGAGTGTTCTAGTATTGGTACAGATCCTAGTAGACATTCCACTGATGATGTCATCAAAAGTTTTAGTATTGACAAATACGGCATGAGGATGCCATTGGATGTACACAATGATTTGACCGGTGATTTTGTGGTCAAATCAAGCATGGACATGAACTTTGATAAGTTTAGGATCATACTTAAAGAGCAGGAGTTGGAGAATTTCTTTAGGGATATATATTTTAGATTTTATTTAGATTTGCCAAAAGAAATCAGTGCACAGTTTCAAATGACCATGGTGTATGGGCTTCTGAAATGTAGCATTCTTTGTACCACAAGAATGAGGTCTGGATAAATTTTTGCGACATGTTGTTTGCTTTGGCATGAAGGAGTTTGCCATAGTTACCGACGGCCTAAGATGCCATCCTCATTCTGAGCCTTTTCCTACTGTTACATTAATGAAGCCAACCCGAATAGACAAGCCAACCAGGAAAGCAAAGGGCAAAAAGATAAGAATGATGTTGATTTGGTGGATTTAGTGGAAAGAGATACAAAGAGAATAAATTGATTGAAAAAGCACAAGGAGTTATCGTGCTTAGTTTGGTTTGTGCATACTGTTTTTTGGGCAAAAGACGCAAACAATAACATACCACTTGGTTTGGTTAAACTCGCGGAGGACCCTGAGACATTCAACAACTATTCATGGGGTCGAGAAAGCTATAGGTTAACTGTTGAATATTTATTGCGAGACTTGAAGCCAAATGTGAAGACGGTCAACCTATATGACTTCCCTTGATCTTTCATGGTAAATTTTCTTAAAATGTTTTATCTTTTTTATTTTTGTATTTCAATCATTATTCTCATTTTTGCTAGTATTATTTTAGGCTTAAACATTTGAAGTCATTCATCACCTCCGACATCAAGTGAATGACTACTCAAAAGAAGTTTTTTTTTCCAAGGATCCTTAGATGGATGACTGTCAAAAACAACACTAAATTGAGTGTTGATCTTTTAACCCTCTTCCTTAAAAAGTGGTAAGCCTTAAAACACATTTATATAGAGTAAACTTAATTTCTATAGCCCTCAATATTTTATAACATGTAACTACTTGTTGGAACAACTTTTATAATTTGGTGCAACAACCTCTGAATCTATTGCAACAACATATTCATCTGTTGGACAATGTCCAACAAGTATGACACTTGTTCCAAAGACCGATTTATTTGCTACTCTGATAACTTCTGAATCTGTTACAACATGTAAGTAATTTTTACAACAAGTACAATAATATGTTGCAACAACCACTGAATCTGTCGTACAATGTCTAACAAGTATGACACCTGATGCAATAGATCTGATAACTTCTTTTAAATAGGTGTTTCTTTAGCACCATTTTAATATATCTACTTCTTGTTATATGGTGTATACTTGTGGCTTATCCCGACAATACGAGAGTTGGAGATATCATGCCTTGTTTCCTTTGTGACCTTATAATCTGTGCCTAACAGATTGATTGATGGATTCAAACTAGAATTGGCTGGAGTGACAGCCATCACAAGGGGAATCAACTGAGATGTTGGTAGTGGTGTTGCATGTGATAATATTGGTGGGGCTATCAGTGAGCTGCATAGATATATTCAAGTGTTGTTGAAATTTACAGTGTCTAGCCACCACTTCTGCATGGTTGTCATCATCTTGAAGTCATTGTGGTTAATTCATGCATTGAGTAGAACTTACCCACGCTTTTTTGACATTGATGGATGAAACAAGCTTTTGTTTCTTTTGGGCATTCACGTTCTTGTAAATATCTATCATTTTCAACGCAATTGGTCCAACAAAAATTAGAATCATGATTGAAATACAAAAAAGAAAAAGATAAAACATTGAAGAATGTTTACCATGAAAGCCCAAGGGAAGCTATATAGGTTGACCATCTTCACATTTGAATTCAAGTCTCGCAACAAATATTCAACAGTCAACCTATAGCTTTCTCGACCCTATGGATAGTTGTTGAATGCATTAGGGTCCTCCACAAGTTTAACCAAATCAAGAGGTATTTTATTGTATGCGTCTTTTGTCCAAAGAACACTATGCATAAACTAAACTAAGCACAGTAACTCCTTGTACTTTTTTGACACATTTTTGGACTTCAAATCTCCAATCAATTTCTTCTCTTTGTAGCTATTTCCCACTAAATCCGTTAAATCAACATCATTCTTACCTTTTCCACCATTTGCTTTCTTGGTTGGCTTTGTTAATGTAACAGTAGAAAGACGCTCCGAAGGAATATGACATCTCAGGTCGGTAACTATGGAAACTCCTTTATGCCAAAGCATAACGGGATGCTGCGGAAATTTATTCGAACCTTATCCTTTGTGGTATAAAGAAACCTATGTTTCAGAAGCCCATACACTATGGTAATTTGAAACTGTACACCGATCTCTCCAGGAAAATCTAAATAAAATCCAAAAAAACTAGCCCTAAAGAAATTCTCCAACTCCTGCTCTTGAAGTATGACCCTAAACTTATCGAAGCTTTTGCTCATGCCTGATTTGACCACAATATCACCAGTCAAATCATTGTATACATCCAACGACATCCTCACGCCGTACTTGTGAATGCTAAAACATTTGACGACATCGTCAGTGGAAGGTGTGTTAGGATTTGTGCCAATACTAGAACACTCAACAATATTGGCATTCACATTATGTAGTTTTTTTTAACTTACTTCACCTACGATCGTCGACCTTTAATATGTATTTTCTTCCTCACCTTCATCTTCTTCATTATTCTTTTCAATTTCTTCATCTACTTCATTTCTATCATCATTTTCTTCATCTTCTTGATCTTCTTAACTTTCTTAATTCATCTCATGCTTCTTGGCCATCTTCAGGTTGTTCAGCATGGCCATTTCCAGAAACATCTACTTGAGAGGTTTTCTTGAACTCTGAACCCTCCTCTCTATCTTAAGATTGTTTATTAGTTTGACTATCACTTGTATTTACATTTGCTCATTCAAAAATATCATTTGCTTGTTCAACAAACTCTTCTAATAGTGTTTGCCCCTTGGGTATCTTTAGATGCCTCAGGAGATGAATAGAAATAATTTCAATTGATTTGTGCATCATTTAAGGTAAACTGAAAAAAAATTACAGTAGTTGATCAAACAAATACAACAAGTAATGGAATTTTTCAATAACTTAGTAAACTGTTGCAACAACTGATGAAGCTGTTTGCAACATGTGCATAAGTTGTTGCAGCAGATTCTTCAGCTGTTGGAAAATATCAACACAGTTGCAACAACTTACTCAGATAAAAAGAACTGCAGCAGTTGATCAAACAAATACAAACAATAATGAATTTTTCCAATATCTTAGTAATATGTTGCAACAACTGATGAAGTTGTTGCAACCGGTGTATAAGTTGTTGCAACAGATTCTTCTGCTGTTGAAAAAAATCAAAACAATTGCAACATCTTCCTCGATAACTATTTTGATATTTTCCTAACAACTTGTAAATCTATTGCAACAACTGCTTCAGTTGGTGCAACAACCTTAGCAAATGTTTTGATTTTTACCAACAAATGATGAATCTATTGCAACAACCGATAAAACTGTTGGATAAAATCAAAACAAAGGCAAGACCCTTTTTCAGAAACCTTACAAGGACAACAACAATAACAACAAAAAGACCTATTTCACTACTGGTGTACGATATTTACAAACACACAACCATCACAAGTTAAACAAAGTACACCAAAAAAGAGTTTTTAAGCATGCAACCTCAACGGATGTTTGCTTTTGTCAAACAAGTGTTGAAGCAGTTGCAATAACCACTGCAGTTGTTGAAAAAAATCAACAAAAGTGTAAGCCCTATGTTCGTAACCCTAGAGGAGAACAAGAACAAAAACACCAGCAAAAACCATAATTTAACAACTGCCTACACTATTGCAAACACACAACAACAACAAGTGAAACGAATACCCCAAATCAAGGTTTCTCAAGCATGGAACTACAAAATAAACAACATTAAAGGGGAACTCGTGTTTTTCTTTTTCTTCTTTAACCAAAATCATCATTTGCACTCATTGATTTCAAAACCCTAATTTTTTCCTCGAGTCACTAATGGACAGTCCCGTAGTGACAGAGAAAGGAGAAAATTGTTACCAGAGAAATTGCAAAAGTGACGAGAGAGATGTTGGAGAAGACTTCAAGCAGCAACAACAACAACAACACTGAAGGAAAATAGCAAATTGTCGATTGAGAGAAGGAGGGAGAAGAGAGGAGAGGTAAGAGGTTCGACGGATTTTCTTTTTTGAATTAGTGGGATCGTGGGAGTTAAAAATTGGATTGTTTTGTATTTTGCAAAAGTTTAATAAATTTTAAAAATTATAATTCAAACCCATTTAACTTAATCAATTTTTTAAGTAGAGTTTGACCTTGGTTGGTCAAACTTGTCACATTTTTTAATTATAAGACTTGAATGGTACCAATAGTTTAATTTTCTCAAGTTACTTCTTAACATTAGTATCACAAACATCTCTTAATAATTCGTGTATTATTATTCATCGCATACAGTTCTGTTATTAGAATCTCTCCGTAACTAGTTCATGAACCAGAAACGACTCTTTAGACAACCATAAGCACGTCAACTTTCACTTCGAGAGAAAATTAGAGAAATTGATAGAATGAAATGAAACCAAACAACTAATGAGAATATTTGACTGAATGCTTCTTAATAAATATATTGTCAATGTGAGTAACTTTGCTATGTTAAGTGAGCTATTTTGTTAATATCGATTCACATTTTTTAGGAAGGATGTCATACTGACAATTTTTACAACTATCTGCATTTTATGACATTGAATAAAAGCACTAAAACAACCTTCAGCTAAAGTAACACCGGAATAATTACATGGTACAGATCTTTTTTTATTTTTGCAGCAATTAGTATGCTCTTTGCTTTGCAAAGTGTATAGTCAATATACCATTATGACAGTAGATTGTCATTCTGATCAACAGCACACTATTATTCTTCTAAATCTTCCTGAGCCATAAACTTTGGTCCAAGTAAACCAAAGAGATTACCCTTCCTATATTGAATGAACAAATGCATATAAGACTAACCGAGTTAGCAATTAAATTAAAAGTGCGTCAAGGTTCCGCTTCCCTTCTGGCCCTTTCGTGTACCATGATGAGACATAGTCACCATAAATCACTGGGCGATATTTAGGCGGATGGAAGGCTGGAGAGATTTGCCTTGTTTTTGCAGGGTCATGGAAAGTGGCAACTGAAAGTCGGGCTCTGCCAGCATTCGTCACTGCCCGATGCTCAGCACTTCTGTACTCACCATTAGTTATGATCTGCAGGAAAAGAGCACTAGGAAGTTTCATTCAAACATTCAAAATGGTACTGACATGAAAATAAAAACCATATTAAGATAAAAAAAAACTATATTAAAAATAATGAAAAAGACAATATAGCTTGATCAGCATAACCTCACAAAAGAAGATGCTAGTCAGCAGTTACTGCATTCTTTCCAAACTGAATTTAATTACTCTATTTTATGTAAAGACAAAATAATATCATATTCTGAATAAGATATCTCAAAATCTTTTACATCAAAAGAAATAAAAAAGAAAAATCAAAAGACTAATACTCCGTTAGGTTTTGCTTTTTCACTTTAACATCTAAAGAAACCAACATGCTATGTCATCAACAGTTGGACTGACTTGTCACGCAATATCCAATATCTCAAACTCTGTTTACAAAAATTATTCCAAGAAAAACTTGTACATACCAAAAATGTGAAGTAAAATAAAACATTTCATTTGAGAAGGAAGAAATAGAATGTCATGATAAATTCATAAAACCCATACGATAAGATCCTTCGTTTCTCCTGCTTCAAAATGAGAAGAACAATGACCAAGTAAAAGCTGGAGAAGATTGAAGGGAAAAGACCCCGCGAATCTCGTGTCATGTGATGATTTTGGACTTGTCCACAAGTTTTGGTGAGATTCCGATGAGTTTCGAATGGATTTGGGTCGTGTCGCGCTCATATTTGAGGTTTCGGCATCGCTTATTTGGGCTTAAAGGGTACCATATTGAGCAAACGACCTTTTATTTGTGTTTCGATTGAACCATTAGATCCGTATCCTAATTAAGAAATCGTAGCAACTTGAATCGTCGAATTCCAACATCGTATGAGGGAGTTATGATCATTTTAACGCGGATATCTGTTGTTGTGTTTGGTGTGGCCGCAAAAGCGGATTTTGGGCCGCAAAAGCGACCCTGCAAGTGCGAAAGAAGGTCTGCAGGTGTGGAAGCGCAAATGCGAAGTTTTGGACAGCGGAAGCGGAAATTGCTGAGTTAAAAATTCAGACTTCGTCCATTTAGTATTTTGAACATATCTCGAGTTCTAGAGCTCTGTTTGAGATGATTTTCGTGGTGTGTTGTCGTCTCAACAAAGGGGCAAGTATCTAACCTTTATTTTGATGTTTTTTCATGATTATTTCTGTTGGTTATTGTTTTTATCCGTGTTTGGGTTATAGAAGTTGGGGTTTTGAGCCCCAAGGATAACAACAACAACATACCAAGTGAAATTCCACAATGTGGGGTCTGGAGAGGGTAGAGTGTACGCAGATTTTACCTCTACCTTGGTAGGTAGAGCGATTGTTTCCGAGAGACAATCGACTCAAGACAAAGCATAAACACAAGCAAAGCAAGAGAAACAGTCAGGCCTGGACAAAAAATTTAAAGCAATAAGAAAATGCTGGTATCAATAGCGAATAAGTCATGATAGCGCATTCTGAAAAAGGAGCAGTAACTAACGCATATAAATAAGATATACAAACTACACTAAAGAGCACATAGCAACAGAAATCAAACTACATAGAACTATACAGCAATACTGCGTCTATTAGTATGATAGGCTAAGCGGGCCTACACTTAAAAAAACACTACAACTACCAGTTTGCAAGCATAAGTAGGACTACGCTCGACTACCTACTACCCTTCTACCATAATCTGTGTCCTCCACAACCCTCTATCTAAGGTCATGTCCTCAGTAAGTTGCACTTGCGTCATATCTCGTCTAATAACCTCTCCCCAATACTTTTTCGGCCTCAACCTTTACCCCTCATAAACCCGTCCATAGCCAACCTCTCACACCTCCGACTGGGGAATTTGTGTCTCTCATCTGCACATGCTCAAACCCTCTCAACCTCACTTCCCGCATCTCATCTGCCACCGAGGCCACTCCCACTCGGTCTTGGATATCATCTTTTCTAATCCTATCCCTCGTATGTCCACACATCCATCACAACATCCTCATCTCCGCAACTTTCATCCTTTGGATGTGCGAAGTCTTGACTGGCCAACACTCCGGGCCATACAACATAGTCGGTCTAACCACCGCCCTATAGAACTTGCCTTTAAGTTTTAGTGGTACCTTTTTGTTGCATAAGACTCCAGATGCGAGCCTCCATTTCATCCACCCTGCCCCAATACGATGTGTGACATCGTCATCAATCTCTCCATCCCATTAGATAATAGACCCGAGGTACTTGAAGCTTCCTTTCTTTGGAATGACCTGAGTACCAAGTCTCACCTCCACGCCTGTCTCAAGGTTGCTCCTGTTACTGAACTTGCACTCCAAGTATTCTGTCTTGATCCTACTCAGCCTGAACCATTTAAACTCCAGAGTCTTGTCTCCAAACCTCCAGCTTAGCGTCCACTCCGTTGCGAGTCTCATCAATCAAGACTATGTCGTCTGCGAATAACATACACCACGGCACCTCCCCTTATATTTGTCGCGTCAGTCCATCCATCACTAGAGCAAATAAGAATGTGCTAAGAGTTGATCCCTGGTGCAGCCTTATCATCACTGGAAAGTGCTCCGAGTCTCCTCCTATTGTCTGTACCATGGTCTTGGCTCAATCATACATATCCCTGATCACCCTAGTGTACGCCACAGGTACACCTCTAACCTTCAAAAATCTCCATAGAACCTCCCTCGGGACATTGTCGTATGCCTTCTCGAGGTCGATGAAAACCATATGTAAGTCTCTATTCCTCTGCCTATATTGCTCCACCAACCTCCTAATAAGATGAATGACTTCTGTAGTCGAACGTCCCGGCATGAATCCAAACTGGTTCTCGGAAATAGACACGCCTCTTCTCACCCTCATCTCCACGACCCTTTACCAAACTTTCATAGTGTTGCTTAGCAGCTTGATATCCTTATAGTTGTTGCAACTCTGGATATCACCTTTGTTCTTGTACAAAGGAATCATTGTGCTCCACCTCCATTCTTTGGGCACTCTCGTCGTCTTTAAAATGATGTTGAACAACTCAGTCATCCATTCCAAACCTCCATTGCATGCGCTTTTCCAAAATTCAACTAGGATCTCATCAAGCCCGGTCGCATGTCCCCTGCGCATCCTACGAACAACACCCTTAACCTCATCAATTTTAATGCTTCTACAATACCCAAAATATCGGTACCTATCAGATTGCTCCAGATCTCCTAGCACAATGTCTCTATCTCCTTTCTCGTTTAAGAGTTTATGGAAGTAAGACTGCCACCTCCGTCTAATATGCGCGTCCTTCACAAGTACTTTGTTGTTCTCGTCCTTGATGCACCTCACGTGATCCAAGTCACTGGCTATCCTCTCCCTCGCCTATATGGATTCAATCAAGTTTAAGTAAATTGTAGTTTTGCCTTGGCTAGTCTGTACAACTTCTTATCCCCGCCTTTTTACTCTAATTCCACATACAGGCGTTCAAAAGCCGCCGTTTTTGCCGCCGTAACCGCAAGCTTTGCGTACTTCCTCGCCAACTTATACAGTTCCCTATTCGTCCACTTCTCTACCTCATCCTAGCTTTCTACCAATTTCGCATACGCCGATTTCTTCGCTTCCACCTTCACTTGAACTTCACCATTCCACAACCAGTCCCCTCGATGCCTACCACGGCTACCCCGCGAGACCCCTAGCACTTCTTTAGCTACTTTTCGAATGCAACTGACTGTCCTGTCCCACATACCGATCGCATCCCCACTACTCCCCCAAGTCCGCATGGCCATCAATCTCTCCCCCATTTGATTCTTAACCTGTCATCCACAACCCTCCTCTTCTTCCCCATCCTAATCTCAAAATCCATCACCAAAAGCTTATGTCGAGTTGTACGATATTCTCTTAGGATAACCTTGCAAGTCTTTACAAAGGCCGTTGTCACCCTTCCTAAGGAGCAAAAAGTCTATTTGAGTCTTAGCCACCAAACTACGGAAAGTCATCAAGTGCTCCTTCTTCAGGAACCTCGAATTGGCTATCATCATCCCAAATGCTCTAGCAAACTCCAAAAGTGAGACGCCTCCCCCATTCTTATCCCCGAAGCCAAAGCCTCCATGCACGTCGTTATAACCCCTGGGAAGTGACCCGATATGTCCATTGAAATCCCCTCCTATAAATAACTTCTCAGTGGATGGTATACCTCCCACCACCTCGTCCAAATCCTCCTAAAAGCGCCTTTTCTCCTCCTCGTCCAAGCCCGTCTACGGCGTGTAAGCACTAATAATGTTCATAGTGAACCCAATAACTACCAACTTAATCGTCATCATCATGTCATTGACCCACCTAACCTCTACCACCTGATTCTTTAGCTCGCTGTCTACTAAAATGCCTACCACATTCCTATACCTCAACCTACCCAAGAACCATAACCTATACCTGTCCACATTCTTAGCCTTAGGTACTACCCATTTGGTCTCTTGTACACATGCTATATTAATCCTCCTCTTCTTAAGAATTTTAACTAGCTCTATGGACTTTCCCGTTAAAGTCTCAATGTTCCAAGACCCTATTCTCAGCCTAGCATCTCTCTTACCCCACTTACCACCCTAACCCTCGTCCCTGTCCCCGACCGAAAATATGACCCTAGTCTACCATCATTTACCAAAGCCACTCTAGTGGCAAATACTATATACAAACACTATACTATTATCTAATTGCAAGAAGTAAGAAAAGTATGAATCTTATAATCAATAAAACAAGCATAGAATGCATCAACTAAATCAGCTACCCAAAGCAAGCAAAATGCAGCACTTAAACTGAGGCAATTAATTAACTAACGAGAAAGATAGACAAAGCTCAACAAGTGAACCGGAGGTACCAATTCCAGTAAAAATGAACCTGACTGTAGATGCTCCTCCACAAATTGATGGTGTTTCCTTGTGTTCTTCATCTCTTGCTTGCTTATTGCTGCAGATCCCTTCTGCTACAATGCTAATTGCAGGTTGCCGGAAAACTGGGGTTTCCGGCCAGGACTACGGCCATCGAATAGGGTTTCCAAATAGAAAACTATAGGAAATTGCACCTCTAGCTCACCAGAATATTCACCGGCGTCGGAGTAGCCTAGTAGCCTGGCCGCCGTCCGAGTGGCAGAAACAGGAAAACGGAAAAAAATAGAGAAACAGAGAGGAGTAGATGAAGAAGATGAGGAAAAGAGAAGCGGCAGTAAAGGAAAATCTGGAAAAATTCTGGCGTAGTAGTCCAGTAGCCGTTACAGTGGTGTTGGCGGCATGAGTTACCTAGTCGTCGGATTGGTTGCCGTCGGCGAGGGATGGAGATCATTGGGGGTGAGAGGAGAGAGGCACCGGTGGAGGCTATAGTACTAGCCGTTTCCGGCGCAGTTGTAGCCGTTAGGTCAAAGAGGAGAAGTGGGGGGGAGGGGGAATTTCCTTAAACAATGTATTGTCGGGCCCTAAGGATAAGAGAATGAAAAATCTCGATTTGGGGATCGATGCATGGATGGAATTGGGTGATTTCCTGGATTTAGACTACAAAAGTTATGAGTAAACCCATTTTTGAATAAAGTTCCAGTTTTTCCCTTGGGGGCTTGGGGTTACCTTTTTGGGTTCAAGGATGTAAAATATCACAGTGTGATAAAATACTCAATTAAAAAAAATCCCCTAATTTTGGATTTTGAATTAAAGTATAGCAATATGGGTATCATTGGACTCGGTTAAACTCGTAGAGTACTATTATGACTATATTGGACCCAACTTTGCAACAACATTACAGTTTTAACCTTCGGAGCTTGAGATTGACTTTTTGGACCCGAATTATTATCATAGCAATATGGGTGTGTACGGGCTCGTATACTTATGTAGATTACTTACTTGAACAATTTGGGATCATTCAGTGTCTTTGAAGAGGGGAAAGTCCGTGTGGTGATCGTTTGAGCTTTAGACTTCAAACAGGCAAGTTGAGACTTTCTTGACCTTAATTAAAGCGTTGCGGTTGGTTTAATGTACCCATTGAAAGGGTGTAGTAGGGATACTAAGGGGGTCCCGATACTTATGGGTACTTGCGCAATTTTAATTGTATAGTCGGGCATGAATGCCATGATTTGAGCACTAGCTGATAGTATAGATTGTTATTGTGATTCGTGATAAGCATATGACCCTTTTATATGTTTATTCTGTGCTTATTACTTGTCTTCTCTATGATCAAATGTTGTCATCACTCCTAAATACTTGTTTAAAATTGGAAAAGAAGCTAAAGGTCGAGTCTTTATGGTTTACTTTAATTAAAGATTGAATCTTTATTGCATATCTTGGCTTCTATTTGGGCAGGGCGTACTAAACCCACTACATACCACACCACATGTTGCTGCGCATGTCATATTCATATTTCATATGGTATCTCATGCATGTTATAATTAAAGATACATACGTGGGTCTAAGGGGAACTAGTTTTGAATAGAGTGATGCGTTGGATATGAGCCCGATTGGCTAAGAGATAGTAATGTGAGCCTAAAATTGGCTAAGTGATGTGATTGGAAGCCTAGTATATTGGCTAAGGAACCCGAAGGAAAATGATTTCGGGTGGTATATGGACCTCACGAGTCCCCCATGAGTCACGATTAATAGTATTTGAACGTGTGTACCGGTGATGAGAAAAAGGATTTGCACTGCATAGCATTTGCATATCATATCATGTTACACCCCATATTTTCACGCTCGTAAGTAAAGTAATATAAAGCCCGGTGAGGCTAAGATCCCATATTTGGATGAAAATAAGTTTAAACAGGTGTTGCGAAAGTTTCGTAAGAGTTCGAGGTTAAACCAGTAATACGACAAGATGGTAGCCAAGTAAACCCGAAAACAAGAAGAAGTAAATGCTGAGTTGAGAAGATGAATGTGTTATGAGACTAAGTACCTACTATGAGATTCGAACATCCACATGTTAACGAAATATACCGATCAGAATATCTGGCCTCTTGAATTAGGGAGAATCAATATTGGGAAAGTTTCCTTTGTTGAGTGGAATACGAGTCATAAATTTGAAATTTGCAAGGTAAGTAATCAGACAGTAAAAGTATAAACAACAAAAAGGGCGACCTTCAAAGGATATTAAGAAAGAAGCCCATAAAGACTAACGTGGTTGGAAGATAAAGAGGGGTCTTTTGAGAATCGAGTATGTTTGTTATAAAAAAATGTAATCTACTATCCGTGTAAATGATTCAATAGTCCCTAGTAAGGGTAAATTGTACTGGAACAAATGGTAAGTTGTTAAAAGACCGTGAAGTTGTGGAAGGTGTTGAGGTGACAATGTGACTATCCAGAACGAAGAACCTCTGAGCCTAAATGAGTGGCTTTCCTCCCATAAGAGAGATGATGCGACACAGGAATTAACATAGTCCCGCATGGTGGTTTAGTAAGTGGATAAGGGAGTTACAATGAAGAACTTCAAAATAAATAAGATTATGTTATCCAAATTTCTGCGGGTATGTTAAGACTATCAATGGTATGTAAGTATCGATGCTAAGGAAGGAATGGTAGTGACCTTCTAGTTAAAGGAATTAAATAACAATAAGAGTTGTCATACCCATGGGGCTCAGAAAAGAAAGTACAAGGAACAATGGGGTATATGCAGGCCCAAGAGGGCTGGTAGAAAAAAAATAAAGGAATGAAAGAATAATTCGGGTTACATCGAGATATAATGTATATAAGCCTAGAAGAAAGCCAGCTTAGGGGCCGAGCGAGCTACCGGTCGACACAACATTTCACATGATATAATGATTTTTTAGTTTGAAGTCCTAACTTTTACAGGTAAGTGATCACAATTTTTAGAAATGTTCCAAATAAAGGGGTAAGGGCACAAAGGGCTAATATAAATCGAATAAAAAGCTGAAGGGTTATGAAGCCCAGAAATAAAGGTGAGTAGTTAAAGATGGTACTCAGAGTTATTACTATCATAATGGAAACGGGAATGAGAATAAGAAGGATAATCACAGATAATTAAAAGTACCCAAAACCCTATGTGGACATGACAATGAGATTACGATTTATTGTTATGCAGTGTTGACTAAGAGACAAGGGAGGAGGATTTACTCCAAATTATAGTGATTGAGTATAGATTACAAGGAGGTTGACCGATAATGCAAATTCCTTCAGAGTGTAGGGATGTATTTAATAAGAAAATATGTCGGCAGCTAATCGTTAATTGTGTTGGGTAACTAAAGAACTAAGATTGAGACCCAAAGCGGAATTTAAAGCAAGATATATAAGAAACTCCCATATGAAAATGATTGAGATAAGCCAATGTGTTGTAATGTATATGTTCAGCATGGTCGTTTACGTGTAAGAGCGGTTTGGGAAAGCCAAAGAGGATTTCAGACCTGTGACTTAGAACTGGTAGTAGTGACCACGCATTAAGAAGTATGACGTGATATCTTTAATAACCACAAGAACTTTCAGAATACTTTTGGATGACAGAAGCCGAACTTGAAGATGAGCTACTCTTATTAATAGTAAGAGCATTCCCTAGAATGGGTCGCCATAATGCAGGGACCTATGAGTCTTCAAAAAAGGAAATAACAATTCTTGGGATTAAAACAGGTGAACAAAGGCGAGCTTAGATGATATAATGGAATTGTGGTCCTCCTCGAGAGGGAGATGGTTCAGAAGCTATAATACTATGAATAAAGTTACTGATCAGAACTCAGTGATCGAAATGTTACAGTTTAAACTGTAACATTTCGATTACCAAAGAAGAGTTAGGGGACATGGAACCCTGTTATGATTTTAGCCCGAGTAGAGGTAGGCCGAAAGTATAATTTGAACGCTCGTTGACAAGTTTCGGGCACACATACTAGTTTTCAAAAGAGAGTGGGATGATTACTTTCCCCACAATGAATGTGTATAATAGCATTTATCATCACATCGTCTAAAAAGATCCTTATGAGACCTTATATGGTTAGGAATACTGACTTTCCATCGGTTGGTTCGACGTAAGAAAAAGGAGTTGGCTAGACCAATGTAAGTCCACCAGGCTGTGAAAGGAGTAAATATATTAAACAACCAAAAAGTTTAAGTCGATTAAGGAAGGGAGAAACTAAAAGCAAAAGAACATCTTGTTTAAGTTATCCAAAATAAGGTGAGATGGTGAAGTTAGCAAAAGATTGATAGAATAAGTAAAATGTCAAGAGTAAATTTGAGAAATGACAAAATCTTGTAAAGTTGAATATGGCAGTGTAACAGGAATTGTATCCAATTGAAAAAAAGGGTAAAAGGAAGTAAGTATTGGGAATATAAAGGGATATAGGTATATTCGAACTTCAAAAATTCCAGAGGTCATATGCTAATGTGTTACGCGGATTTAAAATTCACAATTTAGTACTCTGGAATGTTTTGCTCAAGGAATGTAAGGAGAGTTGTTTGGAAAAACAATTTAGCCCAAGGTATATTGAACCGTATGGAATTACACATATACCAGCCGGGTGACCTATGAACTTCAAACATCTCTAGGGTTAAATGAAACTCATTCAGCTTTCCACGTAGCGATACTAGGAAATATATATAGAATTGTCCTCTAGTATGTCACTAATTGAAAATATTTGGGTAGTAAAGAATTTCACAAAGGTATTTCAATTACTATCCTAGATTCAGGTCTGAGAGTTGCGAATAAAAGAGATAACCTTTAACTAAGGTATTGTGGAAAGGCAATAAGATAAAAGGGATGATTCAGGAAGTAAAGAAAATATGAAATCTAGATGCACTCATCCAGATAAAAAGTTTATACTAATACTCGTGCGATACGATTTCCCTATTGCTCTCTAATATACTGAACTTATCTTAGGTGCTTGTATAGGAAATATTGTTGATACAGACGCACCGGATGCAGCCCAGATTTTGGCATTCAACGGTTGAGGTAAGTTATGGCTAACCTTTTTGATTCCTGAATAGATAGATGGTCGTGTGGGGCCAATATTGTTACCTTATGCTGCTTTATGGCCCTATGTGGCATTGGATATGCATTCTGGTTGCTTGACAGGTTTCGGATAGTCCTATTTACAAAGGAAACTCTACCAAAAAATTTAAGAATCTTATGGATAAGAAATTCTGAAAGTCAAGTTACCTAAGAGGGGAAGGATGTTACACCCTATATTTTCGCACTCGTATGCGTCATAAGTAAAGTAATGTAAAGCCCAGTGAGGCTAAGATCCCATATTTGGATGAAAATAAGTTTAAACAAGTGTTGCGAAAGTTTCGTAAGAGTTCGAGGTTAAACGAATCAAAGAAATTAAATTCGTCGAAAATCGGGAAATGGCAGGCATAATTTTGGACAGGATTTTTGGCCCGACTTGACTGGGGTATATCTGACGGTATAGGAGGTATTGTGGGGTACATAACCTATCTAAATTCAAGTTCAGTGAGTGTACTTTCCAATGCAACAAACCGTTGGTCAATCGGAACTCTGTACAAAAAGTTATTTGTGTTTTCGCGAGACTGTGCAGGCAGGACCCACTTTGGCGGTGGCCGGCCTACTTGACTTTAAGAACGATTTGGACGACCATTCTTGATCATCTTTCGATCCAATTTCGTCCCTACGCTCCTCCAAACCTTCCTAAACAGATTCCAAAGGTTAAAAGGTGATTCCAAAGGGATTACACCATATTTCAACATCAAAGGTTAGGAATGGTGAGGAACAACACTTCTATGGTGATGTGGTGGCTTTGAGAGTTGCTGTAAGCTAAGAAGAGCTTGGATTGAAGTTGGTGGTTGCCGTATAAGGTAAGTATATCACTCTCCTGGTTGTGATTAAGTTTATATAGGTGTTATTTGGATGATTTGGTTGGAAAAAAAGTATAACTAGCACATAGAAATGATATTGAGAGTTGTTGAATTATGTGGACTGTTTTGAAAGGTATATATGGCCTTATATGGCTGGAAATCATGAAGAATAACTTGGTTATGATGTTGTTCTTATTATGCTTGTCTATGTGTTGGTTGTGTAGATGAGGTTACGAACTAAAAGAAAGAACAGCCACAAGAATGCTTAAAAGTTGTTTGTGATAAGGTAGCTCTTGTTGGGTGACTATTGTTTTTATTAGGGATGAATAAAAAGGTGAGAATTGTATGAATATGGTTGCTAACTTGCTGGACATATTGTTAAGTCAAGTAATAAATGATAATGAGGTTGAACGGTTCTAAAGGGATCCAATCCGAGCTTGCCGCTCGTCGCGATAAATAGTAGGTTCGTTGGTGATGTTTGTACATTTGTTGTTGTGTAAATGGATTTGTGTTGTTGGGTTGTTCTTGTATTGTTGAGGTGTTGAACAAGTCGGTTTGATTATTTGGATTTGAGGAAAGTGAAAGATATAGACGAGGTGCTGCCCAAATTTTCATAGACATGTTTGTCGCTCATTGTGTCGATTTCTAACTTTCATAGCTTAACTAGAGTGTAATTATCGTTGCGTAGATTGAGTTGTATTGTGAGGTGCTTTGAAAGTATTGAGGAGACAAGGAGATCGAGGTATGTTAAGGCTATCTTTTTCTTCTTTTGGCATGACACGTATGTAAACAAACGTAAACGAATGTCTGTCCAAAGTTACTCTACTCTTGAAAGCTAGAAATATATATATCCTTCATTCTATTGAAGAAGTTTATTGACTCATGTATATCTTGTCTTATTGACTCATAATGAAATGTATGTTGATGAACGTAGCGACAATAACGATAGTCGGAGGATAACGACCATAGGTCACTCCGACTCCATTCATGGTGCCCCCTTGAGGTTTGTCTTGCATTGCACTTATATATATATACAAAACTTAGACAATCACTCATTATATATTTTCAAAGGAGCGCCTTGGAGTAACTGGTAAAGTTGATGCCATGTGACCAGAAGGTCATGGGTTCAAGCCGTGGAAACAGCCTCTTGCAGAAATGTGAGGTAAGGCTGCGTACAATAGACCCTGTTGTCCGGCCCTTCCCCTGATCCTGCGCATAGCGAGAGCTTAGTGCACCGAGCTGCATTTTTTTATATCTATTTTCTTACTGCGCCGCACTATAGTCGATCAGGCAGACACTTATATGTGCATACCACCGGTTGGGCAGTTATGTATCGTTATTTACCACCGGTTGGGCAGTTACCACTGAGCAGTTGGGCAGATATTACCGCGTCCTATATGGCCGGGCAGTTTATGATGAACTTACCCCACAGAGGGACTTGATACTATATTATATGGCATATAGAGTGGCTTGATTTTACTTTCATGCATATGATCATGGTTATGTCAGTTGTGCATCCTCAATGGCAATTCTGAGTCCCAGGTTGACATTTTGTACTCTTCACTTATATTACATCCTTATGTATATGTTTACCAGCCTTACATATTCAGTACATCTTTCGAACTGATGTCCCTTTTGTCGGGGGACACTGTGTTCATGCCCGCAGGTGCAGATAGACGATTTGATGAGCCTCTTCAGTAGGTTCACCATTCAGCTTGAGTTGGTGCTCTCATCTTCTTTTGGAGTTACTGATCAAGTTTTGGGGTATGTTTATATATATATGGTTATTTTTGGGTAAGTCGGGACCCTGATGATACATGGTAGTACTCCTAGAGGCTTGCTAACTAAAGGTTGTTATACATATATATTGTGTTGGACCTTTTCTGCGTGTAAGTTATTGTTGCTTCTATCTTATTATTGTTATTTAGAGGCCATGTCGGCCTAGGTTTCATGTCATGAGGTTCAAGTATTACAGTTGGTACGCTAGGGCCTTAGGGTGTCGGGTGTTGGCCACCCCCCTAAGGTTGGAGTGTGACATATCATCTTATTAATATCTGACTTGTATGTCTTGCCTAATTTGTTGGTTGAATCATTCTTACTTGTTCATTTAGCTACTAAAACTTGAGGACTTAGAGGCTTTTTACCTTTAGGCTTGAAACTTGTGAATATTATTATCCTAGGACGGACTAACCGCAATTAAAGTGTGGAAGTAGCAATTGGAAGACCAGCCCTGGTCACCATTCTAATTAGGGTCGGTCGACGATGCTACTGAGTACATGTTGTTTCCTTGTACTCACTTTACACTTGTTACACCTTTTTCTGTGCAAATTCGGCCTCTGGTACGAGTGGATCTCGAGACTTCCCTACCCGTAGAGGAGTTGTTTCGAAAGATTCGGGATGAGCTATTAGTAGATCTGTCGCACCAGATTCTTCTTCTTTACTTACTCATCCATGTCTTATTGTTTCAGACAGTGTAGTAGTACTTATTCTCAAACTTGGATCATTTTTTAGTGGCTCTTGTACTTGTGACACCAGGTTTTAGGTGGTTGTACTTATTCCACATAATTATGAATATGAGACTTAGTTTATGACTCCTAAATGACATTATTTATTCCTTTTCGCATAATATTGTAACATTCTATAAATTCGGGTTAGGTGTGAATGAGTTAAATGAGCGTTGACGTGTCATAATATAGTTATGTGAATCCCTTCGGGATGAATGCTGGTGATAGATAGTCGTTTCAAAGCCAAACTAAAGAAGGGAGTTCATAAAAGTTCTTAAATTCGTCTAAATCTGAGGTAGTTCTCACTTGTGCCCAGTTTTCGGGTCGTTGCGTTGGGAATTTGAGAAAACTTAAAACATGAAAGTTGTAGGTCTTTGAAATACCTTTCCAACCATATATGGACCAGATCAATCGGAGCTTTGTGCTAGAACTTACTGAACATTGTCGACGCAACCAAAATTAAGCCTGGCGCAAGCATGGCCCTTGGGCGTGGACGCGGGGTGCCATGCATATTTTCCAGCGTGTTGTGATTTTCCCAAATATTATATATCTCCAACTTCATAAAACCTACCCCCACTTCATTCTAAGCCGTCTTTTTGGAGAGAAAACACCCTAGAGCCTTCTCTAAACCTCTAAGGTAAGTCCTTACTCAAACTTCATGATTATTACCTCAATCGAATAAGGAGTACCACTAGAATCCTCATCTATTCCATAGATTGTGAGAATTCGATTTAAGAACGGTTGAAGAAAAGAATCATTGGGAATTCATTGTGAGGTAAGTTTCGTGTACTTCTTATATATTTATAGGGATTGATTTGGGTGTGCATATCATACGATAACACACTAGAATCCATGGGTGAATCCTGTGAACGTAAGAACACGAATTTGGCTTAGAAACCCTAGTTTTCGAAAAGGGTGGGAATTCAAGATAAAAGTATAAAGTTCTAATCTTTATTATTCTAATCAATTGTAGAGTGATTGTTGAACCTCAGAACACCTATTTGGTAGCGTTTTAGCGGGAATTGAGGTATGACTTTTTAAAATCCTTTTTGACTATAAAAGTGATTTGTATATCTCTTTTTAAAATCTTTTTTGACTATAAAAGTGATTTGTATGTCTCTTTTTAAAATAATATTTTTGACTATAAAAGTGATTTGTATGTCTCTTTTGAAAATCCTTTTTGACTATAAACTTGTATGTCTCTTTTCGGAAAAAAAATTCAACCTTTAAAAATGATTTCTTTGGGAAGGTTTCATGCGCGTGGGACACGCCCTCATGGAACCTTAGGTGTATCATACTATATATATGTATTCGTGATTTTTCTATCAAAGGATTGTTGAAACGAATTTATAAAGCTTTAAACTTTGAACATGATGCACCCCTATAAGGGACGTTTTAAACTTGATTTCGAAAGCATGGATATTTCATGTGTTTTGCCCTATGAACGGCCTTTGTTGAAGTTGGAACTTATCTAATGACTTGATCATGGTTTCTAAACCTATTAATGACTTGATGTACCCCTACTAATGGGATGATGAACATAATTCATAATGAACTATTCAACTTTCATGCCATGATTTGAGATTCAGCTTCTATGTTATGATTGTGATTCGGCTATTTCGCCATGATTTTGTTGTTTGTGTTTGGCCTAGCTACTCGGGAGGAAGGGTAGTCACTATTGATCCTAGTGTGCTTTGCCTAGCTATTCGAGAGGAAGGATAGCCATCGAGGGACAATAGCTCCGGTTGGGTTTGCCTAGCTATTCGGGAGGAAGGGTAGTCACTATTGATCCTAGTGTGGTTTACCTAGCTATTCGGGAGGAAGGATAGCCATCGAGAGACAATAGCTCCGGCGGGGTTTCCCTAGCTATTCGAGAGGAAGGATAGCCATCGAGGAACAATAGCCCCGGTGGGGTTTGCCTAACTATTCAGGATGAAGGATAGTCATCGAGGGTGACAACCCCGATGTGGATTCTACTAATGGTTTCTCTAAGTTTGGTGAACTGTTTTATCTCTGGATTTCGAACTGCTTCACTTACATTGTTTTACTGCTTAATATTATATTATTCTACTATTAACTATTGTCCCCGAGACACTTATTGAGTACCCAGTACTCATACATAGCATTGTTGTTTTTGATGGTATGTTAGGTGAAGAAGAGCAGGTCTGTGATACGCGTACGGAGTAGGAGAACTTGCTGCTTTCCAGATTTATTGGTGAGTCCACACCCTTGTTCGTGAGACACCCATCTATCTTCATTTATTTATTTTAGTTCCAGGTTGCGTCCTGTTGTTAGTCAATTCATTTATTTATCTTAGAAGCTCCATAGATAGTTGTCAGATTGTGGGTAATGTTGAAAGTCTCGTAGATAGTTGTCATATTTATCATCCGCTGATTTTATTTTATAAGTGAGAGCATGATTTCAGTTAGCCTTAAATGACTTGTTTTAAGTAAAGACCGAAAGATTATTAAAAGAGATTAGACGTATATTGATTTTATAAGAGACTTCCGGTGTTGTTCATAGCATCGGATGCCTGTTGCGTCCAGGGTGTGTTTTGGGGTGTGACAAATATACTTGATAAAATTGGCTTAATCAGTTGTGGATGGTTCGCCTACCGGGTGGGGGTAGGTGCCTTCATGGTGGGATTTGGGCCGTGACAATTCATCCCTCTTTTTAATGCGAGATTCACGAGGTCTTTTCCCCTCAATCTTCTCTAGAAACTTCAGAAGTCCTAAAACTTTCACGTGAAACAAACAAAATGCATCCCACAACCTCCCCACCCCCACCACACACAAAAATTAAAAGGAAAAAGAAAGACCAAAAATATGTTGGCAGAAGCAATAAAACAGAAGCAGATTGAGGGATTGTAAATTTTCTAACTTTTCCAAGGCCAAATTCAACAAGCATGACCCTTTAGGATTAGAGAAACATTAGCACAACTACTAACAGACATTTAGAAAATGTTGCTTGAAAAAAGGTATTGGCCTTTATTGGTGGCCCTTTAAGCATCAGATACCTATCCCTTTCCTCAGGATTTTGGTCCAGGACCATGAATTTCTCAATAGAAAAGTCAACTGGAATAGGGTTAGGATTAACAGTTACGATAGACACTTAGACTACGTCGTTCAACAAATGGCATTTTTCTTTAATAGTGATCCTAAGCATCGGGTACCCACACCTTTCCTCAGTTTTCTGGTCCAGGACCATGAATTTCTCAATTTGAAAATCAACTGGATTAGTGTTAACCCCACAACCAGCCTGTCACATGGTTGGGGTGCGGCAGGGTGGGAGTGCGGAAACAGAACCCGCAAGGTCACAAACAACACTAGCATACGCATTGACAAATTCATTAATACACAATTGTTATTGAAAATAATTCCAGCTTCATATGTATAGCTTTTCTTCAATGGATCAATAACTAAAGCGGTTTTTTTCTAGCATGTTACTGAAAAAATCCGCATATATATATATATATATATATATATATATATACACGAAATTGTCTTCATATCCAAACTTCCAAAAACAAACACTCCATCCGTCACAATTTATGTGATACTCTTTCCTTTTTAGTTTGTCCCCAAAAAAATAATACCTTTCTATATTTAGAAACAATTTAACTTTAAACTTCTCATTTTACCCATAATGAGATCATTTATAGCCTCACAAATATCTTTGGCTTGTTTTAGATCACAAATTTTAAAAGTCTTTCATTCTTTCTTTCTTAAACTAGTACTCGGTCAAACAACATCACATAAATTGGGACGAAGTAATATTTAAAGAACATTTTACAGTCAAGATGGTCTTAACTTCGGACTCTATAACTTGAGCATTTAAAGCTTTCCTGAGCTTCGCACACTTGTTCTCTACATATCTTTCTTAAGATGATTTAAACTAATGACACAAAACAGCTGGATGCGGATCACAACAGTATGATACTATATTATTCTGATTAGTGTCCGCACCAGCTTGCATGCGAGGACTATTCTACCGGGTACCTCCCACCAACACAGGTACCGGGTAATTCTACGCGCTAATGTTTAGGCGGATGGGAAGAATCGCCTAGTATCTTACCCATAAAAAAGAACCACCTAGTATCTTATTGCCTCCGTTGAGATAAACCTTAGACCTCATGGTTCATTACAATAGTACTATTTTGAATATTTACATAAAAAACATGGTAAAAACAGTGCAAGCATCATGAATTAATCAGTAACCATAGCAAAGAAACAGTACCTCAGTTTGGTCAGCTAAGATCACACATATAGCATTGGACGTTGGATTTACAGTAACCCATTCTCCATTATTGAAAACCTCAAGACCTCCCACATCATCTTGGATGAGAAGAGTAATGGCACCCATGTCAGAATGTGATTGCAGTCCAAGAGTAAGCTCCGGTTGAGGGCAGGGTGGATAGTAACTGATAGTGATATTTTGGTAAAACTCCCCAACAACATTTTCTATGCACTGACATGTCAAGCCTAGACTCTCAGAGACTAAACCAAGAAGTTCCTGTGCAAGGGCTTTCATGTGTTCGCTATATTCTGCCACAACTTTTCTGCAACAAATTGACATTGTTAGTGATTAACTTTTGTAATAATTGCAAAAAAATATGAATTGGAAAACCCATTAACAGATCACACATGGACACTCAATGCAGAAGTTACAGGTAGATATCCGATACGCGTGTGAATATCCGCTTTAGATATGTGTAGTTAATGTTTTACTAATTTTTAGTGTATTTTGGAGAATCTACAAAGCATACTCATACCGAAGTCACACCCTTCCAACACGGGTATATCAAGCTAAATTTAGCTTATTTGCATGCGCTAGCTACTGCTTACTTTTTCGGAATGCGCTATCATGGCTTATTCGCTTTTGTTAAGCGTATTTTCATACTGCTTTAATTTTTTTCTGACTGGGTCTAACCGTTTCTCTTGCTTTAGCCGAGGGTCTCTCGGAAACAGTCGCTCTATCTACCTTGGTAGAGGTAAGGTCTGCGTACACTCTACCCTCCCTAGACCCCACGTTGTGGGATTTCACTGGGTATGTTGTTGTTGTTATTATATCAAGCTAAATGAAAGATCCATGTAAGCATGACAAGGCAAAAGAGGAGATTGTTTTGCCTCTTTATTTCTTTTCCTTTTGCCTTTTCAATTTTGTTATCTTCTCTCATTTAGACTTCTCAATTGATGTGGCTGTAGCTCTGGCTCAAGAATTAACTGCAGCAAGTACCATTTTAGGAGTTATTTATTACAGATTTTGAGATTAATATTGCTCTACTATGAACACACATACATATATTACACGCACGCACACACACACACTAACAAATATATATATATATATATACACACACACATATATATATGGACATGCTTAACAAAGCACCAGGAGCATACGTGCACATTTAGGCAGAGCAACATCCCTTGTAGCAATAAGAAGACATCAATATGATGTACACTACGTCAACAAATCAAACTCAAAACAATTTCAGTAGCACAAAGAAGAGCTTGAGGCTTCCCACTCCAAGTCTTTCATGAAGGAAGAAGAGCAGGATCTTCACTCATACTGTATTTAGTTTGGTGTGGGAAAATGTAGGGACATGAGTACACTAAAGCAGATTGATTATGGTGACTTGAAATAAAGTGTGCAGCAGCTTTAGGGTCAAGATAATGCAGATGAGGGCTCAAAGGGTAGGAAATTGTTGGATTAAAGAGGTTTTTGCTGTGGTAATAGCTTAAAGGAGCTTTATGCAACATGCTTAGAAAGGAAAAAAGATTGATATTCATATCCTGAACAACTTCCAATTACTATTACTTCAACTAGTTTCCCTAAAATATTATATTAACACTTCTACAGAGATATCTTAGCACTGCATGAATTCCGAGAAATTATCAATTACCTTTCGATCCCCGGCAATGGAGTTTATATATAATGTTATCTTTATAAACAAAAAAAAGAAAATGAATATTCTAGAAAAGCAGTGGTCTTAAAAACATAAAATGACCATTATGGACTCTAATAGAGACGCTAAGGAGGTACTGCTTTTAGTACCTCCTTTTGTAGATCACTGCTTTTCGAGAATATTCATTTCCAAGTCTCTCCTTACTAATCAAATATGCAAACTTGAAACCTCCAAAATTTGCGAAATCTACACTTGCATTTCCTTAGTATTCTATGCTAAATCGTAAAGCCTACAGAAAGTAAAAGCCCAACATGAGCTACTTGATGAAGTAAAGCCATCATCAACTAAAATTTACAAAGTCCTTTTTCATAATAATGGTGTCCGGGGCTTAGCTTGCACACACCTCAACTATTCTATCGGGTCTACTATCTCCCACCAACTCAAGTAGCGGATAACTCTGCCTACCAACGCATAAGTAGATGGTATTAGCCTTGGTATGCCATGGTTTTCACCCACTTAATTAAACACTAGGCCACAACATTGGGTGTAACAAAGTATTTTTAATGGTGTACCCGATCTCCACATACTAACTGTGGAAACTAAAATTTATCCTTCATTGGGTCAGACTAGAAGGTTAGTAGGTAATTGAGCATTTTCCCGCCTATCCTTCCTTACTAGTACTCGTAGTATTACTTTTGTAGTTTCTTGTCATTCGATTTCTGTTATTATTTGTTGTTTCTTGTTCTTTGACTATCCTATTACTTTGTGGTTGTTACTACTCTATCATGCTTTTATAGTACGTTGTCATGGTATATTCGTTCCCGTTATTTCTTTTTTCATGTTGCTTTAAAATGTTTGTCCTTAGGCCGAGGGTCTATCGGAAACAATCTCTCTACCTCCCAAAGTAGGGATAAGGTTTGTGTACACTCTACCCTCCCCAGACACCACTTTGTGGGATTTCACTAGGGTATGGTGTTGTTGTTGTTGGTTCATAATCAATCAAGCAAATGAGCTTTAATCCAAATTAGTTTATATTCTTAAATGGTACATGTCAACCCAAATTAGTTGGGGTCACTTATATGAATCATTTATATCCATTCGACTCTATTCAGGTAATTTCATTCCAAATCTAGCAAATTTGCTACTTGTATATTAGGAGAAGAATCTAGTAAAACCTGTAATCAGCAGGAGACTCGAGCCAATTCGAAGGATCGCGACGAGACAAGGGCAAAGTGTGGTGATCGAAATAATCTCTCCAGTCCAAAACAGTATCATTAGATGCTACGAGCATGCGACTACCATATCCTTCAGAAGCAGGAGAAGCAGAATCGCATGAATACCTAAAATATTGATTGAAAAATGCCTCTCAATATTTTTATTAAGAATAGAGGGCTTTAAATAGCCAACTTAACAACATACTATCTGCAGAAAAATTTCAAAAGCCTAAAACATCTCAACAACCTAATTTTTGTTTAAAATTTAAATTCAAATAAAGCAGACTCATCCTACAACTAATCTAGGGATATTTTCAAAAATATACAACTTTTGAAAATATTTATGCCACATAGCTCAATATACAGTATTATACAACATTATACATAATGTATCAACCTTGTATAAAGTGTTAAATAGTGTATAAAAGGTGTTCATACACAAATATGTTGAAAATCGGGCATTTATACGCAGTATGAGTTATGTGGCGTAAATATTTTCAAAAATAGACACTAGTATAAAAGGTTTTTATACACCAATATGTTGAAAATTGTATGTTTATACACACAGTATGAACTACAACAACAACAACAACATACCCAGTGTAATCGCACAAAGTGGGGTCTGGGGAGGGTAGGATATACGCAGACAACTCTACCTTTGTGGGATAGAGAGGTTGTTTCCGATAAACCCTCGTCTCAAAAGGACACATAATATGAGCTACGTGGCGTAAATATTTTAAGAAATAGGCACTAGTATAAAAGGTGTTTATACACGCAGTATGAGCTAGATGGCTAATCAAAAATAGATCACTAGTATAAAAGGTGTTCATAAACAAATATGTTGATAATCGGGTGTTTACACTAAGTATGCGCCACGTCACTAAACATTTTAAGAAATAGACACTAGTATAAAACGTGTTTAAACACAAATATGTTGAATATTAGGTTACGTGCCGTAAATATTTTTAAAAAATAAACGAGCCTAAATTTCCCATTAAACCAAGTACTTATTATTCTATTAGTAAATTAGCAGTAACAAAAGCAATTTTCTAACAATACCTAAGCTTCTCTTCCATCGAACGCTCTTCAAAGAAAGTACGGCCCACGCGCCTCATATCATCCAATAAACCAATCGGAACCCTATGATTTATCACTTGAAATGCTCCCCATTCTTTGCACGCTTTCTTCAGTTCATCTAGAAGGTTATTCGTTCGTGAACTGAGATCAATTACTGGTATCACTCCCTTTACATTAGCGTTAGCGTTAGGGTTAGGGTTTTGTCTTTGTGGCCTGTTTTCTGGTGGTTGTATGTATTGAGATGGTACTGATGTCTCACCTTTTTCAGCCAATACTTGTACTCTCAGAGCCTCCATGACTTTTTTAGTTACAATTTACAAAGTGATCGGAATATATTGAGATTCAGTGGTTGACGGTCACCGGAAACGGCCGTGCGCGGTGCAGGAAGATTGAGATTGAATGAATGATAAACGTGACGGTAATAGACCTGAGAATCTGAAGTCAATCACGTGAAAATTTGTGTAGCTTTACAGATGGAATCATTTTATGAAAAGGTTCATCATTTTTTTTGTTTACAGATTGAACCCCTTAGCTTTTAAGTTTGGGCAAAAGATCCCCTTGAGAGTAGAGAAAATTAACGGAGAGATGAGAGGATTATCAGGATTTGAAGACGGTAGATGTACCATTATCTTAATATAGCGCTAGTGAAATTTCCAATGATGGTTGAGGGGTAATGTCGTGTCCAATTGGTTATTAGTGACGTGGATAGTGGTGAATATATATATATATATATATATGCGTGTGTGTCAAATATGAGTTTTAAGCTAATACTTAAACTTTAACTATATTAAAACAGTTGAGAATAGTAGTTCCTGATTAAGGGTATGCAAAATATATAAACTAATGCAGGTGCAATTATCGAATATATTACTTTTGTTGTTATAAGCCCTTTAAATTTAAATAAGAAAATAATAATAGAAAAGTGACATTTCAATCCAGAGTCAGAAAGAAATAAGAGCTTCAACTAGGGCTGAGCATAAATTAGCAAAATTCGAATTATCGAATTGAATTCAAAATTTTAGTAATTTATTATTCGATAATTTGATATTCGGGAGTAAAATTTAAGAATTACCGAATTATAATTTATAACTCATATTCCATATATCTAATACTTAACGGGCCCATCAAATATCAATTACACTAACCATAGTCAACAACTCAGCCTAACTGTTATGATGCTTTCGTTTTTCACTTATTAGTGCTAGCTATATTATTCTAGATTATCTTAGCTAAAGTGTTTCATTTTTTTTTTAAATTTTGGCAATTGGAAGTTCAATTCAACATTAGTAGACCTTTATTATTGATTCTTTTAAATATGCATCCTAAGTTAATTTCAGCTATTATACATTGAAGTGGTAAAAAATAATGTCTTGTGATAATTTTCATTTTTCAGGTTCTCTTCACTGTTATGACTAAATCTTGATGGATTTTGGTGAACAATAGCCTGAATTTTTTGGAGAAATGGAGAACTCACTCGAGAATGAGAATGAAGTGATTGGACTATTTAAAACTTTTAATATTAGCCTGGTTGTAAACATTAACTGATTTTTATGTTTTATATTGAATGTTGATGAAGTTAGACCATAACATATGGTATATTTTAGAACTGAATGACCGGTTTAATGCTTCTAAATTCTTATGAATTATGACATTATGAGTTAGATTTGATATGCCCTCTTCAGATACTTATAATCATTTATTGTGTGTTATTGTATTGTATAAAGAAGTTAAAAGAATAGCCTGCAATGGACTAGGAAAATCTTGAGTACGCTGGATAGTGAGTGAATGAGTTTTGAAGTTGTATGCTTATTGATACAAAATTGTTATTATTCTTGTATTATTCTGCATGAATGTGCTTTATTAATAATGTTAGTTATATCTGTGATATATATGGGTTTGTATACATGTATATCATGGTTTCACAAGGCATAATTACCATATGTGAAACCGTGGTATACACGGTATACAAACCCGTGTATATCACGGTTTTTGGAAAGATTTACTTACTGTAAATATTGTATTAAATTAGTCTTGTACACTTAATTATAGGATTCTTGTACAACTAGCATAGGGTTTTGAGAGTAAAATAGGAATATGATTTTCTTATTATGGAAAATTGTAAATTGTATATATAATCTTTCATTAATGAAAATAATCAAGCAATTATATTCTTTTATGATAACATTCGCACTATTCTCAGTCTGGCTCTTTCCAAAGCATGACCCATTCATCTTTACCAAGGTCTTCTGTCAGTACTCTTTGATGATTTTAGGGACAGTCTCAGCGTACAAAGACCGTCCGCTATGACTGCGGGTAGTTATACCCGTGATATACATGGGTTTGTATACCATGTATCTCACGGTTTCACAAGGCACAATTACCATATGTGAAATCGTGGTATACACAGTATACAAACCCGTGTATATCACAGTTTTTGGAAAGATTTACTTAGTGTAAATATTGTATTAAATTAATTTTGTACACTTACCACAATTATAGAATTCTTGTAGGGTTTTGGGAGTAGAATATGAATAGGATTTTCCTATTATAGAAAATTATAAATTGTATATATATTCTTTCATTAATGAAAATAATCAAGGGATTATATTCTTTCAAATAATTTGCTTTTTGTTAGGTATGTTAATTTGACTTCTTATTTGTGAAGCTGCACATGTAAACGGTATTACCAAATATTGTACCGAACCGAAGTTTGATCTACCGATTATTGAATTACCGAACCAAATTTTCTTATTTAATATTTGGTATCTACTTTCAATTACCGATTACCAAACCCGAACATTCGAAATACCGAATCAAATACCGAATGTCCACCCCCAACTTCAACCAACTCACTCCAAGTGCACTAGTATTTAATTTATTAAAGTGCACGATTAAATATATTAGTTTCTTAAGGTACATACACATACATATACATTATTTCAGAAGTTAACAGGTGCACGTGCATCCCCATCCATACGTGTGATCCGCCTCCGGGAATGACCTTTCTAGCTTTCCGTTTAAGATTATAACCTTTTAATTTTTGACCTTTTTTCTATTTATTTTATGAACAATATCTTATGTCGCAATATTAGAAAGACTCATTAAGTGGAATTTGGTCAAATTAGAATTAATAAATTTTTCATCAATCACGATCCGCCATCAAATTTTCCCTCATAGGTCTCAATTGTTCTCCCCTCCCTCGAGTATCATAGGATATTCTTTTATTTGTTTTGGAGAACTCCCCTCTCTCATCATTCCCAATAGTCTAAGCCTCAGCATCGTCATAGTTGGAGAACGAAGTGGGGAAAAAGACATGTATTGTGTGTTGTAATGACTGTATTTCAGGACGAACTAAGGAATTTGAATATCTATAGAATGTTGATTAATTAACTTATTGGAATCCATGTTTAAATCTACAAGGAGTGCAAAAGAATGTTGTATTGTTGATTGCTTTTAGTTCTTTTAAGTAAATCTTGTTTACTACATAGTATTTATTTGTATTGTTGATTGCTTTTAGTTCTTGCGTAAGTAGATAAAATGGGTGAGGTAAAGCATATAGAGAAAAATGATGGGACAAATATACCAAATTCTAGTTGTATTCCAAATAACTATAAGGGGTTGTTTGGTAGGATGCATTGGAGAAAATAATGCATTTATTAGCTTTGTGTATTATTAATACTTTGTCTGATATCCTTTTTCAACCTATGTATATACATTCTATTTGGTATTAGCTTATGCATAACTAATACCTAGTAAACCATGGTATTAGCAACACAATAATTTTTAATGCATGCATAAGCATGGTTAAAGACACAATTACTCATGAAGTCCCTCACATAATATAGTATGAGGATATTTTTGTAAACACCCAATTATTTTTAGAAATTATGCAATGTATGTTATTTCTAATACACCAAATCAAACGGTGGATAAAAAAATAATTCTTGCATAACTAATATCAGCATTACTAATAACAACATTACTAATACATACACCTTATTTAGCATTGTTTTTATACACTCTACCAAACGATCCATAAGAGACAGTAATATGAAGAAACTAGAGGCAACACAAATAGTTGAGTACGTCGTATCCATACAAGCATCTATCTTGTAACAACCCAACCTGCTAATGATATTGTCCGTTCTGAGCCTAGACCCGCACGACTTTAAAACGCGTCACTCGGGTGTAAATTTTGCCTACTTATATATCCAACATCTCTCTTATGTTTTGGTGATATGAGACTATTTTCCTAAGTTAGGTGTCATATACACCCCCTCTTATGGACTCAACATCCTCGCTGAAGTTTGCCCTGTCGCATGAGATTTGCTTAAACTCAATATTGAGGTTTGTCATGTCTTTCCCAGATTTGCCTAAACTCATCTGAACTCTGACCCACCATCGACAAAACTGATACAAGAGTGATTCTCATACCATATGTAACAATTCGGCCTGCTAGTGATATTGTCCGCTTCGAGTCTAGACCCGTACGACTTTAAAATGCGTCACTAGAATATAAAGCAGCTTACTTATATACTCAACATCTCTCCTCTATTTTATCTATGTGAGACTCTTCTCCTAAAATAGAGCGTCACATATCAGCATTAACGTCACTGAAAGAAATCTTCAATTCTCAAATGATGAAGAACCTTTTAAAAATTTCACTAATGTAGAACCTCATATGTCTACACTGATAAAGAATATACTCAATTATAGAATGAACCATCAAGCAATGAAGATGAAACATTTGAAAATAAATGCTCTAGAGCCTAGAGGTATGTATGTATAAAAAAGACATCTCGATTCACTAGCTCCCGCTATGCACGAGGTTCGGGGAAGACCCACAATGATCTATTGTATATATATGTTGTTTAAATAATTATCGATCGATTAATAGATTTAGTAAATTTATTGTACCCAACTAGTGAAGTTGAGGAAGCAAATGAAGATAAGGAAGCTGACGAGGACGCCGAGATGCTATGTGTATGTATTAATTGACATATCAAGGTATGAATTTAAGACTTTCATGGATGATGGAAAGTTATTCAACTAAGATAACAATGATAAAATCTTCATTTGAAAATTTTAAAGATTTTAGAAAATTGTTACAAAGAATTGAGAATCAAAGATGACTTTAAGAGAAGTTATTTGGGCAACTTCTTAAAGGTGTAAGACAATATCACCATTCAAGAGTCAATTTGTCCAGTCTCTTCGTCTTCGTTATGAGATTTGGTTTATCGTGAAGGACAAGCCTGTTTGTTTTGGCTAGAAGAATTTGCATTATTGACCAAATTAAATTGCGACCTTAAACCCTATTTAAAACAATGAAAACAATTTCGGATGAACGGTGAAGTATTTTTTTTTATAAAGTTACACGAGACTTTAAGAAGATGACATAAAAAATTCTCTTGAAAAAGAATAAGCATATAATGAAGGTTTTCGTTGGGTTGTTGTACGCGGCGGATATTGAAAACTTGTTTCAAACCCAACAAACGTAGAACTGTTTGACTATAGGATAATTTAAAAACTTAAACATAAGACTTGAATGATACTTACATATTTACAATATCTGGAATCTTTATCAATTGTGGGTGCGCACGCGAATGCCCTTTCGATTGCAAGCTTCAAGCTTCAATGTATTCCTATCGCCATTGTTCACGCCGGAACAATGTTCGGTTACTGTTCACTGTTCCAAAAAAAAAAATTTGGAGCCTCGGTGCTGCAGCAAACCCTAGGTGGCGTTGCGGCGCTCCATCGTGGAGTTGCGGCACCTCCGTCTCAGAAGCACAAAATCAGCATTTCTGAAATCCTAAAATTGATTCAGGGTCATATTTGCAGATTCATCTTCGTTACCCTTTACTATCAAACAACATGTTCATCGACCATCATCCAATCCCTTCTCGTTCTTCGCTTCAGTGCACCATGTTTGCAATGAACCGGTTACGCACATTGACTTAGAAGAGTTAGATCGGAATGACTTCCTCGATTACATCATTGTTTAATAGTTTGGGAGACAAAGATGATGTGCTTTTAAGATATTAGGTTTTCAAGATTTAAACGACATAAATTTCAAATTTAAACAAATTCTAACTCATATTATTATTAACTAATTACCTTATAATCATACAAAATAGCTCTGGCTCTGATACCACTGAAGGTTTTCGTTGGGTTGTTGTACGCAGTGGATATTGAAAACTTGTTTCAAACCCAACAAACGTAGAACTGTTTGAGTATAGGGTAATTTAAAATCGTAAACATAAGACTTGAATGGTACTTACATGTTTACAATATCTGGAATCTTTATCAACTGTGCGTGCGCACGCGAATGCCCTTTCGATTGCAAGCTCCAAGCTTCAACGTATTCCTCTTTTGGAAAGTTAGAAAATCCGGCAGAGGTTCGAGAGAGTATTTTGATTCTAAGTCTCTAAGACTTAGAATAATGATATGAAAATCAAGTGTCATGAATAATGAAGTGTAGGTCTGTATTTATACGTGAAAAATTAGGTCAAATCGAATTAGTGTTTGACCTTGGGCATGACCCAAAATTCGAGACAGATTAGGTCATGGCGCCATGGCCCTATGGTGTGGGCGTCGCGGCGCTGACGTGGCCCTACACTGTCTCATTTTATTTTCTGCACTTTCCTAATTAAATCCAAAAACCAATTTTGACATAATTAAAACAATCATTATTCATTTAAATATTTTGATTCTAAATCGAATATTTAATACTCTCTCAATACATCCTTAGACCGAAAAGACAATCGACATAGTGTGACCCTACAAGCCTTCACATATCGACATTAATCAAATTAAGGTCTACGCGGAACTCCTAGACGGCGCCGCAAGACGAACTCAATATGTGAAGTACGTTTACACGAATCCAATAAACTTAACCTCTATGAGGTAAGATAAAATCCTTTCATTCACGACACACCCGATTAAACTTAGGATTTGTCAAGTGTCTATCCAAATGGCTTAATCATTGTATCTCATCTATATTAGTTGACAACTAGACCATATTATAAATATTTCTATTGCGTTGTCCAATGACTTAGTCAACCTAATATCACTGAGAATCAGAGTGTTCTCTCGAATATACATTCGAGGAAAATGAATCCTAATCTTGGCTGAACTACCACCTTTAATCCACATCGTAATGTACTCAATACAAGTCGTATCTCAACCTATAAGGCATTTGAGATTAGGACATGAGAAAAGTATATTACTCTATAGACAAGGTGCTCATTGACCTCAAGTCTAAGGACTTCTATCTCCCACACGCTGATCATACTTTAGACAAGTATAACAAACAGTATATCAGCAGGGTATACCAATACTTTCAAAGTATCCATGTGTCCATCACGAGAAGCCATTACTCGTAGCAGGTGAGACATACTACATCCTCTAAGGATGTGATGCAGACCACATGTCGACTTATCACATATCATCGATATCCCATTCTCGATGATCATTAGTTGAGGCTTTTTAAGAGTTACGTTATAATATTAATATCTCACATTATTAATAACAATGTAACCTCTAGGGATGCATATTATAGAATATTATAAACAATCAACTAATAATTCAATAATTGCAGATGCCAAAATATTAATCTCCATTAATAACAATACGAACGTGTATAAAGTACATTTGTCCTAATACATTTATCTCACTCAAACAACTCAACAAGTAAAAAAGAACTTAAAAATTAAAAAGTACTTAAAATACCCAATCCAAATACCTTCTAAGTACAATTTGTTGAAAATTTACTAATGTGAAATTAAGTTTATCCCATTATTTATGAATCGAACAATTGGGGCTCCGCACGTCGAAAACGTCGTTTTCACACACGTGCACTCGTAGTGCCAAGTATCGTAAATTTCGTTAGTGAAAGAGATATTGATACTTAAGTAAATGTTTGAGATATAGAATAATGGACGGTTATTGGCTAAATAACAAGTGTTCCATGTCGGTAAAAGAAGGAAGGATTGTGCAAAGTGTAAGATGGTGCGGCACCGGAAAGGGCCGCGGCACCACCCGGACGGAATTCCAAAAGTTTGGCTGATTATGGAGAGGTTTTGGAGCATTAAAATGACGGTTTTTCCTCCATAAATCAGCCATTATTTGGCTGCATTAATTGGTGAATTAAAGGGTCATTACATGACATTTAAATGACCATTACTTGTGCCATTACTTGGCTGGTCATCATGGGGATTCAATGGCCATTACTTGGCATTGAAGGGCCATTACATGGGCATATGAAGAGCCATCTTGCACACCTATAAATTGAGGCCTTTGGCTCAATTCTATAGACTTACACACAAGTTAACAACACCACAAAGAGATCAGATTTTCCTGATAGCAATCCTTCTCTTAGCAATCTTCTTTATTCGTGTTCTTCGCTAGGGTCATTTGTGTAGGCTTTGCACATTTGATAGTTTGCTGTTTTATCTTGGGAGACTATTGCCCACACTTCCGTAAAGCCTATATACGAGGGCAATCTTATCTTAAAGACAGAGAACCATCTCTCGACTCAGTCGGTGGTGTTGTGATTATCTAATTGGTTGCTAAGTGTTTCAGGTGTGAACTAAAAATTCAAAGGACTCTAACCGTTCGGATTCTCAGTGGATCTACAAGCCACAAGTGTAGCAGTTCATGTTCTTGTATTTTTCGAATACAATATCCATATTTGAAGTTCCAATTCAAGATCAAGATATTGACAACTTGTTGTTGTAATCTTTGTTTATTATCCTTTTGATCACTGTAATAGTTATTTACTATTCCCGTACGTGCTTTACAAATCCAACATAATTGTGATGAAAAGGGATCAACATTAAGTATGTACTTTTTTGTCCTAGTTATAGATGAGTTGATTAAAATAATACAATATAAGGTCAGTTGGTGATGTTATTCACTGATTATATTGTGCAAAGTGATGAAACCGATGAAGGTGTCAACCGAACACTTAAATATGAAAAATAATAATTTTGGAGTAGATGTTTTAAGACAAGTAGAAGTAAAGTTAAATATATGCACGGCAAATTTAGTCAGCATAAGACAGTAAAGTCGAAGTGAAATTGGACAACAATTAAAATATATATGCTTGTTGTTCCAGAAAAATGAAATGATAAATAAAAATATTATACACATAACTAAAATCGAAAGATTGAAATGTCGAGATGCTACTAGGATGTTATGTGACAATATGATGGCTACCAAAGTGAAATGTTAGTTCTATATAACAATTTAAGACCTTAGAATTTATATGTAAGTGAATATTGAGTCGTTAAAATTAAGCATATTCGATGAGTGTTGTAGAGATATAAATACTAAGATGTATATGCAACTATATAAATTTAAAAATGACCACAATTTTTGAAAGTACAAATTGTTGGGTATTTTTGCTCTATGGTACTTTATAAAGCAGTACGGGAAGTATATTACTATTACAAGTATTCGAAAGGATAAGCAAAGAATCAATAATTCAACTAGTAATCTGAAATTACAATATAATCACAAAACTGAAATTACAATTTTGTTGAAGACGGAAAAATGGAAACTGGTTTTGCTGAGTCGAGTGTGGCACTCTGTCCTTAAGACAATATTGCCCCGTATGTATCCTTTATACGTCATGGACAATTTGTCTCCCAAGATAAAACAACAATGGAACACTTGAGCAAAGGAAACTCAAGAGCTACCGTGAAGAATATTGAGTAACGAAATGATGCCTTGAAAGTTGTAGGAAGAAGAAAAGTTTCTGCTTGTGTAAGCTTCTGAATTTCGTGTATATTATATGTGTGTTCTTGGTCATTCTTTTGTGTTTTCAACAATGGTGTAAGGGGCTGTTTAAATAGGTGAGGGAGGGTGATTCACGCCTCATATGACCAAATAATGGCCATTATGGAGGTAGTAAAGCCACCAACATTAATGAGAAAGACCAACGGATTTGGCCATTATAGGAGGAGTAATTCACCAAAATAAATGGTGAATTGAGTGCTTGGCGTTCTGCTTTGTTGTCAAATTCGACATTCAAAACTTCAGGGACCAAATCAGTACATTTGAAAGAATTTGCGGGATCAAAGCTGTACTTACGGCAAAGTTTTACGGCCCAAAAAGATAATATCGAAGGCCTGCGGCGAGCGACGGGCGCGGCGGCAAGCGCGTGTGGTCTTTCCTCGAACCGAAGCAGATCTACGTCCTCCGCGCTTTAAACACATGGGATACCCCTTGGGGTCCCAAACCCCAAACACATTTCGAGTCTTATATACACAACAATTCTTTCTTCCTCTACCGATGAGGGAGAATTGAACACAACACCACACTTTCCATGCTTGAACACCTCACTTGTGAACCAATATCTCTTTCATTTCTCAATGAAATTTGGCGATTCTTGGCCCCTACGGTTATCTCGTGCCGTACATCATGCATGTGTGAAGAACCGGATTCTCCAACATACGTAACACTAGTGTTTAAGCCGTTAAAGTTGGTCGGTCGCAACTCCCGCCAAAAGCAAATTTCCAACACAAATATCACATATTAAGGATAAAATAAAAGAAGATGGCTTAAGATAATTTGATTAGGTCCCATGTCAACTTTCATATGCAACCGTTAGTAAATGTGAAATCATACTGAATGAAGTGTTAAAAGGCAACTATGTAGACTTAAGATCAAATGAAAGTAAGTTGTTTGAAAGACCTATAATTTCGTAGATTAACGCAAACTTAGCTAATATATGTGATGTTGATGATTTGGGAGTATGTCTTAGTCATTTTATTATATTTATTTTAGATCTTGTAACTTTTAGAAGTCTTTTAATCCTATTCGAAATTTTTATGTATCCGTCCTAATTTATATGAGAGTTGATCAATTTGGGAGTCAATTAACTTTATCTTTGACTATGATTTTCTTCAACTTTTTTTTTATATATTGTGAATTATTAATTATGCAGACTTATATAAATTTTTATATAAATTTTATTATAAAATATTTGAATAATCTATATTTAAAATTAAGTCTAAAAAAGAATGGCTTGACACTAAAAAATGATTGATAGGTACCACAACAAACATCCTTTTTTGTTCTTTTTATTTTGGTTGAAAAGTCAGTAGGTTGTACGCTAGTCATACGTAGCTTGAACTGTGATGCCACAATGTTTAGCTATTGCCGATCCCCAAGACGCCTTTGATTGATGTTCACACATAATCTACCGTCTGCACTTACTACATTCACTCCCGAAAATTGAAACAGGAATTGTAACCTCCCAATCTACTGTAGTATAGTTAGCCTCACGGTGTGTCTGACTGGCGAGTCTGCCGTCTCCACAATTTTTCCTTTTTCGGACTGCTTCGAGTGTCGATCTTCGCTTGGGTCGGCTCCAAGGTTCTATCCTGACTTTTCATTACTTTTTCCCAGGAGCCTTTATCCTATCTTCAAGCCATCGGGAGAGGCGCCGAAAGACTGAGGTAAGTTAATATAGACTTAAAGAATTTATACAATTGACCCAATATGTTATAACAAAGTTTTCTTATCCCAATAATCCATTTCTTATCTCCCATTGGTCACCCCACACTTGGTAAATCCAATTTAGTCACTCAGTAGCCCACTTTTGCCATTTTTTTCCTCTGAAAATTCATCCACAATGCTTCCTGCAATACTATCTGCTCCTTCATCCTCTACTTTCCCTCTCAACTATTCCACCATTTCTTCATCCTTATCCAGTTCCCCACTACTACCAGTTACAATTGGATGTAGAACAAGTAAAAGACGACCAACACATAATTACTCGTTAAAAGTTCAAGCGTCATCGTCGTCGTCGTCGCGAATGATTGAGAAGGAAACCCCCGAAACTGAACGCCCTGTAACATTTCTACGAGAATCCGATGAAGGTTTGTTGGAAAAAAGTAATTCAAAGTTGTAGGAAATCATAATTGGTTAGGATTTGGTATTTTAATTCTCTTATTTTGAGTTAAAGTGGGTTTTGTTTTATTATAACTAGCGGTGTTGCTAGCTACTGCTTATGATGTTCCCAATCTAGGAAAGTAGAGTTGAATTCCCCCTAAGAAGATGAAGAAGATTTGCCCAACGGAGAATAAGCTGTAAATCTTAATTCTCGAAAGCGAGTGAATCAACTCTATCACAATTTACAGCCGCACATTTTGGATTTCGAGAGTTAAACAATTTAATTTTGACTGTGAATTCAAACATGGAATTTTCAAGTTTTCTGAAAAAATTTACATATTTGGGAATTACGTAAAAAAGTACTACAAGTTACAAGTCGCAATGATTGACAATTTATAATATTTAAAAGATATATGAAAAGATTATGGTCAAAGAAAGACTTGTTTGAATCTCAAAATCGAAAGGTGCCACATAAATTGGGATGGATGAAGTATTTTCATAGAGTGGAGAATTTTTGAGAGCTTATGAGATTCTAAATAAATATTTTTTTCCTTCAAGGTTCATCAGGGGATGATTCATCAAAGTCGAATTCGGTTAGAGCGCGTTTCGAGAAGATGATTCGAGAAGTACAGGACAGTGTTTGTACTGCTTTGGAAGCTGTGGATGGAGGGGCTAAATTCAAGGAAGATGTTTGGTCAAGGCCTGGTGGTGGTGGTGGGATTAGTAGGGTTTTGCAAGCTGGAGATGTTTTTGAGAAGGCTGGTGTTAATGTATCTGTTGTTTATGGTACTATGCCTCCTGAAGCTTATCGAGCTGCTAGGCCAGTTGATAATGGAAATGCTAAACCTGGGCCTATCCCGTTTTTTGCTGCTGGGGTTAGCTCGGTAATTTTCTCACATTTGTACCTTTCTGAAAGATATGATATATACTTCAAGTATATTGCATTCAGTAGTCTGAGTTTGTTTTCCTTCTGTTTCCACTTGCTTATTTGAACTCTATCCATGTGAAGTACTAGTCCGTTTATGATGAATCCCATAATTATGGATGCCCGAATAGAGGGAAATATATAAATGGATCCAAGTTGCCTAGGCCGACTAAGTTTAAATTGAGGCTTAGGGTGTGTTTGGTTGGTACAAAGGAAATATTTTTCCACGGAAAGTAAGCAGAAAATATTATCTCAAAAGTATTATAGAAAATATAGGCAAAAGTATGGAAGTGGGGGTAGGGGTAGGAGTACGGGGGTGGTGGAGGTGGGGGATATAGGGGGTTGGGGTGGGATTGAGTGTGTTAGAGGATGAGGAGCAATGAAATGCCACTTGTGGAACTTGTTTTCCCTACTTCCACTAGGGAAGTCATTTTCCTCATTTTAAGGGACTATGTTTTCCAAAAATTTTGACCAACCAAATATTGGAAAATAGAAAAACATATTCTGGAAATGTGTTTTCCTCCATACCAAATACACCCTTAGTTTATCGATTCCACTTTCTTAGTTAAGAACCAAAGGGGTTCTTGTTGATTTTGGAATGCCTTCCTGAAGGTTATGGCATTCTACAAGTATATTGCATTCGGTAGTTTGGAGTTCGTTTTCTTTTTGTTTCCACTTGCTTAGTTAAACTCCACCTTTGTGAACTTAGAAGGTTGTCATAGGCAACGATGTAAATTCCCTTTTTTTGTTTATCAACATTTTATATCATATATAAATAGATAGTTTTACGAGGCAAGTTTTCCCTTAAGAGTTACTGTTATGATTTATCACTCTCTCACTAATGTTCACCCAAACACTTGAAATTCTCAGTAATAATGACTGCCTGATTAGAGTGGAACGTATAGGGGATTCATATCTCTGACATCAACTAGTTTGGGATTCAGGATCGCCGATTGATTTCGACTTGCTTAGTTAAGAGTCAGCATCGACTAGAGTAATCAACTTCTTTTAGTATTGTATTGTTCTCTGGGAAAATCTTGGTCTCTTCTACTTGAATGTATCCCTGAAACTGCAAGCCACATTATTATCACTGATAAGGTTTTATTTCTTATACCAGGTTCTGCATCCAAAGAACCCCTTTGCACCAACCATACATTTTAATTATCGCTACTTTGAGACTGATGCTCCTAAAGGTATTCCCCTTCATAATTTTGGTTATTCTTCTGTTATGCTGATCGGCTTTTGATTGAGATGGAATAGAAACTATGAATTCATGAGAAAAGAAGAGATTGTGCGGGGCTAGTGAGTGATATTGATACCTATTGTGCTTTTCTTTTAGATTTTGGAATAAACTAATAAAAATACTAATAAAAAAGAGATTGCAGTTATAGACATAGGACTAGAGAGTGAATCCACTTATACTGGTTTGCACTAGGGGTACTTATCGGTCGATTCTGTTCGGTTATGTATATTATCGGTTCGGTTTATCGGTCTTCGGTTTATAAATATCCTCAACCGATAACCAAACCGATAAGATATTCGTTATCGGTTTTCGGTTTATCGGTTTTTGATCCTTATCGCTTCGGTTTATCGGTTTAACCAATAAGAAAATGCTCCGCTAATTTTTTTTTCTTTCTCTTATTTTCTTTTGTGAATGTATATACTGCGGCAGATTCACTCTAATGTCAACTCAACAAAACAAAACCAAAAAAAAAAATGCACAAATTAAAGCAGTATACTTAAGCAGATCCATTCTATTGTCAACGCAACAAAGTAAAAGACCTCCAAAATGAGTTTCAAGACGAGGAAGATCCACTAATTACAAGACAAACTATAAGCTTATTGGGTTATCGGTTTAACCATTAACAAAATTCTTAAAACCGGAAACCGAACCGATAACCCGATAAAAAATTTTACAAAACCGTTTACAAACTGTTAACCCAATAACCCGATACCGATAAACAAATAACATTTTTATTGGTTCGGTTTATTGGTTAATTCGGTTTTTGCACAGCCCAAGTTTGCTCCAAAATTAGTAGTGTTGAGGAATGCAAAGCACATGTTCACCTTCTGCAGTTTTCCCTTTTAACAGTCAGAGTAATATTTATTGGACTGGATATCAAAAATTAATACAGCTCCAAGGTGGAGCATAATTTGCTTTGCTACTTCCTGTATCCTGTTGGGCCACAATGAACTTGGAGGCCATTTCCTTGGATTGTTATTTCTCTAAAATGGAGGAATATGCCATCCTAATTCTGTCCTATTTTTTGCGTAACAACAAGATAAGAACATTATTTTTTGAAATAGAAAAAAATAATAATGTTCTTGTTGTTACACAAAAAATAGGACAGAAGTAGGATGGGATATTCCTCCATTTTAGAGAACAAGATAAGAACATTATTCTCAAAATAAAAGCACCTTTTGCACAATGTAATCTTTCTAGTGCAATCAGTGATTTTTGTGACCATTTATTTATATACGACTTAATCTCCATCTTTCATTAGAATATCCTCAAATGACAAAGAAAAAGTAAGAGAAGGAGTGGCAACTAAAAGAAGAAGATACATTGAGAAAGTAAACCATATCAATGTTCATGTTACCTTCTCAAAAAATAAAAAATAAAAATAAAAATAAAACCATAGCAATGTAGCAACAACCTGGGAATGGGAGGGGGTGCATGGGGGTTGAGTTACGGGAATGGGAAGGATACATCAATGGTTGGGGATGCGGAAGAGAGTAGATTGCAGCCAAGGAGGGATAAGAAAATAGGTCACTTGACGAATGCAGGGGCATCAAGGGGGAGGTGGGCATGGGGTTGAGTGTACTGGAGGGCAGAAGGATAGATTGCTGGTTGGGATAGGAATGTGAATAGATTGCAAGCTAGGGAGAGAGAAGAGAACAGAACGGTGGTGGGTGGTGCACATTTGGAATTGTGGATGGGGGATGAGATAGGTACTGCTTTTTTGAGATGTGCAAAAAGAGTGGTACCAAATGAATGCGGTGGCACAAGTGGCAGAATTCTGGGATTGGGGAAAGGATGAAAAAGAAAGAGTGAATAAGGAAGAGATTCCCAACTTCTATTTATACATGAAGGGTGAATTGCGTGACTACCTCAATCTAAGAGCTTAAATTGATAAAGACATGTTACATTTATTTACTTATTGGGTATCTTACCTTATCAAAAGAAATTATTTACTTATTGGGTATGTTAGTCTGTAACATGTTACCTCACGTCTGACCCTGATCCTTTTTGTTGGGTCAAACACCTGAAATTTTCTTATTAATAATGAGTAGTGGTGAGACTCAAGGGACCTCTACGTGCTCTAATACCATCTTGAATTATGTGACCTCCTCATTTAAAAGATTAAGTTGTTAGAGAGGCAACATGTTTATTTATTTAAATTACGTTTCCATGAGGCGTAATTTTTTGCTAATCTGCTAGTTTTATGACCCTCATATTATTATTCTGCTCATTGGATAATATAATTGGTCATTGGCGGAAAGTTCTAATACAATCTTCTGTTTATGATGCAACCAAACTAAGTGTAAATTTTGTGCCGCTTAACCAAGCATTACCTATTAGCTTGGCTCAACTTGCGTTCGAGCTTGATTGAGCCACCATTTTGGAGGCTGAGTGTAACAGTCAAGTTCATCAGTGCTATTCCCCGCATTGGATCTGATTATGCATAGCTTAAGAACATGGCACTAGACCTTAAGGATTGCTTCCTTATATATATATATATATATATATATATATATATATATTGATCAAGTAAAAGATTTCATTGATAATATTAAGGCCAACTTGGCCGTATACACGTGATGTACCAAAAAAGGAGAAACCTACAAAAAATGGTTCTCTCCAAAAGACACCCAATCCTCTATATAAACAGGAACTACATGGGTGCTCCAAAAGAAAATAAGGGATCGGAGACTACTCCCCAATCGAGGAAAGCTCATCTCCACCCCTTCAAAAAATGGTTTCTTCCTTATATATCCAACAACTTTATCGTGTTTTGCCAATATACAATTTTCCTTAGGGACTCAGCCTCATCGCTCCACCAACATACAAGGACACCAAATTTTACAGTATAGTACACAATTGCCTGCATGGCTTTAGAATGCGTTACTGTGATCTAATGCTTGCTTCCTTCTATACTCAACATCTCTCCATGTGTTCTGCTGATGTAAGATTTGCCAAGGTTGTTCATAGCTTGACCCTATCAATATCAGCTTCAAGCTTGCTTTTATACTAGATAAGGAATGACGTGAAGGAGGCTGCCAGGCATGACACATGCAGTACCATTGGAAGGGCAATATGAAGGATTATTGTGCACACAGGGATACACGAGACGGTGGCTGCACCTGCACCTGTAGAGAGTGCTATGGTATTAGGCAGTCATGGTGCAGAGCACTGCATCAATAGGCAGCACACCATGGAGACAGAAAACACATCTATGTGGTGGACGAAGCTTTGGCATGAGACCCACCGGTAGACAATTGGAGAAGAGCTTAAAGTTGGAATATTATCGGAGAAGTGCTAATTCTTAAAGAGTTATTTCAAAACTTTGTTACCTTTTAAGATAGAAAATACGCCAAATCACTAACTAAGAAACTTTGTTTGGGATTTAGTTTCTTGCCCCAATTGTCTTGTGTGCTTCTTGCATTTTATGAATCTGTTCTCTGGAAATGTTTATTAATGCATTATTGGGTCTGCATCAGAAATGAGACTAGCAGTAAATTAGTCGTTAGCTAGGATGCCAAAGTATACCTTTGGTAAGTCCATATCTGTGATATCCGCATCTTGATTAATTTAAGTTGAACTATATTAATTATCAGTTACTTCTGATCAATTTTAATGCAGATGCTCCGGGAGCACCTAGGCAATGGTGGTTTGGAGGTGGTACTGATCTGACACCTGCTTACATTTTCGAGGAGGATGTGAAACACTTCCATTCGGTAAAAGCATGCAAAAAATTACACCTTTGTAGATCTTTGTTTCATTAGTTCACAATTTCTAATGTCTAATTTAGAAATATTTACCATGGAGAAAATCATTGAGAGTTTTTTTTTTTCATGAATGAGCTGCTTTATTCACACAAAAGTGACAGAAAAGTCCCAGGGCTTTCCTGGTTGGCAACAAATCTAAATTCCCAAAGTGCTTCCTTCATTGGCGTATGTCCATCCCTGCAATCTGACCTGACCTTATTTCTTCTGCCATCTCTGACTAAGAATCTGTATCTTTTGCGAAGTTTTCCCAGCCTGTCCTGGTGTTTCCACACACTTACTCCAAGCAAAGTAGTTACTGCTCATTGAGACATCAACACCATGCTTGGCCAGAATGAAACATCTTCATATTCTATCACAGTTTTTTTCTCTTGGATGTTTAAAAGTTGACTGCAACCCTCTGTCTGCATTGCATGAAGCAGGTTCATTGTTTTGCAGGTGCAAAAAGGTGCTTGTGACAAATTTGATGCTAGTTTCTACCCTCGTTTCAAGAAGTGGTGTGATGATTATTTCTATATAAAGGTATTAGAGCTTCATTTTACTAGCAGATAGAAGTTGTTTTCCATATGAATTTCTATTCCCAGAATCTGTGGGAAACTGGAGTAATAGGGTAATTGCGGTTGGGACTGTTAAAGAATCTGAAGTGAAGATCTACCCACTGAACATGAAAATGCTGTAATTGAACCATCATTATCGAATTTATAACAATTTAACATTTCCAACTGTATCAGAGCCATTGTTATGTGTCTAGCATGTAACAGTATCTACGTTGTGGCATTTGGAATTTGGATTGGTAAAATTTTGGAATCATTTAAAAAGCTGAAATCAATCATATTTGATTTGATAACTAAACTTTGTTTTGAAACATAACCCAAAAAGTTCCTTGAAGAACCAAAACAGATAACAACTAGTTTTTCCAAATAAATAAATAAAATAAAATCCAACACAATTCCGAAAAGTTTTCAAAAACTATTTTTTAGAATTAACCAAAAATATAACCAGCCACCAAGGACAATAGTGTCAACTTACACAAACCCTCCAAGCATAACAACAACATACCCAGTGTAATCCCACAAGTGGGGTCCGGGGAAACCCTCCAAGCATCTCCCCTCATTAAGGTGTACCTAACTGCTCTATGGTTTTTGTGTTTACCTCTGATCAGTTTTTATTTCTCCATATTCAATTTTTTTATTATCAAAATTTGTAATTTGAAGGGAGCCTTGGAGTAACTGGTAAAGTTGCTGCCATGTGACCAGGAGGTCATGGGTTCAAGCCGTGGAAACAGCCTCTAGCAGAAATGCAAGGTAAGGCTGCGTACAATAGACCCTTGTGGTCCGGCCGTTCCCCGGACCCCGCGCATAGCGGGAGCTTAGTGCACCGGGCTGCCCTTTTTTTTTTATCAAAATTTGTAATTCAAGCTTTGGTTTCTCTTGAAGCGTGCTGCCAGGGGTAATGTCAATTAAGGATCAAATATCTAAATTAATTGCAGTCCTGCTTAAGTACACAGTACGAGTGACGAGTCTCACATGTGAATTGCCTCTCTTTGCTGAAGTTGCTATTTTCCTCGTGAAAAGATAAACCAGGCATTCAGAGGGTTTCAGGAAAACCATTACAAACCTTAGAGATTTCTAAGCAAATTGATCCTTTAATGGAACTGTCTAGGTAATAGCAGACTGACTTTGTGTTGTTGTGTTTTTTCCTATGTTAACTTGTGTGAGTTAATGTAGGGGCAAACTCTGTGTACATCTTACTTATGGGATTATACTGGGTAATGTTGTTGTCGTTGTAACTTGTGTGAGTTTGATCCATGACTGAGTTGAATTTTCCTGTTTCCTAGGAGCTTTGATCCTTTGTTTGGATGTAGTTATGCATTCCTATATATCTCTTGTAACAAGATGGGAAGCAATACCGTAGAAACAATCAGTATCCACTCTTGCCTTTTTCACATTCAATATCTGGAACATTTCTGTTGAGGACTACAGTCCTTGTGATCGTAAATCTGCATTCCGGTTATTGTCCCTTAATTTATTAAATACTGGAAGCTTTTAATGGGTTTACTCTTCCATCGTTGCCTCAATACTTTTTAGCTCGATAAAGAAATGTCTAAATCGAGTTTTCAATGTGCTCATTGTCTTGCAGCACCGTGGTGAGAGGCGGGGTCTTGGAGGAATTTTTTTTGACGATTTAAATGACTATGATCAGGAGATGCTTCTCTCCTTTTCTACAGGTAAATGGTGTGTAAAGACCTCATGTATATTTAGAAAATATCCCATTATAAGGAGCGGAGCAAGTCATCATAGAGAAGATTCCTTTTATGTGCAAAAGGCAAACTCACTCCCATCTTTGTCTGGGAAGCTTATTTCTTCGTAGTGTGTGCATCAGTCATCTCTTAGATGCATATCCTAGATGGGAAATACATTTTGATTTGAAGATTTTAAGAACTGCTGAAATAACTTGCTGTCCACATTTTCAGTTCTCCATTCGTTGACTGGTCTTTGGCCAAGTAGAAAAGAATTACTAGAAGCTTAAAATAGCTAGAGACTAGATTTGCTCCGTTCCTTTTTCTGAATAATTAGACACAAACTGTTTACTTAATCTACTGATGATATAAGTTAATTCAAGCACAGTTAACTTTTCAATTGTCGGAATGGATAAAATACCCTCTCCTGATGTATCAGTTGTTGAGTGCAGAGTGTGCTAACTCCGTCATTCCAGCATATATACCTATCATAGAGAAGAGAAAGGATACCCCATTCAATGATGAACACAAGGCATGGCAACAATTGCGGAGGGGACGTTATGTGGAGTTCAACTTGGTAGAATACTCTGTTCCTGAAGGTCTTATTTGCCAAAAAGAATAAAATAAAAAATACTCACTGATTTGACTCTGTTCTTTTTTTTGCTTCGTAATTGAAGGTTTATGATCGTGGAACTACATTTGGTCTCAAGACAGGCGGTAGGATTGAGAGTATTCTTGTTTCTCTTCCATTAACTTCACGCTGGGAGTACGATCATGTAAGATTCTTCTCTGCTTTGGCAATCCATTTTGTTGATATCCTTCTTAAGCAGGATACCTTGAATAAAAGTAAATTAAGTTAATATCAACTGAATGAGTGTTTACTCTATGCAGCAACCGGTAGAGGGGTCTGAAGAATGGAAACTCTTGGATGCTTGTATCAACCCTAAGGAATGGATCTGTTAGTTCCAAATCCATGTAAAATTTACTTGTTTTGGTCTTCTATATTTGTCCTCTTCCCATTTCTTTGATTAGATCTCCTCTTTTTAGCCCCTTCCTTTGGGGGTCGTGTTGAGGGGATTGAGGGAAGGTTGGGAATGGTTGATATAGGAATATGTTAGGATTCATAATGTTACTAAAAGTGAGGCTTTTAACCTAATATGATGAGAGGAAAGTTTGTTATCTAGATGTGTCAGATGCCGAAAACTACTTCTGTAGCATTTGCAGGAAGATGATATGTATATATCCATCTCGTGTCTAACTTCATTCCTAGTAGCATCTACGTTGATGTAGTAAGCATAAACCACGGATATCTCTTTTTTGTTTTTGTTTTCCACCCGGTGTCCGGTACCTGCATTGGAGCCTAACTATGTCCGGATTCGCGTCGCGTAGGGCCCCATTCGGGAAGAAGCGCTCCTTACCAATGATTTTTCCATACCCAGGGCTAAAACCACGGATATCTCAATCTTTGAAAGATAGAATATATCTATCTTGAAACTCTGAGAACATATGCAAACTGACCAAAGACATATCTTCTCCTCTATCAACTTCTTTTCTTTAAAAAGTTCAATGATTTCGTACCTGGGCATCACCCTCTTTTTCAAACTCAAATTGAGCAGTGTAGTTTCAACAGCCAGAAAAACGAGAGCCATACTTCACTCATGAAATGTCAAATTCCTTGTCCAGTTGGAGGCATTGTTTATGACAGGTTCTTAAATTCATTTTTACAATTTCAACAGGTTTTGATTAATTCTTTTATAGTTTCTTGCTGGGTTGATTACTTGTAGATACGTCTTACCACAACCCCAGTCGTGTATTTCTTGAACACTTGGTCAAAATAGTTAGGAAAACAAGTTCCTTAAAAATGAGGAACATGACTTCCCTAATGGAAGTAGGAAAATAAGATCTACAAGTGACATTTTATATGGATTGTCTCCTTTCCACCCTCCAACGCCCCCAACCCCCACCCCTTAACCATCCCACCCCGCCACCCTGAAACCCCCACTTCCCACCTCATTCCTCCCCCATATTGTTTTGTTAGGTTACATATAAATGCTCTTGGGATAATATTCCTTTGTTACTCATTGAATACTAGAAAGTAAGTAAGCCACTTATTTTGCAAGGAAACATTTTCCTTCATACCAAACAAACCTATAGTCTTGTTGAAGTTTTCACTAGTATGAATGGTTTTATCGGCATGTAATCGCATAGTTGCAACTGTAGAACAGCCTCTGAGTCCACCGATGGATTCAGAATTCAGATGCAGTGGGTTTTGAGTTAAGAGAGTGACTTCTAAGTATGTATATATATATATATATATATATATATATATATAACTCTATTTATACTTATTTTTCTCACAGACACGTAGAGTTCGACACTGAAACATCGAGTTATGTCGAACCTGCGAATCCATTATTAGATCCTGCACTGCAGTGCCACTGATTGAACTCTTTGTTTACTTAAGAAGAAGCTGGTTACTTTGACTATTACTTTTGTCCAAGCAAATGGAATGGTACATATAAAATTGATAGATTTTTTTCTTTGATTGTGAACCATGAGAAAAATCTGTCGGAACTTGTGTTAGTCAAGAGGAGCTTGACAGGGCCTTTACTCAGAAAATTGAAAGCATGTTGGGTCTGGACAAATGAGTATTAAATAACCAATTAAATCGCTTTCAGTTTAGCTATCTCTGGATTATAGATCCTTCCACTTGTCATGCATCACATCATAATACCAAATATCATTGGTAGAAAAATGATAAACATCAATAGACTTATCTAATTGCATGACGCATATTGCTTCATGACCATAAAGTCATCATTTAAATTGCAATATCATTAAAGAAAAGATATATATTAATACACAATATTTATATCAAATTAATAAATACATAACATATGTTACCGTAATTTATTAACCATGATAAAAACCACGTGACATGGTATAATCTTTGCTACGTAATCCAATCTTTTTTCTTTTTGGGATATCATGGTGTTCTAGTAAGATTGTGTACCTTGACACCTTCACTATTTAAGTATCATATAATCTTGTCCACCAACGCTTGATCAGATGCGAAGAAGTTAATTATTCTCTCCGTCTCAATTTATGTGACACTTTTCATTTTTCGAGAGTCAATTTGACTAAACTTTGAAGCTAAATTGGATTAGATTAACTCAATATTTTAATACTGAAATTTATATATTTGAAAACTACATGAAAAATAATATAAGTCACAACTTTTTTCTCATATCAATTTGCGAAAAAATACATCTTAAAGTGTTGGTCAACGTTCATGCAATTTGAATCTCGGGAAGCGAAAAGTGTCACATAAATTGGGACTGAGGAAATAGTATATTTATCTCTGTTGGAATTTACTTTCTTGTTAAACATGTGGAAAAAAAAGTTTTATGAGAGGGAAAATAATGAAAGAGCAAAATTGTTTTTATCTGCAAAGGTGTCTCAGTTGCTTGGGTTTGGGGATTCTATAATGAAAGTCTCATATTCGAAACCCCCTGTCTACTATAATAGGAGATTTGCCTTTTGGGTCGAGCTCATCATATGAGGCTTGCCTAGTGCGGATCATCTCTCCTGTGTAATTTTCGGACTATTGCCTGTTGGGTCAAGTTCATCGTACGAGACTTGCCTAGTGCAGATCATCTCTCCTGTGTAATTTTTGAACTATTGCACAGGAGCAGGATTTATTTATGTGCATCCGGAAAATAGCGACCGCAGTTTTTCTTGTCATAGAAAAAATATTAAGATTTTTTTTTAAGAAATGCATGAAGGAGTCAATTAAAAAATCACTGGCAAAATGATTGGTAGGCCATCCACGTGTCTCCTCTTATTTAAGTTTACTTTTGTCAAAGTGAACAAGTATTTAGGTGTATGAATTTCTCTATAATTCCAATATCTTATCCTTACCCATGAGGTTATGCTTGCTGAATGGACCAAGGCAACATGAATAAAAGGCAAATATGTGTATTTTCTTATGAGCAAATTGATACTGCACTAAATGATGATAAATTTAATGCCAAGTTGCTTCAATCAAACTTCCCCTTGAAACATCAATTTCAATTATTATTATTATTATTATTATAAATAATTGGTCCAACTTGCTTAGCACATAGTTTCTTGCGTGTGGGCAATTGAATTTTGTTTCTATCAGAATTGAGTTGTATTATCTGTTATATTACTATTTTCTGATGTACCCTTCTTTCCTTTCTGAATAATTTACATCATATTATTTTTATTTTAATATTATTACACAGGATATAAATTAAATAGTGTTAATGTAGTTTTACCTGATGTAACATGTCATTTCTCATATTCTTCTGGTTATAATACATAGTATTTGATATAAAAGTTACATGTAGTTTATTTTTAAATGACGCAATAATGTAATATTTCTTTGCATTTGCTAGTATATATTAGTTAAACTCCAACAGATAGGTTTGATTTTCTTTAGGAGTTAGAGAGTGAAATCTCAATTAGGGATTACCATGTTAATTTGTTGTTTTACAAGGATATCAATAAGCCATATCCTTGGTGTTGAAAATTAATTATATCATCTGAAATCCATATGAAATTAAAATTATGCTTAGACTGATGATGCAAAATTAAATTAGCTAAACAAAAGTTTCTTTCAAACGGCTGCTACGTGTCATTGATATTTTATTTGAAAATGTCTACCATCCCTATCATATACTCTGTTCACACACGCAATTAGTTGTTGATATTCCTCTTTATTCCCCTATATCTTATCAAAGAAAATTATACTTCAAAATTGAGTCTTTATCTCAGCAAAATAAGCCACGTCGTTAGTTACTTAGATATAATCTGGTCTCAGTTTCATTTCATAAAAAGGGCAGACCGGTGCACTAAGCTTCCGCTATGCGCGGGGTCCGGGAAAGAGCCGGATCACAAGAGTCTATTGTACGCAACCTTACCTTGCATTTATGCAAGAGGCTGTTTTCACATTTTGAACCCGTGATCTCCTGGTCACATAACATTAAATTTGTCAGTTACTTCAAGGCTATCCTCAGTTTCATTTCATAAAGAAAATAAAAAGATAAAGAAGAGGAGGAAAGAGTATTAGCACTTGAGTGTGAAAACTGACTTTTCAAAAATGAGATATACGATTTCATGTCACAATTTATTTTGATATGTGTTAGGGAAGGTAAGTACTGTAAGTTAATTTAATTTAAATCAAGAACACTGCATAGATCAAGAATACCATAAAGCGAGATAAGACGAATACGTGTTAAACCATTTTATTCATGGATGCGAAAACGTTGCAACCGTAGGGAGAGGAGACTTCACAAACTATATTAGTTTAGTCTGATTTATAAAAACAAATAATTAAGTTACCAAGGATTAGTTTTCAACTATAACCGATAAGTAAATTAATCGAGTTGCGTTCAAGTTATTCATCCACGACCATTACTTTAAGAAAAACACGCTCTTACTTCTAACAAACAAGCACATGACTGCATGATGTAATTCTTCAAAATTGAAGTTTGAATATATATATATATATATAACCATTCCCATTTATACAATGGAGAAAAAGAAATGAGAAATCAAATCAACTTATACATCTTATAACATTGAAGAATCAAATGGAATAACTTTGAGAAAAAATAAAATAAAAGTACACAAGACACTGTTGAGATAATATTGTACAAACTAGCAAATAAAATAAAGGAGAAAACACCAACAAAAGAATAATAAATCAAGTTTTTGTCTTCTTTCTTATAGCAACCATGAAACATAGAGAAAGTGAAAATAAATATGCAACTTTTAGACACAAAGACAAATTGAAGTATTTATTAATATATTCATCAAGCCTTTGGTGCTTCTGCCACCTTGGCAGGTGCCACATCAGCAGGTGCAGCTGGCACTTCTTCCACCTTGGAAGGTGCCACATCAGCAGATGATGCCACCTCAGCAGGTGCCACTGATTCCTCTTCCTTCTTGGCTTCTGGGGCTTCAATATGCTTCTCCTTCACCTCACTAGTTGTTTCTCCTTCTGCTGACTTGGCAGTTGCTTCCACGTCAGCAGGTGCCACGTCAGCTGCAGGTTCCTCTTCTTTCTTATTATCTTCTGTGACGACTATAAATGTGGATACTTTTTCGAACACAAAGAGAATTGGGCCGGATACATATGAAGGCCCAAAGCTTGAACTTGCTTCGCTAACTGCTTTTGATCCCGGAAATTCTTCATTTAAATAACCAAAATGTCGTTAGTTCCACGATGTAACTAATTATTACTTCCTCCGATAAAAAAAAGTGTCTATTTAGTCTTTTCTTTTTTATTAAAAAAAATGTCTACTTAGTCTTTATTTTTTTATTAAAAAAAAGTGTTTACTTATCAAATCAAGAAAAAATTAACCTTACTTTTTCAGATTTTCCCTTATTAAGTATTAAGTGACCAAATCTCAATATCTATTTAATTAGGAACATTTTAATTAAATTATCTATTTTTGCCTAGAAGTAAATATTTTTTTAAGGGGTGTGCAAATGACTAAATGGATATTCTTTTTGATCCGGAGGGGTACTACAGTTTACTTTATGTACACAGACGGTATGTTAAATCATTTACTAAAATATTTAAGTTTTATTTTTATACATGGTCAATATAACTATTTTTTTACATCATCAAGTCATTCAAATAATCTTATGAAATACTAATAAATAAGCCTTTTTAAAGGCTTGAAAATAGGATTTGTTATCTGTTATAACAAGCAAAATTAACCTGATGATGTGAAATATTAACACACAATGTACTAAACTGAACAGATAATTATGTCTAACTGCCCATAGTAAGTGGCACGACATATTGTATCTAAAAAATAAAGATGACAATACTTGTTACCAGATGTTAATTTATACTGAGTGCAAGAATAATTTATTCTGTCAATAGACCTAAGTTAAATCCATATTACAATTATGAAAATACTTTCTCCGTTTCAAAAAGTTTGTCTTACTTTTTTTTAGTCAATTTAAAAAAGAATGCATCTTTCATTTTTTGGCAATTCTTTCATTCCCTTCCACATGACATATTTAAGACCACAAGATTAAAAGTCATTTTTTTAACATTCAACACATCTTTAATTTAAGGCCACAAGATTCAAAAGTCTTTTCTAATTTCTTAAACTTTGAGCCAAATCAAAATTAAACAATCTTTTTAAAACAAATGGAGTAGTACTTTTACTATTTTAATTTATGTGAATCTATTCGATTTGATTCGGAGTTTAAAAAAAAAGAATTTTGGAATTATGCTCTTAAATATGTCATATACAAGATTTTTATTGAAATTCATAATCCTAAACATGTCATAATATTTGTACACAATAATTTTTTTCATTAAAAATAAAATAAAAAATCTAAATTAAATATATTTCAAATTTTAAAAGAAATATTTTACTTACCGATCTTGACAAGCTCATCAAGGAATTTCTGGACCTCAGCTGAGTGTTTCTTAACCCCTGCACCCTTTGGTTTCTTCACCAAAGTCTGCATTTATTTTTTCATAATAATAAAGAGATGATAACAGTAAGTTCTATTTTTTCTTGAAATCATACTATATTAATAATTCTGCTGAATTTTCCATCTTGAAATATAAATTAAGTAATTAAATACCTTGATCTCAACTGCAGCAGCTTCATAAATTTCAACTACTTTGGGTTGAAGCTCAGTTTTCTTCTCTTCAAACTCTTTGCTGTACTGCTCCTGAAATATATTAAACAAATATCTCGTATTTATTAATAAGAAATAAGAACTAGATAACTAAGAAAAAATTTACTGTGGCCCTTGTTTTTTTTTTCCTGGAATTATGAAGTATTTCTTTGCAAAATTACTTTGGGAAGTCGTAGATAAAAGAAGAGTTCAACTTCTATACACAGATAGTTTAGTGGTGTAATTAGGATAAGTGAGATTAATAACGCGAACAAATAAAATAAGTTATTTGTTATAAATATTTTTTACCTTAGCCTCGTCAAAAGTCTTGCATGCCTCAGCAGCTGCAGCCTTCTTGGGATTTTTCTCAAAGATCTGCTTGATCTTTGGAAGAACCTTTACTTGCCAGTATCCCATCTTTATTTCTTTAACTCAAAAATCCACAGAGAAAATATGTATATCTATAGCCAAAAAAAGAAAAGAATACATCATGAAAATTCTTGCTATCCACGGAGTAATATATTTGCTAATCCACAAAAAGAATAATAAGTAATATGAAAAGATCTACTATTGAAAAAACAAGAATTAGCAAACGGATAGATTCTGTAGCTAAACAACAAAATCCGTTGCTAATTATATTTAACGGCGGATTAACAACATATTAACAAAAAACTAAAAAAATAGAAATTAGCGATGGATAAATTATGTAGCTAAACAACAAAATCCGTTACTAATCCTATTTAACGATGGATTAGCAATAAATTATTCAAAAACTACTGAAAAACAAGAATTAGCAACGAATAAATTATGTATCTAAACATCAATTCGTTGCTATCTTATTTAATGATGGATTAACAATAGATTATAAAAAAAAGATGTTAGCCATGAGCAATTTAATAATAAATAACGATGAAATTCATAGTTAATTCCAGTGAGAAAACAAGAAAGAAAAGAGTGAGTGTTGTGAATTTCACTTACATGAATATGAAGAAAGCAAACTGAAATCTCTCCTCTTTATTTGCAATTATATGCTTTTGGCTCTCTAAGGAGTAATAAACAGATACTGTTGTGCCAGTGTATATATATAAGTAGACAATTTAGCAAAACTTTCTTTTTGTAGCCAACTGTGCTTCCAAACAAGGCCTTATACCAACAAAGACTTACTTTCAAAACCAAATATCCCCCTGTCTTTCTCATTATTTACATACATATCCTATGTCTATCACAAAAATGACCTACCCCACCACGCTCTCTCACACCTCTGGCTTTTTTCATGGACAGGGATGAATGTCGAATTTGAGCATTGGATGCTTGCATAGTACACATGTTTTTTTCTTAATTTTTTTTATACCAAATTCACCCAAGGTTTAAAAGCAATAAAGGTTGTAATAGTTTCTTATATATATTAATTTAAAATTATGCATTCGTCTCTTACGTCGCTTGTGAAATTACACGGATTATGTTGTTATTATTGTTATATTATCGTCTCTTTTTCATGGATTAGATATCTAACAAAAACTGATATATTATATATTAGAGTTTGACCTAAATGAAGAAGATGAAAATCCTGCGAAACTAAGATTTAAATCTTAACAGAGATAAAAAAGTTTCAGTAATTACTTTTCATTTGCCTGAATTATTCGTTATATATGGATGAAATGTAACATGTACTTAGTTAAACAATCGCGGTGCGCACAAGCCTACTTTAAAATGACCAACGCCATGTTTTATTATTAGAAAATATATCCTAATAATGTAAAATTATGTATCAGTCTATTTTTTCTGGATAAGAGGTCTCACAAGTCATGAACTTAGATACTAGAGTGTGACTCATGAAGTGAGTAAAAACTATTAGAGACTAAGATTCAAATTTTAATAGAGATAAAAAAAATCCTAGGTATTATCTTTTTATTAGACTATACCTTATTTAACATAATTGCTCAATATATATATACTGATGGGAGATATATAGCATGCACCTAGTGAACAATTGAAATACACAAGCTGACACATACAATATTATTACTCCCTCTGTCCCCAAAAGAATGACTCACTTTCCTTTTTAATCCGTTAAAAGAAGAATGACATATTTTCTTATTTGACAACAATTTAACTTTAAACTTTTACTTTTTTCCGCAAAACGAGCTGATTTATTATCGCACAAATATCTTTGGCTTATTTTAGACCATAAAATTCAAAAGTCTTCCTTTATTTCTTAAAGTGCGTGTCAAATGAAAGTACATCACGTAAATTAAGACTGGGAAAATATATAAAAAGAAACTCTATGAACTTATTATCAAGGCTATAATCGTCATTTCAACTTATGAATTGGCTGGGTTAGGGTGTAATTGACTAAGGTGATCAACTAATGGGATCGAGATACGCACAAGCTGACACAGACAATACTACTATAATAAAAAACTCTATGAACTTATTCTCAAGGCTATAATCGTCATTTCAATTTATGAATTGATGGAATAATTGACTAAGGTGATCAAATAATGGTTTGAAAAAAAATATCAAATAATGGGAGTGGTTGATTTGGTGAATTAGAGAATAACATGAAGGGCAAAATGGGGAAAAGAAATTGACAGCTAGCCAACGGGTCAATCAGAGGTGGCTGTGGGACCCTTATTCCAGCTTGATGGTGATCTGTAACAAAAACGTTTCTCTCTCTAAATTTTGAACTACAAAACTTGCTCACGTGGCTTCGCTGGTTTATAAAAATCACGCCGTCAAACAGTTATATTACAAAACTACCCTCCTTCTTCTTACTAAATTTCATAAATTGCCATCCGGTTTAAAAGAGTGTGTTCGTCTTTTTTCCTCTGGTTATATTTGTTTGCACGAATGAGGAAACTTATGTTGTTCATGAGTTAAATTTCTTATACGGTCACTTAATTAATAATAATTGTTTCAAAAAGTTATCTTTTAATTCAGAAATTAAAGAAAGAAATATACCTCTATTCTATTAGAAATGATTTTGAAGAAGCTTTTTGATGCTTGCCTCAATTTTTTTAGGTATGAGTATGAGTCTTTTAATTGAATGTTGGGTTATGTGTTGGATTTTAATTAATTAGGGATAGTTAAAATATGTCAATAGGATGATGACGCATGTTCCTCCGTTAAAATGAGGGATATATTTGTGCCAAAATATAACAACAAAGGTATATTACTATATTTAGATTGAAATTGACCCGCTTCATTGGTTAATTAAAATGGATTATTTTTTTATTTTTTAAAAGTATGGCTTAAGAAAATCAACACGTCATCAATATTTAATGGGAGTATCATCTGAATTGGTCGAGTGACTTTATAGGTGAAATAACAATAGTGAGTGAATTTATATTACAAAATAAAAAAGTGACTTTATGAGATGATGATCATTAGTTGGATGACTTTTCTGTTACAAAATATAAAAAAAAACTTTTTGAGATAATTATCATTAATTGAGTGATTGTCTTAAAAACCAACTCCTTGGCTCGAGCACATTTTATATTTTCTAGCTGCTATGTAAAAGATGTTGGAAATTTACTAATGTGGAATTAAGTTTATCTCATTATTTATGACTCGAACAATTGGGGCCCCGCACGTCGAAAACGTCGTTTTCACACACGTTTACACGTAGCGCCAAGTATCGTAAATTTCATTAGTGAAAGAGATATTGGTACATACGTAATACGTTTGAGACATATAATGATGGACGGTTATTGACCAAATGACAAGTATTCCACGTTGGTAAACGAAGGAAGAAGTGTACGAAGTGTAAGATGAAACGAGTCAGAAATCGCCGCTGAGCCGTGAAGGGCCACGACGCAACACCGTCGGAGTGCCGCGGCAGCCCCATGGTAGCGTCACGGTGCTAAATGGTGGATTGGGCTACTGGAGCCGAGGCGCTAATTCGCAGAGCCGCGGCGCTTCGGAGGCAGAATGCTGCGACGGGAAGATGGAAAATTCTGACTTTTGAGCTGGTTTTTGAGCATTGAATCTCCATTATTTGGCACATAAATTCAACCATTATTTGGCTGAATGTAACCCCTCAATAAGTGCCATTACATGGCTATTGAAGGCCATTAGTTGGCTAATTGTGGAGTCATTTCCTTACACTATAAATTGAGGCCTTTGACTCAATTGTTCAACACTTAAGAATTTTTTTGAAATCTTCTTCTTCATCTCTAGCAAGTTTTCTATATTCAAAGTTCTTAAAGAGTAACACTTGAGTTTCCTTTGTTCATTTGTTAGGTTGTTGTTGTATCTTGAGAGACTATTGCCGGACAACGTAAAATGATATATACGGGGCAATCTTGTCTTAAAAACAAAGTGACATCACTCGTCTCAGCAAATCACAAGGAGTTTGTAATCGTTCTTATTTCCAGTTTGTTGTAATCTTGAGTAGTTTATCCTTTCTAGCATTTGTAATATTTACTTACTTTTCATTTCCTGCAATTGTTGTAACCTACAATTTTAAGAAAATATTGTTGTAAGTGCTTAGAAAGATGTCTGGAAGAGAACAACTCGCTTCTGATACTGCTGCTGCTGCTCAAGGCACACCCAATGCCTTCACTGCTGCTCAAGGCACATCCAACGCCTTTCCTGCTGCTCAAGGCACATCAAACGCTTTTCCTGCTGCTCAAGGGAACGTTACAGTTCCTCCACCCTCTGAATTCCACCATGAACGCCCAAAAAAGTTCATGGGCTCCAACTTCAAGAAATGACAGCAGAAGATGTTGTTTTATTTGACTGTTATGGGAATAACTCATTTCCTAACAGAAGATCCTCCACAAGCTGGAGATGAAGTGGACCCTCAACCTAATGAAACGACTGAAGGGGTCCAAGATATCCATGTCGTTAATGGCATGAAGATGGTTCTTGATGCATGAAGTCATAGTGACTTCATGTGTAAGAACTATATTTTGAACTGTCTCTCAGACCCACTCTACACGGTGTATTGCACCGTAGGCACCACCAAAGAGTTATGGGAAAAACCGCAGAAGAAGTACAACGCACAAGATGCTGGTACGAAGAAATTCATCGTTGGGAAATTCCTGAAATTTCAAATGGTGGATAGCAAAACTTTGATGTCCCAAGTCCAGGAATTTCAAATGATTCTACATCACCTGGATTTAGAAGTTATGAAACCAAATGAGCAGTTTTTGGTTGCATCACTAATTGAGAAGTTACCCCCCCCCCCGTGGAATGAGTTTATGAGTTACTTAAAACTCAAGGCAAAGGAAATGACCTTTGAGGAACTTATTATCAAACTCTAGATTCAGAAAGATAATAAGAAGGCCTTGCCTAGGGGAAAACAACCCGCTGAGGCAAAGACAAATCTGGCTGAGGCCAAAGGGAACCCAAGCAAGAAGCACAAGTTCCAGAAAGACGGCAAGACCCAGGCGGCAGAGAAGTTCAAGGGGAACTGTCACCACTGTGGAAAACCTGGTCACATGATCAATGACTGCCGCAAGCTCAAGACTGAGCAACAAGAGAAGGCCAAGGCCAAAGGCAAGGCACATGCAAACATCGTCAAAGACACCCTTCTTGACGACATGATTGAGGAGTTCTCGGCGGTGGTGCTTGAAGCAAACCTTGTTGAGAATCCCATATAATGGTAGATGGGCACGGGTGCTATCAGACACATCTGTTCCAATAGCGATGCCTTCTCCACATATACAACAGTTACAGACAAGAAGTTGTTCATGGGTAACAACGCTTCATCTGACGTGCTGGGGGTAGGAAAGGTAGTCATAAAGATGAGTTCTGGAAAGGAGCTCACTCTGAAGGAGGTGATGCATGTCCATAAGATTAGGAGGAATTTAATTTCAGGTCATTTATTGGTTAATGCTGGTTTTAGGCTAGTATTTGAGTCCAATAAATTTGTAATCACCAAGAATGAAACTTTTGTGGGAAGAGGCTTCGTCTGTGAAGACCTCTTCAAAGTTAATGCCATGTCTGTAATACGTCCAAGCAATAAAATTGAAGTTTCTTCTTACTTGCTTGAGTCTTCTAATTTATGGCATCATAGATTAGGACATGTTAACTACAAGTCCATCTAAAGGTTGGTGAAGTTGGAGTTGTTGCCGTCTATCGACGTAAACCCTCAACATAAGTGTGAGGTGTGCGTAGAGGCAAAACTCACAAAGATTACTTTTCGATCCGTCGAAAGGAATACCGCTCCTCTAGAACTTATTCACACAAATATATGTGATTTGAAGTTTGCACAAACTAGGGAGGGTACTTTGTGACATTCATTGATGATAGAACAAGGTATTGTTACCTTTACTTGTTGAAAAGTAAAGATGAAGACTTTGAAGCGTTCCGACATTACAAAGCAGAAGTTGAAAACCAACTAAAAATGCAGATTAAATCCATGCGTAGCGATAGAGGGGGAGAATACGTAGCGCTATTTGAGAAATATTATGCAGAATCGGGCATTGTTCATCAAATGATGGCTCCATACTCACCTCAGTCGAACGGTGTTGCTGAATGCAAGAACCGCACGTTGAAGGAAATGATGAATGCCTTGCTCATCAATTTCGGTCTTTCCCAAAATATGTGGGGAGAAGCCGTCCTTACCGCTAATACGATTCTTAATAGAGTCCCATATAAGGGTAAGGACAAAACTCCATATGAATCATGGATGGGAAATAAACCCACCTATAAATATTTAAAGGTGTGGGGTTGTTTGTCAAAGGTCGAAGTGCCAAAGCCAAAACAGGTCAAGATTGGCCCTAAGACTGTAGATTGTATTTTTATCGGATATGCAAATAACAGTAGTGCTTATCGCTTCTTAGTGCATAAGTCAGATATTCTAGATATCCACGGGAGTACAATCATGGAATCAAGGAATGCTCCATTCTTTGAGGATATTTTTCCTAGAAAGGAAAAAGACATAACCTTTCGCAAATGAAGTTATGAACAAAGCTCTCAGGAACTAGGAGTCGTTGACTGCCCGGATCTAGATGGTTCAGATCTAGTGGACTTCGAAGTGGCTGAATATTCGGAATCTAGTGTTCCAGATTCTTAGAGCTTGGAGACTCCAGAGATGGAACCGAGGCAAAGTAAAAGGGCCAGGAAAGATAAATCATTCGGTCCTGACTTTGTAGCTTATATGGTTGATGACGAACCAAGGACAATTGCTGAAGCATTGTCAACTCTAGAGGCACCGCTCTGGAAAGAAGCTATTGAGAGTGAAATAGACTCCATCCTGCATAACCATACTTGAGAGTTGGTTGATCTTCCTCCGGAAAATAAACCGTTGGGTTGTAAGTGGATACTCAAACAGAAGTATAAAGTAGATGGGTCTATAGATAAGTACAAGGCCATGTTGGTAGTCAAGGGCTATCGGCAGAAGGAAGACCTTGACTATTTTGACACTACTCCCCGGTGTCTAGGATGACGTTCATATGAGTATTCATTGCGATCACAACATTGCGTGACCTTGAGATACATCAAATGGATGTCAAGACAACCTTCCTAAATGATGATTTGGAAGAAGAAATTTATATGGAACAATCCGAGGGGTATGTGGTTCCAGGGCAAGAGAAGAAAGTCTGTCTACTTGTCAAATATCTGTATGGGCTGAAACAGGCCTCGAAGCAATGACACGAAAAATTTGATAGTACTCTACTATCGAAGGGTTTCTCCATTAATAAGTGTGACAAATGTGTCTACACGAAAGGTAACTCTGACTCGTTCGTCGTTCGCCTATAAAGTCACCACTTGATAGAAATCAAAAGCTTGATAAAAATCGTGGTGCACCCGTATGGCAGGAACAATATGCACATGTCATTGGGAGTTTGATGTACATAACAAACTGCACCCAACCTGATATTGCTTATGCAATCAACAAGTTGGCTAGATTTACCCGTAATCCGAGTAATGATCATTGGAAAGCGTTGAATCGGGTACTACGATACCTAAAATACACGCTAACTTACGGGTTGCATTATTCGATATATCCAACTGTACTAGAGGGGTACAGTGATGCAATCTGGATATCTGATATAGAGAACACCAAGTCCACCAGTGGGTATATATTTAAAATTGGTAGTGGGGCTGTGTCTTGAAAATCCTCTAAGTAAACTTACATCGCCCGATCCACGATGAAATCAGAGTTTATCGCTTTAGACAAAGCAGGAGAAGATGTTGAATGGCTTCACGACTTCTTAGAGGATGTCCCTTGTTGGGACAAACCTATACCTTCTGTAATGATCCACTGCGACAGTCAGTCGGCTCTAGGAAGAGCACAAAGTTCTATGTACAATGGTAAGTCTCGTCATATTCGACTGAGACATAAGACCGTTAGACAGCTGATCACTACGGGTATAATATCCATTAATTATATAAAATAAAAGGATAACATAGCAGACCCACTGACAAAGGGCTTACCCAAAGATAAAATATTTTGCTTGTTTAGGGGAATGGGCTTAAAACCCAAGCTTTAAGGACCAATACTGTGATAATCCAACTTTACTGACTGGAGATCCCAGGAATTTAGTTCAATGGAAAAACTAAGTTGTAAAGGTTTCAGTTGAGCGCTTCGGTGGAAGCAAGAGCACTTCGGGTTATGATCCCTGAACATAAACCCAAAGCCGTTCTCGCGATAGACGTTAAGTTCTATCTAAAATGTAGGTATATTTTAAGTTTCCAAAACCTTTAATGATCCTCAATGGTTGAGGTTAGGTTTGGGGAAACTTTGAATGGTTCCTAACACTTGTAAAGTGAGGTATAGCAGGATACCTTGTAGGAGATCACCTATTTAAGTGCGAGGACAGGCCGCCTCAAATGAACGCACTTAAGAATCCAAGAAGTGTCCATGGCCACAACTGACAGAACATTATGAAGAACAGAGTAAGGGAAGTTGTTGTGTTGGTACCGTTGACTTGCCTTACACTAAACACTGACTATTCAAGACATCACATTCACCGCTCAGTAAGTAAGTCCGATGGTATTCAACTATGGAAGGTTCAAAGAGGAAGCTACCTATCCAGATGCAACATCTGTCCGCTGAAAGATTTCTGGAAATATGCACCTTGTGAGTGCGCCACAATATCTTTCAAGAGGGGATTGTTGGAAATTTACTAATGTAGAATTAAATTTATCCCATTATTTATGACTCGAACAATTGGGGCCCCGCACGTCGTAAATGTCATTTCCACACACATGTACACGTAGTGCCAAGTATCGTAAATTTCATTAGTGAAAGAGATGTTGGTACATACGTAATACGTTTGAGAGATAGAATGATGGACAATTATTGGCCAAATGACAAGTATTTCACGTTGGTAAACGAAGGAAGAAGTGTAAGATTAAACGAGTCAGAAATTGCCGCAGAGCCGTGAAGGGCCGCGATGCAACACCGTCGGAGCCGCGGTGCTAAATGGTGGATTGGGCTACTGGAGCCGAGGCGCCGTGGAACTAATTCGCAGAGCCGCGACGCTTTGGAGGCAGAATGCTGCGATGGGAAGATGGAAAGTTCTGACATTTGGGCTGGTTTTGGAGCATTGAATCTCCATTATTTGGCACATGAATTCAACCATTATTTGGATGAATGTAACCCCTAAATAATTGCCATTACATGGCTATTGAAGGCCATTAGTTGTCTAGTTGATGGGTCATTTCCTTACACTATAAATTGAGGCATTTGGCTCAATTGTTCAACACTTAGAAATTTTCTGAAATCTTCTTCTTCCTCTCTAGCAAGTTTTCTATATTCAAAGTTCTTCAAGAGTAACACTTGAGTTTCCTTTGCTCATTTATTAAGTTGTTGTTGTATCTTGGGAGACTATAGCCCGACAACGTAAAAGGATATACACGGGACAATCTTGTCTTAAAGACAAAGTGCCATCACTAGTCTTAGCAAATCACAAGGAGTTTGTAATCGTTCTTATTTCTAGTTTGTTGTAATCTTGAGTAGTTTATCCTTTCTAGAATTTGTAATATTTACTTACTTCCCATTTTCTGCAATTGTTGTAACCCACAAAAGAATTATACATGATCTACTTATTCCCCCGTTCCCTTTTACTAATCAAGTATTGCGTTTATAATTTTCTTAAGAAATTATTTATTAAGAGGTTGAATACCTTATTCTTATATGTCAATTTCCACCACATGTGATTTTGCTATTTTCTACCTTTATTCCAGAAGGTCTTGTTCTCTTTTATTGAGGATATACTCTGTGAGATTTATAGGGCATCATATTGGAGTACTTGACCCATGAGATCATTCTTCCATTTTCTGGGATGTAAATACTGCAGATCATGTTCCAGGCACAACTTGGTAGGTTTAGACTCCAGCTCAACTCACTTTTTCAGTTATTCCGATGGGAGCCTAGTCTTTTTTTGATAAAGAACAAATCTTATTAATCTCCACGCGAATAAAAATAATGCAGTACAAAGTCCCAGGACTTGCCTCCTCGTCTACTCTTTATCTATACAAATAGAGCTTATCTAAATTATATTCCTACTCTATCTAAGTATACTCAGTATCTGTCCTCTATTAGCTTTACTTTCATTTTTATCATCAAAGTAATCATTTTTGTCCTTGCATTGTTAAAAGTCATCATCAACTTAATATCCAAGATAATGGATAATCAATCTAGAATATTCAAGTAGTTCCAGAGAGTTGAAAGAAGAAGTTTAGGATGAAAGTTCTAGAGTGGAGTCTAGAAAGAATAACTCTAGAAATAAATAGAAGAGTGATTTTAGAAAAAGGTAGTGAGGAATATTCTATAATTGAGTAGTAATTAAATATCCTAACTAGATTCTTCCATCACCACCTATAAATAGAGGTGGTCTATTTGAGTTGTAATTAAGTGAGTAAGAAGTTCTCAAGAAGTGAGAGCAAGTAAAGTGTGTGTAAGATAAAGTGTCCCAAAAAGTTTGTGTAAATACTTAAGTAAGCTTAAATGTGAGTGTCAAGTGCCGGTAAAAATAAAAGAGTAAGAACTTGGTGTATATTGTGGTCAAGTTACAATGTTAAAGTCTTGGTGTAATTACTTTTACAATAATAAAGTAATTACGTTTTTCACATGTTGTGGTGTCTAACAAGTGGTATCAGAGCCAGGTCGGTTCATACCAAAGAGTCATTTGTTGAGTTTCTTAGAGTGTTCGTGTGTGGTTTAGTACTACAGAGCTTGTTGTCAAAATCAAGCTTTCTTGGTAAAAATAAAATTTTAGCCAAGACACGATGGGTGCCCTTCAAGTGGTCAGTGGAATCAAGAAACTTAACAATCAGAATTACAATACGTGGTCGATGCATATGGAGGCATATCTCCAAGGCCAAGACTTATGGGAGATCGTTGGTGGAAATGAGGTCACATAATCAGAAGACGCAGCCGCTCTGAAGAAATGGAAGATTAGAGATGGCAAAGCCATGTTTGCAATTCAGACCACAGTTGAAGATGAAATATTGGAGCACATCAGGCTGGCTAAGACACCGAAGAAAACGTGGGATACTTTCGCAACATTGTTCACCAAGAAGAATGATACGAGATTGCAACTTCTAGAGAACGAGCTTTTCTCTATCAGACAACGCGACATGACGATCAACCAATACTTTACCAAGGTAAAATCTCTTTGTCTCAAAATTTCTGCTTTAGACTCTGCTGCTGGCATGTCAGACGCTTGAATTAGAAGAATTATTATATTAAGGCCAGTATATAGAAATTTTATTGCGGCAACCTTCTCTTGTTGAATTAGAAAACTTGCTAGCTGACCAAAATACGTTGGCTAAGCATATATCTGGAGTCTCATTAAAGAGTGACGAAGAAGCACTCTATAGCGATGATAAGAAAGGTCGATCCAAACCAAATGCTAGTAGAAATTCTAGAAAACATGATGACAAGGATAATAATCACGGAAGATCCCAAAGAAGGGGAGCTCAAAAGAAAGACAACCGGGGTGACCAGTCAAAGAATAACAATAAGTTTGATGGAAAATGCTATAACTGTGGGAAGAAGGGCCACATGGCTAAAATTTGTTGGTTAAAAAAGAACACTGTAGAAAGTAATGCAGCCACATCAAATGCAGGAAAGACAAGCGATTAAGAGTGGGACGCTGAAACATCTTTCGCCGTGGAGGAAGAAGAATTAGCTCTGGTAGTTACCATTCCTGGAACGATCGACTACAATAATGATTGGATAGTCGACTCTGGCTGCTCAAATCATATGACAGGAGATAAAAAGAAGCTACAGAACATGACCGAGTACAAATGTGGTCGTGTGGTGGTGACAACAACAACTCAAGACTACCAATCGCTCACATCGTAAAAACAACAATCATGTCGAGATTCAGTCCGAAAGAGGTTTCACTCCTGGACGTTTACCATGTACATGGGATGAAGAAAAACTTACTATCAGTAGAGCAACTTACGCCACCATGTCGTATTCGGACCTTAAGATGTCAAGATCTATCAAGATCTTGAAATCTCTGAAACACCAATGATGAGAGGACGACACTTAGAGTCTGTCTATGTAATGTCAGTAGAGTCAGCTTATGTAAACAACACTCGAAAGAAAGAAACAACTGATTTGTGGCATGCAAGACTTGGACATGTAAGTTATCACAAACTCAAGGTGATGATGAAGAAATCTATGTTGAAGGGTCTTCCTCAACTCGAGGTCAGAACAGAGACCGTTTATGCAGGTTGCCAATATGGTAAGACGCATCAGTTACCTTATGAAGACTCAAAGTTCAAAGCCAAAGCACCATTGGAGCTGGTCCATTCTGATATTTTCGGGCAAGTTAAGCAATCATCAATCTGTGGCATGCAATACATGGTTACATTCATTGACGACTTCTCAAGGTACGTATGGGTTTTCTTTGTAAAAGAAAAATCTAAAACTTTTTTAATATTTAAATAGTTCAAGGAAATAACGGAAGGTGAACTCGGCAAGAAAATCCAATGCCTCCGAACAGACAACGGAGGTGAATATACATCAGATGAGTTCTCTCAATACCTACGAGAATGCCGCATACGCCATCAATTCACATGTTAAAATACGCCACAACAAAATGGAGTATCTGAGAGGAAGAATTGGTATCTTGCAGAGATATGTCGAAGCGTGCCACATTCGAAGAATGTTCCAGGAAGATTTTGGGCAGAAGGTATGAAAACAACAGCTCATGTCATCAATAGACTTCCTCAAGCGAAGTTAGGGTTCGTTTCACCCTTTGAAAACTGTGGGGTAGTAAACCTGCAGTAAGTCACTTTTGAGTATTTGACTGTGTATGCTACGTGTTTGTGCCAAGTAATCTACGTAGCAAATTTGATAAAAAGGCGATACGGTGTATCTTTATGGGATACGCCAACCAAAGGAAAGGGTGGAAATGCTGCGACCCAACAACTGGAAAGTATTATACATCAAGAAATGTGGTATTCGATGAGGCAGCATCATGGTGGTCACCTCAAAAGGAAGAGTTACCAGATTCCAAGGAAATAGAAGACAATTTGCAAAAGAAGATGGGGGAGCAAATTGTTGAAGTACATCCAAGTCCAGAAAAGGAACATGAAAATCAAAGTGAGGAAGAAAATACCAAGGACGAGGCAACACAGAATTCGTGGCAAACATGCATGCATCAAAGAGTAGAAGACCATCAACCAGAAGGAGTAAGCCACAACCTCGGAGATCGACAAGAGTTCGAAAGCCAAATCCCAAGTACGCTAATGCTGCTATAGCTGAAGCAGAGTTAGGGATGCAAAAACAAATTAAGTTGGTGCTGAGGGGGAGTGTTAAAAGTCATCATCAACTTAATATCCAAGACAATGGATAATCAATCTAGAATGTTCAAGTAGTTCTAGAGAGTGGACGTAGCTCTCGCATTGAGGGTGAACCACTATAAATCTGTGTGTGTTATTTGTTCTTCGCTTATTTACTGTTTTTCTGATTAGGTAGGATTTGGGATGTAAATCCTTTTTTACCGTCTCCACAGAGTAAGCATTCCTCATCTGGGCTTACACCTATTTTGTGAAGTCTGTCCTTAGTCAACAGCCTCTTATGCATAGCTAGCCAACAACTGAAACTATGCTTAGGTATATTACCCCTGCTCCATATCCACACGTGCCATGACCAAGGGTCACTCTCTCCTCTTCTCTATGTATATCCACCTTCAATAGTATATATTTTCAGACTGTTTCAACCATCCTTGCTGCACATATCCAGTAACACATAAGTCCATGATTCTGCACACTTTCTTCCAGTACCATCAACAATCAGTAGGGTATGTATATTGCCACTAATCCTCTCCCTTTAAGTACACATGATTTCATCCTAACTATCCCACTCCAATCTAGGATTTCAGAATTACCTGATGCGACACTCCCCTTCTCCTCTGCATCCACTTGATCTGGCCATGAAGTTGTTCCTAAACTTTGTGCTGAGTTCTACTGATTACTCGTCCCTGAATTTGCCTTACAAACTGCAATTTTTGGTGTTTGCTGTAAGTTTGGGATGGAACGACTCAACACGAGGTTGATGGACTTTTTCTTTAGCCTCTCGGCTTTCAAGTCAAAAAGTGCCATCCGGTGCTATTCCTTGCAGAACATTAACACTTGGAGTTTTCTTTGCATCTCCAAACTACGGGATTCCTCTTCTCGCATAGGATTACTCCCCTTATTCATATTCCCTTCCCTCCTGGCTTCGATTTCCTTGCCATTCAGCCTTAGCTGAGAGGAGCTCTCATCCGGGGACTTTTAGTATCTCAGAAAATATGTTTTTAGTATGTTTACAAGCTCATGACTGGTCTTAGTGGGTGTTTATAGATTTTCTTTCCTAGTATTCAACATTCAGTTTCAAATTTAAATATTTCAGTGTTGTTAATTATTTTTATCCCTTTTAGGTAAATCAGTCAGTTCTATGATATTATCTATTATGTTAGCTTGTTCAAGATTCGCCCGACAGTCCGTTAGTGTCGGATATTAATTGGGGTCATGAGGGGAGCATATTGTGTATTTTACATGAGATAAAATGTGAAATAACAACGAGGCCAACATTAGCTATACCTGTATTAAAATAACTAAATTACGAAATTAAGTGGGTGAATGGTTTGAATTTCGTTTTTGTTTTGTTCTTACAACATTAGAGATAACAAGATTGTGTTGAATAATTACAATGGGAGGAATTATTCTTAGACATTTATATCAACTTTAATGAAACCTCTATTTTTTTTTCTTCGAAAATCATTTTGTTGAAAAGAAAAGTTGTTTGTAAATTTTTTAAAACTGTTGTTTTGTTTTGAATTTTTTCAAAAAAATTTAAAATCCAAATGGGGTCTGTTGTGGTGTTAGCTAAACCTGTCAAGTGGTCGGGCCGGTACGAGCCCTGCCCAAACCCGTCTAAGGGATAGGGGCTGGGTTAGGTAGCACTTATTAGTGGGCTAGGTCGGACAAGGTGGACAATCCGGTTGCCTGGCCCGCCCGTGGCTTGGTTAAATTTTTTACTATAAAATAATACTCTATATTGTATAAATTTGCAATGACAATGAGAAATAAGAATTATAAACACAAAAATAGTGATAGATTGAGTATCATATGCATATATGCTGCTTCATTTTCATTCCAGTAATAGGTTTGGAATATTCACTTAATTACTAGAGAAAAGATATAACTCCAATTAATTAGGTGTACGATCATTTTACTCAAAATCTGTTTAAAAGGAAATTAATTATAGTCAATTTTATACCGTTACATTTTGGTATTTTTTCAACTCCACCATTCACATTTAGTATACTAATTGAAACACTAAAGGAAGTTAAATTTTGGTGGCAGATTCTCAGCTTATCAATTTCAATTACGTGGCTAACGAATTATGTTGGGCCTATAGTATGTCATGGATATAGTCGTATACACTTTACAGAGCCAATTAATTCATATGTTAATTCCTAAAAAATATTTAGCTCTAATCATAAAGCACTTAGTTAATTTATCATGGAGTAAGAAACGTTGTTACATAAATTTAAAACATTCATGGAATGATGAAATCTGCATTTGAGAAGATAAATAAAGTAAGCCATAGCAGCCAATCCTAAAGTTAGGGGGGGGGGTCGTAATAGTCCTCCTAATATATTTAATTTGGAAATTATTTACCTTTATAGAATCATTTATAGCCACACAAAATTTTAGAGGGAGACTATTTTATTATTAGATCTTTTTTATAAAAAAACTAAAATCTGGTTCTGCCCACTAACTAAAGTTCAGCCCGGCAAGCCCACTATGTACCCCTTTACGGGTAGGGACTGCCCCGAACACCCTTTCCCGCCCTGATAAAATGGTCCGGCCCGGCCCATTTGACAGGCTTAGTGTCAACAATAGTCATGTCGGAGTTATTTCATTGCCATGTATCAATCATCCAATTTTAAAACGATTAAATTAAGGAAAATAATTATTAAGTAGTAGATTTTTTAGCTAGTCAATTTTTTTATTCCTTGTTTATCTAGTATTTTGAAGAGTGGATTGAAAATTTAATTAAGACAAAATGCAACAAACAGGTCGGATTATCGATCAATAATTGATAGGAATAGCACTTTTACCTACTTATATATGAATAGAATGACCAAAAATAGAGTTTTATATATGAAGAATGGGGATTGGTTCAAACAAAAGAAATGAATGATGAATATATGTTTGATTAATGATTTGATTGTAGGGTCATAAGGATGATGAAAATACGCTGGCAAGCACATGGGGGATTGTAAATTAAAGAGGGTGATTAAGGAATATTGATTTGTTAATACGATGGGAGTTGATTGCTCAAATTAATCAAAGATTAATGATAAGGAAGGACACCTAACTACCTTCAATATTCCTTAACTGTAGTTTTGTTTATTTTTGCTTTAAACAAAAGGTTTTAAGTATTATACACGGATAAAGTAAATAATTTTTATATCATAGTGTTATTTAATATTTTTAGCAAAATACTCCGGTCTTATTTAAATATTAAGATGTGGATTAATATTTAAATGTTTGAATCTAAATACATATTCAAATTATTAAGATATTATATTAAGATATAAATACTAACAATTAAAACTGTCTTTTCTCGACACTGATGACTGTATAAATTTGAATTTATTTAAAATTTAATAAAATATTAAATTAATCTAATACTATATCAGTAAAGAAACTATATGGAGAATGGTGGTGGTGATGGTTAGTAGTGGTGGTGATGGGCGCCGGTTGGGGATTGTGTTATCTAATGGTGGTGTTGTGAATAATAACTAGTGGTGATGGTGGCTGACAATAATAATTTCTGGTGGTAGTTGGTGGTGGTAGCTGATAGTTGTGTTGAACGATAATGATATCTAATGGTGGTGATGAATGATGACAGTGGTTGACGATATATAGTGATTATCGATAGTGATTGATTATTGTTATGGTAATGATGATTGACGATAATATTGATAAATAATGGTTAGTGATAGAGATGGTTGATTGCAGTGAGTGACAATAATGATGATTGTGGTTGAGGATGGTGGTCGCGGGTGGTGATAGTTGATAATGGTGGGTGGCGATGGAGGTAGTTGACAATGGTGGATGATGGCGATAATGGTGAATGAATGGACTTGGTAAACTCCCGTCTTTGTAGAAATCTTTGAATACTTCTTAATAATATAAAGACTTTGTTACATATTTTAATCATTCAGATTTATTCATATCCAATAATTGGTTGTAACCTAAAAAAGAATACGCACTAAGATCTAAATGATTAAAATGCAAACTTAATAATGAATTTTATAATTGAAATATGAATAATTAAGATTAAAATTTTGCAAATAAATGAGGCTTTAATACTATTTATTCTGGTTAAATTGGACAATAATAATGAAGAGATCTTCAAACCTTGAACTAGTAAGCTTATGATTTTAAATTGTGATCTCTTACTAGGGAGGGGAAAAGAATAACTAAAAGAAAAGCAATCAATTAGTTATTCGTCAAAGTTTCATTTATTCAATGATCAAAATTAAACGGGGATATATAGCTCAGAGACGTAGAATAAAAATTCGTTTATTTGCATCAAGCTTTCGAGGGGCTCATTCAAGGCTTACTCGAACTATTACTCAACAGAAAATAAGAGCTTTAGTTTCGGACTACTCGGCTACTCCTCTTGCATTGGCTTGATTCTGGATATTTTTTCCTTTTACATAGTAAAAGGTCTTTTCTTTAAGGCTCATTATTCACAATTCATTTTTGATTTGGGTACAAATTAAAACACAGAACACTCCTCCTAGAGGGGTTTATAATATTCCATTTTGTATTATGGTAATCACTTGAGTAGTAGGAATTTCATTCTAGAAAAGAATTTAGTGGTAAAAGATTGAAATATTTCTGTTGTAATTAATTTTTTAAATTTAAAGCAAAAGGATTAATATTCGTGCTAAACAAAATTTTAAAAGCTTTGTCCTTTGGGACATGGCTGAGTGTTTGGGAGGTGGGACTCCCATGTGGGAGACCCGCGATCGAAATCAACCTCTGTCTGTCGCATGGGGCTTGTCTAGTGCGGTTTACATCTCCTGTATGGTTTGCGAATGATTGCACAGTGAGCAGGTTAATATAAAGTGCTCACCACAGAGTATTCACCCGTAGGACAGATACTGTGGGTTTTCCTGGGGTTCCAAACAAAAAAATTTAAAATCTTTTATGTAGCAAAATTATTTATTTGACAATTTAATTTGAACAATATCTTTGTAGTCCTGCCAACAAACACAAAGTTTGATATATATTGAAATAACTTGCTGTTAACAGCAAATGAATACACCTTGCACATAGGAATATTATAGCTAATCAGAACCACTACTTTTCTTTCTTTTTTAAATTTTTTTTTTTGCGATTTGTATTTTTATGTTTTTAATAAGGCACATATACATGAGCTGTTCTGTACCTTATTTTTATTACTTATTGTTTTGGTTGATTAAATGGAATGAGTACAAGTCACCATAGTTATTAATGAATCACTCTACCCTGTTTTATTCTTTTTCGTATGGATAATAAATAATAATTACTACTATATCACAATCTCAAACAAGTTAAATAAGCTATACAAATCCTTACTAACTGTATCGCTCGATTAAATCTTATCATAATTCTATTTTTCTTATGGATGTGAAGCATATAGCAATTAACACCATTATATGATGAACTTCCTTTCTTAGTAACATTTAACCAATTTTATCCATTATTAACCATAGCTGTCAAGTCAAGAATTTCCCTAAAGTCATTCAACATTCAATATATATAAACGTAATTTGTAACTTATATACTTAATATAATTTTTTATGCACCCAATATAATTTTTGTAGGAAGTGTGTTCAATTAATCATTCCTGCATTATATGTGGCTAAGCTACCAATTAACTACCACCATTAGCAATATTGGGGCAATGAGGAATTCGTTAAAAGTGTTTAAAATTTAAATATATGAAAAAAGTAATTTTTGGCCTATATAATTTTTTTTTACATATAATAAAGAAAATAAAATAAAAAACAAATCTCCATGAATCATTAGTCCTACTATTATCACCTAAAACTAGGAATCTTTATAAGATGACGTGTAGCTTTAACGTTTGAGTGGGGAATTCTGTAGTATTATAATTAATGGTTCTTCTGTCATCTTGAAAACGATCTTGAGTTTAGCCATTCACAAAATCTTGGGACTGTTTTCATTGGTTTTTTATTAGCATACGTCAAGTGATATATGTCTACAATTATTAAGCAAATAATATTATCCACAAATTATCCGCTCTATCGTTTGATGTTACAAAACAATGTTTGATTTAATTTGGACTAATTCAAAGCATGCGAGAAATTCATACTAACCAGATAGATAGTAAGTTCTCACTCACTACCAAATTGTTGTCACAAATCTTTACGAGAGCACTCTTTAATCAGATTCAATTCCAAGAATCAATCAACCCTTTAAAATTAATGAAAATAATCATAGTAAATGTGTGAGTGTTGATATATATATATATGAGCAATACGAAAATAGATCTAGTGCTGATGAGAAGTGAAAACAGTATACTATGTTTCGTTCCCGTTATTGAAGTTAACTTAATTGATGATGTTAACCATCATTGTGGTTAACTTAATTGATGGTGTTAAAGAATTTTACACCGTTAATATATATTAATTGATAAATTGTGAAGAGTTTAACCACTAATAATACTTGCTAGAAAATTTGAAAGAGAAAGTTAGACAAAATAGGATTCATAAAGAGAAAAACGTATTAATTAAATTTAAGTTCTTTTTTTTGACCTAATTATCAATTAGAAGATACGTAATGAAAGAGTTGGTTCCATTTTCTATGAGCGAAATAGAAATTGAACTCCTAAAATTTGTTATTTCGACCCAACACTTGGCTAGTGTGAGCTACTTTAAGCCATCGAGTTGACAAAGTCTTTTCCATTCTATTAATCCAAGTCCAAATCAATCTATGACATAATTTGGAGCTAGTAGCAACTGCCAAAATACTTTCATTTCTTGATTGTGATTGCCTAATTTTGTTCATCATCCTCTCCCACTTGTCTACCATCATTTGAGGGGCGGAGCTATTATTATAATTACGAATCTCATATAATTCAGTCATTTAAATTTGAACTTTGAATTTGTGTTAAGTATTTTATTTAATATTTTAAAGTAATTTATTTAGAACTTAATAAAATAAAAAATTGTGATTCAAAATTTATAAATTATTAAAAATTTTGGCTTTGCCTATGCGTCATCCGTATACCTTTCCTTTGTATCAAACTCTGTCACATGGACGTCCAACATTTATATGGTCCAAGAGTCGAGCTTGAGTATAGTTGAAAGAAAATTTAATCTGCTCTATGTATGACACAAATATTATAACAAAACTCTCTCCAAGCACTTTATGTTTTTTAAGAATACTAACGGAGGAGGATGCAATATGAGTGGAATGAGTTTACCTGAACTAGCATTTGTTGGATATTATTGTTGGAATCAAAGCAGTACGGGAAGTAAATAAATATTGTTAAACAAGGTAATATACTCATGATATATACTGAATATACAGAAGTGTATATCACAGGAATACAGTGGACTGGCCCAACTTTCGGCAGATCACGAGGCCCAATCTCCAGAGCCCATCACGGAATACTTGGACAGATTGTAGGCATTGCAATCTTGTATATATGGTATATATATTTGTAGTATATTGTAGTGTAAATGTTACCTTAATTAGTGTTATACACTTACCATAATTGTATAGTTAGAATTATGGTAGAATAAGGTTTTAGGAATAGAATAGGAATATGATTCTCCTATTTTGTAACTTGTATAAATACCTTTCAACTAATGAAAATAATCAACGAAATTATTTCTTTCATGGTATCAAGAGACTAGGTCTAACAAAATTTTCTCTCCCAAAATTTTGTCCCCTCGGGGTTTCTCTTCCAAAATTCGTCTTCCGCTCTCCAAATCTCTCTTACTATTTCCAAATTTCCCCTCCTTCTTTGTTCTTTCAATATGTCTAAGAACAATTATCATCCTGCCCTCATGGTTTATAACGTCAAGAACAATATTCCTATTGTACTTGAGATGGAAAACGTCCAATATGCGACGTTGGCAGAATTGTTTAAAATTCACGCTATCTCCCATCACATAATTCCTCCCGCTACACCCCTTCCCGCGGAGGATCCTCAGTTATGGATTACTCTTGATGCTACCGTTCTCCAGTGGATCTATTCCACTATTTCGGTTGACCTTTTACAGACGATTATTGAGCTGGATACCACGGTTATGGCTACATGGAATAGATTGCGTGACATATTCCAAGATAACCAACATTCACGTGCCGTCACACTCGAGCAGGAATTCTTCCTAGTTCGCATGGAAGAATTTCCAAACGTATCTGCATATTGCAAGAAACTCAAGGAGTTGGCGGATCAACTCCGTAATGTTGGCGCACCTGTAACAAATAATCGTCTAGTTCTACAATTGGTTGCCGGCCTTTCGGAGGCCTATAATGGCGTTGGAACTCTCCTTCGTCAAAGAAATCCTATTCCCGCCTTTTATCAAGCCCGCTCCATGCTTACTTTGGAAGAAGCCGGTTTGGCTAAAAAAGCGGCTACCGGAGCAAGCCCCATTGTCATGATGGCATCCTCCACAAATTCTTCAAGTTTTGTTGATAATTCGGGCCAAAACAGTACTCATGGTGACGACAAAAATAATCGTAAGAATAATAACAAAAACCGCGGGGGCAAACGCGACGGTTTCGGTGGTCAGCAAGCAGGCAGTGGGCCCCGTCCAGTGAACAGTGGCCCACCACCCCATCGTCCCCAGCGGTGGGGCCCATGGCGATGGGGTGGCGTGGGCGTGGGCGGCATCCCTACGTTCAGAGCTCCCGGCGGCCGGTGGGCGACCTTCAGGCCCAATAATCGGCGATGGCGGCCTGCGGCCCAAGATAGCGCAACAACCCGGCGACTACGATGCAGTGTAGCCCAGTCCTGGAATACTTGGGCCCCAACCTCCGCAAGCTCACCACGCAACAAGCCCCACTCAGACAGATAATAAGGTCACGATGCACACATTGTGTTTGACTCAATCGGACCCAAATTGATATATGGACACCGGTGCCATTATCCACATGACTTCCGATTCAGGTACACTTTCCTTTTATTCCAATTTGAGCAACCCTCACGGTATAATTATTGGTAATGACAACTCTATTCCAATTCAGGGTTATGGTCAGAAAACGTTGTCTCCCCCCAATCCACCCCTTATCTTGAAAAATACTTTACATGCCCCCAAATTGATTAAAAACTTAGTGTCTGTCCGAAAGTTCACCACTGACAATTCCATTTATGTTGAATTTGATCCGTTTGGTTTCTCTGTGAAGGATTTCAAGACGGGGAGTCATCTCATGAGGTGTGATAGTAGGGGGGATCTGTATCCTATCATGCCCGGTTTCAGTCCATTGAGTCAAGCTTTGCCATCAGCCTTTGCAGCCATTTCTCCTTCCTTGTGGCATGCTCGCCTTGGTCATCCGGGATCTTCTATTTTATCAGCTTTAGATAAAAATAGTTTTATTTCGTGTAAGGGTACGAGTCGTACTCCAATTTGTCAATCTTGTTCGTTAGGAAAAATTATTAAGTTTCCATTTGTAGACTCAAATTCTCATACTTCAATGCCATTTGATATTATTCATAGCGACCTATGGACGTCTCCTGTTCTTAGTTCGTTGGGTCATCGATATTATGTTATCTTTTTAGATGATTCTTCTAAATTTTTGTGGACGTTTCCAATTGCGAATAAATCACAAGTGTTTTCAGTCTTCATAAAATTTAGAGCGTTCATTCGTACCAAATTCGAAAGAGAAATAAAAAATATTCAATGTGATAATGGGAAAGAGTATGACAATAGGGAGTTTCGGGAGTTCTGTGCTAATAATGAGATCAATTTTCATTTTTCGTATCCTCATACATCTTCACAAAATGGGAAAGCCAAACGGAAAATTCATTCAATAAATAACATTGTCCGAACTCTTTTAATTTATGCTTTCATACCCCCATATTTTTGACATCATGCTCTACAAATGACCACATATCTCCTTAACATAATTCCTTCCAAAGGTCTCACATATTCTTCCCCCCTCCAAATCCTATATAATAAGAAATCTTCTTATTCTCATCTTCGGGTTTTTGGGTGCTTGTGTTATCCGTTATTCCCATCTACCACAATTAACAAACTTCAGGCCCAGTCTACTCCGTGTGTGTTTTTGGGTTATCCGTCTAATCATCGTGGTTACAAATGCTTTGATTTATCCTCCAAGAAAATCATCATTAATCGCCATGTAATTTTGATGAAACTCAATTTCCATTTACTAAAGTCCATACTCCCGAGCCTAGTTCGTATAATTTTTTGGATGATGGTATATCTCCGTATATTAGTCATCATTTTTCAGACATGTACCGCACCCAAAATCCTCCAGCGGGTCCACTGCCCGCTGGACCCACTGTTCCATCGCAATTTCCAGTAGCTGGAACAGTTCCAGCGTTTGGGCGATCCACCAAATTAGAACTATTCCGATTTCAGACATCGATTTGGGCCAAGAAAGCCCACCGCTGGCCGCCAATCCGTCCGAGCCCAACAAATTCTCAAAATTCACTCAATTCTTTCTCGAATCATAGGCCGGTCACTCGTAGTCAGCGGGGTATTCTTACACCTAAAAGACATTTTAATTCACATTCTGATGTCTCTAAATCCCCCTTGCCCCGTAATTCTGTGTCCTCCTTAAATGACCCGAATTGGAAAACTGCTATGACTGATGAATATAATGCTCTTATTGATAATAAGACGTGGGAGTTGGTGCCCCGTTCATATGGTATTAATGTTATCAGGTCTATGTGGATTTTTGCTCATAAAGAAAATTCAGATGGGTCATTTGCTCGACATAAGGCGCGGCTTGTGGGTGATGGTAAGACTCAGCAGGTTGGGATAGATTGTGGGGAGACATTTAGTCCGGTGGTCAAGACGGCTACTATTCGCACTGTGCTTATCTTGGCTCTTTCTAAGACATGGCATATTCATCAGTTGGATGTCAAGAATGCTTTCCTACATGGTGATCTCAAGGAAACAGTCTATATGCATCAGCCGTTGGGATTCATGGATCCCAAACGTCCTCATCATGTCTGTTTATTGAAGAAGTCCTTATATGGGCTTAAGAAGTCTCCACGGGCCTGATATACGCGGTTTGCTGACTTTGTTTCGACTATTGGGTTCACTCACATCAGGTTAGATAATTCCTTGTTCGTCTACCGTCATGGTTCGCCCTTGGCCTACATTCTATTGTATGTGGATGATATCATTTTGACTGCCTCATCCGATGCATTACGCCAGTCTATCATGGCCATGCTCAGATCTGAGTTTACTATGAAAGACTTAGGGCCCTTGAGTTACTTTTTAGGGATTGCCGTCAAGCGTCACTCAGATGGTTTGTTTTTGTCTCAATGAAAGTATGTAGCTGAGATCATCGAGAGAGCCGGGATGTCCTCTTATAAGTCCACTTCCACTCCAGTTGATGCTAAGCACAAGCTTGGGGCCGTGGCCGGCGTCCCTTACGAGGATCTGACCCGCTATCACAGTCTTGCAGGGGCCCTCCAGTATCTTACCTTTACCAGACCGGATATTACGTATGCTGTTCAGCAGGTGTGTTTATTCATGCATGATTCCAGAGTTGAGAACATGAATGCAATCAAACGCATTATTCGGTATATTCAGGGGACACTGGACTATGGTTTGCATTTGTATCCTTCATCTACATCCACACTTGTCTCATATATAGATGCTGATTGGGGTGGATGTCCCGACACCAGACGGTCGACGTCTGGCTACTGTATGTTCCTTGGCAATAACTTGGTTCCTGGTCGGCGAAACGTCATGCAACTCTATCACGCTCAAGTGCAGAGGCCGAATATTGAGAGGTAGCGAATGTGGTCTCCGAATCATGTTGGCTACGTAATTTGCTTTTAGATCTTCATTGTCCCATTCAGAAGCCAACCTTGGTATATTGCGATAACATTAGTGCCATCTACCTTTCAGGTAACCTGGTTCAGCACCAACGCACTAAGCATATCGAAATGGACATTCACTTTGTCCGTGAAAAGGTTGCTAAGGGTCACGTTCGCGTATGCCATGTCCCATCTCGTTATCAAGTTGCAGACATCTTTACAAAGGGTCTACCAGTGGTCCTTTTTGAAGATTTTAGGTACAGTCTCAGCGTTCGAAGACCGCCCACTATGACTGTGGGGGTGTGTTAAACAAGGCAATATACCCATGATATACAATGAATAGACAGAAGTGTATATCACAGGAATACAGTGGATTGGCCCAGCTTTCGGGCAGATCATGAGGCCCAATCTCCAGAGCCCATCACGGAATACTTGGGCAGATTGTAGGCATTGCAATCTTGTATATATGGTATATATATTTGTAGTATATTGTAGTGTAAATGTTACCTTAATTAGTGTTATACATTTACCATAATTGTATAGTTAGAATTATGGTAGAATAAAGTTTTAGGAATAGAATAGGATTATGATTCTTCTATTTTGTAACTTGTATAAATACCTTTCAATTAATGAAAATAATCAACGAGATTATTTCTTTCAAATATTACAAGTGATTCGAAAGGATAAACAACAAATATTACAAAAAGAAGTTGTCAATCTTTTAATCTTGAACTAGAACTTCAAATCTGGATCTTTTATTCAGAAATACAAGAACATGAACTGCTACACTTGTGGATTGTAGAATCGCTGAGAATCCGAACGGTTAGAGTCCTTTGAGTTTCAAGTTCACACCTAAAACACTTAGCAACCAATTAGATAATGACAACACCACCGGCGAGAGATGACTCTCAGTCTTTAAGACAAGATTGCCCCGTATATATGCTTTTACGTTAGCGGGCAATAGTCTCCCAAGATAAAACAACAACTAATCAACACTACAAAGGCAAATAGGTTGATTCTGATGAAGAAAACAAACATGAAACGACTTGCTGAAGAATGAAAAATTTAGAGGAAAATGAAGAGTTTCTGTTTCTTTCTTTCTGCTTGCTGCCCTCAAAGTGTTTAGGAAGAGGAGAGGTGTTAAGAGGTCCTTTAAGAGGTGTAGTCATGGCCAGAAACGTTTTTTAGTAAGTGCAAAATATTTCAGATGTTAATGCCAGAAAACTGTTGGCTTTCTTGCTGCTGGCAACATTCCTGACAGTGTGGTCCTTGGTCACCTTATATGGCTTGGGCAATACTCCTCCCTTTGAGCTAATTTTTGGGATTGAGTTAGGCCGAATATCTATTTTTTACATATTCTCTCCTCTCCGGGCACCAAATTCATTCTAGTGTTTGGAATGCTTACCTTTGACCATTCTCAATAATTCTGTTAGTTGTATAAGCCTATTCAACCGTGTGATTGCACGTTCATTTTATTAAATTTGAGTTCGAAAGTCAGAAATATGTTAGACTAAAATATAGCAACTCATGTTGTTGGGGTTCTTTTTTTTAATACCTGAAGATATAATTTACGAATCTTGTAAGATTCTTTTCATTCTTTTGAGTTGATGGAGGGTTATATTGAACCTTTGATGCCAGTGGAATGCTATGCAACAAAACTAAGTTTGAATTCTTTTTAGCTTAGGCATCCGGAATCTAAAATTCACTAATCCGATTAATTTAAATTAGCATCGGATAGGCCAAATAAGGGTAGTAAACTATCAAGTTGTTCTTCATTCACATGACTCGAATCGAGACATCTTGTTAAGAATCTAGAGGGTCAACTATCCCGACACAATTAGAGACAGAACTAGAATTTGAAGTTTATGGGTTCTTATAACGACTTTAAGTTTATATATATAATGTTAACTGGGTTCAGAAACAAATATTTACAAATATTTAGGAAATTTCTAAACATATATACAAAACCTCAGCAAAAGTTATTGAGTTCATGTAAATCCATAATCGAAATTGTGGATCAGCACCCGGCCACAATCCTTGGTGGCAGAGGCGGAGCTAGAGTGTTAGCTACAGGAGAACCTAGTAGCTTTGGCCAAAATCTTATATTTATATCAAAAAATTCATTGATCATGTATAATTAAATCCAAAATCCAGTAAGCTGATTTTTCTATAGTCCCGAATTCATATACTCAAAATTCTTTGTTCTTCCTCTGCTTTGTGGTTGCTTAATAGAACTTGCTGTCCTCTTAGTTCATATTAAGTCAAGGTATCACCTAATATATTAATGAAATTTGTTTTCCACACGTTGGGAAAGGAAGACGTGAGAATCATAACTAAGAAATACTAAGACATGTCCCCCACAAACTTTGGTTAAATCTATGTTTAGCTTCTCCCTTAAATACATCATTCCATAATCGATGGCCACCATCTCACTCCACTTTCAACAGCAGAGTTCAAATATGCCTTCATTCATGGATCTTCAAGAATCAAATGAATTTGATTTCCCCATTTCCCTCAAAGAATCAACAAATACCCATCCAAAATCTGACCTTTTAACAATTCCTCTTCCTTTACCACCCTCAAAGAAGTTCTTGAGCAACAGCCTTCCAAATTCAACAACCTCATCACCAAGATTTGCATCAAACTCATCCAAGAAAAAAACCAAAAACCAAAACCACCAACCTTCTCCTCTCTCCAACAACCCTTTGGCTAGGCAACACTCTGTGGCACTGACAAACCTCGAACGTCTGAAAGAAAACCACTTGCGGAGGAGCAAGTCGTGTGGTGAAGGAAGATCAACCGCGCCACCGGAAAAACATGTTCTTGGATTCACAAAGGTCAATAATAATAGTGTTAAACATGTTGAGGCAAGCAAAGTTAGCAAAGTACTTTATAAGTCTAGTGGTGATGAAGATAAAGTGGAGTCTATTGATCAAAAGTTCAAATGTGGGGCTATGTGTTTGTTTATTCCTGGTTTAGGAAAAGCAAAACAAGTGAGAGCTAGGAGGGTAGAACCTGAAATAGTACCTGATATTGGACTTGGACACAGTGTTTCAAGGAAGGTGTCATTGGAGAAATTCGAATGTGGATCATGGACATCATCAGCTATAATCAATGATGAAGAAAATGATGAGTCCAATAATCTCTTCTTTGATCTGCCAATGGAGCTCATCCAATACAGTGATGATAAAGACACTTGTTCTCCAGTAACAACAGGATTTGTTTTTGACAAGGAACCAAAAGGGGTGCTGAAGAACAGTACTACTGCAGCAAAAACAGCTGATCGAAAATTAAACGAGTCCACAAGACGCCATGTTCGGTTTTCTACCTCATCCCCCGACTCTGGCTCGCCAACGTCCTGCATGACTCCTCGCCTGCGCAGGGCCAGGGAAGATTTCAATGCCTTACTAGAAGCCCAATGTGTATGACCGGAGGCGGATCCAACCATGAGTTTTGGGTTCGACTGTTTTAAGGTCGAACCCTATATATTTGCGAGAAACAAATATAGATAGAGTTATATATAGTGCACGAAGTTCAAATTCTGGATCCGCCATTGTGCATGGCAATGACCTCAAATGCACATATCTATCTCATATTGTGTATGTGTATGCATTTTCTCATTTCTTGAAAAGGATCAAAAGCAGCATTTTTCTGGATATTGTAGGTTGATAGTGAAGCTTTATCTGTCTACATATTTGTTGGATTCTTGAGGAGGTCATTAGTCCTTACTATGTTTAGCTAAAGTGTGAGAGAGAAATGGAGAGAGGAATTTGTGACATGATATTACGGAGTGTAAGCTATCAAATACTACTGAAGGAATTAAAGAAACTTGTCTTCAAGTCTTGAAAATGGGAGACTTATAATGAAGAGAAAAACACTAAACATTTATGAAACAGAAGACTTTACAGCAACAAATTGTAAGCAAAATTCATACCATAGGTCCAACTGTCCAAGTTTCCGAGGATAAAAAAAAAGTACATCACAAATTGAGACGGAAAAAAATATGCCATCGAACTTTTCGAAATGACTCATTTATGCCACTCGTTAATAGTTGGGCTCATTTATGTCATCGCCATTATCGAAATAGCTCATCCATGCCACTTGTCGTTAACAACCCAAAAAATGGTACATTGGTTTTTATTTTGATCCTATAATGTGATGAAATAAGAATAGGGATTTGGATTAAAAGGGTTCTGTGTGGGTCAGGTCTGGGTCGAGTTTCAATTTTATTTAGGACAATTTTTAATTTTATTTAGGCTAGTTTAATTTGGCGACGTGGACCTCTAATTGGAGGCCACATGTTTGAAAAAACAATCATTTCAATTGTTAATGAGAAGTGACATGAATGAGTCATTTCAATCACGACGATGACATAAATGAACTCAACTATTAACTAGTGACATAAATAAATCATTTCAAAAAATTCAATGACATAGTTGAGTTTTTTTCCTAATTAAAATAACATTCTCCTGCTCCACCAGCTCTTCACCACAAAAAAAACTATCTCCTTTCTCAATAATCAATAGATTGAGTACTCTTGAATGTAAAAAAAGAAAAACTTATTCGTATAGAACATTTATACCAAGTCGAGTAATTTAATCTAAAAAAAAAAAGACAATCTGATGCACCAAGCTCCCGCTATGCGCGGGATCCGGAGAAGGGAATAGACCCTTTATCAGTTAAAAATTAAAATAAAGATATATAAATCAATTAACTATGATTAAATGTTTAATGTAACTATAAACGACAAGGGATAACAACGCTTTTGGTCTCCCAATAGGGTATATTCTGATCTTGATCCTTGTGATATATGATGCAATACATTTAACATTTAATTTATTAGAATGTGATTTTGATCCCTTTATGTAGGAAATATGTTATACTTAAACGATTTTTAAAGGTACATTACCTTCAAATATGAAGTAATTCATGAATATAATATCTATCTAGTGTGATGTATGGAATATATGACAAAGGTGGATCTATTGGTCATGTCACATAGACTCGAGTTGGACATTCAATTGCTTCGATTTGAATTATCTGTAGAATGCAATGCCTGATATATATAAAAAAGATGGACAATTAAACTTATTTCTCGATTCACTCAAAGAGGTTAATATAATATATTGATAATTAAATAGTTGAACAGTTAATATTTCAAAAAAAATTGTGATTATTGACAAGTAAAAGGATGACAAATACACATTTTAAATAATTAAAGGATAAATGTACTTAATCACATATCTTAACAACAATACATAAAATGTTATTAACCCAAAAAAAAATAACTTGCATTTATTAGTCTGAGACGAGAGTCTGTCAGAAACAGGTCAGAGGTAACGTCCCCTCTCCGGACCCTTATTTTGTGGATTACACTAAGTATTTGTTGTTGTTATTAGTTTGGTTTTGCCCTAAACATGGGCTAAATAAAATCGGGTATGCCAGAAGATCCATTTCCTCAATCAAAACCGACCCATATTCTAAAAGTACATTCAGAGGGCACTGGGTCTTTCAGTTCAGAATATCTTGAGTCGTCTTGCTGGGTAAGGTTGGTTCATCCTATTCCCCTCTGTTTTTGAATTTTATCTATGCACTTGCGTGATTGCATTTTGGAAATAGATGAACTGTAAATTATATATCCATGCCCTTTTGATTTTTACTAATGGTAGTGGCATAGGCGGATTCGGAATTTAAATTTATGGGTTCAACGTTTAAGATTCTTAGGAGTAACTCATTATATTCTTAAAGTTATGGAGTGGATCCAAGACTTAAAGTTTATGTGATCCTACATCCACCGAGTTAATATACATTAATAACTGGATTCACAATCAAATATTTATAGATATTTAGTCAATTTCTTAATATAGACTATATATAGGGTCTAGACAAAAGTTATTGGGTTCTCGTGAACCCACAAGTCATACAGTGGATGCATATCTACTATTTATTGTAATTTTAGTGAACTTTTACATATAAATGTGTACTCGGCATCGGAAGTAGTGGGTTCAGATGAACTCGGTATCATAATGGTGGATCCGCCGCTGGGTAGTAGTTCCCTGTTCGTCATTAAATAAGAGTAAGTGTTTTCTGTCTGGTTATCGTGAAGAATAGTAGTTCCCTGTTCGGCATTAAGTCTTTTCCTTGTGCCAAGGGTCTACCGAAAACATCTCTACCTCCCATGTAGGGATGAAGTCTACATACACTCTACCCTCTTCAGACCCCACTTTAAAGGATTTCACTGGGTATGTTGCTGCTTTTTGGTCTTTTGTTTATTAACAAATATCCTAAAAGAGATGTCATACATACATATATACATAACATGGAATATGTGGAGCTTTTGGTTCTCTTTCGTAGGTTGAGAAGTGATAAAAACATGGTACATCGACCTTATTTTAACAAAATTACATACAATAGATGCAGGTTATCGATGGCATATGCATAATTTGCAACTTCTAAGAATTTAAGCCTAATGAACTGAACACCCTTAGACACCCCACTTGTGGGATTACACTGGGTATGTTGTTGTTGAACTAAACATCCTTTTATGTGCCTTAAACAAATGTACATGTAGGGCTATCAAGTTTTTGTAGAGTTATGTATCTTTCTCCTAGTCTGGACGTATGATCATGTTCTGGGGCTGATAATTGCAATGACAAAATCTTGTTTTGTAATGGCGTTTGTGTGGCGATAATACTAAAGCACGTTGAGTAGTTGTTTTATCTTTTTCTTGTGTCCATCAGAGCAGTCATTAACGTTTTGCTCATGTAAATCTTGTAGTCTTTGGAAATGTCATGTTAGAATTCACATATCCACTCTAATGGCTCATTTTCCTTTTAGGTCCTTGACTGACAACATCATTTGAATTACACAATTTCGGTCTGCTTCATCCCCTAATGGCTCTTAGAAATGGTTGCATCTGCGAAAACACTAGCTCTTGACAAGCCTAACTCAGCTGAAGACTGGACAGTTGTATTGCTCTGTCATGGATAACAGAAATGCAGGAACAACAAAAACAAGAGCAATTCTGGACCCCGACGGATCTTGAAACCGACGCAAAGAGACAAGCTAAAGTGATGCAGAAGGTGCAGACCTGCATTAGGGAAACTTGAGAGCTCACCATTCTGGTTGACATTTTTGGGTCAGATACAAACCCCTGAAATATATCTGATTGGTTTCTATTAGTATGGGCTCAAGAAGGAAAGATGTAGATGGTTATATATGAAAGTGGTAACATAGAATCATATGAGACACCTTCATTACTATCACAAGCAGCAAGCTCGACGATGCTTGGCATTTTGCAAAGTGGATAATATTGAGAAATGGACGTTGTCTTGCTCACTTGTTCGTTCTATATTTTAAAAACAAGGTATATCGACCTTATTTTAACAAAATTACACATAATAGATGCAAGTCATTGATGGCGTATGCATAATTTGCAACTTCTGAGAACTTAAACCTAATAAACCGAACACCCTTTTTCTCACATTTCACAGATATCTGCCTTAAAAAATGCATAACATGTATGGCTATCATAGTTTTTGTAGAGTTATGTATCTTTCTCCTAATCTGTACTAATGATCATGTTCTGAGGCTGATAATTGCAATGGAAAATCTTGTTTTGTGATGGTGTGTGTATGATGATAATACTGAAGCACTTCTGTATGCATGTTGAATTGTAGTTTTATCTTTATCTTGTGTCTGCTGAAAGCAACATAACAGTCATTAATCAGGTGAAGTGACGTTTTGCTCATGTAAAACTAGGTCTTTGGAAATGTCATGTTAGAATTCACATATCCACTCTAATGGTTCATCTTTATTTTAGGTCCTTGACAGTTGACTGACAACATCATTTACGCAGGAACAGCAAAAACAAGAGAAATTGTGGACCTGGACAGATTTTGAAACCGAACCAGAGACAATCTAAATTGATGCAGGAGGTACAAAACCTGTATCAAGAAACTTGAGAGCTCACCATTTTGGTTGACATATTTGGGTCAGATACAAACCCCTGAAATATATTTGATTGGTTTCTAGAAAGTGTGGGCTCAAGAAGGAAAGATGTAGATGGTAATATATGAAAGTGGCAGCATAGAGTCATATGAGCTTCCTCGGTTACTTACAAGCAACAAGTTCAACTCGCTTGGCCTTTTGCGAAGTGGACAATCTTGCAGAATGGGGCTCGTCTTGCTCACTTGTTCGTTCTGTATTTTCCCGGGTTTATGATGGTGTATCCTCACGAATTTTCGCATTTTCATGCACTTTTCACAATTTCAAATTTGTGAAAGTGTTGGATTTGGAGGGACATTGTTTTTTAATTTTTATTGTTTCCCAACTGGGCTAGTTGAGGTATTTTATAGCAAAAAATGATAGGGTGTCGATTCCATCATCCATAGTCAATCTTTGGAGCCTTGAAACCCTGATAGTAGAGTTTTGGGGAGAAATAGTCACTCGTTAACACTTTGAAAGATGGTTACATTGAGACATCTGCATATTTCTCACAACTTCACAATAAATATTCAGAAGAATTACTTGAGGACTCCTCAAAACTTTACGATTTGGAGCTTTTCCCCATTCACGCACTTTGTTTTTTGAGGTTGCGGAATTGGTGTCAAGGAAAACACCTAATATTCCAGTGCACCAAGGATTCAACTTTTCGCAACCTCCACCTCTAACACAAGAAATATATTGACGGAAAAGAGTTTCAGGATCATTAAAGTTTTGAGGAGTCTTGCATTATTTGAAGTGAAGTTGTGGGAAATGTAGAAATGTCTCAATTTAACCATCTTCCAGAGTGTTACGAGTGACAATAATTCTCCCAAAATTCTAATATCAGCGTTTCCAGGTTCCAAAAATTGGCTATGGATGATGGAATTGACTTTCCTATCCCTTATTGCAATAAAATTCCTCGAGTAAACTAGCTCAGTTGGGAAACAATCAAAAAGGATTTTCTCCAAATCCAACACTTTGACAAACTTAAAATTGTGGAAGTTCTTGAATATGGGCCCGCCAATGAATCCTGGAAAGTACATCAACAAGCGAGCAAGGCGAGCTCCATTCTTCAAATTTATCCACTTCACAAAGGCAAAGTGATGTCAAGCTCTCAACATTTTTATGGGTAAGGTCAGGTGTTGGCTGAGATGATGCACTCCTGATGGTTGTTTCTTCATGTGCATGCCTCTTTTGTCCTTATACGTTGACATGTCAAAATTAGATTTCTTCAAGTTTTATAAATGTGTGGTGGTCTTGTACATGCTATCTGCTTTACAACCCTCTTAACTGCCTATTTTCTGATGTTTCAAAAGCAATGCCTGGATCTCAAACATGGAGGTGGGGCAGAGTTAATGTTCTGTGTTCTTTGACTTTGGCCTTCTTTATGACTTCGTCAGCTGTCTAGATAAGGGAGGGTGATATATATTTGGCTTTTGCATCAAATGTAATGTTGTCGAGACGAATTGAATGATAACATTTTAGTATTGTTTTGAACAATTAAAATGCTAGGGTTGCTGTATAAATAGAGATGGCATGGGAACAATTTTAGATGAGATGTGATTATGTATAATCCACTCAATGTGTAATTTGACCTCCTATTCCATATGGTTATGTGATGTATTGACACTCTTATTCTAGTACCTTTAGTTGTAATCTTGCTTCTGCTTCGATTTACTTCATATTTGTAAGGGTTTTCTATAGTTTGTTGCCTTAAAGTTTAAAGGAAGGCATACCGAAATGGTAAACTTTTAACAAATGCAAAGTTTAAGCTTGTTGTCTTTGTTCTTTACTTAATTACAAAATGACATGTAAAGAATTTCTTACTTAATGTTTGTAGTTAAATCGGCTGTAGCAGGATCTTGCACGATATAATCATGTCTAAACACTTTTCTGGAGCAGAATCGCAGGTAAAACAAGACACTGACATACCTTCAGCCATGCTTTGTTTTTGTTTCGTGAACCTGTCTTTGTTCAGATTACAGATTTCATCTATTATAAACAGTTACCTAAATTATTTTTTATGTGATCGGTTAGTATAAACTCTCTTTATATCATAGTTAAAACTCTTTTAGGGTGACCCTAGGACGGAATTTGAGCAAAAGAATAAGGATATTTAGGAAAAGTAATGGCAAGCAGGACGATCAAGGCCTGCTTCGAGCTCTCGCTTTCAAGTACTCCGTTTGTCCCAATATATGTGAAGAAATTCAGAAACCAAAACTCAAAGCAATATTCAAAATACGAACTCAAAGTATCTTATTTTCAGTGTGAATAAAGACATAGATTCTTTAGAATTTTGAAATAAAATTTATATATATGAAATTACTATAAGTCAACAATAGTTACTAATTCAAATTATCTTTAAAAAGCTCAAGAAAATCATAGTAAAAAAATTATTTTTACTTTTCTAATAATAACATCTTCACTTAAAATAAAACTAATAAAATAGTAGTAGATATATTTGCATTATTTCAATAGTACATGGCCCTTAAAACGAAAAAGTCATAACAAATGAGAGCAAAACTGGAAATCTGTAGTCCTTGATTATAAAGTATCAACTAGTTAACGTTTTACCCAAGTTTAAATTATCATAATTAATCAGGAGCAATCTTTTCTATAAATTCTTCTCCACATGAATCCATGTGCTCAACATGTTCCCCACTCAATTTTAATAATAGATTCCACTATTTTGTTCTTATTTCTTATTTTAATTTAAAAGAGGAAACATCTTACCCAAACCCCCTTCCACACACAACCACTCTTTTCATGTATGTTATACTATCATTGAACTTAGTCTAAGCTGGAAAGTACGATTTGTTGGTGGTATTCGCTTATCATCGACATAAAGTAGATTATATAATATTGATTTTTTTTGTAATAATGTTTGTGTTCGATCAATTTATGTGCATCGCGATTATATTATCAATTTATGTGCATCGCGATTATATTATCAATTTTTTCCTACTTCATGTTATTTCCTACTTCATGTTAGTACTGATATCGAATAACTATGACGTACTAAGGTTTAGTCAGAAAAAGAAATCGCCTAACTTTATTATTGGAATTTTTGCATTACATAGAAGCCCAACGAAGCATACAACAAAAATAACCTTAATCTTGACTTTGTACAAAATTTATTTGGTATGCAGTGTATACTTTGTATATACTCAATGTATACTTGTTATACTCTAAAGTATACACTAGCGACAATTACAAACTATACTAGTAGACGGATGAAACTCATTATAGATTATGAATGCTCTATATGGGAACCATTTCATTCCAACGGCTCCCTCAAATTTTATATTCTTTTAACGGATTAAATTGGTGTACATGGATGGTAAAAATATTTTTTGCACAACCTATCTATATTAACAAGTTATAGTAAGTTATTTACTCTATTATTTAGCTTGCTAATAGTTGAGATGTGTTTTGATAAATAGTTTGTGTTAACTCAGGTAGGAAACTCGCACACTTGATAGTTCAAGTAGGAAACTCACGAAAACGTGGTAGTTCGGGTGTGTTTAATTTTGATCATTATATCTTCTATTTATTGTAATTCTCATAGATTTTACACGAAAATTTATGCTCCACATTGAAAGTTTTGAATTCAGATGAATTTGGTACCGATTGAAGGGGAGCCTTGAAGTAACTGGTAAAGTTGTTGCCATGTGACCAGGAGGTCATAGGTTCAAGCCGTGAAAACAGCTTCTTGCAGAAATGTGAGGTAAGACTGCGTACAATAGACCCCTGTGGTCTGGCCCTTCCCCGGACCCCACGCATAGCGGGAGCTTAGTGCATCGGGCTTCCCTTTTTGGTACCGATACTATGCATCCACCTAAGACTTAGCTTGTTTTATACTACAAGTTTCAAAAGTTTTAGAACCACATAAATATTATAAAATGTCTAGAACGAGCTAACTCCAAAAATCTCGTCCACTGTTCGAAGTTCAGGCTGCAATTTGCTTGTATGAAGCCCAAATCGCTAGTAATCACCGACCAACTTAAATCATAAACTTCACATGTCTATTTTTCCTTTTGAATTTGTATTAATTCACATTACGTCACATAAATTTCAGTAAAGTGAGTTATTGGGTCTTAGCTTAGATATTTACTTACTAAGTAGTTAATTTGTTCAGTTTGTTAGCATGTCATTATTAGGTAGTTAGTTTGTTAATGAGCTGGTTAGAGATGTTAGAATTAGTTAGTGATAGCTGTATTGTTTTGACTTGTATATAACTTTGGTCTCCATGAATGAAGAGCTCAGTTGAGCATTTCCACATTTCAATCTCTCTTTTAATTCTCTCGAAGCTCACTCCTCTTGATATGGTATCAGAGCAAACACGATCATTTCGCACAATCTAGAGTCATCATCTTCATCTGGTTACTTTTACCCAATTACTTTTCAATATTTTTTATTTGTTTCAATTGTTATCTTTGTTTTCTGCTTCGATTTCTTAAACGAATTGCATGCGAAGTATTCTCGTTCTCTGTTAATTAAGTTAGGTTAACCTCGATTCAATTTTCCAAAATCAAAATCATTGATTTCATTTTCCCCAAATTATCTTGAGTTTATCTCCAATGACGGTTGAAAAACAATCCACTACAAATGTTAACAGTGCAGTAAACACCAATGCGAATCAATTGTAATTGATTCAGCTAGTTCTTTCTATATGTATCCTTCCGATAGTCTTAGAATGACACTTTTACCTGTTTCTTTTGATAGATCTAGTTATCGGTCTTAGATAAGGAGTGTTTTGCGATCTTTATCAGTTAAAAAAGCTAGGTTTCATAAATAGGGATTGTAAGAGGTCTGATGAGAAATCGCCTCAAATTTGTGTATGGCAAATGTGTGATGACATGGTTATAGATTGGATCTTAAGCTCACTGTCCAAAGAAATAGATGACAACGTGGAGCATGTTAATGATTCAGTTGAGTTGTGAAAGGAATCGGAGGATCGATATGATCAAACTAATGACACAAAGTTGTATGAGATTCAAAAGGAAATTATGGGAGGAGTTGAGTAATCCATCCACTAAGACACAATATAGTTGTCAGTGTACTTGTGAAACTAAGGAACATATGCATAAGACATAGCAAGATAGGAGGTTGATACAATTTCTCATATGACTCAATAAGGGATATACAACTATAAGATGTAGTATACTGATGTTAACACTATTGTCTTCAATGCCACAAGCTTTTACTATACTAGTTCAAGAAGAAAAGCAAAGAGAACTCAAGCCTCACAATTGTTTGATGATGAAGTCTACTTCTCTTCATGTTAATCCATCTAGAAACCCCTATTCAGGCTTTTATAGGAACACAAATGCCAACAATACCAGTGGTAGAATTTTTATGACCAATTATTCCAACAACAATTATGCAGGAAATTCTAGAAATAGCAGACCATTTTATGACTATTGTAAAAAGTCAGGTCACACTAAAGATAAATGTTACAAGCTTCATGGATATCCTCAAGACAATGAACAGAATAGCAATCATCATAGTAACAATTACCAGACTCGGTATAAAAAATCAAAGCTGTCAGGCTCACAATGGTTACTCATATGGAAATAGTCAAAACTCAACGTTCAATAAAGGAAAGAGGATTGTTGCCAATGTTTATGGAATACCACCAGACTTGTTGTCTTCTCATGGTGAAGAATCTAAACAACATGAAGATAATTACCAAAATTCAAGCTTTACAAAGGAACAATATGGACAGCTTATAAGTCTACTTCAGCAATTTCAGTCTGAAAATGTAGCTAAAAATACTACCAATGCAAATGTCAATGTTGGATCAGTCATTTTTGCAAGTATAGTTGGTGGCCCTTCATCTATTGATTTTGACAAGCCTTCATGTAAATGCTTCAAGTCAAAGACTGATTTATGGACTATAGACTTAGGAGCTTCCAATCACATAACTTTTGTTAAAGATTCCTTGACCAACATTCAGACTTTGCCCTATCCTCTACTAGTATATCTTCCAAATGTCTATAGAGTAAAAGTGGTAGAATTTGGTGATGTAGTCATTAATCCTAATATCATATTGCACAAGGTGCTTTTTGTACCATCTTTCAAATACAATCTCATTTCACTTCATTTCATGGCTAATCACCTAAAGTGCATAATCATGTTTTTTGATTTACTGTACTTAATGCAGACCCCTTCTGTGAAAAGGCCTCAGGTGATTGGTAGGAGCAATGATGATCTCTACTTCCTTTGCTCAAAATGCATCAAAGTCACAAATTACAACATTGTTGTAGAAACTTCTGCATGTTGTTCCTTTCCTAGTAGTAATTTTCTTTCTCATAGCATCAATCATGTTGATATTCCTTGTGTGTCTAGCAAGCTTGGCATGTCAAATGGTGTATCTTGTGGTACTAGTCCTTGTCTCTCATATTCATATGTAATACTTCATATTCCATCAATAATACTGACATGCTTGTTGGTAATGTTAATATGTTTAATAACAATGTTCTTGTTAATAATTCTTTCATGTCTAATGGAAACAATGTGAATTTATTGTGGCATAACAGGTTTGGAGATGTTCCTTTTGCCAAAATGAGGGGTATAACCTCACTACCAGTCTTTTGTCACCTAAACAACCTTTTCTTTACCCAATGTGTTCTATGGATAGACAAAACATACTTTCCTTTCTTTCCAGCACCAGTCACTCTCCTCACATTTTTACCTTATTCATATTTATTTATGGGGGTCATACCATGTATCAACTCATGACAATTTTTAGTACTTCCTTACCATAGTGGATAATCACAGTAGATCCACATGGACACACCTATGGAGCTGTAAAAATAATTCCCTACAAATATTGAAAGTTTTTGTTAGTATAGTTGAGTTTCAGTTTCAAACTCTTATAAAACAGGTTAGGTCAAATAATGGCCTAGAATTTACTAGTACTGAAGCCTCACAATTTTTCTCATCCAAATGGATCATTCACCAGAAAAGTTGTCCTTACACACCACAGAAAAATAATGTGGTTGAAAGAAAATAAAAATACTTGTTGGTGACTGCAAGAGCACTCCTATTTGAATCTAAAATACTCATGAAGTATTGGGGAGAATGCATCTTGATAGCTACTCACATTATAAATAGATTTTCCAATAATTAAACAACAAATGTCCATATGAATTGCTATACAAGAGCAAACCTACATATTCTCACCTAAAATCTTTTGGATGCCTATGTTATCCTACTCTTCATAAATCTCATAGACATAGGTTTGAACCTAAAACCACACCTCACATCTTTGTAGGCTATCACTTTGGCACAAAAGGATACAAAGTTCTGAGCCTTGACACAAGGAAAAGGAAAATAAAATACTTGTTTCCAGAGATGTAGTTTTTCATGAACATGTTTTTCCTTTCACTCTTGGTTCTACTTCTGAGTCTGTTACTTTTCCATCTGTCTTAAAGTCTATGTTTGTTCTTATTGACTTAACTAGCATTCATCAGCATGGTATTACTGCCCCTCTACAAAATGATATTTTGGATGTAATATCTAATACACCTAATACTTCACCACACTCACTCTCTAGAACACCAATCCCATCACCTGAGGTTCATTCCACCTTTTTTAAATTACCTCACCGTGTTCAACCATCCAATACACCTCTATATGTATCTTCTACTCCTTCACTACCAGCTACACAGCTTTCAACTACATTTAGAATATTTCTTAGGGCTAACAAGACACCTCGCCATCTCAAAAACTTCATATGTTTCATTCCAATTTTGAAGAAACCACCTCTAACATCAACTTATCTTACAACCCTCTTCTCCAATAAGAGTACCGTTTCTCCTGATGTTTTGAGTCCTAATAGTCAGGCTGTGGTAAGAAGTGTTTGTTATGATAGTGAGCCAACTTCGTATGCAGAAGATGCTCTCAATCCTGCTTGGCAAGATGCCATAACTATAGAGTTTGAAGCTTTGTATGCCAATAATACTTTAAATTTGATTTCTTTATCAGTTGGTAAAAAAGCCATTGGGTGTAGATGGGTGTATAATGTAAAGAACAAAGCAGATGGTAGCATAGAAAGATTCAAGACTAAGCTTGTGGTGAAAGATTACACACAACAAGCTGGGGTTGATTACACATAAACATATTCTCTGGTGGTCAAGATGACTATTATGAGGTGTTTGATTGTTGTGGACATCAAATAACATTGGCACATGTCACAATTAGATGTCAATAATGCATTTCTCCATGGATATTTGCATGAGGGAGTTTATATGGAAGTACCACCAGTCCTTGAAGTAAGAAGAACTGGCATAGCTTGGAAACTCAACAAGTCCCTTTATGATTTAAAACAAGCTAGTAGACAATGGTATGCCAAACTATCTGAGACACTGGCTTCTAGGGATTATCAACATTCTTTGCATGATTACTCCTTATATTTTATAGAAAATTTGGTTCACTAATAGTTTTTGTGGCTGTGTAAGTAGATGGCATTATTCTTACAGGTACATACACTGAGAAAATTACTCATCTTAAAGCATATTTGCATGACAAGTTTAAGATAAAGGATCTAGGTAGACTGCATTACTTTTTGGGCATGGAAATACTATATACTCATGAATAGCCATCATATCACAAAGAAAGTTTGTACTAGACTTACTGAAGGAGTATGATAGTTTCAACTACTCAAGTGTGGCCTCACCTCTTGATCCCAACATCAAATTAAGAGCCAAGGAAGGTGCTCCTATACATGATCCCACTCATTACAGAAAACTTATTGGCAAACTTAATTTCCTCACTCATACTAGACTGGATATAGCCTTTAGTGTGTAGTATCTGAGTCAATATATGCAATACCCCAGAGTACCACATCTTCAGGCAGCAATACATGTTCTTAGATACCTTAAACAAGATCCTATTCTAGGCATCTTCATGTCCAACTCCTCAGATTGCACTATCAAAGCCTATTGTGATTCAGACTGGGCTTCTTGTCCAGATTCTAGGAGGTCTGTAAATGGTTACTTGGTATTATTGGGAGACAGTCCAGTGAGTTGGAAGTCAAAGAAGCAAGAAACCATCTTATTATCCTCAGCAGAAGCATAATATAGGAAAGTGGTTGGTGAGCTAGTTTGGCTACAAAGACTCTTTAATGAGTTAACAGTTCCTTGCTCACATCCTATTATTGTGTATTGTGACAGTCAATCAACCTTGCATATTGCCAGAAATTCAGTTTTCCACGAGCATACCAAGCACATAGAAGTTTATTGTCACTTTCTAGAGACAAGCTACAAGATGGTCTTATATCTCTTCATCATATTGCAACTTCTTCTCAACTGGTTGATATACTTACGAAGGCTTTGACGGGAGTAAAGAATGTTGCTGTGTTAGACAAATTGTCAGTGAATACCTCACCTCCAACTTGAGGGGGTTATTGAGGCTTAGCTTAGATATTTATTTACTAAGTAGTTAATTTGTTCAATTTGTTAGCATGTCATTATTAAGTAGTTAGTTTGTTAATAAGTCGGTTAGAGTTAGTTAGTGATAGCTATACTGTTATGACTTGCATATAACTTTGGTCTTCATGAATGAAGAGCTCAGTTGAGCATTTCCACATTTCAATCTCTCTTCTCCATTGATGAATTCTCTCGAAGCTCACCCCTCTTGACATGAGTAATACTTAATCTGGTGCTATAACCGCAGACATCTTTCATATGTAAGATGAGAGTACAATAAATATACCTTCTCAAACTCTGCTACCACTAAAGTAGAAAAAAGAATTTATCAGACAAAACTCATGGAGTAATAAATGAAAGCTTGTATCTATAGGACTTGGGACCATGAAATCGCCTAAACACTTGCAACTCACTTGTCTTGGAAGACGTTGGAACTTTATTAATTGAATCTACCTGTTTATTAAGAATTTGGCAGATTTTTGCCCATCTCTTATTTTTTTCTCCACACATTTCCCATTGCATTTTAGCCCCACTGCCCCCACCCCCACATGCCACAAGACACCAATCTATTTTTCCTATTATCTTTCACTGTCAATGTAATTAACTCTTCTTTTTCTTTCTCAATAAAGAGTATGGGTCTGAAAATTAAGTCAAATATAGTAACTAATTGCCACTGCCAATCATCCAACTAAGTAATACTCTATCTGTCTCAATTTTAATACTCTATCTGTCTCAATTTCAATTTAAAATTTATTTATGTGACACTCTTTATATTTACGAGAAAAGGGTTAAACATCCTCTACTCCTATTTAATAGTAAAATTTATCCTTCATTGCAAGTTGAGGTCATTTTTGCACCGTAGTAAATAAACATATCCCTCCATTAGATGGAATCCTCCAAATCAATTTCAATTTTTCAATTTCATTTAAAATTACTCAATTTCTCTTTTTAACTCTGACCCACTTAATTAAAATAGTTGACACTTTCTTCCTTGTTCCTTCTCCGCTGCAATTTATTCCTATAATTTGACTAATAAATTATTACTAACAAATTTGACTAATAAATGAAACTTGTAACGATAAAAATGGTCCCAACTTATAATGGAGGATCAATTTGACTAATAAATGATATCTTTTATATTCAGTAATAATTTAATTTTAATTATTTTTATTTTTAATGAGATCATATAAATATCAAGACTTCTTTTAAATCACAAGTTTTAATTTTTTTTTTAAATTCGTGCTCAATCAAACAACATACTCAGTATAGTCTCACAAGTGGAGTATGGACTCAATCAAATACTCTCACATAGATTGATATGTAGAAAATATGTAATTAGTACTTATAAAATTCTTTATATTTGTTGCACAATTTGATAGGTTATTACATATTATTGCTCGATATGTTAATAATCATATTAAACTTAATAAGCAGAGTTGAATGTTACTATAAGCTAATTTAACTTGATTGTACAAAAAAAAAAAGGTACACCCATAGTCTGTTATGAATGAGAAATTGTCAAATTACATTTGGACCCAGGAAAAGTTCTTATATATAGAAGAGGAAAATAATCTATTAAGGCTTATGTTATGAAATTGTCTCTTTATTTTTCTGATTGCTTAGATTATTTCTGAAACCTTCCACCCTTCTTGCGTTTCTATTTTTTTTTCCCTTAAAAGATTAATTACTAATTTAAAATATTATAATACTGAACATCCTAAACACCAAAAGAAAGGGAGAAGCAAACTCGATCAGGTAGCATTTGATCATTTTATTGACGAGATTTTCAACGAAAGCTGAGATAGGACCCGGGTAATTGATCTTGCCATAATGTACTTCTACCTATTATAGCACCGACAATCGAAGTCGAGCTTTCTTATTTTGTGCCAAAGTAATTTATAAAGCACAGATTAAAATAAGTGAAATCAAAGGGCATTACTTGAATACTACTACAGGTACATGCGAAGAAATGATTGAAGATGAACTCTTATGTTAATATATGCGACTACAATTCTTCCTATCAATACAATTTCCCTTCATCACATAAACTCTTTAGTCTTCCTATCAATACAATTTCCCTTCAATCACATAAACTCTTTAGTCTTCCTATCAATACAATTTCCCTTCAATCACATAAACTCTTTCTGCTTGATAGAAGACAGAGGGCCCCAAGCAATGAAAGATAGTCAATCCTTTGTTGAAAATTATACTTATAGGTGAGTTATTATTAGTGTTACTATTATTATCAACGAAATTTCTCTCTGCCGACTCAGGAAAGAATAAAATAGGTAAATTGATATTCCACCAAATTTATGTCAGCATCCCAAATCTAAACCAAGCTGTACATATTTACATTTTTCACACCTCATCATGTATGGGCTCCCTTAAATAGAACTACATCTCTTTCATATTTGCATGTTTGAGGCTATAAGTTTCACACATATTGCCACAAAAAAAAAGGACAAATGGCAAGATGCTGATATAACAAGAAAAACTTCACAACACACCACGATTAAACTACACATCAACACCTTTTCCCAAATTACTTTTCCCCTTTGATAAAGTATCATTATTAAGAGGCACATGCAAATTTAAGCAAAGGTGACAGAAAAAATTTAAAAAGAAGGTGGTGGTGTTAAATACTTCTTTATTTTTAATCAAAAATTTTAAATTCGCGTTGTGTTACGTACGAAGTTATTTTTATTAAGAAGTGACTTACCTCTAATATGATTTTTTTGGTATTAATCTAAATTTAATCGAGCTCTAATTCCAATACCGAATACCTGATTAGAAATAAAAAAATATTAATAATTCATCTGTTTCAATTTATGTGACACTTTTTCACTTTTTGAAAGTCAATTTAACTAAATTTTGAAGCTATATTGGATTAGATTAACTCAATATTTTAATATTAAAATTTATATATTTGAAAATTAATAGAAAATACTATAAGTTGCAAACTTTTTTCATATCAATTTGGTAAAAAAAGTATAATTTAAAATGTTGATAAAAAATTCATGTAGTTTGAATTTAGGGAAATAATAAGTGCCACATAAATTAAAACTGATGGAGTAATCCATAAAGCCAAGAAATTGCTCGACTTTTAGCTAGGAATAAACCTAATTTTCTTCTGTATCTTCCTTTTTTTTTTTCTGTTGTCTCTACCAATTTTAGATCTCGAATGATTTTAAAGAATTCCTATAAAGTTCCTTCTGTCATCCACCTTACTTGTTTGACTTGTCCAAACGGCAAAGGTGAGACACAACTTTGATAAATTATCCATTTGCTTTATGCCATGAAAAGCAATGTAAATCCTATCTCATAAGTCATAAACTAGCACTCCCCATTTCTGTCTCAATTTACTGAATACAAAATTTAAGAAAAAAAATAGAACTTATGAAATTTATAATTTAAAATAAGCTAAACATGTGTATAGCGATAAATTATTTCATTAAAAATAAAATAAAATAAAATTTATAGGTCATGAATTCATGGAGCAGCTTGCATTAATTAGAGTAAGTCTCATACCCCTTAGAATACAGTCATTCCCCGAATCTCATTAATGCAAGACGTTTCGTGCACACCTTCTATATATCTGACTAAGGAAGCATGACGCTCTTTGCAATATAAATTGAAAAGAAAAAGTATATCACAAACAGAAAAAGGATCTCAAAAAATATCAAAGATAACCTTCGACCCTTCTTTCTAAATGGGGTGTCCGAGGCACCTCATTTTCTCATTTCGTCGCACATATAACTTTCATCGAATTTTGGTACAATTAAAAGAACGTAACTACATATATTTAATTTAAGTAACAAAAGGTAAAAATAAGCCCGTTGTATATTGAGTTTCGAATCGGATGTCAATTAAACCTCGGTAATTCTTTTATTCTATAAAAAAAGTAAAGCACCAACCGAATCATGATCATCAAGAATCCTAAAAAATGAATACAAAGTTAGTTGAAGTCCCTTTGGCAAAGCACAAACAATAATCATAACTTCTCTATCTAGACCAATACAAGCCACTTCTCTTTCTACATTTTACGACTGGTTTGGTGTGTTGGGGATGTGTGTGTGGGGGGGGGGGCCCACCGACACCGACAACATTTCAGCCAATTATTATAAAACAAAAAGGTACCAATACAATGCATTGGGGAAAAAACTTATATTAGTATAAATTAATAGACAAAAGAATACAAAAAAACCATGTAACCCTATAATATTATACCATCACATATACGACCTGTCTCTGTTGTTCCTATACTAAATCTATCTTAAAATAACAAAAACAAATTAGTATAAATTAATAGACAAAAGAATACAAAAAAACCATGTAACCCTATAATATTATACCATCACATATACGACCTGTCTCTGTTGTTCCTATACTAAATCTATCTTAAAATAACAAAAAAAAATTAGTATAAATTAATAGACAAAAGAATACAAAAAAACCATGTAACCCTATAATATTATACCATCACATATACGACCTGTCTCTGTTGTTCCTATACTAAATCTATCTTAAAATAACAAAAAAAAATTAGTATAAATTAATAGACAAAAGAATACAAAAAAACCATGTAACCCTATAATATTATACCATCACATATACGACCTGTCTCTGTTGTTCCTATACTAAATCTATCTTAAAATAACAAAAAAAAATTAGTATAAATTAATAGACAAAAGAATACAAAAAAACCATGTAACCCTATAATATTATACCATCACATATACGACCTGTCTCTGTTGTTCCTATACTAAATCTATCTTAAAATAACAAAAAAAAATTAGTATAAATTAATAGACAAAAGAATACAAAAAAACCATGTAACCCTATAATATTATACCATCACATATACGATGTCTCTGTTGTTCCTATACTAAATCTATCTTAAAATAACAAAAAAAAATTATCATACAGAAAAACGAACCTCAAAGAAGAATAGATCCATAGAGCAAAAAAAGAAAAGTTTAAAGTAGAGCATTCAATATGGACCTCATTACTATTGTCTTGTTCTTTGTAATGTAGGGCCAATCATCTTGAGTTCGAATCTCTTCACAGTTCCAGCAATGTCCCTCATTGTTGTGTCCACTTCATACGGGTTTCGGTCAACGGTGATCGTCGTGGCATTGACCAGCTGCCTACATGGCTCCCGGCGTTCGGCTATGGTCCCGTGATAATGGAAGTACTTGATCCGCCCTTCCGTCTTGTGAGTCGTCTTGCCCACCGTGTTCTGTGACATGTGCACGCCCGTGGCTATCACGTTGCGCGGTTGCACCGCGTATTTCCGATCCCTCCTTATTCCCCTCTTGACATCCTGGTATACTAGCTTCTCAAATCCCCATTTTCTGCAGCCACATAAGCATAAATAACCAGCTGTATTCTAATGATTCGTCATAAATCGACTAGTTTTACGTTCACATTCAACATTCACGTTACATCTAACCGGCAATTTAAGCATTTGGATACAGATTTTACTTACATAGCTAGTGCTAATGTAATTCTGAGGCAACTAAGTATGATTGTTGTATTATTATCAAGATACAATACAAAAGAATCCAACTAATCCGACAAGACTCAAGACCTTGTCCTTATTTAACCTCCCAATTTACAATTTAGTCAACAATTTAAGAATCTAAAAGACTATACTCAATGATTAAGGTTCAAATAATACTACCAAATACCAATCAATGCAAGCTGACAATGGCTATACCTCCCAAGTCAATATCAAATGAGCCTCAAAATCAGTTGATTATTGATCACAAATAAATATGAATGACACTCCATAAGAAAAACCAACTCAAATCAATAATACTTTGTAGCATTTTAACCACACATTGGATTCTCATCCAAAAGAAGCTTAGCTTCAACTTGGACCACACAAGAACCAGAGATAAAAGTATTCTAATCCAATGCTAAAGTTAGTAACTACACCCTGTATATGATTTCTTCTCATTTTTGAAAAAAAATATTAGGTGATCTCTTTCCATCTGTCTAAAGTCTTGACGGGCAGTCACCCGATACCTATACTGATGGGAAATAGTGAATACCACATTAAAAAAAGTTTGTCATTAGACCCTAGTAGCATATGAAACTTCCCTCCTTCGCACCTAATTTTTGTAACCCATCAAGCATCTCAATTATTCAACCACCACAGAACTAGAATACAATGTTCAAACCCTACTTGTGGTCAGTCTTAATCAAAGCATTTCGTTATTAACCATCAAAGAACCTTTAAGGAGAGATACAAATCCATAACCACCAAAATAGTACTATTCCTTCAATAATTTAAGATTTCACCGACAATATTAACAATTCCCTAATCATGTAACTACAGTGTTTGGAAACAACTAGACCACAAATTGAAATCCAAATACCAAATTTCAACTTGATGAAGACTATGAAAAAACAACATTACCACATTGATATTATTTAATTAAACCAAACAAAAAAAGATTCTTTTATTGCCGATTGGTATTATTTCAAACACCCCAAATTCTTCATATTCCATTTATTATTCAACACGGGCCAATTTAATGTCAGCATTGAGAATATTAGCTGTCAACTTTTGCCCAAAACAAATTGCCAACTTTACTAAATAAATTCCTGTTCTACTAACAGACATCTTAACAAATTTTTTCTATAACAGCCAGATTTTATGTTATGTTATACTCCCTTCATCCCGTTTTACTCTCGCTTTTAATTTTTTCACGCTCATTAAGAAAATCAATAAATACAAAGTATAATTTACTAGAATTACCTCAATTCATTAGATTTTTTTTTAATAATTGAGCATTATTATAAAAGAATTGCTTCTTTAATGAAAATATAAATGGAAACAATTGCCAAATTTAGTTTTGAATTCCTAGAGTGACGATTATTTTAGGGACAATCTCTTTGAGCTTAAGAGACCGTTAAAATAAGATGGACGGGTATTATATGTTCTATATAACGACATTTCACTTTAACAGTTAAAAATATCAAGACAATCTTAAGATATTTGATTGTAATAGGAAATTAAAAAAACTTGTAATAAGAATAATGTCATACCTGTAAGATTTACCACGGTCTTCTTCCAAACAGAGGTTATTGGACATAGGCATTTGCTCAATAGTAAACTGTGTATAATCCTTTAACGAATCAACCACAGACTTAATAGTACTCTTCTTAGGCACAAAAATAAACTCATCCACATCAAAGAAAAACATCCATTTCGCTTGAAATCTATATCTATGCAAACAATCATTAACAATAAGGAACTGATTATGATAATACCCATCAAATCTCTCTTGTTCCCTAATATCATGTAACGTAACATATCCTTTATCCATCCATGGTTTTAACACCGCCATTACTCCTTCATGTATACCACCAGCATCATGCATTACAAAATGAGATTTCTCTCCGAATAATCTAACGTGAAACGCGAGCCATTCTCGCACTCGTTGTGGACTTAAATTACCATACAAAGACGATCCACAGTACAAAAAATCGTATTTAGGTGATCTACTGAACGTAGAAATGAAGTTGGAAAAATCTCTTTCTGTTTCTGTTAGAGCTATAAAAGTGTCGGTTGTGTTGAATTTAGTATCCCCGCCAGTGCCGTTAGTAATGGCATGAACAAGAAGTTTTCCACCGTGTATATTGTCGTCTGTAGCACCGACTGGGACGGTGAACGTGCAGTTTACTACCAGTACGGTGTAAACCCTCCCGTATCCCCAGTCTGGTAAGATTTGGGTGCCTAAAACAGATGCTTTTTCCTGGCTGTCATCGTTCGGTACCCACTCACACATGTAACTCGGCTTGCCGTACACGTGTAGTGGCTTCGAAGCTAATCCCATAACAGCAAAAGTATTCAATCCACCTCTATAAGCAGACATAAGTATAAAATTATACGCAGCTGAACCGAACGGGTTAAAAGCGCGTTTAATAACTCCATTTTCGAGTACTTCATCCTTCTCTGGTGATGAACGTGGCGGTGGCGGTGGCGGTGGCGGTGGAACGGTAGTGTTAATGGGTGAAACAGAAAGAGAAGCATGAATTGAAGGAGTAGATATGCAAGTAGTGCCTAGATTTGAAGGACTGAAAGTAAAACGGTTTGGCATGAATTGAAGTATAGTGATAAGTGAAAAAAGGAAAAGGACAGCAGTAAGGACAAGTTTGAGTTCAGCTGCACAGTTCCAAACAACACCAACAAACATTTTCCTTTCTTTTTCCTTTGTCATTGGAAATTACTCAAATTACAGTACTAAAATTTGACAGTTTTTGGTATATGGAAAGAGCAGATAGAGGTTATAGAGAAAGAGAAGGAAACAAACAAGATTTTTCTCTATCTTTTGTGTCTCCTTTTCTTTTCTTTTTTTCTGCTCTCTCTCTCTCTCTCTCTCATCAATTTAGAATATGAAGAGTTGAGAGAGGTGAGTGTTTATAATGATGTATTTATGGGGATGATTTGTTTGATAGGGAGAAGTGAAAAAGGGTGTGATTTAGTAGTTACTCACTCCTCCGTTCATTTTTACTTCTCTATTTCTTATACTTCTAACACGCCTTTTGAAAAGTATTAAATAAAGGAGGTATTCTATTATATTATTCATATTAATTGATATATAATTTAATAAACTTAAAAATGTATAATTAATGTTTAAGGTAAAATAAGAACAAAACGTTTATCTTTTTCTTAATATGCAAAAATGGACAAATAAAGATGAAAATCTATTTTTAGTATAGCGGACAAATAAAAGTGAACCGAAAAAATATTATTTTCTGTCTAAAAAAATTTTCTTACTCTCTTATTAATTTGCTCCAAAAAAATTGACATATTTTTATATTTAACTTAATTTAATATTATGAGATAATTTACAGCCAAATAAATATCTATATTTATTTTGGATCACACATTTTAAAAGTTTTTATTTATTTTTTAAATTTCGTGTTAAGTCAAACTAAAATAATTTTTTTGATTTTCTCCAATTCTTTTCATATATTGTGAATTATTACTTATGCACACTAATAGTACTTTTTATTTAATTTTTAAATATATAAATTTATTATAAAATATTTAAATAATTTATATTTAAAATTAAATCAAGTAAAAAATAAAACTGATCAATTCTCATGTAACTTGAGAGGCAGGGAGTACTACGCTATATAATTAAGTTATGTATTTAAATGATCTATAAAGTGGTAGTATTTTATTGCAAAAAAAATATATATACATTAATGGAAAACAATTGTCTTTTAGTGTACCCTACCAGTATAATCCAAATTAATCGTGTCAGAAATATTAGATAATTACAAACAATTAACTTTTTTATAATCATGTATTTATGAGGATGATCTGACATGCAAAACTGCAATAGGGTGAATTATTGCAATTAAACTAGGAAAAAGGGTGTGATTTAGTAGTAATTTCTTTACTAGAAAAAGGGTGTGATTTAGTAGTAATTTCTTTACTAGAAAAAGGGTGTGATTTAATTAATAGTAGTAATCTCTTTCTATTTTTTCCATTTTGGACTAGTGATGATATTGACCTATTCTAGTTTAAGTTACTACTAATTATTATTACCATATAAAAAGTATTTATATAATTAGATCTATTAGTAGCTAAGTAAGGTAAGTATTATATTAGTAAGCAATTAACCAGTGATCTATAGAGTGGTGTGAGTAATCTTTCCAAGTGTGTTGTATTAACCATTCTTTTGTATCAATCCGTTTATCTTTCAGAAGTCTCGATTCAAGATTTAAGAGCGAAAAAATTCGTGATAGAAATTGTTTTCTTGTTTAATGAGTTATTTACAAAGTGCATGTAGAAATTGAGCCAACAAGTATCTGGAAAATTTGGATTATCAGAAATAACAACTTTTTCAACAAAAAGAAAGATCATATTCAAATGACCAAGGCTTTAAACTTTTCAATAGAATTTATTCTTTGTGCCTTGAGACACAACGATAAGCCCACTAAAAATGAGGTCACTTTGAAATGGGAGCCTCCTCCTCGTGGTATTTTCAAGCTCAACATTGATGGCTCTTTCGACTCTAAAATTGGGAATGATGGTTTGGGTGGAGTCATCGGAAACTCTCGAGGGGATCGAGTGATGGGTTTTGTGAAAACTGTCACCAATACCTCAAACTCCACTGCTGAAATTTTAGCCCTAAGGCAGAGGCTAGAAATGACTCTAAGCAATAGGCAAATTCATATCCAAGTAGAAGTGAACTCAATCAACATGATTAACAATGAAAATCACCTATTAAATCCTATTATTTTTTATTGCAGGTCGCTGCTAATGAGGCTTGGGAATCCGCTAGTCCATCATAGATACTGCAAACAGAATACACTGACGGATGCTTTGGCCAAAAAAGAAGCGGAGGAAGGATTTTTTGCAAGATCAAAATTTTTGGTAGTTCCTCCAGTGTTTGCCAATGATGTTTTTTGGACGGACATTCTAGGAACTACGTCTACTAGACTAATTTTGAGTTGTAATTTGATAAACAACTCTGTAAACTATGAAACTTCTTGGTGCACTAACAGTGCAAACTATGTGTACGACGCTCCTTTGCTTTAATATATAAATGTCTCTCTGAATTACCAAAAAATATATATTAAAAGAATTATATTTCATGGTCCTTCATACGAAGTTTCATATTAATATGAGCATTTTCAAATTTAGTTGTTTTGATCAAATAATTTAAAAACCTCACGATACGCGGCCAAATCAAAATTTTAAAATGGTATGTTGAGACTCCATTTAAATGCTGCCTTTTAATATGGGGTGAAGTGAAAACCATTTAAGTTATTTTGTCATAAAATTTAAAATAATATTTCTTAAATATTTAACTTCTTGAATGAACAAAAATTCCGTAAAAAGAAACATAATGATGAAGTTAAAGAGCAGCATAAAAGTAGCAGCAATAATGAAATTTCGATCTAGTTAGACAAGAGTGCAAGGATACAGAGAAGTAAATAAATACAAGAGTGCAAAAATAAGAGCTTTGTGTATAAATTTGCGGTTATATTGCGTGATACTTTTTTTTCCATTTGATATTCTATAGAGGCTAGATTAAAAATCTGAATCGTACGTCGAAAGGACCAATTTGGAGGTAACACTTACAACAAAATAATTTCAATTTGCTACTTAATTGCTCATATTTTTATATTTTTATATTTTGTAAATCTTTTTATTAATTTAGAAACAACCTAATCCGTTCGAATTTAAATGATTTTTATTTAATTTAGTTGTTATTTATCTTCATTTTTTTTAATTCTTACCCGATGTTCGGTACTCGCATTAGAGTCCGACTATACTAGGTTATTGCCAGTTAGAACTCACTTCTTGAAGAAGCGTTCCCTACCAAAGATTTTTCTGTACCCGTTGTTCTATTTATCTTCACTCTACACGAATGTAAGTCCTCAATACAAAACGATCGAATGCTTACAATTTTTGTTAACTTATAAGGGGCATTTATTTTGTAAAACAATAAAGTTTGGTTGAAAAGTATAACTTTTTATTGTACATATTAACATTAGTAGGGAGCTGATGTAAATTAATTTAAATGACAAGGATGTATAAATTACAGCTGCAGCATAAAATTTTAATAATTATATAAGTTTTTTTTTAGTATAGAAGTTTATCTCACCAGTAAATGTAATAATGCAAAAAGACAGAGTGATCGTCCTCCGGAGCATAGTCCAGTGGCAAAGCTTGGGCGCTATAAGGCGCTCTGGCATGGGACAGCGTGGGTTCGATTCCCCGCAAGCATGAAGCAACTCTGCATGTTGGGGAATTTGATCTTGTCTCATTGATCAGTTGTACGCTCCCAGAAAAACTGGCCACCGGAGCACATCCAGCGATTTACCTGGTAATAGTTGTTGAATGACCGGTGTTATTACCTCCAGGACGTCTGGGTAATACCAGTGAAGTAGTCATGCGTAAGCCTGGAAATCTGGATTATCAAAAAAATAAATAAAATAAATAAATAAAAAAAAGACAGAGTGATCTATTGATAATTAAGACCGAGGAGTGATGTGTGTAATTCGCCGTAAAGTTAGGAAATTGGAAATGGTAAAATAAATTGATTAAAATAAGAAAAAGGCAGTGCTTTTACTGGTAAAATATTAACTGATTAAAGTAAGAAAAAGGCATTGCTTTTTACTGGGAAATGGAGCAGTACTATATATGCCTTGTCTGTTTATGCTGCATATATTTTTTAATTTTCTCCACATTCATAGTTTATGCTTCCTCGTTTTAAAGGTATAGTATTACTCATTTAAAGATAATTAATTTCCATAATCAATTTAAGTATTTTTTTTTCCTATAGTTAACTCATATAAAATAGCAATCATTTTGATAAACTATACTCCTTATTTTAGAATATTTGATGATTATAAAAATAAGTATAATCGACTTTTTCCTAAAAAAAAAGGTAGTGTCAACCAAAGCTCTTAATATTAAACTTACTAAACATGTTTTTGAATAAATTTTAAAGATAAATAATATGAATCCATGAGAGTATCATTTGTAACATTTATAAATATAAAATAACTTAATTTTATTCAAAATTTAACTTTCAACTCTCTCAATTGGAAGCATCATAGAAAGAATTTTTCACCATTAATGAAAGATTTCGAATTTGATATTTAAGAATAAAAAAACTCTTAATAAAGAGCATTTTTTTATGCAACACGAATGTTAGATTAATTTAACCCCAGCCGGGTAGGATAGTAAAAAATTAAAAAGAAAGAGCATCATGAGGTTGTGTGTGAGGGGGGAGGGGAGGGGGGTTGAGGGGGATATGTTTACCTACTAAGATCCTCACATACACTATTTAATTAGGAAAATGACGATTTTAGTCCCTGTATTATAGCTATATTTTGATTTTGATCCTTCTGTAATTTGACTAAGCATATTTAATTTTCAATTAGCATAGACATGTAATTTTGGTCACACAAACTAACGGAAGATAAAAACTTAACGGACTATAATGTTGAGAATTAAAGAAAATAATAGGATAATGTGTATTGAAGGCTAGCCGCTGACAAGCATCCATGAGCGTTCGTCCATTGTCAACTCACTCCTCTCTTCATTTACCTTTGTTTTATGACATTTCATCTCTATTCATTTAGACTTTGGTCTTCTTGCAGTTGAGGCTTTTCCAAGAAGCTTTTGTCTAATTACAATAAAAAGTGACATGGTTGATTGACCCACTTAAGCTCTTAATTAATTAGCTCTGTATTTGGCTCATAAATAGTTAGTTCTCTAGAATTGTATTATTCTCTCGCGGGGAGTCTTTCTCGTTAATACAAATATATATATAGTGTGTACAATGTGAAACTCTAACAATAAATATCATATATCTATCATAATTATACAACATTAAATATTAAAAATATATGGAGTTAATATATGTTAATACACCCCTCAGTCAGAGCGGGAGGAAGCCGGATGCTAAGACTGGATCTGAAGTCGAGGAATAACTGTCTAGGAAGACCTTTCGTAAATATATCCGCATACTGATACGAAGAAGGCACATGCAACACCTTAACATGACCGAGAGCAACCTTCTCAAGAACAAAGTGTATATCCATCTCTATGTGCTTGGTTCGCTGATGCTAAACCGGATTATGAGATAAATACATGGCGAATATGTTATCAAAGTAAACCAAAGACGCCTTACGCAAGGGACACTGAAGCTCCAAAAGAAGGTTTCGGAGCTAGCAAATCTTAGCAACAACATTTGCAACGCCTCTATACTATGCTTCTACACTCGAACGGGATAATGTGGTTTGTCTCTTGGCAGACCAAGAAATGAGATTATCCCATAAGAACACATAGTAGCCTGAGGTGGAGCGTTGCGTGTCCGGACAGCCTGCCCAATTAGTATTCGTATATGATATGCAATCCATAATCAAGTGTGACATTAACATATCGAATTATACACTTAAGGGCAGTAAAATGAGGCTCCGTGAGGGCATGCATGAATAGACATACCTGCTGAACATCATACGCAATATCAGGCCTGGTGAAAGTAAGATATTGTAGTGCACCTGCAAGACTCCAGTAAAGTGTAGGTTCAGACACTGGATCACCATCAACGACACTAAGCTTTGATTTGGAGTTAACCGGAGTGGACATTATCTTGCAGTTCGCCATTTTAGCCTTGTATTCTATCTCATCTGCATACTTGCGCTGACACAAGAACATAGTATCTGCAGATCTAGTCACTGATATTCTCAAAAAGTAACTCAACTTTCTCAAGTCAGTCATAGCAAATTCAGTTTTGAGCAAAGAAATAATCTCATTTTTCAACAAATCAGAGGAGGCAGTAAGCACGATGTCATCCACATATAACAATAAATAAGCAATGTTACTACCTCGATGAAAAATAAATAGAGAATTATCACATTTGCTGCATACGAACCCAATCTGCATAATGTAATGTACAAAGCGATCATACCACGCTCGAGGCGCCTGTTTCAAATCATAAAGCGACTTACGAAGACTACATACATACTGAGGGGCTGCTGGATGGACAAAACCAGGCGGCTGGTGCATGTAAACAGTTTCTTTCAACATGCGGCTGACTCTGATACCATGTAGAATTGTATTAATCTCCCTTGAAGAGTCTTTTCTCATTAATACAAATATATATAGTGTGTACAAAGTGGAACCCTAATACAATAAGGATCCTATACCTACCATAATTATACAACACTACATATTACAAATATATGGAGTATATTATATTAATATAAGTTAATAAGTTCCTTTCCTTTATGAAGATTAGTCGCAAATTGGACGATAGCTTGGTTCATCAATTTACTTTATTCTTATATTTCTTGTCCATATTTGAATGAACAATACTAATTTTCTTGTCTATAATTCTGTATTTGACTAATATACTTTTCAATAGAATCGATTTAGCTTTATTATTATGGGAGGGATGAGTACATTTGTGTGGCCAGATCATGACTCTCAAAAAGATATAATAATTTGATCAAAATTGAAAACATCACGACAATATAAAAAAGTTCAAAAAAGTTCATCTAAAACTTCGCCCCAACAAGAAGATGCCGATGGAAGTTAAGGATCTGCCACTTTTTCCTTGATATTCTGAAGGAGAAGATCATTGAACATTTACGCTTGAATCCTAGATCCAGACCTCATCTTTATTTTTTCTCTTTTTTTATTTTTCTTAAACAATAATTATGTTAAGTTTTTAACTTCCGTTAGTTGGAGGGACTAAAATTGCATCGTCTATGCTAATTGAAAATTAAATATGCTTAATCAAATGTACAAGGATTAAAATTGAAATATATCTATAACACAGGGACTAAAAGCTTCATTTTTCCATTTAATTATATGCGTTATTCTATTAAGGTCATCCTTTTATTTCCTTTGCAATTATGCTCTAGAATCTAGATGTAAAATGTTTTGCTTTACATCTTTTCTCCTTCGAATTTCTTCTAAGAAAGAAAAATACTTCTTTTTTAGTTTCATAGACTGAAAAAATTTACTATTTAATACATATAGCTTCTCTATAAGCTCAATCACAACACAGACACATTTCAATATCACATTGCACCATTTTAGATTTAAAGGGCGGTCATAAACAAAGCTGTAAGTTACTAATATTTTCTCTCACACAATTTTTAAATAGGAAAATGATATTATGACTTGTTTAATTGAAAAGAAATGCATCTCACTTAGGCCAAACTCAATGGCAAAATTTAGCTCAAGAAAAGAGAATTATTCAAAATATTTTTTTAATTTATTGTTATCTAGCCACTGATGTAAGACTACTAAATCCACCCACCCTCATCCTCCACACACCTAAATATGATAGTTAGAGCGTGAATAATATAATATGAGGTCTAATATTGAGTTAAATAAAATATAAGAAATGAATATTAAGCTTAAATCAATTCCAAAAGGTAATTTAAGAGGTATATATTGTGGCAAAATCATAAAAAAATATAGTATTGCTTTTGCACTCACCGATATGAAACTAGTAACCGTAATAGTTTATTAAAGTGGTGAAAAATCAAAAGTCAAGTTAAGCTTATTAAAGTTATTTTCAGGCAAAAATGATTTTAACAAAAAATACAGTTAGAAATTTGTATTCAAGGGTTTAAAGACAAGTAGGTTATATCCGATCTGGAGACCCTCTTGATTGAGTCGGGGATTGTTATTTAGGTTACGGATATGTGAGATTTAAAGCACACGTGAAAATATGATAATAAACAAATAAAGAAAACTGATAGGTTTGATATGAAAATAAGTTATGAATTGAATAAGAGTTGAAGCTGAGAATAGTGTATTAGCTTGAGAGAGATCTGAGTTACAAGTGTGAGTTTAGAGAGAATACAATGTGTCTTCATTCTTTGCTAAGTCTCCCATATATAAGATAAAACTTAAACCATTATGACCCTAGAGAGTTGTAGCGACGTATGCATACTAACATCACTATACCCACACGCGCCGCGACACTTTGATCTAGGTAGGCTGATGTGATGGGAGTTATTGGGAGTGAAAGACAGTCGTGGAGATCCGTTGGGATTTTCGAAGTTACTAATCTTCTTATAGATGCTTAATGCATCTGGATGCGCATTTACCTAATACAGATAGTCCCCCACTGTTTGGGTTTTTTGAGCTTCGAGGGAGCAGGAAGTGGAAAAGCATGTCAACTGCCAATCTTTGCTTGTAGTTTGGTGTCCTTTGGGAATAGCGGACCGATTTAGTTTCCATCATCCTTTCACAAGCCATCCTATAACATTTAATTTTTTTCTATCCGTCTATTATCCACATTACACGTGTTACGCATCCGTTGATACTCCGTCCAGGGAAGGGACGCCATAATGATGGCTTGATTTTCTGTAACACCCTGTACTTTCGGGTAACGGTTGAATGCATAAACGTGGACAAGTAGACCGGACTCCGGGAAGTTTATGTTGCACTCACAAATGCTAATAAGGAAATTAGTATGTAAAAGGACATGATCTCGAAATAGTTTTGGATTTAATAAGTGTGGCTACGGGATTTAATAATAATTGTGTATTTCCGAAGAGATTATGGACTAGTATTATATTACAAGAATTATGGCATTAGGTAAAAGAGGATTTTATAAGTCGTCGGGATTTAAGTAATATGAGGTAGGAAATTTAATTGTGTGTATAATTAATTAATTATGGGATTAATTAATTATAAGGGGGGGGACATTACGTGTTGACTTATAAACATCCGGTTTGGGGTGACTCAGTCCAAATCAAACCGAGTGCTGCAGCTTCTGAGTTCTACAAAAAACCTCCAGATGATTTATCTCTTCTCAATTACTAAGCAAATCTTCATCTCTACAAATTCCTCCATCACTTCTATTCTAGCAGAAAGAGTAAGCTCGGTTGGTGGGTTCTATGGAAATTTTTGGTCGAAGTTGAGGAGCTCCCGCAAGCTTATACTCACCAAAAAAGGGGAAGCAACCTTGATGTTCTGGGCCTGGGTCCAGTGAAATTAAACCCTTAAAACTATCTTAGACGAGCAGAAATCAAGCTCATGCCTTGAGTTCGAGAGGCCCTAGCTCAAGTCAATTTTTGGGGGTTCTGTTTCTGTGAGATAAACTGTTTAACTGCTATTTTTGTGGCTGCTACTACTGGCCCTGTCACATTATAAACATATATTGTTGCCTCAATTTGTGGCAGATGTGCTTTTTTTTTCTCTTCAGTCTCAAATGTCCTGTTTCCAAACATATTGTGCCCTCTTAATTATCTATACCCTTTGTTAAGACTTGTGTGACTCCTAAAACACTACACTTTTAGTTGTGGCTGCTGCTTGTTGCTATTTGTTGACTACCTGTTGTCATGGTTCCCTGAGCTGTTGCAGATTGGGTAGAGTTGTTGTTGCCTTTGAGATAAATTGTAGTTATGTATTATTGTTATTTTGCTGCACATATAGCCTTGTAGGACTGCCATGTTGTACTGAAAAGGTTGCTGATTTGCTGTGCTATGGTGTAAATAATTGCTGCACTTTAGGTTGAAATAAGTTACATGTCCTAAGACAATTGTGAGGCTTAGAGACTGTTGTACCTTAGCTAATGACACTTTATTTGATTTGAGTCATATATAATGTGTTTAAGTTATGTAGGAATACATATATCTACTCATTTATTTCTGTTTTATCTTGATTTAAATATTTCCTTATGTGTGCTATTTGGCCAGAAGATGGTATATGTTGAATTCCAATATTTGATATCATGTGGCAACCTATTATTTGCATCTAGATAGTCCCATTGATTGAGTTCTGGTAACTGGTTCTCTGATTCTCCTGAAATGTTAGGAGGGTACTGCTGCTGTTATGCCCTCTTTATATATATATATGGGAACCTCACTGACTGTTTTGTTAACCTCTTTAACCTAAGATTATGTGCAACAAATTTTTTTCTTTTGCATGTCACATAAGTTCATGACTGCTTTTAATATTTTCAGCCAACATGAACACCTTGAAGTCTGTTTTGTCTCTGCTGAAAATCTGTGTTAAGGGTCATATTTGTGCTTTGTTAGAAACTCAATGACCATCTAGTTTTTTCCCCAATCAAATTTATAAACAAGACTTGAGGTATGTGTTATATTGATAAGATAAGCATACTTAGTTGATGTAATATGTCATGTAGTGATTGTTTTGAAGTGTCATAGTTATTATAATCTTATTTGTAACCTTGGTTAACTATGTATATGTCTGATATAATCTGAAATTTGAATCTAGTCCTTGTGTCTCAAGACTAATATGGACCATTTGAAATTTGCTTCCTTGTTGGGACTTGGCACTGTATGTTGAACTGGTTGCTGGGTATATCTATTATTTTTCTGATGCAATTAGTTACTAAGGTGGCTGTTGTTCTGGTTGTTGTTCTGGCTGTTGTTTGAGGTCACTGGATGATACTGTTGGGCTGCTATTTTTTTTGTCACTAGCTACTGTTATCACTGATGTACTTGATAAGGAACTGTGCCCATGTTTAACCACATGTTGCTGGCCTCAGGTTGTGACAAACTTGTAGTTGCTACAAAACAGCTTAAACCAGTACCATGTTGTTACATGATGTCTCACTCATTTGAAAAACATCAGTCTACTGTTAACAATATGATGCATATAGGACTTTAAAATAAAATATGATTGTTTGAATATAAAAGCATGCATGAGATATACTACAAACCTAGTCAAGAATCCGTCAACCCATTAACTTGAGTTTATGTGTTTGATTCCTATTATATGTTGGGTTATACATGTAATTGGTCTAAAACTTGAGTCTATTCTTTGAAAATGATCATAGTTTGATATTTTTTCTTTAAATCCTTGTTCTTGACAAATGATAGGTATTATAAGTACGTAGCGATTTTAATTGCCTAGAGTTAGTTCGAGTTGGTTAGGATTTTTATTGTCATGACTGGTTAATCAATGAAGATCATCGGTGTGTTCATTTCATTATAACAAGGACTAGATGCGTCACACCAACAATCGAGGACGAATGTTTCTAAGGGGGAGAGGATGTAACACCCCGTACTTTTGGGTAACGGTTGAATTCATAAACGTGGGCAAGTAGACCGGACTCCGGGAAGTTTATGTTGCACTCACAAATGCTAATAAGGAAATTAGTATGTAAAAGGACATGATCCCGAAATAGTTTTAGATTTAATAAGTGTGGCGACGGAGATTAATAATAATTGTGTATCCCCGAAGAGATTATGGACTAGTATTATATTACAAGAATTATGGCATTAGGTATAAGAGGATTTTATAAGTCATCGGGATTTAAGTAATATGAGGTCGGGAATTTAATTGTGTATATAATTAATTAATTATGAGATTAATTAATTATATGGGGGACATTACGTGTTGCATTATAAACATCCGGTTGGGGGTGACTCAATCCAAAACAAATCGAGCGCTGCAGCTTCTGAGTTCTACAAAAAACCTCCAGACGATTTATCTCTTCTTCATTACTAAGCAAATATTCATCTCTACAAATTCCTCCATCACTTCTATTCTAGCAGAAAGAGTAAGCTCGGTTGGTGGCTTCTCTAGAAATTTTCGATCGAAGTTGGGGAGCTCCCGCAAGCTTCTGCTCACCAAAAAGGGGGAAGCAGCCTTGATGTTCTGGGCCTGGGTCTAGCGAAATTAAACCCTTAAAACAAGCTTAGTCGCACAGAAATCAAGCTCATGCCTTGAGTTCGAGAGGCCCTAGCTCAAGTCGATTTTTGGGGGTTCTGTTTCTGTGTATCGGAAGCTGTTTGGGGTGACAGATTCTTCGACGACACTTATCACTGCGTCTAACAAAGGTAATCTTCCATGTTCTTAAAGTTTGTGCAAGTTCTGAACTTGATTCTTGCTACTAGTTCCAAAGACGATTATCGAAAATGCTATGTTTGGGTTGGGTGTCGTCGGGACTGCCGTAATTGTAAGGTACTGGGATTGCATGTGAAATTGTTGTACTGTTTTGAAAATTATAGCAGTAAAAAGAAGGGTTAAGAGGGCTGGATGTTTCGCTTTATGCATAGGTTTCGATATAAGAGGAGTATATGTTCTACGCGTACAAGATGTTTGCTAGAATGTCTCAATGAATCTGTTTCTAGTATATTGATTCAATTATGATTTAAAACATCCGTATAATGTAGATAATCATTCATAGAGCTTACAAGGACCCGCGAAACTTAGATAATTTCTATAACAAGGTATGCAAAGCTCTTTCATTCTTTTGGCATAATTCTAAGTGCAAAACGTAACCATCATGTTGCTACATAAATTACTCTACTCTTAGTAGTTGAAAATGATCATGTTATTGAATCTTGTGTTAAAATCCTGTTTAAAAATGTTTCTAAGTCCTTATTGAGGCATACGGAAAAGAGATTGATATTTACAGTGTTAGCCAAAGATTCAAGGATATTGGGCTAGGATGTGTTGTTGTCATTCATGCATTCTCATTTGCATTGCATTCATATATTACCCTGGACCACTTGTGCTATGCACATTATTATATAGTAAATATTATATATATATATATGTATGGAAATTGGGAAAAGGGAAAGGCATTATATACGCACACTACCTGCAGCTGGTACAAACTATCACAAAAGAGCCTTAAGAGGCCATTATGATGTGATGCATACATGGCTTATTGGGACGGGTTGCACGATCCGCAACACTAACGTATATTGGGACGGGTTGCACGATCCGCAACACTAACATATATATGATATATATATACCGCATTTGCATCATGCATACTTTCATTTACCAGTATATGGTATGATGCCCACATAGGCTGTTATGGTAAGGGAGATGTCCGAAGAGGCTAATGTATATATATATACTGCATTGGACCATAATATTTAGGCATGTGTGTTAGAGCCCTTAGAGGCATTTACTGATATCCAGTTGTTTCTGTTTTAGACTATGATATGTCTCTGCTATGTTATTTTTGATGCCTGACATACTCAGTACATCAGTTGTAATGACGTCCCTTTTGTCGGGGGACACTGCGTTTTATGCCCGTAGGTTCATCTTGAGAGGGTGGCGGTTCACACTAGTATGTTGCTGGTTCAGCTGGTGTCCAGAGCACTCTATTTGCTTCAGAATCGCGATTTGGTCGTGGTACGTTCTACTCTTTAGAGGCTTGTAGACAGGTATCCTATGGTTAGTTGTTGTGTATGGCCTTGTTGGCCCTGGTATATAAATGCGTAAATTGGGGCTTTTGGGTTAGAACTTCATTTAATCTACCACGGCTTTGTCCATGTCAAGAGTGATTCCGGGCAAGGTGTAATGTGGTGCCCGGCGGGTAGGGTCGTCTGGGTGCCTGTTGTGGCCCTCCGGTTTTGGGTCGTGACAAACTTGGTATCAAAGCATGTCTGTCCTAAGGAGTCTACAAGTTGTGTCTTGTACAATTTTGGTTATGGGTGTGTTGCGCGCTATACTTATAAACAGGAGGCTACAGGGCATTTATGAATGTCTCCGTCTTTCATAATCTAGATCGTTCAATAGAGCGGAGTCATAAGAGTACTGATTCGTAATCAAATTTTCTCATTTGAAACTACAGCAGCATCTACAATGAGAAACACCTCAGATACTAAGACTGCGTGTATTGTCGCAAGCCAAGATGCTAGACAAGTCTCACCCGCTGGCACGAGTCGGAGGGTTACAGAAATTGGAAGAAGAGAGGTGAGTTATACTATGGACTCGGACCCATCAGAAAACATAGAGTCTATAGAGGAGGATCCATTTGAAGATTCCTATGAGTTACCCGCTCGAACACCCTCGATTCTTCCGGTTGGGAGTGGGGTGAGGGGAGTTCCGACTTCACCAAGGACTTTAGTATCAGTTTTGAGCCCCACTGATTAGGGAATAGGTGGAACAACACCAGGACGGGTATAACCAGATTTTTCTCAGATATCACGCCATGACCGGGTATACATGTCCCTTAATGACCCCGACCCTTTCGAGATTTCGGATAGTCCTCAATCTTGGGGATCCGTTAATCAGGGCTCGTCGGTCTATGTTATGGATTACAAGCCGGGGAAAGACAAGAGACATGTAAGGAAAATGCGAGTGAGTAGTAAGGATAAGAGGGTTCCACTCCGAAGTGTGTCGGATCGAGGCTCATTTATAGGACCAAGATAGGATAGTGTAGATTCACCAACAAGATCATAAGGTTGTCTTAGTACCTATCCCGATAATCCATAAGATCTTTAAATTAGTTACCTTTAAAATAAATGATGTATTGTGTTTAACTGATATATGGTTGTATGTTTGGATTAATTGAAGAAACATATGGATTTTTTATATGGAGTAATAAGATTGTTGTACAGTTTGATGTGGTGATAATATGCGTCTATATGAATATGTTTATTTGAATCATGAAATGTGTGATTAGTATGTGGTTTTAGTTAAGTCATGAAATGGCTTTAAATTGTTTTGTATGTATAACTAGGCAATAATAACCTTAATCAAAATTGATTTAGGAGTGATTAATGTCCATTAGGGATAATTTGAGAGAAATAATCACTTACATGACTTATTGTGGCTTTGTCCTGTTTATGTCTATCCTATCTCCTGTTTTGTCCACATGTATTAGCCTTAGTGCTATTTGCATTCCCAATTCAAAAAGATAAACATTAAGTGTTTTAGAAACTTAAGGTGATGTCTGATCATGTTAAAATGTTATGTTGAATATCATGCCTAAATATTTTCATATGTTGAATCTGGAAATGACAGCTTAAAGCCTGAATCACCTAATCTAATGCCTTGTTGGATAAGGTCTAAGATATGAGAATTGTATAATCAGTTCCTGGATGGTACATGTTTGGACTTCTCTCATGCTAAGTTGAAAATGATAAGTTACCTACTAAAAGGCTATGCCATGTTGGTTAATCTAAATAGAATAATATAGTTAAACTCTTGAGCCTGAAAGGTCTGTTTGGATCATCTCGGCATTACATGTTGCCTCTGAGGTTGTACACAATCAAGTTGAATTCAGGAATGCATATTCCTTACTGGCATGATTGACTAGATTCCTAACATGTTTGTTTTGTGCTTAAAAGTGACCTACTTAGTTTTGATATCAGATGTTACATGTTTTGCTGCCTGGGTGATCCATATTATAGCTGGTACTGTCCACATTGCTTAACCTAGATCAACATGGATATAAATGATGGTGTTGTACTATTCTCAGTTTTGATATATGAGTATATGAGTTTGTGTGCTACCCTTCTTTACCCTTCTTGACCTTAAGTGCATATGTACTCGTTTGGAGTCATGTATAAATTGACTAGATTTAAATGAAGGTTCACATACAAGTTCCAGATCTGTTTTCAGTTGTGCATGAAATGTCTAAGTCTTAGTAGTTGTCTAGAAATATATAGAGGGATATTTGGTTACTGGATATGATATTAATAGGGATGTGTGACTGTATGAGAAATGGAATGTCTAGCATGTTTAGTCTGGTTGTCAGGAAACCAGTCAGGATAATGAGACCAAATTTCATGTATGTTGTCTTAGACAAGATGAGCCTAGTATTGAGGAACTATGGTACTTGTATCATAACTAATGAATAATCCTTTCTATCACATGATTATGTTGGATACTGATGTTTATTCAAGTGGAGAATCCTCTTTCCTTGTAGTAGCAACCTTGCAAATATGATAAACTGTGATCTGCCTATTCCCTAAAAAAATATGGGGGGAGGGGGGGGGGGTAAAGTTACAAGGTAATCAGCTAAAGCATTACCTTTCTTATAAGTATGAGAAATATGAACTTGACACTGGTGGATCACCAGTTTAAAATCCTCCACAATGATCCTGATTTGCCAAGGTATGCTTCATGTAGCCTGTAAGATATTCTTCATAATCATTGAATCTGTTTCCATGCTTGTAGATTTTTGTAATTCTTCTGCTTGAACTGAATTGTGAGTTGGTAAATATGAAAGACAAGAAAGGATGATAAGAATGATATTGTTTCCATTAACAACTACATTTTGTTGTTGGTACTGTTATATTGAGCTGGTTGCTGCATATATTTGTTATCCTCTAAGGCATTTAGTTACCATGCTTGCTGCTATTATGGTTGTGGGTTGATGTCAGTTGTTACTACTGTTTAAGTGCTATTTTTGTGGCTGCTACTACTGGCCCTGTCACATTATAAACATATATTGTTGCCTCAATTTGTGGCAGATGTGTTGTTTTTTTTTCTCTTCAGTCTCAAATGTCCTGTGTCCAAACATATTGTGCCCTCTTAATTATCTATACCCTTTGTTAAGACTTGTGTGACTCCTAAAATACTACACTTTGAGTTGTGGCTGTTGCTTGTTGCTATTTGTTGACTACTTGTTGTCATGGTGCCCTGAGCTGTTGCAGATTGGGTAGAATTGTTGTTGCCTTTGAGATAAATTGTGGTTATGTATTATTGTTATTTTACTGCACATATAGCCTTGTAGGACTGCTATGTTGTGCTGAAAAGGTTGACGATTTGTTGTGCTATGGTATAAATAATTGTTGCACTTTAGGTTGAAATAAGTTACATGTCCTAAGACAATCGTGAGGCTTAGAGACTGTTGTACCTTAGCTAATGACACTTTATTTGATTTGAGTCATATATGATGTGTTTGAGTTATGTAGGAATACAGATATCTACTCATTTGTTTCTGTTTTGTCTTGATTTAAATATTTCCTTATGTGTGCTCTTTGGCCAGAAGATGGTATGTGTTGAATTCCAACATTTGATATCATGTGGCAACCTATTATTTGCATCTAGACAGTCCCATTGATTGAGTTATGGTAACTGGTTCTCCTGAAATGTTAGGAGGGTACTGCTGCTGTTATGTCCTCTTTATATATATATATGGGAACCTCACTGACTATTTTGTTAACCTCTTTAACCTAAGATTATGTGCAACATATTTTTTTTCTTTTGCATGTCATATAAGTTCATGACTGCTTTTAATATTTTCAGCCAACATGAACACCTTGAAGTCTGTTTTGTCTCTGCTGAAAATCTGTGTTAAGGGTCATATTTGTTCTTTGTTAGAAACTCAGTGGCCATCTAGTTTTTTCCCCAATCAAATTTATAAACAAGACTTGAGGTATGTGTTATATTGATGAGATAAGCATACTTAGTTGAGGTAATATGTCATGTAGTGATTGTTTTGAAGTGTCATAGTTATTATAACCTTATTTGTAACCTTGGTTAACTATGTATATGTCTGGTCTAATCTGGAATTTGAATCTAGTCCTTGTGTCTCAAGACTTATATGGACCATTTGAAATCTGCTTCCTTGTTGGGACTTGGCACTGTATGTTGAACTGGTTGCTGGGTATATCTATTATTTTTCTGATGCAATTAGTTACTAAGGTGGCTGTTGTTCTGGTTGATGTTAATTTGTTGTTGGTTATTGTTCTCGACCGCTGTTTCGAGGTCCACCAGCCTTCTTTGTTGAAATTTGTTTTTCTTTGTCACTAGCTACTGTTATCACTGATGTACTTGATAAGGAATTGTGCCCATGTTTAACCACATGCTACTGGCCTCAGGTTGTGACAAACTTGTAGTTGCTGCACACCAACTTAAATCAGTACCATGTTGTTACATGATGTCTCACTCATTTGAAAAACACCAATCTACTGTTAACAGTATGATGCATATAGGACTTTAAAATAAAATATGACTGTTTGAATATAAAAGAATGCATGAGATATACTACAAACCTAGTCAAGAATCCGTCAAACCATTAACTTGAGTTTATGTGTTTGATTCCTATTATATGTGGGGTTATACATGTATTTGGTCTAAAACTTGAGTCTATTCTTTGGAAATGATCATAGTTTGATAAATTTTTTTTAAATCCATGTTCTTGACAAATGATAGGTATTATAAGTATGTAGCGACTTTAATTGCCTAGAGTTAGTTCGAGTTGGTTAGGATTTTTATTGTCATGACTGGTTAAGCAATGAATGCATAAACGTGGGCAAGTAGACCGGACTCCGGAAAATTTATGCTGCACTTGCTAATAAGGAAATTAGTATGTAAAAGGACATGATTCCGAAATAGTTTTGGATTTAATAAGTGTGGCGATGGGATTAATAATAATTTTGTATCCCCGAAGAGATTATGGACTAGTATTATATTACAAGAATTATGGCATTAGGTATAAGAGGATTTTATAAGTCGTCGGGATTTAAGTAATATGAGGCCGGAAATTTAATTGTGTGTATAATTAATTAATTGTGTGATTAATTAATTATAAGGGGGACATTACGTGTTGCCTTATAAACATCCGGTTGGGGGTGACTCAGTCCAAAGCAAATCGAGCGCTGCAGCTTCTGAGTTCTACAAAAAACCTCCAGACGATTTATCTCTTCTCCATTACTAAGCAAATCTTCATCTCTACAAATTCCTCCATCACTTCTATTCTAGCAGAAGGAGTAACCTCAGTTGGTGGGTTCACTGGAAATTTTTGGTCGAAGTTGGGGAGCTCCCGCAAGCTTCTGCTCACCAAAAAGGGGGAAGCAGCCTTGATGTTGTGGGCCTGGGTCCAGCTAAATTAAACCCTTAAAACGAGCTTAGACGCACAGAAATCAAGTTCATGCCTTGAGTTCGAGAGGCCCTATCTCAAGTCGATTTTTGGGGGTTCTGTTTCTATGTATCGGAAGCTGTTTGGGGTGATAGATTCTCCGACGACACTTGTCATTGCGTCTAACAGAGGTAATCTTCCATGTTCTTAAAGTTTGTGCAAGTTCTGAACTTGATTCTTGCTACTAGTTCCAAAAACGATTATCGAAAATGCTATATTTGGGTTGGGTGTCGTCAGGACTGCCGTAATTGTAAGGTACTGGGATTGCATGTGAAATTGTTGTACTGTTTTGAAAATTGTAGCAGTAAAAAGAAGGGTTAAGAGGGCTGAATGTTTCGCTTTATGCATAGGTTTCGATATAAGAGGAGTATATGTTCTACGCGTACAAGATGTTTGCTAGAATGTCTCAATGAATCTGTTTTTAGTATATTGATTCAATTATGATTTAAAACATCCGTATAATGTAGATAATCATTCATAGAGCTTACAAGGACCCGCAAAACTTAGATAATTTCTACAACAAGGTATGCAAGGCTCTTTCATTCTTTTGGCATAATTCTATGTGCGAAACGTAACCATCATGTTGCTACATAAATTACTCTACTCTTAGTTGTTGAAAATGATCATGTTATTGACTCTTGTGTTAAAAGCCTGTTTAAAAATATTTCTAAGTCCTTATTGAGGCATACGGAAAAGAGATTGATAATTACAGTGTTAGCCAAAGATTCAAGGATATTGGGCCAGGATGTGTTGTTGTCATTCATGCATTCTCATTTGCATTGCATTCATATATTACCCTGGACCACTTGTGCTATGCACATTATTATATGGTAAATATTATATATATATATGTATGGGAATTGGGAAAAGGGAAAGACGTTATATACGCACACCACCTGCAACTGGTACAGACTATCACAAAAGAGCCCTAAGAGGCCAATATGATGTGATAATGTGATATGATTTTATGATGTGATGCCTACATGGCTTATTGGGACGGGTTGCACGATCCGCAACACTAATGTATATTGGGACGGGTTGCACGATCCGCAACACTAACGTATATTGGGACGGGTTGCACGATCCGCAACACTAACATATATATGATATATATATATATATACCGTATTTGCATCATGCATACTTTCATTTATCAGTATATGGTATGATGTCCACAGAGGCTGTTATGGTAACGGAGATGCCCGAAGAGGCTAATGTATATGTAAACTGCATTGGAGCATAACATTTAGGCATGCGTGTTAGAGCCCTTAGAGGCATTTACTGATATCCAGTTGTTTCTGTTTCAGACTATGATATGTCTTTGCTATGTTATTTCTGATGCCTGACATACTCAGTACATCAGTCGTACTGACGTCTCTTTTGTCGGGAGACGCTGCATTTTATGCCTGCAGGTTCATCTTAAGAGGGTGACGGTTCACACTAGTAGGTTGCTGGTTCAGCTGGTGTCCACATCACTCTATTTGCTTCGGAATTGCATTTTGGTCGTGGTATATTCTACTCTTTAGAGGCTTGTAGACAAGTGTCATGTGGTTAGTTATTGTGTATGGCCTTATCGGCCCTGGTATATAAATGTGTAAATTGGGGCTTTTGGGTTGGAACTTCATTTAATCTACCACGGCTTTATCCGTGTCAAGAGTGATTACGGGAAAGGTGTGATGTGGTGCCCGATGGGTAGGGTTCGGGTGCCCTTCGCGGCCCTCCGTTTGGGTCATAACATTTTCTTTCCAATTGTTCCCCCTTCTTTATCTTTTCGAAGTACCACCATTCCCACAAGGATTTTGCTTATTTCTTTTACTCATCTGACGCTTCACTCTTTAAAAAATTTCAAACAATCAATCGTTGTTCCTCTTTCTCGACCTAATTTTCATTACCATGTTTCAAATTTTTCAGTTGCCGGCGGTGCCACCATACGACCTTGGAATTTGGCGGGGGTGATTTAGATATCCTCATCTACAAGGTTCCCATCTTGGATTCTTTTCCAACAACCATTGGGATGTCGTGTATATGTATCCTATCGACAAGGGTACTCCTTCGTGTATACGTATCCATTTTCCTTGTGGCTGAGAAAGAGTATTGACCTCGTGATTTTAGATATCTGCCAAAAATATGACGTGTATCTGGCCCAAGTTGGTCTGACTTTTTGGAGTACGATTGCGTGTCTCTGATACATTTCTTCTCAGGTGAAGGAGGATTTTACCCTCGTCCTCTTGATTCATATATATTCTCCAAGAATTTTAGAGCGGGGGTTATTCAGCTATCATATTGTGGCGAAAATGTGCTGATTGGTAGTACCGATGATGACTTTGATCAAGGATGGACGGAGAGATACATCGTCATCGCGACGGGCGACCTGGTCAAGCCCCTAGAGGCGCTTATTCTAGAGTGATGGAATTTTGATCGTAAGTACTCAGCTTAGGCTTGCCTTTATTACTTTACCTTAATCAGTTTATCTGATTATCTCCCTTCTTCCTCCATCAGTCGTAGTGTAGACTCCAAAGCCCATGTCGGGTTTGGCTCGATGGGTCAGAAGATCCTGTACTACACACCCTCTTCCCTCCGGACGTGGCAGGCGATTACTCTGTAGCATAATTGGAAAGGAAAAAATCATGATATTCCGAAAGGAGCATTCGTCCGAGCGCATGCGGATGTTCTTGAGGATCCGGATGCGGCCCTTCAGCAAATTGAAAGAGTTGTTTCACAGTTGGGCTGGGGCTCAGAGGCCGTAAATTCTGCCAAAGCCAAAAGATCGATCTCTGCTTCTTCTCCTCCCCCAGTCAAAAAGATTAGACTGGATGTTGGAGAGCGAGACGCCCATGAGACTCTCCTATCTACTCAAGCTACTCCTCCGATAACCATTGATTTGGTGCCTGATGCTAGCGGATAAGAGGATCAAGCCTTAGAGCCTTCCCATCGAAGGGCTAACATGCCTGATGCCGCTGTCACTGGCCTTTTTAGGGAAATGGATCTGTCTGATAAGGTGAACTCCTGTACTCCTTTTCCCCTGTTTCCGCTCAGGCTGGTGGTATGACTCTGGGCCCGACTTCTATTCCCTGTGTTGCGTCATCATCGCAGGCTTCCTCTGCTTCAGCTTCTCAAAGGTGAGACCCCACCCTTCAAGGTATCGTGCCTATGGGTCATACTGCGGGTCCAAATACAGGAGCATGTAGTGAGGGCCCGCGAAGCTCCCATAGGTTGTGGCTAGTGGACACTTATCCTACCCCGGTCCGTAATCCCATATCTCTCTGGCATATCACATTGATCGTACCTCATAAATGCAACATTCTTTCGAGACCAGTAGGGGTGACCAGCTACTTACGACCTTTGGCGAGCGAGAGAGATAAAGAGAAAATGGTGAGAGTCTTTGACGATTGTTTGTTTAATGTCGGGGCTCATGCGGCCGCACAAGTAAACTTTCTTCTTTCTTTTTGACCTACTTCCTATGTCTTTGTATTGTAACATCCTATTTTCTGGATTTATTACTTCCTCAAGCGAGTCTTCTCACCATAGAGGGCTTTCAATGGAAACTTTCTGAAGAGAGTGAAAAAATGCTAGAGTATCAGGCGTTGCAGGAAAAAAATCCTAATTTTGGAGAGCCAGCTGATATCTATTAAGGATTTGGAAGCCAAGTTGACTCAGTTAGAGCAGGACATAAAGGTTTATAGCGAGGAGGCTACAAGGTTTCACAAAGAGCTCATAAACATTCAGGAGAAGTGGGCTGAGCATCAGGAGCATTTTGCCAGCATAGTTAGGAGGGAAACAAAAATGGCGACTCTGGATCATGGGGGTTGAGCTGAAGGACAAGTCTTCCGTTGAAAGAGACTTGAGGGTACTGGAAGGAAGACATGAGAGCATGTTGACCCATTATGATATGCATGTTAAATGCAACCAGAGCTTGACCAAGAGCAATACTTCCTTCCGGGCGGCTTTGCAAAAGGTCGATGTGCCCGAGACGGATGCCAAAATTCAGTAGCTGAACTTGGATTTTATCCTTGAAAATACCCATGTCGTGTATCAGGCTTGTCGGTAAGTTCTCTAGGATATTTGTGAGGGCTCGATAAATATTGACATTGCCCTAGATGATGCTTTGAGGGTGGAAGAAAGGGATTATGAAGCTTTGCCTGTGCGCGCCCAGTCTGTGGACCTTGCTCCGTCTTTCGATGATGAACGTTGGTCTCATGAGGGTGAAGGGGAGACCATGTCTAAGTATGAGGTGCATTCCCCTAAGGTTCCCATGACTGAGAGCGGGAGATAAAAAGGTAAAGGGCTGGTGACCCCTCATGGGATCCCTTCTATAGCTCCGGAAGTGGGAGGAGATGGTGCAGAGACGACCCTTCTGAAGGATCATCTGACTGTTGTGGCCCCAGAGATGTATGATCCTATTGGAAACTCAGATGCTCCAATTGATGAAGCTTGACCTTTGTACTCTATGCGTAGAGTTTTTCAATGGTTTTATATATGTGTTTTAGCCTTTTTTGGTAGACAATTTGCTTTGTATTGTTGGTATTTCCGGTGCTTTTTGGGCCCCTTTTGCGTGCCTTCTAGTAATAGTGATTTTCGCTTGTTTTTTTAATTGCTGAGTTTCTTGTATCAAATTGCCTAAAGTTCCTTGCAGGAGGCGTTTGATTTTTATTTGTCACTCTAGTTATGTTGGTATGCTTTGTGGCTGGGTGCGTTAATTAACCGACCCTTTGAAGTGGAGCAGTTCAACCATAGAGATCCTTCCACCCAAGGTCCCCTCATCGGGTCTATGCTTTATGGTGAATTTGAACGTTTGTGTTTAAGTTACATGATGTGCATTTTTATTTCTTCGCATCATATGTGGAACTTTTGAGCAATCGCTTCCCTCAATTCGAAAATATTACTTCCAGTCGCGTATTTTAGGATTGGAAATTTAAATCGTCCATTTCATAATAAAAGGAGGGGCCCCCTTTGTTCGGTGCCGACGAGGAAGACGTCTCGACCTCGTCTTATATTGGCATAAGGTTATGTTTCCTTCACTCTCCAAGGCCAATAGATCGTGTCTCGTGTTTGAGGTGGATATTATCGGGTCTGGGAGGACGCGTTCGTACCAACAACGTTAGAGTGTAGTGAGCTTTCAAAGTAAACCTATAATTGTATATTTCATTCAAAATTCTTTCTTGAATATATGCGTATGTTTTAAAAAAAACTTTAAAAGTACAAGAAAGACGATGGCCCTCGGCCCCAATAGCTGGGAGAAGATTGTCTCTCTTTGCGTTTGTATCTCCAGGATAAGTTCTTCTAAGTAATACGCTTTTCAGTTGTTGCCTCGTTAAAATCCTCGCCGACAAAAACCCATTTAGGAAAAAAGTCGGTCAAGGAAAAAAGTGCAACATGTATTTTCTGACCTTTACTGCAACATCTTTTAGGCCAGTCCCAGTCCAGCAATCATAAAAGATTATGAAAACATAAAAATGAAATGGGACAGGTTCATACCTCAAGACTTTTAGGGCTGTATTGTAGGGGTGAAATCGACTGCGATCTCCAATAGACTTGGCATATGTATCGGTGATTGGGGTTGATAGATCAAATCATATTCGCTTATCTCAACTGACCATTTTGATAATCGACTCGTAAGATTCTCCCCCTGCAATAATACCTGCAGCGAGGTGTCGGTCACGATAGTTACTAGGTGGCATTAGAATTATGGTCGTAGCTTTCGTGTGGTAGTGACGAGGTCCAGGGCTAGATTTTCGTTGTTTAGATATCGTAACTCAGCCCCGGTCAGCGTCTTACTATCATAATAGATGGGGAGCTACTCTTCTCCTTCTTCTCGTACGAGGGCGACGCTGATTGACACAACTGAGACAGTCACATAAGTGTGCATTCTCTCTTTCTTTTTAGGCTTGGACGTTACATGAGGGCTAACTAAGTAAGCCTTGAGGTCTTGCAAGCTTTGATTACACTATTGTGTCCACATGATGTGATGGTCCTTCTGCGTGAGTTTGAAAAATTCACGACACCGATCTGTCGATCGTGATATGAATCTTCCCAGGGTCGCAACCTTTTCGGTCAGCCTTTGTACTATTTTGACATTGTTCAATGCATCTGGAATTGACTGGATATCTTTTACTTTATCAGGGTTCATCTCAGTGCCGCAATCGGAGACTAGAAAGCCTAAAAACTTCCCAGACTTGACTCCTAAGACACACTTTTTTAGGTTTAGTTTCATGCCATGATGTCGCAAGACATCAAAGGTTTCAGCCAAGGAATCTAAGTGAGTCTCAGCTTCTTGGAACTTGACTAACATGTCATTGATGTAAACCTCTATAGTACGACCAATTTGTTTTTCGAACATTTTATTCACCAATCTCTGGTAAATGGCCCCTGCATTCTTAAGACCAAAAGGCATTACATTGTAATATAAGTTACCATGATTAGTCATGAAAGAGGTATTTTCCTGATCATCTAGGTGCAGGCTGATCTGATTATATCCAGAGTATGTATCCAAGAAGTTGAGCAATGCATGTCCAGCTGTAGCGTCTATCGTCTGATCAATATATGGCAAGGGAAATGAATCTTTAAGGCATTCCTTTTTCAAGTCCTTGAAGTCCACGCACATTCTGAATTTGTTAAGTTTTTTAGGGACCACCACCACGTTGGCCAGCCATGCGAGGTTCTCGACCCTCCGTATGGACCCTATATTGAGCAGGAGTGTCACCTCTTCCCTTACGAATCGGTCCCTGACTATTGATATCAACAACTTTCTTTGCCTCACTGGAGCATGATTTAGATCAGCGCTTAATCGACGAATAGCTATCTTCGGGGGGATCCATGTTATGTCAAAGTGAGACCAAGCAAAGAAATCTAAGTTAACTGTTAGAAAAATATAAAAATGCATTCCTGAACCTGGGAAAGTGCTCCGAGCCCAGGTATACCTTCTTTTCGGGATGTCCCTAAAAAAACATCACACTATCCAGCTTCTCAATGGTCGAGTCTGCGGGATATTTGTCTGATGGCAAAATTAAACCTTTCGGAAGGAACTAATTCGGGCACCCTTATGCAAGGTGCAACTACCTTTCTCTGGGCGTTCTGTTTGAGCCCAACGACTATAATTTCTATTGGTCTACTTCTCGCTTCTGAGGAATATCCACCACCAACGCATCATCCAACTGAGAACAGCTGCTACGCCCTCTAATTTCTCTGATCTCTCAAGGCGTGGGAAACTTGACCTTCTGGTGATAAGTTGAAGGGACTGCTTGTATTGCGTTCAACCATGGCCTCTTGAGTATTATGTTGTATGTCATACCTCCGGCCATAACGTCAAAGGTCGTGACTTGTTTCACGCAATCAAAGCAAACAATCAATTCAACTTCCCTCTTTGTTAGTTCGCTGGACATGTTGAATCCTGCCAGAACCTTTGTCACGGGGGTGATCAATTCATCCATCTGCATTTATTTCACGACCTGAAGCTAGATGATGTTTGCTGAACTTCCTGGATCAATCAAAACACGCTTATTAAAAGATTTATTAATTTTCAGGGATATTACCAAGGCCTTATTGTGAGGCAAAGTGAAGCTTCTGCAGTTGCTATTAGAAAATGCTATGTCCTGACTCTTCACGGGTTCCCACCCATGGCTCATGGTTCAGACCGAGACCTTGTACTTTATCATTGATGTATATGCGATCTTGTTGACCACCTCTGTATAGAAGATCATATGAATAGTGTGAGTATGTGGAGGTGCTTGGCTCGGTCTTTGCCCATCATTCCTGCTTAAGTTGAGCTTCACCCAGTCGTTGATGTACTCTCTCAAATGCCCTGCGCTCTGTAGTTGTGCTACTTCTATCCTCAGGTTTCCACAATTCTCTGTGGTGTGACCATATGTGCTATGAAAATGGCACAACAGCCCCGTATTCATTTTCTCTGGGCTAGTGCACACGTCATTCAGAAATCTGGCTTATTTTATGGTTTTTATTATGGCCAGTATCTCTGCCACGTTTATGCTGAAATTGTGGTTAGATAGCTTTGGGGGGCCAGTCCCTTTTGACGTGGACCCTTCTGTGCGTTGGGGGCCTCGTTCAATGAGACCTTGATGGTTCTTGGTGCTACTCCAGCTCGTCGTCGCACCTGAGAACCTCCTGGCGTCATACGGTTATGTAACAGCCCATACTTTCGGGCGATGGTTTGAACAACCAGACATATGTAAGTAGACCCGAGCCTTGGAAGATTCATGTCGTATTCACGTATGAAAATCAGATCGTGGGGGATAAAAGGATGAAGTCCCAAAATAATTTAAGATTTTAAAGTGTGACACCGACGACTAGAAATGATATCTTGTGTATGAAAAAAGAGGCTACAGACTAGTGTTATAGCACATGACTATGATAGTGGAGATATAAAGTGTGCTAAAATGATTACCATCTAAGTGAATTATGATCAAGAATTAGTTATGTGTGTAATTGGTTAATTATTGGATAGCTATTAAGTAGACACCATCGCATGAGTCATGGACATATGGCATCAAGATGGTTATGTATTCATCTAAATAGGTGGGTGATGACACATTTAGAAAGTTGTGTCAAGAAGGACACATGGAAGGCAAGGTGTCAATATTTCACAAACAATTTTTCATTCCAACAATTACTATCTCTAAGACACTAAGTGTAGTGAATAAATGAATTTACTGGACAACTACTAACTCAATGAATATTATCTTATTTCACAACCAAAACAACAACGTGGGATCCAATTCATTTGGAAGTAGGGCATAATTATTTATCAAGACAAACATACGATTTTTTATTCTTCGCTTCAATTTCGTTGTTTCGTTTATCGTTGAGTTGTAATCTGGGTTTTCTTCGAAGGGAAGTAAGGTGGAAGAAGAGGGTTTCTTGAAATATAAGATAGGGGTGCATTACAGGCTGCTTTAGTTGTATTGGGGACACAAAATGACTAAGATATGTTAAGGCAAATCATTTCTTCTTTTGTCATGTTCTAAGTACGAAACGTAAACGTAATATTGTCTCGTAAATGATTATACTCTTAGTAGTTAAGGATGTTCGTGTTATTCATTTCTAATGTCAAATCATGTCTAAATATGTTTCTAAATCCATATTGAGGTATATGAAAAAAATGTTAATATTCATAATGTTAATCGGAGGTAAAGCGATATTACATCACTCCGACAAACTTATAGTGTCTTATTATCATATAATTCATGCATTACATTCATGTACATACCTTGACCTCAAAAGGAGTAATATACTCTACTATATGTATGCATTATCTATGTATGGGGTATGGGAGAAGAGATGCGTTATATACGCACACCACCTGCAGGTGGTACATAGATACACGATTATGCCCACAAAGGCCGATATGATATGATGAAATACCCACAGAGGCTTGATGGCATTATATATGCAGATGTATGTGCATGAACACATTGTGCATGGAATTTAGGCATATTATGGCCCTCAGAGGCATTCTACACAGATATGATACTTAGGCATATTATGGACTTCAAAGGCATTCTACACAGACATGATACTTATGCATATTATGTCCTTCAGAGGCATTCAGTACAGGTTGGTTGTTTCTTGTCTTATATTACTTTCAGGTCTCTATTATGCTATTTTTCATGCCTGACATACTCGGTACATCAGTCGTACTGACGTCCCTTTTATCGGGGGATGCTGTGTTTCATGCCTGCAGGCTCAAGTAGACAGGGCGATGGTCCGCACTAGTAGGATGCTGGTCCAACTGATATTGGAGCACTCTATTTGTTCTAGAGTTGCAGTCTAGTCATAGTACGATGTTTTGGTTATGCGTTGTGGTATGACGGGGATCTGTCTCGACCCTATGATGTCACATACTCTTTAGAAGCTTGTAGACAGATGTCCCGTGTGTAGTAGTCATGTATGGCCTTATCGGCCTTGGTATGTATATGTATATAGGTTGGGTCCTTCTGGTTACAGGATTTTACATAGCTTTTTTCCCATTTACTATTTCCATATATCAGTAGGGTATCTTGTGATGGTCCTTGTGGACCATGAAAAATTACGGCTATATGCTAAATATATGATTAGCTGTATGCGGTAGGTAAGGCCCGGGTGCCCGTCATGACCCTCGAACTTGGTATCAGAGCAGGTCTGTCCTAGGGAGTCTACAAGTCGTGTCTAGTAGAGTCTTATTTATGGGTGTGTTGCGCGCCACACTTATAAATAGGAGGCTGCAAGGCATTTAGGGATGATTTCCATTCTTTCATATAATAGATCGTGCAGTAGAGCTGAGTCTTAAGAATTCGAGTTTAACTTGTGCCTGATTTTGTTTCAGTAATGCCGGTTACCAAAAAGACTTTGGTTAGTTCATATTCGTAGCTAGTAAATGAGTGACTTCTACCCGATGATTGATATGCTAGAAGGGAAGTATTATTTTCAAAATTTGTGATTGTGAGGAACTGTCTCACTCATATACGGAAGAGATAATCCAAGTCTGGAAAGAAAAATGTTTTCTTTGGGATACAAAAAAAAAGTAAAGTAAAAGAAGTACAAAGCACCTGAACGCAGAGGGCTGTAAGGAGATTTATATTCAGGTAGAAGGATATAAGTATTGTCATATTGCCGTCAGTAGTGGTAGAACCACAATAAGAGATACCTATTATAGCTTGCGATTTACTGAAATCAATAAACACTGTTTTAGAAAGAAGTGAGATATCGGGAGCAAATTGTAAGTTATCAAAAGGTCACAGAGGTATTGAAAGAGTTTAGGCAACAATAAGACTTTTCAAGACGTAAATCTCAGAGCACAGATAGTGGTCCTCCTCACCTAGGAAAGGTAGTACGACAAAGGATCAATACAAAACTCATATGATGGTTTCGTGCAAAGATGAGAAGGATATGAGTAAGTTGCTTTCCCAGACACGACTTCATCCTAGAGCATATGATAGAGATAGACCCCTTGAGGGGTCAGGGAGCTCATAACCTAGGGAGTTTATTAGTCAGGTATCGCCAATATTTAAAGAGTTCAAAGATGCCAATATCTCAGGGCCAGAGTTATAAGGGTCAAGTGAGACCGCCCCGACCATCTTATAGTTAGTGTGGTCGAGTGCATGTCGGATAATGCCGCAAAGGTACAAGAGGTTGGTCTAGTTTGGCAGCCATGGCCACAACGTTCCAGAGTGTCCCAGGCAAAGGTAAGGATAATATGATTATGAGTTGTAAAAATGAAACGCAGAAGACATTATTAGAAGGCTTTAGCAGGTTATGAAAAGCTACACGTTTTACAGTGACTTTTGCTAATTAGAGTGAGGGAATATGTTATGAACGTGCGACCTAAATTGTGATGTCTTACCTAGAATAGATTGGGAATTGTCCAAGGATATCATTAACGAGAACAGATTACCACAATCAAATCGTCTGAAGAGTGATCATCAATAAATTTAAGAAGACCACTTAAAGTGACGTACCTAGAATAGTGAGTCCAAGTCATAAATAAGGATTGAGTTATCCATGATAGTAGAAGGGGACATAAGACTCTCGTCCTTGCGTAAAGGGCGATACCACATATTATTGAGAATTACATGTATCAATGTTAGTAAGCTAAGGTATGCTATAGGTACCGGACTGGTAAGGTCTTCAGCTTCATTGTGCAATGTTACAATTATAAATAATCTCTGGATAACAATAATGGCAATTGAGGACGAGAACTATGAAACAATCAAAGAATGGTTGTAAGAAATATGAAGATAGTTAATAAGTATGAACGGAATGGTATGATCAAGTGTCAAGGCAGAAATGTTTTTCGTTTAATGATGAGTAGAAGGAAGGATTACGACGAGAAGGACACAGGTGAATGAGATTATAGTTATGCAGGTTTTACAAAGGTATGATTACTCCAGAACATCGTAAGGACCAATGCTAGAGGAGGGACAGTAAGAACTCTTCGGCCAAAAGTGACGAACCTCTGATGTTCAGGAAGATAGTATGAGAAATACTTTGAGATAAGAGACCCCTCCCCCCCAAGGTAATTTGAAATGGAAATGTAAAAGTAAGACAAGTCATTAGATCATGTAACACCGTGGGAGATCCCCGTACTTTCAGGTGATGGTTTGAATAGCTAGACATATGTAAGTAGACCCGAGCCTTGGAAGATTCGTATCGTATTCACGTATGCAAATCAGAGCTTGGGGGATAAAAAGATGAAGTAACAAAATAATTTAAGATTTTAAAGTGTGACACCGACGACTAGAAATGATATTTTGTGTATGACAAAAGAGGCTACGGACTAGTGTTATGACACATGACTATGATAATGGAGATATAAAGTGTGCTAAAATGATTACCATCTAAGTGAATTAGGATCAAAAATTAGTTATGTGTGTAATTGGTTAATTATTGGATAACTATTAAGTAGACACCACCGCATGAGTAATGGACATATGGCATCAAGATGGTTATTTATTCATCTAAATAGGTGGGTGATGACACATTTAGAAAGCTATGTCAAGAAGGACACATGGAAGGCAAGGTGTCAATATTTCACAAATAATTTTCCAACAATTACTATCTCTAAGACACTAAGTGTAGTGAATAAATGAATTTACTGGACAACTACTAACTCAATGAATATTATCTTATTTCACAACCAAAACAACAACGTGGGATCCAAATCATTTGGAAGTAGGGCATAATTATTTATCAAGACAAACATACGATTTTTTATTCTTCGCTTCAATTTCGTTGTTTCGTTTATCGTTGAGTTGTAATCTGGGTTTTCTTCGAAGGGAAGTAAGGTGGAAGAAGAGGGTTTCTTGAAATATAAGATAGGGGTGCATTACAGGCTGCTTTAGTTGTATTGGGGACACAAAATGACTAAGGTATGTTAAGGCAAATCATTTCTTCTTTTGTCATGTTCTAAGTACGAAACGTAAACGTAATATTGTCTCGTAAATGATTATACTCTTAGTAGTTAAGGATGTTCGTGTTATTCATTTCTAATGTCAAATCATGTCTAAATATGTTTCTAAATCCATATTGAGGTATATGGAAAAAATGTTAATATTCATAATGTTAATCGGAGGTAAAGCGATATTACATCACTCCGACAAACTTATAGTGTCTTATTATCATATCATTCATGCATTACATTCATGTACATACCTTGACCTCAAAAGGAGTAATATACTCTACTATATGTATGCATTATCTATGTATGGGGTATGGGAGAAGAGATGCGTTATATACGCACACCACCTGCAGGTGGTACATAGATACACGATTATGCCCACAAAGGCCGATATGATATGATGGAATACCCACAGAGGCTTGATGGCATTATATACGCAGATGTATGTGCATGAACACATTGTGCATGGAATTTAGGCATATTATGGCCCTCAGAGGCATTCTACACAGATATGATACTTAGGCATATTATGGCCTTCAAAGGCATTCTACACATACATGGTACTTATGCATATTATGGCCCTCAGAGGCATTCGGTACATGTTGGTTGTTTCTTATCTCATATTACTTTCAGGTCTCTATTTTGTTATTTTCATGCCTGACTTACTTGGTACATCAGTCTTACTGACGTCCATTTTGCCGGGGGACGCTGCGTTTCATGACCGCAGGCTCAGGTAGACAAGGCGATGGTCCACACTAGTAGGATACTTGTCCAGCTGATATTGGAGCACTCTATTTGTTCCAGAGTTGTAGTCTAGTCATGGTACAATATTTTGGTTATGCGTTGGGGTATGACGGGGCTCTGTCCTGACCTTATAATGTCACGTACTCTTTAGAGGCTTATAGACATATGTCTTGTGTGTAGTATTCATGTATGGCCTTGTCGGCCTTGGTATGTATATGTATATAGGTTGGGTCCTTCTGGTTAAAGGATTTTACATAGCTCTTTTCCAATTTACTATTTTCATATATCAGTAGGGTATCTCGTGATACCCCTCGCGGACCATGAGAAATTACGATAATATGCTAAATATATAATTAGTGGTACTTGGTAGATAAGGCCCATGTGCCCATCATGATCCTCCGATTTGGGTCGTGACAGGTTCGAACAGAAATAACAAAAATAAAATGGAAAAATATGAAAGGATTTTGTTTTATGTACCATTTATCAACATCATTTATAATGGACAAATACTTTTTAAGAGGAAAAATGGAGTTACTATTTTCCAATTACGTTTCTGGATTTCTAAAGATGATATCATATTAAATAAGATGACAAAAGTTTATTTCACCTCGATATCACAAACTATATACAACGTTATGTATTACAGATCATTAGCGGAGTAAACATTTTTATTAAAAGGATTCAAAATATAAAGTAACAAACACGTGAAAAAATTAAGATGATTTAACATCTACTTTATGTACATAAAAAATTTATTACCTTATATATACAGGGGTGGAGCTAACACTTCGTTACGCGTTCGGCTGAATCAATAGTTTTGGCCAAATCCTATATTTGTATTAAAAAAATCATATTGATTATATATCAAATAATAATTTAGAACTCATTAATTTTAAAGAATTAATTTTGAACTCATAAATTTTAAATTTTATCTACATCTCTCTTTCTCTCTCTCTCTCCTCCCCCCCCCCCCCTCTCTCTCTCTCTCTCTCTCTCTATATATATATATATATATATATATAATGTAATTCTTTGACGAAGAAGATTCGAACGTACTCCTTGCGCTCCTAACTCTACCCCTAACTCCGCCCCTAATGGAGGTGATAACTATGTGTAGGGTTTTGTTGGGTACAAAGCACATAAGTAAGGGACAACGAAAGTTTAAAATTTTGTTTTCTTACTTATCCCAACAATAATTCTGGTATAGTTATACAACAATTAAACTTGTAACATAAAACACATACTTACAAGTTTAGATTATTTGGAGTCTTTATCTACTATAAGGTGCTCCCGTGGTTGCCCTTCCGATTGCAAGCTCCAAGCTTCAATGTATTTCTCCTTCGGAAAGCTAGGAAATCCGGCAGAGGTTCGAGAGTATTTGATTCTAAGTCTCTAAATCTAAGAATGTTTTTTTCCAGAAATTGGTGTGTTGAATAATGAGGTGAATGTCTCTATTTATAGTTGAAAATTAGGTCAAAACTGGATTAGCATTTGACCTTGGGCCTGACCCAAAAATCGAGGCAGAGGCGCCGCGGCGCTCGACTTTATTTTTCGTCCATTCTTAATTAAATCGAAACTCCAATTTTGACTTAATTTAAATAATCATTATTCATTTAAATGTCTCGATTCCAAATCGAACATTTTAATTACTCTCTCAATACATCCTTAGATCGAAATGGACAATCAACATAGTGTGACCCTACATGCCTTCTCATATCGACATTAATCAAATTAAGGTCTACACGAAACTCCTACACGGCGCCGAAAGACGAACTCAATATGTGAAGTACGTTTACACGAATCCAGTAAACTTAACCTTTATGGGGTAAGATAAAATCCTTTCAGTCACGACACACCCGATCAAGCTTAGGATTTGTCAAATGTCTATTCAAATGGCTTAATCATTTTATCTCATCTATATTAGTTGATGACTAGACCATATTCTAAATATGTCTATTGCGTTGGTCAATGACTTAGTCAACCAAATATCACTGAGAATCCGAGTGTCCTCTCAAATATACATTCGAGGAATGAATCCTAATCTTGCCTCAACTACCACCTTCAATCCACATCGTAATGTACCCAATACAAGCTGTATCTCAACCTATAAGACATTTGAGCTTGGGATGGGATCAAAGTACATTACTTTGTAGACAAGGCGCGTATTGACCTCAAGTCTAAGGAATTATATCTCCCACACGCTGATCATACTTTAGACAAGTATAACAAACAGTATATCAGCAGGGTATACCAATACTTTCAAAGTATCCATGTGTCCATCACGAGTAGCTATTACTCGTAGCATGTGAGACATACTACATCCTCTAAGGATGTGATGCAGACCACATGTCGACTTATCACATATCATCGATATCCCATTCTCGATGATCATTAGTCGAGACTATTTTAAGAGTTACGCTCTATCGTGAATATCTCAATCTATGAATGACAATGTAAAGCTCAAGGGATGCATATTAATGAATAATTATAAACAATCAATTAATAATTCAATAACTGCAAATGCCAAAATATTAATCTCCATTAATAATAATATGAATGTGTATAAAGTACATTTGTCCTAATACAGATTGTCTCTAGGACATAAATATACTTTCAATCTCCCACTTGGCCTAGAGCCAATCTCCAACATATCTAATGCTCATATTTTCAAAATGACCATTATGCTTGACTAAGCTTAATGGTTTAGTGAATGGGTCAGCTAAATTATCGTCTGTGGGAACATAGTCTAATCTAATTTATTCAGTCTCCATCATCTCCCTGAGTATGTGGTATTTCCTTGGTACATGCTTATTTCTGTTGGTTGATCTTGGTTCCTTAGCTTGCGCAATCGCACCAGTATTGTCACAATAAACCGTTATTGGACAATTGGCACTTGGAACAACCCCTAGTTCCTTCAGAAACTCAGATATCGTGATAGCTTCTTTACCAGCTTCCGATCCAGCAATGTACTCAACTTCTGTTGTCGAATCAGCAGTTATAGCTTGTTTGGAACTTTTCCAGCTTACTGCTCCACCAATGAAAATGAATGTGTAACCTGATTGAGATTTGTAGTCATCAACATCTGTCTGGAAGCTAGCATCAGTGTACCCAGTATATATTAGCTTCTCTTCCCCACCATAGACTAAGAAGTAATCTTTAGTTCGTCTAAGATACTTAAGAATACTCTTGACTGCCTTTCAGTGTTCTTCCCCAGGATTCTGCTGGAACTTGCAAGTCATACTAATTGCAAAGGCCACATCTGACCTAGTACAGGTCATGGCATACATGATCGATCCTATATCCGAAACATATGAGATCCTTTTCATGCGTTCAAGTTCTATAGAATTAGAAGGACTATCATTTTTAGACAACTTGACGCCTTGTCCCATAGGTAGACCGCCTTTTTTGGAATTTTCCATAGAAAAACGTCTAAGCACTTTGTCTATGTAGACTGACTGTGACAGCCCCAACAATCTGTTAGGTCTATCTCTATAGATCCTAATCCCCATAATGTAGCAGGATTCGCCTAAATCCTTCATCATTAAAGTACTGGACAATCACTCTTTGACTGACTGCATGAGATTCTTATTGTCTCCCATTATTAATATGTCATCTACATATATGATAATGAAGGCAATACTTCCATCCTTGAGTTTGCTATAAACACATAGATCCTCTTTGCTTCTGAAGAAATCAAATGACTTGATAGCCTTGTCAAAGCAAATGTTCCAACTCCTCGAGGCTTGCTTAAGCCCATAAATGGACTTTTGTATCTTGCATACGACATTTGGTTTGGACTCAATTGAAAAACCCTCAGGTTGTTTCATATACACTTCCTCAACTAGATTACCATTGAGGAATGCAGTTTTGACGTCCATCTGCCAAATGTCATAGTCATAATATGCAGCTATTGTAAGAAAAATCCGAATGGACTTAATCTTAGCAGCAGGTGAAAAGGTTTCATCATAATATACCCCAGGCCGTTGATTATAACCTTTAGCCACCAGTCTTGCTTTATAAGTTTGTACCTTGCCATATGCATCAATCTTCTTCTTGAAGACCCATTTGCATCCTATGGGTCTAACCCTTGTTGGAAAATCAACCAAGTTCCAAACGTGATTTATGTACATCGAGTCCATCTCAGATTTCATGGCTTCTTGCCATATCTGCGAATCAATGTCTAACATAGCTTCGCTGTAGGTTGTAGGTTCATCGTCATCATGAATATCTATCTCGTTGTGTGTTTCAACAAGGAGATTAGGTCTTTCAGGCGGACGATGAGTCCTAGTGGTCCTACGAAGTTAAGTATTCTGCGTTTCAGTGTTTGTTGCATTCTGATTGTGAGGTCTTTGTGTGTTAGACAATTCATCACCTTGAGAGCTTTCAGGAATGTCATTTTCATGTATTTCTTGAATGGAATATTGTACAACCATTGTATCATCTTCCATTGGTTGTGTATGAGAGTCTTGCATTTCTGCACTATCTCTCACAGCACTCCCACTGGCTGACGGGCATACTCTAAGTACCCAATCTTCACCAGAAACTCCCACTGAACCCTTGTTTCGGCCATTCGACAAGGGTTCATTTCTTCAAGTTCTATCTCTGTGCAGCTATGTTCCTTGTAGACATATTCTTCTTCAAGGAAAGTTGCATTCCTGGAAACAATGTCCTTATGTTCTTCAGGAAGATAGAAATAGTATCCCTTAGTTTCCTTTGGATACCCCACGAAGTAACATTTCTAACTTTTAGATTCCAACTTGCCAGTGAGCATCTTCTTAACATATGCATGGCACCCCTAGGGTCTCATATGTTTAAGAGCTGGCTTCTTGCCACACCATATTTGATAGGGTGTCTTTTCTACTTACTTGGAAGGAACTCTATTCAGAATGTATTTAGAGGTTTGTATAGCATGTCCCCAAAGGTATGTCGGTAGAGCTGAGGAGCTCATCATGGATCGAACCATATCTAATAAGGTTCGGGTTTTCCTTTCGGCAACACCGTTCATCTGTGGGGTTCATGGAGGTGTCCATTCAGATTGGACTCCATGTAGCTTTAAGTAATCTAGAAAATTGCTTAAGTACTCATCTCCTCGATCCGATCGAAGGGTCTTGATACTTGTTGCAAGTTGCTTCTCTTCTTCCGACTTGTACTCCTTGAACTTCTCAAAAGACTCAAATTTGTGTCTCACAAGATACACATACACATACCTCGTGAAGTCGTCAATAAAAGTGATAAAGTATGGGAAGCCTCCTTTAGCTTGAGTCGAGAATGGCCCATATACATCAGTATGGACCAACTCAAGCACCTCCTTGGCTCGCACACCTTTCCCAGAAAGTGGTTTATTGGTCATCTTTCCTCTCAAGAAAGATTCGCAGTTACCATAAGACTCCAAGTCAAATGACTCGAGGTAGTCTAACTTCCTCAATCTTGCTATCCTTGATTCGTTGATATGACTAAGTCTACAGTGTCATAGGTAGGTAGAGTTTCTATTACTTGTCTTGGCTCATTTATTTTGTACATTGAATATCTCTCGACTACAGTTTAGTGTATATAATCCATCCACAAGAAGAGCAGTTCCATATATAACATTATTAAAAGACAGTACGTGACTGCCATTATAAATATATGAGGAAATCCCTCCATGTCCAACACTGGGATAGAAATAATATTCCTCATTAACGAGGGAACATAAAAACAATCATTCAACACTAAACAATGGTCGGAAGGTAAATTTAATCTATAAGTCCCTACGCGCTCAGCATCCATTCGTGCTCAATTTCCAACGCGTAGGTCTACCTCTCTCGGTCCAACCTTCCTGCTATCAATTAGCCCCTACATATTTGTACAAATGTGTGAGCCACAAACGGTATCCAATACCTAGGAATGAGAGTTATTTATAGACATATTTATTTCAATGACGTACATACCTTGTCCACCAAAGGCAGGAGCAGCTGGTGTTTTTCCTCCTCCTGGCGTCGTGCAGTCCTTTTTCCAATGCCCCTTCCTATGGCAGTTGAGGCATTCATCCTTATCCGCGCTCACCTTCTTCTTCACACCTCTCTTGGGCTTTATAGCTGAGGGTGCAGCGATTGCCTTGCCCTTCTTCTTCTGCTATTCCCTGCCTTTCGGCTTGGGTCGGCTAGAAGAGCTCACCATGAGCACAACTTTGCCTTTGGAAGTGGAGGACTCAAAGGTCTTGAGCATGTTGTGCAGCTATGGCAAAGTCGCCTTCGTTCCATTCATGTTGAAGTTCACTATGAAGTTCTCAAAGGAACGAGGGAGAGAGTTCAGGATGAGTGTGGTAGAGACATTCTTTTCAAGCTTCATTCCAATCGAAGCAAGCCTCTCTATCAGCCCTATCATCTTCAGCACATGCTGCGAGACCGGGCCCCCTTCATTTAGCTTACACTTGAAGAGTTCTATTAGCAGCTCATATTCTATTGTCTGGGATTGAGAGTCATAGAGACTCTTCAAGTGTTCGAGCATCTCATTTGGGCCCATGTTCTCATGCTGTCTCTGAAGTTCCATAGACATGGAAGACAGCATTACGCATTGCGCCGAAGTGGCATCATCCAAATGTTTATGGTAAGCATTTTTATCAAAGGAGGAATATTCTTCAGAATCTATCGCAGGGACTGTTGGGAACACTGTGCCCAACACGTATTCAATTTTCTCCTGTCTTAATACTATTCGCAAATTCCTTAACCAGTCAAGGTAGTTTGGACCAATAAGTTTATTCATCTCAATCAACATTTTCAACGACAAGCTCGACATCTTTTATAATCTAAAGAATTAGATAGACCGGAAATCAAATTTAAAATCTATTTCCTATTTTACACATTCATTTAGGCTAATCAATAAGGCCTTTTGTTTAATTAGCTCCCACTATTTTAACATACTTCTACGACCCCATGGTAGAATACAGACCTACATTATTTTAGGTCATAATGGGCCAAGATCCAAGTCTATGTTATCTCCGCGTTTGCTTTGGCTGATAACTTCAACAACATATCTTGGTACGTTCTAAATCAATTGCAAAACTTATTCGTAACTCTTGTTTGATCAAATTATTATATTTAATCTTGCGTCCTTAGATTAGTCTGACACTTTGGCGCCAAGATTTGTCTAAGCAAGTCAACCCCATTACACGACTGCGTTTATGTATCTAAGCAAATTTAGCCTTTGTAAGCAAATACTTTGGTGTAAATACCCACAAAAATTTATCATTTACCTATACGTTAAAACACATCTATGAAAGAGTCTGGGTCCTCGTAGACTTAGTGCAAATGCTTTGACATAAATACTCGTATCGCCAAAAAGAATTTTGCACTCTCACAATTATAATGGACGACGCGTTTTAATTTAGACTTGTATTTAAAGTTTTGAGGAACATTTTAATTCAGGGTTCTAACCAAGATCAACTCTTTAATGCCATATCCAATATGACATCTAAACATCATGCAAAACTAATAACACATATAGTTTGGGAACCGTCAACCCAATATGCATGATAGAATAAGGTTTAATCAAACACTGGGCGCCGCCTGCCCAGGCAGTTATAGCGGACACTATTCTAGAAATGTAAATGACAAATATTTTTGACATTTAGCACACAAACAATATACTTATCAAATAATATAATGTATAATAATAATCTTGGGTTAAACATTCTGAAATTTGATTTTTTTTTGTTCTGGACAGGTGGGGCTGCGACGCTAATGAGTAGAGCCGCGGCGCCACTGAGACAGTAGTCTTTCGGTTTCTGAAAAATGCATTAGCGCCGCGGCACTCCACCATGGAGCTGCGGTGCCTGTTGTCCAATGAGTTCATGTTTTTCAAACGAAGCATTAGCGCCACGGTGCTCCACTATGGAGTCGCGACACCACCTTGAAACCCTAGCAAGCGTCGTGGCACCCTACCATAGGGCCGTGACACTTATGTCCTGACAAATGTTGATTCTCAGAATTGTTTGACCCCTAAATCCAATTTATGGATCAAATCACAGGTCCTTTATCATCACCCACCATTATCAATAACCCCCATATCGACCATCATTCGTTTTTACTCGTTCTTAGCCGTGCACCGTGCAATGAGTCGGACAATGCACATTGGCTTAGTTCGAGTTAGAGCGGAATGACTTACTCGATTTAGTGTAGGAGATAATTTAGGGTGAAATCAAAAGGTCAACATTCGTACAAGACATTTAGGATTTCAAGAAACCTCATTTTAATCCAATTTTATGTTTAACCCATATTATTATTGTATTCAATTGTTATATAACCATTGAATCAGTCTGAGCTCTGATACCACTGTAGGGTTTTGTTGGATACAAAGCATATAAATAAGGCACAACGAAAGTTTAAAATTTTGTTTTTTTACTTACCCCAACAATAATTCTGGTATGGTTATACAACAATTAAACTTGTAATATAAAATACATACTTACAAGTTTAGATTATCTGGAGTCTTTATCTACTATAAGGTGCACACGCGATTGCCCTTCCGATTGCAAGCTTCAAGCTTCAATGTATTTCTCCTTCGGAAAGCTAGGAAATGAGGCAGAGGTTCGAGAGTATTTGATTCTAAGTCTCTAAATCTTAGAATGTTTTTTCAGAAATTGGTGTGTTGAATAATGAGGTGAATGCCTCTATTTATAGTTGAAAATTAGGTCAAAACCGGATTAGGGTTTGACCTTTGGCCTGGCCCAAAAATTGAGGCAGAGGCGTCGTGGCCCTAGGGTATGGGCGTCGCGACGCTCGACTTTATTTTTCGTGCATTCTTAATTAAATGTAAATTCTAATTTTGACTTAATTAAAATAATCATTATTCATTTAAATGTCTCGATTCCAAATCGAACATTTTAATTACTCTCTCAATACATCCTTATATCGAAACGGACAATCGACATAGTGTGACCCTACATGCCTTCTCATATCGACATTAATCAAATTAAGGTCTACACGAAACTCCTAGATGGCGCCGGAAGACGAACTCAATATGTGATGTATGTTTACACGAATCCAGTAAACTTAACCTTTATGTGGTAAGATAAAATCCTTTCATTCACGACACACCCGATCAAGCTTAGGATTTTTCAAGTGTCTATCCAAATGGCTTAATCATTTTATCTCGTCTATATTAGTTGATGACTAGACCATATTCTAAATATGTCTATTGCGTTGGCCAACGACTTAGTCAACCTAATATCACTGAGAATTCGAGTGTTCTCTCGAATATACATTCGAGGAATGAATCCTAATCTTGCCTCAACTACCACCTTCAATCCACATCGTAATGTACTCAATACAAGCCGTATCTCAACCTATAAGGCATTTGATCTTGGGTCGGGATCAAAGTACATTACTTTGTAGACAAGGCGTATATTGACCTCAAGTCTAAGGACCTTTATCTCCCACACACTGATCATACTTTAGACAAGTATAACAAACAGTATATCAGTAGGGTTTACCAATACTTCCAAAGTATTCATATGTCCATCACGAGTAGTCATTACCCGTAACAGGTGAGACATACTGCATCCTCTAAGGATGTGATTCAGACCACATGTCGACTTATCACATATCATCGATATCCCATTCTCGATAATCATTAGTCGAGGCTATTTTAAGAGTTACGCTCTATCATGAATATCTCACTCTATTAATGACAATGTAAGCTCAAGGGATGCATATTAATGAATAATTATAAACAATCAATTAATAATTTAATAACTGCAAATGCCAAAATATTAATCTCCATTAATAATAATATGAATGTGTATAAAGTAAATTTATCCTAATACAGATTGTCTCTAGAACATGAATATACTTTCACTATGAACTACATGCATGCTTGGTTTTGAACAACTACAATCATATCATAATGAATTATTGTTGAAAGATAGAATAATTTCCCCTGGAAATTTCTTTCATTATTCACAATATATATAGCTGTACAAGGTTGATTCCTAATATGGTACGAATCCTAACTTACCTTACAAAGGTTGATTCCTAATACAATTAGAATCCTAAGTTACCTTAAATATACATTTATCATAATTACAAAATATACGACGAATATTAGAGAATATTCGCTAATACTCCCCTCAGGCGGAGCGGGAGGAGGCCGAATGCTAAGGCCGATCGAAAGTCGGTGAAGAGTCGTCAGTAGTCCCTTTGTGAAAATATCTACATCTTGATACGAGGAAGGCACATGTAAAATTTTGACGACCACGAGCAACTTTCTCGCACAAAGTGGATATCCATCTCAATATGCATAGTTCACGATGTTGGGTGGATTATGAGACATATAGATAGCGAGATATGTTGTCACAATAAACTATAGGCGCCTTTGCGTAATGGACACTGGAGCTCCAAAGAAGATTTCGGAGCCAACAGATCTCGGCGACGACATTAGCAACTCGCGATATTACGCTTGACTTTCGAACGGGACAACGTGGCCTGCCGCTTGGCGGACCATGAGATAAGATTATCCCTAAGAAATACACAGTACCCAGAGGTAGAGCGACGTGTGTCGGGGCATCCTGCCCAATCCGCATCCGTGTAGGCTAGCAATTTGGTTGGGGCAGAGGGGTATAGATGCAATCCAAAGTCAAGTGTGCCCTTAACATATCTGATAATACGTTTGAGGGCGGCAAAATGGGACTCTCGGGGGTCGTGCATGAACAGACACACCTGCTAAACGGCATATGCAATATCAGGCCTAGTGAATGTAAGATACTGAAGAGCACATGCTAGACTCCGATATAGAGTGGGATCAGAAACTGGCGCACCGTCATTGGCACTAAGCTTGGATTTTGAGTCCACCGGAGTTGGCATAATTTTACAATTTGCCATCTTGGCCCTGTACACTATCTCTTCTGTATACTTTCGCTGACACAGGAACATATTAGCAGCAGATCTAGTCACCGATATACCCAAAAAATAACTTAGCTTTCCCAAGTCAGTCATAGCAAATTCAGTTTTGAGTAGAGCAATAATTTCATTCTTCAACCCGTCAGATGAGGCAGTAAGAACAATATCGTCGACATATAATAGCAAATATGCAGTGCTGCTACCTCGGTGAAAAGTGAAGAGAGAGGTATCACACCTGCTACATACAAAACCAATTTGCAGAAGATACCTGGCAAACCGATCATACCAAGCGCGGGGGGCCTGTTTCAATCCATACAATGACTTCCTGAGACGACACACAAACCGCGAGTGCGGATGAACAAAACCAGGAGGTGATGCATGTACGCCTCTTTCAAATCCCATGAAGAAACGCATTCTTGACATCAAGCTGATGAATCGGCCAATGCAAGCCCATAGCAATACTGAGAACAGTCCGAATAGTGGCCGGTTTAACAACCGGACTGAATGTCTCACCACAATCAATACCCTCCTGCTGATTAGTGCCATTTGCAACTAGTCTTGCCTTATACCTCTCTAAGTCACCACTGTCTCTGAACTTGTGATGAAATAGCCACATACATCGGATAACATTCACATCAGCTGGTCTAGGTACCAAATCCCAAGTGTTCTGCTTGGTTAAAGCGTTAAACTCTTCGCACATGACCGCATTCCAATTGGGGTCCAGTTTAGCTAGTTTTGGATTCTTTGGAATGGGTGATAAGGTTTGTGTGGAGAGATTGAAGTGAACCTTGGGTTTGAAGATCCGTGTTGTGCACGAGTCTCCGTGCGGTGAGGGGCTACTGATGGGAGGTCGGGGAGTTCTTTGGGCTGGTAGGCGGTGAGGCTGCGGGGGCTGGTTAGCGGCGGTGTTCTTTGCGAAGCGGGAGACTCAGCAGTTCTTTGGAATTGCTGAAGGCGGTGTGGTGGTGCATTAGACTCAGCGAAGGGTGCGGCATGGGTGGTGTGGGAGGCTGGGTGGGTGGTAGCATTCTTTGGGAGGTCGGATGACCTTCTTTGGAAGGCGGCGATAGCGTCAAGCTTGATGTTCTTCTTTGAGTCTGATTTTGGATGACCGGATACAAACTTCGGTTCATCGAGAAAGATGTAACGGTGGTCTGCAAATTTCCGGAAATTTGAAAAAGGAAAGGTTGTCTCGTTAAAGGTAGCGTGGCGGGCGATGATTTTGCGAGTAGCAATGTCATAGCACAAGTAGCCCCGGTGATTAGGAGATAGACCAAGGAAGACATATGGAAGAGTGCGAGGGGCAAGTTTGTGGGGTGCAGTGGAGGCTATGTTGGGGTAGCATAAGCATCCAAAAATACGTAGGTGATCATATGATGGCTGCCTACGGTATAAGATTCTGTAGGGGTTTATTTTTGGAGTGTGCTAGTTGGTAAAATATTTAGAAGGGATTCTACCATTTTTGACATAGACCCAAAGAGGCGGTGGTAGGCAGGCATGAAACAGAAGTGTGCGGACCATGTTATTGATGGTACGTATAATTCTTTCAGCCTTTCCGTTTTGGGAAGAAGTATAGGGACAAGAAAAACGGAAAACCATGCCTTGTTTAGAACAGAAATTGTGAAATACCGAGTTATTAAATTCACGTCCATTATCACATTGGAATGATTTAATAGGTTTTTCAAATTGTGTCTTAATGAATTTTTGAAACTCGAGGAATTTTGCAAAAACTTCAGATTTGAATTTCAGTGGGTAAATCCAGACAAAATGTGAAAAATCATCCAAGAATACTAGATAGAATTTATGACCCAAAGAGCTAGCAGTCGGAGATGTCCATAAATCAGCATGAACAATATCAAAAGGAGAAAAAGTAACATTGTTTGATGACATAAAGGGAAGACGAGTATGTTTGCCTAGTGGACAAGAAAAAAGCAGTGTTGGGCAATTTTCCCATTATTACATTGAATACGCTTACAAGTCCTAAGAAAAGTAAAACCTGGGTCTCCGGGGTGTCCGAGTCGGTTGTGCCAAGTTGAGGGAGAGATCGCCGCAAGGGATAGAGGTGTTTGCGGTCTGACGGCGGAAGATTGAGTGAATGGGTAGAGGTCTCCCACATTATTGCGTGTAAGAATTTTCCTCGTATTGAGTTCCTTCACGTAAAAACCAAAAGGGTCAAATTCGGTGCATACGTAATTATTGCTAGTGAATTTTCTAACATAAATTAAATTTTTAATGATGTTAGGTGTGTCTAGGACGTGGTTTAGGGTGAAGGGTGGATGTGGATGTTTGGTGTGTGTGTTACCGTAACCTTCAATTGGAATGCGATTACCATTGCCGACAGTAATAAATTGAGGACACTTTAGCCGAGTTGAGATAGGTTACCGACGACCGGGTGAGGTGAGATGTGGCTCCGGTGTCCATGTACCAATTGTCGCCGGCCGCTGGTTGAAGGTTCACGGTGGTGTATGCCTGGCCCAAATCCGGGCCAGCCGGGCTGGTCGCAGTCTTCTTCTTCGCCTTTGGGATCGATAATGGCCGCCGCATTCTTCTTTGGGATCAGACCGCGGGCTCGCCTGCCGCCGCGGGCTCGCTCGTGGTGAGGCGAGGCCCAACAAAGCCGGGCCGACCAATCTTGCTGGAACTGGGCCCCCTCGCACGGGCATGCAGGCGTCTGGCCCGCTCGCTGGTTGGGCCACTTCTTCTTCGTTAGACCATCTTGCCGCCCTGGTTGGTCATTGTCCACCCATCGTTGTGTTGCCCTTTCCGCGGCTTGCCTTTATTGTTGCGACCTCTGCCACGACCTCCGCCGCTCGCTCTTCCGCCGCCGCTTTGAATCGGCCTGGTTCCGCCGCCGCAGTGTCGCCATCCCGTCAATCCGCTAACGCCTTTGATTATGTTCCTCTTATTTAGCACGTCTAGTTTCTTCCAACAATAGTTGTGAACGTGGCTTGTTGAAACTTGGTAGAGGGTCGGCTTGTTGAATCATTGTTGCGAGTGTGTCATATTCACCTTTCGGTAAACCCGCAACAAGTTGAAGCACCATCTTGGTTTTCAAACAAGTCCCGACGCGTTGGATAGTTGATCGGTTATGAGTTTGATTGCTTACAATATTCGGACATGTTGTTAAAATTCTCGGCGGGTATTGTTGAATTGCTCTTCCAAATACACGGCCGAGTATTTTTATTGTCTGAAAGATTTCTTCTAGCGGGACCCAAAGTTCACGTGTGTAGTTTGTTTTCATGATAGTGCATAACAGATCTTTGGAGATGGTGCCGTAGATCCATTGTTTGACGATGGCGTCAAGACGCCGCCATATTGAGTCTGTAACATCGGTGGGATGAGGAACAGATTCGTCAATGTGATCGAGCACGTTGTATGCACATGCATGAATGTAGAATAGTTCCATCCACATGGAATATTGACAGTCTTCTTGGTCAAGAATTATAGGGATAAAATTCTTGATGTTGTTAACGGCGAATGCCGGATGAAAAGAAGTTACTGAACGTTGAGAGGGGTTTTCAAGTGTGCCAGTGGTGGAAACGAAATTTGTGGGGGAAGACATGGTTGCCGCCTATCGAGTGAAGGGAATTTTCTGGTTTGGCCGAAATATGGAGGAAGAAACCAGAATTTTTTTTTTTTTCTGTGAAAGCAGAAAAAATCGAATTTCGGCCGGGAATGAGGATTTAGGTTTTAGGCTCTGATACCATGAAAGATAGAATAATTTCCCTTGGAAATTTCTTTCATTATTCACAATATATATAGATGTACAAGGTTGATTCCTAATATGGTACAAATCCTAACTTACCTTACAAAGGTTGATTCCTAATACAATTAGAATCCTAAGTTACCTTAAATATACATTTATCATAATTACAAAATATACGACGAATATTCTGAGAATATTCGCTAATAATTGTACGTACATGATCTAAATAATGTTGCAACAGTGAAAAGTTCTCTTATATTTGTCTCATAAGCAAGAGAGATACTTTACAAGGGTCCCAAACATCCTTCAGCCAACCAAGTGACCAACAAAAAGATTAAGAGTATCACTTACAAATTTCCAGCTCTTAAGAGGTCTTTATTGAAGAAGGCAAGAGGGCCAACGGCAACTTGAGCAATTAATACGTTCATTAAAGATGATGGAACTTTTATGTTTAATGGAAAAAATCATTCCAACGGTCACACTTACCTTTGATATATATGTATTTTATTTCTAATTACTATTTTTTAGAAAATACAGGAAACATGTTAACTAATCGACTACGATATATTGGATCGGATTTTGCCTTTTTTTCCTAAAGTAATGCTTCGCTTCCGGTTCTTCAAAAGAATAAACTTACGTCTCCCTTGCTCATTGATTTAGATTAAAAGGAACCGTCTATCAGTTGAGAAGCTAGACATCAAGTAAGTGGTTTGATGAGGATAATTAAGCTAACACACTGAAGTGATCAATTTTCACGTAACTCGTTCAAGTTTTAATGGTTCAGATATCATGGTTCATTTCTTGATTTAACCTAGCGGGTTGAATCCGAAATGATCCATCATTATTGCCGACAATTGTATAGATAGTCAATTTTGCAACCACTATTTATGTCATAACCGCAGTGTATAAAATTGCAAGTTTAACCACTTCGAAACCAACTTCAGGCATACACAATCGAAGTTGCAAAAAATCCCATATGAAGCTTGACATATTATTTTTTTAAGTTTGACATATTGATTGTGCAAACAAACCTTTTGACATTTTTTCTTTGAAGTTTCGCTTGCCAAGACCGAACTTACGAAAATCGTGCCTGAAGTTTGACTTGTCAAGGCCAAACATCAAACATGTATATCTGAAATTTCCAGATATTTTGTTTTTCAAAAAAAATATATATAAAAGTCAATGTGATTTTTTTTTAATAATTATTAGCTCAATTTCTTCCAGATTTATATAATTGTCCTTCTCCAGATTTAATTTTACATATTTAGGTTTGGATTGAATTTTGACCCTTCGCCGTTAAACTATTTTGGCCTTACGATGATCCATTTACTAATTTTAATTATTTTGACCCGTTAAAATTTGACGTCAATTTAACACCTCTATTGTATATATGTAAAGAACTAAGCTTGTATATGCATATATAGGGTCCGCGACAACCAATTTTCTGAAGTTGATACATAAATAGAAATGTTGTCCCTCTTTCCTGCCTTTTGCAAGTTCACATATAGTACTAGTGACTAGTGACAGACATGAGAATATACACGGGTGGGACCGTGTATATCACTAAGTATTTTGTATATAATTTATCATATTTGTAGAATTCTAGTATAAATGTAATTATGGTAGTAGTATTGTATTAAGAAAATGTATTAGTCTTGTATTAGGAAAAGGTAGATTTATTTTTCATAATTAGATATTGTATATCATGTATATATACCTCTTCATTAATGAAAAATAATAAAGAGATTATTCTCTTTCATGGTATCAAAAGTCTAGGGCAAAATTTCCTTCTCCCAAAAACACCTTCCGCCGCCCACTTCCCTTCTCGAAATCCGAGATTCCGGCCACCTGCCGACGACAACTTTCTCTCAAATTTTCTTCCTAATCCCTAATTCTTCTCTTGTTCTTTCATCACGTATTTCTCAAAGAACATGTTTCATCATGCCTTTGTAGTCTCCAACATCAAGAACCACATCCCTATCGTTCTTGAGATGGAAAACGTCCAATACGCGACGTGGGCAGAATTATTTAAAGTTCACGCACGCTCTCATCGAGTCCTTCATCACATCATCCCCTTGGAGACAGGCAAGGAGAAGGTGCCTACCACCTATGATGACACGAGTTATGGATAACTCTTGATGCTACGGTACTCCAGTGGATTTATTCCACTATTTCTACGAATCTCTTACAGACTATTATTGAACCCGAAGCTACAACAATGGACACTTGAAATAGGTTGCGTGATATATTTCAAGATAACAAAAATTCTCGTGTCGTGACCCTTGAGCCTGAATTCTCTCACGTCAACATGGAGGATATTCCTAATGTTCCCGCCTATTGTAAAAGGCTCAAGGAATTAGCGGATCAACTTAAGAACATTGGTGCGCCCGTCACGAATGATCGTCTTATTCATTAGATGGTTGCAGGCCTATCCGAGGCTTATAATGGCGTTGGGATGCTTCTTCATCAAAGTAATCATATCCCACCGTTCTACCAAACACGTTCCATGCTTACCTTATAAGAAGATGGCTTGGATAAAAAGGCGGCTACTGGAGCCACTTCAATCATGATGATGGCCATATCCGATGACCCTAACTCCTTACTCGTCCATGCTTCATTACCCCCTTCTTTTTGGCATCATGCATTACAAATGGCCACTTACCTCCTTAACATATTTTCTAGCAAAGGGTTAGCATATCAATCTCCCCTAAAAAAATTTATCATAAAGACCCTTCGTATTCTCATCTTAGGGTGTTTGGGTGTTTGTGCTATCCACTTTTTTCATCCACTACAATTAATAAACTTCAAGCCCATTCTACCACTTGTGTGTTTTTGGGTTATCCGTCTAATCATCGTGGTTACAAATATTTTGATTTATTTTCTAATAAAATCTTAATTAGTCGCCATGTGTATTTTTTATTAAACCCAATTTCCGTTTGCTAAATTATATAATTTTGTGTCTAGTTTTTATAATTTTTTGGATGATGGGCTCTCACCGTATATTATCCACCATTTAACTAGGATATCCCGTGACCCATATCCGCCAGCAGGCCCACCGCCTACTAGCCTAATAGTCCCCGATCCAACATCAGTTTCTCAGCCAACATGCCTACTGCCTGCTGGCCTAAATTTATCCCTCCTGATTCCTGAATCTCGGCCAGCATGCCCACTGCATATTGGCCTAATTTCTCAACAACCTAGACCAAATAACGTTCTCCCGCGTCCAGTTTTCAGCCAGCAAAGCCATTACCTGCTGGCCTAGATTTGTCGTCCATATGTCCTTCTACTAGGCCGGCAAGCCCACTGCCTGCTTGCCAGTCCCGAGCCAACCGGACACCTACCCAAAATCCATCCACTTTTATTTCTAGTCAAGGGCCCGTTACTCGTAGCCAATGAGGTATTTTTAAACGTAAAAGACATTTTAATCTCAATTCTAATGTCACTAAATCACCCTTGCCACGTAACCCAGTGTCTGCCCTTTATGACCCGAATTGGAAAATAGCCATGGATAATGAATTTAATGCTATTATTGAAAGTAAGACGTGGGAGTTGGTGCCCCATCCCCCCGGTGTCAATGTTATTCGTTCTATATGGATTTTTACTCATAAGGAAAAATCTGACAATTGTTTTTAGAGGCATAAGGCCCGTCTGGTAGGCGATGGCAAAACTCAGCAGGTTGGCGTGGATTGTGGTGAGACATTTAGTCCGGTGGTCAAACCGTCTACCATTCACATTGATCTCAGTCTATCTCTCTCGAAAGCATGTCTCATTCATCAACTGGATGTGAAAAATATTTTCTTACACGGTGATCTCAAGAAGACAATATACATGCATCAACCCTTGGGTTTCAGGGACCCCAATTATCCTAATCATGTATGTTTTCTCAAGAAGTCCTTATATGGGTTTAAGAAGGCCCCACGGGCTTGGTATAAGAGGTTTGCAGATTATGTATCTACTATTGGGTTTTCTCAAGGCAGGTCTGATCATTCTCTATTCATCTATCGTCGTGGTACTTCTCTGGCATACATTCTGTTATATGTGGATGATATTATATTGACGGCCTCTTCTGATAATCTGTGCAATTCTATCATGTCTCTTCTCAATTCAGAATTTGTTATGAAAGACTTGGGGCCCTTGAGTTATTTTTTGGGTATAGCTGTCACACATCATGCAAGTGGTCTATTTTTATCACAGAGGAAGTATGCGGATGAGATTATTGAGAGAGCTATCATGTCATCGTGTAAGTCCTCATCTACTCCGGTTGATACCAAGCCGAAGTTGAGTGTTACTTCTAGCACACCTTACAAGGATCCCACTCATTATCGCAGTCTTGCAGGGGCTCTTCAGTAACTTACTTTCACTAGGCCCGACATTACGTATGCAGTGTAGCAGGTGTATTTATTTATGCATGATCTGAGGGAAGAGCACAAGCATGCGCTCAAACGCATTATACGGTACATACATGTCACACTTGATTATGGTTTGCATTTATATTCATCATCTGTCTCTACTCTCGCGTCTTATACAAATGTTGATTAGGGTGGATGTCTAGATACCAGACGTTCGACGTCTGGTTATTGTATTTTTCTTGATGATAACTTGGTCTATTGGTCGGCAAAATGCCAGGCTACTTTATCGCGATCCAGTGTGGAGGCCGAGTATCGAGGGGTAGCCAATGTGGTGTCTGAGTCATGTTGGCTGCGTAATCTTCTATTAGAGCTTCACTTTCCTATTGAGAAAGCTACCTTGGTCTACTGTGATAATGTTAGTGTAGTCTATATCTCTGGGAATCCGGTCCAACATCAGTGCACTAAACATATCGAGATGGATATTCATTTTGTTCGCGAAAAGGTAGCTCGTGGACAAGTTCGTGTCTTGCATGTCCTTTCACGGCACCAAATTGTTGACATCTTTACTAAGGGTTTTTCCTTACTTCTTTTTGAAGATTTTAGGGACAGTCTCAGCATACGACAACCGCCCGCTATGACTGCGGTGTGTGAAAGACACGAGAATATACACGGGTGGGACCGTGTATATCACTTAAGTATTTTGTATATAATTTATCATATTTGTAGAATTCTTGTACAAGTATAACTATGGTAGTAGTATTGTATTAGAAAAAGGTATTAGTCTTGTATTAGGAAAAGATAAATTTATTTTCCATAATTAGATATTGTTGATATGTATATATACATCTTCATTAATAAAAATAATCAAATGATTATTCTCTTTCAATATGCTCTTACACTGCACATGCATTGCTTTAGTGGGGATGATTTTTCCATTATCACATTTAAAATGTGCAGTTAGGTGCATTAAACTTTGAATTAAGTGGGGTTCGAAAAACGGGCAGGGATAGGCGCTTGATACTTCGATTTAATTTTTAAAAACTTTGGTTCGGTACTTCAGTTTTCTTTCGGATGTTATATATACCCAATACCGGACCATAGTATGTTTGGTTCGATTCGATCCAGTTCAGTTTCTTTTTATTTTGTTCGATTCGTTCTTGGGTATGATGTGTGTTATTTTCTACTTAAAATAATAGGCTATTTTAAGTTTGGCCTGAATTAATTAATTGGTCACTTTCAAGATAAATCATTATGGCTGACATGTCTGTGGTTTTGGGATAAATATGAATGAAATAATATAATAAGAAAGCAATTGGAAATTGGTTTTGTTAATAGGTTTGCATAAGATCTGATGCTACCTGACTTGCATTATAATTTTTAAAATTTTATTTTTTCGTTTTGCACCCATCGGCTGAAATTAATTATGAGTGCTAGTTAAAATATACAAAACATATACATTGACTATGTATATATATATACACATTTACTGGTTATTTTGTAAATCATATCATTGAAAGGTATTGGACGGTAAGTAGTCTAATAATATCTGATGCTTCGACTTGCATTAATTGCTAAACATTTATGCATAATTTTTCCGATCAATATTCCAGTCGATTTGCCAACCAAAGTCCAAAGGTATAGAAGCAACAAAATGTATAGCATTATAGTAACATGCCATGAAATGACACGACAAGCACCAAATATAAAATACTGGCAGCTCTTTAATCTTGCCTAACCTAATAATCAAAGTGACAACTCCAACCGAATTAATTTGGTTCGGTATGATTTTTCAAATTTTTTGTTTTTATGCCAACCCCTAATAACGAATGGATTATAATTGTTCTAATTTTACTTTACGTGTTTATAAAAAGCTGTTTTCATAACTTGAACAGATGAATCCATGACCTTATCACACGATCAGAAGAGGTTGCGCGGCCGTTTTTCTTCTAGAGCAGCCAATTTATGGAGACAAAAACCTTGGTGTAGAAATTAAGAACAAGGCAAGAGCTAAACTTTACATTTGGTTATACTGCGCAAACAGGGTAAAATTTCTGGTTATATATAAATTATTAAATCTTCTTGGTATAAGGAAAAAACCTAGTGTAGTGATAAGATCGTTCAAAAGTTGTTTTAGGTTACAAGTTCAAATTTCGACTTGAGTCTTTTAGGGCAAGCTATTTATTTGGCGGGTTGGTTAAAAATACAGTTATATTCACTAGTCAATATGCATAAATTATACTACTAAGTAGTACTAACTATATGTACTCTAATTTATATTATCCGCTATTATATGAGTGACGGCTATACTAGTATAAAAATCTCCTTTTTCAATACCCTTGTACAAATGTTTTGGCTCCACCTCTGCTTGAGCCCGTGACAGAAGGGTAGAGCCACGAGGGCGTAAAAGAGTTCACCGAGTCTCACTGTTGGAAATATACATTGGATATGCAAGGTCAAAATTAATTTTTTTATATATGTAATAGATATTGAATTCCCTTTAACTTCTTGGTGTGTTTACTTCTTATATTTTGGATCCTCTTCAGTAAAAATTTTGGCTTTTCCACTGATTGTGACCTACCCATAATCTTCTTGTCACACGACCAGAAGAGGCTGCACGTCCATTTTTCATCAGGAGCCGCCAATTTATGGAGTCAAAAACCTTAGTGCAGAAATTAAGAAGAACAATGCAGAGCTAAACTTCACATTTTTGTTATACTGTGCAAATAAGGTATAAATAAATTAATTTTGCACTAAGGTTAATCATAAAAACTCCAGTGCAGTGGTAAGGTGGTCCAAAATTTGCTTTAGGTGAAGTTCAAAATCCAACTTTGATTTTTTTAATTCCTTTGTATATATTCTTGGCTCCGCCACAAGCTATGGTTTATATCACAATATGTATTATGAAACATGCTAAATATCTATTGTGAACTCAATTATTTATTGATATTAACTTGAGATCGTTGTAGAAACTCATAAAATTCAAATCTTGAATCCGTGATGACCTACCCATGAACTTCTTGTCACAAGACTAGAAGAGGCTGTATGGATATTTTTCTTCCAGATCAGCCAATTATTTATGTAGACAAAAACCTAGGAAGCACAAGGCCAGATAGCTAAACTTCACATTTTATGAAGCATCTCTCACCCTTTAACTAGTGGATGTTGTTTCCAAAGGCAAAGGTGTTGGAAAGTAGCAGATATACATAGCATAAAGCATCTGACTAATTGGGAAAACAAAGGGTAATCCATGGACTGGTAGCTTTTGCTTTCTGATGATTCTTGTTCACAATGGTTTTCTTTTTCTATAATCTAAGTTCCATTGCCACAAGTCGACTAGTGCTCTGGAGATCATCATCAGCTAGCACCATATGTGTGCTCTACAGGAATCATTCTGAATGATTTTAAAGTAAGAACAGTCTCAATATCTAAGCATAATTCGTTATACTATATATGATGCTAGTCTACAATGTTAGTCTTGTTGGAGATTTTTTACGTTGCGAAGAATCTCCAAGTGAGCTTTCAAAGTTGTAAATATAAAGAAACATGAAAAACACAAGTCTACTATCACAGAAGTAACTTCCCTTTCCTTTTTTCTATCATATACAAAGGATGGTTAGTGGAACCAGCTGAGACTGACTCATCTGTCAATCTAAACCTGGTTTAATAGTAAGTTAACCAGAAAAGGATTTCATGACTAAGAAGAAACGAAAATAAGAAAACTAAAATCACCCTTTTGCTCGTCTTTCCTTGTACACAAAGGGCGTTTGGCAAACAACCAGAACTCTGCTAGTGTGACCTTGCTCTCAACTGTTGGTCTCAACTCCAAATAGAGGAAGGGGGTTGCAATAGGATGACAGCCAGCGTAAACTAGTCAATATTTTATTAGTCCTTACACCATAGAGTATCCTAGGACGTGCTCACCTAGGCACGTGTTACATAATATTGGACTAAGATGAACTTGAGCACAGTGACATGAATAGTGGAGATTCGTATTCCCGACCCTAACTTGCTTGGAATTGAGGCGTAGTTACAGTTATTGGTGTATGGAAAACCTCCAGAACAAAATCCAGTTCACATGTACATCATGATTGAGCATATGCACGCACAACATCTATTATTGGAGCTTGGCATATTGGACATATTCCACTACCGGAAATCAATTCATGAGCACACTTGAAACAGGTGCACATATGCCCACATCTGAAAATCGTGGACAAAGTTATGGACATGATTAGTGTTATTAATTCTAGTATAACCATAGTTCCCTACTTAGCGTGGTTAAACTGCTATCTATATACAAGTTACCTGTAAAGAAGAGAATCAACTGGCTCCTCACAACAAATACAACATTTTCCCTTGTTTGAGCCCTTGTTATCCGAATTCCTCCTGCTCTTTTGACCTGTATTATAAAAATCAAAGTCTCTTCTTTACATAATGAAAGGAGATGGTATTTTCCCCCCATGAAGTTCTTTTTGTAGTTTGTTACAGTCAAAGCTTTCTATAACAACATCATTTGTCCGATATTTTATGGTTGTTACAGCGAAATGATGTTAAAGAGAACATATAATATAACATACCATGAAAGATCAGTTCCACAAAAAACATGGTGAAATGTTGTTATAGAGAGGTATGACTGTATAAAGGGTTTTGCAAAATCAAAACGAAGCCATAAAATTGACCTCAATTGAATATCAAAACTTTATTAGAATCTCATATCCATATGTTTGTGTTCCAGCTCACCTAACTGACTAATTGCATCTGCAATGTCCTGCTTAATCGAACGTTGTAATTTCATTTGCATGTTCACACAACTCTTCATAGATCTCCGTATTTCGAAAATCTCTTGGTGGAGTTGCTCCATATGTCCTCTCATTTCATATATGAGTTCCATTTCCTGTTAATTCCATGTCATTAGATCTAAACTAATCCCATACTTAACAAGAATATCTGGCAAGTCGGTCCAAGGATAGGCAACTCACAGTTGAAGGATGTCTTCCAGAGGGAATTTTAGACGATTGAGATAGTAGTGAAGAAGGAGATGGGAAGTGATAAGAGTAATCGGTGACTTCCTGGTCATGATTTGTGTTCCATGACTGTAAAGTCTGTGAAGATGTATTCTGATGAATAATTACTTCAGAGTCGTCGTCATAGCTCCATTCATCTTCTTCGTCTTCTTCTTCTTGTACCTCGTCCTCCTCTTCTCTTGCATTCTGTTCAACTTCCTCCTGTTCATCTTCAGCTGCTTGTGATGGTATTTCTTCCTCAACATGGCTGCTGTTTGAATTTGGTAATTGTTGTGAGCGAGACGCCATTATTCGATCAATTTGCTCTCTCAAACCACTGGTAAGAAACAATGAAACACTTTTTCTGCAAGAGTATGAAAACCAAAATCAAAGTGCGAGTCATGGACTATGCTTCAATTTTAAAAGGTGAAGGATGAATATAATAGGAGTGAGCAAGGACATAGAGCCAAAGGCATGCTGGACTCTTTATTAAAATGTTGCATTTCTTTTCAAGTTTTAGAAATCAACATGGTTTATTCACATCTCAGATCAGACAAGTCATTCACTACAACGTTGAGAGGTACAAAAACAGATAAGCGTTGTGCTTTGAGTAGTCCGGTTCTCAGTGTTCCTAAGTCAAAATTTAAATGCTTTAAGAAGGGAAGTTTACTTTGTCTTTTTTTATGACCGTGGTGTATGTGCCAGCTTGAAGGCACCTCAACTAATTCTACGGGATACCTGTCACCTCCCACTAGGAACAAGTACTAGATAACTTTGTTCACCAAGGCTAAGACAGATGGGAAGAAATCACTTGTGTTTTTGTCTCTTCTTCGATTTAAACATGAGAGCTCAAACATTTCACTGACTCTTAGGCCACACCCTTGGGTGTATGGAAGTTTACTTTGTCATTGCCTTCATTGTCTGATTCTTTTAGCTAGTATATCTAGGCAATCATTTAAAGATGCCTCAAGTCTGCATGTCTATGTATGAATGAGCCTTTCACATTTTTCTTTGCTCTAATGGGCAAGAAGAAGTATATTTTTTTAGCATGGATGGTTATAAAGTAAACCTAAACAAAAGTACTGGAAATGACAACAAATATATAGGATTAGTATCACAATAAAATTGAATGAGTTGCTAATACCGGTGAAGAAGTTGTTGTATGTCGTGATTGTCTGAGTAAGGATCAAGCATTTCTTGGTATCTTTCTTGCCTGAGACCTTCCCATTCTTTACGTGGACGAGAGATATTACTTATCCAGTCTTCATTAGACTGCAGTTCATCCCATCCACTAGCTGTGAGGGAATAATCACTAACCGAACCACTTTCACTTTCAACTAGACACTGATTAGCCGCTTCGTCTTCCCCGTCGCTTTGAGGATTAGTGCAATCAATCGCAGCTCTATCCTTATGAGGTCTTGCTGACTCTACAAAATCCAACAATCTGTTATGGCTTTCTTCGGAGCTTGTGTTATCTAAGCTCTGTGCTTGAGAAGTAAAGCTCGGTAAGCTGGTGCTAACTTCTTGATGGTTAGGGTCCATTTCATGTTGATTTAATCTACAAGAACCTTCTGATATTTTGGCGCCACATGCCATCTCCTTCTGATTTTTTGACAAGTTTCTGGAGCTTAATTTCTTACATAATTCCTCATAATGATTCTCTTCACGCGGTTGATTGGATATGCAAAAAGTTTTAGCTGTTGGGATTTTATCTATCACCTCTTTGTGGGTGTTTCTTGGTTTATGATGATTCTCTTCTTTAGGGTATCGAGTGTTTTCTCCCAATGCTCTAGGGGTACTTCTTGAGTCTTCTTCACCAGGCTGATCGCCTTCTCTCTGTTGATGTGATGAAAATCTATATCTAGCTTGCATGATAGTTGTCACCTTTTGGAGGCTTACTTGCTCGGATACTTCCTCATGGTGATTCTCTTCTTGTAGTTGATTGGAGATATCAATATTTCCAGATTTTGGATTGATATCTATTACCTCTCTATGGGGGCTTGTTGGTTTATGATGATTCTCTTTTTCAGATATGCAAGGGTCTCGAGTGTTATCTCCCAACGGTATAGAGGTACTTCTTGAGTCAGCTACACCAGGCCCCTGAAGCGGATCCTCTTCTCTCTGCTGATATAATGAAAATCCAGTTCCTGCTTTCGCTGAGTTACTACGAGCCAGTTCTCTTTGGGGGCTTGTTATGCCTTTAAACTCCCGATAAAAATTCTCTTTTCGTTGTCGATTTGGTGTGGAAGGGAGGCTTCCGCTCTCATAGGTGTTTTTTGCTACTTCTTTTGAGGTGTTTCTTGAGTCAGCAAGACCATGCTGTCCTACTGTATTGAACTTTTCTCTGAAATGTGAAAGAAATAATCCCTTGATTATTTTCATTAATGAAAGTGTATATATACAATTACAATTTTCCATCTTTGAAAAATTTATTCCTATTCTAATCCCAAAACCCTATTTTAGTAGTACAAAAATTATACAATTATGGTAAGTGTACAATACTAAGTAATACACTAATTATTATGCCTAATCCGTGCCTAAGACCCGTGATATACACTATGTATGGAAAGTGTATATCACGGGTATATACCTTGTTTATCAAAATGAATCAACATTATGGTTTGGTTCATTGTGCACTAAGTAGCAATATACATCAGAAAGATCGGACCTTTGTTAATAACAAAAGCATAATTGAGTTCCTTTCAACTACACAACTCTTGAGGAAAAATGCTTTAGATCTTTTGCAAAGTATGGAAACCTTTTATTCTACTTAAAAAGGAAACTAGCATAATAAAGACGCTAGACACTGAGGTGTAAAGACTTGAAAAATAGTTGTGATTGCTTCCGAACTATAGCACCCAAAAAGGTTTCTTCAGCTAGAAATACCGAGCGGACTATTTTTACCTCATAGGCAGTGACGGAGCCACCTTATGCTAAGGGGGTCAATTGACAACCTTCGCCGGAAAATTACATTGTTTAGCTAGGTCAAAATTTTCATTTTATGTATAAATATGCTATAGGTTGACTCCTCTTATGTTTTATGTGTCTACCTTTTTATCTATTGGCACCCCTTAGTGAAATTCCTGACTCTACCACTGCTGATAGGCATCCCAAAACGAAACAACAGCTAAAAGATGATGCAATAGCAATCTCAACATGTTCTAATGGTTGCAAAGGATGCTACTTAGGGAGAAGAATCTCTAGACTCAGAAGCACCTGAATCTATTCTTTTTGTGTCCCACATCCTCCTATGTTAAAGCATTCGCTCATTCTTCAGTGAAAGAAAATGCTACTCAAAAATCAGAAAAGAAAGTTGGTGTCTCATCAGAAAGACTTGGTTTGTAGAATAGAGGCCTTTCTCTAACATATTGGCTTTAAGCTCCTACGGGTGGCTTTTTGCCTTACGACATGGCGTGGTAATTGATCGAGTTCACTTCAATTGCCTCTTGCTTGTTTTAAGACTCCATATCTTCTTTAGTTTAACATGTAATTGAAAATGACCCATAAATATTGTTTCATTATTTTGTAAAACATGCTCCACATTCAGCCTCATTGTCCATAATTTCCCTACTTTGAGTTGAGGACATGTTGATGATCAGGAATATTCACACATAATGCAACTCCAGATACATTCTTTGCAAAATATAAGAATAGTCTTTCAGCCTTCAAACATGGAAGGAGAAACAGTCAAAAACAGAAGTACTGCACCTGAGATACATAATTGCAGAATGTGTCGATTTATTTGATTCAGACGCTGAGCAATTTACGGATCCATCACCTCTAACTTCTGCACCACGTCGTATGAGTCTAACTCGAAGCACAGCCTAGTTAGAAAGTCGAATTATAAAGATTAATCAGCACCCCACAAATAGTATGTCCTTTAAGCTTATCAGTTATAGCACAATAAAACACAGTTAAATCAAATAAGAAAAATGTTATTAAAGGACAACAAACAATTATGTCTATCCAAACATAACTTCAACAAATAAAATACATTATGAAACAGCGAAAACTAGCAATCCAAACAAACTGTATATAGTGTTATGATCTTTTGAAGAGAGGCGCAAACAGCAAGGTTGAAAATATGAATGTAAAGCTGTCTTGAAATTTCATTAATCATAAGGCTTTAAATATCCAAATAAACAAAGTAATAGACTCCTACAACAACAAAAATAAGAAGATGAATATTCTACTAAATCAACGATAGTAGACCTCTTTATAACAGTTATCGTCTATAACTACACTTCACTATAATAGGGATGTTATTTCTGTGGAAAAGATTGTTAATGTTAAGTTATATGTTCTCTATAACAACATTTTGTTATAACAACCAAAAAATATTGAAACAAATGATGTTGTTATAGAGAAGTTTGACTGTATTAGACTCTTCGTGCAGCTAAACAACTAATTATTCTTAGAAAATTGTGACAGTAACAGATGCAACATTCAACCAATAGAACTGAAAAATGCACCTGAATGCGGCCTCTTTGTTGGAACTTAGAAACTGCCTTACGCTCCACCAGACCTTCGAGTTCCCTCTGCCTATCACGCTCCATTTGCAACAGCAAATCACTAAACGCCTGGCGCCCTCTGACTAAACGGGGCGAACTCAGAACCGGGGAAAAATTACACCTCTGTCCTTCCGAATGATCCATTGTCGACGTCCTAACCCGAGGCAATGATCCGCCATTGGCAACAACAACAACATTTCCATTATCAAATGTCAATTTCTTGATAATATCTGCAACTCCTAGCCTCTCACTTTCTTTAACATCAGAATCTTTACTTATATCATCAGATTCCAATTCACCAAATGATTCACTTCTCACAATAGAACAAGAAGATTCATCAAATCCTTTTTGAGGGGACCCTACAAATTCAGAATTTTCAAAATCTTTCCATTTTCTAACAAGGTTAGAAAAACCACCAAGATTTGGAACATCCAAACAATTTTCTTGATTCACTTTATCCATTGAGAAAATCATATTTCTAGCCTTATCCCATTTCTCAACAGCTTTACTTCTCTTCTTTGGACTATTATTCTCATTCTTTTCATCACATTTTGTTGCTTTGTGTACCCATAAATCTGCATGGTTTTGTGAATTTTCACAAGAATCAGAGGGAAAAGTTTTCTTGGATAGACCCTGGTAGTCCGGCCTTTCTCCGGATTCCGCGCATAGCGGGAGCTTAGTGCACCGAGCTGCCTCTTTTTTATTCGAAATGCAAGAAGCCAAATGGGATTGAACCAAATTCTTGAAATTTTTCTGATACGCATTAGAATCTCTAGCACAACATCTATTAAGGACATAACCAAATGGAGAAGAGGAGGCAATTTCTACTTGAGAAGAGGCCATTTATTTCTTCTTAGTATTATTATTATTCTAATCCTCTCTGCTTCTCCACAATCAAGAATGTTAAAGAACTAAACTTGTACTATTATTCTAATCCTCTCTTCTTCTTCACAATCAAGAATGTTAAAGAACTAAACTTGTACTATTATTCTAATTAGAAAAAGGTGTGAAATCTTTGAACATGTCAGTTTTTTTTTCAACAAGCAAAAAGTTTCAAGTCAAGAAGAGAACAAGTTTTGATAAAAATAGGTAACATAACAGAAAGAATGAAAAAAGAACAAGATTTTAGGAGCATCAACCGTAAAACAATCATCATCAATAATTAATAATTAATAATAACAAACTAATTTTGCTTCTCTCTATATTTGGTCTAATCCAATGAGTCAGTCAAAGTGGAAATTTTGAAAAAAATAAATTTTGGGAGAGTATTTAAGGTTTGTTTTATTGGAGGGAATTTGAAACGTCAACCGATCAATTATAGCTCACACGCACGTTACACCTCTATATTAAACACCTCCATTTCCCATATTTATTATGGGAGTGTAATGTATGTATCTCTTTCATCTTATACGTCAATATCGTTTGAAATGGGAGAAGTTGATAAGACCATTTTCCATACGGGACACGAAAAGGGAGAGAGAAAAAATATTTTTAAAAACAATTACAAAATTATACAGTCAAATTTTTCTATAATAGTGTCGTTTGTTCAGATATCTTTTGGCTGCTATAGCGAAATACAATTATAGAGAACATATAATATAATATAACATAACATGAAAAATCGATTTCAATGAAATTTTGGCTATAATGAAATACTATTATAAAGGATAAACGTTGTAGAGAGGTTTGACTGTATATCAACAAAAGAGGAAGAAAATAGAGTATTGTCTGTAAGGCTGACTCAGCTGGTTGAGCATGGAGCTTCCATAATGGAGGTCTCAAGTTCGAAACACCCTATCTACGACATCATGGGGTTCGCCTTCTGGATCGAACTCATCGCACAGGGCTTGCCTAGTGAGGGTTATTTTTCATGGGTGATTTGTGGGCTATTACATAGAAACGAGGTTTACCATGTACGCATCTGAAGGGTAATGGTTGCGGGTTCACTTGTTATAAAAAAGAAAATGGAGTATGACAAAGTGTAGCCTATCGAATAATGAAAGTTGGTCAAATTTCACTAGAGACATAATAATCACTAGATGATTTAAGTTCAAGTTATCTAATACACATGCAAACATACTGGTGGGAGATAGTATATATGTGACGAAATAATCGAGGTACGCATACGATAACTCATAGGTGATTTCCTCTAATCTACTTAAGTCTTTAGTGAGTGAACGTACCCTATACATATACCAGCGAGAGGTAGCCGCAAGTGTCTGATAGAGTAAAAACTTATATGCGGTGGATGGATATTTACACCAAACCATATCAAATCACCATGATTATGTGGTCTAGTGAGGTGAACATATACATTAATTAATCATGATTAAGTGATTTAATGAGGTGAATATACATTATTTAATTATATTTTGTCAAACCTTATATATGTATGAAGAAATTCACTAAATGTCAATAAATATTGTACCGTGAATTCAATTATTATTATTATTATTATTATTATTATTATTATTATTATTGTTATTATTATTATTATTATATATTTGTATAGGGCAAAATTCATATTGTACTGATGAACGAATTATGTCATGACATGTGGCAAAAAGAAGTGTGATCCAAGTCAGCTTTCAGTACGACCGGTAGTACTAGTTTCACATCGGGGGCATCAAGGAGTTATATGTGCCGGAAAGCATAAGGATTAGGAGTCCGATTCGAATCCCAACGGGCGACCGTTACTTATATGAATCAACACCTTCCAAGAATGCATTAAAGACATTTAAGAAGATACTAATTGTCCGATTATTACATTATTTATTTATTAATATTATTAGGTGCATAATTTGTGGAATGTGTACACATGAGTCCAAATATAAATAAGACCAATTAACTTATTATAAGAGCATCATATTCAAGATATTATAATACTACTTCGTTGTTCTCACTTCTTGTCTCAATATTATATTTTTTACTGTTGGAAACATCAAGCCCAGAGGCCATAGCACGAAGCTCCTTCTAGACCCAGGATAATTATATTCTAACTCTGCTTTCATATTCATGATTTATTAGAATTATTTACTGATTAATTTGCTAATCTAGTAACTTGAGACCTACGTGTCCTTGACAACGTCTATAAATTTAACTGTACCAATTTAAGGGTAAACAATTTGGCACCCACCGTGGAGTCTGGGCAATAGTGGTGTCACAAGTAACCCATTCCTTTTAATTTAATCCCTTCGTTAGTCATGTTTTTGTTTAAGAAACAGATGTCATATATGAAAGGACTTGGAGGCAACCGGATCCTCGGGAACAATGCTGAAAATAATCAAATCGGACTAGATAGCCTCCCAATCCGAGATCCAATATTGGCGGTCGCGGATGAAGCCACTTCAGGAGGCGGACATCCCCGACGAGATGAAGTTCCCACTGACGAGATGTCCGAGGATTCTATGCAAAACCTAAGGGCATAGAATTTTGCGATGAGAGAAGAGTTGGGCAGTATAAAATGTTTTTCTCTAAGTTCGCGTTCAACTTCGCTGGCAGCACTCCAGCAACCACAATGACACCTCCCGCAAATATCCCAAATACTGTGAGGAACAACCAGATTGAGCCATGTAATTATGATAATTCAGGAAGAGAAACGCTTCCTGAATACCCATTTCAAGAGCAAGTGTTAAAGTTCATGAAGGAGATAACGCGCTAACTAGACATGAACGCGCAAAAGGCAGAAAAGAATGCTAAAGAATTTTGGGACTGGTTGGGTCTAGGGATGGTAACGGATCGGATCTGGACCGGATCCTAATAGATCCAGATCTTGATCCATTTTTCATACATGGATCCAGATCCATCGAGTTCATAAAAATTAGATCCAAATTCAGATCCACCGGGTCCACAGATCGGATCTGGATCCACATGTAAAAAATTTTGCCTTGAATAATATTTCCACTTGTTGAAACTTTTTTGACAAAATAAAACCCAATCTGATTGAAAAAATGATTGAGTTCATTCATTCAATCAACCTACACAAACATGACACCATTCTTCCAAAATACTAAACGAAGTTTTAGCATCAAAAGAAAATAAAGACGATGAAGCAAAGTAAATAACAACATCATGGAAAAAGCATATGTGCCCTCCAAAGTACCTTTATTTGAAAGAAATTGAAAAATAAATAGAAGGTTCATGTTAGGAAAAAACTTAATATTAATGTATATGAGAATAATCAATATATAAATAATAGATACCTTTAATGTCTTTGATCATCCAATTTTGCAAGCACATTAATGCATCTACCGTTTTAGAGTGAAGCCTAGAACGATGAGAACTAATCACCCTTCCACCCATACAGAAATTATGAAATTTTTTAAGAAAATACTTATAAAATTACATTCTAGATTATGGATGTATTTAATAAAAAACGGATCCACTGGTCGCATCTAGACCAGATACGGATCTCAAATACAAGATCCAAATCCAGATCCGATCCGTCAAAAATGGATCCGGATCTGTCGGGTCTAAATTTTGAAGATCCATATCCTATAAAATGGATCTGAATCCACCGGATCGGGATCGGGTCCAGGATCCACTGCCATCTTTAGTTAGATTAGATACCGGGGGGCCCTCTGGTCATAGAAGGTCCAAACGCAAAAAAATATATTCAGTTGGCATATAAGCCAGAGATTGCGGCCGAACTGATTCCCTAAAGGTTTAAGATGTAGTTCATACCTAAGTATGATAGAACGACAGATCCACAGGAACACGTAATCGCCTATACTACGGTCGTTATAGGAAATGACTTAAAAGAGCATGAGATAAAATCAGTATTGATCAAGAAATTTGTTGAGACGCTGATGAAGGGTGTCCTGACGTGGTATTCACTTCTTCTCGGATATTCAATCGGTTCATTCACCATGCTAGATGACATGCTCAAAATCACCCATGCGGTACCGTGGAAGGTATAGACAAGGAAACTGTATATCTTCCGTATTACAAAGGGAGAGTTCAAACTACTCAAGGACTTTGTTATGCGATTTCAAAAGGAACGGATAATGTTACCTGAGGTCCCAAATGAGTGGGTTGCTGAGGCTTTTACCAAATGTTTCAACCCCTTAAGTTCAGACGCCTCACGCAAGCTTAAGAAATATTTCTTGGAATTCCAAGCTACTAACTGGGAGGACGTTCACAACTGTTATGAGCATAAGATTTGAGTGGAGGATGATTTGCTAGGGAGTCAGCTGGAAGTATTTCTCGAATGGCAGATAAAGGCACCGGGTCTGACCATAACTCCTCAAAGAATAATTTCCAACCTTATCCTGCTCCCGGAAAATCAGAAGGCGGACATGGTTTTTGCTCTATTGACCTAACATCAAGGGAGACACCAGTATGAATAATCGAGGACTGATGAATCAAGATAAAGAGAATTCATATAAATCCTACACCAAGGGACCTAGATACCTAAAATTATCTGATTACAACTTCAGCATCGATGAAGGTCAAATGGTGGCGGTACTAGGAACTCATCCAGCATCTCGACCTCCAAATCCACTCCGGTTGGATCCAAATTCTAGGGATCAAACCATTTGGTGTGATTTCCATGGCACTCACATGCATAAAATTGTGAATTACCGACATCTCTAGGAGGAGGTGGCAGGAATGATGACCAGAGGTCATCTGAGGGAGTACCTAAGCAAAAGAACCCGCAACAATTACGAACGGGGACCTTCTACTGAAAGCAACACTAATATGGATGCCCCACTACACGTAATAGACATGATTTTCTGTAGATCTATGATTGCAGGCATGTCCTGTATGGCGACTAAGAAGACGAAGGTTTCCGTTACCCAGGAGAAAAGATTCCGGAGAATGCCAGACAAAAATACTATCATTTTCACTAACGAGGACGCAACCGGTGTCACCTTTCCAGACAATGATGCTCTAGTCATTGCCGTATCTATTGACTATTTCTAGCTGAAAAGAATATTGACTGACCCCGGAAGTTCTTCCAATATTATCAGGCTAATGGCTTTCAAGGAAATAAAGATGTCAGATAAGATTGTCCCGGCCGCTAGAACGCTTTCAGGTTTCAACATATCAAGTGAAACCATTAAATGAGAGACCCATATCTCGGTATAAGAGTCATGATGAAAACAAAATTTTGTCATCGATGGTGACATGAGGTACAATGAATATTTGGGAGGCCTTGGATTCACGATATGAAGGTGTTCCCTTCGACATTAAATTTACTGATCGAGTTCCCGACGCTGGAAGGAATCCAACAAATAGAAAAAGTTATGGAAGTATATATAGGTGATGTGCTTGTTAAGAGTCTTCAAGAATAAGGCCATACAAGTCACTTGCAGAAGACGTTCGAATTCTTAAGGATGTACGATATGAAGGTTAACCTAGAGAGGTGCACTTTTGGGGCTGGCTTTGGAAAATTATAAGGGTTCTTGGTCTCTCAAAGAGGGATCGAAATAAACCCAGATAAGATCAAGGCCATTGAGGATATTCGGGATACTTTTGATAACGTAAAAGTGGAATAATAGCTGACTTGGCAGATAGCGGCTCTCAATAGATTCATATCTCGATCTTCGGAGAAATGCCACAAGTTCTTCTTACTTCTTAAAAATAAGAATCACTTTGAGTGGATGCCCGAATGTTAGCAAGCCCTTCGAGATCTAAAAGCTTACATGTCCAGTCCTACACTCATGTCAAATTCAAAGGACGGAGAACATATCCTTATATATCTTGCAGTCTCAGAGGTAGCGGTAAGAGTGATTTTAGTACGAGAAGAGAAAGGTATATAATTCCCTATATATTATGTTAGTAAAGTCATGTCAGGGGCTAAAACTCGGTACTCGCTTCTCGAAAGGTCGGCTTTTGCATTAGTATTGTCATCGCGAAAGCTTCAACCGTATTTTTAATGCCACCCGATAGTTGTGGTAACAACGTTTTCTCTATGAAATGTTTTACACAAGCCCGAACATTCAGGGTGATTGGATAAATACGTGGTGGAATTAAGTGATTTTGATATAGAATTTAAACCTCTGACTGCATTAAAGTCGCAGGTCCTTACAGATTTTGTTGCTTATTTCAGTCCGGGAATAACCCCCCAGGCGGAGAAAGAAGTCGCTTTGGTCTTAGGGACTACCCCTGGGGTTTGGATGTTGCACACATATAGAGCATCTAATGTTAAGGTGACTGGTTTAGGAATAGTATTACATACTCCCACCGGGGGAATTTTAAGGCAAGCGATTCATAGTTCACCTTTAACTAATAATGAAGCCGAGTATGACGCTCTAATTACAGGTTTAGAATTAGCCTGAGGACTGGGGTCAGAGATAATCCAAGTCAAATGTGATTCCTTACTGGTAGTGAACCAGGTCCATGGAGTGTTTGAAGCCAAGGAGGAACGCATGTCAAGATACCTCGAAAAGGTTCTGAAGTTGCTTTCGAGGTTCTAAGAATGGACAGTGGTACACATACCACGAAAGGAGAATATAAAGGCTGATGCACTTGTAAATTGGGGTTCCAACACGAAAGCTAAAAATTCCAAAGTCGAATCGGTGGTTCAACTTCTTCACTCATATTTGGATCTGGTGGGGGTATGACGATGTGAATTCAACAAGCCTAATATGGAATTGGAGGAATGAATTCATAGACTATCTCTAGAGCCCTGAGGACTAAAGCTGCTCAATATTGTATTGTCAATGTAAAGCTCTATCAATGGTAGTAGTATCGTCCCTTGGCCCAATGTGTAGGTCCCAAAAAAGCTGACTATGTGATGAGAGAAGTCCATGAGGGAATTTGTGGAAATCATTCAGGTGCGGAATCCTTGATGAGAAAACTCATGAGAGTTGGATATTACAGGATTCAGATCAAAGAAGACGCGAAGGTATTCATAAGAAAATATGACAAGTACCAGCATCATGCGCAATTGCTGCACCAGCCGGGAGAGCAATTGCATCTGGTGGTATCCCCGTGGCCATTCATGAAATGGGGGATGGATATAGTTGGACCTTTACCTTCTGCCCCGGGACAATTATCACAAATATTGTTTATGACTGACTAATTTTCTAAATGGATTAAAGTTGAAACTTATACAAAGCTTCGGGAGAAGGAAGTGATAAATTTCATTTGGCAATATATCATTTTTCGCTTTGGCATCCCAAAGGAAATAGCTTGAAACAATTGTCGAAATTTTATTGGGGCTAAAGGCACCTAGCTCCTAGATGACTTAAACATCAAACGCATCACCTCCACCCCTTATCATCGCAGTGCAAATGGTCAAGAGAAGTCAACGAATAAGACCATAATATAAAATTTGAAGAAGAAGCTGGAAGCTGGTAAAGGGAAGTGGCCTTCCAAGCTTCTTGAGATTTTATAGGCACAAAAATGAATAACGGAGAAACTCATTTTTCCCTGGTTTATGGCGCTGAGGTACTGATCCCGGTTAAAGTAGTAACTCCGAGATTAAGGTACCTCCGGTCAGAAGAATAAGCTAACTCAGAATCAATTATGGTACAACTAGATTTGCTCGAGGAACACTGAGACCTTGCGTATGTCCAGATGGTGGCCCAAAAGCAATGAATGGAGCAGTATTACAATCGTCGTACAAATCTCTGGCATTTCAAACTTGGTAACTTGGTACTCCGGAGTGTAACCCAGAGCACTCATGAGCCGAATGCAGGAAAGATAGGCCCAAATTTGGAAGGACCATACAAAATCACCAGGATCACTGTCAAAGTATCTTACCAATTAACAGATCAAGAAGGGAACAAGCTTCCTAGCAACTGAAATGTAAGTCACTTGAAGAAGTATTATGTTTAGCAGGGCAAATACACGATGCACTCTTTTCTCCTTCGTCTGGTTTTTGTCCCAATTGGGATTTTTCAACAAAGTTTTTAATGAGGTAGCACCGATGAAAGCGTATTGAAAGTCCTTCTACAGAAGTCTTATCTAGTGCTTGGGTCTCCAAAAATGATCACCCAAACACTGGAGGCCATATATACCCATGCTAAGGCTGAGGTAATGTTTTGCAAAATTAAAGTACATGCAAATGGGTCCACGGAAAGACTTGCTCACAGGCTGGTGCTACCAAAAGCTTCAAGTAAAAAGCATGTTATCATTTGGGACTTTCCAGATTGCAAAATATTGCATATATATAACCGAACTGACCACACTAGATGGCAGTCGAACTATTTTTGTATTTTTTCATATTTGTGAGTTAAAGGAATTAATAAAATTTTCCTCTTATGATAAAATTCTCACCATCAAAAGCATAAGAATGATTAAAACATGTGTTGTTAGAAACATATCAAAAATTTATGCCATCATGAACGGGAGATGTCATCCACCATTAAAAATAAGGGTCATCTCTTATTGAAAACTTTAAAGAAAAGAAAGGTTAAGATGTTGGCTGCTCAAAGCACCCAAATAAAAAATTGACTGGACTAAAGTTAATCCGAAATCAGTTATGAGTCCATGAAAGCCCAAAGAAAATACATCTTTTAAATGGATGTTTTTATTAATGTATTTTAAGAGTCATTGTAAGGCTTTAAGACTTAGAACGTGGACACATTCAAAGGAAGTTAAAAAAACCTCAGATTCCACTTTACGAGTGAAACATTAGAGAAAGCTATGACTTAAAATTGTTCATAGGGTAGAAAAAATTATTCTCTTATGAACAAAAGAGTAAATAAAAAACTTTAAAGTGATAGAGTTGCGAACAACGAAGTTTGGAAATAAAGTTTCATTCATTTAAGGATAAACTGGGCCTTGAAATGACCTGGGTACAATGAGAACCGGCCCCAAAAGTGACCCGGGTATAAGATAAAAACCCGCACAAAAGGTTATGAAACAATCATTCCATGGTCCGCCAGGGGTGATTCAAAAACAGAAGTATCATGATCAGTTGCGATCTTGAGAGGTCGGGGCTGAAGGAGGCAATTCAGAAGCTGCAACTCCAGGGGAATTTTCTGAAGCAGACCACAGATTTGCTTGAGGCTCGGAGGTAGGAAGAAATTCCACTTTCAGAATATTTTCATCTTATTCTTCCCCATCGGATGATGCATCATCTTTATCCATTGGAAGAGGCTCATTTGATTCTTTCACCGAAGCTAATTTCAACTGCAGGGCCTTGTCAATCTCCGCATCAATATCATCAATGATTACTGCTCTCATCGTCTCCAAGGATTTGCAGTGCAACTTATAACCATTACTTACCATGGACAAAGTGTAATTGTTAATGGTAGCCTGGAGTTGAGTTTCAACAAATTCGACGATGTGAGTAACCTCGACACTGGTTGAATGAAGAAGCTCATTAGCCTTAGTCAAGTCTGCAATTTCCTCTCGGTATTTCTCCATTTGAGTAGTCATGGGAGATAAACGAGACCTTAAAGACTTACTTTCTTTGCGGAAGGCCTCAATTTTGGATTTTTTGATTTGGAGGTGCTCGGTGAAGGTATCCACATCAACCTCAAGTCCGGATAAGCGCATTGTCATATCAGACATAGAGTTAGAAGATCCATTCCATTTTTTCTACCAGTCATCCACATGATCCTCATGAAGTGTAGCTTACTGCCTGAAGGATTCCTTTTCTTCCTTCAAATGCAAGAGTTTGCCTTCCAGCTCGTTAACCTTGGTGAGTTTGGCTTCCGCCATTGACATACTATTTACAACATTATTTCTCTCGTCCACCGGAGTTGCCTTATCTTTTATTATCCTTTGAAGCCGATCATAACAGAGGAAGTTGGCCTGAACAACGAATTCAAGTTCAAAGAGTCAGGAAAAAGAAAAAAGAGTATCAAAAAAGTAGAAGTTGATACCTTAGTCGCGGTGTGCATGCCTTCATTGATGGCACACCCTGCTTACACTCTACGGGATTTCCTCCGGTCCTTCTCCGAGGCTATATAATAAATATAATTTGCCACTCCTACGGGTTTGGATAGCAGATTGAAATCAGAGGGAATCTGAAAAGCGACAGATCTGAATTCCCTGGGCTCAGTGGCCGGTGCAGGATACTCATTCACTAATTCTTCTCTTTATGGGGAAAGGATACGGTCTGGTGAGGGAGAAATCTCTTGCTGATACTCTAGCAGGGAAGGATGGATGGTCGGAACTATGGGGGGCCAAAATAATCTGGGGCCAATGATATGACTGGAGAAGAATCGGTGAGCTGGATCAATGAAGGCTGCTAAATAACTGCATTCGATCCAACCGGAGTAAATGATACATTAGTATGGGTGGTCCTGTGATTGGTAATTTCCATCTTAGCAAATAGTTGGGGAATTTCAATTCATCTTCTCTCTAATGGTTTTTCATCTTCCTTATGACCTTTACTATCCAGGTCCGCCACAGGATGAGAGCCAGTCGCCAGACCAGTCACGCCAAGAGTACTGGGAGAGGTGCGATCACCTCTGTCCGGAATCTTTCTTTTTGACAAGTTGGAGCTCAACCATGGGCTAGAAGAAGATTCATGACAAAGTCGTTTCCGTTCATGTGCCTACTGAATAATGGGAGCGGTCATGCCCAAGTCTTCTGGCACTTCAAGGAGCAGGCGATAGGAATGGATTTGGGTAAGCTTGAAAAATAAATTATAAGATAAGGCTTCCCGAAATAAATATTTTGAAGGGATGAGGATCTTACTATGGTTGCTGGGATCCAATTCTGATGCTCCAAAAGTTGCTTCCACATCCTGAATTTCGGGGGGGGAGACGTCAAGGATGTCCTAAACAGGACCCAATCGGTTAAGTTAGGTATTCTACAGGATCCCAACATGCGGTTGCAAGGAAAATAATATTTATTAAATGCATTAGTTAACGCGAGAAAAGACATTCTTAGAAAGATAAGATGGAAAATTAGAGGATACGGAAGAGCTTACGAGCAGGGTTCCGGTGCTCCGGGATTGGTTAGCTTCCCAAAGGAAGGAGGTCGGTGATAGAAATAATAACATATCTTTTTGTCCAACCTCGGTCATGATGATCATCGAGGCTAGTAAGGATCGCATTATTCCCCTTCATATGCAAGTTGGTAGTTCCACCGTGGAATATACATGAGGAGTAGAGACAGATCAAACAATCCAAAGAAAAATCCACACTGGCTAGCTAAGTAAAGAATCGGAGGCATGTAACTTCTCTCCAGATTTGAGGGCCCACCTAGGCCATACAATATTTATAGCTATGGAAAAAATCCAGTATGACTTCATCCACTTCATTTCCAATCTTTATCGAGAAAGGATTTAAATAAAAGAGTGTCCTTGTCGAAATAAGGTTGTTCTCTCATCTTCTATGGGAATCAAGACTTCGATATTAGTCCATTGACAGTCAGTCCTCACCAAGGGCAGTATGTTGGAGGTGATCCTAGTTGAGTATTTCACTGGCATGGGTATCCCGACTGCCGGGCAGACCCTTGGAAGTGGTTTTTTTTTATTGAAGTTCATGGTCAAATTGCCATGAATTGTGTAAAAAATATGAGGCGGGAGGATTTCGGCTAGGCTGAGCCTCCTTTTGAGGGGTAGGGTTTCCCATGGTATTGGAAGGGGTGTTTCCACTAGCAGAAAGGTTCGACATTTTTCGAGGATGAAGTTGCAGGTTATAGATGCAATGAGAAGTTTATTGCAGAGTGTTTGAGGAAATGATGAAATGGCCAATTCCATAGGTAAGGGTGGTATTTATAGGCATAAAACTCATCATTACTGTGGTAATCGACAGAAGGAATGTCAATCGACGGCTAATCAGTAGGATACCACATGCGTGTCAGACAAGGTGCAATGAACAGACACGCCTCATTGTGATTCCGCAGACTTTCATCAATCAAGTGAAGTCAAACAGTTGTCGTCGTTTTGACGTAGTGTCGTTTGGTATAATGAGTTAGATTGTCAGCATCCTTCGGTTTCCTGCCAAAATGGGGTGTTTTGATTGGTTTGAATTTTAAATCAACTTTCTGGATGCACAGGGAACGTGTTCGAAAGTGCGGGGACTATCTGTATAGGGTAAAATTCTTATTGTATATACTGATGAATTATGTCATGAAACGTGGCAGAAAGAGGTGAGTAGGATTCAAGTCAGCTTTCCGTACGACCAATAGTACTAGTTTCACACTGGAGGCATCAAGGAGTTACAAGTGTCGTAAAGAAGAAGGATCAGGAGTCCGGTTTGAATCCCAATGGGTGACCGTTACTTATATGACTTTACACCTTCCAAGAATGCATTAAAGGCATTTAAGAAGATAATAATTGTCCGATTATTACAGCATTTATATATTGATATTATTATATAGGGGCATAATTCGTGAAATGTGTACCCATGAGTCCAAGTATAAATAGGATCAATTAACTCATGTAAGGACATCATATTCAAGATATTACAATACTAGTTCACTATTCTCGCTTCTTGTCTCAATGTTATATTTTTTACTGTTGGAGACATCAAGCTGAGAAGCCATAACACAAAACTCTCTCTAGGCCTATGCTAATTATATTCTAACCCTGCTTTTATATTCATTATTTATTAGAATTATTTACTGATTAATCTGCTAATTTAGTCACTTGAGATCTGCGTGTCTTACTTGACCACGTCTACAAATTTAATTGTACTGATTTATGAATAAACAATATTAATTTAAGATCGATGTAGAAATCATAAAGTTCAAATTCTGAATAGGCTTTACGTGACACCATCCTTATTGGGAAAAAAATAGGGCATGACTAGGTGGGGTTGTGTTGCTGGGAATGAAACGCGTCTATACGTCTAGATATGAAAATGTTGAGCATACAAACAAAATAGGGGAAGCTTCGCATAGAGAAGTACCTTGAGGGAAAAAATTTGGGGACTATGAGGTATTTGATGTCGTGTTGTGTTCCATAAGATACTAGTTGCAGAGTGCAGTAGTGGTACTAACAATTTATTGTGTGAAAAGGGGGAGTGAATGATTAGGAAAGGAAATACTGACGTTGAGTTTGAGCAAGTAGGAGAAATACGTATATCGGTATATGGGTCACTTAACAATCATTCATCTGGAAAATTAGAGAAATTTGGGACGCTTGTCATTTACCAGTATCCGATATTAATATGTCATACATGTTTTCATATAAAATTTTATCATTAAATTGTAGATAATTAATATACATTTTACCTTAATTTATGACTTAATCATGATAAATTAGTGTGATTTGATATAAAAAGTTCTACTCTAGTGTAACTAACACCAATTAGCAATGTAAAAGTCTTCTTGTTTTCTTTGGCATTTCTTGCCTTTTGCGTGATCGTGTCACCGGTTCGAAATCTTCTTAACTATTTCTAGTTCATTTTCTTTAATAAGATTAATCGATCAGTTATGCCTCAGTTTTATTTTGTGAATAATGAAAAGAATCCGATAATTAATCCCCTTTAGTTTTTCTCTTTTACAAAAAAATAGAAGACTAATCCTCTTAATATAGGGACGTTATGAATTTATTGGGACATTAAAGAGAAATATGTGTCGAGCCTAGTAGTAGTACGACAATATTTATTATTATTGAAAGTACAGTTGTAGCATTAAGATGCAAAGGACGGCTTGTGGGCTACTCTTTTTAAAATCATTTGATAATTGATAATTTTCAAACTAAGTGATGGCCAACAAAACAATGCTTTTTAAATCCACAAAATTCGAAATGATCAAGATATCACTATAACAATCTGAGTATGTGCTAGTATTGTTTGCCACGCTAAATTTGAATTGTTACTCTCGTTTATAATTTGTTCATTGATCAATTACATATTTAAAGGGTTTCCACATGTCCAGACCTTTACTAATTTACGTAAATATGTTGTCATTTTAAACACTATTCATAACATGATTTTGGATATTTCCACGTGTTATTCAAATTATTACTATGATATACATATATAATTATTTTTCTCCAATAGAAGGAAAGAAAGTTGATTTAAAAAGTATATATATATATATATGAAAGAAATAATCTCATGATTATTTTAATTAATGAAAGAGTATATATACAATTTACAATTTTCATAATATGAAAAATCATATTCATATTCTACTCTCAAACCCATATTTTATTTGTACAAGAATTCTACAATTATGGTAAGTGTACAATGCTAATTATATACAAAAACCTATTACCAAAATTAGCTCCAAACCGTGATATACTTGGCATGTATATCACGGTCCATAATTCTTTGTGTTTCCATGATATACACGGTATACACAAGGCATTGTATACGCCGTGTATATCATGGTATACTTTCACACCCCCGCAGTAATAGCGGGCAGTCTTCGTACGCAGACACTGTCCCTAAAATCTTCAAATAGAACCGAGGGAAGACATTTAGTAAAGATGTCTGCAATTTGATACCTGGAAGGGACATGTAAGATGCGTACTTGTCCACGAGCTACCTTTTCGCGAACAAAAATGGATATCCATCTCAATATGTTTAATGCGCTGGCGTTGAACCGAATTCCCAGAAATATAAACGACACTAATATTATCACAATATACCAAGGTAGCTTTTTGAATGGGAAAGTGAAGCTCCAAGAGAAGATTACGTAACCAACATGATTCAGAGACTACATTGGCTACTCATCGATACCCGGCCTCTACACTGGAGCGTTATAAGGTAGTCTGTCGTTTGGCAGACCATGAGACCAAGTTATCACCAAGAAACATACAGTATCCAGATGTAGAGCGTCTGGTGTCCGGATAGCCACCACAATCAGCATTGGTATACGAGACAAGTATAGAGGCTAATGATGGAAATAAATGCAAATCATAGTCAAGTGTTCCCTGGATGTATCGGATAATGCGTTTGAGCATATTTATGTGCTCCACTCTAGGATCATGCATAAACACACACACACACATGTTGTACGGCATACGTAATATCCGGTCTCATGAAAGTAAGTTACTGAAGAGCTCCAGCAAGACTGCGATAGTGAGTGGGATCCTCATAAGGTGAGCCAGCCGCAGCACCCAGCTTGGGCTTGGTATCAATTGGAGTGGAAGTAGACTTACACGAGGACATACCAACTCACTCAATTATCTCAGCGGCATACCTCCATTGGGATAAGAACAACCCTCCTGCATGACGAGTGACATCAATCCCCATGTATATCATGGTCCATAATGCTTTGTGTTTCCGTAATAAACTCGGTATACATAAGACATATATATATATATATATATATATATATATATATATATATATATATATATATTACAGATAAGCTGGCGTAATATGGCTACACTTGGATGCCATTCAACTCCATCAATTTTCTTGCAAAAACACTTACTTTAATAACTCTCTAGAACAATATATCAGCGAAGTTTTACCAACGTCATATGTTAATTAATTGGTATGATTCCCTACTTATTCCTTTTTGAAATGACTCTACTATGAATCACTCGATCCCTACGTCAATCATGTTTGCCATGACTGTTTTGACTTATGCATCCCCTTTTTGTGTATTGGATGATCCACACTGTGCTCCTTATACTATGACTACTGAATAATATAGCAGTGTTGGAATAAATTCCTCTCTCTTCTTCCTCACAAAGTAACAAGGGTCAATCAAGGAACAATGGTGATTTCGATGTCAGTGAAGGAATAAGGAGTCAGCCGACAACAACCTTGTATCTTTGGTTTTGTCGGAGAACAGATCAAAGGAGGATGGGCCAATTACAAGTAAAGAGAATATTGGGCTGCTTGCAAATAATAAGTCATTTTGGCCTAAGCTACATCTCATGTGGAAATAGGTCCAACACGCAGAAAATAATTCTACAACCCAAGCAAGATATACAAATATATACACAGATATACACACAAATGTATAAATTGAGAATCCTATGTAAATATACTCTAGATTGTATAGGTGTGCATAAAACAAATCTGTTTTAGTATAGCAGTAGTTAGTTAGGAACTTTTTTTATTTACATTTACACTCTTAGTTCCTAGAATAGAATTTTATAAATACATGTACAAATGGTTCAATGAAGAAAAGAAAAATTTCTCAACTTCATCTTTAATTTGTTTCATGGTATTAGAGCCTTGACAATTTCATTTTCAGCATCAAAATCAATTTTCCTTCACTTTTTTATCTTGATCATCCAACATAAGTGATGAGACTAGAAACACACAGTCACACACACTGAAAATGTTGCTACAGTGGACTACAATAGCCCTTATCATCTTCATTCTTCAGACACGCCTGGGATGAGCCTTGACAATTTCATTTTTAATGGGAAAGCGTTCCCACATTGGAAGAGATCTGTCATGATTTTCTTCTCAGCAAAGAAGAAATTAGGGTTCATCAATGGAGTCTATAAAGCACCAGATCTGAGTTCTTCTGAGTTTGAGCAGTGAAATTGTTGCAATGATATGGTCAATGCTTGGTTATTAAACTCACTCTCTAAAGAGACTAGATACAATGTCATTTTTTCAAAAACAGCTAAGGAACACTGGGATAGTCTTGAGCATAGATTTGGAAAGTCCAATGGGGGAAAACGCTTTCACCTACAAAAGGAACTAAGTATGTTAGTTAAAGAATCCACTGATATATCAGGTTATTTAACAAAAATCAAAAGGATCTGGGATGAATTGAATTCTTTAAACTCAGATTAATATGCAATTGCAATTGTACATGTGATGGGAAGAGAAAGTTGTCAAAATCACTACAGGATCAAAGATTGATACAATTTTTGATGGGGTTAAATGATGTCTATGCTCAGGAAAGAGGAAATGTTTTAATGATGAATCATATGCCTATTCCCTTCTTTTGCAAGATGAGAATCAAAGAGAGATCTATGCAAATGCACAGATCCTCACTGATTCAGCATCATTCATGGTTACAAACAAAGGGGAAAATGTCCAAAGGGATGTAAGCCAGGCTTATAGAAATGCATATCAAGCCCCAAAAGTAGGAGGGTATCCTTAGAAGCAATGTAATGGACCAAAGAAGTTTAAAGAAAAAAGAGCTAAGTACAACCCAAATGTGAGTTGTACATACTGTCAAAAAATAAGACATGTTAAGGATGACTGCTACATGTTACTTGATTTTTCTGAAGATTTTATTTTCACAAATCAGAGAGGATACCAAGATGATGAATTCAACAATACAAGAGGATATTAAGGTCAAATAAAAGCAAATGCAGCAACAGGAATTGATAAGAATCAAGGCACAAACATAAAAAAGAATGAAGTAAGTGCAGGAAGCCAACACTTCAACAGAGAACAGTGAACAGAAATTGCAAACATCTTCAAGAAATTGCAAATGGGGCTACCAATATCATCCAGTTAAGAAATCAATGTAAATGCAATTGCTAGTACAGTCCTTAAATATTCAGGAACTTGTTTTCAATTTATAACACTAAAATATGGATAATAGATTCAGGTGCATTAGAACACATGTGTTCTGATTCAACAATTTTTACCTCCTTGATTGCACTTTCTAAACCTATAAACATCACTTTGCCTAACTCTTTTAGTCTAAGTGTCACGCATACATGAAGTGTACCTATTCAGCCCAATCTTACTCTTAAGAATGTGCTTCTTATCCCTGATTTCAGTCATTAGGTTGTGTATTCAACTTCAGTGTTACATCTTTTTCACATTGTCTAAGTGTCTATTGCAAGACCTTTCTTTGAAGAGGGTAAAAGTTTTTGGTGAAGTTCAGGGTGGACTCTATCTCCTACAGCCTAGTATTTAATTTTCCAAAAGGAAGTCATTCCAGTCATGTAGAAAGTTTCTCTCATTGTCCAGTTTCTGCCTGAGTTATTTCCAATGTAAAGCTTTGGCATGTAAGACTTTGACATTTGCCTTTTTCAGTAACGAAGAAATATAGTTTCATTTCTTTTCATTCTACTTTTGAATATGTGTGTGACATATGCCCCAAATCAAGACAAACAAGCAATTTTTTCCCAATAAGCCAAATCAGATCCAAAATAATTTTTGAATTAATACATATAGACACTTGGAGTCCATATAAGCATGTTACTCATGATGGATATAAATATTTCCTCACTATAGTGGATGACTTTAGTAGAGGAACTTGGACTTTTCTCTTAACAACCAAGTGCAATGCCTTTCCTATTCTAAAATTGTTTCTCAAGATGGTGGAGAGGTAATTTTAAGTCAAAATCAAGAGTATTAGATCAGACAATTCTCTAGAATTAGGAAGAGGATCACAAGAAGTAGCTTATTTAGCTGATCAAGGTATACTACACCAAAGGAGTTGTACTGCTACTCCTCAACATAATAGAGTAGTTTATATGCAGGCCTAGGGGATGTTAGTAAAAATCCATCTCTCTTCTTCCTCACAAAGTAACAAGGGTCAATCAAGGAACAATGGTGATTTCGATGTCAATTAAGGAATAAGGAAGACAACAGACAACACCTTGTATATTTGGTTTTGTCGGAGAATAGATCAAAGGAGGATGGGCCGATTACAAGTAAAGAGCATATTGGGCTGCTTGCAAATTATAAGTCATTTGGGCCTCAGCAACATCTCATGTGGAAAGGGGCCCAACATGCATAGAACAATTCTACAGCCCAAGCAAGATAAATAGATATATACACAATTGTACAAATTGAGGATCCTTTATAAATATACTCTAGATTGTATAGGTGTGCACAAAATAAAATATGTTTTAGTATAGAAGTAGTTGGTTAGAAACTTATTTTATTTACATTTACACTCTTAGTCACTAGAATAGAATTGTATAAATACATGTATAAATTGTTCAATGAAAAGAAAAATTTCTCAATTCCATCTTTAATTTCTTTCAAGTAGTAAGTTTCTTTCAAACCAAAAGAAAAAATTAGTAATAAACAAGATGCACTAAGTAATATGGTACTAAAATAAGGATAGTGTTTTTAAGGTAAAAGATCAATTCGAGGCGTACTGTGGATATTATTCGGTGCATATAAAAATACATCATCCTACTCTCGCGATACAATATTTCACGCAGAAATCTCTAAATATAACCTCCAATAGAAGATATAATTTTTTTGAAGGAATTTAAAATGAAAGACTATTTTTTCTCGAGGTATAGAAAGAATGAAGAACCTTAGAATATCATTTCATCTCGGGCTATAATCGAGGGTCGAGGACGAGAAACAATGGTGTACGCAAAGTTCTAGCAGGTAATATCACATTAATAAAAACAAACAAATAAAATACTTTGATATCATATTAAAATGTATACAATATAACTAAAACACAACTCAGGTATATTAATTACTACAATTCTTCTCGATGAGTTTTTACCTTTTTAAAATGTATTCAGAATAACCTCATTAGAAATAATACTAAACATTTTCTTCTATATAAGGCACCAGAGGTAGACCTACCCCTAGAGTAGGGGGTCACGTGCCCCCATAACCTCTGAAAAAAATATATGTATATATGTGTATATGTCTTTAATATAGTATATATTTTGATTGACACCCTCATTCACAAAGGATGGGAAGGGTTGATACATGGTGCACAAATAATCTTTCAGTGCGCAAATTTGGGTTTGATTCCCACTTCAGCATCCACACAAAAAAATTCTCGACACTCTTGTAGCCACATACTAGTAGTGTCCCAATTACTCTCAAATACTGGGTCCGCCTCTATAAGGCACCAAGCAATTACTAAAAAAATCCATCATTCATTTGATTATGTCATTCAATCTTGATTAATTTCATTAGTGAGAAAGAAGATGAAAAGAAAAGAAAAATCACAAAAATGAAACAATTATCATCACAAGAGTCTACAAGAGTGATTATAGACTGATTGGTTCAATTGGTTTTTAACTTCTAAGAGGTAACAATTCGAACATGTATACTTTTGTAGATGAAGCGCAAAAAGTTAAAACTATTGAGAATTGGTCAGTAAATTTTACTTATATGTAAATGATCAGCGAAAATAAATATTGGACACTTAAATTAAGCACCCACCCAACATTAATATCCGCCCTCTGGAATAATATTCTCGGTGTATATTATCCGTAAAAGTAGAACACTAATATATGGTTAATCAACAAGGATGAAAAATACAATAATGACACCAAGATTTTTACGTGGAAATCCTTCTGAATAAGAAAAAAATCACGGGTTGAGTGGAGCAAATGATATCACTATAATATGAAATTTTACACTTGTAGGTCTGAGTAAAATACTCCAAAAACTACTACACGTTCAAAAGAAATAACCCTCATTTGATTTTTCCACCTCACGTTCACACAGTTTATTTTTCCTCACACACTATTTCCTGTCTCTCTCTTTCTTTTATCTCTTTATTTTGGTGTGTCTAAATTGAGTTGAAAAGCTCCATTTTATAGGAAATCAAGTGTTGCTATTGATGCCATTAGTGACATCATCACCAAATAAAAAAAGAAGTCAAAAATAACATCTTTAAAAATCTTGCCAAAAGGAATAAAACATCTTCCTTAAAAAATAAGAAGAACCCTACAAATCGACCCCTCCAGTCCCATACACCTAAAGGAGGTATCTTCACATTTTCATATCAAGTCCATTCCAGCGATCTTCACACAAAGCTCAAGTTTCTCTCTAGGAACCACCTTGGTCATCATATTAGCGGCATTCTTATCCGTATGAATCTTCTTTAGCTCCATCCATTTTTCTTCTATAACATTACGTAGCCAGTGATATCTCACATCAATATATTTCATCCGAGAATGATTAGTGGAATTCTTGCTAAAGTAAATAGCACTTTGACTATCACAGAATACCATAGACTGATTCTGCTTTAAACTGAGTTCCTAAATGAACCTCTTCATCCATAACATATCCTTCCCTACTTCCGTAGCTGCGATATATTTTGCTTCTGTCATAGACAAAGATACACACGTATGTAGTTTGGATTGCCAAGAAATAACTTCCCCCACAAAAGAAAATAGGTATCCTGAAGTAGATTTTTTGTCGTCAAGATCTCCTGCCATGTATGCATCCACATAACTTTTCAGAATCGATTCTGATCCCCCGAAGCATAAGCCAAGTTTACAGATTTATTGCAAGTATATGAAGATCCACTTCATGACTTCCCAGTGGTCCTTTCCAAGGTTCGAAAGAAACCTTCTAACCACTCCAACAGCGTGCGTGATTTCTAGCCGAGTACACACCATCGCATACATCAAACTCCCAACTGCTGAGGAGAACGGAATAACCTACATGTCTATTTTTTCCTTTTCTATTGTTGGACACATCTTTTTACTTAGCTTAAAATGATTCGCCAGAGGAGTACAGACTGATTTCACGTGCTCCATGTTTAAACGCGTTAGCACCTTGTTAATGCAATTTTCTTGCGACAACCATAACTTCTTCATTTTTCTGTCACGAGAAGTCTGCATGCCGAGAATCTGTTGGGCTACACGTAAGTCCTTCATGTCAAATAACTTAGCCAACTCATTATTCAAGTCACCAATGAGCTTGGCGTCTTGTCCATCAATCAACATATCATCCACATATAACGATAAAATGATAAAGTTACCATTCAGGAATTTTCCAACGTAGACACATTAATCTGCTTCTGTTCTGCCATAGTCATGATCCACCATGAAGGAATCAAACTTCTTGTACTATTGGCATGGAGCTTGCTTCAGGCTATACAAATTATTCTTCAATCATCATACCTTATTCTCCTCCCCTTTAACTTCAAAGCCTTATGGTTAGAACATGTAAATTTCCTCCTCCAAGTTACCATGGAGATATGATGTCTTCACGTCCATTTATTCAAGCTCTAGGTCTAAGCTGGTTATTAGACCCAGTATGACTCGAATAGAGCTCATCTTCACCACATGAGAAAAAATCTTGTCATAGTCGATTCTTTTCTTCTGTGCAAAGCCTTTAAGAACAGTCGAGTTTTGTGTTTCACTACTTTGTCCCCGCTCTTCTTCCGCTTGAACACCCACTTATTCTGCAAGGCTTTCTTTCCCTTAGGAAGATTACCAATTGATAGGTGTTGTTCTTCTATAAAGAGCTCATCTTTTCCTCCATCACTTTCATCCAATTGTCTTAGTCGGTGTGAGACAATACTTCCTGAAAGCTTTATGGCTCACCCTCACTAGTAATAAATATATACTCTAAACTAGGATATCTAGTTGATATCTGGCGCTTCCTAGTACACCTTCTAGTCTCGGGCTCCACTATCTCCCACAGGGGTCGATTGCTTCCCCTACTTAGCACCGTCTACATCTTCTTCTCCATCAATCATTTCTGGTTATTCTTGCATATCTTCCCCATACGTGTTATCGTCTGATGGGGTAGATATTGGTGTAAGATTGACTACACCTTCGATCTCACGGACTTGACTTTTACTCTCCGAGAAAGTCCTATTTTCACAAAAGATAATATCTCTACTTCTGATCATCTTTCTGTTGACTGGATCCTATAACATGTAATCAAATTCTTTATCACCATACCCGATAAGAATACATGGAATCGCCTTGCTGTCCAGCTTCCACCGTTGTTCCTTGGGTACGTTCACAAATGCTTTACAACCAAAAACTCTAATGTACGAGTATGACACGTCTCTACCAGTTCACACCTTCTCCAGTATGTCAAATCCCAAGAGAGCGGATAGTGATCGATTGATGAAGTAACAGGTAGTACGAACAACTTTACCCTAGAATGGCTTAGATAGCTTTGCCATTCTCAGCATACATATGACGCATTCCATAATGATACAGTTCATCCGTTCAGCTATAACATTGTGTTGTGGCATTCCAGGTACCGTCTTTTCATGCCAAATCACAAGTTTGGCATAGTAGGATTTGAAGAGATGAGATGTGTATTCTCTGACATTGTCGGTGCGGAGATACTTCTGTTTCTTTCACATCTGCTTTTCCACCATAACATGAAATTGCTCGAAATATTTGAAAACTTGATCTTTGGTTTTCAACATGTACACCCATAACTTTGGTGAAACATCATCGATAAAGGTAAATAAATATTTTCTACCCCCTAGGGACTCCACCTCGAGTGGACCGCACATATCCGAATAAAATAAATCTAATTTACTTGCCTTTCTCGTACTTTTCTTCGAAAAAGTACCTCTTTGTTGCTTTACAAACAAACAATGATCACAAGGGTCTATTAGAGTACCTTTGGCCGAAGGACTAAGGGAATTCCTTGACAACGGTTGCAATCCTTTCTCACTGATATGAGCCACCCTCCTATGCCATAAGTTCGGTGAAGTATCCTCCTCAAATGCAATCGCAGAGCCACCACACAGACCTTCACACGTGTCTTGTATAGAGTACAACACATATTTTCTTGAGCAATAACTAATGAACCCTTGCTCAACTTCAATTTTTCGTTCTGAAAAATTGAATATAACCCTTTGTATCTAAGGCATGCATGGATATCAAATTTAATCGTAAATCGGAAATATGTCATATCTCCTTCAATATTAGTGTGCACCCAAGATCCATCTTTAAGAACACATCACCAATTCCACCGATTGCCGCTCGAGTGGAATTGCCCATCCTTACGCTGCCAAAGTTACCAACCTTGTAGGTCGTGAAGAGTTCCTTCTGAGGAAAACAATGATAGGAGGCTGCTGAATATATCACCCATTTAGCATCTAAGTCACCAACATTGTTGCATTTATCTGTTGTTAGTGCCATGTCTTCAACCATCGTCACTGCAACCTTAGTATTTTGATCTGCGGTGTTTTGGTCATTCCGTTCTTGCCTCAAGATCTTATAGAACCTTTTTATGTGGCCAGGCTTTCCATAATGGTAACACTTCCTTTCGTCTCATGATTTTGATCGCCCTCTTTATTTTCCACGATCACTTGATCCTTGAGTTCTGCTCCGACCTTAGTTCTTGGTGAGAAATGCTTGTCCATCATAATGGTCAAGCTATTTTCTCCTCGTCTGTTTGTTTTGAATGCAATCCATCACGATTGCTAAGGATAACGTTCCTTCCGAGATAGAATTGCTCAAGAATACTACAAGAGTCTCCCATCTATCCGGTAATGAGCCTAATAGCATTAGTGCGTGCACCTCATCACGAAGATTTATCTTCATTATTGCGAGCCTATTCCCGATGTCTTGCACCTCGTAAAATGTTCAAAAATGGGATGCCCTTATTTGTACTTCAAACTCATAATCTTTCTGAATAAGAAAGCTTTATTCTGTGCTAATTTCCTCTCATATAAATTTTCCATCTTAGTCTAAAGTTTGTAGGTGTCGGTCTCTTTGGCTATGTGTCACATCCCAAACTGGGGTGTGGCCAACACCCGACATCCGAACAGCACGAGCTTACCACCTATATATAGTAACCTGAGCATGCAACGACATGGGTCAGCAAGGCATCTGAATGACCACCATAAGTGAATCTGAACATGACAATCTGATACAATGGCAGCAAGACCAATATGCATATACATCAAGGCCACAAGAACACAACTATACATACAAACCTAGTCTACAAGTCTCTAAGGAAAACATAATTGTAATATAGCCGGGACAGGGCCCTGAGTATATATCTGGCCTTATGCTCCACTCTGGGTTCAAATCTTGGTTCCTTATTCAACCGTCACAACTACCTATGAGTTGTTCCCATACATAGACCGCTATATTCGAAATCAATTCCTCATTTATTGTCGGTAGAGATTTGTTAGCGATATGCATTTAGCAAACTCGTAATCGTGTATCCCTATAGGATTTTGGGCATCTCTAACCTCCCACCACTATTCTTCTTACCATCATATCCCCTTTCGTTCATTTTGAGTATAGTCTTTAATTGTTTGCCTTTATTTCCAGGATTCATAGCCCCTCAGCTTGATTGCTTATCCTAGCCTCTCATGATGTTACTTTCTACTTGAAAATACTTCCAGAGAGTTGTTGCCACATACTTGTGAGATTGACGTCTTGTCCGACCTCTTGACTCAACTTCTTCAAGGTTTTGCATACACCTCCTCTCGATGTAACTCGACTTATCCTTTTATTCATAAATTCTGAATAGCTCCTCTTGAGCCTACATATGACTTTGTCTCTGATTACTCTCCATGCTTTAGTTTTTGAATCCCATACGTTTAGCATTTCCTTACCATTCCCTATCTACTCTAGAAAAGAAATAGCTAAAAACAAGAAAAGCAAAATCCCTATTCTATAAGTAAACGAATAAAGAAAATTGGAATCCTACTAGAACTAGGATAAAGATTCTACTAATGATAGAAAATTAAATTTCTATTATAATATTATCAAGAAACAAGAAACCTATTTAGAAAATGATTCAAGAAACAAGAATTCTCATTCTTGGAAGAAATTAATTTTAAAACATGATGTTCTTGGATTTTTTTTCTCTTGAATTTCAATCTTGTATTTTTTGGTTTTTTTTGGATTTCTTGGTCTTCTTGATCTTTCATCGCTATGTCATGGGCTTAGAAAGTTTTTTTCTTAGCTTTCCCATCCGCTCTTTAAGTGTAAACAACCTTGTTCTAATATTCATCCTAAGCATGCACATTGCAATGCATCGACTTACCTCAACCTCTATTATTTAGGAATTCTTTATATATCTGGCCTTATGCTCCACTATGGGTACAAATCTTGGTTCCTTATTCAACTGTCACAGCTACCTATAAGTTGTTCCCATACATAGACCGCTATATTCGAAATCAATTCCTCATTTATTGTCGGTAGAGATTTGTTAGCGATATGCATTTAGCAATCTCGTAACCATGTATTCCTATAGAATTTTGGGCATCTCTAACCTCCGCCCGCTATTCTTCTTCCCATCGTATCCCCTTTCGTTCATTTTGAGTATAGTCTTTAATTGTTTTCCTTTACTTCCATGATTCATAGCCCCTCAGCATGATTGCTTATCCTAGACTCTCATGATGTTACTTTCTACTTGAAAATACATCCAGAGAGTTGTTGCCACATACTTGTGAGATTGACGTCTTGTCCAGCCTCTTGACTCAGCTTCTTCTAGTTTTTGCATACACCTCCTCTCGATGTAACTCGACTTATCCTTTTATTCATAAATTCTGAATTGCTCCTCTTGAGCCTACATATGACTGTTGACACCCAATTTTGTCCCATCTTTTATGATTTTATTCGTAATTTTTAATATTTTGACACTTTTAAAATAATTTTAAAATATAGGCATATATGTGTATATCCTCTTATTATTATTATTATTCGCATTTTTTATATCATTTGCATTTTTATCATAATCATAAGTTTTATCTGAAAACTCTATGTTATTTTATTTTCGCAAAATTGCATCGCGTTTCCATTTTTTATTAAGCATTAAACATTTCGCAAATATTATATTTTTTATTACTATCGTTACGTTATTTTAAATAATTCACATCTTTTACAAAAAATATATATATATTTATTTAATATTAAACCCCTTTTATATTTTTAAACCCATAACCCATTTTTATTTTCCCAACCCAATACAAATTCTACCCAAACAAAATTCACAAGCCCAAACCCATTCCCCTTATTCCCTTCCCCTTTATTTCCCCCCAATTCCCAAAGCCCAACCGGACCGGCCCAACGCCCTTTCTTATTCTCCAATTAAATTCCCACCAGCCCAATACCCACTAACCCATTCAGCTCTCTCATTTTAACCCAACCAAAACCACAACCCAATTCCCACAACCCAAAACCGCGAGCCCAACTCCTTCAATCCGCAGTCCACTCGACCAACCCGTCGCCCCAGGCCCAACCGGCCGACCCGTCGGCCCAAACCCATTTCCTTTATACCCAAAATCAAACACCCCTAACCTAAAACAAAAATAAATTCAAACCCTTCTCATCGCCGCACACCCCACGCCCCCCACCCCACTCGCCGGTCACCTCGCCCCTGCCACCACCAACTCCCTGCCACCAAAACCTGACACCACCACACCCCTCCCATCACTTCACCATACCCATACCCCTAAAATCCGCTTCCAAAATTTAGAATTTTTTGCCTTTAATTCAAATTTCAAACTCGTTCTTGGGGGGGGGGGGGAATCCACCTATAAATACCCCATGTTGTTCTTCATTTTAAGGAGGGATTTTTCGGGGAGAGAAAATAGATTTTTCAAAGGATTTTTCGGAAGACTATTCCATATATACATAAAATATTTGTTGCGTTCTTGATTTTAAAGCATTTGCCTTCTTTGTTGTTCAAGATACAAGTCCGAAATAGGTCCAAGATTCGAAAGAAAGGAGGTGAGTTTCGTTCTTGAACTTGGGTTTTAAATACTTCTGTTCGGTTTTTGAAAAAACCGAGTCCGAAAATCTGTTTGCATTTTTTGTTATTTTTCACTGATTTCGGGTCGACCCGGTTTGGGTATTATTTTCAGAATTCTTGCATTTTCATATTCCCTGTATGTTGGTTATCTGAATTTGGTGAATATTTGATTTCGGGTTGAGTTTCAGATTCGGGTCGGGTCACTGACCCGGGTCGGGTCGACCTGGTTTGGGTATTATTTTCAGAATTTTTGCATTTTCATATTCCTGTATGTTGGTTATCTGAATTTGGTGAATATTTGATTTCGGGTTGAATTTCCGATTCGGGTCGGGTCGACCCGGTTTGAGTAATATTTTCAGAATTCTTGCATTTCATATTTTTTGTATATTGGTTATCTGAAATTGATGGAATTATTTGATGTCGGGTTGAATCTCCAATTCGGGTCGGTCATCGACCCAGCCTGGGTCGACCTTGGCTTGATTTTCCAAATTTTCTTGCATTGTTGCTGTTGTTGTTATTGGTTATCTGAAATTGATGGAATTATTCGATGTCGGGTTGAATCTCCAATTCGGGTCGGGTCGCCCCGGTTTGGATTTTTCACATCTCTTGCATTTTCATGTCTTGTATATTGGTCATCTGAAAAAATAAAAAATATAAAAAATCTGATTCGGGTCGGGTCACTTACCCGGGTCGGGTTGACCCGGTTTTGGCATATTTCCAGATTATGGCATTGTTTTTCATATCTGTTGCTGGTTATCTAAAAAATCTGAATTTCTGATTTCATTCGGGTCACTGTTCATGATCCGGGTCGGATTTTTCCATAATTACTTCTTAATCCTGTTTCGGTTCCAACATTTCAGAATTTGGGTCGGATACTTTAATTGCTCACTGCTCGTTTCTTTTACTCTTTTATTGTTTTATTAATATTGCATTAAGGCCGATGAAATTAACTTCGAAGCCGCGCTTTTCTTTCGTTTCGTTTCTCTGTTTTTTTAGCACTGTTTTAAGTATCCGTGCAACGAATATCTTACTGTTTTATTAGTTTACTGTTTTAAATATCCTTGCAACGGATATCACTGTTTTACTGTTTTACCATTTTGAATAAATACCGCATCTTTTCGGGTACTGCTTTCTATTTCAGTTCATTGCTCGGTTCCAAATTACTGTTCTACTGTTTTACTGTTTTAAACTAAACACCGCGTCTTTTTTGAAAATTGTTTTTCTGCCTCTGTTTTACCATCTGCTGCTGTTGTTTACTGTTTCATTTAAATTTTACTGATTTGAACACGATACTACACTGGCCGATGAAAAATATCCGTCGATTTTGAGGCCTCCACAGTTGTAAAGACGGAAAGAATATAATTTCTGGGCAATGATGAGGCTTAAACCTTTTTTCAAGATCAACATGTTTAGTAGGCGAGGTGACTAAAATAACCAACAAGTTATATATTCGCAGCCACGACGTGATTATAGTGATCTTTTCTATTTCACCCGAGAGACCAACACGTTTAGTAGGCGAGGCAATCAAAATAAACCACATTAGTCATATGTTTGCAGCCACGACGTGATTGGAATGTTCATTTCAAAATTTAAGTCTGAGCCCTCCGTGATCAAAACATTCACTGTTTTGAATACGGATATGAAGTTATTTGTATTTAACTGTTTCTAACTGTTTGTTCTTGATAACTATGTGATTAAAGTAAATAAAGGCAGATTATTCCTCGGTGTTTATTTATTTTATTTCTTTCTTTAATTCAACTTTTATCCCGCTTTGTATTGTAATATTATTTATCGCACTTATGTAATTATTGAAATGCTTAGAATAGGCAAACTTAGGATTAATTCATAGGTTAGTTTAAGATTTGAAACCCGTCGCTAGCTTATTTATTTGTAGGCTCGGTTAAATTCAAACTTAGAAACCCTTCGCTAGTTATTTATTTTAGGCTCGTCACGCGTATTCAAGATTTTCAAAACAACTTTTGTCATCTTTTATTTGCTTTATTAATCATACCGAATAAGTTTATCTTTTTATTATTATTTTTGCAACTCGATGATTTCCGAAAGATTCGCTTCTTTGGCGTTATAAATAATTTTGTTTCTACTCTCAATTGACAAATGCATATTTTTTTCAACTCTACATGTATTTCTCTTTAAATACCATACAAATGCATATTTTTTCTCTACATGTATCTTTCTTTTAAAAAATGCATCATTTACTAATTATTTGCAAACATCTTTAACTTCATACATCAAACATGCATTTTTCTAGCAATAATTAACCTGAGTTTGACCGGATAACCGCAAGTTAGCGGATCTTAAAGGATGCCTAACCCCTTCCCTTTAGGATAATAAAGAACCCTTACCTAGAATCTCGCTAGTTTCGCAGACCTTAAAATTGGAGTTTATATTGCAGCATTTAGTTTAATATTTAGGTGTCCTAATTCACCGTAAAAATAATTAGGTGGCGACTCCTCAACCCTTTTACCCAGGAATCACCGGATACGTCTGTGCTCCGCTTTGACCAGAGCAGGTCGAAATTCGGGCGCGACAATGACTTTGTCTCTGATTACTCTCCATGCTTTAGTTTTTGAATCCCATACGTTTAGCATTTCCTTACCGTTCCCTATCTACTCTAGAAAGGAAATAGCTAAAATCAAGAAAAGTGAAATCCCTATTCTATAAGGAAACGAATAAAGAAAATTGGAATCCTACTAGAACTAGGATAAAGATTCTACTAATGATAGAAAATTAAATTCCTATTATAATATTATCAAGAAACAAGAAACCTATTTAGAAAATGATTCAAGAAACAAGAATTCTCATTCTTGGAAGAAATTAATTTGAAAACTTGATGTTCTTGGATTTTTTTTCTCTTGAATTTCAATCTTGTATTTCTTTGTTTTTTTTTGGATTTCTTGGTCTTCTTGATCTTTCATCACTAAGTCTTGGGCTTATATTTTTTTTTCTTAGCTTTTCCATCCGCTCTTTAAGTGTAAACAACCTTGTTCTCATATTCATCCTAAGCATGCACATTGTAATGCATCAACTTACCTCAACCTCTATTATTTAGGAATTCTTTATATATCTGGCCTTATGCTCCACTATGGGTTCAAATCTTGGTTGCTTATTCAACTGTCACAACTACCTATAAGTTGTTCCCATACATAGACCGCTATATTCGGAATAAATTCCTCTTTTATTCTCAATAGATATCTGTTAGAGATATGCATTTAGCAATCTCGTAATCGTGTATTCCTATAGAATTTTGGGCATCTCTAACCTCCGCCCGCTATTCTTCTTCCCATCGTATCCCCTTTCGTTCATTTTGAGTATAGTCTTTAATTGTTTGCATTTACTTCTATGATTCATAGCCCCTCAGCTTGATTGCTTATCCTAGACTCTCATGATGTTACTTTCTACTTGAAAATACATCCAGAGAGTTGTTGCCACATACTTGTGAGATTGACGTCTTGTCCAGCCTCTTGACTCAGCTTCTTCTAGGTTTTGCATACACCTCCTCTCAATGTAACTCGACTTACCCTTTTATTCATAAATTCTGAATAGCTCCACTTGAGCATTACTCTCCATGTTTTAGTTTTTTAATCTCATATGTTTAGCGGTCCTTACCGTTCCCTATCTACTCTAGAAAGGAAATAGCTAAAATCAAGAAAAGTGAAATCCCTATTCTATAAGGAAACGAATAAAGAAAATTGGAATCCTACTAGAACTAGAATAAAGAAAATTGGAATCCTACTAGAACTAGAATAAAGATCCTACTAATGATGGAAAATTAAATTCCTATTATAATATAATCAAGAAACAAGAAACCTATTTAGAAAATGATTCAAGAAACAAGAATTCTTATTCTTGGAAGAAATTAATTTTAAAACTTGAGGTTCTTGGATTTTCTTTCTCTTGAATTTCAATCTTGTATTTCTTGTTTTTTTTTTGGATTCCTTGGTCTTCTTGATTTTTCATCACTAAGTCATGAGCTTAGAAAAAAAAATTCTTAGCTTTCTCATCTTCTCTTTTAAGTGTAAACAATCTCGTTCTCATATTCATCCTAAGCATGCACATTGCAATGCATCGACTTACCTCAACCTTTATTATTCAGGAGTTCTTTATATATCTGGCATTATGCTCCACTCTGGGTTCAAATCTTGGTTCCTTATTCAATTGTCACAACTACCTATAAGTTGTTCCCATACATAGACTGCTATATTCGATATAAATTCATCTTTTATTTTCAGTAGAGATCTGTTAGCGATATGCATATAGAAATCTCATAATCGTGCATCCCTATAGGATTTTTGGCATCTCTAACCTCCCACCGCTATTCTTCTTACCATCATATCCCATTTCGTTCATTTTGAATATAGTCTTTAACTATTTGCCTTTACTTCCAGGATTCATATCCCCTCAACTTGATTGCTTATCCTAGTCTCTCATGATGTTACTTTCTACTTGAAAATACTTCCAGAGAGTTTATGCCACATACTTGTGAGATTGACGTCTTGTCCGTCCTCTTGACTCGACTTCTTTGAGGTTTTGCATACACCTCCTCTCAATGTAACTCTACTTATCCTTTTATTCGTAAATTCTGAATAATTTCTCTTGAGCCTACATATGACTTTGTCTTTGATTACTCTCCATGCTTTAGTTTTTGAATCTCATACGTTTAGCGGTCCTTACCGTTTATTTAACTCTTCTAAATGGGGGGCTACCACCATCCATTATTAATATCAATACGTACATATTATTTTACGTACATTGCATATCCACAAAATCTAGGTAACACAACCTTGATTGTCGTAAAAATTTTTGTTATAACATTTACATCTGATAACTAAATTCTCATATGAGTCTATGTTGGTTCTTTCCGGCACCATCTCCCATGGGTCACTCTTCACGCATCAGGGATTTCCCTCATATGATATCACGTCGTTAAATCAACATTCCTCATAATATGCGATCTTTTAATAACTTACAACTTTGCTTAAAGTAATATCCTTAAAATAGTTCTACTAAATCGTCCGCATGGGTAGGATATCACGTGTTCATAACTGACACACTTAGTCCCAGTAAACAAGACATTAACGGTAGGGGCTCATTCCTTGCTAACCTTTAAGGATTGCCCTTCATTGCAGTTAATTCTTTTACTGCCTACTCTCTTACTTTGCAACTCCACGATACCTCTTATTATACCATGTGTAGAGTCTTCGACTTATTTCGTCTTAACTGAAGGATCGATTCAACATTAGTGTTCTCTGATTTAACGGCTAAATCATCTTGTTAGCACATCCCATCGACCTCTGGCTATTCAAGTCTCATAGTAGATATCTGGTCTTAGAACACCTTCCTCTTTACACCCCAACTATTATTGCTTTTATTGCTTTTTGTCCTAATTGTCTATGGCTTGTCGCCTTACCATACCTTATCTTACAACTCTTAAACGTTTCTTACACCTACTTCAATGTTTTATTTATCTTTGTATCATTTTCTTGCAATCAATCTCACCTCGTACCCTCATCTATACACTCATAACATAACCTTCTCTTATGTTTAACTTTCCCTTATCTTTTACTCCTGACGGGAGTTTCACTGAGGGAAACATTCACCTTTCACACAAATGGCTCCATACTTGGCCCTTAGATCTTCAGAATCTTCAAAGGTCATGCCCAACTAACAACTTCCAGGTACATCCGATACACATTCTCAAAAGGGGTATCATTGCCTGGTTGTACTATTCTTCAGTATTATCCATGTTGAGGATCGTTTTAAATCCCTATTATTTCCCAAGGTCTAACTTTTTTCTAAAACCACGTCTATTGATGTAAATGAATCGAGAGCTGAAGTAGGTACTTCTCATTATAGTCCTATCATTAACAAAGGCGTGAATAACAAGGCTTACCTTATTTTGTCTGAATATCAGCTTCTATACAATCCCTTGCATTCGGGTATCTGTACCCCTTTTTACTTTACTTCCATTGCATTTTAATACCAGCATTTCACCTTGCTAGGTTCCCATTTCTTCCTCCATATATAAGTGAAACAGATGCTCCCATTATTTAATCTTAAGTGTAATATTTGCACCATGGTATGTCTACGATCTGGTAAGGAGAGGGAATCATTTTTTTACTTGCCACGAATATGAACATGCCAAGTCTTTATAGTGACCGACATTGTTAGAATTGGATAAAGTATGAGTTAGACTTGAATTCTCACAACTCAGCTCTACCGCACGATCTATGAGGTGATAGAATAAAAACTACCTCTAAATACCCGACAGCCTCTCGCTTATAAGTGTGGTGCACAACACACTCATAAACAAGATTCTGCTAGACACGGCTTGTAGACTCCCTAGGACTGACCTGCTCTGAACTAAGTTTGTCACACCCCAAACTGAGGGTGTGGCCTGCACCAGACTCCTGAACGACCCAAGCATACCACCTATATATCGTGACCTGAGCATACAATGACCTGGGGCGGCGGGGCCTCCAAATGACCACCACAAGTGAATCTGAACATGACAATCTGATACAATGGCAAGAAGACCAATATGCATATACAACAAGGACGACAACGCCACAACAACACAACTATAAATACAAACCCAGTCAAAAATCCTCTAAGGAAAAAATAACTGTAATATGGCTGGGACAGTGCCCTGACCTACCCACAACATGTATTTGTACCAAAACTCAGCTCATGACTCTAGCTCGATAGATTCGGATGAAGTGAAGCTTACCACTCGATCAACAGAACATAACAAGCTCCTACTGGGAGGTCTATATGTACCTCTACCTGAATTTGTAGCATGAAATGCAACACCCCCAGCAAAATGGACGTTGGTACCAATGAAATGTACTGGTATATAAAGCATAAGTTGTAAAGTAGAGCGTAAAAGGCAAACTGATACTCTGATAATCGTGTGCCACTTAGGGAGAACAATGGAACTCTGAAACTGTACTGAAACTTCTATATATAAGTTTTATTATATAATCTGTCCTTGACATGTATCCCGAGGTGTGTAATATGGTACTACCCTCAGGTAATGCTCTGAGGTGTATGTATGGATGCACATATAAGTGTCTGCCCACCAACTAATTGAAACGGTGGTGTGAATAGTGTGTATATATATATATATATATATATATATATATATATATATAACTGCCCACCAATATTAGTTCGGTGGTGTGAATGATATATTGTAGTAGTAATAGCACTTGTGGCCTGTTTGAGACTCATAAACTCTTTGAATTTACTTTGAAATGACTCTTGGTCGACTCGACGACTAACTCTTTAGAACCCTCCTTTTTAGGTCTATGGAGTTCAGAGACAATCAAGATACACAGAGTGCAATAACGAAACAAAAAGTACGTTCAACGAGGGACAATAATATGTGAATATGACTTATCTTTTGAAGTTAACAACAACGTTTATCTTTTAGCTTTTATTCGGTCCTTTCATTTGCCTTAAGATGATAATTTGTCAATATACAAGACTGTGACTTGAGAAGCTCCATAAAAAATGAGTATGGTCTCAACCAGGAAACCAACAGAACTACAACAAAGGGACAAAATGTCAATATGGGAAGGTAATCCCGATAAGAATTATGTAGATATGGTTTTAATGTACTTTGAACAACGATTCATGCTTAGAAAAGAAGAGTTTAGCCTTACATACATGTGTCGCTTTTCTAATAACGCCTTGCAAACTCCCAAAAGATTTACGGACGATTATCTACACTATATAGATGATTCTAGTCAAGACGAAATTTATCGATTAAGAATTGATTCTTTACGATGTTTCGTCGAGCACCTAGGGCGTACTTCTCATGATTTCCTTTCATGGAAACTTGGTTACTATCAAATCCCCTTCTTCAAAAATAACAACAGCCACAACAACAACAAGATCACAACTACATACTCCATAATTTTTACTACCACAACTTACAACTCCTACAATAGACACCTCCAAATCCAACTAAGAGCAACCCAAAGATTACAAAAAAAAATTATGGAATTTAACTCATCTATCACAAGTTGTCTTTGCCAATACAACCAACTAAGTTAAAAGAATATAGAGACCATCAAGGGATAGTAAAATCTTACCTTCATACGGCCAAGATTAATTGCACAACAATCTCTTTTTCAAGCCCAAAAGAATTCCCAACTCCTCCTTGCTACTAGAGATATCTTCAAGCCTCCATGGATTATCTATGGAGAATGTTTCTTCAAACTTGTATAAACTTGATCCTTGATGATGTATAAATCCTAGGGGGGTGTTTGAGAGTGTTGGGAGGAGTTATGGTCGAAATTGAAATAAGAATAAGAAGCCACCATTTTGGCCATTTATAATACTCCCAACGCCTATGATGTGCAGCTACTTCAATCCCACAAAACCCATCGCATATGGGGGCAGAGAATTGAGGAAGTAATGACCTCGATCTGTGGCCTGATCCGCGAAGCGGATCGGCTTTCATGGGGCGGAACGCTTAGCGTATCAATTAATTTTTGTCAAACATTTCCTAGATATGCTTTCTTTAATCCAATTGACTTCCAATCTTCCGTATACCTCCTTAACATTCCTATAAGTTATATGTGATCCTCGAAAAGGGTCCCAAATCAACTAACTGTACTCTCAACCACACGCAGAATTGTGAGGTGTAACACTATGTTGCTGAACATAGTGTCGTTCACCCATTGCCGAATCATGGCAAGAGCTTTCCGGTTCACCTTCGGCCACTTCTCATCTTTTTTGTTATCTTTGTCGAATGGGAAATTTTCTTTGGCCTCGATCGGCTCGAACAAATCCTTACACACAAGCAAGTCTTCATTCTTTGGACTCCACAGCGTGTAGTTCGTCGCCGTGAGTTTTATCATGATGCCGATAAATTTAAGGTGTTGTCCATTTACTAAAGATAAAATTTAATGTTGAACTTAACCAAGCTCTGATACCACTTGTTGAGTATTGGTCAGTAAATTTTACTTATATGTAAATGATCAGGAGAAATAAATATTGGACTTTTTAATTACCGCACCCGCTCAAAAATAATATCCGCCCTCTGGAATAATATTCTCGTTGTGTATTAGCAATAAAAAAGGAACACTAATACATGGTTAATCAACAAGGATGAAAAAAGCAATGATGACATCAAGATTTTTACGTGAAAAGCCTTCTAAATAAGGAAAAACGCGGGTCGAGAGGAGCAACCGATATCACTACATTGAGGAATTTTATATTTGTAGGTCTGAGTAATTCCTCATATTTGTAGGTCTGAGTAAAATACTCTAAAAACTACTACACACTCGTAAGAAATAACCCTCTTTTAATTTTTTCCACCTCACTACAATATCGTTCACACACTATATTTTTCCTCACATACTATTTTCTGTCTGTGATACTTCACTCTTTCTTTTATCTCTTTGTTTTGGTGTGTCTAAATTGAGTTACAAAGCTCCCCTTTTATAGGCAAGCAAATGTTGCTATTGATATCATTGGTGACATCATCACCAAATAAAAAAGGAATTCAAAAATAGCATCTTTGAAAATTTTACAAAAGGAAGAAAACATCTTCCTTAAAAAGTGGAATGGACCCTACAAATCCACCAAATAAAGCTCGCGATCAGCAACAAACTCACAATCTCTAGTCAAAATTGAGGCACCTAACTAAATGAGCTCTGTAGCTCTCTTTGTCAAATGTCAAGTAGTGTCATTTTATTCAATTTAACCACTATGTTTGTTTTTGCCTTTTAAGTATATATATATATATATATATAACTTCGTAAAAAAAAAATCGATGAAGTGATGTCACATGGTATCGTTTGAATATAAATTCGCTAAATATGTTTGTTTCAGAGATTTTCATTTCTTATGAAGTTTTGCACCCATATGAAACTAAGTGCTGGCCAACAAAACAACGTTTTTTAAATCCACAAAATTCGAAATGATCAAGTTTGTGTTCGCTAGTATTTTGTCACGCTAAATTTGAATTGTTACTATCATATATAAATTATTCATTGATCAATTCCATATTTAAACGGTTTCCACATATTCAGCCCTTTACTAATTTATGTAATGTGTTTTGGCATTTTAAACACTATTCATAACATGATTGTGGACCAAACAAATTTCTATTCAAATATTATATATATTATATATATATATATTCACGTTGTTAAATCAACTTTTTTTGCTTCAGTTGGTGAATTACAATTGAAATACAATTATAATTGAAAAATACAATGTAGTAAATTTTTACCGATCCAGCAGTAATCTTCCTGACTTGTCCCCTCCAGGATACAACAGTCCTACCACATTGTATAACTCAATAAACTCTGGACAGGATGTTGAGTTCAAAGCTCCACCAAAAGAACACCTTCCTCACTAAATAAAGCTCTCTTTTTTAACTCACTTTTTTTCATGCACTTTGGAACTTTTTCTCTATTTCTCTCTCCCCAAAAGTTAAGGATGACTTCTATTTATAGATGAAGAAATTCACCCTAGTAAAGAATGGATCTTGGGTCTAACTCAACCCCAAAAGCTAGCTCGTAGGGTGAGGATTGTTCAAGCCCATATAAGGAGTCCATGTTCCCATTCCATATACGATGTTTGACTCTTAACACTCCCCCACACGCTCAGACTTTGTTAACTGGAGCGTGGATAATATAATTTGGGGTCCAACATCGGTGAACAAAGAATTGGAATGAGTTTGGCTCTGATACAATGTAAAGAATGGATATTGGGCCCAACTCAACCCCAAAAGCTAGCTCGTAGGGTGAGGATTGTTCAAGCCCATATAAGGAGTCCATGTTCCCATTTCATATACGATGTTTGACTCTTAACACTCCCCCACACGCTCAGACTTTGTTAACTGGAGCGTGGATAATATAATTTGGGGTTCAACATCGGTGAACAAAGAATTGGAATGAGTTTGGCTCTGAAACAATGTAAAGAATGGATCTTGGGCCTAACTCAACCCCAAAAGCTAGCTCGTAGGGTGAGGATTGTTCAAATCCATATAAGAAATTCATGTTCTCATTCCATATCCGATATGAGATTCTTAACAATCCTTACAATGAATTAGAAGAGAAGTGGAAAGATGGGATATTAATGTAGGTAGATAACTGAAGAGTTATGACATGAGTAGGATGAATGTGGGAAACTAAAGGGTTGAAGGTTACAAAAATTTAATGACAACTTGTGTTCACCTAACTAAAATCGTAAGAAATGAAAGGCCACTTTTGCCTTCTTTATGGACAACAAATGTGAAAGGTAACATAATTAGGTATTTTAATGTGACATTTTTATAATATTAAAATGTGTCATTCTCCTACACCTTCTATTGGAGATATTGTAGAGATGGTAGTATTAAAAAGAACGTTTTTAATCAATAAACAAGATGCGTTGTCGAACATAAATATAGGGAGAAAAATAAGATTGGAGATAAGCTGGCGCAACAGTATGGCTGTACTCAGATCATTCAACTCTGTCAATTTTTTTGCAAAACCGTCTGCTTTTGTCCAAATAGCTCCCCAACATAATATATCAGAAAACTTTTAATTTTGACTATTTTCTAGTTATCCTTTTTTAAATGACTCTACTATGAGTCACACTCCCTAGGTCACCATGTTCGACGTGACTCTATTCTTATTATGAATCCCCCTTTTATGTATTGGATGATCCAAACTATGCTCCTTATACTATGATTACTTAATAATATACATATATTTCTTCTGAACCAAAAAAATAAAATAAGACGTGCTAAGTAATACTGTACTAAGATAAGGATAATGTTTTCGGAGGTAAAAGATCGATTTGAGACATATTATGAAAATTGTTATGTGCAAATAATAAAATATCGTTCTATTATCATGATACAACAAATAACGTAGAAATCGCTAAATATAACCTCCAATACAAGATTCATAGAAAGAACGAAGAACCATAAAGGATCATTTCATCCGGGCCTATCATTTTAGGTAATCGTCGAGGACGAAAAATAATGGCGTACAACAGAATTTCTAGTAAGTAATGTCACATTAATAATAACAAACAAATAAAATACTTTAATATCATATTAAAATAGAATACAATATTAATTACAAAAACTCTTCTCGATGAGTTTTCACTTTTTAGAATGTACTAAGAATATCCTCATTAGAAATAATACTAAATATTTTTTTTCTATATAAGGCAGCAGAGGTGGACCTATCCCTAGAGTAGGGGTCACGTGCTTCCGGTAACCTCATAAACAATATATGTACATATATGTATATATCTTAAATATGGTATATATTTTGATTAACAGTACCCTCATTCACAAAGATTGGGTAGCTGCACTTGGTTGATATAGAGTGCACAGATGATCCTTTTAATATGCAAACCTGGGTTTGATTTCCACTTCAGCATCCACACAAAAATAAGTTCCCGATAATTTTGTAGCCACTGATCAATAGTGCCCCAATTACACTCAAATTTTGATTTCAAATCTGTAAGGCACCAAACTATTACAAAAAAATTGATCATTCATTTGATTCCGCAATTCATTCTTGATTAATTTCATTAACGGGAAAGAAGATGAAAAGAAAAAGAAAAAGCACAAAAAAGAACAACTAATTATCATCACAAGAGTGAAGTGACTATAGACTAATTGGTTCAATGGTTTTTTAACTTCTAAGAGGTAACAGTTCGAAGTAGGGGTAGCAAAATGTCACGACCCTTTTTCAAGAATTGTGGTGGCACCTACGTAATCTCCCCACGTAGGCGAACCACTCACAAATCATTAACAGGATAAGATATAAGTAAAGGCGGAAGAAACACAAATACTGCAAAAGTTGTCTGATAATATAATGCGAAAGAAAATGATAAGTCTGATACATCTAAAATAACCCCCCAAGTGATCTAGTCTGTGAGTACAAGAGCTCTAATACAACAATATAGTCTGAAAATTAATGGTATCAAGTGTCAACCGAATACATAATACTGAAGTCTAAAGACATGTCTCTAGGTCAAAATATAAAGACAATAAAGGAGGTAAGCAATCCAGGACATGCTGGAGAAGGCATCCTCACCCTGATAGCTTGGGATCAACTACTCGAACTGAGCCACGTGGTTTCGAGATAGTCATCGGGTCTGTATCTACATCAAAGATAGATGCAGCAAGTGTAGCAGGAGTATACAACGTACCCACGTAGACATCATAGGCCGGCAACAACGAAAGTATATAACCAGAGATAAATACTAAGTTGACACCAAGTAATTCTATACTACACCGTCTAATAATCCAGGTAAAGTCACATAATCCATATATTGGTTCACATAGTTCACATGTTTCCTTATTTCAAAAATAGTCCATTCCTACTCACGTTATTCAATTTCCAAAAGTTCTACAGTAACTCAAATATTAAACAGCAAGTACAATTCTTCCATGCCCAAAACTTAGTCAAGTCATCAATAATCACTTCAGATACAAGTCTTCACAAATAATCAATGACTTATCATATATATATATATATATATATATATATGATATGAATGCAATGAACATGCTAGGTACCTTTCCATCAACCGGTATACACACTTTACAGGGGTTTGCCATATAAAAGTGAACCATGAAGGACCCGCGAAGTCCATATATCCATCCGCTACGGAATAACTCATTGGATCACGGAGCCTAATTCTTAGTTGTAATAATATTATATTGCAGGAGTGCAACTTCAATCCCTTCATATCAATATCATCTCAGTGTTGCCATAATCACAATAGTGTTCTTACCTTTCCCAGTCCCTTGGACCCACAACATAATCATACCACTCCAATATCAATATCATCAGAACCATAAGTGTATGAATGCAAATGACATATATAAGACAATAATCATGATATAATAAGATGGAACAAGTATAGAGATGAAATATCACATGCCTTCAGAAATTCAATACACATATACAATTCAAGTACAACATCAGGATATCATATCGTAGTAGGTGTGATGAGTAAACATATCAATCAATAATGGAAACAAGCCCACCTATGGCGACAAGCCCAAATAATCAGCAGTCGGAACCAGCTTAAGACTCATTCCCCAAATCACCCATCATCACAGTTTCAACACTGGTACCCAATCAAACATTCATCACAACCGTTTGAAAGGACCCCTAAACATGCCCAATACCGCTTAATATTTATAACTAATTATGCACTTTTATCAAAGTCTTGAAAAACTAAACTGTAGTCTACCTCTGTGCCAAACATGTGCCGCTACAATCAAGCCTCAGTGATATCCTTGCCCTTCCTTCGCGCCTCGTGGGAATCGAAGTCTATTCACGCATATACTACTCGTTAATAAATAAGACTTGCACAAAGTAAGGACATAACCTTTAATATATATTATCACAAAAATCGACCCCGGGACCACTTCATCAAGACTCAAACTTTAATATCCAAAAATCACAAATACATACTAAGTAGACATATCCTTAAATCAATTGGATATCTAAACACATTTGAACCTTCAATTGAACAATAATCAAAAACCCCAATTTGTAACCCTAGAAATTTCTCCCAATTAAAAATAGGTTTCTACAACCAAATTACGACATATAACATGATAATCTAACATGATCCAATCTTATTTCATGATATTAACTAAATTTGATGCATAAACCTCCATTAAAATTAATATCATAGCTCTCTTATTCTCATAGAAACATACAATTATTTTTTCCCAATTTAATAACTCACTACATCACCATTAGTGAACTTAGAATCATAAACTTAAGCGAATAAATGAAATGAACTCTTATCCAAATGTTGAAATTGCTCCTAGGGTTCTGAAATTACTCTAACACGGTGTTGGTTTCGAGGTTTGCTATTTGGGGAAATACAATTCTAACCTAAAGACTATATAGGACATCTGAACAGTACTTTCGCCCCAACGAAATCGACTCTACTAGAGCGGACCAACTGCGGTGAACAAAAGCCCCGCTAAGGCGGTGTCGCTTGACACCTTGCCTTAGTGCCACGACGAGCTCGACTCCACAGGAGCGGACTTGCCCCTGCAGATGGACTCTCCACCGAGGAGGAAATCCACAATTCCTAAACTCTCGCTTCGACAGACAACCTCTCGCCGAGGCGAACACGACGGAGCGGAAACTGATACCGCCAAGGCGGACACCAGACACCAGATCATGGAAAACAACCACAAACCTCTATCAAACATCCGAAACACTCTCAAGACCCCCGAACACAAACCAAACATGCTCGACTATAGTAAACAGTACTACGAACTCACTTGTACCCTCGGATTTCATAAATAAATAAGCTAAGGCATACTTTTCTAAAGAATCATCCGGGAAAACTAAATATCTGAATTTCACAAATAAAGCTGCAAAACACATCCGATTTCCTCAGGAAGTGAATCAATGACTCGACTAAATCATAAATGACCTTCCGAAACTGCCGGAAGTGACAGAACTCGAAAATGTACCCATCGAGGCAAAAGTCAACTTTGAGGCAAACTAACCAACTCTAAGTTTCTAGTTATTGGTTTTTTATCCGAAACTCATACAAAAAGACATCGGGATCTATGCCATCCATCCTCACACATCACAAATTCCACACAGAGACTACGGAAGGGTAAAATAGGCAAATAAGGGTCCTTAACTAAAAATGATCAGATGGGTCGTTACATTATATACCAATTAAACAACCATTCATCCTCGAATGGAGAGAAATGAAAAAAGGAAACGTACCAGAAGAAGTGAACAAGCCAGGATACACCATATATCGGACTTGGTCTCCCAAGTCGCCTCTTCGATAGGACGATGCCTCCACTGAAGCTTCACATAAGTTATTTCCTTCTATCTGAACTTCCTCACCTGTCTGTCTAAGATAGCCACTGGCTCCTTCTCGAACTCCAAATTCTTATCAAGTAATACTGAGTCACACTGGATAATATAAGAACCATCTACATAATACATATTTAGCATAAATACATGGAAGACTAGATAAACGCTTGAAAGACCTGGTGGCAGAGCTAACTCATATACCACCTCCCTAACTCTCTGAATGATCTCAAATGGTCCAATATACCTCGGACTCAACTTCTCTCTCTTACTGAATCGTATCACCTCCTTTATGGGTGAGACCTTCAGAAGAACATTGTCACCCACCATAAACTCTAAGTCTCGGATCTTTCGGTCCGCATACTCCTTCTGCCTGCTCTGCACTTCCAGGAGCTTGTCCTGGATCGCCTTCACTCTCTCTAATGAATCCCTCAACAAATCAGTACCCCAAGGACAAACTTAGAACCCATCAAACCAACCAATGGGAGATCGATATCTCCTGCCATATAAAGCCTCAAATGGTGCTATATCGATAATGCAGTGATAGCTGTTGTTGTACGCAAACTCTGCCAAGGGTAAGAACTGGTCCCAATGACCACCAAAATCAATCACGCATGCTCGTAACATGTCCTCTAATACCTGAATAATCTGCTAGGACTGACCGTCGGTTTGAGGGTGAAATGTTGTACTTAGATCCAAGCGAGTACCCAACTCTCTCTGTAAAGTCCGTCAGAAATACAAAGTAAACTGAGTACCCTGATCCGAGATTATAGAAATAGGAACCCCATAAATACGAACAACCTCCCAGATGTAGATCTTAGCCAACTTCTCTGCATTATACATCGTTTGAACTGAAATGAAATGCGTGGACTTAGTTAATCTATCCACAATGACCCAAATAATATCAAACTTGCCCAAAGTTTTGGGCAACCCAATAATGAAATCCATGGTAATCCTCTCCCACTTTCACTCGAGAATGGGCATCCTCTAAGACACACCACCGAAACGTTGGTGCTTATACTTGACCTGCTGACAATTCTGATACCGAGACAAAAAATTAGCAATGTCTCTCTTCATCCTCCCCCACTAGTAGTGTTGTATCAAATCACAGTATATCTTAGTATCACCTGGATGAATCGAATACCTAGAGCTATGGGCCTCATCCATAATCAATCTAGTCAAATCTCTAATACGAGGCACAAACACTCTACCCTTGATTCTTAGAACACTTTCACTATCAATCATGGCCTCATTGGCCTTACCACTCATCATCTTATCTCGAATCTTACACAACCCCACATCATCATACTAGTGTGCCCGACTCTGATCCAAAAGAGATGACTTTACCTCCACACAAGCTAGAATCATACCCGGATTAGAAATATTGAGTCTCACAAAATGGTTGGCCAGAGAATGGACCTCCAATGCCAAAGGATGCTCGAAAATAGGTAAACAATCTAAACTCTCCATATTGACCGTCTTTCGGCACAAGGCATCTGCCACCACATTGGCCTTGTTTGGATTATCAAAATGGTCATGTCATAATCCTTCAACTACTTCATCCACCGACGCTGCCTAGAGTTCAAGTCCCTCTTATTAAACACATGTTGAAGACTGCGGTTGTCGGTATACACCTCACAGTGAATATCATAAAGATAATGCCTCCAAATATTCAAAGCAAACACGACAGCAACCAACTCTAAATCATGAATAGGGTAATTCTTCTCGTGCACCTCAACTGCCTCGATGCATAAGCAATCACCTTACCCTCCTGCATCAACACACAACCCAACCCAACCCAATCCTAAAAGCATCACAATACACAGTAAAATCCTTCCCCTCCACCGGAAGGGATAAAATTGGTGTTATGGTTAATAAAGTCTTGAGCTTTTGAAAGCTCTGCTCACACTCATCGAACCACTGGAATAAAACTTCCTTTTGAGTCAATCGCGCCAGATGCAAGGCAATAGAAGAGAAATCCTTGACGAACTGGCGATACTAGCTAGCAAGGCCCACGAAACTCTGAATCTCTATCACAGAAGTTGGTCTAAGCCAGTCACTGACTGCCTCTATCTTCTTAAGGTCAACCATAATCCCATCCTTGGACACCACGTGCTCGAAGAATGCCACAGAACTCAACCAAAACTCACACTTCGAGAACTTAGCATACAACGCCTTCTCCTTGGAAATCCCAAGGACCACCCTCAAATAACGCTCATGGTCCTCCCGACTCTTCGAATATATCAGGATGTTATTAATAAATACAATAACAAAATAATCCAAGTACGACTTAAATATCCCATTCATCAAATCAATAAACGATGCGGGAGCATTAGTAAGCCCAAATGACATTACCAAGAACTCATAGTGTCATTGTACGCGCCCGTTTTTCGACCTTGCTCGGGTCAAAGCGGAGCGCGGACGTGTCCGGTGATTCCTGGGTAAATGATTGAGGAGTCGCCACCTAATTATCTTTTACGGTGAATTAGGACACCTAAATATTAAACTAAATGCTGCAATGTAACTCCGATGTCTGCGAAACTAATGAGATTCTAGGTAAGGGTTCTTTATTATCCTAAAGGGAAGGGGTTAGGCATCCTTTAAGATCCGCTAACTTGCGGTTATCCGGTCAAACTCAGGTTAATTATTGGTAGAAAAAATGCATGTTTTACAAGTACAATAGATTAAAAGACGTTTGCAAATAATTAGTAAATGATGCATTTTATACAAGTACGTATTCAGATGACATAAAAAGAAAGATACATGTAAAGTTTTGAAAAATATGCATTTGTGACAATAAATTATTTATACTACCAAAGAAGTAAAATTTTGGGAATCATTGAATTGTAAATTGACAAAAGATAAACTTATTCGGTATGATTTAATAAAGCAAATAAAAGATGACAAAAGTTGTTTTGAAAATCTTGAATTCGCGTGACGAGCCTAAAATAAATAAACTAGCGAAGGATTTCTAAGTTTGCGAGCCTACAAATAAATAAGCTAGCGACGGGTTTCAAATCTTAAACTACCCTATGAATTAATCCTAAGTTTGCCTATTCTAAGCATTTCAATAGTTACATAAGTGCGATAAATAATATTACAATACAAAGCGGGATAAAAGCTGAATTTAAAGAAAGAAATAAAATAAATAAACTCCGAGGAATAATTGCCTTTATTTACTTTAATCCCTGCAAGCTGTCAAGAACAAACGGTTAGAAACAGTTAAATACAAATAACTTCATATCCGTATTCAAAACAGTGAATGTTTTGATCGCGGAGGGCTCAGACTTAAATTTTAAAAAGAACATTCCAATCACGTCGTGGCTGCAAACATATGACTAATGTAGTTTATTTTGATTGCCTCGCCTACTAAACGTGTTGGTCTCTCGGGTGAAATAGAAAAGATCACTATAATTACGTCGTGGCTGCGAATATATAACTTGTTAGTTATTTTAGTCACCTCGCCTACTAAACATGTTGATCTTGGATAAAAGGTTTAAGTCTTCATCATTGCCCAGAAGTTATATTTCCGTCTTTGCAACTGTGTAGGCCTCAAAATCGACGGATATTTTTCATCGGCCAGTGTAGTATCGTGTTCAAATCAGTAAAATTTTAAAATGAAACAGTAAACAGCAGCAGCAGACGGTAAAACAGTAAACAGAAAATAATTTCCGGAAAAGACACGGTGTTTAGTTTAAAACAGTAAAAATAGTAAAACAGATATTTGAATGCTGAAACAGTGGACTGGAACAGGAAAGCAATGTTTGAAAGGTGCGGTGTTCAGTTTAAAACAGTAAAAATGATAAAAATAGTAAAACAAGAATCAAACGGGAGCAAACCAAATGAAAAATAGCGCCCAACAGACGCAGATTTATTCAAAACAAGAAAAACAGAAAGTCGAAATATTGCGGTTGTCCAAAGCAGCTTTAAACCAAATTGTTTCAATGAGAAAACAACAAAGAATTGGGTTTAAAAATAACGCAGAGGGATTGAAACGTTGAAGCAAGTGGGTGTCCAAACAAATTTAAAGTAGCAGGCTTTTAGCCAAGAAAACAACAGCAA